>CM038675.1:466909512-468199512 GCA_021605145.1 Aegilops bicornis | reverse complement strand
GTGTGCGAGGATTTTCTCCATGTCACCCCACACTTCGCTTATGGCTCAAGACCTTCAATGTGACGCCAAGATGATCGAGGCGACATGTGGAGTGCGGAGGTGCCGTAATAAGCGAGGAACGGCGATGCCCGTGGCGAGGGTTCTTTCCCAGAAGTATCCGATGTATGGCAGCGGAGGTGGTTCTATGTCACGACTCCCAGAGGCACAAAGTGGGCGGCTGCCCCTGAGTTTCGCTCGGGCCCTCCGTCACAGTTGGCGTCTTGGACAGACATAGGGCGGAATTGGGGACCCGCTGGTGATATACTAGTACTGCAGAATCGCATCCGGGAGCTTCTTGCAAGGGACATTAATCTTGTCAACATAATGCAAGTGATGTTGATCCGACAGATGTTGCCGTGCCAACGCCGGCCTCTCCGGATGTGGGAGTTTAATCCGGAGGGTCCGCGGACCGTCAAGCACTTCTTCGGCCTAAAGCTCGAAGAGATGTGCAAATTATTCTTCGGACGGAAAGTAAAGTGTCCGGACACCATCGAGGATGCGGGCCTAAGCTATAATCGCCTAGATACCCAAGTAAGTAGCTTTGATGCCGGACACCGTGTTTTTTATTTGTTATGATTGCTTGTTCTGAAAATCATCCGTGGCCAGGAATGGCTCAGCAAGGCGGAGAGAATCAGGTGTCCGGCGCCACTTCCCGAAGGCTCGCCTGGTCCCACCATGGCCAATATGCTTGACCGGGTGCTCAGCAAAATGCACTCAGGGAAGACAAGCGGAAGAACGAAGAAATCAAACTTCACACGCTATGCATCCGAACCGGGGGAATTGTTGCCTCCCCTAGGGAGGATAATCGGGAAGGGGAGGCTAAGGCCTCCTCCCCGCGCAGTAAGAAGAGGGCCGCCCCCGAACACTCGGAGACGGAGATGCCCACACCGGGAAAAAGATAACACCAGGGGGCTCTGCCCCAACGGGCACCCTCACCGCATCGTGCCCACCAACGGGCCAGCCCTCCACCGAGCTGTAAGTTAATTTTTAATTCGAAGGTACTGCGTTCCTCCTAGATCAATAACCAGGATTCGTCTTTCGCAGCCCGGCTAGCAGCCCTTCACAACAGAGTTCGTCTTCGGGGAATCTGCCTCCAGAGATGATGGAGAGCGAGACCCCACCCACCTCTCCGGCTCGTGAAGCGAGCGACACTGAGGTGTCGTCATGGAGGAGTCCGGATCTGCCGAGGCCGGAAGCCAATGTGTCAGGCCCCCTGAGCCCGGAGCATTTGGCTCCCATGAGGGGCGATGGGAAGGTTCCGGCACAGTTCGATGTCCGGCCGGACGTACTGACGGGCCTAATGGAGCGAGCTGCGCTTTCGGAGGAGTACGACATTAATGAGCGCGGTGCTCAGGAAGGTTTCCTCCGCTACAAGCGGTTTGAATGAGGCATTTACAAGTCTGCTCAGAGGCTTTGAGGTATGTGGTGAAGAATACACTATTTTTGGCTGTGAGGCACGCATTAGGTGTGCTCCATATATATAGTAGCCTCGAGACTACGGTTGCACGCCCTAGGCGGCAAACGGGGATCATAAATTAATGATTATGCCAGAACACTTGCAGGTACCTGTGAGTCCAACCGCCGACCAGTCCGTCGAAGTTTCCGAACTGACCAGGCGAATTCGTTCGATTGATGCCAATATCACGCTGGTGAACGAGCGGCTGGACAAATCACAAGGTATGCGCTCTGGCGTCCTTTGTAAAGGAAAATATGGAGGCGGCATGATATTAACGTAATATGTTCGGACTGCAGATGGTGCTGCTGCTATGGAGGCCCTGAGGGCAGAACTTGTCCAAGCCAAAGAACAAGCTCGGGTTAGCAATGCGGCTGCCCTAAAGGCGACCGAGGAACTGAGAGCCGAACAGGCTGCTCATCGCCGAAGCGAGGAAAAGATGGCTGAAATGGCTATTGAGTTAAAAAATGCCGCTGACCGGTATCAGCTCCTTAAAAAGGAGCATAAGGATAGCTTTGCCGAGCTGGACAAGGCACACAATGCTACCAAGGAAATACGGACTGAGCTCAGGGGTGCGCGGGAGGAGCTTCAACAGGTCGGTAAAATCGTGGCTGGAGGTTCCTACTTGCCGCGGACGAAGTTTTTCGATCCCACGACGCCCCACGGATGGGCGCCGAGTCCTGCGGACGCCAGATGCGGATTTGGCGAAGAGTACGGCTGGCGCTGCCAAGTTCTTCGAGGGTCAGGGTGATAAGGAGGTGGAGAAGCTTTTCTGGTCGGAATTCAATGCTCCCACTCGCCCGCTGCCGTTAAATGACAAGATGGCTACTATAGCGGAGCTTCACAGGCTGTCCGGTCTTGCAATGTGGTCTGTGATAGACCATCTTTGGCCGAAAGGGCCTAAGCCGGACAGTTACTTTGGCTTGGTGCAGCAGTTCCTTAGGGCCGTGACTCGGATCGATGCTATGAGGAGGTCGGCGTGCATAGAGGGTGCACGGATGGCTCTTGCCCGCGTTAAAGCCTATTGGACGGATATGGAGGCCAATATAATAGCGACCCAAGATCCGGCGGGGGGCCAGTATCCGGCCGAGCACTACTTGGCGCAGGTCACAGAAGGTGCCCGCCTAATAGAGGCGCAGTGCTCGGAGAATGTCTTATTCGAGTCACGAATCGAATCATTGTAAAAAATGTTAGTTTGGTTATAAGGCTATATTTATACTTTTTGCCCGAAAGTATTATTGTGTCCCAGCAGTGGCCATATATATATATATATATATATATATCTATATATATATATATATATATATATGAATGTTTAATCCGAAAGATAGCATTCGTTGGCTTCATCCCCCACGCAGGCAATGCGGGGGTGTTCGAAAAAAATATGCTTAATCACACTTGATCCAACATCTTGGTCCATGAAGGAGGTGATCGCACGTCAAACTAGGCAACCAGACTATATAGCTGTAACACTTTCGCTTAGCCATGGGAGTCTAATGTTGGGGCTACTATGTAGCCCCTGGTACCTTCACGTACATCCGAATCTGGTAGCGTGTGTACATGACCGGAAATGGTCCTTCGTTAATGCAGAGGGATCCTAAAGATTCCGATAAGTCTTGAGTGGTTGAGCAGGTCTCTCATTTGTATCATGACAGTCAGTTTTCGGCTTTCTCTACCGAGGTGCTCGTCCGGAATAACCAGGGCACAATCGCAGTAGTTCTCCTTTGGCCACCTTGGCCGATAGTAACGGAACGTAAGGCGGCAAACCAAGGAGCCAGGCAAACCCAACAATTGACCAAAGACATGATTCAGAGCTGCTACATATAAGGCCAAACTTGTGACGCTGAATACTCCCGAGGGTATTCGAACTTTATAATAGTCGATGGGCTCAAGAATGCCCATTCGTTATAAACCCTGTTTTTCCAGGTACGAGCGTTAATCTGTCGTGGCGAGATGCCAAAAACGGCAGTATCCTCTGTGGGTATGTAACCCATGGGATGGTTAAACAACAAGAGGCAATAAAAAAGGTTTACATAGGGGCTTAATCTAAAAAGAAACCTATTGAACGGGGCCCTGCTGCACGTTTGTGTCTTTGTCTCCATTGTGCCGTATCCTGGAAGGGTATCGCGCGAACGTTGTCTGTGGAAAAAAGTAAAACTCGTAGAAGAGTACAACATAAGTATGCGGTGGGTAATAAAAGTGTAAGATGTTGGCCTGCCCATAAGGTTGAGCCAACTATGGGACTGTGTTAAGTATTTATAGCCCCTGGTGTCCACTATGGGATTACATATACGGTGCCCTGGTTCAATTTTGTCCGGGCGACCGGACTTGTCTAGCCGAGTCTGTGGTCTTTAATGACCAGTCATGTTTTCTGATGTTGGAGGCCGCTTATAGTCCGGCCGCGAGGGCCGTCGCGTGTTTCTCTGCGCGTGACGAACGCTCTGTTAGTCCGCTAACAGTGATTAGGGTTGGACTAACGAGCAGCTCGGCTCGTTAAGCTCGTACTCATTAAGCTCGTGCTCGTTAAGGCTCGGCTCGTTAAGCTCGTTAAGATTAACAAGCAGAAAACCCTGCTCGGCTCGGCTCGTTTGAAGCTCGTTAAGCTCGTGAGCGCTCGCGAGCGCTCGTTAACAGATTATAATGTGTTACAATATACATGATGAATGCGTAGGTATGGTTTTCAAGATAAAATATTATGACTAAGAAAAGAAATGAAGTAGTATGTTGCCTCATATGTCGATTAGATTAAATAGATGGGCTGAGGTGCTACAAAAAGTTTGTCACATAATATGAAAATATATGTTGTGTTGTTACTAACGAGCTTAACGAGCTACTCGTGAAACTCGTTAGCTCGCTCGTTAAGCTTAACGGGCTAAAATCAATGATTAGCTCTATTCACTAAGAAGCGAGCTACGAGCTTAACGAGCCGAACTATCGAGCGCTCATTAAGCTCGCGAGCTACGAGCTTTTGGTCCAGCCCTAACGGTGATGACACCACGTGGACCGGGCATCTTAAGTGTAAGGTAGCCATAGTGCGGCAATGCGTTGAAGCGGGCGAAGGCCGTTCTTCCGAGCACTGCGTGATAGTCGCTTTGGAAGGGTGCGATGATGAAGAGTAGTTCTTCGCTCGGACTTGCACGAGAGCCGAATGTTACCTCCAGTGTGAAGGAGCCTCTGCTATGAACTTCAACGCCTGGTATCACCCCTTCAAAGGTGGTGTTGCTTTGGTTAATTCTGGATGGGTCTATCCCCATCCTGCGGACAGTGTCCTCATATATTAAATTGAGACTGCTGCCGCCGTCCATAAGGACGCGGGTGAGACGGTATCCGTCGATTATCGGGTCGAGCACCAAGGCCTATGATCCTCCGTGCCGAATACTAGTTCGGTCATCCAAGTTACCGAAAGTGATCGGACAAGGCATCCAGCGGTTAGGCTTGTGTACGATGGGCTCTATATCGAGTGCGTCTCTATGCGCGCGTTCGTGCCTCCTCATGGATGTGTGAGTCGCGTGGATCATGTTCACTGTTTTAACCTCTGGCGGGAATTTTTTCTGTCCTTCGTGTTCGGTGACGAGGTTCATCCTCGTCTTCACTTGGTGTTTCCCTTTCCTTGTGTTCAGCATTTAATTTGCCGGCCTGCTTGAAGACCCAACACTCTCTGTGCGTGTGGTTTGCAGGTTTGTCAGGGGTGCCATGAATTTGGCATAGTCTGTCTAGGACTCTATTCAGACCGGACGGTCCCTCTTTGCTGGCTTTAGATGGCTTGTTTTGCTGGTTAGGTCGAGAGCCCCTGAATCCGGCATTAACCATCGTGTTATCCGGGCTCTCTTCCTTGTTTTGGCATTTGTGTTTATGACGCCGTGGTTTCCCGTTGCCATCCCTTATTTCGGATGTGTTGGGGTCGCTGGTGCCTTTACGGGCTAGCCAGCTGTCTTCTCCCGCGCAAAAGCGGGTCATAAGGCTTGTTAGGGCTGCCATTGTCCTTGGCTTTTCTTGGCGAGGTGTGCAGGCGAGCCACTACGCCACTGGATGTTGTGTTTGAATGCCGCTAAGGCTTGGCATCCGGACAGTCAACAATTTGATTCTTCTTAGTGAGGAATCTGTTCCAAAACTTGGCGGATTCTTCGGGCTGTTGGACTATGTGACTTAAGTCGTCGGCATCCGGAGGCCGGACATAGGTCCCTTGAAAGTTGGCCCTGAAAGCGTCCTCGAGTTCCTCCCAGCTCCCAATTGAATTTTCGGGGAGGCCTTTTAACCAGTGCCGAGCTGGTCCCTTCAGCTTGAGGGGGAGGTATTTGATGGCGTGAAGGTCATCCCCACGAGCCATATGTATGTGCAGGATAAAGTCCTCGATCCAGACCCATGGGTCTGTCGTTCCGTCGTATGCCTCTATGTTCACAGGTTTAGAGCCCTGTGGGAATTCGTAGTCCAGTACTTCATCGGTAAAGCACAGGGGGTGAGCAGCCCCTCTGTATCTGGACGTGCTGTGGCATGTCGTCGGCTGTTGTTGTGTCCGGTCTTTATTCCGGACTGATATTCGATTGGCGTAATCGTTTTGGCGACCATAGTCCTTCGCCGGGGTGCATCCTTTGGATCCATAGATGGACCTGGCTGCGCCAGCTTTCTTATTCAGGTGTTCATGTGGATCGGTAGCCGCTTTGTTGCGATTATGAAGTGGTACAACTTCGTCGTCGAATTCTGGCAGTAGCTTGCGTTTTGGATAGCTGTTTGTATGGCGATCATCACCGTATCTTTCTTCAGTGTCTAGCACTTTATTCCATCTACGGTTGAGCGTTTCCTGTGCGGCCTTGAGCCATTGCTTCTGCTTCTTTAGACTTCTTGCGATGGCCATAAGCTTTCTATGGAGGTTATCTTGTTCCGCGTGTTTTTCCGGGATTGCATCATTATCCGGACTGTTTTCCTGTGCTGGTTCGTTTTGATGACCTCGTCCGTCGGGATCATTGTCCTCGGGCGTCTGCTCCGAACTGTGTTCAGGGTGACCTGGTTCGTCCTGCTCCATCGCTGGGTCCGTGTGGTCGTTGTTGCCTTCGGAGTTGATTGTAGTATCGATCCCTCTGGTGCTCTTGTCACTATTTTTACTGTTGCTGGACTTAGAACGGCGTCTGCACCGTCGCTTTGGCTTTTGTCCGGGGGTTTTATCATCCGGATTGTCGCCTTTGTCCTCTTTGGGCGTGTCCACCATGTATACGTCGTGTGATGAGGGGGAAGTCCGGCGCCCCATAGATTCTTCATCTTCTCCTGCATCGTCGTCCATCCGTCGATGTCTTCGGAGTCGAAGTCAGGCACGTCGATTAAATCATCGACCGTGGCTATGAAGTGGGTGGTGGGTGGGCAACGAATTTCTTCATCGCCTGCTTCCCACTCAAACCGGACGTAGTTTGGCCCAGAAATTTCTATCAAAGAGCGAGTTTTCAACGAGTTCAGCATGTCGCCAAAGGGCGAGTGCCGAAAAATGTCCACGGCGGTGAACTCCATTACCGCAGCCCAGCCTGGCTCGACCAGCTCGGGAGTGTGCGGACCGGACTCAACATCCGGATACGAATCCAGGGGTCCGGAGTCATAGGCAATCCCAAAGGTAAGGCCCGTGTTTGGCTCCAACGCCGATGAGTGCGCGACCTGCGGGACGGGGTCCAGCCCTCCGTCCTTAGGCAGCGCAGCCTGCTCCGGATTTAGGTTTGAGGCTAATGCGGGGGTGACACCCCGAGCTTTGTCCAACAGCAGGTCTGAGCCATGCTCGTCGTGACTGTCCGGTATCGTGTTATTGGCGATGGTTGAAGGAGCCATCGAGCCCAGCAGCGACGACACAGAGGAACTCCCAATGAAAGCACTAATGTCGGTGTCAAAACCGGCGGATCTCGGGTAGGGGGTCCCGATCAGCGCGTCAAGGCTGATGGTAACAGGAAGCAAGGGACACAGATGTTTACCTGTGTTCGGGCCTTCTCGATGGAGGTAAAACCCTACTTCACGCTTGATTAATATTGATGATATGGGTAGTACAAGAGTAGATCTACCACGAGATCGTAGAGGCTAAACCCTAAGAGCTAGCCTATGATGGTATGATTGTAATTATGATCGGCCTTCTAAGGACCATCCTCTCCGGTTTATATAGGCACCGGAGAGGGCTAGGGTTTACATGGAGTCGGTTACCAGGAAGGAAATATAATATCCGGATCGCCAAGCTTGCCTTCCACGCCAAGGAAAGTCCCATCCGGACACGGGCCAAAGTCTTGCATCTTGTATCTTCACGCTTCAATAGTCCAGACGTTGTACACAGTCCGGCTGTCCGGATACCCCCTAATCCAGGACTCCCTCAACGGGAACTGGCGGCGGAGCATGTGGTGGGTGTTCTGCGCACACCCAACAGGGACGCCACGCGCACCACACTACGCTGGGGACTGTGCCGCCGCCGCGGTGTAGCCTCCTAGCTGGAGCTGTCCTCTCATGACGGCGGAGTGGCTGAGCGACGACGACTGACCGGTGCCATTGGCGATTGTGGGAGAAGCAGACGAGATAAGCTACTGGGAGGGAGGGGAAAATGCAACGCAGGACTCGCCGGCTGTGAGGGTTTTTATAGCAGGCCGTTAAGCATTGGGATTTTGGGGGATTTCATCGAGTCGGGCGAGAAGCTTGCGCGGGAACCTGCGAGGTTGCACGGGAACCGGCTCACCGACGATTCATTGGCGCCACCATTTGGCCAAAAGAACGGCCCCGCACCCTGTGCAAGCTTGCGTTGTAAGCCGTCTGCGGCAGCGGGGTGACAAGACATGCGAGAGGAGGACGAAAGGCCACATACACATACGGTTAATAAAAAAACGTTTGTGATTTAATTACCTACTATACCCCCGTCCTGGTTTATAAGTATGATTTAACTAATAAAATACGAATGCATGTCGCCAAAGATTATATAGTTGGATTCGTATTTGAACATAGTTTCCAATTATATAATTTTATAACATGCATTAACATTTTGTTGGTTAAATTTGAGGGCAAAGTATGGCACGGAATATAAAGGGGACTATAGACTAGACGGAGGTGGTAGCACACGGCCGCTCTCTACGCAGCGACGCAACTGTCGGCCGGCTTGTAGGCGACCATTTCTTGCGTGTTTAACTGCTCTATGTGTGTGGTTGCTTGCGGTTCAGGCGGCCGCGACGCGCTCTACTCGTGTCCTGCCATGCGCGCTCTGCTCTCGCATCCCTCCGGGTGCTCTGCCCTCGTCCCTCCACGCGCGCTGCCAGTGTTTGGGGCCGGCGCACGATCACGCACGTTCGTGTGCATGCGGTTGCGCCAACGCGATGATGCACTTACCCGCTGTAAAAACTGCCATGCGGACGCGCCGAGAATCCACGCCGCCCGACCCCCTTTTATTCCTGCAGCCATTTACAATAAGCACACCCACGAGGACACATACAGAGAGGACATCCAGCAGTTCCAATGGCGCTCCCAGTGGCTCCAATGGCGCTCCCAGCGGCCGACGATGACAACGGCGGGCAGTTCACCATGCAACATGTTGTGGACACCACGTGAGGGGGGAGACTCTCCCGGTGGTGTACACGAACGATCCGGTCTCGTTGGAGAGCTCCATCAAAACTATGGAGCAGTTCCATGCCGAAGACAAGTACCAAGAGGCCGGCTTCGACCTCGAGTACACCATGGGTCGTGCCGGGCATGATCAGAAGGTTGTCGTCACCCAGTTGTGCGTGCGACATGACGTCCTCATCTACCACTACCACCTGGGCACAACGCCTTGCGAGCGTTTCTCCAGGTTTATCAACAGCTCCGACTACAGTTTCCTGCAGTGGACACCACCAATGATCTAAAAGCGCTCAAGGTTTCGAGCTTGAAATGCCTGAATCTTTTCAACATCCAGCACCACTACAAGGTCTGGGGCGGCGACAAAAACAAACTGAACTCCCTGGTCTACCTCGCCTCGGCCATCATCGACCCCTACTACATGAAGATGAAGAATGAGAGCAATAAGGACAAGAACGCCTGGCACAGTGTGTGGCATGAGAGACTGGATGAACACCATGTCAAGTACGCGGCCATGGACACGTACACAAGCTACGAGATGTACAAGCGGATCGTTGACATGAGGAACTGTCTTCTTTCTGACCAGACGAGGGATCGAGCCACATAGTAGTGGCGGGAGCGTCGCAAGAAGTAGATGACTAGACGATCATTTCTCATGCTTTAGAATGTATGCAATTGTTTATTGAGGTGTGTGCAAATGATCTGTATAGTCACTTATGTAATTGGATGTTTATTTCAGTTATATATATACACACACACACACACATGTTATTCTACTGTAGGCAGAGCAAATCACACGGCTTATTAGCAGCAATCGTTTATGTTATTATTGGTCTTCGCACACATTTCTGATTACGGACCTGTTTGCCGCGTATCACACACATCTTGTTCAGTGAACCGTTTCCATTGTGTTGCCTAATCACACACAGTTCATCCTAGTGAACCATATGCTGTATATCGCACATGCCTTCATCTGGCTGCCCGTTTCTTTTGTTCTTCCTCATCCCAAACAGTTAATTGAACTGAACCGTATGCCCTGCATCGCACACACAACTAAAGTCTGAACCGTGTTTGATGCATCCGTCATCGCAAATGTTTTGCACCTTTTTTGACGGGTTTTTTACACCACGTTTGTGATTATGGCATCGCACACAGTTTGGTTGAAGGGTCTCTGATCGTAGTGTCGTGTTTGGACCATCCTGTAGTAGTGTAGTGCATTTATTGTCAATCTAACCCTGCCATCCAAACAACTCTTTGGATGGAGTTAGTTCAGGGTTAGTCATGAGCTAGAAACTAACTCTAACCTCTAGCTAAGTTGAGTATCCAAACAGGGCTGTGTTGTTGTTGTTGTTGTTGTTGTTGTTGTTGTTGTTGTTGTTGTTGTTGTTGTTGTTGTTGTTGTTGTTGTTGTTGTTGTTGTTGTTGTTGTTGTTGTTGTTGTTGTTGTTCTTTATTCTTTATTCTTTATTCTTTATTCTTTATTCTTTATTCTTTATTCTTTATTCTTTATTCTTTATTCTTTATTCTTTATTCTTTATTCTTTATTCTTTATTCTTTATTCTTTATTCTTTATTCTTTATTCTTTATTCTTTATTCTTTATTCTTTATTCTTGCTATTCTTTATTCTTTATTCTTTATTCTTTATTCTGTCGCTATTCTTATTCTTTATTCTTTATTCTTTATTCTTTATTCTTTATTCTTTATTCTTTATTCTTTATTCTTTATTCTTTATTCTTTATTCTTTATTCTTTATTCTTTATTCTTTATTCTTATTCTTTATTCTTTATTCTTTATTCTTTATTCTTTATTCTTTATTCTTTATTCTTGTTGTTGTTGTTGTTGTTGTTGTTGTTGTTGTTGTTGATCTTTCTTTGTTGTTCTTCTTTATTCTTTGCTCTTCTTTATTCTTCTTATTGCTATTCTTCTTGTTGTTATTCTTTATTCTTTGTTGTTGTTGTTGTTGTAACACTCTTCCTTGTTACTATGTAGCATAGGCTTGCATATTTAGACATTAAGTACAGTGCATGTTGCTATCTAGCCTCAGATATATTACATATGACCCTAGTTAACCTAACGATAAATGGTTGCAGATATATTCAGTTAAAAGTCCGATCACCGATTAGTCCCTTATCAGCCCCTGGCCTATATGGTACCAGCTACCGATATCCTGAACAGTGAGCATATATAAGCCATGGGATGAAACTAACCTCGATGGAAAACAACAGTCGTTCCAAAAATTGTCCTGTGTAGGTACACCGAGAAGCATGTTAAGCACAACAGGCTAAACATCAACCAAATTATCCATGGCAGAAAAAATAATCTCCAAAAGATAGCTTTAGTGTGCAGGTTTAAGCACACTAGTAAAGCAAAACAAGTGGAAAGGTGTGTTAACTGCAACATGCCTAACATTTAACAACAAGCAAACATAGTCATTCAAACTGGTATTGTGCCGGTCTAAGTACCTCGGTTATTGTTAAATAAAAATGGAAAGGCGTGTTAACTACAAGATACAACAACCAAATGTAGTCATTCATAGTGGTATTGTTGAAACTGGTACTGATGAAATTGAACTGCACAGTTCATACTTGCACATATAGAACATCACATTGTGAATAACTGGAATAAACAAGGCATACTACAAACAACCAAAGATAGATTGAAATTGGACATATGCTAACTGCAAACAACCGAACAATCGAAAAACTTTAAAAGAGGCATATGCTAGCTATAACATCCTTAACGGCAAGCAAATATATGCATTCATATCGGTATGTTTAAAACTAGATTGATGAAATGTACTGCATAGTAAATAATTGCACATATAGAGCATCTCATTGTGAACAACTGAAATAAACAAGGCGTACTGCAAACAACCAGATATAGCAATTAAAACTGGACATATTCTCACTACACTACAAAAGGGACTCGACAAAACAAATCATGGGTTTCCCCCTGTGTCATGGACATAACACGGTAGATGCCCTAGCAAAAGGACTTAGGTGTGGAGCCATCGCAACTAGGTTAGCTTGAAGGGGTTAAACGGGACGAAGGACACAAAGAGTTTACCCAGGTTCGGCCCCTCTCAATGAGGTAAAAGCCTACTCCTGCTTTAGGTTGTATTGCTTGGGTTTTGATTACTAGGGAGCGAATACGCTTGACCTAGTTCTCGATGAGTTGTCTCTTATCCTAACCCGCCGCCGGGTCACCCCTTTATATACACAGGCTGATGCCCGACGGCTTACAGAGTCCCGATCGGCTCATACAAGACATGTTCGGCTCGATATCTAATTAAGCTTGCCTTACAATACAAGTTAAACATATGGCGGTTCACACCCGTGAGCCTCAAGTCGTCCCCGGGTCTTGGGCCTTCAATAAGCTTGCTCTATGGACCGCCATCTTCACATCTTCTTTGGGCCTCCTCATCTTAAGCCGCCAGTGGCATGACCCGGCCTCTCCTGGGCGGGTCATACCCAATAGTCATATCCCCAACATTAGGCCCCAGGTTGATTTGAACTTGTTCACATCAATCTTCAACACTTGACTTCAACAAAATCTTCCATTGTCAACTTTTATGAACTTGTTATAACCCGCCATGACACCAGCTCACAAAATTGTGTTAACCCGCCATGACGTCATCTCGCATTAACTTCGCACGAAGCCCAGAACATCTCAATATATCTTTATTCTTTAATGGGCCTCCCAAAATGCGAAGCCCAGAACATCTCAATATATCTTTATTCTTTAACGGGCCTCCCAAAAATCAAGGCGCCCGTGCAGCCACATAATCATTTTTTCGGCCTCCTCGATTCCCGCGCATGCCATTTATCCATCTCCTTATAAATAGGGACGGGGGCCCCTGTTTCACTTTTACCCCTGCCTCTCCCTCTGCCTCTTCTTCTCCTTCCTCGCGATGACTGACGCCTCCGGAGCTCTGCCGCTCCGGTCGACTGCAACAACCTCGGCCGCTGCATCAACCTGACCTTGACCAGAACACGGCGGCGCCCCTCTGCTATTCATCAGCACCTCCAGGTACTTGCTTTGACTCATATCAGATCCGCATTAGGGTTTCTGTGTTCGTCGAAGTTCTTCGCTGTTCCTCCGCTTCCTCTCTTAGATTGCATAATCTGATCTGAACTTGGTGTCAAAGTTGTGCAATAATAGCTTTAGCATTCATTTTCAATAGCAGAAGATATCCCCTCTATAAAAGATCTCATCTGAGAACACGAGCTCTGCTGCTGCCGTCACCTTAGGTTTAGAATTTATTTTATTTTCTGAACTGCTGTAGATCCAAAATTATGGCACCAATCTGTGAAATCTGTTGGTCCATTACTTAGCACATCCTCACTTATAGATATAAAGTGTAGCAACTGTTCGGGTGGCTTAACCGATAAACCGTAGCCCGCCATATATCATTAGTCCCCTTTTAAGCCGCCAATATATGTATCTGCATAACTCAGTGTTATCTTCCGTGTTAACACGTTGGCTCTTTATAGCACTTACTTATGAATCAATGGCCGGCTTAACAGCATAATCTTAAACCGGCAATATTTTCTTTTTAGACCTTCCTCCTAAAAAATGACCAAGACTGTCACCTCATGCAATTGGGTCGCTTCCCGGGTTACCGAGCAAGCGTTGGATGAACATGTTCAAGTAGGCGTTTTGGCCACAAAGAATGTCATTCATTGGAGAGCCCCAGGAGCAGAAACCATCCCCGAACCCAAAGAGGGCGAATTTGTTGTTTTCATTGATCACATGCTCTGGGGGTTCACTCCGCCCAGTTCAAAATTTTTCCGTGATGTGCTGCACTTCTTCCAACTCCATCCTCAAGACATCGGACCCAATTCTGTCACAAATATTTGCAATTTTCAAGTGTTTTGCGATGTATACCTTCAGCAGGAACCCACTGTAGAACTATTTAGAGAGTTCTATTACTTAAACCGCAGACCGAATTTACGGATGGGCCCAGCCTAGAATCAGGCGGCATTTAAATTCAAAGGCGGAAAGAAGCCACCTTCCCAGCCGCCAAACTGTCCAGTCACCCCGAGGATTGGAACCAAACTTGGTTTTACTGTCAAGAAACCTCTCAAGAAGGTGAAATCCTCTGCCGGGTTATCGTGAAAACCGTCTTAGCAACAGACACCCTCTTCCAGAACGTATCAACACAGAAGAGCGGGCCAAGTATATGCCCGTCTTTTCAAAGATTAGAGCCTTAATGGCTAATGGTTTGACTGGAATCGACCTGGTTCGATGCTGGGTTGCCTGGAGAATTTTGCCCTTAAGCCGCCGCCCCGGTTTGATGTGCGAGTACACCGGCGACTTAAAAGATCTACAACGCCACTGTCAGATACAACTGACTGATGATGACATCAATGATATGACCAAGTCTGTGTTGAACGAGAGTTTGGCAAATTGCAGCAAAACTGGACTGAATCCTTTCTGCGCTCTCAACAAGCCGCCATCTGTAAGCTTTAAACAATTTCCGGTTTAATCATTTCTTCAGTTAAACTGTCCTCTTATACCCATTTGATTTCTGCAGGCCGATTCTCCTTTTTGGAATAGGAAGCTACAGGATAAGCCGACCAAGAAGACCCAGACGAAGAATAAGGCCCAGAAAAAGCCTACCAAGAAGAAGACCACCCCCTCCGAGTTATTTAACTTGGATGATGATGAGCCGGAGGTAGAACTTGACTCCCTTGGCTCATTTTTTGTACATCTTATTAACAATGATCACTATAAGGATGACGCGGAAGGCAGCCACATAGATGGTGAAGAGGTAACTATCCTTTCCTCCGACTCAGAGCCTCTGCCAAGACAAAAAGTTCGTCAAGCAAGCCGGAAAGTAAGGTTTCTCACCCTTTAGCTTACTTGGATCCCAACTTTATTTTGAAGAAGCAGCAACATGAAGCTCGCCGCACAACCCGGAATAGGGGTGGTGGGATTCTTTCCTCCGGCTTACCCAACACGTCGGCTCCTTGCAAACACCGTCCGGAGGTTTCACAGATTTCTAGCTTTTCCACTAGCGGGTCTCATTCATCAACCGCTTAACTCTTCCGACTCAAATTATCAGGGAACATCTCATTCCTCTTCCGGTGACTCTACTGGGACCCAAATCCCAATTTTGAAGACCATGCCCGGGTGAGAATGTGAAGTCTATTTTCTTTCAATCATGTACTCAATTGTCATATTAACCCTGTCTCATGGTTTATTTTCAGCGCTATGGCCAAGCCCAGCAAGAAGACGAAGGTGAACAAACTGACTGAAGATTCAAATCCCTCTGAGCCGGAGAAGCAAACAACAGAAGCTTCTCACCAAGCTGTTGAGGCCACAGTTGATGAGCTACCACCAGAGGAACACCATGTCCTTATGGACTCCATGGATTTTGACCCGGCCACAGCCACGCCACCAAGTCCCATCAAGCCTGCTGAAGAAAAGGCTGATGATGTTGTAGTCACTGAGACCCGTAATGTAGAGCCGGGCCACCCCATAGTGTTAGCAAAACACAGTGCCAAGGAGGATTTTTCCACTACTGACAAAGGCAAATGGAAGGTGGACTTGGAAAGCTATGCCCAGTTCAATGCTCAAGAGATTCACTCCGGTTACTTAAACCTCCTTCACACCAGCCGTGACTTTGAAGCTGGCCTGGTCAACCTTATGAAGGAACGTTTTGAGGTAAACGCTATAATCTTCTCCATATAAATATATCACTGCCAGCCGCCAAGTCTACTGGATATGATAGAATGAAATATGTTGTAGACTCTGAAGTAGCCTCTTTAACCTGATATCCATATCATAACATGTTGAAGCTGCAGAATTAACACAAGTAGCCCCCAAGGGCCGGCTTAAACTGGTAAGTTAAGCCGGGACTTCAGATAGTAATGCTCAATTTTGCACATGTAGCCCCCATGAGCCGGCTGTGGTTGTAATAACTTAGCCGGGTCATTAAAGTTTTGTCGTCAAAAAAGAGCAATGTGCATTAGCCCCCAAGTGCCAAGGAAAATACTTGTATTGTGCTTGGGACTTCAAATAAAATGATTGTAATGCTGCCTGCCATTTGCATCGCAAAGTGAGCTAAATATGAAGGAATCCCAAGTCACCGATCTGCAGCAAAATATCAAGTCTCAACAATCTGAAACTTCCAAGGCCAAATCAGAACTGAAAACCACCTTGGAAGAGATGGAGAAGTTGAAAAAGGACTTCAAAGCTGACAGGACGAGCTGGGAGACTGAGAAAACAACTCTGTTGAAAAGAGCCGAAGAAGCCGAGGCTGCCCTTAAACCGGTGGCTGACGAGCTTTCCGGCTTAAAGCGTCAAATTAATATCATGACAACCGCCATCTTTGATAAGTAATATTGCACTTCAATCTTTCCGCAGCAATTTATATCAATTATTACCCGGTTTACCAATACTTTTTCATTGATGCAGACCCTAGAAGCTCCAGCCTGGGTCAAGATATGCATGTCAAACTCAAAGCCACATATACTCTTGTGGAGCAGTTGTACACTGGCGCTCAACGAGCCGTCTCTATCGCCTTACACAAAAAGTCACCACCTTCTCTCATCAAGGAAGTGCTGGAGAGGCTATCTGTGCTGCCACAAAGGATGGAAGAATTGAAGTGATCAACCGCCAGGGCCGGTGCCATCACCGCGCTGAGCCAGGCAAAGGCGTGGCAAGCAGAACTTGACCCGGAAGACCTGGCCACCGGCTGCCCAAGCTTAAAAGAAGACGGGTCTCCTAAAGACTTCACGAAAATAGTAAGGGAGATGCGTCCTTCGGTAAGCAAATTGGCTAAGGAGACTGATTGTCCAACTATCAAGCAGTTTATGATGCTGACAACAAAAAAGTGAAAGCGCCGGTTCATGAGGCCATGGATCTCATCCCACCAATACATAAGCACCCCTTCGCTCCTGACAGTGACCCGTCCACCCTTATAGGCGATGAAGCTTGATGTAGGGCGGAACCCTACATGGACGATCTTTCACGTTGGAGCGGATCCTACGGGGACTCACGAGGAACACGCGGAGGAACACGAGAGAAACGAGAGAGAAATCACGAAACCGACAAGAGATCAATCACACAAGTGCTAGATTATCGATCGCATAGAGTGGCACAAGATTCAAGATCAACAAAGGTAAGATACAAACGGTAACCGTTCTTCTCCGTGAGGAGGCCTTGAGGAGGTCCACCCTGGAAGGGGGGTCTTGAATCCGCTTGGGGGAACTTCTCCGTAGAGGTCCTGATCTCCGAGGAGAAGTAGCCAAGTGGATGAGCAAAGGCTCTCACACAAGAATATGAGCTAATCCAATGCTAACCCTAGAAAGAGGGAAGGGAATAAGTATATATGGTCTCGGGCGAAGGGGTACAAGGGACAAGGCCCTGAGGCACTGCGCGCAGGCAGGGGAGGCCGGACGTCCGGGCGTCGGGCCGGATGTCCGGGCTTTCCCGAGACGCCGGATGTCCGGCTAGGGGCGGATGTCCGGGCTGGCGGGGTCTTCCAAACGCAATCGATGATGGGGGACCGGATTTCCGGGCGAGGGGGCCGGATATCCGGGGTTTCCGGAAGAGCCGGATGTCCGGGCTAGGGCGACCGTTTCAGCCGAATCGGGAAAGGGGCGCCGGATTTCCGGGCAGGGGCCCGGATATCCGGGCTGGGGGCCGGATGTCCGGGCTTGGACGCCGGATGTCCGGGTCCTGGAGACTTGGCCAGATTGGATCTGTTGAGGTAGAAGCTCAGG
Source organism: Aegilops bicornis (assembly GCA_021605145.1). Classification (NCBI taxonomy): domain Eukaryota; kingdom Viridiplantae; phylum Streptophyta; class Magnoliopsida; order Poales; family Poaceae; genus Aegilops; species Aegilops bicornis. Next base: position 468,181,734 of record CM038675.1, on the reverse strand, counting down.
GGCGGATGTCCCGGCCATGGCCAGATGTCCGGCCCGGAAGGTGCTCTTGGCCTTCTCCGATGGTTCTCTTCATCCTCGGACTTGGTGGCATGTCCATCTTCACGTGCCCCTCGGAGGTTCCCCTTGACACCTAATCATGCATAGCATATCGGACTTAGGTAGTAGCCATGTCTCGAGTGGATCGTATGGGATATCAATAAGGAAAGAGGTCACCTCGTTCTCGAGAGCTCTAGCTCTAGCCCGTGTCATGGGTCCTCTTGGCTCTTGATGAGGCGGTTGTAAGTCCATGGGGATGATCGTGGGATGCTCCGCATCATCTCCCCTTGGGAGAGATCCGACCTCGGATCAAAGCTTCATCTCCGTGGAATGGTGCTAGGTCCTTGACGTTGAAGATGTCGCTCATGTTGTATTTGTCTCGAGGTAGGTCGATCTTGTAGGCGTTGTCGTTGTAGCGTGCATAGCACCTTGAAAGGTCCATCGGCTCGAGGGAGAAGCTTGGACTTGCGTTCTTTGGGGAAGCGGTCCTTGCGAAGGTGTAGCCACACGAGGTCACCAATGTTGAAGACGATGGGTTGCTTGTTTGCGTTGAGCTTGTTTGCTTTGACGTTGTACTTGGCGCTCAATGGTGTGCCTTGTGTCTTCGTGCATCTTCTTGATGTAGCTTGCTCGTTCACTTGCATCCATGTTGGTGCGCTCATGGAGAGGAAGTGGTAGAATGTCCAATGGGGACAAGGGGTTGAAACCGTAGACGACCTCGAAAGGGGACTTGCCGGTAGTTGAATGTCTTGCACGATTGTAGGCGTGCCGGCGATGGGTAGACATGCTTCCCATTCCTTGATGTTCTTCTTTATCAAGACACGAAGTAGAGTGGATAGTGTAAACCGTCACCTCCGTTTGGCCATCGGTTTGAGGATGGTATGCCGAGGAGAACAAGAGCTTGATTCGAGCTTGGCGCATAGGGTCTTCCAAAAGTAACTTAAGAACTTGACGTCACGATCGGAGACGATTGTCTTTGGTATGCCATGGAGTCGCAAGATTTCCCTACAAAAGAGATTGGCAACATGTGAAGCATCGTCTATCTTGTTGCAAGGTATGAAATGTGCCATCTTAGAAAATCTATCCACAACAACAAAGACGGAATCCTTGCCATTTTGAGTCCTAGGCAAACCAAGTACAAAATCCATACTAATGTCTTCCCAAGGTTGATATGGAATAGGGAGAGGCATGTAAAGACCATGAGATTGAGCTTTAGACTTAGCTTTGCGACATGTATAGCATCGGTTGGTGAAGCGTGAGACGTCGCGGAACATCTTGGGCCAAAAGTAGTTGGTGGAGAGCGTGGCGAATGTCTTGTCGCGTCCAAAGTGTCCCATGAGTCCGCCTCCATGAGCCTCTTGCAAAAGGAGCAAACGAAGAGAAGACTCGGGAATGCAAAGTTTGTTAGCTCTCATAAGATAACCATCCTTGATGTAATATTGTTCCCAAGACGACAAGGCCAAACACTTAACATAAGGAGAAGCAAAAGATGGATCATGCTCATACAAGTCTTTTATATGCTCAAAACCAATAACATTCAACTCAAGTTGAGTGACAAGCATGCATATGCGTGAAAGCGTCGGCAACTACATTTTATTTACCCTTAATGTACTTGATCACATAAGGAAAAGATTCAACGAATTCACTCCATTTGGCATGACGCTTGTTCAATTTAGTTTGACCTTTGAGGTACTTAAGCGTTTCATGATCGGTATGGATGACAAACTCATGAGGTCTAAGGTAATGTTCCCAAACATGTAGCACACGTACTAAAGCATACAATTCTTTGTCATAGATGGGATAATTAAGTTGAGCACGGAGAGTTTTTCACTAAAATAAGCAATGGCTCGTTTTTCTTGCATCAAAACTCCGCCAATTCGGTACCACTTGCATCACAATGAACCTCAAAAGTTTTGTCAAAATTGGGCAAAGCAAGAATCGGAGCATGAGTAAGCAAAGACTTGAGCTCATCAAAAGCGGTTGATTGCAAAGTTCCCCAAACAAAGGGAGTATTCTTCTTGCTCAAAGCATGCAAAGGAGCGGCAATTGTTCTAAAATATTTCACAAAGCAACGATAGAAACCATAAGACCAAGAAAACTTCGCACTTGTTGCAAATTGGTGGGTTGGGGCCAAGTTTTAATTGCTTCAATTTTAGATTCATCAACATGGACACCCTTTGAGGAAACTACAAAATCTAAGAAAATCACTTTGTCAACCCCAAAAGTGCATTTTTTCAAGTTTGCGTAAAGGCTTTCCTTGCGAAGAGTTTGCAACACAGATTTTACATGATTGATGTGCTCTTGCATGGTTTTGCTAAACACAAGAATATCATCAAAGTAAACCACAACAAAGACTCCAATATAAGGAATGAAGCACATGATGCATAAGACGCACAAAAGTACCGGGAGCTTCCGAAAGACCCATAGGCATCACTAACCATTCATATAATCCAAATTTGGTTTTGAAAGCAGTTTTCCATTCATCACCCTCTTGTATGCGGATTTGATAATAGCCACTTTTAAGATCAATTTTTGAGAAAAAGTTGGCTCCACTAAGTTCATCAAGCATGTCATCTAAGCGAGGAATGGTATGCCTATATCGGACGGTAATAGCATTGATAGGTCGACAATCGGAGCACAAGCGGAAACTTCCGTCGGGCTTAGGCACAAGAATAACCGGAACGGCACAAGGGCTTAGGCTTTCACGTACATGACCGTTGTCGATGAGTTGTTGTACTTGCCGTTGAATCTCTGTAGCGACCCGACCTCAGACGGTCAAGCCTCTGTGTTACTGTGCCATCACTGGATCAGTATGCTGGCTCACACAGTACATCAATGTATATATCAAAGTGCAATCACATGCATAAATAACGTAAAACTGATATATACCTCATAATACTCAGCGGAATCAAATCAAACGGGTGTGGAGTCCCATCAACGCCATCGGCAGGTTGAGTGTAGACCGTAACCTGCATCAGTAACTCTTACTCGTCGAGGAAATATCTGCAACATGATACGTTGCAGCCGTGTAGGTCAGTACATTGAATGTACCGGCAAGATCACAACATGAGAAAACAGATGGTAAAACTATACTATATGCAATATGGCTTTGTGGCTCTGTATCTGAGTTTTGTTTGCATAAAAGCTGATTTTATTTTACCTACATCAAAAGAATAGAATGAAGTCTGTACTATGGAGTTTCCTGTCATGACATGGTTCCGCCAACCGATGTCTCATAGCCCAAAATCATCATAAGTTGCCCACAATTAAGTTATCAATCCGGTGTTGAGAGTTCGAGATAGATCCAAGTCCAGAGGCTCAAATTGTCCGTGAATCGGGACACGGCTAATCGATTAGGTTATAACCCTCTGCAGAGGTTTGTACACTTTACCCGCAAGATTCGATCCCTCTATTTACGTTCGCACTTCAGGGTGTTTGAGAACAAGATGACCGAAACATGGTCTTCCAAAGAGTTCCTCTGACCACTGTCCGGTACTCATCCCATCCTACCGTAGTTCTACATCTGCTAGTACCGTCCCAGCCAGAGTCACAACTAAGGTCAACCAAGCCAGAGCCCATATTGACTTGCGGTTGCACATGTAAGCTTCCGGTCATGAAGTATTCTTCCGTCTCTTTGAGTCTGGGTGAAGCTTTCCGCAAGATGTCATGGCGCTTCTCCATGCATCCCGGCCAACCACTGGGTTCTCCAGGGTGCCCGTCAACCGTCCTTCACCCAGTAGTGTGTATTGAATTCTTGTCTCGAGTCTTGAAGTCTTGAGGCCTTGAAGATGCAGTCCTTGCAGGTTCCATCATGGAGTTGTCGTCATTGACGTAGAGTCCTCCTTCTTCACACCACTTTCGAACACTCATACCAAACCCCGTCTACTATAGCGTAGCATAAAAATAAAATATCGTCCCGGGCTTGGTAACAGGGTGATGGGTTCCTACCTCATGCATACTACTCAACTACAAGGATTCAATAACACTACTGAGGGGTGGTTGCAAAGATGCCACTAAATGCAATAAACATAGGTATGAAAGCATGGTCAAAGTGAACTTGCCTGGTGATGTTGACGAAGAAGAATTATCGTTCTCAAGAAATAACTTGATAGACTACTCGTCACTCTCTGATGAAATCTATATAACAAACATATCATTCACATAAGCACTCACACTAACAATCAAAACAAAAGAGAGAGCGAATAAGAATCCGAAGGAACTTCAAATAAAACTAGGAGTCTTCTTCTACAACATTCACAAAAATAGTTTTGTCTAACGGAAAATAAAACACTAAAATAATAGAGAATAAAATATAAATTTAGTTAAGACAAAAAATAAAGTATTTTTTTCATAAAGCTATTTTGAAAGTATTTTCAATTGGGAGTTAAAACAGTAGAGAAATCCATTGCAAGTTATTAGCGAACTTGAATTGATTTCACGATAACAAAATAAAAATAAATATAAAAACTTGGTGAACACCTACTGTTTAACTAATAGAAACCAAACATAAACTTTCTGAAATATAAAATAAAATAATTTAAAAACAACTATAGAAAAAGAAGTAGCTATTATTCGAATAGAACTAAAACAGAATTTGTTTTACATGAAACAATAAGCTAAAATACTCAAACAATTTTGAACTTTTTACCACTGGTAAATATGATCACTAGTGATCAGTAGAAAAAGAATCAAATAAAAATCTATTTTTAAACTCCCGGAATAAGCAAAACAAGCTTTAATTCAAATCTGATCTAACTCAATTTTATAAATCCAAACATAGACACATTATATATTTTGGAAACTACAAGAAAATTGTGATCTAACGCAAAAAGAATCAGCATCATTGGACTTCTAGATCAAAAGTTATAAGCTAAACAAGAACGGAACTAAATCTGTTACGGAAATAAATCTGAAAACGAAAAAACAACAAGGGAGTTACTCAGACGTGAGGCAGAGATGGCAGGAAGGAGACGGCGATGTGGAGGGCTGCTCCGGCGAGGGGGCGAGGTCGCCGGCGAGGGTGGGGGTGGCGGAGGAGGGGGTCGGCGCTTGGGGAGGTGGCGCTGGGCGATGGGGAGGTTCCAGGAGAGCTCCCGGTGAGCGTTTCTAGGCAGGAAAAGGAGGACGGTGGCGAGGAGGCTACGGGCAGGGAGGGGGCGTGGTGATGGGAAAAATGGAACGAGGAGAGGGAGGGCGCTTTATAGGCGGTCTCGGGAGGCGCTGGGATGGAAAGACGAGGGAGATCGGGAAGGTGGAGTTTCCTGTCTCCATGGATATGGAAAGCTTCAGAACGTGAGAGGAAACAGAGGAAGGAGATGATCTCTTGTTGGGCTAGAATAGGAAAGTGCTTAATGGGCCAGCAGGTTTTTCCTAATAAAACGATTCCATTCCTATTTTTAAAATTAGGAAACTAAAACAATAAAAAGGAAATCAAATCAATTGAATAAAGAGTTTTTATATACTAAAATTATCAGAAAAATAAAATGTAGATGATGAGCATTATTCCACGGCCAAAATAAAAACTTAAAAAATGTTTTCAGAAAATCCCTAAAGGCTTTATTTCTTTTTGCAAATAATTTTAAATAAAAACTTTGGTTTTTCTTGGCTCAAATATTTTCAAAATGCCCTGATTTTGGAGGGTCATTTTCCTCCGCTCTTTCTTGCTTGCAAGAATTTATTTTCGGGTATTTCTCGGGAAGAAAAATAGAGAAGCAAGTGCAAATATTTGACAGAATTAAATTGCAAAACTCCGTTCAAATTCTTTATAGTTGAAGAAGTCATGTCATCTTCTCTCATTGATTTTAATAGGATGAATTTGAATTTACGGAGAAGGGAAAGTCATTTTATTCCCTCTCATTCAAAAGTTTTTGAAAAGGTTCAAATTTCACTCAAGTTTAATTCACTCAAGCAAACAAACAAACAATTCAATTAATTATATTAACATTCCAAAATTTAGAATTTTGGGATGTTACAAACCTACCACACTTAAAATGAATCTCGTCCTCGAGATTCGAAGAGGCTAGCAAGAAAAAGGTAAGGGGTTGGGTTCTTCTAGCAAATGTTTTGGTCGAAAGGTCGTGGGGTGCTACCACGCTTAAAAACAAGGTCATGGTTCCAATAAACTCAGATACTTCCTCCGGAGGGCTGAAAATGTATGTCCCTTCACATATCTTACAATAGCTCCTTCATTAAGGCTCTTACGCTGTAAGTATAGAGTTTTCCTCGTAATCTTGGGTCGGTTCGTCAAAGTTGAAGTTCGTCCGAGACCGGATCTTCTTAGTGATGGGTCTGTGTCCATTCTAAACAACTATCGAAACACTCATGGTGGTCTACAATTTATGGTTTTCTCCTGCAGAAAACGGGTCTGGGTTGAACTTCACCGTATAACCTACGATTGGCAACGGTTGCCTGTAAAGGGGTTCCATCGTACTACCATTCTATGGTTTTATGGCTTATCGCGTCGACACTCTTCTAAGGTTTTCGAGGCTCTCTGATTTTCCATCAACATATGATTGTTCATGATAGAAGTCTTCGGTATGGGGGCCAATCCATCCTGCATTTGAATCATTACCACATACGTAAATATCGAATCACGTATCCTAACACTTGGGCATACTCACAAGCATTGCAGAATTTCTCTTGTTGATTTAACTGAGTTCGTATAAATCCATGGTTTCTGCAAGCCAAACAAAACATCTATCGTTACTTCACCACTCTCAGGTTTTTGCGTAACCTCCTACGAAACTTATGCTGATTGGATCACTGATTCTTCCAAATTTATTCCTTTATCAAGGTTACATCTGTTCCTTATCAAAATCCTGGGCCTGTGGGTTATGGCCCACTTCAACACTAGTGCATCTTTAACTCATCCTTGGAGTTACAATTGCTCCATTTTCCAACATTACACCACTTTAAATCCAATAACATTTCATTTCTTAATACCATCATATCAAAGATAAAACTTCAACTCATTTTTTGTCCAAACTCCAACCTGTGGGACACATTTCCATTTCCATTGGTCTAGTGTTCTTCATAGGGTACTATCACCCTTAAAATGAATTTCACAAATCCATCCATAGACCATATTTCTCATATCCTCGAAAATGGTCAAAATCCGTGTTCATAGAGTAACAACTCATACAATTAAACATATGAAAACATGTCACCTTAACTTTATTGATTTCATGAATCCATTACAAACTCGAGCACCCATTACATAACTCAACTTATTGTACTCATAAAAAAAATTGGTTTCTACCACTCTTATTATCCATATCAAAATTCCAACTACTCAACTCCAGCTTCCTTCTTGTAGGAACATTTAGTAGCATAATGTCCTGCTTCCTTGCAATGAAAACACATAACTTTCGATAAGTCTTTGGGCTTCTTGGAGATGGTGCCTGCTCCTTGAGTTCCTTGCTTCCTTTCAAGACAATGATTGGCATAATGCCCGACGTCCTTACATTCAAAACAGTAATACGACTCTTGTCCCTCTTTGCGAGAAATTGGGTTGTTACGAGGGTGTGTTTGTTTTCTCACCACAGGTTTCTTCGCTCGATCAAACCTTCTATTCCCTGTGGATCAAACTCTATTGCTTCCGCCGGAAGTATCCTGAACACTCTTTTCTTTCCTTGGTGCAATGTTGTGAAAAATGTCCTTCTTCTCCACATGAATAGCGGTGCATTGGAGTAAAATATGTTGAGGCCTTCTCCATCGGGGTCTTCAACACATTCCTTCATCATGTGTTCTTTCATAACTTCTGAGGGCTTCTTTCATTCCTTCTTCCTGCTTCCTAAATAGTTTGTTGCACCATGGGGTAAATGTGACACTTTGAGTCGGGTAGTGGGTGGTTCCTTCACACAAGAAACAAGTCACACGACTAGTTGGGCATTCCTCACTGGGTGTTTCTCCTCACAATGAGGGCATCCATCCTTGTGTTCCTCCTGGTGTGTCCTATTTCTCCATAAATCTTGCAGTCACAAGGTTTATTTCTTGGTGTATCATGGTGCTTCCGGGTAAGACGAGATCTTGTCAGAGTCTTCTTGAATTCTTCCCAAGTCTTTGCTCCATTCCATCCCTGTATAGCTTGATGCATCTGCCACCATGTTGCAGCACTTCCTTCAAAGTAATCAAGAAGCGTCACGATACTTCATTCTTCCTTGAAACCAAATTGCTCCCAAGTGATTCTCCATGTTCGAATCCATAGCTCGCCTCCATTTGAGTCTTGATCCAGAATATCAAGCCAACTTCGTTCATCATCTATGGGGTCCAAAAGTTTTGGGATGAGATATGAGAGAGGTGGGGAGGATACACACAATACAAGCGATAGTTTTGAAGAAACAAGTTTTACTTTGTGGCTGTCGGAAAACATCAAACAAATGACAGCTCACACATCGTCGCATCTAACGTAAGTGTGTAACAGGGTTTGGTCTTCTAAAGGTCAAATATTTCTTCAGGAACTTCAAATCTTGGAGTCTTCAACTGTTGTAGCTTCTAATACATGGTGAAATCCTCTTTACTCTGAAGGGGTCATCAGTTCTCCGATATCAAATCCTTCTTGAGCGTCTTGATTGATCCTCCGGGTGATCAAAGGATAAGGGTATATTCTAACTATTTGAGGCGAGAGGGTCTATTTGATAAATTCAGAAAAGATGAGAAGTAAGAGTCTTTTGTAAATAAATTTTTTGAGATATCCTGTCCTAAGGGCTTTCCGGTTTCTAGGGTCACGTCCTACAGTCAACATGTGCTCTGATACCATTTCAGAGCGACCGACCTCAGACGGTCAAGCCTCCGTGTTCTTGTACCATCCTCGGATCAGTATCTTTGGCACACACAAGACATCAATGTATATATCAAAGTGCAATCACATGCATAAATAACGAAATCGATATATACCTCATAATACTCGGCGGAAACAAATCAAACGGGTGTGGAGTCCCATCAACGCCATCGGCAGGTTGAGTGTAGACCGTAACCTGTACCGTAACTCTTACTCGTCGAGGAAATATCTGCAACATGATACGTTGCAGTAGCCGTGTAGGTCAAGACATTGAATGTACCGCAAGATCACAACATGAGAAAACAGATGGTAAAACTATACTATATGCAATTTGGCTTTGTGGCTCAGATTCGAGTTTTGTTTGCATAAAAGCTGATTTTATTTTACCTACATCAAAAGAATAGAATGAAGTCTGTACTATGGAGTTTCCTGTCATGACATGGTTCCGCCAACCGATGTCTCATAGCCCAAAATCATCATAAGTTGCCCACAATTAAGTTATCAATCCGGTGTTGAGAGTTCCGAGATAGATCCAAGTCCAGAGGCTCAAATTGTCCGTAATCGGGACACGGCTAATCGATTAGGGTTATAACCCTCTGCAGAGGTTTGTACACTTTACCCGCAAGATTCGATCCCTCTATTTACGTTCTCGCACTTCGTGGTGTTTGAGAACAAGATGACCAAACATGGTCTTCCAAAGAGTTCCTCCGACCACCGTCCGTACTCATCCCATCCTACCGTAGTTCTACATCTGCTAGTACCGCCCCAGCCAGAGTCACAACTAAGGTCAACCAAGCGAGCCCATATTGACTTGCGGTTGCACAGTAAGCTTCCGGTCATGAAGTATTCTTTCGTCTCTTTGAGTCTGGGTGAAGCTTTCCGCAAGATGTCATGGCGCTTCTCCATGCATCCCGCCAACCACTGGGTTCTCCAGGTGCCCACAACCGTCCTTCACCCAAAGTAGTGTGTATTGAATTCTTGTCTCGAGTCTTGAAGTCTTGAGGCCTTGAAGATGCAGTCCTTGCAGGTTCCATCATGGAGTTGTCGTCATTGACGTAGAGTCCTCCTTCTTCACACCACTTTCAACACTCATACCAAACCCCGTCTACTATAGCGTAGCATAAAAATAAAATATCATCCCGGCTTGGTAACAGGGTGATGGGTTCCTACCTCATGCATACTACTCAACTACAAGGATTCAATAACACTACTCGAGGGGTGGTTGCAAAGATGCCACTAAATGCAATAAACATAGGTATGAAAGCATGGTCAAAGTGAACTTGCTCGGTGATGTTGACGAAGAAGAATTATCGTTCTCAAGAAATAACTTGATAGACTACTCGTCACTCTCCGATGAAATCTATATAACAAACATATCATTCACATAAGCACTCACACTAACAATCAAAACAAAAGAGAGAGCGAATAAGAATCAAGGAACTTCAAATAAAACTAGGGAGTCTTCTTCTACAACATTCACAAAAATAGTTTTGTCTAACGGAAAATAAAACACTAAAATAATAGAGAATAAAATATAAATTTAGTTAAGACAAAAAATAAAGTATTTTTTCATAAAGCTATTTTGAAAGTATTTTCAATTGGGAGTTAAAACAGTAGAGAAATCCATTGCAAGTTATTAGCGAACTTGAATTGATTTCACGATAACAAAATAAAAATAAATATAAAAACTTGGTGAACACCTACTGTTTAACTAATAGAAACCAAACATAAACTTTCTGAAATATAAAATAAAATAATTTAAAAACAACTATAGAAAAGAAGTAGCTATTATTCAATAGAACTAAAACAGAATTTGTTTTACATGAAACAATAAGCTAAGATACTCAAACAATTTTGAACTTTTTACCACTGGTAAATATGATCACTAGTGATCAGTAGAAAAAGAATCAAATAAAAATCTATTTTAAACTCCCGGAATAAGCAAAACAAGCTTTAATTCAAATCTGATCTAACTCAATTTTTATAAATCCAAACATAGACACATTATATATTTTTGGAAACTACAAGAAAATTGTGATCTAACGCAAAAAGAATCAGCATCATTGGACTTCTAGTTCAAAAGTTATAAGCTAAACAAGAACGGAACTAAATCTGTTACGGAAATAAATCTGAAAACGAAAAAAACAACAAGGGAGTTACCTATACGTGAGGCAGAGATGGCAGGAAGGAGACGGCGATGTGGAGGGCTGCTCCGGCGAGGGGGCGAGGTCGCCGGCGAGGGTGGGGGTGGCGGAGGAGGGGGTCGGCGCTTGGGGAGGTGGCGCTGGGCGATGGGGAGGTTCCAGAGAGCTCCCCGGTGAGCGTTCTAGGCAGGAAAAGGAGGACGGTGGCGAGGAGGCTACGGGCAGGAGGGGGCGTGGTGATGGGAAAAATGGAACGAGGAGAGGAGGGGTTTTATAGGCGGTCTCGGGAGGCGCTGGGATGGAAAGACGAGGGAGATCGGGAAGGTGGAGTTTCTGTCTCCATGGATATGGAAAGCTTCAGAACGTGAGAGGAAACAGAGGAAGGAGTTGATCTCTTGTTGGGCTAGAATAGGAAAGTGCTTAATGGGCCAGCAGGTTTTTCCTAATAAAAACGATTCCATTCCTATTTTTAAAATTAGGAAACTAAAACAATAAAAAGGAAATCAAATCAATTCGGAATAAAGAGTTTTTATATACTAAAATTATCAGAAAAATAAAATGTAGATGATGAGCATTATTCCACGGCCAAAATAAAAACTTAAAAAATGTTTTTCAGAAAATCCCTAAAGGCTTTATTTCTTTTTGCAAATAATTTTTAAATAAAAACTTTGGTTTTTCTTGGCTCAAATATTTTAAAAAATGCCCCTGATTTTGGAGGGTTATTTTCCTCCGCTCTTTCTTGCTTGCAAGAATTTATTTTTCGGGGTATTTCTCGGGGAAGAAAAATAGAGAAGCAAGTGCAAATATTTGACAGAATTAAATTGCAAAACTCCGTTCAAATTCTTTATAGTTGAAGAAGTCATGTCATCTTCTCTCATTGATTTTAATAGGATGAATTTGAATTTACCGGAGAAGGGAAAGTCATTTTATTCCTCTCATTCAAAAGTTTTTGAAAAGGTTCAAATTTCACTCAAGTTTAATTCACTCAAGCAAACAAACAAACAATTCAATTAATTATATTAACATTCCAAAATTTAGAATTTTGGGATGTTACAAACCTACCATTTTAAAATGAATCTCGCCCTCGAGATTCAAGAGGCTAGCAAGAAAAAGGTTAGGGGTTGGGGTCTTCTAGCAAATGTTTTGGTCGAAAGGTCAGGGTGCTACCACGCTTAAAAACAAGGTCATGGTTCCAATAAACTCAGATACTTCCTCCGGAGGGCTGAAAATGTATGTCCCTTCACATATCTTACAATAGCTCCTTCATTAAGGCTCTTCCGCTGGAAGTATAGAGTTTTCCTCGTAATCTTGGGTCGGTTCGTCAAAGTTGAAGTTCGTCCGAGACCGGATCTTCTTAGCTGATGGGTCTGTGTCCATTCTAAACAACTATCGAAACACTCATGGTGGTCTACAATTTATGGTTTTCTCCTGCAAAAACGGGTCTGGTTGAACTTCACCGTATAACCTACGATTGGCAACGGTTGTCAGAAGGGTTCCATCGTACTACCATTCTATGGTTTTATGGCTTATCGCGTCGACACTCTTCTAAGGTTTTCGAGGCTCTCGATTTTCCATCAACATATGATAGTTCATGATAGAAGTCTCCGGTATGGGGCCAATCCATCCTGCATTTGAATCATTACCACATACGTAAATATCGAATCACGTATCCTAACACTTGGGCATACTCACAAGCATTGCAGAATTTCTCTTGTTGACGAACTGAGTTCATATAAATCCATGGTTTACGCAAGCCAAACAAAACATCTATCGTTACTTCACCACTCTCGTGTTTTGCGTAACCTCCTACGAAACTTATGTCGATTGGATCACTGATTCTTCCAAATTTATTCCTTTATCAAGGTTACATCTGTTCCTTATCAAAATCCTGGGCCTGTGGGTTATGGCCCACTTCAACACTAGTGCATCTTTAACTCATCCTTGGAGTTACAATTGCTCCATTTTCCAACATTTCACCACTTTAAATCCAATAACATTTCATTTCTTAATACCATCATATCAAAGATAAAACTTCAACTCATTTTTTGTCCAAACTCCAACCTGTGGGACACATTTCCATTTCCATTGGTCTAGTGTTCTTCATAGGGTACTATCACCCTTAAAATTAAATTCACAAATCCATCCATAGACCATATTCATATCCTCGAAAATGGTCAAAATCCGTGTTCATAGAGTAACAACTCATACAATTAAACATATGAAAACATGTCACCTTAACTTTATTGATTTCATGAATGCATTACAAACTCTGAGAACCCATTACATAACTCAACTTATTGTACTCATGAAGAAAAAAATTGATTTCTACCACTCTTATTATCCATATCAAAATTCCAACTACTCAACTCCAGCTTCCTTCTTGTAGGAACATTTAGTAGCATAATGTCCTGCTTCCTTGCAATGAAAACACATAACTTTCGATAAGTCTTTGGGCTTATTGGAGATGGTGCCTGCTCCTTGAGTTCCTTGCTTCCTTTCAAGACAATGATTGGCATAATGCCCGACGTCCTTACATTCAAAACAGTGTAATACGACTCTTGTCCCTCTTTGCGTAAATTGGGTTGTTCTCGAGGGTGTGTTTGTTTTCTCTTCTGGGTTTCTTCGCTCGATCAAACCTTCTATTCCCTGTGGATCAAACTCTATTGCTTCCGCCGGGAAGTATCCCAGACACTCTTTTCTTTCCTTGGTGCAATGTTGTGAAAAATGTCCTTCTTCTCCACATGAATAGCAGGCATTGGAGTAAAATATGTTGAGGCCTTCTCCATCGTGGTCTTCAACACATTCCTTCATCACAGGTTCTTTCATAACTTCTCGGAGGGCTTCTTTCATTCCTTCTTCCTGCTCCTAAATAGTTTGTTGCACCATGGGGTAAATGTGACACTTGAGTCGGGTAGTGGGTGGTTCCTTCACACAAGAAACAAGTCACCGACTAGTTGGGCATTCCTCACTGGGTGTTTCTCCTCACAATGAGGGCATCCATCCTTGTGTTCCTCCTGGTGTGTCCTATTTCTCCGCAAATCTTGCAGGCACAAGGTTTATTTCTTGGTGTATCATGGTGCTTCCGGTAAGACGAGATCTTGTCGAGTCTTCTTGAATTCTTCCCAAGTCTTTGCTCCATTCCATCCCCTCAGATAGCTTGATGCATCTCGCCACCATGTTGCAGCACTTCCTTCAAAGTAATGAAGAGCGTCACGATACTTCATTCTTCCTTGAAACCAAATTGCTCCCCAAGTGATTCTCCATGTTCTGAATCCATAGCTCGCCTCCTACCGAGTCTTGATCCAGAGAATATCACGCCAAGTTCGTTCATCATCTATGGGGTCCAAAAGTTTTGGGATGAGATATGAGAGAGGTGGGGAGGGATACACACAATACAAACGATAGTTTTTGAAGAAACAAGTTTTACTTTGTGGCTGTCGGAAAACATCAAACAAATGGCAGCTCACACATCGTCGCATCTAACGTAAGTGTGTAATGTGGGTTTGGTCTTCTAAAGGTCAAATATTTCTTCAGAACTTCAAATCTTGAGTCTTCAACTGTTGTAGCTTCTAATACATGCTGAAATCCTCTTTACTCTGAAGGGGTCATCAGTTCTCCGATATCAAATCCTTCTTGAGCGTCTTGATTGATCCTCCGGTGATCAAAGGATAAGGGGTATATTCTAACTATTTGAGGTGAGAGGGTCTATTTGATAAATTCAGAAAAAGATGAGAAGTAAGAGTCTTTTGTAAATAAAGTTTTTGAGATATCCTTTCCTAAGGGCTTTTCCGGTTTCTAGGGTCACGCCCCTGATCAACATGTGCTCGATACCATTTCTCAGAGCGACCCGACCTCGTGACGGTCAAGCCTACGTATTACTGTACCATCCTCGAATCAAGATGTCGGCACACACAAGACATCAATGTATATATCAAAGTGCAATCACATGCATAAATAACGAAAACTGATATATACCTCATAATACTCAATGAAACAAATCAAACGGGTGTGGAGTCCCATCAACGCCATCGGCAGTTGAGTGTAGACCGTAACCTGCATCAGTAACTCTTACTCGTCGAGGAAATATCTGCAACATGATACGTTGCAGCCGTGTAGGTCAGTACATTGAATGTACCGCAAGATCACAACATGAGAAAACAGATGGTAAAACTATACTATATGCAATTTGGCTTTGTGGCTCAGATTCGAGTTTTGTTTGCATAAAAGCTGATTTTATTTTACCTACATCAAAAGAATAGAATGAAGTCTGTACTATGGAGTTTCCTGTCATGACATGGTTCCGCCAACCGATGTCTCATAGCCCAAAATCATCATAAGTTGCCCACAATTAAGTTATCAATCCGGTGTTGAGAGTTCCGAGATAGATCCAAGTCCAGAGGCTCAAATTGTCCGTAATCGGGACACGGCTAATCGATTAGGGTTATAACCCTCTGCAGAGGTTTGTACACTTTACCCGCAAGATTCGATCCTCTATTTACGTTCTCGCACTTCGTGGTGTTTGAGAACAAGATGACCGAAACATGGTCTTCCAAAGAGTTCCTCGACCACCGTCCGTACTCATCCCATCCTACCGTAGTTCTACATCCGCTAGTACCGTCCCCACCAGAGTCACAACTAAGGTCAACCAAGCCAGAGCCCATATTGACTTGCGGTTGCACAGGTAAGCTTCCGGTCATGAAGTATTCTTCCGTCTCTTTGAGTCTGGGTGAAGCTTTCGCAAGATGTCATGGCGCTTCTCCATGCATCCCGCCAACCACTGGGTTCTCCAGGTGCCCGTCAACCGTCCTTCACCCAAAGAGTGTGTATTGAATTCTTGTCTCGAGTCTTGAAGTCTTGAGGCCTTGAAGATGCAGTCCTTGCAGGTTCCATCATGGAGTTGTCGTCATTGACGAGAGTCCTCCTTCTTCACACCACTTTCGAACACTCATACCAAACCCCGCCTACTATAGCGTAGCATAAAAATAAAATATCGTCCCGGCTTGGTAACAGGGTGATGGGTTCCTACCTCATGCATACTACTCAACTACAAGGATTCAATAACACTACTGAGGGGTGGTTGCAAAGATGCCACTAAATGCAATAAACATAGGTATGAAAGCATGGTCAAAGTGAACTTGCTCGGTGATGTTGACGAAGAAGAATTATCGTTCTCAAGAAATAACTTGATAGACTACTCGTCACTCTCTGAGGAAATCTATATAACAAACATATCATTCACATAAGCACTCACACTAACAATCAAAACAAAAGAGAGAGCGAATAAGAATCAAGGAACTTCAAATAAAACTAGGGAGTCTTCTTCTACAACATTCACAAAAATAGTTTTGTCTAACGGAAAATAAAACACTAAAATAACAGAGAATAAAATATAAATTTAGTTAAGACAAAAAATAAAGTATTTTTTTCATAAAGCTATTTTGAAAGTATTTTCAATTGGGAGTTAAAACAGTAGAGAAATCCATTGCAAGTTATTAGCGAACTTGAATTGATTTCACGATAACAAAATAAAAATAAATATAAAAACTTGTTGAACACCTACTGTTTAGCTAATAGAAACCAAACATAAACTTTCTGAAATATAAAATAAAATAATTTAAAAACAACTATAGAAAAAGAAGTAGCTATTATTCGAATAGAACTAAAACAGAATTTGTTTTACATGAAACAATAAGCTAAAATACTCAAACAATTTTGAACTTTTTACCACTGGTAAATATGATCACTAGTGATCAGTAGAAAAAGAATCAAATAAAAATCTATTTTTAAACTCCCGAATAAGCAAAACAAGCTTTAATTCAAATCTGATCTAACTCAATTTTTATAAATCCAAACATAGACACATTATATATTTTTGAAACTACAAGAAAATTGTGATCTAACGCAAAAAGAATCAGCATCATTGGACTTCTAGATCAAAAGTTATAAGCTAAACAAGAACGGAACTAAATCTGTTACGGAAATAAATCTGAAAACGAAAAAACAACAAGGGAGTTACTCAGACGTGAGGCAGAGATGGCAGGAAGGAGACGGCGATGTGGAGGGCTGCTCGGCGAGGGGCGAGGTCGCCGGGCGAGGTGGGGGTGGCGGAGGAGGGGTCGGCGCTTGGGGAGGTGGCGCTGGGCGATGGGGAGGTTCCAGGAGAGCTCTGGTGAGCGTTCTAGGCAGGAAAAGGAGGACGGTGGCGAGGTGGCTACGGGCAGGGTGGGGCGTGGTGTTGGGAAAATTGGAACGAGGAGAGGGAGGGTGTTTTATAGGCGGTCTCGGGAGGCGCTGGGATGGAAAGATGAGGGAGATCGGGAAGGTGGAGTTTCCTGTCTCCATGGATATGGAAAGCTTCAGAACGTGAGAGGAAACAGAGGAAGGAGATGATCTCTTGTTGGGCTAGAATAGGAAAGTGCTTAATGGGCCAGCAGGTTTTTCCTAATAAAACGATTCCATTCCTATTTTTAAAATTAGGAAACTAAAACAATAAAAAGGAAATCAAATCAATTCGAATAAAGAGTTTTTATATACTAAAATTATCGAAAAATAAAATGTAGATGATGAGCATTATTCCACGGCCAAAATAAAACTTAAAAAATGTTTTCAGAAAATCCCTAAAGGCTTTATTTCTTTTTGCAAATAATTTTTAAATAAAAACTTTGGTTTTTCTTGGCTCAAATATTTTCAAAATGCCCCTGATTTTGGAGGGTCATTTTCCTCCGCTCTTTCTTGCTTGCAAGAATTTATTTTTCGGGTATTTCTCGGGAAGAAAAATAGAGAAGCAAGTGCAAATATTTGACAGAATTAAATTGCAAAACTCCGCTCAAATTCTTTTATAGTTGAAGAAGTCATGTCATCTTCTCTCATTGATTTTAATAGGATGAATTTGAATTTACGGAGAAGGGAAAGTCATTTTATTCCCTCTCATTCAAAAGTTTTTGAAAAGGTTCAAATTTCACTCAAGTTTAATTCACTCAAGCAAACAAACAAACAATTCAATTAATTATATTAACATTCCAAAATTTAGAATTTTGGGATGTTACAATCTCCTTGGTTTCTTCCGGATTGACTCGGTATGGAGCTTTGTTTGGAAGAGGCGCTCCGGGGATGAGGTCAATTCGATACTCTATGCCTCGAAGAGGAGGTAGACCCGGAGGTAGCTCATCGGGGAAAACATCTTGAAATTCCTGTAAAAGAGATTGAAACACCAAAGGTAGCTCGTGAATGGTGTTAGTTTTTGGTTCTCCATCCTTGCACACAAGGACAAAGTGCATCACACTCGATGGGTTCTCACACACTTCTCTCATCTCACTTTTGGTGGCAAATAGAATGAGGTTTTCTCTCTAGGCGAGAGTCGCTCAAATTTGGCTTGTGGCTCTCACTCACTTTTGGGTGGATCACTTTCTCACTCTTTTCTCTATGATGTGTGGCTTGCTTATCGGCTATCACTTGAGTAGGAGACATAGGTCGAGCACATATTCCTTCCCTTTCATCTTGAAACTATAGTGATTGGTACGCCCATTGTGGATGACACCACGGTCGAATTGCCATGGTCGACCTAGAAGTAGGTGGCAAACGGTCATTGGGACCACATCACATTCCAACGTGTCTTCATAAGCACCAATTTTGAAGGAGACTTGGACCGTATGCTCGACTCAGATAGTGCCGAGTCACTTAGCCATTGAACCTTGTAGGGTGCGGTGCTTCCTCTTGACCAATTGGAGCTTGGAGCATAGTTCTTCACTTGCCAAGTTGTGGCAACTACCTCCATCGATGATGACCTTGATGGACCGTCCATTGATGCCGGCTTTTGTGTGGAAGATGTGGCATCGTTGGTCTTCTTCTTGTTGATGTTGAAGGGTCAAGACCTTGGAGACAACGAGGGCGGGCTCGAATCCTCATCACAAAAGACTTGATCATCTTCTTCTTTGTTCACTTGCTTGCATGGCCACTTGCTCAAGAGCTTCCATCTCCTCTTCACTCATGGAGTCATATGTGCCATCGCTGCTTGAGGATCATGGTGCGCTTGTTGGTGCATTCGTATGACTTGTGGCCCCGGCCGCCGCAACTGAAACACTTGAAGGAGCTTGTCTTGATGGTCCCATCGGTCGGAGTAGAGGATGAAGCACGCGGCTTGATGTTGCTTGTAGTAGGAGGAGGACGACTTGAGCTTGTCGAAGTCTTCTTGTAACTTGACTTGGCGTCGTTTCTTGAAGAAAGTTTGGTTGATGTAGATGTTGAAGGAGTCGTTGACGCTTGGTTGTTGGAGAAGTCAGAGGTCTTGGATGAGTACTTAGGCGTGCATTTGAAGTCATCTTGTACTTGGCGTTCCGCCTTTGTAGCTTGATGCACGAGCTCAATGAGGGATGAGTATGGTTGGAAGTCGGCGATCTTCTTGATGGGATGATTGAGTCCATTCAAGAAACGTGCCATAGTTTGCTCATCATCTTCCTTGACATTGGCTCGAATCATGGCTATCTCCATTTCCTTGTAATATTCTTCAACGCTCTTTGTTCCTTGCTTGAGTAGTTGGAGTTTCTTGAAGAGGTCGCGGTTGTAGTAGGTTGGCACAAAACGTGCTCGCATGACATCCTTCATTTGAGCCCAAGTGGTGATTGGGGTGGTGGAAGGGATTGTTGTTACCAGGGGCCGGAAATCCGGGCTGGAAGCCGGATGTCCGGGGCGCCGGATGTCCGGGCTGATCGGGCCGGATGTCCAGGCTGCCGGATGTCCGCTCTGGGCGGATGTCCGGCTCGATGAACACCGCAGGGGAAGGTGGGAACCGGGCAAAATTCATGGATTTTGTGGATGGAAATTGTGGAAATGGTGGGAGAAAGCTAGATCTACCTGTAACACACGAAATCCATGGATCAAATCCAACAAAACTTCATCACACCTAACAAATCACAAAAATTTTGGGGCTATTTTTGTGGGGATTTTCGGATTTAGGACAAAAACAACAAAATCAAGCTAGAAAAGAGGGGTAGGGGCTCCAATAACGTGATCAACGTGGCTCATAATACCATAGATGATGTAGGGCGGAACCCTACGTGGACGATCTTTCACGTTGGAGCGGATCCTACGGGGACTCACGAGGAACACGCGGAGGAACACGAGAGAAGCGAGAGAGAAATCACGAAACCGACAAGAGATCAATCACACAAGTGCTAGATTATCGATCGCATAGAGTGGCACAAGATTCAAGATCAACAAAGGTAAGATACAAACGGTAACCGTTCTTCTCCGTGAGGAGGCCGGGCGGGGTCCACCCTAGAAGGGGTCTTGAATCCGCTTGGGGGATCTTCTCCGGAGAGGTCCTGATCTCGGTGGAGAAGTAGCCAAGTGGATGAGCAAAGGCTCTCACACAAGAATATGAGCTAATCCAATGCTAACCCTAGAAAGAGGGAAGTGAATAAGTATATATGGTCTCGGGCGAAGGGGTACAAGGGACAAGGCCCTGAGGCACTGCGCGCAGGCAGGGGAGGCCGGACGTCCGGGCGGGCCGGATGTCCGGCTTTCCGAGACGCCGGATGTCCGGGCTAGGGGCCGGATGTCCGGCCAAGGGTCTTCCAAACGCAATGGGTGATGGGGACCGGATTTCGGGCGAGGGGGCGGATATCCGGGTTTCGGAAGAGCCGGATGTCCGCCAAGGGCCGGATGTCCGGCTGGGCGACTGCTTCACCGAATCGGAAAGGGGCGCCGGATTGGGCGAGGGCCCGGATATCCGGCCGGGGCGGATGTCCGCTTGACGCCGGATGTCCGGGTCCTGGAGACTTGGCCAGATTGGATCCTGTTGAGGTAGAAGCTCCAGGGGCGGATGTCCGGCCATGGCTGGATGTCCGGCCCGGAAGGTGCTCTTGGTCTTCTCCGATGGTTCTCTTCATCCTCGGACTTGGTGGCTTGTCCATCTTCACGCAAGGCCCCGGGAGGTTCCCTTGACACCTAATCATGCATAGCATATCAGACTTAGGTAGTAGCCATGTCTCGAGTGGATCGTATGGGATATCAATAAGGAAAGAGGTCACCTCGTTCTCGAGAGCTCTAGCTCTAGCCCGTGTCATGGGTCCTCTTGGCTCTTGATGAGACGGTTGTAAGTCCATGGGGATGATCGTGGGATGCTCTGCATCAAAGCTGTTTTCAAAGCTTTGACTGGGATCAATTGGTCCACATCTAACTTCCGGCCAATGGGTGAAGAAGAGGAGGAAGAAGAAGAACCGGTGCAAGATATCCCGAAATCTTCAACATGCCAAGGCCAAGCCAACTGATCCAAGGGCCGGTATATCATCCACAACATGAGATATTGTGTGCATCAAAACACTTATTCTTTTGGGCCGCAGGACACCTTGTAATAGGCTAGTTCAAAACAATGATCTGACATGCCGTCGTGCATGTTTATTTGCATAATACTTTTAAACCAACGATCTGATTTTGAAGATCTGCGACTTATGCTTATAATATCATCAATCACGCAGACCATGTTTATCATATTCCTTGCACACAAGCAGATAACATGAGCCCTGGTGGTTTACCCCAGGGCGGGTTATAATGCCCCATATAAAATCCATTGGTGACTATGTAGTCCATAACCAGGGCGGGTTTATCAAAACCTCGTTTATTCATAACAAGTAAGTAACATACCTGTGATATTTGTTCATACTGTCGGCTTACCATGCCACATGCAGTAAGGGTGACAACCCAAAGACTTAGAGCTCAGAACTCCAAGCGCATAATCAAAGCACACTGGCGACTTATCGTCCAAAGACAGGCCGTGTTATCAAAACTCCGGATATGCTCAAAATATGAGCCAGAAGATTAAGGCTACATGGCCTGAACCGTTTTTAAAACATATGCCAATATGGTACAGAAGATGAACCCAAAAAATGTTCAAATAAAATCAAACCAGAAAAAACAAGGTTTCATAGGCTGCCAAACCTCAATATCAAGTGCTATTCAAGGGCCGCACATCCACTGAATTAATCCTTTATTCAAATCTATAAGCTGGGCCTCACATGACTAATCGTCGTTTTAACTTTGACAAGTTCAGGGTCTTTATAAGATTGACTGTCAAGAGTTCGGCGAGTCATTCGAGAATACCGGTCGGAGTGGCGAGCATACAAAGGTAGGATAACTCAGATTTTGGTGAATACACCGCGCCCAAGCCAATTAAAAGGGTAAACAAAGCTCTGTTCATTAAACAGGAAGCCCCCAAATAATTTTTCAATCAAGGCATATAAGCCGGATCAGTATGGTAGTCATAGCTATGCTCAATGAGCAGGAAGCCCCCAAGTGATCTTATGAATTGACAATAAAGACTCAGATTCTCAGAAATGAAACGACAGAGGCCCTGAATTATCAGGGATGCCGGCTTTATTATACTAATCATAATATATACATTAGTAGAAGTATGTACATCAGAAGAGCCGGTGGCTCAGGTGTAATAAGGCCGAAGATGAGCAATGTTCCACGGCCGGCGGGTCTCCTCCTCAGAATTGCGTGAGTCCTTGTGCTCTCGAACATCAATGAGGTAGTATGACCCGTTGTTCAGATTTTTGCTGACCACAAAAGGCCCTTCCCAAGGTGGGGATAACTTGTGCATGTCTGTTTGATCTTGGATGAGCCGGAGCACCAAGTCACCTTCTTGAAAGGTCCGGGTTTTAACCCGGCGGCTATGATAGCGACGCAGATCTTGCTGGTAAATCACTGAGCGAGCCGCTGCAAGGTCACACTCCTCATCGAGGAGGTCAAGAGAATCCTGACGTGCTTTTTCATTATCAGCTTCAACATAAGCCGCCACATGGGGCGAGTCATGACGGATGTCACTAGGGAGAACTGTCTCTGCTCCGTAAACCATGAAGAAAGGCATGTAACCCGTAGATCTGTTGGGGGTAGTATTGATACTCCATAGCACTAAGGGCAACTCCTCCACCCAACAACCCAGCGTCCTCTGCAAAGGGACCATAAGCCGGGGTTTTATGCCTCTCAAGATTTCTTGATTGGCTCTTTCAACTTGACTGGACTGGGCGTGGGCCACAGATGAAACATCAAGACAAATATGTTCATGTTGACAAAATTCTTTCATAGCACCTTTAGACAGATTAGTGCCATTATCAGTGATGATGCTGTGAGGGTATCCAAAACGGAAAATTACCTTTTTGATGAATTGAACCGCCGTTGCCGCGTCACACTTGCTGACCGGCTCTGCCTCAACCCACTGTGTAAACTTGTCAACTGCCACCAAGAGGTGAGTCTTTTTGTCCTTGGATCTTTTAAACGGTCCAACCATATCCAACCCCCAGACTGCAAACGACCAAGTAATTGGAATCATCATCAATTCTTGAGCCGGCACATGAGCTCGTCTTGAAAATTTCTGACAACTATCACATTTGCTGACCAAATCATCTGCATCAGCATGAGCCGTCAGCTAATAGAACCCATGACGAAAAGCCTTAGCCACGAGAGACTTAGAGCCGACATGATGGCCAAAATCTCCTTCATGAATCTCTCGTAGAATCTCACGGCCCTCCTCAGGAGAAACACAACGTTGAAACGCCCCTATGACACTGCATCGGTGCAACTCTCCATTGACAATAGTCGTTGACTTAGACCGCCGGGTTATCTGCCTGGCCAAAGTTTCATCTTCAGGTAACTCACCCCAGGTCATACAAGCCAAATATGGAACTGTCCAATCAGGAATAGCATGCAGAGCCGCCACCAACTGTGCCTCCGGGTCAGGAACAGCAAGATCTTCCTCCATAGGCAATTTAACTGAAGGATTATGCAAAATATCAAGGAAAACATTAGGTGGCACCGGCTTACGCTGGGACCTTAGCCGGCTTAAAGCATCAGCTGCCTCATTTTTTCTGTGATCAACACGTTCCACTTGATAACCTTTGAAATGACCAGCAATAGCATCAACCTCTCGGCGATAAGCCGCCATGAGTGGATCTTTGGAGTCCCAAGTTCCTGAAACTTGCTGAGCCACCAAATCTGAGTCGCCAAAACACCTCACCCGGCTTAGATTCATCTCTTTAGCCATCCAAAGACAATGGAGCAAGGCTTCATACTCAGCTGCATTATTAGTACAGGGGAACATCAACCTCAAGACATAACAAAATTTATCACCTTGTGGGGAAGTCAAAATAACTCCAGCCCCCGAGCCTTCCAACTGCCTGGATCCATCAAAGTGAATAGTCCAATATGTGCTATCTGGCTTCTCCTCAGGCATCTATAACTTTGTCCAGTCATTGATCAAATCCATAAGTGCTTGAGACTTGATAGCTATCCGAGGCATATACTTCAAAACATGGGGTCCAAGCTCAATGGCCCATTTGGCTACCCAACCTGTGGTTTCTCTGTTTTGAATAATATCCCCCAAAGGAGCAAAACTGACCATAGTGATAGGATGACCAAAGAAATACTGCTTCAATTTATGACTAGCCATGAACACCCCATAAACCAGCTTGTGCCAATGTGGGTACCTCTGCTTTGATTCAATGAGTACTTAACTTACATAATAAATCGGTCGTTGAACCGGATATTCCTTGCCTGATTCCTTCCGTTCCACAACAATTGCCACACTGACGGCTTGGCTATTAGCAGCCACATATAACAGTAAGAGCTCCTTATTAATAGGAGCTGCAAGGATCGGCGACTCAGCCAACTGCTATTTCAATGCCTCAAACGCCTGATCGCTAGCATCATTCCAGACAAAGTGATCTGTCTTCTTCATCATCTGATACAAAGGGATAGCCTTTTGGCTCAAACGGCTTATAAACCGGCTTAAGGCCGCAATACGACCCGCTAGATGCTGGACATCATTAATACATGCCGGCTTAGCCAAAGAAGTGATAGCCTTGATTTTCTCTGGGTTAGCTTCAATGCCTCTTTCATAAACCAAAAAACCCAAGAGCTTGCCTGCTGGCACACCAAAGGCACACTTGGCCAGGTTAAGCATCATCTTGTAGACCCGGAGATTGTCAAAGGTCTCTTTCAAATCATCTATCAAGGTCTCCTTCTTCCTGGACTTCACAACAATATCATCCACATAAGCATGAACATTGCGTCCAATCTGGTCATGAAGGCAATTTTGTACACACCGCTGATAAGTCGCCTGGGCACTCTTGAGCCCAAAAGGCATAGACACATAGCAGAAGGCTCCAAAGGGAGTGATGAAAGTTGTCTTCTCCTGGTCCTTACATGCCATCTTGATCTGATGATACCCACAATAAGCATCCAGAAAACTCAAACGCTCACAACCCGCCGTAGCATCAATGATGTGATCAATATGAGGGAGAGCAAAGGGATCAACTGGACAGGCCTTATTAAGGCCAGTGTAATCCATGCACATGCGCCAGGTGCCATTTTTCTTAAGTACCAACACCGGGTTAGCCAACCATTCACGATGAAAAACTTCGATGTGAACCTAGCCGCCAAGAGCCAGGCCACTTCTTCACCAATGGCCTTATGCCTCTCTTCATTAAAATGATGAAGGAATTGCTTGACCGACTTAAACTTTGGATCAGCATTGAGAGTATGCTCAGCGAGTTCCCTCGATACACCTGGCATGTCTGAAGGCTTCCATGCAAAGATGCCCCGGTTCTCACGGATGAACACGATGAGTGTGCTTTCCTATTTTGGATCCATATTAGCACTGATACTGAACTGCTTGGATGAGTCACCAGGAACAAAGTCAACCAGCTTAGTGTCATCTACTGACTTAAACTTCAACAAAGGGTCATGCTCTATGGTTGGGTTTTTCAAAGGTGTCATATTGATGACCCACAAGTATAGGGGATCAATTGTAGCTCTTGTCGATAAGTAAGAGTGCCGAACCCAACGAGGAGTAGAACGAAATGACAAGTAGTTTAAGTAAGGTAATGTCTGCAAGTGCTGAAATTGTAAGTAGTGGAGTAGTTTGATAGCAAGATAATTTGTAATGAGCAAGTAACAATAGTAGTAACAAAAGTGCAGCAAGGTAGCCCGATCCTTTTGAGGCAAAGGACATGCCAAAACGGTCTCTCATGATGAGCAAAGCATTCTTGAGGGTACACGGGAATTTCATCTAGTCACTTTCATCATGTTGGTTCGATTTCTGTTCGCTACTTTGATAATTTGATATGTGGTTGGATCGGTGCTTAGGTGCTGTTCTTACTTGAACAAACCTTCTACTTATGATTAACCCTCCCGCAAGCATCCGCAACTACGAGAAAAGTATTAAGAATAAATTCTAACCATAGCATTAAACTTTTGGATCCAATCGGTCCATTACGGAATAGCGCATAAACCGGGTTTAAGCTTCATCACTCTCACAACCCATCATCTAATTGCTACTCCACAATGCATTCCCTTAGGCCCAAATATGGTGAAGTGTCATGTTGTCGACATTCACATGACACCACTAAGGGAATCACAACATACATACTATCAAAATATCGAACACATATCAAGTTCATGTGATTACTTGCAACATGATTTCTCCCGTGACCTCAAGAACGAAAGTAACTACTCACAAATGATAAACATGCTCATGATTATAGGAGTATTAAATAACATATTGGATCTGAACATATAATCTTCCACCAAATAAACCATGTAGTAATCAACTACAAGATGTAATCAACACTACTAGTCACCCACAAGCACCAATATATAATTCCAAAGAATAAGATTGAACACAAGAGATGAACTAGGGTTTGAGATGAGATGGTGTTGTTGAAGATGTTGATGGAGATTGCCTCCCCAAGATGGGAGAGTTGTTGGTGATGATGATGACGATGATTTCCCCTCGGGAGGGAAGTTCCCAATGAATCTCTCCGCCGAAGGGCAAAAGTGCTCCTGCCCAAGTTCCGCATCAAGACGGCGGCGCTCCATCCCGAAAGTCCTCTCCCTATTTTTTCTAGGTCAAAACGACTTATATACCAAAAGATGGGCACCGGAGGTGGGTCGAGGAGGGCACAACCCACCAGGGCGCGCCTGGGCTCCCTGGCGCGCCCAGGTGGGTTGTGCCCACCTGGTGGGCCCCCTCTGGTAGTTATTTGCTCCAATAATTCTTAAATATTCCATAAAAAATCTCCGTGATGTTTCAGCTTGTTTGGAGTTGTGCAGAATAGGTGGCCTGACATAGCTTTTCTAGGTCCAGATTTCCAGCTGCCGGAATTCTCCCTCTTGGTGCATACCTTGCAAATTATGAGAGAAAAGGCATTAGAATTACTCCAAAAAGCATTATTATAGATAAAAATTATAAATAACAGTAAGAAAACATGATGCAAAATGGACGTATCAAATCCCCCAAGCTTAGACCTCGCATGTCGTCAAGCGAATACCAAAATCGAAAAACATGTCCACATGCTTTGAGATGGAGGTGTCGATAAAAACAAAATACGGACATAGAAGCATCATGTTGATTATTATAACAGCAACAAAATTAAACATAAGACTTTTATAACAGAACTTTTATCATACAATTCTCCTGAATAAGTAATAGTTCATCACACAATTGAAGTATAAAGCAAAAACTCTATTAGAAACCAACAAACTATGTTCTCAGTCAACTTTGCAAATACCTTTCATCATCTTTTCAAGAAGGGTCACGTGTCGGAGCCTTTTGGCAAGTCCATATACTCAACCATCATATAGTCTTCTATGATTGCTAACACTCACCTTGTACCCATGAGCAAAACATTTCAACCGGACAGTGGAGTACTGACAACATCTGCAGTAGAGTATGCAGTGCTCATAGTACTAGTAGTATACTCCCTCTGTTTTTATTTACTCCGCATAAAACAGAGGGAGTACTAGTAACACTCGGCCGACCTCTCTCTCTCTCTTTGAGTAGTAGTATAAATGACGCGGGCGATGGAGGGGGAGGGATGTCATTTTTCTCTCAACCGTGGTCTCACAAGCGAGTGAAAACGCAAGACGAAGCGCGTTCCATTCGGTGAGCGACGTGGAGAGTCAAGCATGCCGAGGTGCAACGCGAACACGACAAGAGCGATGTACAGTTAAAACCGATTGACTGGTCGTCACCGGAACCACTATTCACACCAGAACCTTCGCTGCTCGGCCTACGCCAGCTACTTGCCGGCCGGTTACCACTGCCCCAAAACCACACCTCCTCTCCAGCCCATTCCCGCACCTTTCAATCCCCTAGCCCGCATCAAGCGTCCCCTGGTTTGTCGGAAAGCCATGGTGCGCCACAAGACCACATACTACAAGATGCTGACGGCGTAGCGCCGCGTAGAAATCACGGCGGCGGTCGGCACCACAGACCTCCGTTCCCAAGCTCGCTTTGCGGCGGGCTAATCCCCGACTTCTCTGGAGCCAAGTTCCAAGGAGGAGGAAGTCGATCCAATGTTCATGGCGGAGGTCGTGGCACAGAAGGCCCTCAATGCGTATGAGATGATGGACGTCGACTTCGTGCAGGCATCCGGGTCCCCCATGGTGCCGGCGTACCAATGGTTCAACCTGGCGATCCTAAAGGAGGATCAGGAGGCGGAGGCTCAACTCGATACGGAGCGCACGGATGCCGCTGCCATCAAGGCCCTCCTGCAGGCAGAACCGGATGTCGTGGATGTGAACCAGGCAGCGGAGGCTCAACTTGACATGGAGCGAAGATGCCGCTGCCATCGAGGCCCTCCTGTAGGTGGAACCAGACGTCCTGGGCTTGAACCGGGCTGCGGAGGCTCAACTCGACACGGAGCACGCGGATGCCACTGCCATCGAGGCCCTCCTGCAAGCGGAACCAAACGTCCTGGACTTGAACCGGGCAGTGCCCGCGTCCGAGTAGAGCACCCGCACGCTCCGCATGAACGATTAGCTAGAGGACGAGGAGAACCATGCTGTGGAGACACACGTCGGCAGCCACGGCTGGTTCACGCCGACAGCCAAAGACGACGAGGTCGTTTCGTTCTGTGAGCAGTGATAGTTTTTCTTTATGTTATTGTTTTTAGGGGTCTTTTGCTGTGTAAAAACATATATTTATGCAAGTCACCTGACTTTCATCATTTGGGTCAGTCGACCATTTCAGGCGGTTGGATGAATATCCTACATCTCCTAACCCTTCTTCTTCCTCACCTCTTCTTCTTCCCCAACAAACCACCGCACAGGCCGTAATCTTCCCCAACATGCGGTTGGATAAACATATGGTATGAACGAAAATTATGTGTCAGCGGTAGGATGGCTGAGTTTGGTTTGATCACATGCGGTAGCACGTGTCAGTGAGGGTGCGTTCCCTTGGTTGGGTTTGCGGCGTGCAGGAGCGACTGTGTGAGGGTGCGGTGCGACCGTGACAGCCGTGTGCAAGTGTACCTCCTTTTCATTTTGAAAACTTTATGCAAGCTTTGCAAAAATGTGTGGCGAAGTACGGCAATGCAAGGCCAAGACCCAAACAGGATACAAGTACATACGTAGGAGTTCTACTTGTGTTAAAAAAGAAAGGTGGGGTTTTCCTTTGCGGGATTGATCGATACAAATCCTCCTTTGACGTGTCTATTAATGTGTATTTTTTCTCCAACGCCCAAAGAGCTAACCATCTCACTCCTCATTGCTTGATTAATGCAGCGCCATGCATGCAAGGGTATATTAATGTCCTTGGTTGCTAGTACGAGGTAAAACCCATCAATTTTGCCTTGATTAGTGTTAGTGGCCTTCTGCAAATTGTAATTTTGATACTGGCCTTGTGTACAAAAAAATGGAGGTAGTAACTATTTGACTTCCTTCCCCATTGCAGTGACGTCGATGATATCTCAAACGTTGTGGTTTGGCAAAGTGCGTTCAATGGAGAACACCATTGAGGGAGACCACAGTAAGTCGTTCGCAAGTGCCGCCTGCAAGCTGAGACAACTGCCTTATTTGCATCCAGGAAGTCTGTTGAACCAAAGGACGCGTAAATGTACTAGTACTACACAATAGTGTCGTCCATCTAGCTTAGTGCGGAAAGGTGGTTTCTCGAAGAAGATGATGGAGAAGCGGAGTCAGCGAAGAGTGAAATGATGATTGCTTCGTCTGTGCTTTGTGATTTGACGCCTCACTGCTTTGTGATTTGTGATAGAAGGGACAGGGGAGTAGACTCTATGCTGTATACTGTACATGCGTCCAAGCACGGAGAAAGAGAAGAGAGGTTGCATTTTTCTATTCCTTCAATCAATCGATTAGGGAGCTTCGGTTCCATCTTTTTGGCTTTGGCAGCACCATCCACAAAGGTTCCCATCGACGCGAAAAGATATTTTCACATTTGGCTACACATTGTGGATGCCCTTAACCATACCACTTGGTTTTGCTCCTGTGTGTTATCTATACAAATCTGATTATATTGATCTAAAAAATTATAGTATCAAGATTAGTAAAAATGAGGTGATTTTGCCGCGTGGATGGCGGGGGAGGTTTCTTATTTTTAGAGGATGTTGGCCTGGCGGTTTGCTAACATGCGGTCCCACGTGTCAGTGCTTTACCAAGCCGATCCGCGTCCCACGTGAGGCAGAACAACGGCAGAAGAAACACGTGATTAACTTGAAGAAGATGAGGGAGAAGCGGATTCAGCAACAAGTGAAATGATGGTTGATTCGTCCCTCCAACTTCTTTTTTTCGCATTATTACTTCGTCCCTCCAACTTAACTGCGGGAAAGGTGCAGCTTTGTGATTTGATACCTCATTGCTCATTACTACGCCGACACCATGACTGGGGTGCTTCACCCCTGCTGCTTCGCACTGTTATTTTGGTATGGCACGTGGACCTGGTTGCTTGATGTCCCACATGTCGGCGGAAGGGAATAGAACATTTATTAAAGCCAACGCTCCACTCTTACAACGGAAGAGTACACGACATGGCGGCCCAGTGAACTGTTACTTGTACTGTATTACTACTATAGTTTTGCTGTTTCGCACGATCCATCGATACAAACCAGATTAAACGGGCAACGGTGGGATTTTTCCCGCACCGTAGATGATACTAGCTATACATTTCAAAGGAAATTTTCATGTATGCTAACTGAATAATTAAGTAACAATATGAGATCTAGTAAAACTAAAAACACATATGATTTATTGTGTTAGAGTGTAGTAGTAGTGTTGTATTGCATAGTTGTTAGATGTAACATGCGAGAACGTGTAGAGATGTACTTTTGAAGGGCCTACAGAGAGAAATTGGGCATAAAGTTGATTCAAATATTTGTATTCATCTTCATAGCATTTGTAACTCATATCTACAGTTTGTACAGTAGACGTGAATGCTTGTTCGTTCTTACAAAACCAGTATAGCAATAA
Source organism: Aegilops bicornis (assembly GCA_021605145.1). Lineage (NCBI taxonomy): Eukaryota > Viridiplantae > Streptophyta > Magnoliopsida > Poales > Poaceae > Aegilops > Aegilops bicornis. Next base: position 468,150,513 of record CM038675.1, on the reverse strand, counting down.
TGGGGTGGCGTGCGCCAATTTAGGCACTGGCACGTTGGCCTAGTCGGCTCCATAGAGAGAGAGAGAGAGAGAGAGAGAGAGAGAGAGCTAGAGAAGAGATAAATACACGAGCGGTCAGTGTATTTCAAGCGAAAAGCGTAATACGGTCACCTGACTTCAGAATACACTCATTACGATCACTATATACGTTTTGCGGTGATTATATGGTCACTTGCTCACCGTTCAGCATCGGATTGCACTCTATTGATCGGCCAAATAGTCCACGTGGCACTATGTTGACTAGTTAAATTAACCACATTCCTTGCGGGTCCCACCTGTCAGTTCGTATACGAAAAAGGTCAGATAAACACAAATTTACGTAGGCGCCACAAGACTCCAACCCGTGCGCAGGAACCACCTGGTTGTGTATGTGTCTGTCAGGGCCTGATGTGTGTGCATGCATGTGTAGGTTGAGCACTTGAGCGTGAGAGTGTGTTGGTCGTGTGGTGTGTGCATGCATGCGTGCGTGTGTGCATGTGACTGTTGCGTGTGTGCGTGGCTGTGTGTGTACGTGTGAGTGTTGCGTGTGTGCGTGGCTGCATGTGTTCGTGTGAGTATTGCGTGCATGCAGTTTGTGTGCATGCGTGCGTGTGTGTATAATCACCACACCAGCTCCTGTGTGTTAAAACAGACGATTCAGCATACCAATACAAGGCTACCTTGTCCGTTGTGTCCGCGGTCATGACTTCGAACCCCGTCCAATATTTTATTAGTGTTTCTTTTCATTCTTATACACGCTGATAGGTGGGCCCAATGGTAGTGAGATAATGTGATGCAACACTAGAGGTGCCACGTTGAGCGTTTAACTGGTCAACTAGTCGCGTCTTGAGCAAATACAGAGCTGTACAGTGAACCTGTGACTGTATAATAACCACAAAACGTAAATGGTGACCATAATGAGTGAATTATGAAGTCCAAGGTACGTATCATGCTTTCACCTCAAATACAATGATCGTCACTGTATATATCACGAGAGAAAGATGAAACATGCGTGAATGTGTTGGGGGCGTACTTTTAGAGGACCTAGAGATAGTTTGTGTGCGTACGTGAAAGGGGCGTGGAGGGGGTATATGCGATGGAGAGAGAGATGCTCTCTGTTTCTCTTTATTACTAGTTGACCCGTTGCGCCAAATGGTGCAGAGACCCGCTAAAGCCATGTTGTCGATGAAAATAATTTCATTTTGCAAGGACATATTCGATACTGGTAGTAGAAAGCCTATTTTAAACTACGGCATATTGAAAATATGTTTATCACGTTGTGAAATTCAAGTTTGAAATAAAAGTGCATTTGTATAACACGTACAAACCAGCGCCAAATGGCCAGAGACCCTTTTAAAACCATGTTAGTGTTGAACATATTTGCAGTTTTTAGATCAAGCACATATGGTAAGTATTTAGACCCCTTTATGTAAAGAAAAATTTCATATGCTTTTCTTTATAAATATATGTACCTTTAAAAATCATGAGTTCTTTCAAAATATTTTTTGTAGCAAGGAACTTTAGGTTTGAGCTAGTAGTCTTGTGTTTGAAAAAAAATCTATCCATCGGTCATGTGCTATTTAAACCTGTTATGTTTCACATTAGGCATGTTTGTCGATGGCTGCTTTCATAGCCAGTTCAACAAGCACATAGGTTTGAGATAAGAACCATTTACAACCATGACAACATTGGAAATATTTCTATCCATGAGTCATCTGCCATTTAGTCCCATTTAAAACCATGACCGCATTTAAAATATTGATATTTTTTAGAAACTTTAGGTTTCAGCAAGCACATAGGTTTGAGAGAAGAACCCATCACATCAAATAGCACAAACGCCCGATTCAAACAAAGAAGTAAATAGAACTATTTTGCTTAACTTACGAATGCACATCGATGTTCTTGGTATAGTAACCTTATTATTGAATCGATATGAATATCTGAAATAACTCTGCAAATGAATTTATAGAGAATAGTTGACCCATTGCGCCTAATGGCGCAGAGACCCATTGAGTCCATATGTGCTTTGAAAAAAGACACATGTATCAGTTGGTTTAGTTGTGGGCAAGTGTTACGTTGTAACAGAAAGGAGGCTCATTGTCTACCATAAAAATGGAGGCTTACTGTCTACAATAAAATGTACAATAAAATTACCTGTTGCGACAAATAGCAGAAGGTCCCATTTCAAACCACAAGTTATTACTGAAAAAGGCTTCCGCCCCGCTTTATATATAAAGCACGATCCACAGCAACTCGGTACAAACGCACGCCACCACAACACACGCACACACCCAAGGCAGGATACTTGAAATAAGTGCATGAAACTTGACCATACTAAGAGCCTTTTAATAATGAAACCTGATGTGATTTGAAAAGGTTTGCCTTTGTAGGTAAAATTAGAAACAATACCTAGGAAAACCAAACAAGAAAACTTCCTAAGCAGGAGAGAAGAGAGAAACCAAAAGCTTTTCAACTAATGCATATGACTACAAAGGTCACCGTCATAGTTAAAATGCAAAGGCCTTAACAAAATATCATGTTTCATATCATATTATGGAATTTGCACTCTTTTAAAAGATTAAAAAGTTTGGTATTCATGGCAACCATGAAATCTGAGGGTTCAAAGCACAAAATCAGCAAAGTCGTATCACAAATAAGTTAATAAAAAGGTCACTTGATTATCCTATAAGTGCATGATATGCCACACATAAAAATCTTAACGATTTAACACATGGATGAGGCAAAGATAGGATCAATTTAGAAATCCAACAAATTCTTTATAGGCCACTGCAACCAAATCTTAAACAGTTAACACATGGATAAGGCAGATATAAGATCAATTTAGCAAGAAGATAATATACATGTATTTAGAGTTCAAATACAGTTCACTTCTTTCCAAATGTATGTGCCACACAACTGATAGAACCCAAAGTTATGTGATGGGTCAGATTGGCAAGGCATTTCCTTCAAATTCTTGGCAGTGATCCTTTCTAGTGCTCCTCAAACTATTATCAATCAGAATAATATACTTCTCAACATTTACACCTTTGTAAAAATAAAGGCATGATAATGTGTTTTTTCAGATAATAAAAAACCTGACATACATTTGAACAAGCACTACAAAGAGTCAACCTGCTATTTAATCTCGTCAGACTTCGACAACACATTTGCTCTCCCACCTTTATTCCATATACAAAGACAAAATTTAATATGGTTACTAAGCCATGTCACTTCTTTAAAATGTATCCACACAAACGATGTAACGTGAAGTTAAACATAGACCGACTCAACAATCAAAGTAATATACTTCTCTCCCTCAAAAAAGTAATATAGTTCTTATTCCATTCACACATTTTTCTTAAAACCAACACTATAATTCAAGCACATTTTGCATTCGTGCAATCGATCATGATATTATAAAGGAGAACTGAGAGACGTTCTGATGGAAATAGTAATAATAGAGCTATAGGAAATAGAGTAACTCATTCTGGTATGACGATGGACATACTAAGCTTTGACAGAGAAATTGGGGAATGAAGTGATCATACCAATTTAATTGCTTCATGGGAATGAGAAAAAATTGATACCTACAACTACATAATATGCACTTGCTTCTCTTCTCGGAACAATACAATTAGTCCTCTGTCCACATGAAATGAACTGATTAAGGGTCATCTAACCTCAAATAATATCTTTTTGAAACTGAAACAGAGAAAGGCAAGTCCTAAGGTAGAAACAGAATCACCTAGATTATCACAAAGATTTGAGAAATTAAGGAAACATCTAACATGGGAAACTTGCCATCCATCCTAAAATTCCTAAAATCTAAGTGACATCAGATGCATGAACAACATCAAATTCAGTTTAAGGCAAAGTATAGATCTCAATCCTATAGAACCAAAAAGGGAAAGAAAATAAAATTGGGGACACTGCATATATGACGAAATAGAAGTTATTGATCATTTTTACCATTGCTAATTTAGATTTTGATTCATACTCTAAAATAGGAGGGCTATATTCATGTATTCATCTGCTATAAATAAACTATAAAAAAGGACAGTGAAACTATGGGTAGAAAGCAGCAATATTGACATCTTTGTTATTAAAAAGTATAGCCTTTTCTTCTCAGTGAAAGTACATCTCTGTAAGAATCGCTAGTTAAGCACAAGTCTAACTAACAATTTATCATAAGGGCAACAACAGAATGCCGACTAAACTAAAAAAGAAAGCACCTTAACCAAAGCTCTAATCAGCAACATAAACAACAACCCGTCAGTTCCTAGACCTTAAATCCTAGCAGCTGACAGACCTTGTGGAATAGAGGGAAACCACAATAAGCAAAACAACCTAGAAGAGGTAAAAAAAATCATACGCAGGTGGATTGAAAACAACGTACATTAGCACATATGATGCCCTCACCTAGGCTTAAAACCTGAGAAGAGCATAATACACAACTACTTTAACTTCAAAAGAACCAACTCCATAACACATATGAACATTAGAGCATCACTTTTCAGTACCACCATAGTGACCTCATCTAGGCACGTGATAAACAACCTGCTACTCAATCTGGGCAGAGTTGCACATAATGAAAATCATAATCATATTTAAAGGCAATGTTACACGGGTTGACAAAATATATCTACATGCAGTTACAGATGCTTTCACTTGGACTAATAAAATGTATGCAAAGTTTCAGATATACAATATATGAAGAAGCTAATAAACAGGATTAGACGCCAAAGCAAATGAAAGGAACATTAAGTCAAAGCATCACGTAAAGTGGTAGGAAAAATTCTCAAATCTAACTTCAATATCACTTGGACAAATAATTACAGCCCTTCCATTTAATAGGACCACGCCCTTGTTGCCTATAACCTCTAGGCTCCAACTCACACAGAACTTCTTTTGCCGAATAAAAACAACAACCGATGATTATTATATACATAAGTGAGCAACCGACAGTGCTCCTGCGCTTCTCGCATCGGAAAAATAAATGAGAAAATACAAGGATATACCTCACCGTGCCGCAGTTCGCAAAGTATTTCGCAGACAAGTTGGCCTTTCAACAATAGATTATATCTTTTGTTTTGGCCAACAGAAAATTGAGGGACACCGATACGAAGATGAGGACTCTGGTTCATAAATAAATATTCAATATCAGTACCAAAAAACAGTACAAAATGTAGTAATAAAATAAAAAATGTTCTCAAGGTCACACCAACGCATATTTTAACCAACAAGGATCAACAAGAACCCGTAAGGCAACAACGACTGCAATAATTTATAACCATCCTTTCTATGGCGATCACTTTCGTTTTGCTCCTGCTTCTTTTTGCTTTTACGAAAAAGAGGGGAGAAGTCAAAGAAGGAAAGGTGTCTGCATGCGCCGATGAATCGGGGCCGAAGGGAGGAGGCCGCATGGGGAGAGAAAGAATGGGTGAATCTCACCTTGGTGTGTTGCCGTTGGATGTGCTCGCTGTTGCTCAACGTGTGCGCAGCTCCCCAAATAACTCAGCCAGCTCCAGCTGCCGCCGCCATCTATCTTTTTCCCTCCCTCCCTCCCTAATAAGCAGCAGTCGACAGGGAGATGTTAGAGGAAGACAAGGACAAGGCGCGTCGTCCCAGGCCTTGGTCCTTCCTTTGAGCTATGCCGGAATCCTTGGGGTATGCATCGGGTTGGGAAGTACGGGTTGGACGACGGCGTCGAGCGCGACCGTTCCTCGCCGTAGACCATCTCGGCCAGCTTGTGGCGTCCAGCCGCTTCCGCTACTCTCATGCTCACCGCTGCCGCTGAGAAGGAGGAAGAGGCGGGGCGCAGACAGAGGTAGGAAGCCGCCGCCAGGTGAGGGAGGAGGAGGAGGAGCAGGAGTGTATCGTTTTACCGCTTGGCTCTAGGGCTTCTTTTACCCGGAGCCCAATTTGTTACGGACTGAGCGACGAGTCACTTGGCTGCATGGTGGGTCCACAATTGTGCCGGGTCCAGTGGCATTCACCTAGGAAAGAAATCAAAGGGTGACAAATCTAGTAAGCCTGGACCCTCACACGCACGATGCATCAGTCAGACGAGACGGAGTCGGCCAGGCCCCTGCGCCTGCGCGCACGATGCATCGGTCAGCCCAGCCTTTCTCTCCAAACGAGCCCATGGCTGGGTGAGACGGGCAACACAGGAGCAATTGACACTGATGCGCGGGCCCGGGAGAAAACAGGGACCGCTGATCAGAGGGCCAAGGAGAGAACCATGGTAAACAACGACCCGCGGAAAAAGGTGACGGTACAACGCTAAACGAGACGCGGCATGGAGTAGGGCGTTAGCCCACAATGCACGACGTAGGCGTCATCCACGGGCCTCTCTTCAGATGTCGATGCAACGCCACGCGCACACAAAACAATCAGCAGCAGGAGATCGACAGGTGGGACCAGAGGGGACGCAGGCCCGCCTGCAGCGACTTCACCCAACTATCAACAACAATGAACAGCAACCGCACACGCGTGCCAGAAGGGTGCAGCGCATGGCGCGCGCACGCGGCGGGTGAGGAGAGGCTGCCGCACGCACCGAAAAACCTGGCACCCAGCCAATCGGATCCAGCCCGAGCCCACATGTCATACACCGTCCAGGATTCACCACGCGGTCAAAACAAGACAAATCAATTCCCAGCGACCATCCAACGGGCAGCAGCAAAATAAGGACCTCGTTGACCAGGATCGAACGGCCAGCAAGGATGCAAATCGGGGGAGCCTCCTCCATGCGAGTTGGATAGCCTCTTTATTTGTTTATAAATGACTAACTTTATATATAGTACTCCCTCCGTTCCAGTTCGCAAGGCAAAATCCCAAAAACTATTTATCCCAAAATCTTCCACCCCCTAGGCACATTTGTATTCAATTTGGCACTAGTAGTCCATCAATGTTTGCATGCAAAAGTTGATCCACTCCTCTTTCACCGTGGGAAACCACTCCACTAAATCTGCATGCACCACAACACTCACTCCTCTTCCCAGGCTGCATGCACCACAATTCTAATGCGTGTTGGAGTACTTCCTCTCATTTTCCTCTTCCACAATGCAGTGTGAAAGCAGTTCTTGCTTTTGCATGAAACTTGTATAAAATGGCAACGCATGTTCCTCCTCTTCCCACACATTTAGTTCATTGCCTCATCTCCCCAACTATCATGGACGTGGAGGGCATGGAGGAGGTCTGTGCCGAGGTGGGGGAGGTAGATGCCGAGGTAGAGGAGGCAGATGTCGAGGTGGAGGAGGCAGATGGCAAGGTGGAAGTCACACAAGGTGAGGTGGAAGAACTTGAGGATGAATTTGAGAGGATTAACACAACCATTCAAGATCTTTTTCAGAAAGTAGATCGTGGAACGAATGTCGGAGCTGGTGATTCAAGGTTCTCGGCTAGGGCAAGGTACATTGGCAACACCAATCTTGTGATTGGACGGAGGACTACGTTGGAATCTTCATGTGATGGATGCTTGTTCCCGGCAATGTGCCGTAACTGTGGTGTTCGAGGTGATTCTTTGATATTCCGTTGTCTAACTTGCTCCTTGTCGGTGCCAATGGACGTGGTACCTTGTGATGTGTGTGGAAATCCACTTATCTCGTGATTTACCATCTTGGTGCAAGGACTGCTGACGATTGTCGGAGTAGGTGAAGATGGTGTGTGTTCTCGTTGCGGTCGCATAACACCACTGCGATTCTTGAAGATGAGAATGCATTTGTGGCTGACACCAAGATGAATTAGGGTTTATGTTGAGGAAGAAATAGCCATGTCTCTTGATGTGTGAAGATGGTGTGTGTTTTATGAATCATGATCTTGTTGCAGTGGAATTTATTTTCGAATTATGAATCTTGATGTGAATCATGGAATGAATATTACAGTTGTTATTTGTGATCTATAGATTGTGAGGATATTGCAGCGGTTATTTCCGTTTAGATTGTGAGTATGGAGTACTGAAAATACTTGTCTCATGTACTCATCTAAAATGACCACAACATTTGTACACCATGCTTTGAGAATGTGCAGTCATGGGCGGGCATTGTATAGTGAGCACGACCAATTCTTGTGATCACATGAGTTTTGTTGCTGCGATTAAACAACAAAGTGCAATTGTTCCATGATAAACTAAAACACTCATTCCTCCTAAGGTGAGTTCAAATACTCAATGGCAGCGTCAACATAATCTTTATCAAGCTGTCGACGGACCGACAAAGAGACCTAGCCTCTCTAATGTTTTTTTCTTCATGTGAGGTGTATCATAGTGCATCGACCCCTTGTGCTTAATAATTTCCCTCATACAAGCTTGATGGCTTAACCAGATTCTATTAAGCTTATGATGTGGGTACTGAGCAAGGCTTTCATTAACCTGTGGAACAATTGAAAAAACATGAAGTTAGGTCGTTGTGCACAAACATTAAGAAGTTGCATAGCCAAAATGGAGTGCTACCTTCTGAACAATCTCTGCAAGGGTTTTGGCCATTTTCCTATGGAACATAGATTGAATGGAGGCAAACCACCCAAGATCAAGTATGTTACAGTCAGGTGAATTTGGTGGTTGATTTACAATTCTGATATCCCAACCTCCCTTTGCCGCTTCCATTGCAAAAATGGGATCATTTGCTAAAACATGAGTTCTTGCATTGTCTTCTTTGAATGTACACGGTGTTCCATCTATCACTCTCGTGCCATTTTTCCTTTATAGCGAGGCAGTATATCTTTTGCACAATGTACTCCCTACTTTTGTTCCTGTCCACCGAAGATGAAGGCTTGAGCTCCCATTCTCCTCTCCCTCTACATTCAAAGAAAAAAATATGTTACTTTAGCAAACGGATTTCACACTTGATGTAGATCATGCTTTAAAAAACATCATGGTAGTTTACCTGTTAGCACTCTTCTTTTGAGCTTGCACCCAATCCAGAAATGCCCACACACCTATTTTTTCATCAAACACACAATTTCCTTGAGAATCATACCTTGGCCTTGCCATAGCCGACAAGAACATGATCTGCTGGATGTGGTTTTTATGTTTGCATTCTATTTTTGGTGCTTCCTCTCTATGACTCAAGTACATTTTCTGTGTCTTCCTTGTGCGGTAGAAGATCTTCTCATCCAAATGAACCTTGTTAAAACTAGATTTAAAAGTGGGATTGTCCTCCAATGAACTTGGCTCCAAATTCTCAAGGCAATACGCCACACGTGCCTTCTTGTTGGCTTCAGTTAATGAAGGTTTCAGTTCATTTGAAACTCGTCTCATTACCTTCTCCTTCAACCTAGACAGAAACAAGAAAAGTTGATCATGACTTCGGTCATCATCGAAATGTAAGAACTAATGCTTTTTTTTCATACCTACGATGAACTGTGCTTTTGGACATGTTAAGTCCAGCAGCAACTTGTCGAATTGTGGTCCTCTCACCAGGTGGAATGGCTTCTAATACCTCAATATCCAAACTCATTTTCTTCCTTCCCGTTTTTAACTTCAAATTGTTCTTGATAGTGTTAACGCCACCTCCTGTCTTCGTTCTTTCCAAATCCTACTCACGCACCTCCGAGAACAATTTCTATCACGTACAATAGAATCCAAAACCACATTCTTTAACCTTCCACGCTCTCCATTTCGAGCAAGCAGCATAGCGTAAATATTACGCTTGTCTTCGACAGGTAATCTTTCTCTGTTATTCTTGTTAGCCAAAGCATCTACACACATGAAAACAAATCATAAGCACAAACCAAATATGCTGCTACTAAACAAAACTGAAAACAAATCATGGTTGAGTTGGAGATGAAAAACCTACTCAAATCAATCTCTTTTGCAGAAGATGCTTCTACATGTTCCGGCTGTGGAGGATACTCGTCAGCGTTCTCAAAATTTGGATTATATCCAGCGCCACGCCAGCGGCCTTCTCTGCCGTTAGTAGATGCAGCAAACTCACCGGTACGGTCTACATAGCAAAAACAAGCAATTCAGAATCCATATAGTTGATCTTATGTACGGCCAAACAAGAAAAAAAATACGGTCACAGAAAAAATTATTCCTAACGAAACATAGCGTCTCTCATGTTGTGGCTGACGAAGGCCTTTTATTCTTCACTTCACATAATCGATAGAGAGCTAAGATCTACGTACGTACATTACACGGCTCATAAAACCTGACTCCCCAAACTGAAAGATAGTTCAGAACGAAACAACATAGAAAGAACTAAAACAACAGCAAAACAGTAAACAGCTACAAGGAAGGAGATCAGCGGAGGCAAAAATCCTGCAGCGACTTCGCAGTGCAGTTTCTCGATGCAATCGTCGAACGAGACAACATATCCTGATCAGGCAAGAAGGACTACGTACCTCTCGTGCAGAATACGGACGAATTTGGTCCAACGCAGATGGAGCCGTTCATGATGTTCAAGCCGACGTAGGAGGACGTCCTTCCGGTGGCGCTTGTAGTGCCGCCCCCGCCCGGCGAGGTGGCCCAGTTCGACGAGCCTGCCTGATTTGGAGAAGGAGATCGAGGTGGGCGCGACAGACTGATGCAGCATCTCCCTCCGACGATGGGGCTGGACACCGGTGTAGAGGCAGCCGTTCCAATGGAGAACGACGGCAGTGGTCCTCGACCTGCAAGACCGAGTAGAGGAAGGCCGCCGCCATGATGAGTACGAAGTGGAGGAAGGCCGCCGTCATCGCCGGAATGAGGAAGGAAGGCAGCGCGAGTCAGGCCTCGGAGGCCAAGAGGCGGCGGACGACGATGTCCCTCGTCTCCCCCGTCTGACGCCATGAAATCGAGGAGGAGAGGAGATGAGATTGGCGCTAGACTGGGCTGTTCGTCTACTTAAGTCCATGGCTATATAAATAAATCTGGGCGCTGCTTTCGTTTGAGTTTGGAACGAAATCCTTGCGCGCAGAATCAAATCTCTGGTTTAGGAAAGAAATCTGGGCGCGATAGCAAAATTTAAGGGGAAAATATCGCGCCGAAGGAGGAAGGAGCGCACGAGGCGGAAACAGCGCGCGTGGCAGAGGAAAATATCGCGCCAAATCAATTAAAGACTAGAAAATAAAGTTCTTTTCACTTTCCAAATTAATTGCAGCGCCGATGGTTAACGTTTTTACGTGGAAAATCAGAGCCAATGGAAATTCACCTTGGGCCAAGATATTTGAAAATTTTGCCTTGCGAACTAGGACGGAGGGAGTATAAAAATATAAAAATTCATAGTGCGGAATAAATATCATTGGGGGCACCATGCAATGCAAATTAACGTTCATTCTCCTCCATATAACTTTGTAATGTTGTATATATGTAGAAATTCTAAAATAGTTTTTGGGCCACACTTTGTGTTGTTTTATTCAAAAGGAATGTTGTATGTGAAATAAATTTGAAGAGAGGGCTCTTTAGATCAATGGGGTACGTGATGTAACATGTGTGAATGTGTAGTTGATGTATTTGGTAGGGCCTAGATTGGTATGTGTATGTATTACGTATTCGAGAGAGGCATGGATAGAGAGGCCAACTGGGGGGGGGGGAGTTAGCACGAGAAATGAGAGAGGTCTAGAGAGAGAGATGAATATGATGTCATGGAGAGAGATGCCCTTGAGTGTGTATATGCAATGGGGGAGGGGATAGAGGCACGAGGAGAAAATATTTTGTGTGGTGTCTGTGTTGGTATGTGTGGGTGTGAGAAGATAACGAGACTTGAAGGCAGAGGGTGTGTCACCGCGTGAGGTCCGGTGGGCCGAGGTGAGGCCCTTGTTTCGGTTCCATCCTACGCCACATTGGTCGGCCCGTGACGCATTTAGAGAGACCCATGGAGGACTAGTCGTACAAGACAAAGATAGCAGAGTCATGAAGTACTCTGTGTCCACTGACAAAGCCGGCTAGGATTTTTAACCCTAGGTCCTCGAACTAAGGTAACCCCTTATCTCTGATATTACTATTCATCCAACCTAACTTTAAGGGGCATCCTACAGAATGCTCTGCTAGAATCATACTCGTCAATTAGGAAGAGAGGTGGAGACAATGCGTGAGAGACAAGCCTAAAGATAATGTGCGTGCGGGAGACACGTAGGCAGGTCTATGTATATAGAAAGGGTCGATGGGGATAGTGCGTGTGTATGCTTGTGAGAGGAAGAGTGCTTGTGATTAAGGTTAGTGAAAACAGTCGTAAATGGTTACGAGAGGGAGGGAGGGTTATATCGAGAGCATGTCTGCAAGAAAGACACCTCGGGAGAGAGTGTGTGAGCATGTGTGAGAGACCACCGATAGATACACACCGTGTGCGCGTATGTGTGAGAGAGAAAGTCAGCATGTGTGTGAGGAGGGGCCTATGGAGAGTGAAACTACACGTAAAAGACTGATGTACACATTGATTAAAAATATAAGTTGTATCCAAATATTAGGATGGGATCATGATATTTGCAATTCACGTAAGGGACGGTCATTGATCCATCAGACATCTATATTCTATCAAATTTGAGCATGTCTATGTTATTATTCGACATAATTGATCCACAAAGTTAGTATTTTGAACTCCAGACAATGCATCGCTTTAACAATCGAATATAAACGTGAGTATAGTTCATGTTGTGTGTGTAAAGCACATTATTCATACAAAAGTTACACGATATAAATAGCTAGCTATGAACTAGCATACATTTGAATTCAACTTAAGGTGGTTTAAAAAATTCGAATTCAACATGAAGTCCATTCAATTATTTGAATTTGATATCATGGCATTTGTAAATCATACCTAAATTATGGGGGCACCAATCTTTGCTCTGCTTTTGTACATAATAGCATATATAGTCGTGTACAAAATAGATTCAAATTTACCTCCTCCATTCCAAAATAATCATAGTTATAGGATTTTCAAGTGTCAAAATTTCAAAAAGAAGCGCATAATTTAATGAGGTTTTCAAACGTACAAGGTCAAATTTAACGTTGTCTATTTAGGTCAATCCTCAAAGTTCAAGAGTACTCTAAACGTGAATGCTTCTGTTTTGAAAATTCAAACGAAGCGCCAAAAGAGCCTCTACTCGCCGGAAACCGCGTGAGACCAATGTTTGGTAGAAGGAAATTAATTTTCTAACTCTGACCCGTGAAACCTACCGGCCCGACGTCCAAAGGTCTAAACCGGGGTAGGTTTGTAGCTTCATCTAGACGCCACACAACTGCCTCCGAAAAACATTCATACACCATGGCCGCCTAAGCACACATGCGCTTGACTGAAATCGCTCCCGCCCACTATTTGGGACACCTGGGATTACCGTCCTACCCCCGACCTACAGTAGGTCCAAAATTTAAGAGGGGGCAAAGTTTGTACTTTGCCCAAATTTCAAACAAGCGCGTCCCATCTGTTCAAAAAAAACCAAAAACAAGCGCGTCCAAGACCGAAACATGGTTCGCCCTTAGCTCCCCCCGCCCCCCCTCCCCCGTCCGATTCCCCATTCGTACTCCGTGGGCGCCAAAACTACCTCTCCACCAGCCGCGAAACCCTGGCGTCCTCCGTCCGCCACCCCATCCCACCCATCACCGCCGCCCTCCTCCATCACACCGGAACCGATACCCCGACGTCGTCGTCCACCGCAACCGCAACCGCATTGACTTCCACGACTAGTAGTTGAAACCGAGGCCGAGCTGCCTCCAGGATGCCGACGTGCGCCGTACCCGAGCCAGTTCAACCATGTCGTCTTGTGCCTCACCGCTGCCGATCCATTGTCACCACCATCCACCGCACTGGAGTTGTTCCCGCTACGCCGTCCTTCCCCGCATCAGATCTGCTTCCCCTCCGCCGATAGACAGCCACCGCAACACAGTCAACAATTTGGCCATTGGTTCGTCCAAGGCTCCACCCTCCTCCAAAACATCGGTTCCCCCGGTAAAAAGAAGAACATCGCTGCGATATCAGGAGGACATACCACTGGCAACCGGAAATGGTATTCCTCTTCCCTTATTCGTGCAAATCTTACGTGTCTTCTTGCAAAGTATTCATCCCACAGAAGACACTAGTTGACCGCTTCTTCCAACACCTTCTTCCTGATACTAGTTCCTAGTAACTCGCGATGCACAAGGTTTCTCCTCATATACTATTTCACCTTAGCTAGAGGTCCGTCGCCCCCTGGATTTCAATTCCTGGTTAGTTGATTCCCAATTAAAGGAATCATTCCCTGGCATAATAGGCGCTAGTCCGCCTATTACGCTGGGGAAGGAGCGCCTCGATGTTTATCTTAGGGGTGTGTGGGGCCTAGGAGCTGCTGGCGCCCGATCTGGAGGTCGGTCGGGCTTAAAGGGATGGCCGGGGGGCGCTGCCGAGCACAGCGGTGGTGTGAGGTCGAGGGGAGGGCGGGCCGGCGGAGGCAGGGGTCTGGGCCGGTGGTCGCTGGCAGTTCGAGAAAGATCGTCAGCAGTGACTGGCGGGAGGTAGACGAAGGCCATCTGCCCGTTCCTTGTAGATCGGACGGTTCATAAAAAAATAGACTAGCCTATTTATTTTCAGTCGACTGTTATTTTGATAGGACCACATGTGTTGGTGTGCTGGAGGAGTACCTGCATTTCCCAGCAATTCCTGTGCCCATATATTACATAATCATACAGAGTATGTGACACCCTAGTTTTTGCCCTCTTTCTTTTTCTGGATTTTATTGCATTTTTTATTTGAATTTGAGTTTTGAATCAACTCATTTGGACTTAATCACTTGGGAATGAACGGAAGGAGTCAAGAACAGCTCCCAGGACCCAGGCATCTGGCCATGACCCCAAACATCTGGCCCTTAGAGCATCCCCACAGCAGCCGCCAAGCACCTATAGGCCCCGGACATCCGGCCCAGCACGGAAATCTGGTCGAAAGCCCGGAAATCCGGCGCCCCCTATCTAGAGAGCACCGAGGCCGACCTCGCCAGCCCGGACATCTGCCCCCCCAGCCTGGACATCCGGCCCCACCTGTCTGGGCACAGTAAAAGGCCAAGGCCCATATACCTCTTCGCCCACCTAGACTATATATACTCCTCCTCCTCCCTCTTTCTAGGGTTAGTAAAGTAGTAGCTCATTGAGAAGCTTTGCTCTCCACTTGATCCCCTTCTCCTTAGGACTTCACAGCCTCTACGGAGAAGATCCCCCGAGTGGATTCAAGACCCTTAACGGGAAGACCTTCAAGACCTCCTCACGGAGAAGAACCTACTACTTGTATCGTCCCTTGTTGGTCGTGGATCTTGTATCTCTTTTATGTTTCGAGGATCTAGCATATGTGTGCCCGAATCTTGTTGGTTTGAGTGATTGTCTCATCTTTTCCCCTCGTGTTCTTAGTGTTCATCGCGGGATCCGCTCCTTTCGTGAAAGATTGGGCGTCTAGGGTTCAACGCTACATCACAATCTGTTGTGTGTTGCCAGAAGACTCGATCTTTGGGCTGGCAATGCAAGGTAAACCGGTCGCTCTGAGCCGGGGTGCCACAATGGTTGGCATCAGAGTCGCGCTGACTGTAGGACACGCTAGACAGCTAATGAATTAGTTCAACGGTAGAAGTAACTCTGAGTGCCGATAGTGCTTGTGTGCTTTTCGTTGATTCATGGCATGCATATAGTTTATTTTATTACTAACCAACTAATGGTTGTGAGTGTAGATGGCTCCAGTGCCGTATGCGTGTCAGTTGGAGCTGGCACCGTACACTTCGTCGCACCTTCTTCGAAGCGTATGGCATCTACTCTACCCTCACGGTGATGATCCAGTGTATCGGATGTACCAGGAGCGCCTGGCAGCCTCAGTATTCGAGTATCACGTTGTGGTTACCTTGCGTTGCAGTTTGACATCAGGCCCTTACACCCGTTCTTCTAGGATTGGTTTCGCTTCTACACCTACTCAGGCTATTTAGTTTGCTGCGCTTGATATTCTCGTTCAGTTACGCTATAACGAGATCCAAATGCAGACTCACCCAGGCTTCTACTACTACTCATCCCTGCACGATGATGGGAGTGTCCCGTTTCCTATTATTGATCCGGCGGCCGATAGCCCTTCTGGCCACCTTTCCCGCTATATCACTGCAAACTATCTTCTAATTCATGAGCTGGCCCGAGAGCTGACTCATGCTCGTACTGCTTTGGTTGCCGCTAGGTCCAGTTTCGTTCCACCTTCCATAGGGTTTACCCCCGTTATTCCCCCAGCTTCTAGCTCGCCAGCTACCCCGGTTACTCCTTCGAGTAGCTCGGGCACCTCGACCGTGACTCCCCATAATGCCCCTGTCGAGTGGGCTTCACTTCTCGCTACTCCCGCGACCCCTATGCTCCAGAATCATCCAACACCCACCCCTAAGGGAGAGCCCTCGAGGTAGCGTCGGCGTGTTACCTTTAACCCGAAGGTTTCCGTTAACATCGTCAGTTCAGGATCCGAGTCCGGGTCAGGAGAGGACCCAGTAGGACCAGTAGAGCACTAGATCGCCAGAGTATCCGAGGTTGTCATGATGCTTGGATGTATGGATGTAGTCGTACCTGTCATGATGTTTCCTTTCATGTATCAGTCTATGTATAATTATGTTAGAACCTTTCTCCGTGATTATTCGCCTTGGTTTCTTGTTGCTTTCTTTTTGGGCTTTGTCGCTTGCTTTTATTCCCCATTTATGGATGTTGCTCATCTCGATGCCTCGTATTGGAAACAAAAATAGGATGATAAGAGGTGGTAGAAGCAGTCAGGCAGGTGACGATACTACTGTTCGTCGCTCCGCCCGACAAGCAGGGCATTCCCCTGAACCATATCAGCCACCATCACCTCCTCCACCGCAACCACCTACAATAGAACAGATTATGAGAATGTTCGAAGAAAGAAGAAACCAAGATTTACTTGAATTACTAAGCAGTGTGCAGGCTATGGTTGGGTAGAATGGAAATCAGTATGGCAATCACTCCAAACTATCAGACATTCAGAGGACTAAGCCTCCCAGTTTAAGTCAAGTTGTCGATCCTTTGGAAGCCGATGATTGGTTGCGGACTATTGAGAAGAAGCTTGAAATTGCCCGCACCGAAGAAGTGATAACCCACAAGTATAGGGGGTCGCAACAATTTTCGATAAGTAAGAGTGTCAAACCCAACGAGGAGCTAAAGGTAGATGAAATATTCCCTCAAGTTCTATCGACCACCGATACAACTCAACGCACGCTTGACGTTCGCTTTACCTAGAACAAGTATGAAACTAGAAGTACTTTGTAGGTGTTTTTGGATAGGTTTGCAAGAAAGTAAAGGGCACAAAAATAAAACTAGGGGCTGTTGTAAGTAAAGAAACAATAAAGTAAATATAGAGAGTGTGGAGAAGTGGTGGTAGGAGTGCGAAATTGTCCCTTAAGCAATTTACTACTTTACTAGACCGATAGCAAGTTTTATGTGGGAGAGGCCAGTGCTAGCATGTCATCCCTTACTTGGAATTCTATGCACTTATGATTGGAACTATTAGAAAGCATCCGCAACTACTAACGTTCATTAAGGTAAAACCCAACCATATCATTAAGTTATATTGGTCCCCCTTCAGTCCCGTATGCATCAATTTCTATGCTAGGTTGAAGCTTCTGTCACTCTTTCCCTCCAATACATAGTCCTATCAACATACAACTAACCCTATGGTGTGATCCACGCGTGCACTCATATGATGGGCACCAAAGGACAACAACATAACCACAAGCAAATTAAATCAATCATAGCAATTCATCAACCACTGATAGGACAACGAAAATCCACTCAGACATCATAGGATGGCAACACATCATTCGATAACAATATGAAGCATAAAGCACCATGTTCAAGTAGAGGGTACAGCGGGTTGCGGGAGAGTGACCCCTGTAGATAGAGGGGAGAAGGTGATGGAGATGTTGATGAAGATGGCGGAGGTGTTGGTGAAGATCGCGGTGATGATGATGATGGCCACGACAGCGTTCCGGCGCCACCGGAAGAGAAGGGGAGAGGGGGGCCCTTCGTCTTCTACTTCCTTGACCTCCTCCCTAGATGGGAGAAGGGTTTCCTCCGGGTCCTTGGCCTCCATGGCGTGGGAGGGCGAGAGCCCCTCCGAGATTGGATCTATTTCTCTGTCTCTCTCTTTTACGCGTTCTGCTGCCGCCTTTCACCGTTTCTTTTATATTCGGAGATCCAGAATTCGATTGGAACGAAACCTTCGCCGTGATTTTTTCCCGAAAATTAGCTTTCTTGCGGCCGAAGAAGGGCGCTACCATTTATGTGTGGGTCACGAGGGTCGGCGCGCTTCTACCTCGTGCCCACCTCGGACACTGGTTCACATTGATTTTTCGTCCAGATTTTCCAAATATTCCGAAAAGTATCTCCGTCCGTTTTTATCCCGTTTGGACTCCGTTTGATATGGATATTCTGCGAAACCAAAAACATGCAACAGACAAGAACTAGCACTGGGCACTGGATCAATATGTTAGTCCCAAAAATAGTATAAAAAGGTGCCAAAAAGTATATGTAAGTTGAATAATATTGGCATGGAACAATAAAAAATTATAGATACTACGGAGACGTATCAGCATCCCTAAGCTTAATTCCTGCTCGTCCTCGAGTAGGTAAATGATAAAAAGATAATTTTTGATGTGGAATGCTACCTAGCCTAATCTTGATCATATGTCTAATCATGGCATGAATATTAAGACACGAGTGATTCAAAGCAATAGTCTATCCTTTGACATAAAAATAATAACACTTCAAGCCTACTAATAAAGCAATCATGTCTTTTCAAAATAACAAGGCCAAAGAAAGTTATCCCTACAAAATCGTATAGTCGGGCTATGCTCCATCTTCACCACGCAAAATATTCACATCATGCACAACCCCGATGACAAGCCGAGCAATTGGTTCATACTTTTTAACGTGCTTCAGCATTTTCAACCCTCACGCAATACATGAGCGCAAGCCATGGATATAGCACTATGGGTGGAATAGAATATGATAATGGGGGTTATGTGGAGAAGACAAAAAAGTAGAAAGTCTCACATCGACGCGGCTAATCAACGTGCTATGGAGATGCCCATCAATTGATGTCAATGTGAGGAGTAGGGATTGCCATGCAACGGATGCACTAGAGCTATAAGTATATGAAAGCTCAAACTGAAACTAAGTGGGTGTGCATCCAACTTGCTTGCTCATGAAGACCTAGGGCATTTGAGGAAGCCCATCGTTGGAATATACAAGCCAAGTTCTATAATGAAAATTCCCACTAGTATATGAAAGTGATAACTCAAGAGACTCTCTATATGAAGAACATGGTGCTACTTTGAAGCACAAGTGTGGTAAAAGGATAGTAACATTGCCCCTTTTTATTTTATTTTTTTCTCTTTTTTTTGCGGGCTTCTTTCGGCCCATTTTTTTATTTAGGCTTCTTTGGCCTCTCTTTTTTTGGGGGGCAATGCTCTAATAATGATGATCATCACACTTTTATTTACTTACAATTTGATATTACAACTTGATACTAGAACAAACATATGACTATATGAATGCCTCTGGCGGTGTACCGGGATGTGCAATGATCTAGCGTAGCAATGACATCAAAAAATGGACAAGCCATGAAAACATCATGCTAGCTATCTTACGATCATGCAAAGCAATATGAAAATAAATGCTCAAGTCATGTATATGATGATGATGGAAGTTGCATCGCAATATATCTCGGAATGGCTATGGAAATGCCATGATAGGTAGGTATGGTGGCTGTTTTGAGGAAGATATAAGGAGGTTTATGTGTGATAGAGCGTATCATATCACGAGGTGTGGATGCACCGGCGAAGTTTGCACCAACTCTCGAGGTGAGAAAGGGCAATGCACGGCATCAAGAGGCTAGCAATGATGGAAGGGTGAGAGTGCGATAATCCATGGACTCACATTAGTCATAAAGAACTCATATACTTATTGCAAAAGTTTATTAGCCCTCAAAGCAAAGTACTACTACGCATGCCCCTAGGGGGCTAGATTGGTAGGAAAAGACCATTGCTCGTCCCCGACTGCCACTCATAAGGAAGACAATCAACAAATACCTCATGATCCGACTTCGTTACATAACGGTTCACCATACGTGCATGCTACGGGAATCACAAACCTCAACACAAGTATTTCTACAATCCACAACCACCCACTAGCATGACTCTAATATCACCATCTTTATATCGCAAAACTATTGCAAGGAATCAAACATATCATATTCAGTGATCTACAAGTTTTATGTAGGATTTTATGACTAACCATGTGAATGACCAGTTCCCTGACATCTCTCTAAATAGATATAAGTGAAGCAAGAGAGTTTTAATTCTTTCTACAAAAGATATGCCCATGCTCTAACAAATATAAGTGAAGCAAAAGATCATTCTACAAATGGCGGTTGTCTATCTAAAGAAAACAGGCAATCCAAGCTTCAAATGATATAAGTGAAGCACATGAAGCATTCTATAAAGCCATACTCAAAATATATAAGTGAAGTGCAATGAGCATTCTATAAATAAACCAAGGGCCATCTCATAACAGCATGGTGCATAAAAGAAAAGTGAAAACTAAATGCAAAAGACGCTCCAAGATTTGCACATATCACATGAATGAAACGAATCCGAAAACATACCGATATTTGTTGAAGAAAGAGGGGATGCCTCCCCGGCATCCCCAAGCTTAGACGCTTGAGTCTCCTTGAATATTTACTTGGGGTGCCTCGGGCATCCCCAAGCTTGAGCTCTTGCCTCTCTTCCTTCTTCTCACATCGAGACCTTCTCGATCATCGAACACTTCATCCACACAAAACTTCAACAGAAAACTCAGTAAGATCCGTTAGTATAATAAAGCAAATCACTACTCTAAGTACTGTTGCAACCCAATTCATATTTTGTTTTGCATTGTGTCTACTGTAATATAACTTTTTCATGGCTTAATCCACTGATATAAATTGATAGTTTCATTAAAACAAGGAAACTATGCATCAAAAACAGAATCTGTCTAAAACAGAACAGTCTATAGAAATCTGAACATTCACCATACTTCTGATACTTGAAAATTTCTGCCAAAATTGGAAAAAATAAAAAATTGTACAGAAAGACAGTGCAAAAAGAATCAGAACCATTTGACGTTCCAGTAAAAAACTAAAAATCGCGCACTACAGCCAAAGTTTCTGTCCTGCACCACACAAACCAACAAGCATTGTAAACATCTTAAAGGCAAACCTTGGCACATTATTTTTATAATACAATGGAATTGTACAAGGGGATACTTATTTTTGTTGAAATGTTTCTGCAATTAAGATTCACAAAGTTTCCGTGAGCATGAACAAAGTTCAAGGCTAGCTCCCACTTCAACAATGCTTGTCTTTCTCACTTTCGCTTTTCTTTTTGAAAAGTTTTGGGTTCCCCTCTTTATTTTTGTTGCTTTTAAACTATATGAAAGCACTCAACAGAAATAAATGACTCTCTAAAACTTCTGGGTTGTCTCCCTGGCAGCACTTTCTTTAAAGCCATTAAGCTAGACATATAGTGCTCAAATAATGGATCCACCCGGATCCCAAGGTATATCAAAGCCAATTTTAATTAGCAATGATTTGCAATTTAGTAGTGAGCACAAAGCAACATATATCAAGCAATGACAGACTCAAACTCTCTTCCTATGCATCGGCATGTCATAAAAGAACAATTCATGCACACATAGTAAAGGCCAATGCATAGTATAAACAGTTTCTTGCAATTTTATTGTATTGGAAACATAGAGAGGTGGAGATATAGTTCCTCTCTCATAATAATTGCAAGTAGGAGCAGCAAGCACATGCATATTATATCTATAAAAATCATCATGTGCAACGGTAAAAGGCAACCCATTAATATAATCCTTGATAAGTGCAAACTTCTTCGATATAGTATAATCGGGAGAATTCAAAAAGATAATAGGACTATCATGCGTGGGTGCAATAGCAAAAATTTCATGTTTAACATAAGGAACTATAGCAAGTTCATCTCCATAAGCATAATTCATATTGGCATCTTGGCCATAAGCATAGCAAGCATCATCAAAAAGGGATATTTCAAGAGAATCAACGGGATCATAACAATCATCATAGCAATCATTATAGCAATCATCCTTCGGTAAGCACGAAGGGGAATTAAACAATGTATGAGTTGAAGAGTTACTCTCATTAGAAGGTGGGCACGGGTGATCAATCCGCTCTTCCTCCTTTTGTTCTTCGCTCTCCTCATCATCTTTTTCATCCAATGAGCTCACAATTTCATCAATTTCTTCTTCCATAGCTTCCTCGCAAAATATTAGTCTCTTCTTGGACAGCGGGGTAGGCCTCAATATATAGTTTAACATAGGCATTAGAAGCATAATTATCATAGAAATATTCAAGTATGGCAAAATTTTCAGATTTGTAGAGAGTAGCGTCATACTTTTCAATCAAAGAAGCAATTTCATAAGCACCCTTAAAAGCAACAAATTCTTCAATTTGTTGAACATCATAGTAGTTATAAACACCCTTAGCATATGAAGATACGATTCCATCACTAAACAAGCATTAGTAGGGAAGGTGTTTCTTAGGGTTTTCAGAACAACAAGTAACATCATATAATTCACATAAAGTCCAAGCATAGCATTACAAACGTTGAATTTGATCCCATAATAGTTTCCCTTTTTTAGATATACGGTGTCGCACATAACAAGCATGCTCATCTAAAGATTTGCCCTCAACTAAGCTAGTTGGGGTTTCAAAGACGAGCACAAAGGGATCAAGATGATCCAAGTACAAAGCTTCAGGAGTGTGATAGATTTTGAGTGGTTCTTCAACCATTGGTTCAGTAGGTACAACTAATTTTTTTGGTATTTTGTGTTTCCTACCCATAGCTAAAGATAGAAAACAACTAAGAACAACCAATAAAAATTACTTAGTGATAAAGCAAACAAGCACACACCAGAATATTCACCCCACGCTATGACTCCCAGGCAACGGCGCCAGAAAAAAGTCTTGGTAACCCACAAGTATAGGGGATCGCAATAGTTTTCGATAAGTAAGAGTGTCGAACCCAACGAGGAGCTAAAGGTAGAACAAATATTCCCTCAAGTTCTATCGACCACCGATACAACTCTACGCACACTTGACGTTCGCTTTACCTAGAATAAGTATGAAACTAGAAGTACTTTGAGGGTGTTTTTGGATAGGTTTGCAAGAACGTAAAGGGCACGAAAATAAAACTAGGGGCTGTTGTAAGTAAAGAGCAATAAAGTAAATATAGCGAGTGTGGAAAAGTGGTGGTAGGAGTGCGAAATTGTCCCTTAAGCAATTGACTACTTTACTAGACCGATAGCAAGTTTTATGTGGGAGAGGCCAATCGCTAGCATGTCATCCCTTACTTGGAATTCTATGCACTTATGATTGGAACTATTAGAAAGCATCCGCAACTACTAACGTTCATTACGGTAAAACCCAACCATATCATTAAGTTATATTGGTCCCCATTCAGTCCCTTATGCATCAATTTCTATGCTAGGTTGAAGCTTCTGTCACTCTTGCCCTCCAATACATAGTCCTATCAACATACAACTAACCCTATGGTGTGATCCACACGCGCGCTCATATGATGGGCATCAAAGGACAGCAACATAACCACAAGCAAATTAAATCAATCATAGCAATTCATCAACCATCGATAGGACAACGAAAATCTACTTAGACATCATAGGATGGCAACACATCATTGGATAATAATATGAAGCATAAAGCACCATGTTCAAGTAGAGGGTATAGCAGGTTGCGGGAGAGTGACCGCTGTAGATAGAGGGGGGAAGGTGATGGAGATATTGATGAAGATGGCGGAGGTGTTGGTGAAGATCGCGGTGATGATGATGATGGCCACGACAGCGTTCCGGCGCCACCGGAAGAGAAGGGGAGAGGGGGGCCCTTCGCCTTCTACTTTCCTTGACCTCCTCCCTAGATGGGAGAAGGGTTTCCTCCGGACCTTGGCCTCCATGGCTTGGGAGGGGCGAGAGCCCCTCCGAGATTGGATCTATTTCTCTGTCTCTCTCTGTTTCTGCGTTCTGTTCTGCTGCCCTTTCACCGTTTCTTTTATATCCGGAGATCCGTAACTCCGATTGGAACGAAACCTTCGCCGTGATTTTTTTTCGAAAATTAGCTTTCTTGCGGCCGAAGAAGGGCGTCAACCGCCTTACAGATGGGTCATGAGGGTCAGGGGCGCGCCCTAGGGGGGGGGGCGCCCCCCTACCTCGTGCCCACCTCGGACACTGGTTCACGTTGATTTTTCCTCCAGATTTTCCAAATATTGCGAAAAGTATCTCCGTCCGTTTTTATCCCGTTTGGAATCTGTTTGATATGGATATTCTGCGAAACCAAAAACATGCAACAGACATGAACTGGCATTGGGCACCGGATCAATATGTTAGTCCCAAAAATAGTATAAAAAGTTGCCAAAAAGTATATGAAAGCTGAATAATATTGGAATGGAACAATCAAAAATTATAGATATGACGGAGACATATCAAGAAGCCGACAAGGTTCCATTTGCTACACATATCTTGAAGGAGCTGCCACTATATGGTGGGATAATGTTAAAGCTATGTGGCATGCGGACGATGAGATCACTTGGGATAAATTCAAGGATAATTTTCGCAAGTACCACATTTCCGCCGGTATCATGAAAGTCAAGCAGTGCGAGTTCCTCCCTCTCACTCAAGGAAACATGTTAGTAATTGAGTATCTCCATAAATTTAATCAATTGGCCCGTTATTCCCTCTATGATGTGGCCACTGAAGAAAGGAAGATCGATCGATTCCTTGGAGGACTCAATCAGCACCTCCGATGCACACTCAACATGTTCGACTTCCCCTACTTTCAAACTTTGGTAAACAAGGCTCTTATAGTAGAAAGAGAACACAAGCTGGTTCACAATAGTAATCCAGTGTATAATGATCATAAACGCAAGTTCGAGCCCAAGAAGGATGGACAGCCAATTCAGAAGGCTCGTACCTGGTTGCAGCCTCAGTTTGAGTTTAAACCAACCTGGCGGCAGAATACCAACAAGACCAACAATCAAGTCAAGAACATCGTGACCAATCCTATCCAGGAAGACTATCAGTGCAGCAACGACACTATGCAAAACAGTGTCCAAAAAACAACAAACCGAATGCACCCCTCAAGTCTCATGTCAACCACGTGGAATCCTACACTGAGGAGGAGTTGATCCAAGCCAGGTGCATCATCTCTCTGACGAAGAAGCCCAAGAAAACCCCGAAGTGGTCATCGGCATGTTTCCTGTTAATAATATACCCGCAATAATTTTCTTCGACTCAGGGGCTTCCCATTCCTTTATTTCATGGAGTTTTGTTGCCGAAAACAAGTTTTCTTGCTCTATTCTTAAGAAAAGAATGATGGTGCAATCCCTGGGATCCATGCTCAAAACAAATATGGTATGCCGTTGTATCGCCCGGATAATTAGGCTACAGTAAAACTCTCCTGATGATGCATGTCATCTATGTTACTGTTGCTAATCAAGTGGTAGTTCCAAAAACATTGCAAATTCAAAAATGAATTAGTGACAAACACCCAAAGTTTTCAAAGGTCAAAACAAAAAAGTTCGGTGGGTGCCAAATATTGCACTGGTAATTATTATGGAGAAAACAATTTTTTAGAAAGTGCCTAAATATTTTAAAATGAAATAAAACAGAAAAGAAAAATAAAGAAAAGACAAGGAAAAGAACCCCCCACTGGACCAGGCGGCCCAGCTCACAGGCCAGACCGGCCCACCTGGCCCAGCTTGCCTACCGCCGGCCCAGCCCCCCTGCCTCGTCTCCCTTCCTGTTCCCCCGACCCGGGTCGGAACAGGGGCGCGTCGCCACCGGACCCCCTCGCCGGCGTCGAGGAGAGGATAAGGCCGCCACGCCCCCGCCTCCTCGATCCCGCGTCCCACTCGCCCCCACTCTCGCCCTCGGTTCCCGCGCCTCTCGCTCACCCCTCAGATCCACCTCGCCACTCCCCCTCATTCCCCACCGCAACCGAGCGCCGCCATGGCCTCGCCACCGTAGAACTCACGGCCACCGCGACCTCCAAGCCTCTCCGACGTGTCCGCTTGCTCCGCCTCCCTCGACTACGCCTCCCCGTCAAGCCGCAGGACGCTGGGCACCCTTGAACGCTGCCCCAGCCTCGTCTTCTTCCTCGGATCCCCGGCGCGTCTCCGACGAGCGTCGTCGACTCTGCAGCTCCTAAAGCCCCCAAGGGCCTTTCGTGTGTGCCGCTCGGTGAGCTCCACCCCTCCTGCTCTCCGTTTGCTCTCTCGCACGTCCTAGCTAGCTGCCACCGAAGCGCCCGAACACAGCACCGCGGAGCTCGTCGCCGATGAGTCTTCGGCGACCAAATTGTCACGGGCGTGTTGCCATTGAACTCACCGCGTCGAGTAGGGCCCGACTAGCTCTCCCGTTTGCCCAATAACGCGCCACATCGCCGTTGCCGTTGCTCGCCCGAAACACCCCGCCGCCGGCGACGGCGTACTGCTCGTCTCCGGCCACCCCCGTGCCTGCGACCACCGCCACTCGACGCGCGCTGTCGTGTGCGTTCGAACACACCCAACCGCGCATAAAATCATGCCCCATACCACCATTTTCCCTCACGCCCGACTCCGTCCGTCCGCCGATGTGCTCGCCCCGTCGCTTCCGGCCACGCCACCGCCACCACTAGACGCGGGGCACTCTCCTCGTTCGAACACAAGAGACGGCGCCCGATTTGGTGCCCCGTAGGCGAATCCCGACGCTCGCCGGCGTTCGTCATTGTGAAGCTCACGGAGCTACTCGGCGGCTCCACCGAAGCCGGCACACCGGGCCCACCACAGGTCGGTGCTCAGTGGGCCCTAATCGCCACGTTGATCGAAGTCAACTTCTGGCGATGTGGCAGCATCGCCATCGACATGCAGGCCCCATGCCATAAAACAAATAAAAACAAATAGATAAACTGTTAATTAATTAAATTAATTAAATTAATTAATTAAAACCTAATCTCTCACTGACTACTGGGCCCCACCTGCTAATTAACCCATTTAGTTAGTTTTAAAACTCTGTTAATGCCCCTGACAATGACATGTGGGTCCCACTGGACCCACCTGTCTGGTTTGACTGGTCAACTGACCAGTTGACCTGCTGACATCACTCTGATGTCATGCTTGCGTCATCAAACAACGCTACGGAAAATGTTGGCTTTAAATAAATAATTAAAATCAGAAAATGATTTAAGTCTTTAGAAAATCATATCTTTTAATCCGTAACTCGGATGAAAATACTTTCTACATGAAAGTTGCTCGGAACGACGAGACGATTCTGGATACGCAACCCGTTCGTCTGCCACACACCCCTAACCTATAGAACTCGCAAATTTCCCCCTCCGGTTCATTTGTCCGAAAACGCGAAACACCGGGAATACTTTCCCGGATGTTTCCCCCCCTTCACCGGTATCACCTACTACCACGATTGGGCACACCTAGCATCACGCTTTGTCATTTCATGCATCATCATGCATTTGTTTGCATTGTATTTATTGTTTCTTCCCCCTCTTCTCCCGCTAGACACCGAGACCGACGCCGCTGCTACCCAGTACGACTACGGTGTTGACGACCCCTCCTTCTCGGCTGAGCTTCTAGGCAAGCCCCCCCCCTTGATCACTAGATATCGCCTATTATTCTTTATACTGCTTGCATTAGAGTAGTGTAGCATATTACTGCTTTCCGTTATTCCTATCCTGATGCATAGCCTGTCCTTGCTACTACTGTTGATACCTTTACCTGCAATCCTACCTGCTTAGTATAGGATGCTAGTATTCCATCTATGGCCCTACATTCTTGTTAAATGCGCCTTGCTATACTATCGGGCCGTGATCACTCGGGAGGTGATCACGGGTATATACTTATATACTATTACATGATACCTGTGGTGACTAAAGACGGGTCGGCTCGTAGGAGCACCCGCGAGTGGATCTTAGTGGCGGAGCGACAGGACAGATTGAGACCACCTAGGCGAGAGGTGGGCTTGGCCCTGGTCGGTGTCCACAGTTACATCATTAACACGCTTAACGAGATCTTGGTATTTGATCTGAGTCTGGCCATTTGGTCTATACGCACTAACCAACTACGTGGGAAAGATATGGGCACTCGGCGTCGTGGTATCAGCCGAAGCCTTCGTGACGTCAGCGACTGAGCGGCGCGCGCCGGATTGGACTGGAATGCCTGCTAGGCTAGGTCTGCTTCCGGCCGCGTATGCAACATGCAGGTGTGCTAAGGGCGATGGGCCCAGACCCCTGTGCGCTTAGGTCTAGACCGGCGTGCTGTCCTCTCTGTTGGCCTAGGTGGGGCTGCGACGTGTTGATCTTCCGCGGCCGGGCATGACCCAGAAAAGTGTATCCGGCCAAATGGGATCGAGCGTGTTGGATTATGTGGTGCACCCCTGCAGGGAAGTTAATCTATTCGAATAGCCGTGATCTTCGGTAACAGGACGACTCGGAGTTGTACCTTAACCTTATGACAACTAGAACCGGATACTTAATAAAACACACCCTTCCAAGTGCCAGATACAACCCGGTGATCGCTCTCTAACAGGGCGACAAGGAGGGGATTGCCGGGTAGGATTATGCTATGCGATGCTACTTGGAGGACTTCAGTCTACTCTCTTCTACATGCTGCAAGACGGAGGCTGCCAGAAGCGTAGTCTTTGATAGGATTAGTTATCCCCTCTAATTACGGCATTCTCAGATTCGATCCACCGATATGGCCCTTTACACATATACCCATGCATATGTAGTGTAGCTCCTTGCTTGCGAGTACTTTGGATGAGTACTCACGGTTGCTTTTCTCCCTCTTTTTTCCCCCTTTCCCTTCTACATGATTGTCGCAACAGATGCCGGAGCCCAGGAGCCATACGCCACCGTCGATGACGACTCCTACTACACTAGAGGTGCCTACTACTACGTGCAGCCCGCTGACGACGACCGGGAGTAGTTTAGGAGGATCCCAGGCAGGAGGCCTGCGCCTCTTTCGATCTGTATCCCAGTTTGTGCTAGACTTCTTAAGGCAAACTTGTTTACTTATGTCTGTACTCAGATATTGTTGCTTCCGCTGATTCGTCTATGATTTGAGCACTTGTATTCGAGCCCTCAAGGCCCCTGGCTTGTATTATGATGCTTGTATGACTTATTTATGTTTTTAGAGTTGTGTTGTCATATCTTCCCGTGTGTCCCTGATCTTGATCATACACATTTGCGTGCATGATTAGTGTATGATTGAATCGGGAGCGACACAAGTTGGTATCAGAGCCGATCGCTCAGGGACTCCCCCTTCCACACTCCTTGGCCGAAGTCGAGTCTAGACATTGCAAAAACTTTTACTAACATGGCTGTGTGCCTTACGGGCCCACATCACCATTGGGTGGTATTAGGATCTTTTACTTCTCGACCTTTACTCTAGGACTCTGAACTCTCTTCTACTCGGGTTAAACGAATTTACTAACTCTATCACTAGGATCCCGTGACCACATTCACCCCAAAGTTGGATAAGCCATAGTTATTCCTTAGAATAGTATTTTGAATAATTTCCACACTGTCATTTGACTCATTTGAAACATCTTTGTTTTCAGATGGGACCCACAAGGCAGGTCGTCCGCCACACGACGGCCATTGGTGCCTCGGGATCACCTGCCGTGCTAGCTGAGATGATGACCTATCTGGGTTATTGCTGGCACCCTGAGTACACCATCTTCGAGGAGTACCAGGACTTTAACCAGGAGCAGTACCGTGCCATCGTCCACCTCTACTCTGGGAGTATGACTCCGCCATCTTGTCTGCACACCGCTCATGGTGTTGGAGTGACCATCGATATGGCAGTTCACGATGCTGCTTATGCTGCTCTGACACGCCTTCGTAGAGAGTATCGGGAGTTGGACACCTCCCCCTTCAGGCACATTGCTATCGCATCCGATGTTGGTGCGGAGGGTTACTACACTGCTGCCTACTCCACTGTCACCCGAGAGCCCTTCTACCATCAGAACCTGGTTACGCATGTCGATGGGCTGGATCGAGCTAACCGAGCTCTTCGCCACGAGTTGTACACCACCCGTCAGCACCTTTACCGTGCTCTGACGATGTTGCACCCCTTTGTCAGATCTAGAGAGCTGCCGCGTTCGGCCATCTACCCAGCCAGGACCATGATGCCCCAGGGTGTCGGTTGGCCAGATGTGGGAGGCTACTCTCCCGCACTTGGTCCTCTTCTGCCACTTGAGCGTCGGGTTCTGCACCAGAGTATTCGCGGACCCAAGGCTACGGACGTGGAGGACTATCCGTTGCCTCACTACCAGCTTTCAGGCTACGACTACCTCCACAGTTCCTCTTGGGACTGATGTAGTCTTGCTTATTAGTATTAGTTGCTATCGCCGCGAGCCTGCGTGCTGCCTATGATGATTTAGTCTATGTAATGAACTCTGTGTATTGAACTCTATGTCCCCCCTTTTATAAGTTATGCCGACTACTATGTAGTATCTGTCGTGCTCCTTTCATTATGCAGGTTTCATCATGAATGATTCTTGTCTATGCAAATTTCTCAATACTGAACCACCCCTGTTATATATTAGCAGGATGGTTAGACCAGGATGGTAGTGGTAGCAAAGCCCCACCACCGCCTGAGTACATGGCTGGTATGATCCAACAGCTCGAGATGAATCGCCAGTTCATGGAGAATATGATGGCTCAGTTCCCTCGCCCCAATATGAACCAGCAGCCAACCCCAGCAAATCTGCAGGATTTCATGCGCCTCAACCCAACGGTGTACCGCAGCTCAACTCAGCCTCTGGATGCTGATGACTGGCTCCATGACATCACCTATGAGATGGAGTCCGCTGATGTAGCCCCTGCCAGCTATGTCACCTTTGCTTCTTCTTCCTGAAGGGACCCGCAGCTCAATGGTGGGATAGCCACAGCGATTTCCGCCACTAGAACAATCATCACCGCCAGACTTCCAAGCTGCTTTCGTGCCCGCTTCATTCCTCGTGGAGTCATGGATCGGAAGAAGCGTGAGTTTCGCAACCTCACCCAAGGCAACAAAACTGTTGAAGCTTATCGGCGTGAGTTTCGGACTTGTCCCGCTATCTTTGAAGAGGACATTGCAACCGATGCCCGTGAGCGGGGAGAAGTTATGTGACGGCCTTCAAGTCGACATCAAGCTCGCACTTCTAGTGCATGACTTTGTTGATTTCACCACCTTGGTGAACAAGGCCATCAATGTAAAACTGGTCCGCAGGAATACCAGAGCTCTCACAGCGCAACTGCGTGACACGGGCTCATCTTAGGGCCCGCCGCAGGAAGCGTAAGATATGGATTCCCAACGGCATGTACCAGCTAACCGCACCGCCTCAAGGCAGACCTATGCCGCACCTCGCCCCGCTTACTCCTCCAACCAGGCAGCCAAGGCTTCCAGCTCCACCACCCCAAGCTCCTGTTCCCACTCCCAATAATGGTTTGTGCTTCAGGTGTGGTCAACCAGGACACCGTGCTAGAGAATGCAACCAGAACCAGAATCAACTGGCCCTTCCAGCAACTGGCCGTGGAAGCAACCAGCCCCGCAACAACAGTGCCAAGTCTTATGGTCGTGTTCATGCCAACCACGTTGATCTCAATGAAGCTCAAGACCAGCCTGCTACCGTGATGGGTACTCTTCTCATTAATTCAGTACCTACTTCTGTTTTATTTGATTCAGGAGCATCGCATTCATTCATGTCAGAAGATTTTGCATACAAGCACGACGTTAAATGTGAACAAATGAACACTTCGGTAGTGGTAAAAACCCCCGTGGGACAATGTCAGACCTCCATGGTTGGCATCGACGTCCCTGTGGAAATCGAAGGGTTGGAATTTCGCGCCTCTCCCATTATTTTGAAGTCTTCCAATATTGACCTCATACTGGGAATGGATTGGTTGAAAGCGCATACTGCCTCTATAGTTTGCGCCACTAAGACCATCCATCTACTACACCCTTCTGATGAGATAGTTAGTTACCAAGCTCATCTGGTGCAAAATGCCGAGGCACGACTTTATGCCTTGAATGCGTTGAACGCTGCACCACTCGAGGGCATTGAAAACATTCCCGTCATGCGTGAATTCCTCGACGTCTTTCCTGAAGAACTTCCACGGATTCCCCCTGCTAGAGCTGTCGAATTCATCATCGACTTGAAACCAGGCACCACTCCTATAGCCAAGCGGCCCTACAAGATGCCGCCGCATGAACTCCTTGAGCTTAAGGAGGAAATCGACAAATCTCTTCGAAGTGGTTTCATTCACCCAAGTTGCTCTCCTTGGGGAGCACCTTCTCTCTTTGTCAAGAATAAAGATGGGACAAACCGATTAGTCCAAGACTACCGTCCTATAAACCAAGCTACTATTCAAAATAAGTATCCTCTTCCTCGGATCAATGATCTGTATGATCAACTGGCTGGTTCGTCAGTGTTCTCTAAACTCGACTTGAGGTTGGGTTACCACCAGATCCGTGTTCGTGAAGAGGATATCCCAAAGACCGCCTTCGTGACTCGTTATGGTTCATATGAATACACCGTCATGTCTTTCGGCTTAACCAATGCTCCAGCCACCTTCTCTCGTTTGATGAACTATATATTTATGGAATACCTCGACAAGTTCGTCGTGGTTTATCTGGATGATATCCTGGTATTTTCCAAGAACGAAGAAGAACATGCTGAACATCTTCATCTTGTGGTGGAAAAGCTACGAGAGCATCAGCTATATGCCAAGTTCTCCAAGTGTGAATTAGCCACCAAGTAACCTATCTTGGGCATGTCATCTCTAAGGATGGTATTGCCGTCAACCCTGAACGAGTCCAGGCTATCCTTGATTGGACTCCTCCCAAGAACGTTAAGCAAGTCCGAAGTTTTCTCGGTCTCGCCAGCTATTGCCGTCGATTCGTCGAGAACTTCTCCAAGATTGCTAGGCCTCTGACTAACCTGTTGCATAAGGGCGTCAAGTTCCAATGGACAGACAAATGTCAGGAAAGTTTCCAGGCACTCAAGGACAAGTTGACTTCTGCTCCAGTGCTTGCTCCACTGATACTAAGAAGGACTTCGTCATTTACTGCGACGCTTCCCGTCAAGGATTAGGCTGTGTCCTAATGCAAGACCGCAAAGTGATTGCTTATGCCTCTCGGAAATTGCGCCCTCACGAAGAGAATCGCCCGATTCACGACCTCGAGCTTGCTATCATCATTCATGCATCAAGCAAAGGCGACATTACCTTCTTGGTAATCGTTGCGAGATCTTCATAGACCACCAAAGTCTAAAGTATCTGTTTACTCAGCCAGACCTGAACCTCCGTCAGCAGAGATGGATGGAGATTGTTGCAGACTTTGACTTGGGTATTTCCTATACACCAGGCAAGGCTAATGTAATGCCTGATGCCTTGAGCCGCAAGTCTTACTGCAACCACCTCCAGGTTCGTAAAGTTTAGCCCTCGCTTGTTGAAGAATTCAGAAAGCTGAACCTCCATATTGTTCCTCCGGGTGCACTTGCACCCCCTCCTAAGGAGTTTCGCAAGATGAACCTCCTTGTTGTTCCCAGAGGTTCTCTCAATACCCTGGTTGCGAAACCAGATCTTGTGGACACCATCAAATGGATACAGAAATATGACGATGAAGTGGAGAGGGTTAAACGCTATCTCATGAAGGAAAGCCCTCATTCTTCACTGTTGCTGATGATGGCACTTTATTCTTCAAAGGTCGCCTAGTGGTTCCGAGTAAGAGGGAAAACCTGGATATGACTCAGAAAGTTATGGAAGAAGCTCATGATACGCCTCTATGTATCCATCCTGGTAGTACAAAGATGTACCAAGACATCCGCCGAGATTACGGTGGTCTAATATGAAGCAAGAAATTGCTCGTTATGTTCTTTGAGTGTGACGCTTTGCCGTCGTATCAAAGCGTAACATCAAAGGCCTCTGGAACTCGCAACCTATCTCTATTCCCCGAATGGAAATGGGACCATGTTGAAATGGACTTCGCCACCGGATTTCCCAAATCGCAGAAAGGTAATGATGCTATTCTTGTCGCCATTGACCGGCTTTCTAAAGTTGCACATTTTCTGGCGGTCAAAGAAACGATCACTGCTAGTCAGCTTGCAACTCTCTACATGTCCAGAATTGTTTCACTTCACGGTATTCCACTGGTTATCAATTTGGACCATGGCAGCTTATTCACTTCAAGATTCTGGGCAAGTTTCCAAGAAGCTATGGGAACTCATCTGTCATTCAGTACTGCGTTTCATCCTTAGTCGCAAGGGCAAGTTGGGCGTGTCAACCAAGTTCTCGAAGACATGCTTCGAGCTTGTGTTATTTCCTTCGGCAAGAAATGGGAGGAATCTCTCCCGTATGCTGAGTTCTCTTATAACAATAGCTATCAAGCTAGTCTGAAGATGGCCCCCTTCGAAGTGTTATATGGACGAAAGTGCCGAACCCCTCTAAACTGGTCAGAAACTGGGGAATGTCCACTCTTTGGTCCGGATATTATCCAACATGCCGAAGAACAAGTCCGCATTATTCGCAAGAATCTCAAAACTGCTCAGTCACGTCAGAAGAGTCAGTATGACTGTAAACATAAAGACATGGTCTATCAACCCGGCGAAAAGGCCTATCTTCGAGTTACACCAATGAAGGGTGCTCACCGCTTCGGGATCAAGGGCAAGCTAGCTCCTCGCTATATTGGTCCATTCACTATTCTGGAAAGACGTGGAGAAGTGGCATATCAACTAGAGCTTCCGCCGAACCTTTCTCAGGTTCACGATGTGTTCCATGTGTCACAGCTCCGCTGTTGCTCCAATGACCCAATCCGAGCAGTGGATCATGAAGTGCTCGAATTGCAACAAGACCTCTCCTATAAAGAGCATCCAGTCCGCACTCTTGACCAAGCTGAACGCCGCACACGTCAGAAGGCGATCAAGTTCCTCAAAGTCCAGTGGTCGCACCATTCTGAAGACGAAGCCACTTGGGAACACGAGGATCGCCTGCGTGATGAATACCCCGCACTGTTTCCTTCTACCTCCTAAATCTCGGGACGAGATTTCTTGTAGTGGAGGAGATTTGTAACGCCCAGATAATTAGGCTACAGTAAAACTCTCCTGATGATGCCATGTCATCTATGTTACTGTTGCTAATCAAGTGGTAGTTCCAAAAACATTGCAAATTCAAAAATGAATTAGTGAAAACACCCAAAGTTTTCAAAGGTCAAAACAAAAATGTTAAATTGGGTGCCAAATATTGCACTGGTAATTATTGTGGAGAAAACAATTTTTTAGAAAGTGCCTAAATATTTTAAAGTGAAATAAAACAGAAAAGAAAAATAAAGAAAAGAAAAGGAAAATAACCCCCCACTGGATCAGGCGGCCCAGCTCACCACAGAGACCGCCCACTGGCCCAGCTTGCCTACCGCCGGCCCAGCCCCCCTGCCTCGCCTCCCTTCCTGTTCCCCCTACACGGGTCGGAATAGGGGCACGTCGCCATCGGACCCCCTCACCGGCGTCGAGGAGAGGATAAGGCCGCCATGCCCCCGCCTCATCGATCCCGCCTCCCACTCGCCCCCACTCTCGCCCTCGGTTCCTGCGCCTCTCCCTCACCCCTCAAATCCACCTCGCCACTGCCCCTCGTTCCCCACCGCAACCGAGCTGCGCCATGGCTTTGCCGCCGTAGAACTCGCGGCCACCGCGACCTCCAAGCCTCTCCGACGTGTCCGCTCGCTCCGCCTCCCTAGACTACGGCTCCCCGTCAAGCCACAGGACGTCGGGCACCCTCGAACGCTGACCCAGCCTCGTCTTCTTCCTCGGATCCCTGGCGCGTCTCCGACGAGCGCCGTCGACTCTGCAGCTCCTAAAGCCCCCAAGGGCCTTTCGTGTGCCGCCGGTGAGCTCCACCCCTCCTGCTCTCCGTTTGCTCTCTCGCACGCCCTAGCTAGCTGCCGCCGAAGCGCCCGAACGCAGCACCGCGGAGCTCGTCGCCGATGAGTCTCCGGTGACCAAATGGTCACGGGCGTGTTGCCGTAGAACTCACCGCGTCGAGTAGGGCCCGACTAGCTCTCCTGTTTGCCCAATAACACGCCACATCGCGGTTGCCGTTGCTCGCCCGAAACACCCCGCCGCCGGCGACGGCGTACTGCTCGTCTCCGGCCACCCCCGTGCCTGCGACCACCGCCACTCGACGCGCGCTGTCGTGTGCGTTCGAACACACCCAACCGCGCGTAAAACCATGCCCCATACCACCATTTGCCCTCACGCCCGACTCTGGCCGTCCGCCGATGTGCTCGCCGCCGTCGCTTCCGGCCACCTCCGGCCACACCATCGCCACCACTAGACACGGGGCACTCTCCTCGTTCGAACTATCGGAGTTCTGGGAACGGGGGTACCCAGACTTGCCTGCCTGTGGCCTGCGGCATGGCTCATGGGGTGGCCTAGCACGGCCCATCTTCATCAGCACAAGCTCAAGACCCTCGCGGGGCGGACGACAGGAAGCTTCCTCAGGCACGACCTCGTCAGGCTGGCTCGCGAGGAGGCGGAGAGATCAAGGCGGGGTACCTCACGAGGTGCCCATGACGCAAGCCATGAGGACCAAGGGCGCCAAAGGGCGCCACCCAGCATGATGTCCTCATTTCCTCTTTGGTGCAAAGGGGCAAGCGCATGCGAGAGCATCAAGCAAAGGCACCCGCTTTGGTGCAACAAGACCAAGACCGTCAACGGCAGGAAGGAAGTCATCGTGGAGTCCAAGCCAAGGCCACCACCAGAGCCTTTGACAAAGCGAGGACCAACTTTAGTCAGGATAAGTGTACTAGATGTTCCCCTTCAAAATGGCCAAATGTTGGCGCCCTTCCCGCTCAATATTTAGGAAGAGGCCCAGGGCCTCTGCCTATAAATAGGACTAGCCACCCACAGAGCTGGGAGGGAGGATCTTGAATAGAGAGAGAGAGAGAGGGAGAGAGAAGCGACTGAACTCCCCCTAGCAGTTCATCGCACCGGCCAAGAACAGACCCTCGCGAGGTTGTTCTTCCTTGTATTGTTCATCATTGTAACATCCCAAAATTCTAAATTTTGGAATGTTATATTAGATAAATAACTATGCTTATTGTCTGATTGATGGTTTGATTAATTGAGTGAAACTGAGTGGAATTTGAAAACTTTTGAAAGTTGAATGAGAGGGAATGAAATGACTTTCCCAAACTTTCCCTTTGCCTTTTGGATCCCAATGAATTCAAGTTCATTCCAACACCAAACCCTAGAGAGAAGATGACATGACTTCTTCCATTTTGAAATGAATAGGGTTTTGGAAAAGATTTGAATTTCATTTGGGAATATTTCAAATTCAAAGCTTTATGCAACTCAATGATTTTCATGAGGGAAGATAAAATGACTTCTTCAATTATATGAAATATGAGTTGGAAGTTAAATGGAATCAAATTGAAAGTCATTTGAAAGTGCCTTGAAACCCTCTTTCAAATTTGAGTTTTCATATTTGAATTCAAACTTGGCAAGTGGGAATCATTTCAAAAACTATGCACGATGAATACTTGATCAAAAGTATGAGAGGAGTAAACATGACACTCCAAAAATATCAGAGGAAAACCTTGCCAAGAGTTTTGGATTCAAACTTGAGATTTATTTGAATTTGAAAAAAAGTGGATTTTTATAAAGTTTGGATTTGGCCTTTGGAAAAATGTTCAAATGATAGGGAATATTCCCCTGATCATTTTGGTATATATATATGTCCTATATAAAATACTTATATTTATTGTTTTATCTCTGTTTTGTTTTTACAAAAAAAATAAATTCAAAAAAATAGAAAAAACCCCCCCAGGCGCCAGCCCCTGCCCACCCAACAAGCCCCCACCACCAGCCAGCCCACTTGAGCCGGGCCCGGCCTTGACCAATGAGGCCAAGAACCGGCCTCACCTCCCCCTCGCCCGAAAACCTTTGGCGCCGGTCGCCCGATCGCCCCGCCCCTCTCTCTCTCTCTCTGACGGTGGGACCCCCACCCGTCTTCCTCACAAGACGCCACCCGCCAAGGCCACGATCGCTGAAACCTCATGATCCCGGGATCTCCCGATCTCCCCGATTCGCTTCCGCCGCCACGACGCCCCGCCCTATAAGAACCCTCCCCGCACCCGTTTCCCCCCTCGCCTCACCGAACCCCTCCTCCTCCTCTCGAACTCACCGGAGCCCGAGAGCCGGGCCGCCATTAGCCTGCTCAGCCACCCCGACCACCCCGAGCTCGCTTGAGACCACCTCCGGACTCCTCGCTCGACCACACCTCCCGTGCCCTCGCTCACCCCAAAACCCACCGAGGCGCTACCGTCGACGCCTTGAATGCCACCGCCGCCTCGACCTCGCCGCCCGTCCGCCTCCTTCCACCTCGGACGCCACCTCGACCACCGTTGGGCTCGCCGTCGAACGCCCGCGTCACTTGAGTGCCCTCGCCCGAGCGCCCCGACGATCGGAGCGCCGCCGCCGCCGACGTCCGAGCCGCTCGCCGTCGACCTTCCCCATGGTGAGCTCTCTCTCCCTCCTCGTCCGTCCGATTCCCCATCTACGGTCGAGATTAGATCCCCCCCCCCCCGAAGGGGTATGTTTTAAAATAAATCCGGTTCGGTCCGGTTTAGTTAGTCTGGTTTATTTTTTTAGTTAGGTTTTTATTTAAATCGGCCGATTCGTTTAAAACCCTAGGCCCGTTTAGTTTATATTACGCTCTGTGCGTAGTTTAGGCCCATTAGGCCCTTTTTCATTTATTTTTGTTTTCTGTTTTAACAGAATAGTTCCTGTTTTGAAAAATTCATATCTTTTATTCTGTTTAATATTTTTAGGTGATTATTTTTTTGTTGGTTTGCAAATTTTCTGTAGTTTCTGTAGAATATATATTTAGCTATGTTAAAATTAATTAAAATTGCTTTAATTTAGTTTTAGTCAGAATAGTAAATCTGCTATAACTTGAGTTAGAAAAATTATTTTGGATGATTCTTTTGTCCCAACTTTATGTTGGCATTGCCAAACCATAGAAATTAATTTGGGTATTTTAGGATTAATAAAAAATAGTTTTAAGCAGAATCTTGTTAATCCTAATTAATTATCTAGCTACTGTTTTCCTATTATTTTAATTAGTAAATAAATTTATTTTTAACATGTGTTCGATTATTCTAGGTTAGTTTCTGTCATTTATAGGATGAACTTTTATTTATAATAAATAAAAGTTTTATTTTATTTTTCTTAATAGAAATTGAATTAGGCCTAATAGGAGTTTCATAATAGATTTTAAGTTAATTCTTTTTGCTCCTAATTGCTTAATGCATCCTTTTCTCGTTAAGTTAACAAAAACTCATGCTTAGGTTATGTTAAGAAAAATTTTGTTATATAAAACTAGTTTTAGTTGTTGCTTGAAGTAGGAAAACTTTGAGTTGGATTTCTTGAGTTTTCCTTTGGGTTTTGATTCGCTTGCTTTGGTGTGTTATGTTACTATGCTATTGTGTTAAGTGATCATATGCTATATGCTTATTGTGATATTTGTTTGTCTCGGTAGAATTTCGAGTGTGAATAGTTCTACCAAGTCATTATTCGAGAGTGTTGTTATCTTCATCAACTTACGAGCAAGTTCACTTTGACCATGCTTTCATACCTATGTTTATTGCATTTAGTGGCATCTTTGCAACCACCCCTCAAAGAGTGTTATTGAATCCTTGTAGTTGAGTAGTATGCATGAGGTAGGAACCCATCACCTGTTACCAAGCCCAGTGATTTATATTTTATTTTTATGCTACGCTATAGTAGACGGGGTTTGGTATGAGTGTTCGAGAGTGGTGTGAAGAAGGAGGACTCTACGTCAATGACGACAACTCCATGATGGAACCGCAAGGATTGCATCTTCAAGGCCTCAAGACTTCAAGACTCGAGACAAGAATTCAATACACACTCTTGGGTGAAGGATTTGCCGACGGGCACCTGGAGAACCCAAAGTGGTTGGCCGAGATGCATGGAGAAGCGCCATGACATCTTGCGGAAAGCTTCACCTGCACTCAAAGAGACGGAAGAATACTTCATGCCCGGAAGCTTACGTGCAACCGCAAGTCATTATGGGCTCTGGCTTGGTTGACCTTTTGTCGCGACTCGCACCGAATGGATCTAGCGCTACGTGCTCGATGTCATCCACTGGATCAAGTAATGCCGACACCACACAAGATTTCGAAGGATTTATAGCAGAGTAGCAATCACACACTTATTACATCGTTGTCCACAAGGGAACTTAATACAATAATATGGCTTAAGGCCATCTAATAATAACAGGAAGGCTTGGAAAACGAGTGAGTCCATCAACTCCAACGGCATCACCGAGTATAGAACCACAACCTAACATCTTACTGTCGTTCTAAAAGTCTGCAACATGAAAAGTTGCAGCCCGAAAACGGGTCAAGACATGGAATATGCCGCAATGTAACACATAGAGAACAATGAAGCAATAAACCTATACTACATGCATATTTGGCTGGTGGTAAGGCTCTACGGTTACATTTTTGCGAAAAGCCAATTTTTCCCTACATCAAAGGAATAATTTTATTTAACTATCATGGTGGTTGTTAAACATTGAGAATGGTTGACAGCCTCCTCAATCCCAATTAAAAAGTACTCAATAAAACCCAATAACTTTATTATTAGAAGTAACATGTTGAGATTCACATGATATTCAAGTACTAGATACTCAAAACGTCCATAACCGGGGACACGGCTAATCATGCTTAGTTTATACACTCTGCAGAGGTTTGCGCACTTTTCCCCACAAGACTCGATCGCCTCCGCTTGGTTCTCGCACTACATGGTGTTTGAGAAGCGGATGATCGAGACATAGTCTTCGAAGCGCTAGCACCTTACATGTGGGTAGACCGTACCAACCTACATCCCCTACATCAGCTGGCCTACCCGTAAGATTTCACACAACTTAGTCAACTACGCCAGAGCCCATAATTGGCTTGTGGCTGCACACGGAAGTTTCTAGTTTGAATAATCTTATGACCCCTTAGAGCCTGGGTGGCGGTCCGAAGAAATACAGGCAAGTCCTGATGGAAACCAGGTGCCTCAATCCACCCAGATGTGTGTTTAAGTTGCCACCTTAGATAAACCATTAATTAACAATCTCACATCTGTCATGGATATTCACTCACCCAATCCACGCCTACTAGCATAGCATGGTATAATCAAGCAAACGTAGAAGTAACTCCCAAGGTTTCATAAGTAAAACAGGTAATAGGTACTACCTCAATCTACTTCCCATCCCACAATTTGATTAGATCCTAATCATGCAAGTGATTGAGGGTTTGATCTAATGCATAAAACTGGGTAGTAGAAAAGGTATGATCAAAGTGTTACTTGCCTTGCTGATGATCCGCGAGTCCTAGAGATTCGAAATAACAAGCGGCGCACTCCGGGTGATCTAGCGCAGACAAACAACAAGCATACAATAAGTACTCATCTAATGCACAGGGAAATCTCGAATAAAAGATCTAACCAGATAGTTCAACTTAAGAACCCTGGTGGCAAAAGAATCGAGTCAAATAAAGCATCGAAAGTCGGAACTCGAGAGAGAACGACTCGGTTTAGCAATCTGAAAATAGGTCAAAATTTCACAGTAGCAAAACTCCGTGAAAGTAGGTTAGTCGGAACGGCGGTTTCACATTCTGAAACTCCAGGCGCTTG
The DNA here is from genome assembly GCA_021605145.1 of Aegilops bicornis. NCBI lineage: Eukaryota > Viridiplantae > Streptophyta > Magnoliopsida > Poales > Poaceae > Aegilops > Aegilops bicornis. The sequence continues at coordinate 468,108,767 of CM038675.1, read as the reverse complement.
AATCACCTGATTCCGATAAACGAGCAAGAAATAAAACAGTTTTGAAAATCGGATCAGAAATCGAATCTGAAAAAATAACGGATTAAATCCGATTTAAAAGAAAACGACGAACGAACTAAATAACGGACGTTCGATATCGTAAGCGAATCCAACGAACGCGTTCATTGAAACGAACGGTCGGTGAACGCTCGTTAATTAAGAAAACCGAAAAAAATAAAACCAATCTAGGTTTTAAAAAAACTAACATCTTTAAAAAACCGGTCGGTTTATTTGGGGAAAACCGGATCGGGCGGGCTTACCTCCGTGGCTTTCGGCCGGCGGGTTCCGGCTGGCTCGGCGGGCGACGGGTCGGGCGGTGGCGGCGGGTCGGCGAGGGGCTCCGGGCGACGGCGGGCGGTTCGGCGACGAGGGCGACGGCCATGTTTCAAGGGCGGGCGGCGGTTTCGGTCGAGGGCGGCGGCAAGGGGCGACTTGAGAGAGAGGGGGGCGATCGGGGTTATAAAGGGGGGGGGCCCGTTCCTTGGGGAAGGGGGCGGGCGGTCGGGCCTGAGCCGACCGCGTGGCAGGCGTGGGATTCCGCGGCCGAGCGCGAGGGAGGAAGGGAGGTGGGCGGGCGCCGGGCTGGCTGGCCGGGTCACTGGGCCTCGTCCTGGGGGCGCGGTTTTTTTTTTTTTTTAAATTAAACCAAAAAGAATTAAAAAAAAAAAAAAAGAACTCCGATTTAAATAAAACAAATTTTCTCCGACTCCTAAAAATGAGTCGAACAAAATGAACTTTTAAAAACTGCAATGTGCATAAAAATTTTAAATGCTCATTTTTTGCCTAAGCAAAATAAATCTTTCGAAAACCAACTTTGATTTATTTATAATATCTTCATTTTCCTAAATATTGGGAAAGTCATATTATTCCCTTCTCTTGAGATTTTGTAGGAAAAACTTTATGAAGATAATTAAATAAATCCAATGATCCTATTTCCAAAATTTGAGAAATCCCAAATATGAAAATAATGAAACTTCCAACTCTCTCTGAGGGTCCTTGAGTTGCGTGAAATTTTCTAGGATCGGAAAATGCGAGAAAATATGATATGCATGATGATCTAATGTATAACATTCCAATTGAAAATTTGGGATGTTACAAACCTACCCCCTTAAGATGAATCTCGCCCTCGAGATTCGGGTTGGCTAGAAAATAGGTGAGGGTGGTCCTTGAGCAAAACTTCCTCTCTTTCCTGTGGCTTCATCCTCAGTGTGGTGGCTCCACTGAACTTTGCAAAACTTGATAACCTTGCTGCGGGTAACTCTGCTGGCATAATCGAGAATCTTAATCGGTCTTTCCTCATATGTCAAGTCATCCTTCAATTGTATTGCTTCCAATGGTACTGTGTCTCTTAACGGTACCTCTGCTATCTCGGGTGACATTTCTTCAATTGAGAAACATGGAATACATCATGAACTCCTGACAGTCCTTCTGGTAATTCCAACTTATAAGCAACTTCTCCCATGCGTTGCAAAATCTTATACGGTCCAACGAAACGTGGTGCTAACTTTCCTTTAACTCCAAAACGCTTAACTCCTCGAAGCGGGATACTCGAGATATACTGCTCTCCAACTTCATACTCAATCGCTGGCGCTTTGAATCGGCATAGCTCTTTTGTCCGGACTGGGCTACCTTGAGCCTGTCTCGAATCAACTTAACTTTCTGCTCGGACTCCTTAATCAAATCTGGTCCGAACAACCGACGATCTCGGTTCGTCCCATAACAATGGTGTCCTGCACCTTCTTCCATACAAAGCTTCGAAGGTGCCATCTTCAAACTGGTTTGGTAACTGTTGTTGTAGGAGAATTTCGCATACGGCAAATTGTCATCCCAGCTAGATCCATAATCTAGGGCACAAGCTCTCAAAGCATGTCTTCCAAAATCTGATTGACTCTCTCGCGTCCATCGGTCTCGTGGGTGGAAAGTCATCTGAATTCCAATCGGGTTCCCAATGTTTCGCGTAACCGGGTTCCAAAATTTCGAGGTAAACCGGGTTCCTCTATCTCGACACGATGCTCCTCGGAACTCCGTGCAAGCACACAATTCTGGTCATGTATATCTTTGCCAACTTAGCAATCGCTATAGGTAGTCTTGACTGGAATAAAATGAGCTACCTTTGTTAAACGGTCGACTATAACCCAAATCGAGTCATATCTCGAACGAGTCTTTGGCAATCCTGTGATAAAATCCATGCCTAGTTTATCCCACTTCCATTCGGTATCGGCAATGGTTGTAACAATCCTGGCTTCGATGTTACGCCTTTACTTTCGGACATACATCGTAAACTGCTACATACTCCGCAATATCCTTCTTCATTCCGGTCCACCGTAAAGTATTCTTCAAATCCAAATACATCTTGGTATTTCTGGGTGAATCGAATAGGGTGAATCATGGGCTTCTTGTAAAATCAACTTCACGATCTACGGGTCATTGGGCACATAAACACGGTCTTCGAACCATAGGGTATCGTGCTCGTCCTCACGAAATCCTTTAGCCTTTCCTTTGCTCATTTTCTCCTTTATAGAGGCAACTTCCCTATCTGACTTTTGGGCTTCTCTGATTTTGTCCATCAGCGTTGACTGAATCTCCAATGCTGCTACATAGCCTCTCGGTACTATTTCCAAACATAGCTCTCGAAGGTCCTCGGCTAACTCATTGGGTATTCCTCCCATCATTAGGGTATTGACGTGGCTCTTACGGCTCAATGCGTCTGCTACGACATTAGCCTTCCGGGTGATAATGCAATCTCATGTCATAATCCTTGATAAGCTCTAACCATCTCCTTTGTCTCGAGATTCAATTCTTACGTGTGAAGATGTACTTCAAACTCTTGTGATCCGTATATACTTCACAATGATTTCCAATGAGAAAATGTCTCCACGTCTTCGTGGCATGCACTACGGTTGCTAACTCCAAATCATGAGTGGCATAATTCAACTCATGGGGCTTAAGTTGTCGTGAAGCATACGAAACAACTCTTCCTTCCTGCATAAGCACCGCTCCAAGTCCTCGACGTGAAGCGCCGCAATATACCTCATAATCCTTAGTCCGATCCGCAATATCAAAACTGGTGAGGTAACCAATCTTTTCTTCAACTCACGAAAACTTGCCTCACAGGTCCTCGGTCCATATGAATTTATTTTCCTTCTTCAACAATTCTGTCATAGGCTTAGCAATCCTTGAGAAATTCTCAATGAATCTTGGTAGTATCCTGCGAGTCCAAGGAAACTCCGAATCTCTCCAACGGTCGTTGGTGCTTCCCATTTGGTTACGGTCTCAACTTTCGTGGGTCAATTGCTATCCCTTCTCCGGATATAACATGTCCGAGAAATCCAACTTCCTTTAACCAAAACTCACATTTGCTGAACTTGGCATACAACCGGTGTTCCCTCGGTTTCTCCAAAACCAATCGCAAATGTTCCTTGTGTTCCTCTTCATTCTTCGAGAAAATCAAAATGTCATCAATGAACACCACGACGAACTTATCCAAAAACTCCATAAACACTTTGTTCATCAGGTTCATGAAATAGGCTGGTGCGTTAGTCGATCCAAATGACATAACGGTATACTCAGATAGTCCATATCTCGTGGTAAATGCTGTCTTGGGTATGTCTCGCTCCCGAATCTTCAATCGATGGTACCACGATCGCAAGTCGATCTTGGAAAACACCTTGGCTCCTTGCAAGCGATCAAACAGGTCATTTATCATAGGTAGTGGGTACTTGTTCTTGATTGTTACTTCATTCAATCCACGATAATCAACAACCATTCTTAACGATCCATCCTTCTTCTCCACTAGCAAAACGGGTGATCCCCAAGGTGAAGAGCTTGGGCGTATAAAACCTTTATCCAAAAGTTCCTTAATCGCTTCTTGATTTCCGCCAAATCCTGTCTTTGGCCGCATCCTATACGGTCGCTTCGATATAGGGCCTGTTCTCGGCAACAGCTCGATCAAAAACTCAATGTCTCTATCCGTGGCATTCACGGCAACTCTTCCGAAATACATCAGAAAATCCTTCACCATCGGTACTTCTTCCCGTACCACTCGTCACGCAATTAACTTGTGCTCTCCTCGGCTCGTGCCGTGATACATACTTAATCCTTCTTCCTTCGTGTGTGGTGAGCAAAATTGATCTAGTGGAGCAATCAATGTTTCCTCCATACTATGATAACCAATCCATACCTAATATCACATCCAATCCTTGGGATTCCAGTACTATTAGGTCCGAGGGGAAAACATAGTGTACAATCCTTAATGGAAATCGATCACACCATGTTACTAGCCATGTACTCGCCTCCGGTGAGGTTACTAGCATGGGTGACCTAAGGGCTTGGGTTGGTAACTTGTACTTATCCACAAATCCCTTGATATGTATGAATGCGATGCACCAAGATCGAAAAGAACAAGCTGCAGAAATGACTTAACCAAAAACTTACCGACATCGTGCATCAGTCGATCTTCAACCTCCTCCACTTCAAGGTGGTTCACCTGTCCTCTCACCGAAAGGGTTGGGCTTCTTTCCGAGCTTCCATTGCCATTTCCATTCGCCTCTCGGATAGTCATTGGCATAATGCCCAGTCTTGTGGCACTTAAAGCAAGTAATATGACTCAGGTCTACTTTGGATGGTGTTGACGGGTTGGTGCGATTCTGTCTGCTGCTTCCTCCATTCCTGCTCCCATTCTTGGTGCTGTTATGGTTATGCTAATTTCCTCCTCCATGGGTATGTCAAACTGAATTCCTGATTTAGGGGTATAACGAGGTTTCTGCTGAGCTCCAGTTATACTTCCCTTGTCCATACTTCCGCTATGCAGTTCTCAATTCTTTGCTTTCCTTCAATCATGAGGGCTCGGTCTACTAACTCCGGTAGTTATTGAAACTGGCTACCATCAACGGCATGCTTGAACTCATCATTCAGTCCTTCTAGAAACTTCTCTGCTTAGCTGCATCCAGAGTAACGTCATCCGGGGCATAACGTGCTAGTTTACTAAAGTCATCCACGATCGCCAACATGATCCTTCCTCCTTGGCGTAAGTTATAAACTCACGCTTCTTCATGGCCATAGCTCCTGCTGAAACATGGGCAAGGCGAAAAGCTTGCTGAAATTGATCCCATGTGATGTTGTCTCTGTGGTAAGTGGTCGTGAAATTCTCCCACCATGCCACTGGGTCCTTCAAGTTGATGTCTGCAAACTTCACTCTTTCTCCATCCGCATCCCGCAGCGGGTCAGCTCCTTCCTATCTTATGGAGCCACCATCTCGCTACAATTGGCTCGATTACTCTTTGGAATACACCGGCGGGTTCGGTCTAAGGAAACGAGTCGATGATCCGCAGTGGTGGTGGCGGTGGGTTGTTGTTGTTGTTGCCTCGGTTCTACACCAATGTTTGAATCAGTGGTATTCTCGTCAATCAATTGGGTGATCTCTGGCGGGAAAACAAATCCGGGTTCGCGTCTCGGAGGCATCTGATGGGTTTAGAAAGGATGAGAATTTAGAATAGAATGAGGTCTAAGGGGAATCACTACCCAAATGCACATGAGCAAATACACACAAAATCACTTCATTCAATCAAACAAAGGCTTACAACGATCTAACTATCGCAAAAGTGCGTGTACTATAGTGTTTACATGGAGGAATACTACTAATATGTGGGGACTTCTACTAATTTGAACCGGTGGAAGACTCCATAATGTCCGCTCGACTTTCGTCTTCAAAGTCGGGTTCACTTGGATCCGAATCGGTGTCGTCGATGTTGATGTAGTCGCTGGGCAATCGACATACCGGTCTTCATTCCCGAGCGCCAACTTCTTCTTGAGTTCTTCAACCTCGTACTTAAGATCGTTATTGTGTTTTGCTAGAGCTACGATCTCGTCCATATAGTCCTTGCGAGTTGTCTTTAGTTCTTCTTCAAGCTCGATGATCCTTCCCTTTGCATTCTGCAACTCCAACATATCATTGCACATCTGATTCTCCCGGCGCCGAATGTGCTGGGTTTAATTCTGGATAAATGCTGCAATGGATCTATCCTTCTTAGTGTTGACGACTTCCCATTTGTCGCTTTCGTCTGCATAAATCTGGTAGATTGTGCCCTTGAGGTCTTCTTGATAAACTTCTCCAATGCGTCCCATGGTGATGTGAGCTGCCATGCTCTTTCCTGCACTCCAAGTTGGTGCAATCGAAAACACTATCTATTGGCTTGGTGATTGGGGCGAATGTCCTTCCCGAACGTGAGCGTGAATCTTCCAGTGCTCCTCTTCAGGCAGAGTGGCGTTGAAAGTTCCGGTGAAGCTTGGTAATCCAATGTTCAGGTACTTGGTAACTTCCTTCAAGTGAAATCCAAAAGGTGTGCCTTCATCCGGTTGGGTGTACTTGATCTTCGCGTCAAATCATCCTAAAGAGAGTAGAAAAGATGAGGAGTTAGAAAATGGGAAGAGAGTAGTGATCTATGGCTTTATCTTAGTGGTCGTGTCCTACGATCGGTGTGTGCTCGATACCATTCTCGTCGCGACCGGACCCGAATGGATCTAGCGCTCTGTGCTCGGTGTCATCCCCGGATCAGTAATGTCGACACCACACAAGATTTCAAGGATTTATAGCAGAGTAGCAATCACACACTTATTACATCGTTGTCCACAAGGGAACTTAATACAAAAATATGGCTTAAGGCCATCTAATAATAACAATGGAAGGCTTGGAAAACGAGTGAGTCCATCAACTCCAACGGCATCACCGAGTATAGAACCACAACCTAACATCTTACTCGTTGTTCGAAAAGTGCGCAACATGAAAAGTTGCAGCCCGAAAACGGGTCAGCACATGGAATATGCTGGCAATGTAACACATAGAGAACAATGAAGCAATAAACCTATACTACATGCATATTTGGCTGGTGGTAAGGCTCTACGGTTACATTTTTTGCATAAAGCCAATTTTTCCCTACATCAAAGGAATAATTTTATTTAACTATCATGGTGGTTGTTAAACATTGAGAATGGTTGATGACCTCCTCAATCCCAATTAAAAGTACTCAATAAAACCCAATAACTTTATTATTAGAAGTAACATGTTGAGATTCACATGATATTCAAGTACTAGATACTCAAAACGTCCATAACCGGGACACGGCTAATCATGATTAGTTTATACACTCTGCAGAGGTTTGCATGACTTTTCCCATTAAGACTCGATCGCCTCCGCTTGGTTCTCGCACTACATGGTGTTTGAGAAGCGGATGATCGAGACATAGTCTTCGAAGCGCTTAGCACCTTACATGTGGGTAGACCGTACCAACCTACATCCCCTACATCGCCTAGCCTACCCGTAAGAGTTCGCACAACTTAGTCAACTACGCCAGAGCCCATAATTGGCTTGTGGCTGCACACGGAAGTTTCTAGTTTGAATAATCTTATGATCCCTTAGAGCACGGGTGGCGGTCCAAGAAATACAGTAAGTCCTGATGGAAACCAGTGCCTCAATCCACCCAGATGTGTGTTTAAGTTGCCACCTTAGATAAACCATTAATTAACAATCTCACATCTGTCATGGATATTCACTCACCCAATCCACGCCTACTAGCATAGCATGGTATAATCAAGCAAACGAGAAGTAACTCCCAAGGTTTCATAAGTAAAACAGTAATAGGTACTACCTCAATCTACTTCCCATCCCACAATTTGATTAGATCCTAATCATGCAAGTGTTTGAGGGTTTGATCTAATGCATAAAACTGGGTAGTAGAAAAGGTATGATCAAAGTGTTACTTGCCTTGTCGATGATCCATGAGTCCTAGAGATTCGAAATAACAAGCGGCGCACTCCGGGTGATCTAACGCAGACAAACAACAAGCATACAATAAGTACTCATCTAATGCACAGGAAATCTCGAATAAAAGATCTAACCAGATAGTTCAACTTAAGAACCACGGTGGCAAAAGAATCGAGTCAAATAAAGCATCGAAAGTCGGAACTCGAGAGAGAACGACTCGGTTTAGCAATCTGAAAATAGGTCAAAATTTCACAGTAGCAAAACTCCGTGAAAGTAGGTTAGTCGAACGGCGGTTTCGCTATTTAAACTCCAGCGCTTGAATCACCTGATTCGATAAACGAGCAAGAAATAAAACAGTTTTGAAAATCGGATCAGAAATCGAATCTGAGAAATAACGGATTAAATCCGATTTAAAAGAAAACGACGAACGATCTAAATAACGGACGTTCGTTAACAGAACGAATCTAACGAACGCGTTCATTGAAACGAACGGGTCGGTGAACGTTCGTTAATTAATAAAACCAAAAAAAAATAAAAACCAATCTAGGTTTTTAAAAAAACCGAACATCTTTTTTTTTAAAAAAAACCGGGTCGGTTTATTTGGGTAAAACCGGATCGGGCGGCGTGGGCGGTTACCTCCGTGGTTCTCGGCCGGGGTTCCGCTGGGTTCGGGCGGCGATTTGGTCGGCGGTGGCGGCGGGGCTCACGAGGGGCTCCGGGCGAAGGGCGCGGCGAGAGGGCGACGGCGGCGGGGCGGGCGTCTGGTCGAGGGCGGCGGCGGCAAGGGCGACTTGAGAGAGAGGGGGGCGACGGCGGGTTATAAAGGGGGGGGCGTCTTCCTTGGGAAGGGGGGGCGGGCGGCCGGGTTTGAGCCGGACTCAAGCGGCGGGCGGCGGGATTCCGCCCGGCCGAGGCGAGGAGGAAGGAGGTGCCGGGCGCTACTGGGCCGGGCCTCGGTCCAGGGGTGGGCGCGGTTTTTTTTTTTTAAATTAAACCAAAACGAATTAAAAAAAATATCAAACGAACTCCGATTTAAATAAAACAAATTTTCCCCGACTCCTAAAAATGAGTCGAACAAAATGAACTTTTAAAAACTGCAACGTGCATAAAAATTTTAAATGCTCATTTTTTTTGCCTAAGCAAAATAAATCTTTCGAAAACCAAATTTGATTTATTTATAATATCTTCATTTTTCCTAAATATTGGGAAAGTCATATTATTCCCTTCTCTTGAGATTTTGTAGGAAAAACTTTATGAAGATAATTAAATAAATCCAATGATCCTATTTCCAAAATTTGAGAAATCCCAAATATGAAAATAATGAAACTTCCAACTCTCTCCGAGGGTCCTTGAGTTGCGTGAAATTTTCTAGGATCGGAAAATGCGAGAAAATATGATATGCATGATGATCTAATGTATAACATTCCAATTGAAAATTTGGGATGTTACAACCTTAGTGGTGACTCTGGCTGGGACGGTACTAGCAGATGTAGAACTACGGTAGGATGGGATGAGTACCGGACAGTGGTCGGAGGAACTCTTCGGAAGACCATGTTTCGGTCGTCTTGTTCTCAAACACCACAAGTGCGAGAACGTAAAAGAGGGATCGAATCTTGCGGGTAAAGTGTACAAACCTCTGCAGAGGGTTTTAAACCTAATCGATTAGCCGTGTCCCTGCTACTTTACGGACAATTTGAGCATCTGGACTTGGATCTATCTCGGAACTCTCAACACCGGACTGATAACTTAATTGTGGGCAACTTATGATGATTTTGGGCTATGAGACATCGGTTGGCGGAACCATGTCATGACAGAAAAACTCCATAGTACAGACTTCATTTATTCCTTTGATGTAGGGAAAATAAAACCAGCTTTTACGCAAACAAAACTCGATACATGTGAGCCATAAAGCCATACCGCATATAGTATAGTTTATTATCTGCTTTCTCCTATTGTGATCTTGCCAGTACATTCAATGTAATCGATTTACCTACGGCTGCAACGTATCATGTTGCGTATACTTTCTTCCCATTTAGTAAGAATACGGTGCAGTGGTTACGGTCTACACTCAACCCGCCGATGGCGTTGATGGGACTCCACACCCGATTACTTGTTTCCGCCGAGACTATTGAGGTATATATCAGTTTTTACGTTATTTATACATGTGATTGCACTTTGATCCAAAGCATACTTGTGTGTGCCAAAGATACCGATCCGTGGATGGCACGGATACACGAGGCTTGACCGTCTTCGAGGTCGGGTCGCCATGTAAATGGTATCGAGCACATGTTGATCAGAGAACGTGACCCTAGAAATCGGAAAGCCCCTTGGACAGGATATCTCAAAACTTTATTTTCAAAAAGACTCTTACTCCTCATCTTTTCTGATTTTATCAAATAGACACTCTCACCTCAAATAGTTAGAATATACACATTTCCTTTTGACCACACGGAAGATCAATCAAGTCGCTTCCAAGAATTAAAGATATCGGACAACTGATGGCCATTTCAGAGTAAAGAGGATTTCACCATGCGTTGGAAGAATTGCAGCTGCAACAATTGAAGACTCAAGACTTGAAGAATTTGAAGTTCTGAAGAATTATTTGACCTTTAGAGACCAAACCCTGTTATACACCCACGTTAGATGCATTTATTTGTGAGCTGTCATTTGTTTGATGTTTTCCGACAGCCACAAAGTAAAACTTGTTTCTTCAAAAACTATCATTTGTATTGTGTGTATCCTCCCCACCTCTCTCATATCTCATCCCAAAACTTTTGGACCCATTAGATGATGAATGAAGTTGGACCGGTATTCTCTGGACCAAAAACCCACCGGAGGCAAGAGCTATGGATTCGTAACATGGAGAATCACTTGGGAGCAATTTGGTTTCAAGGAAGAATGAAGTATCGACGCTCTTCAAGATTTTTTGAAGGAAGTGCTGCAACATGGTGGCAGATGCATCAAGCTATATAGGGATGGAATGGAGCAAAGACTTGGGAAGAATTCAAGAAGACTCTGACAAGATCTCGTCTTATCCGGAAGCACCATGATACACAAGGAAACAAACCTTGTGCCTGTAAGATTTGCGGAGAAATAGGACACACCCAGGAGGAACACAAGGATGTATGCCCTCATTGTGAGGAGAAACACCCAGCTGAGGAATGCCCAACTAGTCGTGTGACTTGTTTCTTGTGTGAAGGAACCACCCACTACCCGACTCAAGGTCACATTTACCCCATGGTGCAACAAACTATTCAGAGCAGGAAGAAGGAATGAAAGAAGCCCTCCGAGAAGTTATGAAAGAACCTGTGATGAAGGAATGTGTTGAAGACCACGATGGAGAAGGCCTCAACAGATTTTACTCCAATGCCTCGCTATTCATGTGGAGAAGAAGGACATTTTCGCAAAGATTGCACCAAGGAAAGAAATGAGTATCTAGGATATTTCCACGGCTGAAGTGAAGTTTGACCCTGAAATAGAAGCTCGATCATTACAGAGAAATCCAGAAGAGAAAAAGAAGGCAACCCCGTAACAACACAATTTTCGCAGAGAAGGACCCGAGTCATATCACTTGTTACAGTGCAAGGATTTAGGTCATTACGCTAGTAAATGTCCGTAAAAGAAGCCAAGAATCCAAGGAGCCTACATAATCACAAAGAAGCCCCGAGACATGTCGGAAGTCATTTGTTTTCGCTGCAAGGAAGCAGGACATTATGCTACTAAATGTCACAACAAGATGAAAGTCGGAGTTGAGTAGTTGGAAATTTAATATTAGAAACAAGAGTAGTATAAAGCAAAATCAATTTCATGAGTTCAATGAGTTGAGTTATGTAATGGGTGCTCAGGGTTTGTAATGGATTCATGAAATCAATAAAGTTAAGGTGACGTGTTTTCATATGTTTAAATTGTATGAGTTGTTACTCTGTGAACAAAGATTTTGACCATTTTCGAGGATATGAGAAATATGGTCTATGGATGGATTTGTGAATTCCATTTTAAGGGTGAAAGTACCCTATGAAGAACACTAGACCAATGGAAATGGAAACGTGTCCCACAAAGTTGGAGTTTGGAAAACTGAGTTGAAGTTTTATTTTTGATATGATGGTATGAAGAAAGCAGTACTACCGGATTTAAAGGAGGTGTAATATGGAACATGAGAGTTACTTCCAAGGATGAGCTAAAGCTGCACTAGTGTTGAAGTGGACCATAACCCACAGGCCTGTGGATTTTGATAAGGAAATGATGTAACCTTGATAAAGGAATAAATTTGGAAGAATCGGTGATCCAATCGACTTACGTTCGTAGAGGAGGTTACGCAAAAACCCGAGAGTGGTGAAGTAACGATAGATGTTTTGTTTGGTTTGCGTAAACCATGGATTTACTCGAACCCGGTTCGAGAACAAGAGAAATTCTGCAATGCTTGTGAGTATGCCCAAGTGTTAGAATACGTGATTCGATATTTACGTATGTGGTAATGATTCAAGCACGGGATGGATTGGCCCCCATACCAAGACTTCTATCATGAACTATCATATGTTGATGGAAAATCGAGAGCCTTGAAAACCCTAGAAGAGTGTCGACACGATAAGCCATAAAACCATAGAATGGCGTGACGATGGAACCCCTTTACAGCAACCGTTGCCAATCGTAGGTTATACGGTGAAGTTCAACCTGCACTGCTTTTCTGCAGGAGAAACCATTAATGGTAGACCACCATGAGTATTTCGATAGTTGTCTAGAAGGGACACAGACCTATCAGCTAAGCAGATCCAGACTCGGACGAACTTCAACTTTGATAAACCGACCCAAGATTTTGAGGAAAACTCTATGCTTCTGACAGAAGAGCGCTAATGAAGGAGCTATTGTAAGATATGTGAAGAGACATACATTGTCAACACTCTAGAGGAAGTATCTGAGTTTATTGGAACCGTAACCTTGTTTTTAAGTGTGGTAGCACCCCTGACCTTCTGACCAAAATATTTACTAGAAGACCCCCAACCCTTAACCTTTTCTTGCTAGCCTCTTCGAATCTCGAGGACGAGATTCATTTTAAGTGTGGTAGGTTTGTAACATCCCAAAATTCTAAATTTTGGAATGTTATATTAGATAAATAACTATGCTTATTGTCTGATTGATGGTTTGATTAATTGAGTGAAACTGAGTGGAATTTGAAAACTTTTGAAAGTTGAATGAGAGGGAATGAAATGACTTTCCCAAACTTCCCCCTTTGCCTTTTGGATCCCAATGAATTCAAGTTCATTCCAACACCAAACCCTAGAGAGAAGATGACATGACTTCTTCCATTTTGAAATGAATAGGGTTTTGGAAAAGATTTGAATTTCATTTGGGAATATTTCAAATTCAAAGCTTTATGCAACTCAATGATTTTCATGAGGGAAGATAAAATGACTTCTTCAATTATATGAAATATGAGTTGGAAGTTAAATGGAATCAAATTGAAAGTCATTTGAAAGTGCCTTGAAACCCTCTTTCAAATTTGAGTTTTCATATTTGAATTCAAACTTGGCAAGTGGGAATCATTTCAAAAACTATGCCTGGTGAATACTTGATCAAAAGTATGAGAGGAGTAAACATGACACTCCAAAAATATCAGAGGAAAACCTTGCCAAGAGTTTTGGATTCAAACTTGAGATTTATTTGAATTTGAAAAAAATGGATTTTTATAAAGTTTGGATTTGGCCTTTGGAAAAATATTCAAATGATAGGGAATATTCCCCTGATCATTTTGGTATATATATGTCCTATATAAAATACTTATATTTATTGTTTTATCTCTGTTTTGTTTTTACTAAAAAAATAAATTCAAAAAAATAGAAAAAAACCCCCAGTGTGCCCAGCCCAGCCTTGACCCAAAGCCCCACCGGCCGGGCCCAAAGGTGGCGGCCCGACCAGTGAGCCAGCCAACCGGCCTCACCCTCGCTTGAAAACCTTTGGCGCGGTCGCCACCGCCCGCCCTCTCTCTCTCTCTCTCGACGGTGGGACCCCCACCGTCTTCCCTCAGCGCCACGCCACCGCCCGCGCCGCCACTGGGAAACCAGCGATCCCGGGATCTCCCCGATCTCCCCGATTCGCTTCACTTGCCGACGCCCCGCCCTATAAGAACCCTCCCCGCACCCTGCTTCCCCCTCGCCTCACCGAACCCTCCTCCTCCTCTCGAACTCGCCGGAGCCCGAGCCGCGCCGCGCCATTAGCCTGCTCCGCCACCTCGACCACCCCGAGCTCGCCCGAGACCACCTCGGGACTCCCTCGCTCGACCACACCTCCCGTGCCTCGCTCACCCCCAAAACCCACCGGAGCGCCACCACCGTCGGCCTTGAACGCCACCGCCGCCTCGACCTCGGCCGTCCGCCTCCTTCCACCTCGGGACGCCACCTCGACCACCGTTGGGCTCGCCGTCGAACGCCCGCGTCGCCCGTGCCCTCATGAACCCGCCGACGATCGGGCGCCGCCGCCGCCGACGTCCGAGCCGCTGGCCGTCGACCTTCCCCACGGTGAGCTCTCTCTCCTCCTCGTCCGTCTGATTCCCCATCTACGGCCGAGATTAGATCTCTCAAGGGGTATGTTTTAAAATAAAACCGTTCGGTCCGGGTTTAGTTAGTCCGGTTTATTTTTTAGTTAGGTTTTTATTTAAATCGGCCGATTCGTTTAAAAACCTAGGCCCGCTTAGTTTATATTACGCTCATGTAGTTTAGGCCCATTAGGCCCTTTTTCATTTATTTTTGTTTTCTGTTTTAACAGAATAGTTCCTGTTTTGAAAAATTCATATCTTTTATTCTGTTTAATATTTTTAGGTGATTATTTTTTTGTTGGTTTGCAAATTTTCTATAGTTTATGTAGAATATATATTTAGCTATGTTAAAATTAATTAAAATTGCTTTAATTTAGTTTTAGTAAGAATAGTAAATCTGCTATAACTTGAGTTAGAAAAATTATTTTTGGATGATTCTTTTTGTCCCAACTTTATGTTGGCATTGCCAAACCATAGAAATTAATTTGGGTATTTTAGGATTAATAAAAAAATAGTTTTAAGTAGAATCTTGTTAATCCTAATTAATTATCTAGCTACTGCTTTTCCTATTATTTTAATTAGTAAATAAATTTATTTTTAACATGTGTTCGATTATTCTAGGTTAGTTTCTGTCACTTTATAGGATGAACTTTTATTTATAATAAATAAAAGTTTTATTTTATTTTTTCTTAATAGAAATTGAATTAGGCCTAATAGGAGTTTCATAATAGATTTTAAGTTAATTCTTTTTGCTCCTAATTGCTTAATGCATCCTTTTCTCGTTAAGTTAACAAAAACTCATGCTTAGGTTATGTTAAGAAAAATTTGTTATATAAAACTAGTTTTAGTTGTTGCTTGAAGTAGGAAAACTTTGAGTTGGATTTCTTGAGTTTTCCTTTGGGTTTTGATTCGCTTTGCTTTGGTGTGTTATGTTACTATGCTATTGTGTTAAGTGATCATATGCTATATGCTTATTGTGATATTTGTTTGTCTCGGTAGAATTTCCGGAGTGACGAATAGTTCTACCAAGTCATTATTCGAGAGTGTTGTTATCTTCATCAACGTACCAGGCAAGTTCACTTTGACCATGCTTTCGTACCTATGTTTATTGCATTTAGTGGCATCTTTGCAACCACCCCTCAGTAGTGTTATTGAATCCTTGTAGTTGAGTAGTATGCATGAGGTAGGAACCCATCACCCTGTTACCAAGCCCAGGACGATATTTTATTTTTATGCTACGCTATAGTAGACGGGGTTTGGTATGAGTGTTCGAGAGTGGTGTGAAGAAGGAGGACTCTACGTCAATGACGACAACTCCATGATGGAACCTGCAAGGATCAGATCTTCAAGGCCTCAAGACTTCAAGACTCGAGACAAGAATTCAATACACACCATCGGGTGAAGGACGGTTCACGGGCACCTGGAGAACCCAGTGGTTGGCCGAGATGCATGGAGAAGCGCCATGACATCTTGCGGAAAGCTTCACCTGCACTCAAAGAGACGGAAGAATACTTCATGCAGGAAGCTTACATGCGACCGCAAGTCATTATGGGCTCTGGCTTGGTTGACCTTAGTGGTGACTCTGGCTGGGACGGTACTAGCAGATGTAGAACTACGGTAGGATGGGATGAGTGCGGACGTTGGTCGAGGAACTCTTCGGAAGACCATGTTTCGCCGTCTTGTTCTCAAACACCACAAGTGCGAGAACGTAAAAAGAGGGATCGAATCTTGCGGGTAAAGTGTACAAACCTCTGCAGAGGGTTTTAAACCTAATCGATTAGCCGTGTCCTCGCTACGGACAATTTGAGCATCTCAGATTGGATCTATCTCGAACTCTCAACACCGGATCGATAACTTAATTGTGGGCAACTTATGATGATTTTGGGCTATGAGACATCGGGTTATGGAACCATGTCATGACGTAAAAAACTCCATAGTACAGACTTCATTTATTCCTTTGATGTAGGGAAAATAAAACCAGCTTTTACGCAAACAAAACTCAGATCTGAGCCATAAAGCCATACCGCATATAGTATAGTTTATTATCCTGCTTTTCTCCTATTGTGATCTTGGTACATTCAATGTATCGATTTACCTACGGCTGCAACATATCATGTTGCGTATACTTTCTTCCGACGAGTAAGAATACGGTGCAGGTTACGGTCTACACTCAACGTGCCGATGGCGTTGATGGGACTCCACACCGATTACTTGTTTCACGAGACTATTGAGGTATATATCAGTTTTACGTTATTTATACATGTGATTGCACTTTGATATATACATTGATGTACCGTGTGTGCCAAAGACATCTTGATCCGAGGATGTACGGATACACGTAGAGGCTTGACCGTCGAGGTCGGGTCGCTTCTGAAATGGTATCGAGCACATGTTGACTGAGAACGTGACCCTAGAAATCGGAAAGCCCTTGGACAGGATATCTCAAAAACTTTATTTTCAAAAGACTCTTACTCCTCATCTTTTACGATTTTATCAAATAGACACTCTCACCTCAAATAGTTAGAATATACACCTTTCCTTTTGACCACACGGAAGATCAATCAAGTCGCTCCAAGAATTAAAGATATCGGACAACCGATGGCCATTTCAGAGTAAAGAGGATTTCACCATGCGTTGGAAGAATTGCAGCTGCAACAATTGAAGACTCAAGACTTGAAGAATTTGAAGTTCCTGAAGAATTATTTGACCTTTAGAGACAAAACCCTGTTATACACCTACGTTAGATGCGACGATTTGTGAGCTGTCATTTGTTTGATGTTTTCCACAGCCACAAAGTAAAACTTGTTTCTTCAAAAACTATCGTTTGTATTGTGTGTATCCCTCCCCACCTCTCTCATATCTCATCCCAAAACTTTTGGACCCATTAGATGATGAATGAAGTTGGACCGGTATTCTTCCGGACCAAAAACCCAAATGGAGGCAAGAGCTATGGATTCAGAACATGGAGAATCACTGGGAGCAATTTGGTTTCAAGGAAGAATGAAGTATCGTGACGCTCTTCAAGATTTTGAAGGAAGTGCTGCAACATGGTGGCAGATGCATCAAGCTATATAGGGATGGAATGGAGCAAAGACTTGGGAAGAATTCAAGAAGACTCTGACAAGATCTCGTCTTATCCGGAAGCACCATGATACACCAAGAAACAAACCTTGTGCTCGTAAGATTTATGGAGAAATAGGACACACCTGGGAGGAACACAAGGATGTATGCCCTCATTGTGAGGAGAAACACCCACCGAGGAATGCCCAACTAGTCAGGTGACTTGTTTCTTGTGTGAAGGAACCACCCACTACCCGACTCAAAGGTCACATTTACCCCATGGTGCAACAAACTATTCAGGAGCAGGAAGAAGGAATGAAAGAAGCCCTCCGAGAAGTTATGAAAGAACCTGTGATGAAGGAATGTGTTGAAGACCACGATGGAGAAGGCCTCAACAGATTTTACTCCAATGCCTGCTATTCATGTGGAGAAGAAGGACATTTTTCGCAGATTGCACCAAGGAAAGAAATGAGTATCTAGGATATTTCCACAGCCAGAAGTGAAGTTTGACCCTGGGAAATAGAAGCTCCGATCATTACAGAGAAATCCAGGAAGAGAAAAAGAAGGCAACCCCGAACAACACAATTTTCGCAGAGAAGGACCTGAGTCATCTCACTTGTTACAGGTGCAAGGATTTAGGTCATTACGCTTAGTAAATGTCCGTAAAAGAAGCCAAGAATCCAAGGAGCCTACATAATCACAAAGAAGCCCCAAGACATGTCGGAAGTCATTTGTTTTCGCTGCAAGGAAGCAGGACATTATGCTACTAAATGTCACAACAAGATGAAAGCTGGAGTTGAGTAGTTGGAATTTTAATATTGGAAACAAGAGTAGTAGAAAGCAATTTCATTTTCGTGAGTTCAATGAGTTGAGTTATGTAATGGGTGCTCAGGGTTTGTAATGGATTCATGAAATCAATAAAGTTAAGGTGACGTGTTTTCATATGTTTAAATTGTATGAGTTGTTACTCTGTGAACAAAGATTTTGACCATTTTCGAGGATATGAGAAATATGGTCTATGGATGGATTTGTGAATTCCATTTTAAGGGTGAAAGTACCCTATGAAGAACACTAGACCAATGGAAATGGAAATGTGTCCCACAGGTTGGAGTTTGGAAAAAATGAGTTGAAGTTTTATTTTTGATATGATGGTATGAAGAAACAGAGTACTACTGGATTTAAAGGAGGTGTAATATGGAACATGAGAGTTACTCCAAGGATGAGCTAAAGCTGCACTAGTGTTGAAGTGGACCATAACCCACAGGCCCAGGATTTTGATAAGGAACAGATGTAACCTTGATAAAGGAATAAATTTGGAAGAATCAGTGATCCAATCAGCTTACGTTTCGTAGGAGGTTACGCAAAACCTGAGAGTGGTGAAGTAACGATAGATGTTTTGTTTGGCTTGCAGAAACCATGGATTTACTCGAACCCAGTTCGAGAACAAGAGAAATTCTGCAATGCTTGTGAGTATGCCCAAGTGTTAGAATACGTGATTCGATATTTACGTATGTGGTAATGATTCAAGTACGGGATGGATTGGCCCCCATACCGAAGACTTCTATCATGAACTATCATATGTTGATGGAAAATCAGAGAGCCTTGAAAACCCTAGAAGAGTGTCGACACGATAAGCCATAGAACCATAGAATGGCGTGACGATGGAACCCCTTTACAGCAACCGTTGCCAATCGTAGGTTATACGGTGAAGTTCAACCTGCACTGCTTTTCTGCAGGAGAAACCATTAATGGTAGACCACCATGAGTATTTCGATAGTTGTCTAGAAGGGACACAGACCTATCAGCTAAGCGAGATCTGCACTTCGGACGAACTTCAACTTTGATAAACCGACCCAAGATTTTGAGGAAAACTCTATGCTTACGGCTGTAAGAGCTAATGAAGGAGCTATTGTAAGATATGTGAAGAGACATACATTGTCAACACTCTAGAGGAAGTATCTGAGTTTATTGGAACCGTAACCTTGTTTTTAAGTGTGGTAGCACCCGACCTTGACCAAAATATTTACTAGAAGACCCCCAACCCTTAACCTTTTCTTGTTAGTTTCTTGAATCTAGGGGATCTAGATTCATTTTAAGTGTGGTAGGTTTGTAACATCCCAAAATTCTAAATTTTGGAATGTTATATTAGATAAATAACTATGCTTATTGTCTGATTGATGGTTTGATTAATTGAGTGAAACTGAGTGGAATTTGAAAACTTTTGAAAGTTGAATGAGAGGGAATGAAATGACTTTCCCAAACTTCCCCCTTTGCCTTTTGGATCCCAATGAATTCAAGTTCATTCCAACACCAAACCCTAGAGAGAAGATGACATGACTTCTTCCATTTTGAAATGAATAGGGTTTTGGAAAAAGATTTGAATTTCATTTGGGAATATTTCAAATTCAAAGCTTTATGCAACTCAATGATTTTCATGAGGGAAGATAAAATGACTTCTTCAATTATATGAAATATGAGTTGGAAGTTAAATGGAATCAAATTGAAAGTCATTTGAAAGTGCCTTGAAACCCTCTTTCAAATTTGAGTTTTCATATTTGAATTCAAACTTGGCAAGTGGGAATCATTTCAAAAACTATGCCTGATGAATACTTGATCAAAAGTATGAGAGGAGGAAACATGACACTCCAAAACTATCAGAGGAAAACCTTGCCAAGAGTTTTGGATTCAAACTTGAGATTTATTTGAATTTGAAAAAAAATGGATTTTTATAAAGTTTGGATTTGGCCTTTGGAAAAATATTCAAATGATAGGGAATATTCCCCTGATCATTTTGGTATATATATGTCCTATATAAAATACTTATATTTATTGTTTTATCTCTGTTTTGTTTTTACAAAAAAAAAATTCAAAACAAATAGAAAAAAAAAACCCCAGGCCAGGCCAGAGCCCCAACCCGGCCAGAAGCCCACCAGCCAGGCCCAAAGCTGGCCCAGCCTTGACCAAATGAGGCCAGCCAACCGGCCTCACCTCCCCCTCGCCCGAAAACCTTTGGCGCCGGTCGCCCGACCGCTTCTCTCTCTCTCGACGGTGGGACCCCACCGTCTTCCTCACAAGACGCCACCTGCCCGGCGCCGCCCGCTCGAAACCCGCGATCCCGGGATCTCCCGATCTCCCCGATTCGCTTCCGCCGCCCGACGCCCCGCCCTATAAGAACCCCTCCCCGCACCCGTTCCCCCTCGCCTCACCGAACCTCCTCCTCCCTCTCGAACTCGCTGGAGCCCGAGAGCCGCCGCGCGCCATTAGCCCGTTCCGGCCACCCCGACCACCCGAGCTCGCTCGAGACCACCTCAGGACTCCCTCGCTCGACCACACCTCCCGTGGCCTCGCTCACCCCAAAACCCACCGGAGCGCCACCACCGTCGGCCTTGAGCGCCACCGCCGCCTCGACCTCGCCGCCGTCCGCCTCCGTCCACCTCGGGCCGCCACCTCGACCACCGTTGGGCTCGCCGTCGAGCGCCGCGTCCTTGGAGTGCCCTCGCCGGAACCCGCCCGGCGATCGGGCGCCCGCCGCCGCCGACGTCCGAGCCGCTCGCCGTCGACCTTCCCCACGGTGAGCTCTCTCTCCCTCCTCGTCCGTCCGATTCCCCATCTACGGTCGAGATTAGATCCCCCCCGAAGGGGTATGTTTTAAAATAAAACCGGTTCGGTCCGGTTTAGTTAGTCCGGTTTATTTTTAAGTTAGGTTTTTATTTAAATCGGCCGATTCGTTTAAAACCCTAGGCCCGTTTAGTTTATATTACGCCCTGTGCGTAGTTTAGGCCCATTAGGCCCTTTTTCATTTATTTTGTTTTCTGCTTTTAACAGAATAGTTCCTGTTTTGAAAAATTCATATCTTTTATTCTGTTTAATATTTTAGGTGATTATTTTTGTTGGTTTGCAAATTTTCTGTAGTTTCATGTAGAATATATATTTAGCTATGTTAAAATTAATTAAAATTGCTTTAATTTAGTTTTAGTCAGAATAGTAAATCTGCTATAACTTGAGTTAGAAAAATTATTTTTGGATGATTCTTTTTGTCCCAACTTTATGTTGGCATTGCCAAACCATAGAAATTAATTTGGGTATTTTAGGATTAATAAAAAAATAGTTTTAAGCAGAATCTTGTTAATCCTAATTAATTATCTAGCTACTGTTTTCCTATTATTTTAATTAGTAAATAAATTTATTTTTAACATTTGTTTGATTATTCTCGGTTAGTTTACGTCACTTTATAGGATGAACTTTTATTTATAATAAATAAAAGTTTTATTTTATTTTTCTTAATAGAAATTGAATTAGGCCTAATAGGAGTTTCATAATAGATTTTAAGTTAATTCTTTTTGCTCCTAATTGCTTAATGCATCCTTTTCTCGTTAAGTTAACAAAAACTCATGCTTAGGTTATGTTAAGAAAAATTTTGTTATATAAAACTAGTTTTAGTTGTTGCTTGAAGTAGGAAAACTTTGAGTTGGATTTCTTCGAGTTTTCCTTTGGGTTTTGATTCGTTTGCTTTGGTGTGTTATGTTACTATGCTATTGTGTTAAGTGATCATATGCTATATGCTTATTGTGATATTTGTTTGTCTCGGTAGAATTTCCGGAGTGACGAATAGTTCTACCAAGTCATTATTCGAGAGTGTTGTTATCTTCATCAACTTACTGTGCAAGTTCACTTTGACCATGCTTTCATACCTATGTTTATTGCATTTAGTGGCATCTTTGCAACCACCCCTCAGTAGTGTTATTGAATCCTTGTAGTTGAGTAGTATGCATGAGGTAGGAACCCATCACCACATTACCAAGCCCGAGACGATATTTTATTTTTATGCTACGCTATAGTAGACGGGGTTTGGTATGAGTGTTCGAGAGTGGTGTGAAGAAGGAGGACTCTACGTCAATGACGACAACTCCATGATGGAACCTGCAAGGACTGCATCTTCAAGGCCTCAAGACTTCAAGACTCGAGACAAGAATTCAATACACACTCTTGGGTGAAGGGCGGTTGTGGGCACCTGGAGAACCCAGTGGTTGGCCGAGATGCATGGAGAAGCGCCATGACATCTTGCGGAAAGCTTCACCTGCACTCAAAGAGACGGAAGAATACTTCATGCAGGAAGCTTACCTGCAACCGCAAGTCATTATGGGCTCGGCTTGGTTGACCTTAGTGGTGACTCCGGCTGGGACGGTACTAGCAGATGTAGAACTACGGTAGGATGGAATGAGTACGGACGGTGGTCGAGGAACTCTTCGGAAGACCATGTTTGATCGTCTTGTTCTCAAACACCACGAAGTGCGAGAACGTAAAAAGAGGGATCGAATCTTGTGGGTAAAGTGTACAAACCTCTGCAGAGGGTTTTAAACCTAATCGATTAGCCGTGTCCCGATTACGGACAATTTGAGCATCTGGACTTGGATCTATCTCGGAACTCTCAACACCGGATCGATAACTTAATTGTGGGCAACTTATGATGATTTTGGGCTATGAGACATCGGTTGGCGGAACCATGTCATGACAGAAAAACTCCATAGTACAGACTTCATTTATTCCTTTGATGTAGGGAAAATAAAACCAGCTTTTACGCAAACAAAACTCAGAATCTGAGCCATAAAGCCATACTGCATATAGTATAGTTTATTATCTGTTTTCTCCTATTGTGATCTTGCCGGTACATTCAATGTACTGACCTACACGGCTGCAACGTATCATGTTGCAGATACTTTCTTCCGACGAGTAAGAATACGGTACAGGGTTACGGTCTACACTCAACCTGCCGATGGCGTTGATGGGACTCCACACCCGATTACTTGTTTCCGTTGAGACTATTGAGGTATATATCAGTTTTACGTTATTTATACATGTGATTGCACTTTGATATATACATTGATGTACTGTGTGTGCCAGCATACTGATCCAGGGATGGCACGGATACACAGAGGCTTGACCGTCTGAGGTCGGGTCGCTACAATCATCAGCCCAAGAGGAAATCCACCACACCACACACTGGAGTAGGGTGTTACACCACAATGGTGGCCCGAACCAGTATAAACCTTGTGTCTCTTGTGTTGTTCTTTTGGTAGTTTAGATCCTAGCGAGGCGGCGAGGTGCAGGTAGGTAGGGGGTGAGATCTCCGCGTGCACCCCAGAGTTTGAACCTAGAGGGTCTGCCGGAACCCGAAATCCGACATTTGGCGCGCCAGGTAGGGGTGCACCGGAATCCGTCTCCCGCCGCCCTGTTCTTTGCCACCAATCACATCCATGTCATTCGCTCGTCGGGCCCGCGCCGAGCGCCGAGCCGCTCTCGCTACCCGTGTCGCCCAGACGACCCCCGTCGGCGGCCGCCCCCGCCGTTCCCCGTCGCTCGCCATCAACGCCGCCACCGGCCCGGTGGGGAACGAGCAGCAAGCGTCGTCCCAGTATCCGTCCATGAGGCGAGACGGCCGCATCACTCCTTCACTTTCGCCCCTGGTTCTTCGTCTCGCGCGCTGCGCTTGAGGCTCGAGCTGCGCTCATCGCGGCAAACGAGCTCTGCGCTACGCCACGCCGACAACGTCTACGAAGAGTGGCTCGACCAGCGTCACCGAGCTCGTCCGCGCCGCGGGCTCCCCAGCGCCATCCTTCTCGCTGCACGCGCCACGCCTGGCGGCGATGAAGCTCGAGGCGCCACCGCCTCCCCCTTAAGAAGGCGCCTTGGCCCCAAAGCGCGTGGCCCGGGCGGAACCCACTCTGTCGGCGCCCAAGCAAGAAGAGCAGAGCTATCAAGAGGTCCCTCGCCCTCAAGAAGTTGCCCGTGTGCTCCTGCACTGCCTGGCTCGTCTCAAGCGCTCATGCTCCAAAGACGCCAAGACCCCACGTTGCTCCCGGCGGCACATTGGGACCCGCAAGACCAGGCTCTTCGTCACCAAAGGCCTCCTGTACACAAGGCTGCCGCGCCTTCACCACCGAGCTGCGCAGCGTCGCGTGGCCCGGCAAGTTCAAGCTAGACCTGCCTCCTCGCTACGACGGCACGGCCGACCCTGCGGAGTTCCTTCAGCTCTACGAGCTGGGCATCGAAGCCGCCAACGGGGACGAGAAGGTCATGGCGAACTGGTTTCCCATGGCACTCAAGGACGGGGCCCGCACCTGGCTCCTGAACCTGGCTCTGCACGACCTCCTCACAGGGGACGAGATGCGCACCGCTTCATCGCCA
This sequence comes from Aegilops bicornis, assembly GCA_021605145.1. Taxonomy (NCBI): domain Eukaryota; kingdom Viridiplantae; phylum Streptophyta; class Magnoliopsida; order Poales; family Poaceae; genus Aegilops; species Aegilops bicornis. Next base: position 468,084,195 of record CM038675.1, on the reverse strand, counting down.
ACTTCCAAGGTACTCGTGACCGGCCTCTGCCGTGGCGACATGCGCCGCATCAAGCGGCAGCTGGGGAGACCTCGCAGAAGTACATCCAACGCTTCAACAACGCACGCCTCAAGATTCCCAAGGTGACTGAGGAGGCCATCATCTCAGCCTTCTACGACGGTGTGCGAGACGTCAAGATGAAGGAGGAGCTGGCGATGCATGAAGATCTGTGTACATCCTTGGGGCTGTTCAACTTGGTGACCAAGTGCGCCAGGGTTGAGGAAGGACGCCTTTCCCTCCTCGAGCTGCCAGCCGCGGACCCAGAAGAGAAGTAGTCCAAGGCCAAGGACGTGAAGCGCAAGGGGACTGCCGTGCTCACGACAGAACCGGACACCAAGCGAGGCAGAGATCAGCCCGAGCCTTCCAAGGGCAGCCGGTACTGTGTGTACCACGACCTCCACACCCACAACACCAACGAATGTCAAGAGCTCCGAGCCGTGCGAGAAGGGAGAATCGGTCGACGCCCCGACCGCAACGATCGAGGCTACGACCGAGGAGGAGGAAGAAACGCAGGACGCTGGGAAGACCGTGGCCCTCGCCAAGGGTGGCATGACCGACCTCGCGAGGATCGCTGGCAGGATCAGCCTCGTGAGGGAGGCGGGAGGGATCAGCCTCGCGAGGATCGCCCGCAAGGAAACGCAGGCCTCCCTCCTCTGCCGCCGCAGCCAAGGAGAAATGAGGACCATCATCAGGGCCGAGGGGCTGGGGCTTCCAGGAGCCGCGCGATCGCTTGCATCCTGGGCGGAGCTCAAGCCCCAGCCTCTCAACGCATCTTCAAGCAGTTTGCCCGCGAAGTGAATGCAGTCCTCCCCAAGCTCGAGGCCACACGCCCTCTCAGGTGGTCAGCGTGCGCCATCACGTTCAGCTCAGCAGATCAGCTCAAGTGCGCGGCCACATCCGGAGTCCTCCCGATGCTTTGTTCCCCAATCATCAGCAACGTGCAAGTCACCAGGACCCTCATCGATGGCGGAGCAGGGCTCAATGTCCTGTTCGTAGAGACATTCAACAATCTCCAAGTGCCTTACAATTAGCTTCAGCCAACCAAGCCTTTCTCCGGAGTCACTGATGGCTCCACAGTCCCGATTGGGCAGGTCCGCCTCCCTATCACCTACAGGGCGCGCGACAACTACCGCACCGAGCTCATCGCCTTCGATGTCGCCAACATTCGCCTGCCGTACAATGCCATCCTCGGGTACCCAGCTCTGGCCAAGTTCATGGCCGTGACTCATCACGGCTACAACGTCCTCAAGATGCCAGGAAGCGGCGGATTCATCACGGTGCCTTGTGAAGAGAGAGATGCAATGTGCTCCCTGGAGCGAGCTTTTCAAGCTGCATCACTTGAAGACCTAGATCGCAGGAGCGGGAGGCTCCCCGAGACTGCTCCCAAGAAGAAGAAGACATCGCCAGGCCCAACCCCTCGGGAGGCAGGCCCCTCAGGGTCCGCGCCTGTTCGGGGGGCACCTCCTTCTGTCGCATAGGAAGGCGCGCTCGGCGCCCTCCTCAAGCAAGGCTCGGGGGCTCTCTCCTGGAGGGGCACCGACCTTGCTAAGGTCACGAGGGAGGCACTTGGGCACCACTTGGAGGCGTGTTTCAAAGCACGTTTCCCTCAGGAAGGAGCGAGGTAAGGAGGGCCAAACCCTCAGGAGTTCGTCAGCCAGATCATTCAGGAGCTGCAGGAGTCAAGAGTCATGAGTGGCAGCCGCCGCTTACCTGCCGTAGCTCCCCATCCAGGCGAGGATGGTGCTGCGCATCTGCATCAACATACCAGGGCTCAACCGAGCCGCCTCTCAAGAGCGCTTCTGGCCCTCACGCGCGGGGCGCTGCGAAGGTCCACCCCACAGCTACGTTTGCATGCCTTACGGTTTGCTGAACGCGGCCGCCACGCACTAGCGCCTCGTGAGGGGCATCCTGGAGGCTCAAGAGGCCAGGCGTTCCGCAGTCCTGGCGGAGATGGAGATGGTCCGCGAGGAGCCACCAGCGCCTCCGGAGCCTCCTGAGGCTCCTGGGCCTGGGGGCTCGTGAAGATCGGCTTCCGCAGCCCACGACGTCCGCTACTTCAGCATCCCTTCGTCTTCAACATTATCAGGTGACATCCTTCAAGTTTCGTTTCCAGCTGGGAGCGCCCCCCAGGGCTGCATCATTCCCAGGCCTCATGGGTCCGTCCCTGCGGGATGTATCCCTTTTACTTCATGTTCCTAGCTTACTTTGTTGGGGGCGCCCCTCGGGCTGCATCATCCCCAAGTCGCTCGGGCCAGACCCAGCGGCATGTACCCCTCTTGCGTTTATTTCGGGTCATGCGTTCGACCCATCATGATTGTTATTTAATGCCTATCCACGGCACCCCTTCTTCCTTCATGTCGGCCGCTTGCACGTTAAAGGGGGGGGGGTACCTGAGCATCGCGACTCATGGGCTCCTACTGGCTCTCCAGCCCTCACCCTCTGGCCTTGTCACGGCATCACGACCTGGCATACCAGCGACGGCTGAGACCCACTCGACGGCCGGGACCCGAGGACATAGAGCATCGGCATCTAACCAAATTTGCAGGAACACATCACAAGTTAAGGCCCAGTGCCCTGCAACCCGCCTTGAGGTAGGGCCCCGTGAGTCCCGCGCTGGCTCACGGGTGCCCAGATACACCTCGTCAGGCCCTACCGTGCTAGCCACGTGGTCGGCGGGCCAGTAGACGCCCGGGGCTCCTCCCGAAGGGGAGCCCCTCCCACGCACTGATGGAAGCACCATGCTCATTGTTGCCGACGACACTGCCGAGGAGAGGCTATGCCCATACACATATGAAAGCGCTATACTCCGCGCTGGTGATAAACAACTGAGGGTGGCCCCCGGCCACATCAACCTCAGGGAGCCCAGAGCTCAATGTCTGGCCTCATCGCAACGCCTCCCCTTAGGAGTGCCGCGCGAGGGGGCTGGGCACGAGGGCTACGCCTGGTTCACGCCCAGACGCACGCCACCCAGCCCAGGCCCTCGGCCTGGTTCGTCACTGCGATCTCTCCTCGAGCGGAGCCAAGGTCTGAAGGCTGTTTGAACGTCAAGGGACTCCCGAGCATCGTGACTCAGAGCCTAATCGTCACGTAGCCCTCACTCCTTAGTTCCGAAAGGCTAACGGTGGTTGAGGTATCTGTGGGCCGGCTCTCTGAACATAGAATGGTAGATTCATCCATACATCTCACCTCCCTACTTGTTGTTCAGGCGCTAAGGGGACTCCCGAGCATCGCGACTCAGAGCCTAACTTGTCACGTAGCCCCTCACTCCTTGGTCTCGCCCCGGTTTCCGGTCGGGGCTAACGGTGGCTGAGGTATCTGTGAGGCAGGCTCTGCCGGCGTAGAACATAAGCAAGTAGGAAGGAAAAGCGCAAATCTCAAGGAATTCAAAAGCAAATATTACAGTCCATAACTGTTGTCACAACACCAAACGCAAGTTTAAACGCCTCCTCGAGGCATGACGCATGTTGCAGGAGCTGAAAGCAGAACAAGAGCCACAAAGGAGTCACTTGTTGACGGCGGAGCCGCGCTGGGCGGGTTCGCCTCGTCAAGCCTCAGGACCGGCAGCGCCTCGCCCGGCTTAATGCTGAAGGCCGGAACCGCCCGTGAGCCTCCGCTCGACCCTTCACGACCTCAGCAGCGGCAGCGGCAAGCTCGCCGCTCACGGGCTCCAGCAGGCTGTCGAGGTCGACGTCGGGATCGCGAAGGTAGACATGGGTAAGGACGCGCGTCAGTGCTGGAGAAGACAGGAAACGCGCCTCGGCCTCAGCCGTAGGGCCAAGGCCAAGGGTGACATCTTCAAGGGCACGGATCAGGAAGGGAAGCAGCTTGGCATGGCCGTCCTCGGCGCCGGCCAGCGGGCTTTCCAGGCCGCTCGTAAAGCGACCGCAGCAAAGTGCGAGCCTTCACCTCCATATCCCCGAAGGCCACACGGTCCTCAGTGAGGACCCACGCCTTGCCGTCCAGCTCGACCCTCTTCGCCTCCAACTCCTGCTCCCGCGCACCCAGGCGATCACGGCGCTTGTTAAGCTTGGCGTCCCGGTCCTTGACGGCTGCCTCACGAGCCTTCATGTCTTCCTCCTTCTCTGGGCGAATGCGGGCCTCCTTGGCGAGCTGGTCACGCAGGCCCTGCAGCTCGCTCTCCAGCGCATTGCAGCGACCTCAGACATCGGCTACCTCCCCCAAGGTAGCGTCGCAAGCAGCCTTCGCCCCAAGGACGGCCTACTTCTCCTCGTCGCAAGCCGTCGCGGCCTGAACCAGCGCTGCTCGAATCGAAGCGTCAGAGCGAACCCAGCCGGAGGCCAGCTCCAAGCGCCCGGCAACCAAGCGAGGGTCGGCGCCTAGAAGATCTTGCCGCAGCCGGTCCAGTTCGGCAGCAGCATGATCCAGGACAGTGGGAGGAGTCGGAGAGACAGCAGTTGGTGGAGTAGGAGGAGAGGACGGCAGCGTAACCACAGCATCCTGAGGCAGGACCTTCTGCGCCCCGACAGCTGCGGCAGTGGCATCAGGCAAGGATACCTCGGGAGTCGCTTGGGCCATGGGGGCTGAGCTCGCCCCAGCTAGCTCCGCCAAGCCTCGCGAGGATGACGAGGCAGGAGAGGCCCGTGTCTTACCGTCACCTTCTTTCGCGGGCGGAGGCACTGCCCCAGACAAGGCCTCGGGAGCTCCCTTCAGCTTCTTCGCCGCAGGCGCCAACCTAGCCAAGAGATACATATATCAAGCCTCAGCGACAAAGCAAGGAATGAAACAAGAATCAAGCACTTACTAGTCATCGCTCGCGGGCTCGAGCAACCTCCGGCCATACTTGAAGCCCGAGAGCCGGCTGCAGGGATCAACCTCAAGAGGCCCGGGAACAGGAGGCGCGTCTGCGGATCACCTCGGAGCCGGGGCAGACCCGCGGGGGACCAGCCCAGTCCTGTCCTTCTTCGGGATCGGGGGCAAGCTCTCGCCGCCCCGCTCATCGCCATCCTCGTCGTCACTCGGCAAGAGGCGGAGAGCGCGGGACCTGCGACGGGGGAGGGGCGCTCTCGACTCCCCGTCGGTCGCCTCGGAGTCAGGCCCCTCTTCCCGCTCCTCTTCTTCCTCTTCTTCGCTGGAGTCGCCGGAGGACACGTTCACCATCGCCAGGGCCGCCAGGTCCTCGGGAACCTCCGCGGGCACGGGCCCGTCCCCATTGAAGACGGGCATGGAGTCGACCGCCTGCTCCCAATCATCTCGAAGGAACAGTGCAGGCGCCCTCCAGCCTCGCCACGTCTCCCCCGACCGAAGATTGGAGGACCGCGGCCAGATCTTCATTGGCCAAGACTGCGGGGCTTGGGCGGGGCCTCCACAGCGGAAGCGAGTACTGACGAAGCGAGGCCACCTGGTGCTCCAGAAACTCCCTCAGGAGCGACGCACCGTCGGCCGCCCGTCGCCATGTTGCCCGACCACAGTCCGCGTTCATCTTCTCTAGCACCGGCCGCCTGGGATCCACGAGTTCCACATGAGACCAATCGTCGGAGGTCGTGGGATGCTCCGTGGGCAGAATCAGCCGAGGATGGATGCGCCCAGCATCTACCATGACCCACTTGCTCCTGAAACCCTCAATCCTCATCCCGGGCTTCGAGATGGCATTGGAGCTGCCATATGCGACGAAGCTCGCGCACGCGGAGATGGACCCGCGAGAGGTCCAGAGGTAGAAGTAGTGGCGCAGCAAGGCCACTGAGGGCTGCACCCCGACATGAGCCTCACAATAGTAGGCGAAGATCGCCAGAAGAAGAACAGAGTTGGGGTGGAGGTGCAGAGCTTGCAGTTTGTAATGGCGGAGGACAGAAAAGAAGAACTCGGAAAAGGGAGGCACCAGACCGGCAGCAATGGAGCTCACAAAGAGCGGATAGAAGGTGCTTCCTTGACCCTCAAGAAGGGCGGAGCCGGCCCTGAGCACCGCTGCATCGTCGTCGCCTTGCGCCGCCACCATCCGGCGCACCCGGGCAAGGCCCTTCTCCGACACGTTCGGCGAGTCCAAGGCGGGTGAGTACCAAGCTCCGGCCGGGGTCTGGCGAGGCGCCATGTCTTGCTAGGGCACGCAGTAGAAGTAGATCTGGAGATTTCGGAAGCAGGAAGGAAAGGCGCAAGAAAGGGGATCTGGGCAATGACTAGAGGAGGCAAAGGAGGCAAAGCCTAGATGGGTGCCGCACTTTTGTCGATTCGCGCAGTTGCTAGGGGCGCCCACGTCCAATCAACCGCCACGCGGCGCTTAAGGCCGCAGGCTGTTAGGGCCCGCGGCGCTTCGCACTTGCCCCTTCGCTTCTCTGCTCGGCCAAGTCCGGGCGCGCCTTGGGCCCCGGGGCTACTGTCGGTGAGGGAGTCCTGGACTAGGGGGTGTCCGGATAGCCGAACTATCATCAGGGCCGGACTCCAAGACTATGAAGATACGAGATTGAAGACTTCGTCCCGTGTCCGTATGGGACTTTCCTTGGTGTGGAAGGCAAGCTTGGCAATACGGATATGTAGATCTCCTACCATTGTAACCGACTCTGTGTAACCCTAACCTATCCGGTGTCTATATAAATCGGAGGGTTTTAGTCCGTAGGACGAACAACAATCATACCATAGGCTAGCTTCTAGGGTTTAGCCTCTCTGATCTCGTGGTAGATCTACTCTTGTACTACCCATATCATCAATATTAATCAGCAGGAGTAGGGTATTACCTCCATCGAGAGGGCCCGAACCTGGGTAAAAACATCGTGTCCCTTGTCTCCTATTATCATCCGCCTAGACGCACGATTCGGGACCCTCTACCGAGATCCACCGGTTCGACACCGACATTGGTGCTTCCATTGAGAGTTCCTACGTATGTCGTCACCGATAGGCCCGATGGCTCCTTCCGATCATCAACAACGACGCGATCCAGGTGAGACTTTTCTCTCTGGACAGATCTTCATATTCGGCGGCTTTGCACTGCGGGCCAATTCGCTTGGCCATCTGGAGCAGATCGAAAGCTACGCCCCTGGCCATCAGGTCAGATTTGGAAGTTTGAACTATACGGCCGATGTCCGCGGAGACTTGATCTTCGACGGATTCAAGCCACAGCCAAGCGTGCCGCACTGTCTCGATGGGCATGATCTAGCTCTGCAGCCGAACAGTGCCCTGGAGGCCGCACCAGCATCCGCTCCGACCCTTAATCCGGAGCCGGATTCCCCGATCGAGGACGAGTGGTTGGACACCGCCTCGGGGGCTACGATCTCTACGGCGATTGAGCCGGACTCCATCCTTGTCCCTTGCGAAGACCTCGACTCCAGGGTGCCGGACTCCTCTCCGGACTCCGGACCCTCCGCGCCCATGCCAATCAAATCCGATTGGGCGCCGGTCATGGAGTTCACTGCTGCGGACATCTTTCAGCGCTCGCCCTTTGGCGACATCCTGAATTCACTAAAGTCTCTCTCTTTATCCGGAGAGCCCTGGCAGGACTACTGTCAGGAAGGTTGGGATGCGGACGGCGAAGAAATTCAATGCCCACCCACCACCCACTTCAGAGCTAATCCGCTTAAAGCTTACACGACGGCGTGCTCGATTTTGACTCAAGACATCGACGGTATGGACGACGATGTAGGAGACAACCATAAACCAGCGCCTATAGGATGCTGGACAACCACCTCATCCCATGATGTATACATGGTGGATATACCTAAAGGAAATGAAGACGAGGAACAACGGGACGCTATGAAGGATAAATCCCTCGAAAAGCAGTCAACATAGCAACGTAAACGCCGAACCAAGTCCCGCCTCAACAAAGACCCAACCATAGAGCAGGGCGAACCGGTGGATGACGAACAAGCTATCGAGCAATCGTCCGAACAAGACAACTTGGATAAACAACCCGTCCCCGGCGAAGACAACAGTCCAGACGGTCTCACGCCGGACAAACTGTTGGAGCACAATAACCTCCAGAAAAGGCTCGTCGCCACTGCGCGTAGCCTGAAAAAGCAGAAGCGAAAGCTCAAAACAGCGGAAGATGCACTCAGGATCAAATGGAGCAAAGTATTCAACACCGCAGACAAATACGGCGACAGTCGCCGAACAAAGAGCTACCCAAAAAGAAAGCTACTGCCCGAATTTGACGAGGAGGCCTTAGAGCCCCCACAATCAAAAAGTAAGAAGGCCACCCGGTCGGATGGACGACCCCGCGGCAAAAAGAGAGCGGCAAATGGCGCTGCACACAAGCCGCATAAGGATTCACATCAAAAGGATGGCCCAATTAGGTCCATCTATGGGCCGAGAAAGCAAGCTCTTCAAAGCAATGCAACACGCCAAATATCCGAACATCACGGCACACCCAAATACAGGGGCGCCGCACATCCCCTATGTTTCACCGATGAGGTGCTGGATCATGAATTCCCAGCGGGATTCAAACCCGTAAACATAGAGGCATACAAAGGAACAACATACCCTGGAGTCTGGATCGAGGATTACATCCTCCACATACACATGGCTAGAGGAGATGATCTCCACGCCATAAAATACTTACCCCTCAAACTCAAAGGGCCAGCTCGGCATTGGCTTAAAAGCCTTCCCGAAAACACCATTGGAAGCTGGGAAGAGCTCGAGGATGCGTTTGGGCAAATTTCAGGGACCTATGTCCGCCCTCCAGATGCAGACGATCTAAGTCACATAACTCAACAAATTGGAGAGTCAGCCCGGAAATTCTGGAACAGGTTCCTTACTAAAAGAACCAAATAGTCGATCGTCGGACGCCAAGCCTTAGCAGCCTTCAAACACAACGTCCAAGACGAATGGCTCGCCAGACACCTCGGCCAAGAAAAGCCAAGAACAATGGCCTCATTAACAAGCCTCATGACCCGCTTATGCTGGAGAGGATAGCTGGCTAGCAAGATGCAGCACCAGCGACCCAAGTACATCCGAAGTCAGGGATGGAAACGGGAAACCACGACACAACAAGGACCGGCGCCGGATTAAAAGGAACGGTCCAAAGAGCGCGGCAGTCAACGCCGGATTCAAAAGCTCACGGCAGAACAATAAAAAACTGCCCCTTAAGGACAATAGCGATGAGCTACCCAACTTAAACAAAATCTTGGACAAGATATGTCAAATCCACAGTACTCCCGGGAGGCCTGCGAACCATACCCATAGAGATTTTTGGGTCTTCAAACAGTCCGGCAGACTCAACGCCGAACACAAGGGGCTCGACACACCAAGTGAAGATGACGGCGAGCACCACAAGCAGAGCCCCGGAAAACAAAAGAATTTCCCACAACAGGTTAAAACCGTAAACTCACTTCACGTGATCAAAGGGAAAAACAGAGCGGCGCCCACTAAAATGCGCGCCGCACACTGGTTGTTAAAACCAATCACCTTCGACCATCAGGACTATTCCGAAAGTATCCGGAGCACAGGATGGACTGCCTTGATATTGGATCCTATAATCGACGGATTCCAATTTACACAAGTCCTCATGGATGGCGGCAGTGACATAAACACGATATATCAGGACACAATCCGCAGGATGGGGATAGACCCAACCAAAATTCGCCATAGCAACACCTCCTTTAAAGGGGTAATGCCAGGCCCATATACCCATTGTACGGGCTCCCTACTGTTAGAAGTTGTGTTCGGTTCATCTGACAACTTCCGTCGCGAAAAGTTAGTCTTCCAGGTCGCCCCATTTAAAAGTAGCCATCAAGCACTATTGGGACGTGAAGCTTTCGCCCGCTTTAACGCAATACCGCATTATGCATCTCTAACACTTAAAATGCCCGGTCCACGCAGCATCATCTCACTAAAAGGAAGTATTAAGTGTTACTCGAGCGGAAGAACGTGGAGACTGCCTTGACAGCCCCACACCTATCCGGCTCCGCTAGTCAAAGAACACGAATTGGTCATTCAAACCCCGGACACGGCTAGACGAGTCCGGCGCCTACTAGCGGCATACCCCCATACAAGGGGTTGCACGCATGTATCACAAGAGACACTAAAGCTCAATTTTATTCAATTCTTCGAATCGTACTCTGTTTATCTAATATAAAGTACATCTTTTGCACGATCCTTTTTCTTTTAAACTAAGATCCTCTCTTTTACAGATGAACAACGTGCTACACCCGTCCAGGATACGGCACAACGGAGACACAGGCGCAGACGTGCAGTAGGGACCCGTTGCAAGGATTCTTTTCAGATTAAGACCCTGCGTAAACCTTTTTTACTGTCTCTTGTTGATATACATCCCCCAATTTCTTACTATAACCGAGGAGGAGGCTGGCGTTTTGGCATTGGCCGCACCAAAAAATTTGCGCGTACCTGGACACCAGGGGCTTAGGGCATTATTCTGCCCGTTATTATAAAGACCGAATACCTTAGGGAGTATTCGGCGTCTCGAGTTAGGCCTTATATGCATCAACTCCGAATCATGTCTTTGGTCAAATGTTGGGTTTGCCCGGCTCCGATGTTTTGCTGCCTGATGTTCCGTTTTATCGGCTAACGCGGCACCATGAGAACTACTGCGATTGTGCCCTGGTTCGGCCGGGCGAGCACCTCAGTAGAGAAAGCCGAAAACTGACTGTCATGATATAGCGAGAGACTGGTCAACCACTCGGTGACTCATCGGAATGTTTAGAATTCCTGCGCATTAATGAAGGACCGGTTTTCGGTCAGGCACATACGCACCCCGAATTCGGGAGAGTGCGGCACCCCCAGGGGCTATATAGTAGCCCCACCCTCGAACTCCTATGGCTAAGTGAAAGTGATAAAGCATTATAGTCCGGTTGCCTAGTTTGCTACGCTACCACCTCCTTAACAGGACCAAGACGTTGGATTAAGTGTGAGAAAGCGCCTTCTTTGCAAAAACCCCCGCACTATGTGCGTGGGGGCTGAAGCCAAGGACTGCCATCTTTCAGGTTATATATACATATACATAAACGACCGCACAGGGAGTAGTTTACTACTTGAACGCACAAGTATAAAAAGCTCTTATATCATATTGAAACATTGTTTTCACAAATCATACATGTCATTTAAACATAATGTCCTTCAAGCACTGCGTCTCTATTAAACGACTACCCTGCAGGACTTCCTCAAAGTAGTGCTCGGCAGGTACTCGGCTTCTGTCCGAATCTTGGGATGCAACGTCGGTGGCCTTCATATCTACCCAGTATGTCTTGACACGGGCGAGCCATCCACGCCCTCAATACACGCCGACCGCTTTATTGCGCCGACACGCGTACCGCACCAAGGAACTGCTGCACTAAACCAAAATAACTCTTCGGTGGGGTCCGCCCGACCCCAAATGAGTCATGACATGCTTCATGGCAAGTCCGGATAGTCGATTCAGCTCGGCCCATTCGCCAACCGATCGGTCAACGGAAGAAGACGTTCGGACTGTGGAATTGCGACCAATATAGCTCTTCCCTTCAGGCCCTTCCGGCGGAAGTGCTCAATCGCGTCATGGCGCTTCGCCGCTAAGTCCAGATAAGCATCCTCCGAACTCCACAACTTGTCCAATTGAGCATACTTTGGATCCGTATATTTCCTCCGTAGCAGAAACGGTTTTCCAGCCGCAATTGCCCCGGCCTGACTCAGCTCCTCCTTGGCAGCTCTCAAAGCCGAATGGGCATTCTTGGATTCGGCGGCGGCCTTTTTCAGGCCCTCTTGCTCCGCTTGGCGTTCTTTTTCAAGAACCTCGCAGCGGTCGGTAGTATCCTTCAATTTTCTGGCCATTTCGGCCATTTCCTCTTTGCTTCGGCAGTGAGCAGCCCGTTCGGCTTCTAGCTCTTCGGTCGCCCTTAAAGAGGCCGCATTACTATTTCTGGCTTGCTCTTTCGCTCGGGCGAGTTCCGCGCGAAGCTCCTCCACAGCAGCGGCACCATCTGCATTAAGCATACAAATAGTAAGACATGGGCGTCAAGCTCCCTTACCAGGTGTCCGCGTAGAAGTCACATACCTTGTGACTCTTCAAACTGTTTATTGACGGTAGCGATGTCCGCATCCGCATCGTCAAGTTGCCGCTTTAGTTCGGCATATTCATCAGTCCGGCCAGCCACCGGACGCCCCGCCACCTGTTTAGGAGCGGTGATATGTTATAAATGAGATTTTGATCCTCGGCATGCTGTCAATTTTGACAACATACCGAGCCTCAGGGGCTACTATCTATACAGGGCGCATTCTATATGCATAACTGTCAGAAGGTACATCATTTTTGCGTACCTCGAACCCGTCAAGAAGCTTCGACGACTTCATGCAATCCGCTCTCCGCGGATGCAATCACTTTCAATCACCGTACCCATTAGAGCACGGTGATCTTACGAGATAGCCGCTCGCCCGAGCAGATCCTTCAGCTCCTCCGACCGCACACCACTTGGCGCCGGACCTTCCGGCCTCGCCGGACTTGGGGGAACCCTCCGCGACGACACTTCAGGGTCGTCCGCCTCGCATGAGGGTACGACAGGTGGAGGCGTTTCACTCTCCATCATCTCCGGAAGAAGATCCCCCGAAGACGAGCTCTGCTGAGAAGGGCTGAGGTCCGAACTACAAGGTACAATTTCGGTTATCTTCATAAATAAATGCAGGGATGTTCCTTATTTACAAGACCCCTTCTTTTTACTTACGGCTCATTGGAGGGCTGATCCCCTTGGGGAAATAGTGTGGCTGGGTTACTTCCCGGCCGGACTCTCCGACGAAGATTCCTTTCCCTCTTTGAGGCCTTGACCTCCGGATCTTCTGAAGCGGTCCTCTTCTCTCCTCGAAGGATGGGACTTTTAATCCCTCCTTCCTTGATAGCCTCCTTCATAGAGGCAGTTGCTTCCCCGCTCCCCCCTTCGCCTTCTTCAAAAGGCGTGACCTTCAACATCTTGGTCAAGATGGGATCCGGCGTGGTCTCTGGGAGGGGAGCCGAACACCTTATTAACTTTGCCTTGGTTATCCACTCCTGTTCAAGAAACGGCTCCTTTAAAGGGCATATATATATGATAAATGAATGAACAGCTTGTCCGGTTACAGGACTACTTACTTGAGTATCTGGGCGATTGCAGCTTAGTCCTGCGTCCTCAGTCAGGTCCGGACACCTCTCTGGTGATCCGAAGAACAGTTTATACATCTCTACGGGCGTCGTGCCCATAAAATTTGGAGAGCTCGTGGTCCCTCCGGATTGAATTCCCACAGGCGGAGGGGGCGACGTTTGCAGGGCAGAAGGCGCCGGATCAACATAACTGTAAGCATCGCAACCAGATTGATCTCCCTTTCTTGGAGGTCTCGAATACTGACCTCGCAGCAAAGGAACGTCCTTGGACGGCCCCAGTCGAGCCTTGTTGACCAATGATGCCGGCCACTGTGGTGGACTCTGAGCGGAAGGCGGGAGCGCTGACCCATTTGGTGCCCCCAGGAGCGGTGATATAAAACCACTCCCATTGCCACAAACCAAGCTCCTCTTGAAAAGAGCCCTCGGGCCATGGAGCATCGGCACATTTGCTTATGACCGCCCCTCGACTCGCTTGTTGCCCTCGATCATCTTTGGCTCCACCTTGAAGGTCTTGAGCCACAATCCAAAGTGGGGGTAATATGGAGGAAGGCCTCACATACGACAATGAATGACGAGATATGGAGGATGGATCATGGATTCAAGTCATGGAAATCCAGCCCGTAAAAAACATGAGCCCTCGCACAAAGGGATCCGTCGGAAGCCTAAACCCGAAGGAAGTGAGACAAGAACACCACGTTCTCGCCGGGCTCAGGAGTGGGAATGACCTGCCCTGGAGCAGGCAGCCTGTGCGAAATCTCGCCGGTTAGATACCTGGCGTCTCGCAGCTTTAGCACATCTTCTTCCGTGATGGAAGAAGACATCTATCGGCTGTGCTGGTCGGAGCCGGACAGCGTCGAAGGTCCGAAGTGCCTAAATCTGAAGCTTTGGGTGTTAGAACTCGAAGCGCGAGGCGAACTCGATGGAGGGTGTAAAAAAGAAGAGGGCCTTGGTCTCGTTATAAAGAGGTTGAATACCAAGAGCCCACCCCGTTGTCGATTAGGACTCTCCTTCGATAGAGGAGGCGTGCCGACGGGCGCGGTTGGGTTACCCACGTCCGTATTAATGAGAATCCCGGAATAAGGGGGCACGATCTATGCTTTGATAAGACGTGCCAAGGAAACCGCCTCGCTAAACGCGCTAAGGTGGAACGGTAAAAAACGATTCATATAAAGGCCTGGCCGTGGTGTGATGTCACGCCACGGAATACGTCAGCAGATCTATGCAAAAGTTATTCTCTCTACGGTGGTATGTGGAACTTGTTTTGCAGAGTCGGACACTATCCTGGTGTTCAAAACCTTCTATGAAGTATTCGGAGAAGGAACCCGCCTTGCAATGCCGAAGACAATATGCGCGCCGGACTCGTCGTCATTGAAGCCTGGTTCAGGGGCTACTGAGGGAGTCCTGGACTAGGGGGTGTCCGGATAGCCGAACTATCATCACGGCCGGATTCCAAGACTATGAAGATACAAGATTGAAGACTTCGTCCCGTGTCCGGATGGGACTTTCCTTGGCGTGGAAGGCAAGCTTGGCTATACGGATATGTAGACCTCCTACCATTGTAACCGACTCTGTGTAACCCTAACCTATCCGGTGTCTATATAAACCGGAGGGTTTTAGTCCGTAGGACGAACAACAATCATACCATAGGCTAGCTTCTAGGGTTTAGCCTCCTTGATCTCGTGGTAGATCTACTCTTGTACTACCCATATCATCAATATTAATCAAGCAGGAGTAGGGTATTACCTCCATCGAGAGGGCCCGAACCTGGGTAAAGACATCGTGTCCCTTGTCTCCTATTACCATCCGCCTAGACGCACAGTTCGGGACCCCCTACCCGAGATCCGCCGGTTTTGACACCGACAGTCGGCATTCTGGGAACGGGGGTACCCAGACATGCCTGCCTGCGGACTGCGGCGTGGCTCAAGGGGTGGCCCAGCACGGCCCATCTTCATCAACACAAGCTCAAGACCCTCGCGAGGGGCCAAGCCTCGCGGGGCGGACGACAGGAAGCTTCCTCAGGCACGGCCTCATCAGGCTGGCTCGCGAGGAGGCAGAGAGATCAAGGCGGGGTACCTCACGAGGTGCCCATGACGCAAGCCATGACGACCAAGGGCGCCAGGTGGGCGCCAGCCCGCGCAGTGTCCTCATTTCCTCTTTGGTGCAAAGGGGCAAGCGAGGCGAGCATCAA
The DNA here is from genome assembly GCA_021605145.1 of Aegilops bicornis. Taxonomy (NCBI): domain Eukaryota; kingdom Viridiplantae; phylum Streptophyta; class Magnoliopsida; order Poales; family Poaceae; genus Aegilops; species Aegilops bicornis. The sequence continues at coordinate 468,068,968 of CM038675.1, read as the reverse complement.
GCAAAGGCACCTGTTTCGGTGCAACAAGACCAAGACCGTCAACGGCAGGAAGGAAGTCATCGTGGAGCCCAAGCCGGGCGTCACCACGAGCCTTTGACAAATGAGGACCAACTTTAGTCGGGATAAGTGTACTAGATGTTCCCCTTCAAAATGGCCAAATGTTGGCGCCCTTCCCGCTCAATATTTGGGAAGAGGCCCAGGGCCTCTGCCTATAAATAGGACTAGCCACCCACAGAGCTAGGAGGGAGGATTTTGAATAGAGAGAGAGAAAGAGGGAGAGAGAAGCGACTGAACTCCCCCTAGCAGTTCATCGCACCGGCCTAGAACAGACCCTCGCGAGGCTGTTCTTCCTTGTATTGTTCATCATCAGCCCAAGAGGCAATCCACCACACCACACCTTTGGAGTAGGGTGTTACACCACAATGGTGGCCCAAACCAGTATAAACCTTGTGTCTCTTGTGTTGTTCTTTTGGTAGTTTAGATCCTAGCGAGGCGGCGAGGTGCAGGTAGGTAGGGGGTGAGATCTCCGCGTGCACCCCAGAGTTTGAACCTAGAGGGTCTGCCGGAACCCGAAATCCGAGAGAACGCAAGAGACGGCGCCCGATTTGGTGCCCCGTAGGCGAATCCCGATGCTCGCTGGCGTTCGGCCTTCTGTGTGAGCTCATGGAGCTACTCCGTGGCTCGTGGCACACCGCCCACCACAGGTCATCTGCACGTGGGCCTGGGGGCTAATCGCCACGTTGACCAAGTCAACTACTGTTGGCGTGGCGACTCGCCACTTGACATGCGGGCCCCATGCCATAAAACGAATAAAAACAAATAGATAAATTGCTAATTAATTAAATTAATTAATTAATTAAAACCTAATCTCTCACTGACTACTGCGCCCCACCTGCTAATTAACCCATTTAGTTAGTTTTAAAACTCTGTTAATGCCCCTGACAATGACATGTGGGTCCCACTAGACCCACCTGTCTGGTTTGACTGGTCAACCGACCAGTTGACCTACTGACATCACTCTGATGTCATGCTTGCGCCATCAAACACTATTCTGGATAATGTCGGCTTTAAATAAATAATTAAAATCAGAAAATGATTTAAGTCTTTAGAAAATCATATCTTTTAATCCGTAACTCGGATGAAAATACTTTCTACATGAAAGTTGCTCAGAACGACGAGACGATTCTGGATACGCAGCCCGTTCGTCCGCCATACACCCCTAACCTATCGAACTCGCAACTTTCCCCCTCCGGTTCATCTGTCCGAAAACGCGAAACACCGGGAATACTTTCCCGGATGTTTCCCCCCTTCGCCGGTATCACCTACTACCGCGATTGGGCACACCTAGCATCACGCTTTGTCATGTCATGCATCGTCATGCATTTGTTTGCATTGTATTTATTGTTTCTTCCCCCTCTTCTCCCACTAGACACCGAGACCGACACCGCTGCTACCTAGGACGACTACGGTGTTGACGACCCCTCCTTCTCGGCTGAGCTTCCAGGCAAGCCCCCCCCCCCCCCCCGCCTTGATCACCAGATATCGCCTATTCTTCTCTATACTTCTTGCATTAGAGTAGTGTAGCATATTACTGCTTTCCGTTATTCCTATCATGATGCATAGCCTGCCCTTGCTACTACTGTTGATACCTTTACCTGCAATCCTACCTGCTTAGTATAGGATGCTAGTATTCCATCTGTGGCCCTACATTCTTGTCCATCTACCTTGCTATACTATCGAGCCGTGATCACTCGGGAGGTGATCACGGGTATATACTTATATACTATTACATGATACCTGTGGTGACTAAAGATGGGTCGGCTCGTAGGAGCACCCGCGAGTGGATCTTTGTGGCGGAGCGACAGGGCAGATTGAGACCACTTAGGCAAGAGGTGGGCCTGGCCCTGGTCGGTGTCCGCAGTTACATCATTAACACGCTTAACGAGATCTTGGTATTTGATCTGAGTGGCCATTTGGTCTATACGCACTAACCAACTACGTGGGAAAGATATGGGCACTCGGTGTCGTGGTATCAGCCGAAGCCTTCGTGGCGTCAGCGACTGAGCGGCGCGCGCCGGATTGGACTGGAACGCCTGTTAGGCTAGGTCTGCTTCCGGCCGCGTACGCAACGTGCAGGTGTGCTAAGGGCGATGGGCCCAGACCCCTGTGCACTTATGTTTAGACCGTCGTGTTGACCTCTCTATTGACCTAGGTGGGGCTGCGATGTGTTGATCTTCCGCGGCCAGGCATGACCTAGAAAAGTGTGTCCGACCAAATGGGATCGAGCGTGTTGGGTTATGTGGTGCACCCCTGCAGGGAAGTTAATCTATTCGAATAGCGGTGATCTTCGGTAACAGGATGACTTGGAGTTGTACCTTGACCTTATGACAACTAGAACCAGATACTTAATAAAACATACCCTTCCAAGTGCCAGATACAACCCAGTGATCGCTCTCTAACATGGCGACGAGGAGGGGATTGCCGGGTTGGATTATGCTATGCGATGCTACTTGGAGGACTTCAATCTACTCTCTTCTACATGCTGCAAGATGGAGGTGGCCTGAAGCGTAGTCTTCGACAGGATTAGCTATCCCCCTCTTGTTCTGGCATTACTGCGATTCGATCCACCGATATGGCCCTTTACACATATACCCTTGCATATGTAGTGTAGCTCCTTGCTTGCGAGTACTTTGGATGAGTACTGACGGTTGCTTTTCTCCCTCTTTCCCCCCCTTTCCCTTCTACCTGGTTGTCACAACCAGATATCGGAGCCCAGAGCAGCGACGCCATCACGACGGCATTTACTCTACTACACCGGAGGTGCCTACTACTACGTGCAGGCCGCTAACAACGACCAGGAGTAGTTTAGGAGGATCCCAGACAGGAGGCCTGTGCCTCTTCTGATCTGTATCCCAGTTTGTGCTAGCCTTCTTAAGGAAAACTTGTTTACTAATATCTGTACTTAGATATTGTTGCTTCCGCTGACTCGTCTATGATCGAGCACTTGTATTCGAGCCCTCGAGGCCCCTGGCTTGTATTATGATGCTTGTATGACTTATTTATGTTTTTAGAGTTGTGTTGTGATATCTTCCCGTGAGTCCCTGATCTTGATCATACACGTTTGCGTGCGTGATTAGTGTATGATTGAATCGGGGGCGTCACAGCCGTGACTTGGAAATACGGATTCTTGGAGTCATGTTCCCTGCCACACTGGTAGTCATTGAATCCAAAAGGTTGGATGTCATTTTGGGAATGGATTGGTTGACAAAGCATCAGGTCTGCATAAATTGTGCAACTGTGGAAATTACGTTAACAAATCCAGCAGGACAGATAGCAAGGTTTGTGGCTCGTAGAACCATGCCTAAGAAGGAATTGGTTTTTGCAGCAATATCCTCAGATGTGGAATTAGTACCAGTGGTCAGTGAGTTTCCAGATGTATTCCCTGAAGAACTACCAGGAATGCCACCAGACCGGGAACTTGAGTTTGCCATTGATCTCGTGCCAGGAACGGCACCCATATACAAGAAATATTACCGGATGCCTTCATCCAAACTGGTTGAGCTAAAGAAACAACTCGATGAGATGCTCAAGAAAGGATACATCCGCCCCTGTTCTTCACCCTGGGGGTCAACTACCATATTCGTGAACAAAAAGGATGGTAGTCTTCGGATGTGCATAGACTATCGTCAGCTCAACGATGTCATTCTCATGAATAAATACTCACTCCTCAGAATTGATGATTTGTTCGATCAACTGCACAGAGCTCAAATCTTTTCCAAGATTGATTTAAGGACCGGGTATCATCAACTCAAGATCAGGAAAGAAGATATTCCTAAGACCACATTCACCACTCATTACGGTCTATATGAATACACAATTATGTCATTCAGGCTGACTAATGCTCCTGCCTTCTTCATGCATATGATGAACAAAGTGTTCATGGACTTATTGGACAAATTTGTGGTGGTCTTTATCGGTGATATTCTCATATACTCAAAGGGAGAAGAAGAGCATAAACAACATCTCCGAGCAGTATTGCAAAGGCTTCATGACCACCAGTTATATGAAAAATTCAGTAAGTGTGAATTCTGGCTTAAGCAAGTTGGATTTTTGGGGCACATACTCTCAGCTGAAGGAATAGCTGTGGATCCAAGCAATATTAAGGATGTGCTAAAATGGCCAGCACCCACGCCAGTGGCTGAAATCAGGAGTTTTCTAGGGCTTGCTGGTTATTACCGTCGATTCATTGAAGGCTTCTCCAAGATTGCTAAGCCCATGACAGAACTGCTAAAGAAATACCAAAAGTTCCTATGGTCATAGGATTGTGATAAGAGCTTCAACGAATTAAAGACTCATTTGACCTCAGCACCCGTGTTGACACTCCCAGGCATCTATCAAAGCTTTGATGTGTACTGCGATGCATCTCGAAAGGGCCCAGGATGCGTACTCATGCAAGATGACAAGGTTGTGGCTTATGCATCCAGACAGCTATGACCAAACGAAGGAAATTACCCTACTCATGACTTGGAGCTAGCAGCCGTTGTGCATGTATTAAAAATTTGGAGGCATTATCTTATTGGAAAGCGGTGTCAAATATTCACCGACCACAAAAGTCTCAAGTACATATTTATGCAACCTGATTTAAATCTCCGACAAAGAAGATGGCTCGAGTTGGTCAAGGATTATGACCTCGGGATAAACTATCACCCGGGTAAAGCTAACGTGGTCGCAGATGCTCTTAGCCGCAAGCCAGCCATAGTCAATGTATTTATGACATCTTTGCCTCCCGAGCTACAAGAAGAAATGGCCCAACTCAGTTTGATCATTGTAGGGGCTGATTGCACCAATATGATGGTAGGCACTACCACTCTAGAATAAGAAATTCGAAAAGCTCAGTCGGGAGATACGTTCTTGCAACACCAAGTCACCCACGTAAAAGGCAACAAGACTCAAGATTTCCTGATGGATGAGAAGGGTACCCTACGATTTTGAGGTCGAATATGTGTACCCAAAGCAGAAGAGTTGAGGGAGAAGATATTAAAGGAAACACACGAATCCTCATACTCGATCCATTCCGGACGTACCAAAATGTACGAGGACCTCAGGCAAACGTTTTGGTGGGATGGAATGAAGAAGGATATTGCATATTTCGTCGCCTGCTGTGATATATGCAATAGGGTTAAGGCGAAACATCAAAAACCCGTCGGGCTACTTCAACCTTTGCCCGTTCCACAATGGAAATGGGACAATGTCTGCATGGACTTTATCACCGATCTTCCACCCACCCCAGGTGGAAACAACTCTATATGGGTCGTGGTGGACATGTTAACCAAGGTGACCCATTTCATTCCTACCCGGACCACATACCGTGCAAATCAACTGGCTCAACTCTATGTGTCCCGAATCGTCAGTTTGCACGACGTACCTAGAACTATCACCTCAGATCGAGGATCCCTTTTTACCTCGACATACTGGTCACGTCTTCACCAAGCCTTGGGGACATCATTGAAAGTATAGCACAACTTATCACCCTCGGACAGATAGCCATACGGAGCGAGTAAATCAAATACTCGAGGACATGCTCCGGGCATGTCCTCTCCCTCAAGGATCCAAGGGGGAAGACAACTTACCCTATGCTGAGTTTTCCTAAAACAACAACTATCAAGCCAGCCTCAAGATGTCACCATATGAAGCCTTGTATGGACGCAAGTGCCATACCCCCTTAAACTGGTCCCAGACTGGAGATAGTCGTATTTTTGGGACTGACCTGATGATGGAAGCCGAGAAGCAGGTCAGGGAAATCCGAGACAGATTACAACTAGCCAAGTCTTGACAGAAGAGCTACCATGATGTTAAGCACCGACAGATCAGTTTTGAACCTGGTGAATATGTCTACCTCCGAGTCACACCTATGAAAGGAGTCAAGAGATTTCAGACTTGGGGAAAGCTTGCACCAAGGTATATTGGCCCATTTCTAGTTATGTCCAAGGTTGGCACAGTGGCATATCAATTGGAACTTCCCCTGGAACTGTCAGAGATACATAATGTCTTCCACGTATCACAGTTGTGAAGGTGTATCTCACCACCTGAGAAACAGACTGATATAGCAGAAATAGAGCTTGCTAAGGATCTGACATATGAAGAGAAACCTTTCCAAATATTGGATGAGATGGAAAGAATATGAAGAGAAACCTTTCCAAATATTGGATGAGATGGAAAGAGTCACCCGTAGAAAGTCGGTTAAGTTTTACAAGGTGCAGTGGGAACACCATACTGAAGGAGAAGCTACGTGGGAAAGAGAAGACTTTTTGAGGACAACATATCCTGAGTTGTTTCCTGAGCAACTGAATCTCGAGGGTGAGATTCATCCTAAGGGGGGGGGGGGGGGAGGTTTGTGACACCCTGGTTTTTGCCCTCTTTCTTTTTTCTGAATTTTATTGCATTTTTTATTTGAATTTGAGTTTTGTATCAACTCATTTGGACTTATTCACTTGGGCATTTCTTTGACTTTCACCCAAGTGACTCATCTCACTCTCAAACTCATCTCCTTCTCTCTGATATATCAAAATATGGCCATGGGAATATTTTCTTAAATGAAAAATGTTCATTTTCTCTATGAAACACCACTTCAGTCACTTATGCTCCAAAGAAACCCTCATTTTTCTTGCCCACAAAAATCTGAGAAAATTCTTGAATATTCTTTAGACCTTGGCACACCTCCCTATGAAAAAAATATTTCATGGTTATTTGGAATATTTTTGCTTTCTGAAAAAATCTTTTTCTCGTTTCTAGCCGTAAAAATGCATGTTGTGCAGGAAGTGCATTTTTTCTTGATCCAATGGAGCTAAAAGTTTTAGGGCTTCATTACCCTCCTAAGTAACCCTTAACCACCAAATCTCAGCTCTTAACACTCTCTAGATTCTTCTGTATTAAGCTCCAAAGTTTCTGGCCAGAAACTTGCCAAGAGGCTACAGTCTCACGGAGTCGACCTATGCTTAACATAGATGCTTGGATCGACCTAGCCTTGCAAAGACAAAACCCCAGACATGAATTTAGTGCTTGGAGCACCGTGTAGCAAAAGTTCACGTGGTCATCGCGTGTGGACATGGTGCCAGGCAGCTGCTTGATGCGCTCTGGGTGCCGCTAACGCCTCTGTTTCACTTGTGCGCGTGCCCGAGGTGAAACCAGCTCGCCACCAAGCGCCTGCTGCCTTGACTCATTGCCCTTGACCTCTCCCTACCGCTCGCCACAGCGATCACGAGCACGCCGTGCCCGAGCACACAGTGAGCTCGTTCTCACTACTGCTGTCTCATCTTGCGCCCTGTGCTCGGCTGCGAGCTCCATAGTGGCCGCGTGATCCCTGGCCACTTTTCCCTCTCTCACGGGCGCCTCTCGTCACCGTGCCCGCTTCCAGAGCCTCCGGCGAGCTCTCGATCCCCTCCTCGGCCAAGCCTATAAATAGGACCCTCCCGAGCTTGTTTCTCCTCACCACTCCACTCCTCTGCATACACAACCCCTCCTAGATAGCTGCGGCCTGGCAGGGCAAGCCTCTGGTCGTTGTTCCCCTCCCGAGTTCGCCGGTGATCCCTTCCTCTGCCCCTCCCATGCCACTGCCTCTCGAGCTTCACGGACTGCTCAGGTGTGTACCTGGTGGTCCAATAGTCCTACCTGGTGCCTCTGGAGCCACTAGAACGACCTCACGACGGTGACGTCTTCCTCTCCACGAGCTCCGCCCACTGCAGCCGCTGGAGATGACCACCTCTTTCCACATTTCGGGTACGAGCAGGTGCGCCAGGACCTCCTCTCTCGATCCCTCCCTTCCACGACGACCGTCGTGTCCTCCTCGCCGGAGAAAGCCCCGGCGACGAGCCACCGTCCTTTGTTTCTCTCCCTCTCCCTCAAAATCTGACGGGTGTGGCCCATTGTTAGCCTCACCACTCGCACCTGAAGCGGTATGAGTGGAGGCGTATTCGCTAGAAATACGCATTCGACGTCACCCCTCACTAATTTTCTTAAAAATCAAATTTAATTCAGAAATTTAACCAAACTTTGACTAGCTATAACCTCTATTCTATAAGTCCAAATGACATGATTCTTTTTGCGTTGGTTTTGTGTTGAAATTTTCTATAAGCATGCAAAAGATGAGATTTTTGCTTGCTGTGATTTTTTTCTGGTGAATTAAACAGTGTTATGTGACATTTTCTTTTTATTATTTTAATTATTTTCAGAGGAGGGAACTTGCCTTGAAGATCACCAGAGGGAGTGTGACCCTCCTCTGCACTAAGGCAAGCCATCACAAATATTTGCAAGAATGTCATTTCAATAACTATGGTTTTCACTTGAATATGATCATTTTAAATGCATATAGAAAATTCATATAAATTCATTTGATGCTAGTTGCATGTTCTTGCTGTGATTATTATGTTATCAGTAGCATTTTAGTTGGATGGTTAAGTTTATGTAGTAGAGTAATATGACATTACGCTTGATTTAGTTAATATCGAGATTATGTTGAAAATAATGCATAAGTTGTCATTGCATTTTCATGGCATACTATGACTCGATAAAATTATTTACAAGTTGAAACCTGAAAATAAACCAACTTGAACATGTTGTTGATCGAGTCATGGTGCCACCGAATCGAGCTTCCCAAACTGCAACCACATTTGTCTTTATGAGGGGCCCTTTCTCGTTTGTTGTTATGCCTCTTGCCGGTGCCTCCAACTAGGGAAGGTTATGCGCTGACGCTACCCTGGACCGGTAGGCAGGTATAACCTTGTGTGCCTGTAGTTGTTTCGGTACCATGTCCCCGTTTGGGACGATTGTTTTGCCATGACGGTGGCTGTTGGATGTCCGGAGTGGCATCGGGGCCACCCATGACTTAGCCCAAAGGGGAGTTGGTCGTAGTGGCCGGGAGAGTGTCATGGCAATAGACTAGTTCTGTCAGAACGCCGTTGGTCTACCCGAATGGGAGTCCGAGGCCATGGGTTCCATGGTGTGGGTACAGTGGCTAACCTCTGCAGAGTGTGTATAATCAATCGATAGCCGCGTCCTCGGTCATGGACACAAGTTCGTAGTAGGTCACATCGTGGATCAAAAAAAATATTAATCTTGCACACTAAGTGAATACTTGTGGCACTGAGTTGTTGAGACCATCGAGATGGTTTCGTTTGTGATTCAGGAGTGATCACCTTGATATGATGAGGTTTGTGGTTACGAGGTAACCGAGATGGTATGCGGGTCTGAAAGGCCCTCTTATGAGCACGATCACTTCATGAGTAGTATGTTAATTCTGGCATTAAACATGATTAAATATCATTGTTGTTGTTTGCCACTGTTGCTTTGTTTGTGTGAGCTTGCAAGTACATTCAATGCACTGACCTGGCGTGTCATGCCAGTTTCAGGAGAAATCATACCGGAGTTGGAGTTGCATATCGCATCGCAGTCTAGACCGTGTCCACATCACTGTCCCTGTGAGATGGATTCCTTCTACGTCGTCGTTCCGCTGCCGCGTAATAGTATCGTGATGTCGAGGCCCCTGCTCATGTCTACTAAATAATGTACATATGCTAGAGGTCCGTCGCCCCCCTGGATTTCAATTCCTAGTTAGTTGATTCCCAATTAAAGGAAGCATTCCCCGGCATAATAGGCGCTAGTCCGCCTATTACGCCGGGGAAGGAGTGCCTCGAAGTTTATCTTAGGGGTGTGTGGGGCCTAGGAGCTGCTGGCGCCCGATCTGGAGGTCGGTCGGGCTTAAAGGGATGGTCGGGGGGCGCTGCCGAGCACAACGTTGGTGTGAGGTCGGGGGGGGGGGGGCGATGGAGGCAGGGGTCTGGGCCGGTGGTCGCTGGCAGTTCGAGAAAGATCATCAACAATGACTGGCGGGAGGTAGACGAAGGCCATCTGCCCGTTCCTTGTAGATCGGGCGGTTCATAAAAAAATAGACTGACCTATTTATTTTCAGTCGACTGTTATTTTGATAGGACCACATGTGGTGGTGTCTTTGGAGGAGTACTGCATTTCAAAGCAATCCTCGTGCCCATATATTACATAATCATACAGAGTATGTGACACCCGAGTTTTTGCCCTCTTTCTTTTTCTGGATTTTATTGCATTTTTTATTTGAATTTGAGTTTTGAATCAACTCATTTGGACTTAATCACTTGGGCATTTATTTGACTTTCACCCAAGTGCCTCATCTCACTCTCAAACTCATCTCTTTCTCTCCGATATATAAAAATATGGCCATGGGAATATTTTCCAAAGCAACCCTCATTTTTCTTGCCCACAAAAATCTGAGAAACTTCTTGAATATTCTTTGGACCTTGGCACACCTCCTGATACGTCTCCAACGTATCTATAATTTTTGATTGCTCCATGCTATATTATCTTGTGTTTTGGACATTATTGGGATTTATTATTCACTTTTATATTATTTTTGGGACTAACCTATTAACCGGAGGCCCAAATTGTAATTGCTGTTTTTTGCCTATTTCAGAGTTTCGCAGAAAAAGAATATCAAACGGAATGAAACCTTCGGGAACGTGATTTTCGGAATGAACATGATCCAGGAGACTTGGACCCTACGTCAAGAAACAAAGCAGGAAGCCAGGAGGTAGGGGGCGCGCCTACCCCCCTAGGTCGCGCCCTCCACCCTCGTGGGCCCCATGTTGCTCCACCGACTTACTCCTTCCTCCTATATATACCTATGTACCCCCAAACGATCAGATACGGAGCCAAAAACCTAATTCCACCACCGCAACCTTTTGTACCCACGAGATCCCATCTTGGGGCCTGTTTTGGAGCTCCGCCGGAGGCGGCATCCATCACGGAGGGCTTCTACATCAACACCATAGCCTCTCCGATGAAGTGTGAGTAGTTTACCTCAGACCTTCGGGTCCATAGATAGTAGCTAGATGGCTTTCACTCTCTTTTTGGATCTCAATACAATGTTCTCCCCCTCTCTCATGGAGATCTATCCGATGTAATCTTCTTTTGCGGTGTGTTTGTTGAGACCGATGAATTGTGGGTTTATGATCAAGTTTATCTATGAACAATATTTGAATCTTCTCTGAATTATTTTATGTAGGATTGGTTATCTTTGCAAGTCTCTTCGAATTATCAGTTTGGTTTGGCCTACTAGATTGATCTTTCTTGCAATGGAAGAAGTGCTTAGCTTTGGGTTCAATCTTGCGGTGTCCTTTCCCGATGATGAGGGGCAGCAAGGCATGTATAGTATTGTTGCCATCGAGGATAACAAAATGGGGTTTTTATCATATTGCATGAATTTATCCCTCTACATCCTGTGATCTTGCTTAAGGCGTTACTCTGTTCTTATGAACTTAATACTCTAGATGCATGCTGGATAGCGGTCGATGTGTGGAGTAATAGTAGTAGATGCAGGCAGGAGTCGGTCTACTTGTCTCAGACATGATGCCTATATACATGATCATACCTAGATATTCTCATAACTATGCTCAATTACATCAATTGCTCAACAGTAATTTGTTCACCCACCGTAAAATACTTATGCTCTTGAGAGAAGCCACTAGTGAAACATATGGCCCCTGGGTCTATCTTCATCATATTAATCTTCCAACACTTAGTTATTTCCGTTGTTTTTTACTTTGCTTTTATTTTACTTTGCATCTTTATCATAAAAATACCAAAAATATTATCCTATCATATCTGTCAGATCTCACTCTCGTAAGTGACCGTGTAGGGATTGAGAACCCCTTATCGCGTTGGTTGTGAGGATTTATTTGTTTTGTGTAGGTACGAGGGACTCACGCGTAGCCTCCTACTCGATTGATACCTTGGTTCTCAAAAACTGGGGGAAATACTTACGCTACTTTGCTGCATCACCCTTTCCTCTTCAAGGGAAAACCAATGCATCGCTCAAGAGGTAGCAAGAAGGATTTCTGGCGCCGTTGCCGGGGAGGTCTATGCAAAATTCCTACATACCAAGTACCCATCACAAACCCTTATCTCCCGCATTACATTATTTTCCCTTTGCCTCTCATTTTCCTCTCCCTTACTTCACCCTTGCCGTTTTATTCGCCCTCTCTTTTCCGTTTGCCTCTTTCGCCCGTTTCTTGTTTGCTCGTGTGTTGGTTTGCTTATTTGTCACGATGGCTCAAGATAATACCAAATTATGTGACTTTACCAATACCAACAATAATGATTTCCTTAGCACTCTGATTGATCCTCTTACTGATACTGAATCTTGTGAAATCAATGCTGCTTTGTCGAATCTTGTCATGAAAGATCAATTCGCCGGCCTTCCTAGTGAAGATGCCGCTACTCATCTAAATAGCTTCGTCGATTTGTGTGATATGCAAAATAAGAAAGATGTTGATCATGATATTGTTAAATTGAAGCTATTTCCTTTCGCTTAGAGATCGGTGCTAAAGCTTGGTTTTGTCTTTGCCTAAAAATAGTATTGATTCTTGGAATAAGTGCAAAGATGCTTTTATCTCTAAGTATTTTCCTCCCGCTAAGATCATCTCTCTTAGAAACGATATTATGAATTTAAGCAACTTGATCATGAACATGTTGCACAAGCTTGGGAGAGGATGAAATTAATGATATGTAATTTCCCTACGCATGGTTTGAATTTGTGGATGATTATAAAAAAAATTATGCCGGATTGAATTTTGCTTCTAGAGATCTTTTAGATTCGGCATGGGAGGCACTTTTATGGAAATCACTTTAGGAGAAGCTACTAAACTCCTAGATAATATTATGGTTAATTATTCTCAATGGCACCTTTGAAAGATCTACTAATAAAAAAGTACATGCGATAGAAGAAATTAATGTTTTGAGTGTAAAGATGGATGAACTTATGAAATTATTTGCTACTAAGAGTGTTTCTTCTGATCCCAATGATATGCCTTTGTCTACTTTGATTGAGAATAATAATGAATCTATGGATGTGAATTTTGTTGGTAGGAATAATTTTGGTAACAACGCCAGATAGAGGAAACTTTAATCCTAGGCCTTATCCTAGTAATTCCTCTAATAATTATGGTAATTCCTACAACAACTCTTATGGAAATTTTAATAAGATGCCCTCTGATTTGAGACTAGTGTTAAGGAATTTACGAATTCGAAAAAGAATTTCAATGCCTTGCTTGAAGAAAAATTGCTTAAAGTGGATGAATTGGCTAGGAACGTTGATAGAATTTCTCTTGATGTTGATTCCTTGAAACTGAGATCTATTCCTCCTAAGCATGATATCAATGAGTCTCTCAAAGCCATGAGAATTTCCATTGATAAGTGCAAAGAAAGAACTGCTAGGATGCGTGCTAAGAAAGATTGCTTTATAAAAGCGTGTTCTTCAAATTTCTATTAAAATAAAGATGAAGATCTAAAAGTTATTGATGTGTCGCCTATTAAATCCTTGTTTTGCAATATGGATCATGATAATGATGGGACTGAATATGATCCACCTTTACGTAGAAGGCGTTCAAAAAATTCAGAGTTTTTAGATCTTGATGCTAAAATTGATAAAAGTGGGATTGAAGAGAACAAAACCCTAGATATTAATAAACCCACTATTTTGGACTTCAAGGAATTTAATTATGATAATTGCTCTTTGATAGATTGTATTTCCTTGTTGCAACCTGTGCTAAATTCTCCTCATGCTTATAGTCAAAATAAAGCTTTTACCAAACATATCGTTGATGCTTTGATGCAATCTTATGAAGAAAAACTTGAGTTGGAAGTTTCTATCCCTAGAAAACTTTATGATGAGTGGGAACCCACTATTAAAATTAAGATTAAATATCATGAAGCTATGATTTGTGTGATTTGGGTGCTAGTGTTTTCACGATTCCAAAAACTTTGTGTGATTTGCTAGGTTTCCATGATTTTGATGGTTGCTCTTTAAACTTGCACCTTGCGGATTCCACTATTAAAAAACCTATGGGAAGAATTAATGATGTTCTTATTGTTGCAAATAGGAACTATGTGCCCATAGATTTTAACGTTCTTGACATAGATTGCAATCCTTCATGTCCTATTATTCTTGGTAGACCTTTCCTTAGAACGATTGGTGTAATTATTGATATGAAGGAAGGGAATATTAGGTTCCAATTTCCATTAAAGAAAGGCATGGAACACTTCCCTAGGAAGAAAATAAAACTACCATATGAATCTATTATGAGAGCCACTTATGGATTGCCAACTAAAGATGGCAATACCTAGATCTATCCTTGCTTTTATGCCTAGCTAGGGGCGTTAAACGACATCACTTGTTGGGAGGCAACCCAATTTTATTTTTACTTTTTTGCTTTTTTCTTCTGTTTAGGAATAAATGTTTGATCTAGCATCTGTTTAGATGTGTTTTTATGTTTTAATTAGTGTTTGTGCCAAGTTAAACCTATAGGATCTCCTTGGATGATAGTTATTTGATCTTGCTGTAATTTCCAGAAACTTTCTGTTCACGAAAACAATTGTTAAAAATCACCAGAACGTGATACAATATTGATTCCAATTGCTGCTGATCAATAAACAAACTTTCTAGGTCTTCCTATTTTTTCTTATTTTTTGGAGTTCCAGAAGTTTGCGTTAGTTACAGATTACTACAGACTGTTCTGTTTTTGACAGATTCTGTTTTTCATGTGTTGTTTGCTTATTTTGATGAATCTATGGCTAGTAAAATAGTTTATAAACCATAGAGAAGTTGTAATACAGTAGGTTTAACACCAATATAAATAAATAATGAGTTTATTACAGTACCTTGAAGTGGACTTCTGTTTTCTTTCGCTAACGGAGCTCATGAGATTTTCTGCTAAGTTTTGTGTTGTGAAGTTTTCAAGTTTTGGGTGAAAGATTTGATGGATTATGGAATAAGGAGTGGCAAGAGCCTGAGATTGGGGATGCCCATGGCACCCCCAAGATAATCTAAGGACACCAAAAAGCCAAAGCTTGGGGGTGCCCCGGAAGGCATCCCCTCTTTCGTCTACTTCCATTGGTAACTTTACTTGGAGCTATATTTTAATTCACCACATGATATGTGTTTTGCTTGGAGTGTCTTGTATGATTTGAGTCTTTTATTTTTAGTTTACCACAATAATCCTTGCTGTACACACCTTTTGAGAGAGACACACATGATTCGGAAATTATTAGAATACTCTATGTGCTTCACTTATATCTTTTGAGTTATATAGTTTTTGCTCTAGTACTTCACTTATATCTTTTAGAGCACGGTGGTGGATTTGTTTTATACAAACTATTGATCTCTCATGCTTCACTTAGATTATTTTGAGAGTCTTAAATAGCATGGTATTGCTTAATTAATCCTAATATGCTAGGTATTCAAGATTAGTAAAAACTTTCTTATGAGTGTTTTGAATACTAAGAGAAGTTTGATGCTTGATGATTGTTTTGAGACATGGAGGTAGTGATATTAAAGTCGTGCTAGTTGAGTAGTTGTGAATTTGAGAAATACTTGTGTTGAAGTTTGCAAGTCCCGTAGCATGCACGTATGGTAAACGTTATGTAACAAATTTGAAACATGAGGTGTTCTTTGATTGTCTTCCTTATGAGTGGCGGTCGGGGACGAGCGATGGTCTTTGCCTACCAATCTATCCCCCTAGGAGCATGCACGTAGTGCTTGGTTCTTCATGACTTGTAGATTTTTGCAATAAGTATGTGAGTTCTTTATGACCAATGTTGAGTCCATGGATTATACGCACTCTCACCTTTCCATCATTGCTAGCCTCTTCGGTACCGTGCATTGCCCTTTCTCACATTGAGAGTTGGTGCAAACTTGGCGGTGCATCCAAACCCCGTGATATGATACGCTCTTTCACACATAAACCTCCTTATATCTTCCTCAAAACAGCCACCGTACCTAAATATTATGGCATTTCCATAGCCATTCCGAGATATATTGCCATGCAACTTTCCACCATCTAGTTCATCATGACACGTTCATCATTGTCATATTGCTTTGCATGATCATGTAGTTGACATAGTATTCATGGCAAAGCCACTGTTCATAATTCTTTCATACATGTCACTCTTGGTTCATTGCATATCCCGGTACACCGTCGGAGGCATTCATATAGAGTCATACTTTGTTCTAGTATCGAGTTATAATCATTGAGTTGTAAATAAATAGAAGTGTGATGATCATCATTTTCAAGAGCATTGTCCCAAGTGAGGAATAAAAAAAAGAGATAAAGGCCATAAAAAAAAGAGAAGGCCCAAAAAAATGAGAGAAAAAGAGAGAAGGGACAATGTTACTATCCTTTTACGACACTTGTGCTTCAAAGTAGCACCATAATCTTCATGATAGAGAGTCTCTTGTTTTGTCACTTTCATATACTAGTGGGAATTTTTCATTATAGAACTTGGCTTGTATATTCCAACAATGGACCTCCTCAAGTGCCCTAGGTCTTCGTGAGCGAGCAAGTTGGATGCACACCCACTTAGTTTCTTTTATTGAGCTTTCCTATATTTATAGCTCTAGTGCATCCATTGCATGGCAATCCCTACTCCTTGCATTAACATCAATCGATGGGCATCTACATAGCTCATTGATTAGCCTCGTTGATGTGAGACTTTCTCCTTTTTTGTCTTCTCCACATAACCCCCATCATCATATTCTATTCCACCCATAGTGCTATGTCCATGGCTCGCGCTCATGTATTGCGTGAAGGTTTATAAGTTTGAGATTACTAAAGTATGAAACAATTGCTTGGCTTGTCATCGGGGTTGTGCATGATGAGAGCATTTTTGTGTGATGAAGATGGAGCATGACTAAACTATATGATTTTGTAGGGATGAACTTTCTTTGGCCATGTTATTTTGAGAGGACATAATTGCTTAGTTAGTATGCTTGAAGTATTATTATTTTTATGTCGATATGAACTTTTATCTTGAATCTTTCGGATCTGAATATTCATACCACAATTAAGAAGAATTACATTGAAAATTATGCCAAGTAGCACTCCGCATCAAAAATTCTGTTTTTATCATTCACCTACTCGAGGACGAGCATGAATTAAGCTTGGGGATGCTTGATACGTCTCCAACGTATCTATAATTTTTGATTGCTCCATGCTATACTATCTTATGTTTTGGAAATTTTTGGGCTTTATTATTCACTTTTATATTATTTTTGGGACTAACATATTAACCGGAGGCCCAGCCCAGAATTGCTGTTTTTTTGCCTATTTCAGAGTTTCGCAGAAAAAGGATATCAAACGGAGTCCAAACGGAATGAAACCTTCGGGAATGTGATTTTCGGAACGAACATGATCCAGAAGACTTAGACCCTACGTCAAGAAACAAAGCAGGAAGCCACGAGGTAGGGGGGCGCGCCTACCCCCCTAGGGCGCGCCCTCCACCCTCGTGGGCCCCATGTTGCTCCACCGACGTACTCCTTCCTCCTATATATACCTACGTACCCCCATACGATCAGCTACGGAGCCAAAAACCTAATTCCACAGCCGCAACCTTCTGTACCCACGAGATCCCATCTTGTGGCCTGTTCCGGAGCTCCGTCGGAGGGGGCATCCATCATGGAGGGCTTCTACATCAACACCATAGCCTCTCCGATGAAGTGTGAGTAGTTTACCTCAGACCTTCGGGTCAATAGTTAGTAGCTAGATGGCTTTCTCTCTCTTTTTGGATCTCAATACAATGTTATCCCCCTCTCTCGTGGAGATCTATTCAATGTAATCTTCTTTTGCGGTGTGTTTGTTGAGACCGAGGAATTGTGGGTTTATGATCAAGTTTATCTTTGAATAATATTTGAATCTTCTGAATTCTTTTATGTATAATTATTTATCTTTGCAAGTCTCTTCGAATTATAAGTTTGGTTTGGCCTACTAGATTGATCTTTCTTGCAATGGCATAAGTGCTTAGCTTTGGGTTCAATCTTGCGATGTCCTTTCCTAGTGACAGTAGGGGCAGCAAGGCACGTATAATATTGTTGTCATCGAGGATAACAAGATGGGGTTTTTATCATATTACATGAATTTATCCCTCTACATCATGTCATCTTGCTTAAGGCGTTACTCTGTTCTTATGAACTTAATACTCTAGATGCATGCTGGATAGCGGTCGATGAGTGGAGTAATAGTAGTAGATGCACGAGTGAGTCGGTCTACTTGTCTCGAACGTGATGCCTATATACATGATCATACCTAGATATTCTCATAACTATGCTCAATTCTGTCAATTTCTCAACCGTAATTTGTTCACCCACCGTAAAATACTTATGCTCTTGAGAGAAGACACTAGTGAAACCTATGGCCCCCGGGTCTATCCTCATCATATTAATCTTCCAACACTTAGTTATTTCCGTTGTTTTTTACTTTGCTTTTATTTTATTTTGCATCTTTATCATAAAAATACCAAATATATTATCCTATCATATCTATCAGATCTCACTCTCGTAAGTAACCGTGTAGGGATAGACAACCCCTTATCGCGCTGGTTGCGAGGATTTATTTGTTTTGTGTAGGTACGAGGGACTCGCGCGTAGCCTCCTACTTGATTGATACCTTGGTTCTCAAAAACTGAGGGAAATACTTACGCTACTTTTCTGCATCACCCTTTCCTCTTAAAGGGAAAACCAACGCAGTGCTCAAGAGGTAGCACCTCCCTGTGCAAAATTATTTCATGGTTATTTGGAATATTTTTGATATAGAAAATCTTTTCTGTTCTGGCCAGAAAATGCATGTTGTGAAGCAAGTGCATTTTTCCTTCATCCAATGGAGCTAGAAATTTTAGGGCTTCATTATCCTCCTAAGTAACCCTTAACCACCAAAAATCAGCCCTTAACTCTCTCTATTAAGCTCCAAAGTTTCTGTCCATAAACTTGCCAAGAAGCTACAGTCTCACCCAGTCGACCTGTGCTTAACTTAGATGCTTGGATCGACCTAGCCTTGCAAAGACAACACCCCAGACATGAATTTAATTCTCAACGCGCCGTGTAGCCAAAGTTCACGTGGTGACCGCGTGTGGACACGATGCCAGGTAGCTGCTCGACGCGCTCTGGATGCTGCCAACGCCTTTGTTTCGCTCGTGCATGCGCCCGAGGCCAAACCAGCTCGCCACCAAGCGCCTTATTCCTCGACTCATCGCCCTTGATCTCTCCCTACCGCTTGCATATGCTGGAGCTCGCCGCAGCGATCACGAGCACATCATGCCCGAGTGCACAGTGAGCCCGTGCTCACTGTTGTTGTCTCCTATTGTGCCCTGTGCTCAGCTGCGAGCTCCCACAGTGGCCGCGTGATCCCTGGCCACTTTCCCCTCTCTCATTGGCGCCTCTCATCACCGTGTGCTGCTTCTAGAGCCTCTGGTGACCTCTTGATCCCCTCCTCGGCCACGCCCATAAATAGGACCCTCCTGAGCTCGTCTCTCCTCACCACTCCACTCCTCTACATCCACAACCCCTCCTAGATAGCCTCGGCTCGGCAGGGCAGGCCTCTGGCTGCTGTTCCCCTCCCGAGCTCACCGGCGACCCCCTTCCTCTGCCCCTCCCACTCCACTGCCTCTCGAGCTCCACCAACTTCTCAGGCATGTTCCTGGTGGTCCACTGGTCCTAGCTGGTGCCTCTGGAGCCATCGGAACAACCTCACGATGCTGGCGTCTTCCTCTCTGACGAGCTCCGCCCATTGCAGCCGTTGGAGACGACCACGCCAACCTCGTCCGACCACCTCTCGCCACGTTTCGAGTACGAGTAGGTGCGCCAGGACCTCCTCTCTGGATCCCTCCCTTCCACGACGGCCACCATGCCCTCCTGGCCGGAGAGACCCCCGGCGACAAGCCGCCGTCCTCTGTTTCTCTCCCCCTCCCTCAAAACCTGACGGGCGGTGCGCACTGTCAGCCTCACCACTCGCGCCCAAAGCGGTATGAGTGGACGCGTAATCTCTAGAAATACGCCTTCGACATCACCCCTCTCTAATTTTCTGAAAAATTAAATTTAATTCAAAATTTTGACCAAACTTTGACCAGCTATAACTTCTATTCTATAAGTTCATATGCCATGATTCTTTTTTGCACTGGTTTTGTGTTGAAATTTTCTATCAGCATGCAAAGGATGATATTTTAGCGTGCTGTGAGTATTTTTGGTGAATTAAACAGTGTTATGTGACATTTTCTTTCTTTTATTTTAATTATTTTTAGAGGAAGAAACTTGCCTTGAAGATCACCAGAGGGAGTGTGACCCTCCTCTACACTAAGGCAAGCCATCACAAATATTTGCAAGAATGTCATTTCAATAACTATGGTTTTCACTTCAATATGATCATTTTAAATGCATATAGAAAATTCATATAAATTCATTTGATGCTAGTTGCATGTTCTTGTTGTGATTATTACATTATCGGTAGCATTTTAGTTGGATGGTTAAGTTTATGCAAAGACAATAATATGACATTATGCTTGATTTAGTCAATATCGAGATTATGTTGAAAGTAATGCATAAGTTGTCATTTCATTTTAATGGCATACTATGACTTGGTAAAATTATTTGCGTGTTGAAACCTGATAATAAACCAACTTGAACATTTTGTTGATCGAGTCATGGTGCCACCGAATCGAGCTTCCCAAAGTGCAACCACATTTCCCTTTATGAGGGGGGCCCCTTCTCGGTCTGTTGTTATGCCTCTCGCCGATGCCTCCAACTAGGGAAGGTTATGCGCTGGGGCTACCCCGACCCAGTAGGCAGGTATAACCTTGTGTGCCCGTAGTTGTTTTGGTACCATGTCCCCACTTGGGACGATTGTTTTGCCACAACGGTGGTCGTTGGATGTCCGTAGTGGCATCGGGGCCACCCATGACATAGCCCAAAGGGGAGTTGGTCGGAGTGGCCGGGAGAGTGTCATGGCAATAGACTGGTTCTGTCGGAACACCGTTGGTCCACCCGAATGGGAGTCCGAGGCCATTGGTTCCGTGGTGTGGGTACAATGTGCTAACCTCTACAGAGTGTGTATAATCTATCGATAGCCGCACCCTCGGTCATGGACACAAGTTCGTAGTAGATCACACCGTGGATCAACAAAAATATTAATCTTGCACACTGAGTGAATACTTGTGGCACTGTTTATGTTGGTGAAGTTGTTGAGACCATCGAGATGGTTTCGTTTGTGATTCGGGAGTGATCACCTTGATGTGATGAGGTTCGTGGTTACGAGGTAACCGAGATGGTAAGAGGGTATGAAAGGCCGTGTTATGAGCACGATCACTTCATGAGTAGTCTGTTAATTCTTGCATTAAACCTGATTAAATATCATTGTTGTTGTTTTCCATTGTTGCTTTGTTTGTGTGAGCTTGCAAGTACATTCAACGTACTGACCTGGCATATCATGCCAGTTTCAGGAGAAATCATACTGGAGTTGGAGTTGCATATTGCATCGCAGTCTAGAACTTTCCACATTAGTGTCCCTGTGAGATGGAGTCCTTCTACGTCGTTGTCCCGCTGCCACGTAATAGTATCGTGATGTCGAGGCCCCTGCGCATGTTGACTAAATAATGTACATATGTTCAGCAGCACCGAGTGTGCTGCTTGGCCTTGTAATGTTAAACCGTATGTTCCGCTAGTATAAAAGCGGTTGTATTTACATACCCGATCATTGTGTGTTTCCAGAAGACTTGATCTCTGGGCTGGCAATGCATGGCAAACCGGTCCATCTGAGCCGGGGTGCCATAGAGTAGAATCTAATTTTGTTTGCCATGCAATGTTGTAGAGCTATCATATGTCTCCTGTCATTTATTTTTCAGCCACCTGCTATTTGCTACTTTTATAGTGCACTAGTTCTGCACACACTTCACCCATACTCTTACTATTGTTTTTTTATGCGTGGGTATTTCAGCCACTGCCAACAGGTTGATAGAAGCACGAAATAAAAGAGAGAAGTAGCTCCAGCTTTCTTCAGGCATAGGCAAGACACATTTCAGCGCTATAAAGGGTGCAGTTTCAGTAGATGGAGACGGTAAACGTAGCTTTGGAGTTGATGATCTCGCGCACCATGAACCACCATCCCAGGTGCTTGCTTCAACTTCGCGGTGTCATATGTGGTTGCATGTTGCATATGGTGTCTAGCTTGTATTCGAAAGGCCGAAGTCGGTCTTTATTAAGATAAGGAAAGATATTTTTACATGAACCACTATCCCGGGAGCACCAGAAGACCAATAGCTAGTCAGGGCAATGGCCGAGCCAGTGACAAGCCCAGCAGAGACAGGCATCACCTGGAAGCCAACTAAAAATCCATGATTGTGGTGAAGCAGCCCACCTCCCACCAGGCTCTCAGGTCCTCGATGATGATGCTCACCACTCCAGCCGGATATCTAGCTTGTATTGCTTCCAATTTGGTTAAATTGCATCTGCTTAGCTTACACATTATACCTTTGAATATGACATGCCTTCCTGTTTTTGATACATACTAGTACATATGTCTATTACCATGTTCTTACATAAAACTAATGTTCTTGTGTATCCCTCATCAATCACTTATGATGAGACAGTCACGCCAGTGGGTTACTGTGAGAAAATATGCTCTTTTAAAGAATGTAGTGTCAGCCTCCCACATGATTACCAAGAAACAACAAGGCTAGATGAAGATAGTGAACGTAGCTCTATAGTTGATAACCGCATTTCCCCTACACCAGCATCGCAGGTGCTTGCTCTAACTTGGCAGCGTGATATGTGGTTGCATGTTGCATATGGTGTCTAGATTGTAATTCTTCCAATCTGGCTAAGTTGCATGTGCTATTCTGCTTAGTTTATACATTATACCTGTTAATGTGACATGCCTTCCTGTTTTTAGTACATAGTACATATGTCTATTAAGCATGTCCTTACATTAAACTATTGTTTTTTTGTATCCCGCATCAATCAATATGACAAGACATCTTTAGTATATGCAGTGTGATGCATCTTTCATATGATTTATAGCATGCGCTGCTTCTAATTTGGTGAAATGCCATTTATGATGGGATGCTTTTAACTTGGTAGAGTCATATTGGTTGCATCTTTCATGTGGTGTCTAGCTTGCATTGCTTCTTGTTTGTTGAAATGGCTTCTGCTTAGTTTACACAAATAGTTGTGAATATGCCATGCCATCCTGTTTTTGTACATATTCCATCCCGATATCATGTGTTTGCCTTACATCAAAGTAGTGATTGTTAGTATCATGCACGAATGAGTTTTGAAGAGTGAATTTTATTGCTTTTGCTTGTCAGTTTTACTTGACAATTCAAAATCAATAAAGTGGAAGGAAATTAGAAAGGTAGTGGATAAAGGTCCTCCTTCCGAACGGAGGGCCTCTACAGATTCTACTCCACCACCCCAAGAAGATTTACAAGACAACACATGCAAAGACACTCAACGTAGCTGTGTTGATGATGAGCACGTCTCCCCTAGTGCACCATCACATGTGCTCCCTCTAACTTGGCACTGTTATATGTGGTTGCATGTTATGTATGATTTCTAGCTTGTATTTCTTCTAATTTTGTTGAATTCCATCTGCTTAGTTTACACATTATACTTGTGAATAAGACACGTGTTCCTGTTTCTAGAACATACATTATATGTCTATCACACCATGTTCTTACATCAAAGTACTACTGTTGTGTAACCTGCAACAATCACTTATCATAAGGCACATTTGACTTGGGAGTGTGATATAGGTTACATCTCGCATTCTTTTCTAGCTTGTACTATTTCTAATTTATTGAAATGGCACTTATGACGAGATAGTTTTAACTTGGTAGAGTGATATTCATTGCATATTTCATATGGTGTCTAGCTTTCATTGCTTCTAATTTGTTGAAATGCCTTCTGCTTAGTTTACACATCATAGCTGTGAATATGCAATGCTTTCCTTTTTTCTTACACATTCAATCGTCCTATCATGCGGTCGCCTTACATTAAAGTAGTGCTCGTCAGCATCCTATATCAATGAGTTTTGAAAAGCGATTTTTTATTCATTTTTCTTGTGGGATTGACTTGACAAGGCAATGCAATTAAGAAATAGGAAGGAAAAAATAAGGCAGGGACTAATGGCGGTCTTCCGGCGAAACCGACATCCCAGGTGCTTTCTCTAGCTTGGCAGTGTGATATTGTCTTGCATGTTGCATACGGTGTCTCACTTGTATTGCTTGTAATTTTATTAAATTACTTCTGCTTAGTTTACACAAATAGTTGTGAATATGCCATGTTGTCCTATTTTTCGTACATATTCCATCCTCATATCATGTGTTTGCCTTACATCAAGGTAGTGATTTTCAGTATGATGCATGAATGAGTTATAAAGAGTGGATTTTATTGCTTTTTTATCGGTTTTACTTGACAATGCAAAATCAATAAAACAGAAGGAAATTAGCAAGGAAGTGGATAAAGGTGCTTCTTCCAAATGGAGGGCCTCTACACATTCTACTCGGCCATCCCCCCAACAAAATTTGGAAGACAACACATGCATAGACACTCAAAGTAGCTGTGTTGATGATGAGCACTTCCCCCCTTGTCCACCATCACAGGTGCTCCCTCTAACATGGCCTTTATTATATGTGGTTGCATGTTATGTATGATGTCTAGCTTGAATTGCTTCTAATTTTTTTGAATTCCATATGCTTACTTTGCACATTATACTTGTGAATAAGACACGCGTTCCTGTTTCTAGAATGCACAATATATGTCTATCACACCATGTTCTTACATCAAAGTACTACTGTTGTGTAACCTGCAACAATCACTTTTCACAAGACACGTTTAACTTGGGAGTTTGATATAGTTTACATCTCGCATTATTTTCTAGCTTGTACTACTAATTTGTTGAAATGGCACTAATGACGAGACAATTTTAACTTGGTAGAGTGATATTCGTTGCGTCTTACATATGGTGTCTAGCTTTCATTGCTTCTAATTTCTTGAAACGCATTCTGCTTAGTTTACACATCATAAGCTGTGAATATGCAATGTTGTGAATATTCAATGGCACTAATGACGAGAGACCTTTAACTTAGTAGTGTGATGTTGTTTGCATCTTGCATATGATTTATTTCTTGTACTGTTTCACATTTTTTTAAACGCCAGTTATGATGAGACACTGTTAACTTGGCAGAGCGATATTTGTAGCATCTTTCATATGGTGTCTACCTTCCATTGCATTGCTTATAATTTATTGAATTTCCTTCTGCTTAGTTTACACATCATAGTTCTGATTATCTCATGTTGTCATGTTTTTCGTACATAATACATCCTCCTATCATGTGGTTGTCTAACATCAAAATTCAGTTCGTCTGTATCACGCATCAATTTGTTCCGAAGAACTACATTTTTCTTCCTTTTTCTTGTCGGCTTGACTTAACGTGGCACAGAGAAAGAGGAAGGAACACAAAATGACAGGGGATGGTGTTAGTACTAAGAACACATGGAAACAGGAGCAGAAGAATTATGCAGATTCTACTAGTACTGATGGTGCAGTAGAAGGTCAAAGTCTAGCGGAAAATTGTACAAATGCGGTATCCTGTGCTACATGAGCTGCACAACAAGCCAAACAGAAACTAATAGCTACCACCAAACAAGTAGCGACAGCCCTAGTTGTTGCAACACCTTCCAAAGTACCACGAGTTGCACGAGTTACTCGTTTGTCAACTCAGCTAGCAGCACGTTCCCAAGCTCCCTTGCCACCTGACACTACTTCCGAAGCTCTATTGACACAAGACGAGTTGGCAAGATCAGATGAAACTTGTGAGCTTCAACAACAAGAAGGTAGTTGGTGGAATCAAGTTACAGTTGCATGCTTCTTTATATGTAGTCTCACAGTTTGATGTACACTAACACTTTTCCTATGTTCTTTGTTAGACTAGCACCTAGGCGCAAGAGGAAACAAACATCAGGGATAATGCTCGATAGGTCAACTAAATCTAGAGGATGAAGAATGGAGAGCTATTTTGAGGCAGGTTTAAAAAGGCCACGTGATGCTACAGAGTCAGCTAAGTTAGTATCAGAGGCAGCGGTTGCCGTTAGGTGTCATGCACGTATCCTCCCAACATGGATTCAGTACAGGAATGACAAAGACGAAACCCAGTTCAACACCTTCCTCGACCATTTATCTGTAAGTATGGTTATGTATGGAAACTAGTAATATCGTCTTGCACTGTCCCATACTTTCTAGGTTGCTGATAATGAGACTCCCATAATTTTCAACAGATGAGGTTCAAGTTGGATAGCCAAGATGATGCACCCAGATAAGCTTGCACCCATGTTTTCAAGTCTACTTTGCGACAGTATTGGTATAACTTGAGGAAGACTCACTTTGAAGGCAAGGCTAACAATGAACTTGCCCAAACATCTACAGTGGAAAATATATCGGATGAAGACTGGAGAGGCCTCGTTAAACACTGGTTTGATCCAAAGTATCAAGTACGTTATATATATGTGATCAAATCACATGTTGAACTCCTATTTACGCATATGCCTCACAAATCTATCTTCAGGTGAACTGCTCAAAGAACAAGGCCAACCGTACGAAAGTGAAATTCCAGCAGAGGACAGGATCTCGTAGCTATATTGCACGCTGCGAGGCTCCTGTAATTAGCTGTTATTTCACTCTTTTCGCTGTGCCATATTATCAGATCTATATTGACTACTTCCAAATGCAGAGGAAAGCCCGCAAGGACCAAAAAGTACCTGAACCAAATGCTGTGGAAATCTTCAAGGATCACACACCAAAGAAGACGAAGGGCATGACTACACCAGTCAAAGCCATTGTTGTAAGTCCATAATCCTCATGCCTTTTAACTACTACTTACTCTGACTTGTGCATTGAACTGCACGGTTTGCAGCCAATGTTTATTACTCTTTTCAATTTTATACACAATTGTCTTAGCGTATCATTGCACCTTACAAGGTTTAAAAGAGAGGAGTGGTGTTCCTTTGATCTTGATCTGTAATCTAGATCCATGCTGGACTTGCCCACACAACATTACAATTGCCTATTTGTCTGTTCTCAGTTGTTGTGTGATATGAATGATGTCATAGCTTACCGTATTATAAACTTTGTCTCTTTATCCTTAGTTGTCAATACAATGTGAAGAAATAGACAATACATTAGCCATGGTACATGGTCATATGTTTGGAACATGGTTTTATTATGTACTTTGCAGTAAAATACAACTAATATGTTAGGTTCACCAGAATAAGTTCTGTATATAGACCGATGCTATTTTGTTTGGTTTTTCTGCCTCCTTAATATTTTTTGTTCTAGTACTACTAATGTAAAAACTCAACTTTTTAGCAAGCTATGGAAAAAATGGTGGAACCGCCACCTTCTAAAGGTGACGAGGCAACTATAACCGTAATGTCACCTCTGGCTGTAGTGGGTCAGTACCTGTCCACTAACAGTGCCAAAAGCCCGATCTTGCATAATACTAGGTTGGTTGTTAAGGCAATCTCGTCCAAATTGCCTCATGATCAAGATATGCAAGCTCAAAACAATGTTATATCTATGCTCCAGACACAAGTCCATTCCCTAACAGAGACCCTTTGTGAAACAAGAACATCCATTGTTTGATGTCATCAAGATATGCATGGTTTTGAAACCAGACTATCAGACATTTGCTATGTTGTTCAGGAGCCTAGGAGAAATGAAGGCGAAGGTTATGGTGCTCCATCGGACAGTACATCATGAAAACGTAACAGTCAGGTCAAATGAGCTACCGGGCTGTAAAATGGGCTATATGCGAACAAACGTTAACATGCTTTTCATGGGCCGGCCCGCTGACTTTTGACCAAGTCAAATGAGCCGGCCTTTGTAAGCTAAATGGGCTAGTGTTGGGCCGCTGCACGTGTCGACTTATCATAGGCGCCTATCTGACCCAATGACGAGCTGACACGTGTTTCCTTCAGCCAATGAGAATTTTACACATGGAAAATCCCCAATGGTCCGGGCTGTTAATGGGTTATCGGATCCAAAATCGAACCCGATAGCTTAAAGGCGACCCATTATGATACCCTTGACGAAAGCACTTCCATGACGCGCCATTTATCGTCATGGAAGTGAACACTTCCGTGATGATAATTTTGGTATTGTCATGGAACACTTCTACGACAACACATGTATGACTATCTTGATTCTGTCATAAAATCGTCATGGATGTACATACATGACAGAAAACGTGACCTACTGCGACAAACACGTATCATCACAGAAGTGTATTTTCTGTAGTGCCTGCCCGTCGTCCAAGTTGAAGGTTCCCCGACAAGGATTGCCACCGAAGGGTCCGTCCAAGATGATGCTGTGGTTGCGGCGGAGGGGGACGGAGATCATGGCCCGGCGGCTGATGTTGCCGGGGAGACTGAAGCTTCCGCACGACAGACCTCTACGGGTAACTCATTTGCTCCTTTTGCTTGCTTCTTTCCTTTATTATCTCGCCCCATGCTTCTAACTATCTAATACTTCCTTGCAGTCCCTCAGGCCGAAGGGCCTTAACTGCTGGAAGAAGTGGCCAACATAGGGAGAGATGTCGCGGATGGAGCCGCCGAGATCGCTGCAGCGGAGGGGCAGGGACATGCTGCCGGGAGTGTCCACAAGCCCCCGATGGAGATGGAGCAGATCCCCAACAGCGTGCCAGGGGTAGGGGCGACGGTCGAGGAGAAAATCCCCCTCCAAACCATGGACGCCCTCCCCTCGTTTGGAACCGCAGTGGGGGCCTCGCCATCATCTTCGAGCCAGTTGGTGCTGGTGCTGGCGCAGGCTAGGCTCAGAGCCCCCGGCTCGTCAGTGCTGACGGGCGCAGAACTTGATGGAGAGCTTCAGCGCATTGTGGCGTCGCTGTACCAAGGGGTCGACGAGGCTGAAAGTGCAACTAATCCTCGGGTGGTTTTGGAAATTCATAATAGCATATAGCTCATTGAACTAATATCAATTCAAGTTATATATTTCAGAAAGTTCAATGATTGGCATGGCAAGTACTAGAGATGTGGACCCCTCAAAATGCTAAGGGCAAAGATTGGCAAAAGCTCAGGATTCTTCATTTTCATTTTACTGATCCAAGATCACATTGAGTCCATAGGAAAGCCAATACTTTTAAAAGGGGATGAGGTGTTTCTTAATGGTTTGCTCAAAGTACTCAGTGATACTGCTCCATAACCCTCAGCCACTTTCTCATTTCCAATTATGTCCAAAACCTAAAGTCAAACTTGGCCCCACTGACTTGATCTATCCGGCGCCACCGAGTTCTTTTGACATAGCCACTGCCAGAAACCCTAGACAATTCGATCTCACCGTTACAGATCTCGGTCTCACCGAGATGGCAATGCAAACTCTTTGGTTCCCTTCATAATGTTTTGATCTTACCGAAATGAGCAATCGGTCCCACCGAGTTCGCAATGGAAATTCTCTGTTTCCCTTCATAACGTTTAGGTCTTACAGAAATAAGCGATCGGTACCATTGAGTTTGCGTGGCCAACTCTCTATTTACTCATTGCTGAAATCGGTCTCACCGAGTTCATGCAATCGGTCACACTGAGATGAGGTTTTGCCCTAGCCCTAGCACATCGGTCCCACCGAGTTGATCATGTCGGTCCCACCAAAATTCCCAATGTTCACATTTTAAACTGAATCGGTCTCACCGAGTTCTCCTACTCGGTCTGACTGAGTTGGGTCAATTGCGTTTAACGGCTGGATTTTGTGTGGAGGCTAATTATACCCTCCACCCCCTTCTCTATTCAAGAGAGAGCCATCAGAACGTGCCTACAGTTCCACTACTCATTTTCTGAGAGAGAACCACCTACTCATGTGTTGAGACCAAGACATTCCAATCCAACCACTAGAATCTTGATCTCTAGCCTTCCCCAAGTTGCTTTCCACTCAATTCATCTTTCCACCATAGCCAAATCTGTGAGGGAGAGTTGAGTGTTGGGGAGACTATCATTTGAAGCACAAGAGCAAGGAGTTCATCATCAACACACCATTAATTACCTTTTGGAGATTGGTGTCTCCTAGATTGGTTAGGTGTCACTTGGGAACCTCCGAATAGATTGTGGAGTTGAACCTAGGAGTTTGTAAGGGCAAGGAGATCGCCTACTTCGTGAAGATCGACCCGAGTGAGGAAAATCTTTCGTGGGAGATTGCCATGGTGGGATAGACAAGGTTGCTTCTTCGTGGACCCTTCGTGGGTGGAGCCCTTCGTGGACTCGCGCAACCATTACCCTTCATGGGTTGAAGTCTCCATCAACGTGGATGTACGATAGCACCATCTATCGAAACCACGCGAAAAATCTCCATGTCTACATTGCATTTGCATTCTCCAAACCCTTCCCTTTACCTTCATATGCAATGTTTAACTTTCCACTACTACACTCTTAGAATTGCATGTGTAGGTTGATTGCTTGACTTGTGCTAAGTTGCTAAAATCTGCCAAGACTTAAAATTGGGAAAAGGCTAGATTTTTATTTGGTCAAGTAGTCTAATCACCCCCCCTCTAGACCTACTTTCGATCCTACAGAGGCAAACAACTCTGTCGCTGTCGCGATGGACTTGTCTTTCCTGGAATCCAAGGCGGCAGGCATTAACACTACAAAAAAAGACACATCCGTGACATTTTGGGCCGAACGAATTTTTTTTCTGTCATGCTTATGGCACTTCTATGACGATAATTGTGACAAAACCTGGTATCATCATAGATGTGGTTGGCTCCTACTTCCATGATAAAAAATCATGACAAAAAATGGGCTTTTCGTCCTTGGCGGGTCGGAGACGCACCTGCATGACATTCTTTGGGCCGTCCATGATGGAAAAATCGTGGTAGAAGCGAGGGCGAGGAAAATTTCAGGGAGTTCCCGGTTACGATGGGTGGTCGGGGCCGAGCGATGCACGGAGGTTTGCGCGTTTCTCTCGTACACGTACGCGCATGTGTGCGAGGCGTTGCGCTCTAACTGAACCCGAGCAAGGCGTTGGGCTCTAACTGAACCCAAGCAGTTGCACTAGCTACGTTACTGAACCCCGATCAATCCATTGCTGTTAACTGAACCCGAGTGATTCCTTTGCTACTGCTGCTAACTGAAGCTGATCGAAGCTGCCTCTTGATGAACAGTTCCCCGCGGGGGTTGGATGAATAGTTCCCGGTGGGGGTTGGATGAACAAGATCCCGTGGTAGTAGAGGTCGTCGCCGCTGGATGAACAGTTCCCCGATCAAGGAGTTGGGGGTGGATGAATAGTAGCCAGTGGCGGGACCCCGTGGAGGGCTGGTTGAACAGTAGCCGGTGGAGGCTGGATGAACATGTCCCCGTGGAGGGCTGAATGAACAATAGCCCGTGGAGGCTGGATGAACAGAACCCTGTGGATGAACAGTAGCTGGTGGAGGCTGGAGGAAGTCGACGGTGGATGAACAGTAGCTGGTGGAGGCTAGAGGAAGTCGACGATGGATGAACAGTAGCTCGTGGAGTCCCGTTTTGCGGTACGCCACACCCGTCCCGATGAACAGGACCCCATTTCGACCGTAGGCGCTCCAACACAAGTCTGTTTCCTATGTTTTGCGGTACGCCACACCCCTCCTAATCAACAATACCCTGTTTCGACCGTAGGCACTCGAAAACAAGTTTGTTTCCTCCATTTTGTGGTATGCCAGACCCTTCCCGATGAACAGGACCCCGTATCGACCATACGCGGTTGAACATAAGGCCATTTCCTCTGTTCTACGGTACACCAGAACTCATTTCGGCTGTTCCATCCAAGCCGGTTCGCTCCCGATGAACACGCGATGCTGTTTACTCCGTTCTGACCCAGCCGGTTGGCTATTGATGAACAGGACGACGTGGCTGTACGCGTTAGAGACCCCGC
Organism: Aegilops bicornis; assembly: GCA_021605145.1. Lineage (NCBI taxonomy): Eukaryota > Viridiplantae > Streptophyta > Magnoliopsida > Poales > Poaceae > Aegilops > Aegilops bicornis. Next base: position 468,037,160 of record CM038675.1, on the reverse strand, counting down.
CCATATGTACGTACATAGCCGTGTTTACTATCTTGCAGCATGGTCGTACGTATGTGTACACGATATAGACAGGACTGCATGACATGCTACGTCGGCCCTCTACTTCAACACGTGCCTCTCCTTACTCGGCCACGGTACGTCGCTGTAGAGAGACCGATCGACCGCTATGTAAGTACACACTCGCGGCCAGACAGATAACGCTACCTTCGCTTCAACCTAGTGGGTCCCAGCTATCAGGGGGTAAGAAGGCAGTTCCTTCCATGCGAAGATAAAGCTTGTGGATCCCAGCTGTCAGGGGGAACGTTTTTTTCGCAAAATACAGAGCCCCTTCTAGTAGGTCCAAGGTGTCAGGTGGAGGAATCATTATTTTGCGCATAATAATGTGGCACTTCCTTGCGTGCGGCCATGGACCCAGCTGTCAGCCTCTCCACTTACAGTCCTCTTCTGATGGCTGTCGTTCGTTGACTCTGTTGACGACGCCGTACCGCCCGAGAGCACCAAGGTGGTGGACGACAGCGCGACCTAGGAAGGGAATGACGTGGAGCCGGGGAATACTCAACAGTCGATACCCACGCGTAGGGGAGTATGAGGGTTGACTGCTTCAGCTGATGTTTGAGGCTGCCATCTCTGGAGAATAACTGGGAGTGTGGGTGAGTAGAGGGACGGCCTGGCCAGCGGTGGGAGTAGGGTGGGGAGATGAGGGCTGCGTGGCAGCACAACCGGCCACGAAAGGCAGGAGCAGGCGGCACGGCCGGTGCTGGTTTGGGCGGCAGGAGCAAGAAGTCCAGAGGTTGAAGAAGCACGACGACCGTTGGATGGACATCGTACGTCACTGCAGCTATAATCGTTTATATTGACTAAGTTCACAAAGCCATGCATCCTTATCAACTTAGTAGGCCCACAAGTCAGCCTCCAAATATGGTGGGACCGACCTAGCAGCGGGGGTATTCATTATTATTGTGCGTAGTAGCTGGTGGATCCGAGCTGTCAGCGGGGGAATGTTTTTTTTCGCGAAATACAGAGGCCCTTCCAGTGGGTCCCAGCTGTCAGGAGGAGGAATCGTTATTTTGCGCGTAATAAGGAGGCACTTCCTACACGTAGAGAAAAATGAGGCACTTCCTTGGGTGCGGCCGTGGACCCAGCTGTCAGCCTCTCCACATACAGTCCTCTTCCAATGGATGCCATTCCTTGACCACGTAATGCCGAGAGCACCAAGGCGATGGACGACGGTGAGGCCAAGTAAGGGAACGACCCGGAGCCGAGGAAGACTCGGTAGTTGTTTCCTACGCTGAGTGGGTACGAGGGTTTACTTGTTCGGCCGCAGTGTGAGGCTGCCGTCGTCGGGGAATAGCAGGAGGTGTGGGTGAGTAGAGGGATAGCCAGGCCAGGGATGCCATTATGATGGGGCCGTGAGGCCTACCCGACAGCACAGCCGGTCATAGGAGGCGGGAGTAGGCGGTTTAAATCGGTCTTGGTTTGGGCGGTGGAAGCGAGAAAGATCGAGAGGCGAAGAAGCATGATTGCCGTTAGATTGACATCTAACGATTACGACCTTAGTAGAGTTGATTGTTGACTAAGTTTCTTTTTTTTTGAGAAACCTTGTGTACGCATGAACTTAGTAGGCCAGAAGTCCGCCTCCAAATCGGTGGCAGACAACATGGAGCCCGTTTGCAATTTTTTAATAATTTGCAGCCCATTTGCTAATTCTTAAGTAATTTATTACAGCCCATTTTCTGCCCAGGACCATGGTCAAAAAGTTCAATCTTATTTCGCATATTTCGGTGGAGCCCGAACTGTTTTATTCCAGAAATGATAAACAATTATTTTTTAAGAACTTATTGATTTGCCAAATAAAATATCGTTTTGTTTTTGTAAGCTAATAAGACATGGGGAAATTGAGTTGGCTTTAGGGAAAAACAGTGGTAAAAAATCAGTGTTGGGAGGGAAAAAAATAAGGATGTAAAGATGAAAAGGGAATTTATGTATTTTCAATATAATAATACGTGTACATGAACTACTAAAACTATAGGTACATATTAGAAAACAGAAGTAGGACATGGCGTTTCAAGAGGAAAATAGACATGGGCTCTGTGTTTGATTCAAGAAACAACCGTCACTGCGGATGTTCAAGACAAAATAAACTAAAATTTGGCGAGCAATGCCGATTGATACCTGCTGGATCTTTGTGCCCCATTGTCGTCATGGGCTGGTCCTGTTAAAAACAAAACCAAGCCTGGGCAGTCTACAGCCCAGTTGAAACTTGCTCGACCTGAAAACACAATATTCCTGCTGGATCCTAGTTACTAGTTAGTACTTGCAGAATTCTCTCGTTTATTGACTACGTTGAAAACTTCATGGGTTTCACCGTCTCAGACGTCAGCATTATTTTTCTATCGTGGTAATAAGGGCATGCACTTGCTTGCGTATGGCCATGGACATGCTGGTTCCGTAAGGTTAGGCTCTGTATGGACAGTTGTCTTGTGGTTCCATGGACGAATTTCATGCAAATTGGATCATTTTTAGTGGAATTGGACTAAATTCATTGCATTTTACATATTCATTTTCATTTTGGAATATTTTACATATTTCGACTAATAATAACGGACTAGGCCTTTTTTAGTCCATGGGAGGCGCTTCACGATCCAGTTCTGACACTTGTTCCAGAAGGCCCAAATCCATCGCTCCTCTCTTTTAACAATTTGCAGCTGGGCTTGGCATGCCACAACCCAGTTCTGACATGCTGCGTCCAACTATCAGCCTATGAAACCGGATGGATCCCTGCGTGCCGAAGATGTAAAAATATGGAGAATCGGGAATTGAGCGGCATGTGCTTATGCTACCCATCAAATAAAAATCAGGTGCCTGAAAATTCGTTTCGAAACAAATGGTTCAGCTTTATATCCACGTCGATCCTCGACATGATGGTTGGAAGCAAATGCCAAGTTCATACCGAAAGATCCTTAACAACAATACCAACTTGCAGACGACCAGGTAGTACAAGTACAAGTACCAAAACCAAACTAACTTATAATCTTTTTAGTCCTCGCCCTAATGTTCGTCAGGTAGAAAATCTTGCGGAGGACCAGCTCTCTGTAGTGACCCGACCTCAGACGGTCAAGTCTCTGTGCTTAAGTGTCATCCCTGGATCAGTATGCTGACACACACAGTACTCGAGGATTTATAACCGAGGTAAATCACATGTATAAAATAACATAAATACTATTACCTCAATCCAAATAGCGAAAGTAACAAGGTTGTGGATTCCCATCAACACCAATGGCAAAGTTGAGTGTAGAAATCGTAACCCTAACATATCACTTACTCGTCGTAAGAAAATCTGGCAACATGAGACGTTGCAGCCACAAAGGGTCAGTACATTGAATGTACTGGCAAATTCACACCATAGGATAATGATGAATAAAGGCAATCACTACATGCGTATTTGGCTGGTGGAAAAGCTTTATGGTTATAATGTTTTTGCGAAAAGCCAATTTTTCCCTACTCCAAAGGAATTTAATTTATTTAACTACAAAGTTTGTTGAAAACATTGAGAATGGTAAACCCCATCTCAATCCCAATTAAAAGTAAATTAACAACCCAACAAAATTAATTATATAGAGTGATGAGATCAACATGATAACCCAAGAACCAGATACTCAAGATGTACATAACCGGGGACACGACTAATCATGATTTGTCTGTACACTCTGCAGAGGTTTGTGCACTTTTCCCCACAAGACTCGATCTCCTCCGTTGGATTTCTCACACTACATGGTGTTTGAGAAACGGATGACCGAGACACAGTCTTTTAGAAGCGTTAGCACCTTACGATGGGTAGACCGGTACACCTACATCCCCTACCTCTGCTAGTCTACCACTGTAAGAGTTAACACAACTTAATCAACTATGCTAGAGCCCATATTAGCTTGTGGCTGCACACGGAAGTTTCTAGCATGAATAATCTTATGATCCCTTTGAGCCTGGGTGGCAGTCCATAGGAGAATCACACGGTACCCCGGGATTTCCAAAAATACAGGCAATCACTGGAATCCCCAGGTGCCTCAATCCACCCAGATGTATATTTAAGTTGCCACCTTAAGTTAACCATTAATTAAGGATACTCACATCTATCATGAATACACTCAAACCCAAACCACATCTACGAGCATAGCATAGCAATATTTGCATAACGTATAAGTAACTCCCAAGGTTTGAATGCAGGGCAATAGGTTCCTACCTTATCAACTACTTCCCAATACCCACATGTTATCAATTCCTAACCATGCAATGTTTGAGGGTGAAACTAATGCATAAAAACTGGGTAGGAAAGGGATATGATGAAAGTGTGAACTTGCCTGTACTGTTGATGACGATGATTCGCACTCAAAACTCTTGATAGCTCTACTCGTCACACTCCGGTCAATCTATCATAAGCAAGCAATAGTAACCACACATAAGCACTCACTCAAAAGATCAGAAAGATCGAAGAAGACGATTCGGAAAACATCAAAACCAAGCAAATAACTCTTGCAACATAAAACAATTTCTAACAGTACCAAAATTATGTGAATTTGGCCTTATCCGAAAGTTTAGGTCAAGAGCTTTGATTTGCAAAAAGAATAAACTCAAACGGAGTTATAAAACTCAAGTTATGATCAAACAAAATTTGAATCTAAATCTGTTTGAAACAAAATTTTAAATTTTTCAAAAACATGTTTAAGTTGATTATCTGGATAGAGGGGATCATAACGAAGACGTGGGCGTTGGTTTCATTGGATTTGGACAAACGAGTAAAAATTAGTGATTGTTTGAAAATCAGGGACTAATCTATAAGTAAAATCATCACAGATAGGTCCCTGGCCGAAAATAAAAAGAAAAAAAACTTTACCCGTCTGAGCGTTATTCTTTGAACGCTATCTAACGAATTTGTTCACTAGAACTACCTAAACAGAAAACGTTCATTACATAACTAAACTAAAAAATGGGTTTTTAACCAAAACCGAACCTTTAAAATAAAATCGGTTCGGACCGGGGTGGTTTTACCGGACCGGAAGAAAACCGGCGGTTGGATCGGGATCGGGCGCCAATGAGTCGAGTCCGGCGGGCGGCGGCAGTTTGATCGGCTCCGTGGCCTGACCTCCCGTGACGGCGTCAGCGTCGTGAGCGGGCTGAGGCGTGAGGAGCGACTATGCAGGCGGGGCTAAGCGGCAGCTGTGGCGGTGGTTGGCAGCGTGGCGTGGCAATCTTGACTCGGCGGCGAAGAGAGGAGAGAGAGAGAGGGGCGGCGGCTTAAATAGAGGGGGCGAGGGGGTGGCGTGTAGGAGGGGTAAGGCGGCGGCGGTTTCCTTGGAGGTCACGGCGCGGCAGCGTGCTAGCTCGGGAGTCCTTCCCGAGCTCGGGGACGACGAGGAGGTGGGCTGGGCCGCGGCCTGGCCTGGGAGCTGGGCCGGCCCAGTCGGAGGGAAGGGTTTCCGTTTTTTTAAACGACGACAGACAGTAGAAAAAATAATAAACTAAAATAAAATAAAAACATAGGCATATAATATATTGAAATATGTTCACGAGGTCTTGCATGATTCTCCTACTGTATTGATAACCTTGGTTCTTAACTGAGGTAAATACTTGTCTCTACTATATTGCATCATCTTCTCCTCTTTGAGGAAATCCTAATGCAGCTCACAAGTAGCATCCACCGCGCCGGGACATTTCCCCCACCGCCACTGTCTGCCCTCCCAGACCTGCTTCCACGTTGGCGACAACCATGAGTACCGCTACACCCTCAACGTATCAGGAGATGCTTACACAGGGCCGCACTAGAGGTGGTACTATTTCGAATCTTCTGAAGTTATTTATCTCAGCGACAAAATAGATCACCACTTCTTTACTGTGATTTCTTGTCCATCACTTAGAATCTTACTTGTTAGTTGAAAGCAAACATTGCTTGCGAAGTTGCCTTTGTCTGGTTTGCATCTTTAGATACGCCATGGCACTCTCAACACTAGACTTGCAATGCTTATGATTTACCCCTTTTATATTCCACATTAACTAAATGAAAGCCGACTAAATTTCAAAATTGGATCCGACAATTTTTGGGAGTTCGCTTGAGGGAAGGAAGGGGCTCGCCGTAGGGCTACCCCATTATTGATCTTAAGGTTTCAGGTTCGGACAGTGGTTGTGGGGGTAGTGGTCGGGCGGTGGTGGGGCCTCGCCAGAGGAAAAACTCGACACGGGTGGGGGAAGGTGGGCTAGAGGGATGGCCGGGGGAGGTAGAAGACCGTCGGTGGGGGCGGTTCAGGAGAGGGCGGGGGCGGGGGTCGATGGTTTGGCCGGCGGCCCGTGCGGTGGTCTGTAGGGGAAGAATAAGAGGCGAGGAAGAAGAAGGGTTAGGAGACGTAGGATCTTCATCTAACTGCCTGAAATTGTTGACTGGCCCAAATGACGAAAGTCACACGACTTGTATGTAGACATTCCCTTTGTATTCATACCATCATCCTAGGTGCTTCGAGACATGCTAGCACTGCACCTCAACCCGTCAAGCTAAACAACATGCCACTCATAATTCCAAACTTAGGTGCTCAAATACAAATCTGATATGATGCTAATATTACTAAAACAGAGAACCTTAATTGGTCTTCTAACGTTCCTACTTTACTTTCAAAAAACATGTGCGCCGCATATAGAGAGAGAACAGGGAGTTGCATTCTTTATGCGCTATGGTTCATCATGTATGGGCAATGAACATTATATAATCCAAAATGTCCTTGCTCTTCTTTAGCATGTTCCTTCTGCTCTTCTTTAATAAGTACTCGCTCAAATCCTTAATTTAAGTCTTTGTAGAGATTCCTCGGACTACATACGGAGCAAAATGAGTGAATCTATAGTCTAAAATGTATCTATATACATCCGCATGTGATCCATAGTGGAATCTCTACAAAGACTTATATTTAGAAATGGAGGGAGCAGGGACATTTGCAGTCTATAGGTCTATTCGGTTGCTTGTCATGGACGCTTTCAACTTTTCGTGTTGGTCTGCCAAAATATCCTGGAAATGGTGGGAGTTGTGTCGCCTTTGAGTGTTAGACTGATAGTAACAGTACTGCGCCTTCAGTTGAAGAGAGTTGGTATCCGAAGCCTTTCTAGCTATACCGGCAATACTAGCCCATATTTTCCAGCAAGTTCCACTTTACTAATTTTACTTGTGAGGTTTTCCCATTATGTCTGCACTATGATCTGTGTTGGTGCTTTGTGTCGTACTAGCAGCAGTCCACTCTTGAAGCTAAACAACACACCAATCATAATCCAAAGCTTACTTCTTCAAATACGAATGTGATATGATACTGATATTAGTTAACAGGCACACATTTAATTGGCCAGCTAATGCTCCCACTTGAGTTTCCAAAGGCATGTGGCCACATATAGAGAGGCAGCATGGAATTGCATTTCTTTGGGCGCTCTGATTCATCATGGGTGGGCAACCAACATTGTATAGAAAGAAGAGGAATCACAATAATATGCTTCCTCTTCTATTCTTTAACGTGTTCCTCTTCTGTTCTTCTTTAGTAAGTACAATATGTTCCTTGTTGGGAAGGGAGCATGGACATCTTCAGCCGATAGCTCTATTGGGCCTCTTCTGCTAGATGATTTTAGCACTTCGAGTTGGTCTCCCATAATATCTAGGAAATGTGGGAGTTGTGCGGACTTTGATAGACTAGACTGATAGCAATAGTAGTGCGCCTTCATGTGAATAGAGTTGGCATGTAGGTGATGGACATGCTTTCAATTAGTAGCAGCAATACAACCCCGTATTTTCCAGCCAGTTCCACTTTCCCGATTTATTTATGATGGTTATGGTGTACCCCTTTTATCTACACTACAATCTGCCTAGTGGCTGTGCGATCTCGTTATCATGGTTTGGCAATAAACTTTCTATACAGTATATTATGAACCTATCATCTGCCAACTATCCTTACTTCTTGAGCTCCCAATAGGGAGCCTATTTTTATGTTGTTGTGCCAGATTATATTAATGTACGCACCATATTACACCACACATGGGCTCTCTCATCAGAATCCATTGATGACACACAAGGGTTTACATGGAGCACCTATTATATTAGAATATCCTCTACATTACAAAGATAATCTCACTACTATTTATGTTTTCATGCTTCTCAAATATTGTACGTAATCACAATGAATATGAGAATGTGCACATCAAAAGAATATTGTGGAACGGTTCAATGGGTAACAAACTTGGCATCAAGGGATTGAGTTCCATTCTGGATGCAATGAAACCCACATGCTCCCCACCTACAGATCCGTATTCAGAATATGATCCTAATGACTATTCTGAGCCCAAGGAGTCAAACACAGATGGCCTATCATGTTCAACCAATAAGGTGCATGTTCTAATTTGGCAAGTTTTATTGGTTGCACATATCTTGCATAAGGTGTCCTGCATTTCTTCTGCTTCATTGCACCGTTATCTGCTTAGTTTACTCATCATATATATGTGAAGATGCCATGCCCATCCCTTATAAATACCTATTCCATTTGTCATCATACCATGTTTTTCCATTGAAATTTTGTTCTTGTGTACCAGGCATCCAAAAGGAAGAGGGTGATTGCAGAACCTGGAGGAGTACAAGCAAAGTCCTTGAAAAAGGTGGTGGTACCAGAGAAATCAGATAGCACCCCCACTTATATTGGCGATAGAACCAGTTCTACAAAACCTAGGATATCGCAACTATGTTGCTCGTTGTTTTGCTCTTGTTAGTACATGTTGTCATGTATCACTGTACTTACATTCATACTTGGTGGATCATGTGACGTCATTGTGCATTATATCTTGGTTATCCACTGTTCGCTCCAAATTAGCATATCTATATTAATGCTTACATTAATGTAGAATAAACCCAATGCTTGCTCTGCATTATTCTTATAAGTATTTGTTGTCCTTCATCATTGTACTTATATTGTTAGTTAGTTGTTCATGAACACCATCACTTTGCAGCTTACATTCCCTTGCCCTCCATTTTCTACAAATTAGATCTATATTTACTCTTGCCAAAATGTTGAATAAAACCAATGCTACTAAATAAATTTAGCTCTACATTGCTCTTGTCATCATGAATGAATTCAACAATATAACTATCACATAAAGCATTCTTTTCATGATCTACATGCATACAATTTTTGCTACTCTCCACATAAGCAAATGTATTATCATCAATTGTAGTGGGAGCAAACTCAACAAAATAGCTATCATGTGATTGAAAATTAAAATCATGATGACAAGTTTCATGGTTATCATTATTCTTTATAGATATATGTCATCACCATAATCATCATAGATAGGAACTTTGATATCATAGTCAATTGAAGCCTCATCCAAAATGGTGGATTCATCACTAAATAAAGTCATGACCACTCCAAATCCACTATCATCAATATAATCATCATAAATAGGAGGCATCATAATAAATTTTCTCATCAAAACATGGGGGACTAAAACATCATCTTCATCAAACATAGCATCCCCAAGCTTATGGCTTTGAGTATCATTAGCATCATGGATATTCAAAGAGTTCATACCAACAACATTGCAATCATGCTCATCATTTATGCCAAACATTTTATTGAATTCTTATTCTATCAATTGAGCACAATTTTCCTTTCCATCATTTTCAAGAAAGACATGATAAAGATGAACAACATGAAACACCTCAAATCCATTTTTTAGTTTTATTTTATAAACCAAACTAGTGATAAAACAAGAAACTAAAAGATTCAATCGCAAGATCTAAAGATATACCTTCAAGCACTCACCTCCCTGACAACGGTGCCAGCAAAGAGCTTGATGTCTACTACGCAACTTTATTCTTGTAGACACGTTTTGGGCCTCCAAGCGCAGAATTTTGTAGGACAGTAGCAATTATCCCTCAAGTGGATGACCTAAGGTTTATGAATCCGTGGGAGGCGTTGGATGAAGATAGTCTCTCTCAAACAACCCTGCAACCAAATAACAAAGAGTCTCTTATGTCCCCAACACACCAAATACAATGGTAATTTGTATAGGTGCACTAGTTCGGTGAAGAGATGGTGATAAAAGCGTAGTAATGATAGTAGATATTGATTGTAATAGGAACAATAAAAAACATCAAGGCAGCAATTGATAAAATGGAGCACAAACGGTATTGCAATGCTTGAAAACAAGGCCTAGGGTCCGTACTTTCGCTAGTGCAATCTCTCAACAATGATAACCATCCCTCAACGTGTGATGAAGAATCACTCAAACTTCTTATCTAGTGGAGAACATAGGAAGAAATTTTTTGTAGCTATTCTTTCCAGTCTATCTATCCAAGAGTTTGTACTAAAATAACACGAAGTTATTCTTTTGGACCGATCTATCAAGAGTTCGTACTAAAATAACACTAAGTTATTCTTTTTGTTGATCTATCAAGAGTTCATACCAAAATAATACCAAAGCAAATTCAGATTCATAATACTCAATCCAACACAAAGAACCTCAAAGAGTGCCCAAGATTTCTACCGGAGAAACAAAAGACGAGAACGTGCATCAACCCCTATGCATAGATTACCCCAATGTCACCTCGAGAATCCGTGAGTTGAGTGCCAAAACACATATCAAGTGAATCAATATGATAGCCCATTGTCACCACATGTATTCATAGCACGATATACATCAAAGTACTCTCAAATCCATAAAAGTATTCAATCCGATAAAACGAAATCTCAAAGGGAAAACTCAATTCACAATAAAATAGAGAGGGGAAAACACCATATGATCCGACTATATTAACAAAGCTCGCGATACATCAAGATCATGACATCTCAAGAACATGAGAGAGAGAGAGAGATTAAACACATAGCTACTGGTACAAACCCTCAGCCCCGAGGGTGGACTACTCCCTCCTCATCATGGTGGCTGCCAAGATGATGAAGATGGCCACCGGTGATGTTTTCCCCCGCCGACGGAGTGCCAGAATGGGGTGTAGATTGGTTTTTCATGGTTACAAAGGCTTGCGGCGGCGGAACTTCTGATCTAGGGTTATTTCTGATGGTTTGGCGTTGGTTTCATGCGAAGATGGCCTCGAGGTGAGCACAACCCACCGGGGCACGCCTGGGCCCCCTGACGCGCTCCAGTGTCTTGTGCCCTACTCCTTCACCTTCTGGTCCTTCCACGATGCTTCGGGGGTCTCTTTTGTTCCAAAAAAATCGTCAAAAAGTTTTGGCTCATTTGGAGAGCCTTCATTTCTGCACAAAAAACAACACCACGGTAGTTCTGCTGAAAACACCGTCAGTCCGGGTTAGTTCCATGTAAATCATACCAAAACCATATGAAATTGTTATAAACATGGCATGAATACTTCATAAATTATAGATACGTTGGAGACGTATCAACCAGCGAGGCCGCTCCTGTGAGTATTCGTCCCGTCGCCCTGTATTATGATTTCGATCTTTATGAGGGTTTTCAAGTCTTTAGAGTCTACATGTAGTAATGAAGTCGGGACCCCAGGTTGTTCGGGTGTTGTGGACTTCAGATTTGGAGTACCACTTATCTGTCGAAACCTTTCGTCATTTACTTAAAAAATCGATTGCTCATTCATTGAGTACCATTTAACTGCAATTAACCGATGCAAGTACAAGAAGGATTGGGCGGTGCTGTCGGCTGGCGTCAAGTTCGATCCCACGGACCAGGAGCTGATCGAGCACCTTGAGGCCAAAGTGAGTGCTGACAGCGTGAGATCTCACCCTCTCATCGATTTTTTCATACCAACCATCGACAGCGAGCACGACATATGCTAAACCCATCCTGAGAAACTTCCAGGTGAGACACCGATCGGCCGTCTACTTGCACAAACATATTCCTTTGTTTATAGCTCTATTTTTATTTTTAGACGCAGAACTAGTGAAGCAATTACAATTTGACAGTTAATAAAAAGTGAAACAAGTGACTGCAACATGCCGAAGATGTTATGAAAATTCCAACTACGTACACTAAAACCTGTATGCGACAATACTACAGGTATCCACTGAGTGGAATAAAAAAGCATTTCTTCCAGCGCAACTCTAAAAAAGCATTTCTTTCAGAGTGTGGCATGCACGCGATGTGGAACAAGACCGGCAATACCTTGCCGGTGATGGTCAACGGCCGGCAGACAGGCAACAAAATGGTTCTGGTGCTGCACACCAACAAGAACTTCGACTAGTAGAGGACCAACTAGGTGATGCACCAGTACCACCTTGGGGACCTGGAGCAAGAGAAGAAGCGAGAGTGTAACATCCCAAAATTCTAAATTTGGGAATGTTATAATAAATTCCTCCTGGTTCATGTTAGGGCTGGTCACCGTCAAATGTTGGTCAACCAAAGCTCGAGCTCATGCGTTGTCAGGATTCCCTCCCAGATGCTCGGATTGCTGGGTTCGACCTACATCAAACCCTGTGTACGTATCTCGTCCTTAACTACCTTGGCTTCAAGGTTGCTGTCTGTATCGACAGTTAGGCACCACATCTAAATTGTACGTTATTCTATATTGAAAACACACATCACCCCTTCCCAACGTACATCATTTTGGACCGCATGCAAGAGGTACTGGTTTTGTGGTCCCTCTCGTGCGATGTTTATGATGGTTCAATATATTGGCCCAAGCGGTTTATCAACAACAACAACTGTCATTTGACCAAACGAAAGATTCATTGGTCCGTCTTATGGTAGGTCGTGGCGACATGTATGTATGACCAAAGTATCGATCATTACGTGCATCCGCCCCGCTGACACGAAGTGGGAGGTGGTGGGCCAAGCATCCTAGCTAGGTACGACATTATGTCATTATATATATATCCTAGCTATGTGGTTGTTAGGGTGCTTTCCGGTTTGCGAGGCAGGTGCCACCAAAGTTATGCATTGTGTAAAAGTTTTAAACATCCCCAATATTCGTACATATATTTGGCCACTTCCAGATGGTTCTTGACTTCTGGCCCCTCTCATCGATCTTCAATGACGCACCCAACCGTGGGCCCGCGGGGTCAAAGTTGTGCATTGGAATTTTTAACATCAGATACCACCCTTTTCACTCATATATATTTGGGCCACATGCTGGTGTGGCTGTCTTTTGACCCTCCCTAACGTTATTTTTGCTGCAAAGACTCTGATGATCCTCAACGGACACGGGGTATAATATCTAAACCGTGTGCGACACAAGTGCGATGTGAATCACCACGACCGCGCAAGCACGAGCAAATTAAGGTGGATGTACTGGCTCAACTGTGTGCAACGCAAGTGCGCTGAAATCACCACGACCGTGCAAGCGCAAGCAAAGGGTGGAGGTACTGGCTCAACTGTGTGCGATGCAAGTGCGCTAAAATCACCACGACCGCGCAAGCGTGAGCAAAGGGTGGAGGTACTGGCTTAACCGTGTGCAATGCAAGTGCGCTGTAAAACCACCACCTGTGGAAGCTAAAGGCGTGTATGTTTATTTGGAAATTAGGACCAACCGTGTGCGATAGACCAGCTAGCTAGAAATATAAAAAACAAACTCCCCGCCTTGAGCGTTGCAAAAATCTATGGATCCGCGCCACTTTTACTTATTATCATACACGCATATTGTTATTGGACCGTGCTCGATCTTGGGCACGCCCGCCCCGCATCAATTCCTTTACCCAAATTTTAGTAGTCGTCGTACTTCAACCGTCACCCACCCTCCTCCAGCATCGACCTTATAGTAAAATTTTAGCAGCCGAGGCATTTGAACCGTCGCCCTCCCTCGTCCACCACCATCTCCACCCACTATTACTAAAATTTTCAGTAGCCGCGGCGTATCCTCAAACACCACCCCCTCCATAGTCCCCCACCCGCCCCTCCCCCCCCTTCAAACCCTACCTCGCGGCCGCCGCCGGCGCCTCCACCAACCCTGTCGGTCTGCCCGTTCCTCCTAGCTTACATAGTAAAGTTCAGGTTATCCAGCGATTCCCATACCGTTGCCCCACTCCCCTGAGTTTTTAGATGAGGCCTGCAGTGTCCCTCCTCGCCAGATCCACATCTCCTGCTCCAACATGTCGCAGCCTAAGCTCGACCACGTATCCCGGGGAGCCCGACGAGCGTTCGGCCAAGAAGAGGTTTATCATGGCCTCTCCAGCGGACGTTGGTGAGGTGGCGGCCGTTCGCCCCGACCTGTCGATCCCGGAGCAACACGTCGCCGCGGAAGCCATCGAAGACGTTGACTATGTTGCCATGCCGAAGGCTTCATGTCAGCGGGCTAGCGTATTCGTATCTCGGAAATCGGCTACAACATCAAGCTCGTCCACACCGGCCAGTTCACGCGGGCCATGTCACGAGTTAAGTGGTCCATCCCCAACCCCTCTGGTTCAACCGCCGTCGATCTCTTGATGGCCACGCGTGATCTCCTCCGCCAAGCAGTCAAGGATTTGCGAGCTTTATACGCCATCGAGCCCATTTTGTCACTTCTAGAGGACACGTTCTACGGCGGCGGCTTGGGATCCTCAATTGCCAAGTCAGATCTCATCGACCACGACCACGACCACGAGGAGGGTACCCACGAAGGTTCTTCCAAGGTGAAACAACCCATCTGTGACATCAGAGAGCGCACCATGGGTCTGCGCTCTTCCAACTGGAAGGATCCCGTCCATGAAATGTGAGGCAACATTCTATCAGCAAATATTACCTTTTCTAGCTTGCCAACCCGCACCCTTTGTTGTAGTAGCATTTGTCGTGCGCTGTCGTGGTTCTAAGTCTGACAGTAGAATGGGGGTAGGTATGGAGAGGCAAGATCCTAGCTATGGAGTAGTTGTATACGCAAGGGATTTACGAGTTCAGGCCCTTCTCGGAGGAAGTAATAGCCCTACGTCTCGGAGCCCGGAGGCGGTCATTGGATTATATGCGTATGTGTTACAGTGCGAACCCTTCTACCGTGGAGGGGGTGGCTTATATAGAGTGCGCCAGACCCCAGCCAGCCCACGTAGTAGAGGGTTTAAGGTGCGTTAAAGCTAGGCGTTCTTGGTAACGCCTTACATAAAGTGTCATTAACGTCATAAAGACTATTTAACTTCTGCACCGTTTGGGAACCGAGTGGCTCTTGGACTCTGGTGGTCGAGTGGGTCTTCATGGTCGAGTGTCTTTGAATCTGTCGAGTGGAAACCTACCAGGTCGACTGGAAGGCTGCTTCTCTTGTGAGTGCCCTTGTGGAGGGTACCTTTGGGCAGGTCTATGACCCTACCCCAGGTACATGACTTCATCATGCGCTGCTTTAACTGTGTCGTGTTTAATTATTTCAGTTATGCAAAAATGTATTGTTCAATAGGTCTATGTGATGTTTAAGTATGAACTTACCACTTTAGTTTCACGAATGGCTATATTTGGTTGTTTATAGTGAGTAGATGCCTTGTTTATCTGTATTTGGTTGTTAGGTTGGTTGGAGTGAGCATTTTTTCAGTTATCGAGCAGATGCCTTGTTAATCTGCATTTGGTTCTTAGTTTGGTTGCAGTGAGTATTTGTCCAGTTATCAAGCAGATGCCTTGTTTATCTGTATTTGGTTGTTAGGTTGCTTTTTTTAGCATTTGTCCAGTTACCAAGCAGATGCCTTGTTTATCTGTATTTGGTTATTAGGTTGCTTTTTTAGCATTTCTCCCGTTATCAAGCAGATGCCTTGTTTATCTTTATCTGCTTGTTAGGTTGGTTGCAGTGAGCATTTGTCCAGTTTTCAAGCATATGCCCTATTTATCTATATTTGCTTGTTAGGTTGGTTGCAGTGAGACTCTGTCCAGTTTTCAATGACTATATTTGGTTGTTATACTGGTCATTTATGCCTTGTTTATTTCAGTCATTCACAATGTGTGGTTCATTATGTGCAAGTCGGAACTGTGCCGCTCGACTACATCAATACCAGTTTGAATGGCTATATTTGGTTCGATTATTCTGGTGTAGTTAACACATGCCCTTTATTTCAGTTTTACACATTTATCTAGTGTGATGTTTAAGCATTACCTACGTTCTATTCATTTTCAACAATACAGTTTGAATTGCAATATTTGATGGTTGTTAAGCCTGCTATCAGTAACATTGCCTTCCATTTTATATCTTCTTTAACGACATCTTTGAAACCAACACAATCAAGCTAACATATTGAGATGATGTTGTATACCTTTGCTATATTTGTTTGATGTTAAGATTGCTGTACTTATCATGCCTTTCCACTACTTATGCAGGACAACAACGGGAGTCGCCACCATTTTCCGTTGAGGTTATATTCATCCCTCAGCTTGTACTCCCCCCGTCGTTTCATAATGTAGTTCATATAGATCCGGGCCTGGACACTAGTTAGCTTCTAATATTGACTTGTTGCTTGTAGGTACATATGCCCTTGGCAAGGATCCACGCATTGACCCTTTTTGCGTATGGGGCAATGACATATTGATGAAAAAGCATCAAGTGAGGAAACTGATAAGGATTATTAGCAAAAAGATACGAATGGTGGCAAGCAAATTATTTGTTTATGCTCTCCCCAACACAACAGTGAGCTATAGGATGGTAACTACAAACTCTGCAACCTTCTCTTTTTACTGGCCATAATGAGTTGTTAGACAACAATGTCTGAATCTTTTCGTTCCCAGTGGTTCCCGAAGTAGTTCACTCAAGATTACCTCGCAAAGTACATGATTGGTGGACACGCAATGAAGGTTAAAGTATTTCATCCAGACTACAATGAGCATCGAGAAGTCCTAATGAAGACAGTGAAGGATGGATAGGCAGCCATCACAAGGGGTTGGCCTAGAGTCGTGCGCGCCTTACGCATGGAGGAGTGCACAATATGGGCATTCCGCTTCACCTTCTCCAGCAACCAGAATCTCTTTCGCCTCTCTGTTTATAGTCTTTAGTACAACTATGGTTCATCATTCTTTACTTGGTGCTTTTGTAGTTCTTCAGTATATGTACCTGTGCATTGAATTATGGATTCATGGTTGAACCTATATTTGTAATAAACATGGTTGGATATGAAATAAGTGATTGCCTACTTTCAAATTCATAACATGTGATTTTTAAATTAGGGATTAATTATGGATTACACTGCACACGGTTTGCGAAAGCGAAATGTCTACGATATACGTGGAGATCAGAAACGTTTCTAGGATCCACTACGTGTGCGATCAATCTCCACTGCACACACGACTTTCTCTTGAAAACTGTTTGTGTTAGGCCACCTTGTGCAAACGTTTATCACATAAAAAGTGTGTGTGATGGACAGCCTTTGCCACACAGTTTCTTTCTACGCACCGTGTGTGATGCATTCAATAACGCGAATGATAAAATTATTAATTTCATGTGCAATGGCAACGCTATCACAAATGATTTAACTAGAAAAGTTGTGTGTGATGTAGTTGTGAACAGAAACGTTTTCCTTGGAGCGAGTATGTGGGATGTACATCTGACGGAAAGCGTTTATGAGGGGTGTGTGGGATGTACTTGCTAGGAAACAATTTCGCGTATAATTGTATTTTTTAGCTATACTATACGTATTTCCGTATTTGGCTAAATCGGTCGCTACGACCTCATTTTGCCGAACGTGTGTGCTAGGAGGGCATATCCCCGATGGTTTCTAGGTCGTGTGGGAAGGACCCCCCTATCGCCCACACTCACTTGACGACGGTTCCAGATGCCATTGCGGAAAGGGGTTAAAAACCGTTTGTTTAGGACCGACGCGCACCAGTGATGGTTTACTTGGTGGAAGATTATATGTTCAGATCCAATATGCTATTTAACACCCCTCTGATCTTGGGCATGCTTATCATTTGTGAGTAGTAAATTTTGTTCTTAAGGTCACGGGAGAAATCATGTTGCAAGTAGTCATGTGAACTTGATATGTGTTCGACATTTTGATAGTATGTATGTTGTGATTCCCTTAGTGGTGTCGTGTGAACGTCGATTACATGACACTTCACCATATTTGGGCCTAAGGGAATGCATTGTGGAGTAGTTATTAGATGATGGGTTGCGAGTGATGTAAGCTTAAACCCTAGTTTATGCGCTATTCCGTAAGGGACCGATTGGATCCAAAAGTTTAATGCTATGGTTAGAATTTATTCTTAATACTTTTCTCATAGTTGCGGATTCTTGCGAGGGGGTTAATCATAAGAATGAGATTTGTTCAAGTAAGAACAACACCTAAGCATCGGTCCACCCACATATCAAATTATCAAAGTAGCAAACATGAAGCGAATCAACATGATGAAAGTGACTAGATGAAATTCCTGTGTACCCTCAAGAACGCTTTGCTTATTATAAGAGACCGTTTTGGCCTGTCATTTGCCTCAAAAGGATTGGGCTATCTTGCACTTTGGTTACCGATATCATTACTTGCTCGTTACAAAGTATCTTGTTATCAAACTACTCTGTTACTTACAATTTCAGCACTTGCAGACATTACCTTGCTGAAAACCACTTGTCATTTCCTTCTACTCCTCGTTGGGTTTGACACTCTTACTTATCTAAAGGGCTACAATTGATCCCATATACTTGTGGGTCATTAAGGATCTTTTCTGGCGCCATTGCCAGGGAGTGAAGCGCTCTTGGTAAGTGGAAATTGGAAAGGAAAAATTATTACTACGGGGTGAAATTTATTGTCACTTGTTACTATGGAAAACAATCCTTTGAGGGGTTTGTTCGGGGTATCTTCACCTCGACCAAAACCACATTTAGTTACCCCTCAACCTACTAGACCTAATGAAAATATTGAATATGAAATTCCTTCGGGTATGATAGAACAACTACTAGCTAATCCTTATGCGGGAGATGGAACAGAACATCCTGATATGCACTTGATATATGTGGAAGAAATTTGTGGATTGTTTAAGCTTGCAGGTTTACCTGGAGAGGAAGTTAAGAAGAAGGTTTTCCCTTTATCTTTGAAGGAAAAAGCATTGGCATAGTATAGGCTATGCGATGATATTGGATCTTGGAATTGGAATCGATTGAAATTGGAGTTCCACCAGAAAAATTATCCTATGCATCTAGTTCATCGTGATCGGAATTATATATATAATTTTTGGCCTTGTGAAGGAGAAAGTATCGCTCTAGCTTGGGGGAGGCTTAAGTCAATGTTATATTCATGCCCCAATCATGAGCTCTCAAGAGAAATTATTATCCAGAATTTTTATGCTTGGCTTTCTGATGAGGACATGACTACCTTGGATATGACCAAAAATATTGCATACATGCATATTTGTGGGGTGATTTCTAATACAAACTATGCAATTATTTATTTATGTTATCTTGGACAAAAATACTTCATAGACTTTTGTGCCATGTCTAATTACAGGTGTATGGGACATTTGTACAATCCACATATGAAGATAAGGGAGAAAGATGCGTTTAGTTGCTGTTCAAAAAGTCCTCTCGCGTCACTTTTGGCCCAAGAGAAGATAGAGTCCAAGTCTCTCACGTTCTGGACTCAGATTTGGACTGCACAGACATATCTGACTCAAAATGCCAATAACTCTTTGATACGGACTCCGAATTGGGTGATTCTTTTTTTGTTGAAAAGTAGATTTCCTCCACTTTCCAACACAATTGGATTCACCTTCAAATTCGTCCGGAGAGTTGAGTTATCGATGAAACAATCTGATGTTGAAGCAGAATCCGAGTCAAACTACAAGTCCAAAGGTGTTGCATCACCTCCACTTGGGCCGATGAGCCTTGTTCGATCTAGGGTTAGTTTCAGGCTGCCTTGGGACGTCCTCCCACCTCCTTGGCCGCCACCCCTTGCTCCTATATAAGTAGATCTATCTAGTAGATTTTTCTTTGGGGATTTGTTTAGTTAAAATTTAGCAATTGCAACTTCATGTACTTCGTTTGTGTCCAACGACCAGGCCAAGACCGCTTATGGATCCCCACCTTTATCAATACTTCATTTATATTCGCAATATTCAGATTGCATTATCATATTCTCGCTTGTACTTTGATTACGTGCAAGAATAGACCTTCATGGTCAGGCTAATCGTGCTTCCAGCATCGTCAGTAACCTCGGAAGATTGGTTTAGCGATTGCTAAGGCGCAACGTCGTGCATGTTTGTAGTCGGATCGTCAAAGTCGACTCCACCAAATCGATAGTTATCATCTCATCGAATGATCGGGACCCTCGCCTGTAGCGACCCGACCTCAGACGGTCAAGCCTACGTGTATCATGCCATCCTCGGATCGGTATCTTTGGCACACGGTACATCAATGTATATATCAAAGTGCAATCACATGTATAAATAACGTAAAATGATATATACCTCATAATACTCGGCGGAAACAATCAAGCGGGTGTGGAGTCCCATCAACGCCATCGGCAGGTTGAGTGTAGACCGTAACCACTGTATCGTAACTCTTACTCGTCGAAGAAAATCCTACAACATGATACGTTGCAGCCGTGTAGGTCGATTACATTGAATGTACCGGCAAGATCACAACATGAATAAACAGATGGTAAAACTATACGATATGCAATTTGGCTTTGTGGCTCAGATTCGAGTTTTGTTTGCGTAAAAGCTGATTTTATTTTCCCTACATCAAAGGAATAAATGAAGTCTGTACTATGGAGTTTTCTATCATGACATGGTTCCGCCAACCGATGTCTCATAGCCCAAAATCATCATATGTTGCCCACAATTAAGTTATCAATCTGGTGTTGAGAGTTTCGAGATAGATCCAAGTCGGATGCTCAAATTGTCCGTAATCGGGAGACGGCTAATCGATTAGGTTTTAACCCTCTGCAGAGGTTTGTACACTTTACCCGCAAGATTCGATCCCTCTTTTTACGTTCTCGCACTTCAGGGTGTTTGAGAACAAGACGACGGAAACATGGTCTTCCGAAGAGTTCCTCTGACCACTTTGTCCGTGGTCATCCAATCCTACCGTAGTTCTACATCTGCTAGCACCGGCCCCAGCCAGAGTCACAACTAAGGTCAACCAAGCCAGAGCCCATATTGACTTGCGGTTGCACGGGTAAGCTTCGGTCATGAAGTATTCTTCCGTCTCTTTGAGTGCGGGTGAAGCTTTCCGCAAGATGTCATGGCGCTTCTCCATGCATCCCGGCCAACCACTGGTTTCTCCAGGTGCCGTCAACCGTCCTTCACCCGAGTGTGTATTGAATTCTTGTCTCGAGTCTTGAAGTCTTGAGGCCTTGAAGATGCAGATCCTTGCAGATTTCATCATGGTGTTGTTGTCATTGACGTAGAGTCCTCCTTCTTCACACCACTCTCGAGCACTCATACCAAACCCGTCTACTATAGCGTAGCATTAAAATAAATAACGTCCCGGGCTTGGTAACAGGGTGATGGGTTCCTACCTCATGCATACTACTCAACTACAAGGATACAATAACACTACAGAGGGGTGGTTGCAAAGATGCCACTAGATGCAATAAAACATAGGTAAGGAAGCATGGTCAAAGTGAACTTGCACATGCGTTGATGAAGATAACAACACTCTCACAAAATTTGATAGAACTATTCGTCACTCTCCGAAGAAAATCTATACAAGTCAAACATAGCATTCACATAAGCAATCATTCTAGCAAGCAATGCTAACACTCAAAATAACAATTAAAACAAAAAAAACTCAATAATAAAACTCCAACACAGTCCAAAGAAGCTTCAAATAAAACTAGAAAGAAAAACTACTAACGAAAATCTATGACTTTGCTACAAGCATCTAACATAGTTTTGCCCTAAGTAAAAAAAATTAACAGCAATTAAAACAATAAACTAATAATTTATCAGAAAATAAAAAGTAAAACAACTAGGTTAACAGAAAGTATTTTTTTCATAAAATTTTATTTGCAAAAAGAAACAAATAAAAAGCTTTTATAAAACTCTAACTATGACATATAGAAGGTTTCATACAAAACTAAGGAAAATAAATTTTTA
The DNA here is from genome assembly GCA_021605145.1 of Aegilops bicornis. NCBI lineage: Eukaryota > Viridiplantae > Streptophyta > Magnoliopsida > Poales > Poaceae > Aegilops > Aegilops bicornis. The sequence continues at coordinate 468,015,215 of CM038675.1, read as the reverse complement.
AAATAAAAATAAATTTTTCTCCTGTTTTCTAACAGAAACACAACTAATATTGTCAAAAGTGACAAAAATAAATAATTTAAAACTAATAAAAACAATAAATAAAAAGCTAAAACAGAACTAATAATAAAACAGTACTGTTTTGCTAAAACCTAATTTAAGTTAACCTAGAAATAAAATACTAAATACTACTGGATAAACAAAGGTCCTAGAGACCAGGAGCAAAAAGAATCGGTCAAAAATAATATTCCTAACTCAAAATAGCTCAAATCTAGTGATTTGAGAAAATTCATACAAACACAAATTTAAACTGCTCAAATGTGAAATAAAATTGAACTAACAGAAACTTCAGCAAATTTGTGACACATATCAATTGGAATCACTCAAAAATACTAAAAACTCTAAAAGATATGAATTTTCTAAGATTGCTATTTTCTAAAAAAAATGAATTACGGGATTTCGTGGATCTCACCGGAGTAGTCGTCGGAGTTGGGGAAGAAGATCGGATCCGATGTTGCGGTTGCTCCTAGAGGAAAGGAGATCACGGGACGGTGAAGAGGAGATTATATAAACCTCAGGAGAGGTCGAGGCATGGGCGGCGGCACTTGGCGGCGGCGGTGGTGCCGTCACTGCCATGGAGAGGAGAGGAGAGGTGTTGGTTTGATGTGTTGGAGGGGGGGGGGGGGGTACTTGGGTATTTATATTGGGGAGGGGAGGGCTTTACTTGGGGTAGGGGACAAGAAATAGACTAGGATTAGGAAACAAAGAGGGAAAAGATCGAGAAACAAATCGGAATAAACGGAATAACGAAACGGGAACAAATCCTACTAGGATTTGCAAAAGAATAGGAAACACAGGCTCCTGGCCCCCTAAGTGTGTGCGTCACGATGGCCTTGGCCTTGGCCTTGGCCGGTGGCTGGTCTGCGGCTTGGGCCTTTGGCCCAAGGCGCTTCATATATTTTTTTTAACAAAATTTCACAGAACAAAAACAAAAACAAAATAATTAAAACTTTTATATAGGCATATAATATATCAAAATTTGCAGAAAAATATTTCCTACAAGATGAACATTATTTTAATGTCAAATAAAAGCCACACAAATTTTAATAATTCACACAGTGCTACTGGTCCAATAAAAATCATTTTTAAAATACCAAAATGACTTCAAATTAATTTCTCTCCAATTTTCTGATGTAGGGATTCATGTTATCCTATTTTCCATATATTTTGTTTTTGGAGAAAAATAATTTGAATAAAACTCAAATAACTCCAAATTGGAAATAAATTCAAAAGAACTTTGAATTTAATTCTTTTAAAACTCCCAACTCATATTTCATATGTTTTGAAGAAGTCATTTTATCTTCGCTCGTGAAAATCATTGAGTTGCATAAAGTTTCAGAATTGGAAAATATTTTCAACACCCCTTGTCATTTAAATAAATGGAAGAAGTCATGTCATCTTCTCTCCGGGTTTTCGTGATGAAAGGAATTTGAATTCAGGAGATCATAAAAGAAAAATGAAAGTTTGGGAAAGTCCTTTAATTCCCTCTCATTTAACCTTCAAAAAGTTTCGAATTTCACTCAATTTCACTCAATCATTCAGACAACAATCAAACAAACAATCAAAACTATTTATCAAAACTAAGTGGTATCAGAGCCTTTGCAATTTTCTTTTCATTGTTTGCATTATTGGATTATCGGTTGCATCGTCGTGTCGACTTGCTGGTTTTAGTGTCTAGTTTGTTTAGAGTTTCGAGTTCTGTTCACATTAGTCACGTCGTCGCTGCATCGTTATCCCTTCCGTTGTCCACCATCCCATCCATCAATTTCCACCATGTGTTACCCCTCGTTCATTGTCACAATCATAGTTGAGGCCATTCACATCTTCGTTTGATCCAATCCACATTTTATCTAGTTTGTCTTAGAAAGAGGGAGAAAAAAAAGGCAGAGAGAAAAAAAAGAGAGAAAAAAGTTAAAAAAAGTCAGAAAAAAAAGGAGAGAAAGAAAAATAAAAAAAGTGTGAGAAAAAAGGGATAGAAAAAAACAAAATTCGGATCTATCTAGTGTCAATCTCGTAGCTGAATTCGGATTGGAATCTGTTTTGTGCACTGTTCAGTCAAATAGGCATATCTTCCTCATACGAAGTCCGTTTTGGCTCTGTGAGTACTCAAATTAAAGCTAGCGACGGGCTGCATCTAAAAAGTTGCAGAAGTTCATTCTATTTTTGATACCTCAAAATCAGCTTCTAAATAGGTCTTTTTGCCCTCCGAAGTTTGCGAACACAGATTTTTCCAGTTTTCCAGGCCATTCTTGAGAAAAATTATTAGAAAATTGGCAAAAACTTGAACAGAGGAAAGTTGGAGAGAAAGTTGTTGGTATATCCTGCTTGGCAGTTATTTCACATCATTATCTTTACTGCTATTGTGGTATTCACTTTTATCTTACTGTCCAGAGCTACTTCATTTCCTTTGTTGATGCTAGTTGTGCTACGCCATGACCTCATTAGTGTTCTACGCTCGCGTCTCTAGTCCGGTCTAGCCTAGGACCAGCACAGTACCGTCGTTGAGCGTTTATTCAACATTGCATCTCTGAATTGATTATTGCTAATCTTTTGCTACCAAATATTTAAGCCTTCCAAGCTCCACATATTTCTACACCGTGTATACGTACGTTCCCCTGGCAATCGCTTTACTCAATCTTCAGAGTTATTTGACACTGCTGGTTGCCTGTCACCACCTGCTGCATGGTAAGTACTTGTAAGATATTGATATTTGCTATACTCTGAGCGTTTTACCACCACATCCTAGTAGTTCATAGGAACATCATTCTTGGATTTTGTTTCTTGTTTTCTACAAACTATGGCAGGTTCAGGAGTTGTTAGTTCTTGGGCTTCATCGATCGTCGGAGATTTGCCATCCCCGAGAAAATACAACAACCGTCACAAGAGGAGCAACAACATCAGAATGCACATAATCAGGTTAATGTTTCCATGCCATCATTTACTGGTCGTTTTAGGCCTGATTTATATATTGAATGGGAGTACAAAATAAATGCTATATTTGCTTTCCATAATTTTTATGAGCGTGGAAAATTTCAAGCTGCGGTTAGTACTTTCAGTAGCTTTGCTTTAGTTTGGTGGAGTGAATATTTTCGTTTAAACCCTGATTTTATACCTACCACATGTGATGATTTAAAACTTGTCATGAGAGATAGATTCGTTGATGTTTATTATACTCTTGGCATGATTAAAAATTACAACATTTAAAACAAGGCACTGACACGGTAACAAAATATTATGATGATTTACAAACTACATTGTTGCACTCATTTTTAGAAGAAAGTGAATAATATTTTATGGATAGATTTTGGGGAGGATTAAACCGTGATATTCAGGAGATACTAATTCATGAAGAGTGTTATCCTATGGACCATTTGTTTAGTCTTGCTTGCAAAGCTGAACAGGAAATAGAAGGATGTGTTACCCACGAGGAGAACAAGTGCAAGGTGCACATTGCAAGTGTTGATACAGATGTTTCTTCAACCACTAGGCATACCATGACAACCACATCCGTTGTTATGAGGACTACATCACCTCCACCATGTGACACATCACCACCGAGAGTGCCTACATCATCTGAGTTGATCATAAAAGGTAATGACAAAGGTACTGATCTTTCACCTCCACATGAGTATGATGAATGCCTTGTCAATTTCAATGCACAATGTGATGACCTACCCACTACTTTGATCACACAACCTATTTTAGAGGATTATGTTGATGATTTGACTTTGCCATGTCATCAAACAAATGCAATATCAACAATGTCGAGTGCACCCATTGAATTAACTATTGTTGTAAAAGAACCATGTGAATCAGGGAATAAATCAGATTTGGATCAAATACATTTGAAAATAATTGTGCCAACGTTTAATCGTTTTGATATGGCCTCTAATATTGGTGATGATTCTGTGCCAAATGACCTATTGCATGTTTGCTTATTCAGGAATGTTGTAGCATGTAAATTTAATGCAAGTAAGGTTTATTCACCAATGTTGGGATGGTTTAATGATGAGCATTGTCAATCCTTTGATATGAATAAGAGCTTCACTTATATGTGCAAACTGAGTTGCAATATTTCCATGCCTTCTACTTCTTGCGATAATATTTTGGCTTTAGATTTTATGAACTATGAAAGTTACTCATGTATACATGTGTCATATGTGCAAAAACCAAGAGAGGTTAAAATGGACGACATATACATATACAACACGTACACCTTGTCTCTTTTCTTAGCCACATTTCAGATTAAGCAACGCCGAGGACGGCTTTGTTTTCAAGAAGGGGAGGATGATGAGGACATGACTACCTTGGATATGACCAAAAATATTGCATACATGCATATTTGTGAGGTGATTTCTAATGCAAACTATGCAATTATTTATTTATGTTATCTAGGACAAAAATACTTCATAGACTTTTGTGCCATGTCTAATTACAGGTGTATGGGACATTTGTACAATCCACATATGAAGATAAGGGATAAACAAACATTCACTTGTTGTTCAAAAAGTCCTCTCGCGTCACTTTTGACCCATGAGAAGATAGAGTCCAAGTCTCTCATGTTCTGGACTCAGATTCGGACTGCACAGACATACCTGACTCAAAATGCTAATAACTCTTTCATATGGACTCCGAATTGGGTGATTCTTTTTTTGTTGAAAAGTATATTTCCTGCACTTTCCGACACAATTTGATTCACCTTCAAATTCGGTCGGAGCATTGAGTTATCGACGAAAAAATCTGACACTGCAGCAGAATCCTAGTAAAACTACAAGTCCAAAGGTGTTGCATCACCTCCACTTGGGATCATGAGCCTTGTTCGACCTAGGGTTAGTTTTAGGCTGCCTTGGGATGTCCTCCCACCTCGTTGGCCGCCACCCGTTGCTCCTATATAAGTAGATCCATCTAGTAGCTTTTTCTTTGGGGATTTGTTTAGTTAAAATTTAGCCATTGCAACTTCGTGTACTTCGTTTGTGTCCACCGACCAGGCCAAGACCGCTTGCGGATCCCCACCTTTATAAATACTTCATTTATGTTCGCAATATTCAGATTGGATTATCATATTCTCGCTTGTTCTTCAATTACGTGCAGGAATAGACCTTCGTGGTCAGGCTGATCGTGCTTCCAGCATCGTCAGTAACCTCGGGAGATTGGTTTAGTGATTGCTAAGGCACAACGTCATGCACGTTTGTAGTCATATCGTCAAAGTCGAATCCACCAAATCGGTAGTTATCATCTGATCGAAAGATCGGGACCCTCGCCTCTATCACTTTCTCATAATGATCGATCCATGCGTGATACTTCTTGTGCTGGTTCTTTTAGGAAGAGTACTATTGAATTCCGGTGTGATCTTTTGGAAAGAATTAAACACAACTCTGAAGATTGGGAACTCGACGAAGGTAAAGAGTCAGGTATTAAGCTTAAATATGATTGTGTTAAATCTTTTATGAACACCGATGCTTTTCAAAAGTTTAGCACTAAATGTGGACTTGACTCTGAGATAGTAGCCTCCTTTTGTGAATCATTTGCTACTCATGTTTATCTCCCTAAAGAGAAGTGGTTTAAATATTACCAACCTATTAAAGAGGAAATTAAATAACCGGTACCAATTAAAGAGGAAACTATTATTTATAATGTTGAAACATGCTAAAGTTTCAACTATGGTCAAAAAAAGTTATATTAGAACACCTAAACCTGAGGAACAAATCAAAGTAGAACCTAGTGTTGCTATGGTTAAGGATCTCCTGGAAGAAAATATAGATGGGCATGTTATTTACTTCTGTAATGAAGCTACTAGATTTATCAAACCCGATAAAACAGATAATCAAAGACCAGTTGTTGGCATTCCTGTTGTTTCAGTTAAAATAGGAGATCACTGTTAATATGGTTTATGTGACATAGGTGCTAGCGTGAGTGCTATCCCCTTTACCTTATCAAGAAACACCCGTAGAGATAAAAGACATAGATGTTACTATTAAACTTGCTAATAGAGATACCATATCACCAATTGGGATTGTTAGAGATGTTGAAGTCTTGTGTGAAAAAATAAAATATCCTACTAATTTTCTTGTTCTTAGTTCCCCACAAGATGATTTTTGTCCCATTATCTTTGGTAGACCTTTCTTGAACACCGTTAATGCTAAAATAGATTGTAAGAAACAAATTGTTAGTGTTTGCTTTGGTGATGAGTCTCATGAGTTTAATTTTTCCAAGTTTAGTAGAAAACCTCATAAAAAGAATTGCCTAGTAAGGATGAAATAATTGGTCTTGCTTCTATTGTTGTACCTCGTACTGATCCTCTAGAACAATATCTGCTAGACCATGAAAATGATTTACATATGCATGAAAGAAATGAAATAGATAAGATCTTCTTTGAACAACGTCCTCTGCTTAAACACAATTTGCCTATTGAAACGCTAGGAGGTCCTCCTCCACCTAAAGGTGATCCTGTGTTTGAATTAAAACAATTGCCAGACACTTTGAAATATGCTTGTCTTGATGAGAAAAAGATATATCATGTTATTATTAGTGCTAACCTTTCAGAACATGAAGAAGAAAGACTATTGAAAGTTCTAAGGAAGCACCGAGCTGCTATTGGATATACTCTTGATGATTTAAATGGCATTAGTCCCACTCTCTGTCAGGACAAAATTAATATGGAACCTGATGCTAAACCAGTTGTTGATAACCAACGTCGGTTAAATCCAAAGATGAAAGAAGTGGTAAGAACAGAAATATTAAAACTTCTGGAAGTAGGTATAATCTATCCTATAGCTGATAGTAGATGGGTATGTCATGTTCATTGTGTCCTTAAGAAAGGATGTATTACTGTTGTTCCTAATGATAAGAATGAACTCATCACACAAAGAATTGTTACAGGCTATAGAATGGTAATTGATTTTAGAAAATTAAACAAAGCAACTAGAAAAGATCATTGCCCTCTACCTTTTATTGATCAAATGCTAGAAAGACTCTCTAAGCACACACATTTTTGCTTCCTTGATGGATATTCTGGTTTTTTAGAAATACATGTCTCTCAACCTGATCAAGAAAAGACCACTTTTACTTGTCCCTTTGGAACTTATGCTTATAGACATATGCCTTTTGGTTTATGCATTGCACCTGCTACTTTTCAAAGATGTATGACTGCTATATTATCTGACTTTTGTGAAAAGATTGTTGAGGTTTTCATGCATGACTTTCCTGTTTATGAGAAGCCTTTTGATGATTGTTTATGCAATCTTGATCGAGTTTTGCAAAGACACAAATCTTGTCTTGAATTGGGAGAAGTGCCACTTTATGGTTAATGAAGGTATTGTTTTGGGCCATAAAATTTCTGAAAGAGGTATTGAGGTGGACAAAGCTAAGGTTGGTGCAATTGAGAAAATGCTAGTCCTAAAGATATCAAAGGTATTCATAGTTTCTTAGGTCAGGCTAGTTTCTACAGGAGATTTATCAAAGACTTTTCTAAAATTTCTAGGCTCCTTACAAATCTTTTGCAAAAGGATGTTCCTTTTGTTTTTGATGATGATTGTTTAGAAGCCTTTGAAACACTCAAGAAAGCCTTAATTTCTGCACCTATTGTTCAACCACCTGACTGGAACTTGCCTTTCGAAATTACTTGTGATGCTAGTAATTATGCTGTTGGTGTTGTTCTAGGACAAAGAGTTGATAAGAAACTAAATGTTATTCATTATGCTAGTAAAACTCTAGATAGTGCACAACGAAATTATGCTACTACTGAAAAAGAATTTCTAGCATGGTGTTTGCTTGTGATAAATTTAGATCTTATATTGTTGAGTCTAAAGTTATCGTTCACACCGACCATGCTGCTATTAAACATATTATGGAAAAAAAAAGATGATGAACCTAGACTTATATGATGGGTTCTCTTGCTACAAGAATTTGATTTACATATCACTGATAGAAAAAGGATCAGAGAACCCCGTAGCTGATAACTTGTCTAGGCTTGAAAATGTCCTTGATGACCCAATACCTATTGATGATAGTTTTCCTGATGAGCAGTTAGTGTTGGGGAACATAGTAATTTCAAAAATCTTCCAACGCACACGCAAGATCTATCATGGTGATGCATAGCAACGAGAGGGGAGAGTGTTATCTATGTACCCTCGTAAACCGAAAGCGGAAGCGTTATGACAACGCGGTTGATGTAGTCATACGTCTTCACGATCTAACTGATCCTAGTACCGGAAGTACGGCACCTCCGCGATCTGCACACGTTCTGCTTGGTGACGTCCCATGAACTCTCGATCCAGCTAAGTGTCGAGGGAGAGCTTCGTCAGCACGACGGCGTGATGACGGTGATGGTGAAGCTAACGGCGCAGGGCTTTGCCTAAGCACTACAACGATACAACCGAGGTGGATTATGGTGGAGGGGGGCACCGCACACTGCTAAAACTGTTGTCTGTTGTGTTTTCTAGGGTGCCCCCTGCCCCCGTATATAAAGGAGCAAGGGGGGAGGTCGGCAGGCCCTAGGGCGCGCCAAGGAGGGGAGGAATCCTCCTCCTAGTGGGAGTAGGATTCCTCCTTTCCTAGTCCAACTAGGAGGAGAAGGGGAAAGAGGGAAAGGAGAGGAAGAGGAGAAGGAAAGGGGGGCGAGCCCCCCTCCCTAGTCCAATTTGGACTCCCTATAGGGAGGGGGCGCGGCTGCCCCTTGTGGGCTACCTCCCCTCTTCCCTATGGCCCATGTACGCCCAATCTTTCCCCGGGGGGTTCCGGTAACCCTCCGGCACTCCGGTTTTCTTCGAAATCACCAGGAACACTTCCGGTGTCCGAATATAGCCGTCCAATATATCAATCTTTACGTCTCAACCATTTCAAGACTCCTCGTCATGTCCGTGATCATATCCGGGACTCTGAACTATCTTCAATACATCAAAACACATAAACTCATAATACCGATCGTCACCGAACTTTAAGCGTGCGGACCCTACGGGTTCGAGAACTATGTAGACATGACCAAGACACATCTCTGGTCAATAACCAATAGCGGAACCTGGATGTTCATATTGGCTCCCACATATTCTACGAAGATCTTTATCGGTCAAATCGCATAACAACATACATTGTTCCCTTTGTCATAGGTATGTTACTTGCCCGAGATTCGATAGTCGGTATCTCAATACCTAGTTCAATCTCGTTACCGGCAAGTCTCTTTACTCGTTCCGTAATGCATCATCCCGCTGTTGGGGAACGTTGCAGAAAATTAAAATTTTCCTACGGTTTCACCAAGATCTATCTATGAGTTCATCTAAGCAACGAGTTAAGAGAGAGAGAGAGTTTGCATCTACATACCACTTGTAGATCGAGTACGGAAGCGTTCGAGGGAGTGGTGATGATGGAGTCGTTCCCAACGTGATTCCGATCACCGATGACCAAGCGCTGAAAGGACATCACCTCCGTGTTCAACGCACGTACGGGACGATGGCGTCTCCTCCGTCTTGATCCAGCAAGGAGGAAGGAGAGGTGGAGGAAGACAACTCCAATGGCTGCACGCCGGCGGGGTGCAATTGGTACAACAGATTCTCCGGCTGTGGCTTCGCCAAGCCTGCGGAGAAAGAGAGGTGTTGGGGAGGGAGGGCTGCGCCTTCAATTGTCTGTTGCAGCCCTCCCTCACCCCTCTTTATCTAGGAGGAGAGGGCAGGGGGCGGCCATCTAGGGAAACCCTAGATGGGGGCGGACAAAGGGAGGAGGAAAGGGGTGGCTTGCCCCCAAGCTAGGGGTGCCCCTTTGCCCTTTAGGGTTTCCTCCCAAGCCCTAGCCGCATGGGCCTAGGTGGGGAGGCGCGCCCAGCCCACCAGAGGCTGGCTCCTCTCCCACACAGCCCATGTGGCCCCAGGAGGTGGCCCCTCAGTGGACCTCTGGAACCCTCCCGGTGGCCCCGTGAAATTACCCAGTATACCCCGAAACTTTCCGAGTCCGTTTAACCACTTTCCATATATAAATCTTTACCTCCGGACCATTTGAACTCCTCGTGACGTCCGGGATCTCATCCGGGACTCAACAACATTCGGTAATCACATACTTGTCTTCCTAATAACCCTAGCGCCACCGAACCTTAAGTGTAGACCCTACGGGTTCGGGAGACATGCAGACATGACCGAGACGACCTCGGTCAATAACCAACAGCGGGATCTGGATACCCATGTTGGTTCCCACATGCTCCTCGATGTTGTCATCGGATGAACCACGATGTCAAGGGTTCAAGCAACCCCGTATTCTATTCCCTTTGTCAGACGGTATGTTACTTGCCCGAGACTCGATCGTCGGTATCCCAATACCTCGTTCAGTCTCGTTACCGGCAAGTCACTTTACTCGTACCGTAATGCATGATTCCGTGACCAGACACTTGGTCACTTTGAGCTCATTATGATGATGCACTACCGAGTGGGCCCAGTGATACCTCTCCGTAACAGGAGTGATAAATCCCAGTCTCGATCCGTGTCAACCCAATGACACTTTCGGAGATACCCGTAGTGCACCTTTATAGTCACCCGATTACGTTGTGACGTTTGGTACACCCAAAGCACTCCTACGGTATCCGGGAGTTACACGATCTCATGGTCTAAGGAAGAGATACTTGACATTGGAAAAGCTCTAGCAAAACGAACTACACGATCTTGTGCTATGCTTAGGATTGGGTCTTGTCCATCACGTCATTCTCCTAATGACGTGATCCCGTTGTCAACGACATCGATGTCCATAGTCGAGGAAACCATGACTATCTGTTGACCAACGAGCTAGTCAACTAGAGGCTCACTAGGGACGTATTGTGGTCTATGTATTCACACATGTATTACGATTCCCGGATAATACAATTATAGCATGAATAAAAGACAATTATCACGAACAAGGAAATATAATAATAATGCTTTTATTATTGCCTCTAGGGCATATTTCCAACAGTCTCCCACTTGCACTAGAGTCAATAATCTAGTTACCTTGTGATGAATCGAACACCCATAGAGTTTTGGTGTTGATCATGTTTTGCCCGCGGAAGAGGTTTAGTCAACGGATCTGCGACATTCAGATCCGTATGCACTTTGCATATTTCTATGTCTCCATCTTGAACATTTTCACGGATGGAGTTGAAGCGACGCTTGATGTGCCTGGTCTTCTTGTGAAACACAGGCTCCTTTGCAAGTGCAATAGCTCCAGTGTTGTCACAGAAGAGTTTGATCGGCCCGGACGCATTGGGTATGACTCCTAGGTCGGTGATGAACACCTTCACCCAAATTGCTTCATGCGCTGCCTCCGAGGCTGCCATGTACTCCGCTTCACATGTAGATCCCGCCACGACGCTCTACTTGCAGCTGCACCAGCTTACTGCTCCACCATTCAACATATACACGTATCCGGTTTGTGACTTAGAGTCATCCAGATCTGTGTCGAAGCTAGCGTTGAGCATCACCTAGCGGTCCTTCTAGGACATATTGTTTCCTGGCAGCTATGAGGATGATCCTCAGGTTCCAGACCCAGTCCGTATAGTTGCTGCCGTCATCTTTCAGCTTGGTTTTCTCTAGGAACGCGTTGAAGTTCATGTTGACATGAGCGTTGGCCATTTGATCTACAAGACATATTATGCAAAAGTTTTAGACTAAGTTCATGATAATTAAGTTCATCTAATCTAATTATTTCAATGAACTCCCACTCAGATTAGACATCCCTCTAGTCATCTAAGTGTTACACGATCCGAGTCGACTAGGCCGTGTCCGATCATCACGTGAGACGGACTAGTTATCGTCGGTGAACATTCTCATGTTGATCGTATCTTCCATACGACTCATGTTCGACCTTTCGGTCTCCGTGTTCCGAGGCCATGTCTGTACATGCTAGGCTCGTAAAGTTAACCCTAAGTGTTTTGCGTGTGTAAATCTGTCTTACACCCGTTGTATGTGAACGTAAGAATCCATCACACCCGATAATCACGTGGTGCTTAGAAGCGACGAACTTTAGCAACGGTGCACAGTTAGGGGAGAACACTTCTTGAAATTGTTGTAATGGATCATCTTATTTACTACCGTCGTTCTAAGTAAACAAGATGCATAAACATAATAAACATCACATGCAATTATATAGTAGTGACATGATATGGCCAATATCATATAGCTCCATTGATCTCCATCTTCGGGCTCCATGATCATCTTGTCACCGGCATGACACCATGATCTCCATCATCGTGTCTTCATGAAGTTGTCACGCCAACGACTACTTCTACTTCTATGGCTAACGCGTTTAGCAATAAAGTAAAGTAATTTACATGGCGTTCTTCAATGACACGCAGGTCATACAAAAAATAAAGACAACTCCTATGGCTCCTGCCGGTTGTCATACTCATCGACATGCAAGTCATGATTCCTATTACAAGAACATGATCTCATACATCACATTATGTCATTCATCATTCATCACAACTTCTGGCCATATCACATCACATGACAATTGCTGCAAAAACAAGTTAGACGTCCTCTAATTGTTGTTGCATCTTTTACGTGGCTGCAATTGGGTTCTAGCAAGAACGCTTTTCTTACCTACGAATAACCACAACGTGATTTTGTCAACTTCTATTTACCCTTCATAAGGACCCTTTTCATCGAATCCGCTCCAACTAAAGTGGGAGAGACAGACACCCGCCAGCCACCTTATGCAACTAGTGCATGTTAGTCGGTGGAACCGGTCTCACGTAGGCGTACGTGTAAGGTTGGTCCGGGCCGCTTCATCCCACAATACCGTTGAAGCTAGATAAGACTAGTAGCGGCAAGCAAGTTGACAAGATATACGCCCACAACCAAATTGTGTTCTACTCGTGCAATAGAGAACTACGCATAGACCTAGCTCTGATACCACTGTTGGGGAACGTTGCAGAAAATTAAAATTTTCCTACGGTTTCACCAAGATCTATCTATGAGTTCATCTAAGCAACGAGTCAAGAGAGAGAGTTTGCATCTACATACCACTTGTAGATCGAGTATGGAAGCGTTCGAGGGAGTGGTGATGATGGAGTCGTTCCCAACGTGATTCCGATCACCGATGACCAAGCTACCGAAGGACAGCACCTCCGTGTTCAACACACGACGGGACGATGGTGTCTCCTCTGTCTTGATCCAGCAAGGATGAAGGAGAGGTTGAGGAAGACAACTCCAATGGCAGCACGACGGCGTGGTGCAATTGAGGCCAGATTCTCCGGACAGTGGCTTCGCCAAGCTCAGACGGAGAAAGAGAGGTGTTGGGAGGGAGGGGCTGCGCCTTCAATTGTCTCTGTTGCAGCCCTCCCTCACCCCTCTTTATCTAGGAGGAGAGGGCAGGGGGGCCATCTAGGGAAACCCTAGATGGGGCGGCGGCCAAAGGGGAGGAGGAAAGGGTGGCTTGCCCCCAAGCTAGGGGGTGCCCCTTTGCCCCTTTAGGGTTTCCCTCCCAAGCCCTAGCCAGCATGGGCCTAGGTGGGAGGCGCGCCCAGCCCACCAGGGGCTGGCTCCTCTCCCACACAGCCCATGTGGCCCCCGAGGGGTGGCCCCTCCCGTGGACCTCTGGAACCCTCCGGTGGCCCCAGAATTACAGTATACCCTCGAAACTTTCCGAGTCCGTTTAACCACTTTCCATATATAAATCTTTACCTCCGGACCATTTCGGAACTCCTCGTGACGTCCGGGATCTCATCCGGACTCGAACAACATTCGGTAATCACATAATTGTCTTCCTAATAACCCTAGCGCCACCGAACCTTAAGTGTGTAGACCCTACGGGTTCGGGAGACATGCAGACATGACCGAGACGACCTCAGTCAATAACCAACAGCGGGATCTGGATACCCATGTTGGTTCCCACATGCTCCTCGATGTTGTCATCGGATGAACCACGATGTCAAGGGTTCAAGCAACCCGTATTCTATTCCCTTTGTCGACGGTATGTTACTTGCCCGAGACTCGATCGTCGGTATCCCAATACCTCGTTCGGTCAAGCACGGCAAGTCACTTTACTCGCATCCGTAATGCATGATTCCGTGACTGCACACTTGGTCACTTTGAGCTCATTATGATGATGCACTACCGAGTGGGCCCAGTGATACCTCTCCGTAACACGGAGTGACAAATCCCAGCCTCGATCCGTGTCAACCCAATGACACTTTCGGAGATACCTGTAGTGCACCTTTATAGTCACCCGATTCACGTTGTGACGCTTTGGTACACCCAAAGCACTCCTACGGTATCCGGGAGTTACACGATCTCATGGTCTAAGGAAGAGATACTTGACATTGGAAAAGCTCTAGCAAAACGAACTACACGATCTTGTGCTATGCTTAGGATTGGGTCTTGTCCATCACGTCATTCTCCTAATGACGTGATCCCGTTGTCAATGACATCGATGTCCATAGTCGAAACCATGACTATCTGTTGACCAACGAGCTAGTCAACTAGAGGCTCACTAGGGACGTATTGTGGTCTATGTATTCACACATGTATTACGATTCCCGGATAATACAATTATAGCATGAATAAAAGACAATTATCACGAACAAGGAAATATAATAATAATGCTTTTATTATTGCCTCTAGGGCATATTTCCAACACCCGCAACTAACACATTAGTCACATTGCTTGCAAGGCTTATAGTGATGTACATTACCGAGAGGGCCCAGAGATACCTCTCCGACAATCGGAGTGACAAATCCTAATCTCGATCTATGCCAACTCAACAAACACCATTGGAGACACCAGAGAGCACCTTTATAATCACCCGATTCACGTTGTGACGTTCGGTAGCACACAAAATGTTCCTCCGGTATTCGGGAGTTGCATAATCTCATAGTCATAGGAACATGTATAAGTCATGAGGAAAGCAATAGCAACATACTAAACGATCAAGTGCTAAGCTAACGGAATGGGTCATCCCGTAACTGACAACTCATGTCTATGGCTAGGAAACTTAACCATCTTTGATTCAAGGAGCTAGTCAAGTAGAGGCATACTAGTGACACTCTGTTTGTCTATGTATTCACACATGTACTAAGTTTACAGTTAATACAATTCTAGCATGAATAATAAACATTTATCATGATATAAGAAATATAAATAACAACTTTATTATTGCCTCTAGGTCATATTTCCTTCATCTCCCACTTGCACTAGAGTCAATAATCTAGATTACACAAGAATGATTCTAACACCCATGGAGTCTTGGTGCTGATCATGTTTTGCTCGTGAGAAAGGCTTAGTCAATCGGTCCGCAACATTCAGATCCGTATGTATCTTGCAAATCTCTATGTCTCCTCCTTGACTTGATCGCGGATGGAATTGAAGCGTCTCTTGATGTGTTTGGTTCTCTTGTGAAATCTGGATTCCTTTGCCAAGGCAATTGCACCAAAGATTGTCACAAAAGATTTTCATTGGACCCGATGCACTAGGTATGACACCTAGATCGGATATGAACTCCTTCATCCAGACTACTTCATTTGTTGCTTCCGAAGCAGCTATGTACTCCGCTTCACACGTAGATCCTGCCACGTCGCTTTGCTTAGAACTGCACGAACTGACAGCTCCACCATTCAATATAAACACGTATCTGGTTTATGACTTAGAGTCACCCGGATCAGTGTCAAAGCTTGCATCGACGTAACAATTTACGACGATCTCTTTGTCATCTCCATAAATGAGAAACATATCCTTAGTTCCTTTCAAGTATTTCAGGATGTTCTTGACCGCTGTCCAGTGATACACTCCTGGATTACTTTGGTACCTCCCTGCTAAACTAATAGCAAGGCACACATCAGGTCTGGTAACAACAATGCATACATGATAGAACCTATGGCTGAAGCATATGGAATGACTTTCATTTTCTCTCTATCTTCTACAGTGGTCGGGCATTGAGTCTGACTCAACTTCACACCTTGTAACACAGGAAAAAACCCTTTCTTTGCTTGATCCATTTTGAACTTCTTCAAAACTTTATCAAGGTATGTGGTTTGTGAAAGTCCAATTAAGCGTCTCGATCTATCTCTATAGATCTTGATGCCCAATATATAAGCAGCTTCATCGAGGTCTTTCATTGAAAAACTCTTGTTCAAGTATCCTTTTATGCTATCCAAAAATTCTATATCATTTCCAATCAACAATATGTCATCCACATATAATATTAGAAATGCTACAGAGCTCCCACTCACTTTCTTGTAAATACAGGCTTCTCCAAAAGTCTGTATAAAACCATATGCTTTGATTACACTATCAAAGCGTTTATTCAAACTCCGAGATGCTTGCACTAGTCCATAAATGGATCGCTGGAGCTTGCACACATTGTTAGCATCCTTTGGATTGATAAAACCTTCAGGTTGCATCATATACAACTTTTCTTCTAGAAATCCATTCAGGAATGCAGTCTTTACATCCATTTGCCAAATTTCATAATCATAAAATGCAGCAATTGCCAACATGATTCGGACGGACTTAAACATCGCTAAGGGTGAGAATGTCACATCGTAGTCAACTCATTGAACTTGTCTAAAACCTTTCACAACAAGTCGAGCTTTGTAGGCAGTAACATTACCGTCAGCGTCAGTCTTCTTCTTGAAGATCCATTTATTCTCGATGGCTTGCCGATCATCGGGCAAGTCAACCAAAGTCCACAATTGGTTGTCATACATGGATCCCATCTCAGATTTCATGGCCTCAAGCCATTTTGCAGAATCTGGGCTCATCATCGCTTCCTCATAGTTCGTAGGTTCGTCATGGTCAAGTAACATGACCTCCAGAACAGGACTACCGTACCACTCTGGTGCGGATCTTTCACTGCTTGACCTACGAGGTTCAGTAGTAACTTGATCTGAAGTTATCTGATCATCATCATTAGCTTCCTCACTAATTGGTGTAGAAGTCACATGAACTGATTTCGGTGATGAACTACTTTCCAATAAGGGAGCAGGTACAGTTACCTCATCAAGTTCTACTTTCTTCCCACTCACTTCTTTCGAGAGAAACTCCTTCTTTAGAAAGGATCCACTCTTAGCAACGAATGTCTTGCCTTCGAATCTGTGATAGAAGGTGTACCCAACAGTCTCCTTTGGGTATCTTATGAAGACACATTTCTCCGATTTGGGTTCGAGCTTATCAGGTTGAAGATTTTTCACATAAGCATCGCAGCCCCAAACTTTAAGAAATGACAATTTGGGTTTCTTGCCAAACCACGGTTCATAAGGTGTCGTCTCAACAGATTTAGATGGTGCCCTATTGAACGTGAATGCAACCGTCTCTAAAGCATAACCCCAAAACGATAGCGGTAAATCAGTAAGAGACATCATAGATCACACCATATCTAGTAAAGTACGATTACGACGTTCGGACACACCATTACGTTGTGGTGTTCCGGGTGGTGTGAGTTGCGAAACTATTCCACTTTGTTTCAAATGAAGACCAAACTCGTAACTCAAATATTCTCCTCCACGATCAGATCGTAGAAACTTTATTTTCTTGTTACGATGCTTTTCCACTTCACTCTGAAATTCTTTGAACTTTTCAAATGTTTCAGACTTATGTTTCATCAAGTAGATATACCCATATCCGCTCAAATCATCTGTGAAGGTGATAAAATAACAATACCCGCCGCGAGCCTCAATATTCATAGGACCACATACATTAGTATGTATGATTTCCAACAAATCTGTTGCTAGCTCCATTGTTCTGGAGAACGGAGTTTTAGTCATCTTGCCCATGAGGCATGGTTCGCAAGTACCAAGTGATTCATAATCAAGTGATTCCAAAAGTCCATCAGAATGGAGTTTCTTCATGCGCTTTACACCAACATGATCCAAACGGCAGTGCCACAAATAAGTTGCACTATCATTATCAACTCTGCATCTTTTGGCTTCAATATTATGAATATGTGTGTCACTACTATCGAGATTCAACAAAAATAGACCACTCTTCAAGGGTGCATGAACATAAAAGATATTACTCATATAAATAGAACAACCATTATTCTCAAATTTAAACGAATAACCGTCTCGCATCAAACAAGATCCAGATATAATGGTCATGCTCAACGCTAGCACCAAATAACAATTATTCAGGTCTAATACTAATCGTAGAGGTAGATGTAGAGGTAGCGTGCCGACGGCGATCACATCGACTTTGGAACAATTTCCCATGCGCATCGTCACCTCGTCCTGAGCCAATCTTCGCTTAATCCGTAGTCCCTGTTTCGAGTTGCAAATGTTAGCAACATAACTAGTATCAAATACCCAGGCACTACTGCGAGCATTAGTAAGGTACACATCAATAACATATATATCACATATACCTATGTTCACCTTGCCATCCTTCTTATCCGCCAAATACTTGGGGCAGTTCCGCTTCCAGTGACCAGTCCCTTTCAGTAGAAGCACCCAATCTCAGGCTTAGGTCCAGACTTGGGCTTCTTCACTTGAGCAGCAACTTGATTGCCGTTCTTCTTGAAGTTCCCCTTCTTCCCTTTACCCTTTTCTTGAACCGGTGATCTTGTTGACCATCAACACTTGATTCTCTTTCTTGATTTCTACCTCCGCAGCCTTTAGCATTGCGAAGAGCTCGGGAATTGTCTTATCCATCCCTTGCATATTATAGTTCATCACGAAGCTCTTGTAGCTTGGTGGCAGTGATTGAAGAATTCTGTCAATGACACTATCATCAGGAAGATTAACTCACAGTTGAATCAAGTGATTGTTATACCCAGAAATTTTGAGTATATGTTCACTGACAGAACTATTCTCCTCCATTTTGCAGCTGTAGAACTTATTCGAGACTTCATATCTCTCAATCTGGGCATTTGCTTGAAATATTAACTTCAACTCCTGGAACATTTCATAAGCTCCATGACGTTCAAAACGTTGTTGATGTCCCGGTTCTAAGCCGTAAAGCATGGCACACTGAACTATCGAGTAGTCATCAGCTTTGCTCTGCCAGAAGTTCATAACATCTGGCGTTGCTCCTGCAGCGGGTTTGGCACCTAGAGGTACTTCCAGGACGTAATTCTTTTATGCAGCAATGAGGATAATCCTCAAGTTACGGACCCAGTCCGTGTAGTTGCTACCATCATCTTTCAGCTTAGCTTTCTCTAGTAACGCATTAAAATTCAACGGAACAACAGCACGGGTCATCTATCTACAACAACATAGACATGCAAAATACTATCAGGTACTAAGTTCATGATAAATGAAAGTTCAACTAATCAAATTACTAAAGAACTCCCACTTAGATAGACATCCCTCTAATCATCTAAGTGATCACGTGATCCATATCAAATAAACCATGTCCGATCATCACGTGATATGGAGTAGTTTTCAATGGTGAACATCACTATGTTAATCATATCTACTATATGATTCACGTTCGACCTTTCGGTCTTAGTGTTTCGAGGCCATATCTGCATATGCTAGGCTCGACAAGTTTAACCCGAGTATTCTGCATGTGCAAAACTGGCTTGCACCCGTTGTATGTGAACGTAGAGCTTATCACACCCGATCATCACGTGGTGTCTCGGCACGACGAACTTTCACAATGGGGCATACTCAGGGAGAACACTTGTACCTTGAAATTTAGTGAGAGATCATCTTATAATATGATAAGTCTCCAACGTATCTATAATTTTTTATTGTTCCATGCTATATTATATTCTGTTTTGGATGTTTAATGGGCTTTATTATACAGTTTTATATTATTTTGGGACTAACCTATTAACAGGAGGCCCAACCCAAATTGCTGTTTTTTTGCCTATTTCAGTGTTTCGAAGGAAAAGAATATCAAACAGAGTCCAAACGGAATGAAACCTTCGGGAACGTGATTTTTGGAACAAACGTGATCCAGAGGACTTGGAGTCTATGTAAAGCAATCAACAAGGAAGGCACGAGGTAGGGCGGCGCGCCCACCTCCCCCAGGCGCGCCCTCCACCCTCGTGGGCCCCTCGTTGCTCCACCGACGTACTTCTTCCTCCTATATATATACCTACGTACCCCCAAACCATCAGATACAGAGCCAAAACCCGATTTCCACTGCCGCAACCTTCTGTACCCGTGAGATCCCATCTTGGGGCCTTTTCTGGTGCTCCGTCGGAGGGGGCATTGATCACGGAGGGCTTCTACATCAACACCATAGCCTCTGCGATGACGTGTGAGTAGTTTACCTCAGACCTTCGGGTCCATAGTAATTAGCTAGATGGCTTCTTCTCTCTCTTTGGATCTCAATACAAAGTTCTCCTCGATTCTCTTGGAGATCTATTCGATGTAATCTTCTTTTGCGGTGTGTTTGTCGAGATCCGATGAATTGTGGGTTTATGATCAAGATTATCTATGAAAAATATTTGAATCTCCTCTCAATTCTTTTATGTATGATTGGTTATCTTGGCAAGTCTCTTCGAATTATCAGTTTGGTTTGGCCTACTAGATTGATCTTTCTTGCAATGGGAGAAGTGCTTAGCTTTGGGTTCAATCTTGTGGTGCTCGATCCCAAAGGATGATGGGGAAACGACATGTATTGTATTGTTGCCATCTAGGATAAAAAGATGGGGTTTATATCATATTGCATGAGTTTATCCCTCTACATCATGTCATCTTACTTAAAGCATTACTCTGTTCTTATGAACTTAGTACTCTAGATGCATGCTGGATAGCGGTCGATGTGTGGAGTAATAGTAGTAGATGCGGAATCGTTTCGGTCTACTTATCGCGGATGTGGTGCCTTGTAGCGACCCGACCCGGAAGGATCAAGTCTCTGTGCTCAGGTGTCATCCCTGGATCAGTAATGCTGACACCACTGTGTACTTCGAAGGATTTATAACAGAGTAGCAATCACACACTTATTACATGCCCAAAAGAGGACTTATTACAAATAAATATGGCTTAAGGCCATCTAATAACGATAATAGCGGAAGACTTGGAAGATAAGTGAGTCCATCAACTCCATCGGCATCACTGAGTATAGAACCACGACCTAAACACCTTACTCGTCGCCTGAAAAGTCAGCAACATGAACGATGCAGCCCGAAAACGGGTCAGCACATGGAATATCTTTGGCAATGTAACACATAGAGAGCAATGAAGCAATAAGCCTATACTACATGCATATATGGCTGGTGGTAAAGCTCTACGATTACGCTTTTGCATAAAGCTAGTTTTTCCCTACCGCAAAGGAATAAATTTGTTTAACTATCATGGTGGTTGTTAAACATTGAGAATGGTTGACGATCCTCAATCCCAATTAAAAGTACTCATTAAAAACCCAACAATATTAATTAGAGTAACATGTTGAGATTCACATGATATTCAAGTACTAGATACTCAAGATGTCCATAACCGGGGACACGGCTAATCATGATTAGTTTATACACTCTGCAGAGGTTTGCGCACTTTTCCCCACAAGACTCGATCGCCTCTGCTTGGTTCTCGCACTACATGGTGTTTGAGAAACGGATGACCGAGACATAGTCTTTCAGAAGCGCTAGCACCTTACATGTGGGTAGACCGTACCAACCTACATCCCCTACATCAGCTAGCCTACCCGTAAGAGTTGGCACAACTTAGTCAACTATGCCAGAGCCCATAATGGCTTGTGGCTGCACACGGAAGTTTCTAGTTTGAATAACCTTATGATCCCTTTGAGCCTGGGTGGCGGTCCAAGAAATACAGTAAGTCCTCGATGGAAACCAGTGCCTCAATCCACCCAGATGTGAGTTTAGGTTGCCACCTTATATAAACCATTAATTAACAATCTCACATCTGTCATGGATATTCACTCAACCAATCCACGTCTACTAGCATAGCATGGCATAATAAGCAAACGAGAAGTAACTCCCAAGGTTTCATAAGTAAACAGGTAATAGGTACTACCTCAATCTACTTCCCATCCCACAATTTAATTAGATCCTAACCATGCAAGTGTTTGAGGATTGATCTAATGCATAAAACTGGGTAGTAGAAAAGGTATGATCAAGTGTTACTTGCCTTGCTGACGATCCGCGAAACCTAGAGACTCGAAGTAACAAGCGGCGCACTCGGGTGATCTATCGCAGAAACAACAAGCATACAATAAGTACTCATCTAATGCACAGGTAAATCTCGAATAAAAGATTTAACCAGAAAGTTCAACTTAAGAACCCTGGTTGCAAAAGAATCGAATCAAATAAAGCAACAAAAGTCAAACGTCGAAAGAAAACGACTCGGTTCTAGCAATTTGAAACTAGGTCAAATTTTACAGTAGCAAAACTTTGTTTAAGTTGATTAGTCGGAACGGCGGTTTCGAAACGAAACTCCAGGCGCTTGAATCACCTGATTCCGATAAACGAGCGAGAAAATAAACTAGAACGAAGATTGGATCTGAAATCGAGATCGGAAAATAACGGATTAAATCTGATTAAAAGAAAAACGACGAACGGTTAAACGAACGGACGTTCGTTAACAAAAACTAACCGGTGAACACATCCATGTTCGTTAAAACGAACGGATCGGTGAACGTTCGCTAAGTAGCTAAACCGAAAAAAAATAAAACCGATCTAGGGTTTTAAAAAAACCGAACAACGGAAAAGAAAACCGGAACGGTCTTTAAAAAAAACAAACCGGGGGAGGTGGCGCGGCGCGGCTATACCTCCGGCGAGGTCGCCGGCGGGCGGTCGGGGCTCCGGCGGGGTCGGGGTGGCTCGGCGGGGTGAGGCGAAGGGCGGCGGGCGGCGCAAGACGCATCAGCGTGGCGGCGACGGCTGGGCGGCTCAAGGCGGCGGGCGGCTCGGGCGGCGTCGGGTGGCGTCGGGATGAGTCAGGGGCGGCGGCGGGCGGCTTTTAAGGAGGGGAGGGGGTGTGCCTTGGGGGAGGGGCCACGGCGGCGGGGGCGGCGTCCCCGAGCCGGACTCGGGCGGCGGCGGCTGTGTCTCAGGCGGGAGGCGGCGGGTGGGCCGTCAGTGGGCCTTAGCCCGATCGGTATGTGTGGATCCCTTTATAAAATCTCGCGCAGAAAAACGGATAAAATAAAATCTAAACGAACTCCAAAATTAATAAAGTAAATTTTCCCCGACTCCTAAAAATGAGTCGAACAAAATGAACTTTAATACGGGGCCAAAAATGCAAATTTTTAAAATACGAAATTTTTCCCTAAAGCAAATAAACTCCGAAAAATCCAAAATTTGATTTATTATTAAATCTTCATTTTTCCTAAATTTTGGGAAAGTCATATTATTCCCTCTCTTATTTTTGATATTGGAAAAATATTTGAAGATAAAATAAATAAATCCAACGATCCTCTTTTCATAGTTTTGAGAGAACTCAAATATGAAAATTTGAAACCTCCAACTCTCTCCGAGGGTCCTTGAGTTGCGTGAAATTTCTAGTATCGGCAAAAATGCAAGAAAATATGATATGCATGATGACTTAATGTATAACATTCCAAATTGAAAATTTGGGATGTTACAAACCTACCCCCCTTAAGATGAATCTCGCCCTCGAGATTCGGGTTGGCTAGAAAATAGGTGAGGGTGATCCTTGAGTAAATCATCTTCCCTTTCTGTGTGGCTTCATCCTCGGTGTGGTGGCTCCACCGAACCTTGCAAAACTTGATAACCTTGCTGCGAGTAACTCACTTGGCATAATCGAGAATCTTGACTGGTTTCTCCTCATACATCAAATCATCCTTCAATGAATTGCTTCAAGTGGCACTGTATCTCTTAACTTGATTACGCCATCTCGGCGTGACATTTCTTCACCGAGAAACATGAAATACATCATGAACTCCTGACAGTCCCTCTGGCAATTCCAGCTTATAAGCAACTTCTCCCATGCGTTGCAAAATCTTATACGGTCCAACGAAACGTGGTGCTAATTTTCCTTTAACTCCAAAACGCATAACTCCTCGAAGCGGGGTTACTCTAAGATATACTCTATCTCCAACTTCATATTCTATCGCCTTGCGTTTTGAATCCGCATAGCTTTTCTGTCTGGACTGGGCTACCTTGAGCCTATCTCGAATCAACTTACCCTTCTGTTCAGACTCCTTGATCAGATCTGGTCCAAACAATCGACGGTCTCCTTTTCGTCCCATGATAACGGTGTCCTGCACCTCCTTCCGCATAAAGCCTCGAAGGTGCCATCTTCAAGCTGGTTTGGTAACTGTTGTTATAAGAAAACTCTGCATACGGCAAGTTATCATCCCAACTAGTTCCATAATCTAGTGCACAAGCTCTCAAAGATATCCTCCAAAATCTGATTGACTCTCTCACCATCCATCCGTCTGGGTGAAAAGTTGTACTGAATTCCAGCCTGGTTCCCAATGTTTCGTGCAACTGATTCCAAAACTTTGAGGTAAATCGGGTTCCCCTATCTGATACGATACTCCTCGGAACTCCGTGTAAACACACAATTCTGGTCTTGACTGGAATGATATGAGCTACCTTCGTCAGGCGGTCGACTATAACCCAAATCGAGTCATATCCTGAACGAGTCTTTGGCAAACCTGTGATGAAATCCATACCTAGTTTATCCCACTTCCATTCGGGTATTGGCAATGGTTGTAACAATCCTGCCGCTTCGATGCTCTGCCTTCACTCTCGACATACGCCGCAAACTGCTACATACTCCGCAATATCCTTCTTCATTCCGGTCCACCGTAACGCTTTCCTTCAAATCCAAATACATCTTGGTATTTCCTGGGTGAATTGAGTAGGGTGAATCATGTGCTTCTTGCAAAATCAACTTCGATCTCCGGGTTATTTGGCACATAAACACGGTCCTCAAACCATAGGGTATCGTGCTCATCCTCATGAAATCCCTTAGCTTTTCCTTCGCTCATTTTCTCCTTTATAGAGGCAACTTCCTTATCCGCCTTTTGGGCTTCCGATATTGTCCATCAACGTAGATTTGAATCTCCAATGCTGCTACATAGCCTCTTGGAACTATTTCCAAACATAGCTCTCGAAGGTCCTCGGCTAACTCCTTGGGTATTCCTCCCAACATTAGGGTATTGACGTGGCTCTTACGGCTCAATGCGTCTGCTACAACGTTAGCCTTCCCGGGGTGATAATGCAATCTCATATCATAATCCTTGATAAGCTCCAACCATCTCCTCTGTCTGAGATTTAATTCCTTCTGCGTGAAGATGTACTTCAAACTCTTGTGATCCGTGTACACCTCACAATGATTTCCAATGAGAAAATGTCAGTGTCTTCAATGCATGCACAACGGCTGCTAACTCCAAATCATGTGTGGCATAATTCAACTCATGAGGCTTAAGTCGTCGTGAAGCATCTGAAACAACTCTTCCTTCTGCATAAGCATCGCTCCAAGTCCTCGACGTGAAGGCCGCAATACACCCTCATAATCCTTGGTCCGATCCGCAAAATTAACACTTTGGTGAGGTAACCAATCTTTTCTTCAACTCCTGAAAACTTGCCTCGCAGTCCTCGATCCATATGAACTCGGTATCCTTCTTCAACAATTCTGTCATAGGCTTTGCAATCCTTGAGAAATTCTCAATGAATCTTCGGTAGTATCCGTGAGTCCAAGGAAACTCCGGATCTCTCCAATTGTCGTTGGTGCTTCCCATTGGGTTACGGTCTCAACCTTTGTGGGGTCAATCGCTATCCCTTCTCCGGATATAACATGTCCAAGAAATCCAACTTCCTTTAGCCAAAACTCACATTTGCTGAACTTGGCATATAACTGATGTTCCCTTAGTTTCTCCAAAACCAATCGCAAATGTTCCTTATGTTCCTCTTCATTCTTCGAGAAAACCAAAATATCATCTATGAATACCATGACGAACTTATCCAAAAACTCCATAAACACTTTGTTCATCAGGTTCATGAAATAGGCGGTAGCGTTAGTCGGTCCAAATGACATAACGGTATATTCATACTGATCCATATCTCGTGGTAAATGTTGTCTTAGGTATGTCCCGCTCTCGAATCTTCAATCGATGGTACAATCGATCGCAAATCGATCTTGGAAAACACTTTAGCTCCTTGCAAACGATCAAACAGATCATTTATCATTGGTAGTGGGTACTTGTTCTTGATTGTTACTGCATTCAATCCACGATAATCAACAACCATCCTTAACGATCCATCCTTCTTCTCCACTAACAGTACAGGTGATCCCCAAGGCGAAGAACTTGGGCGTATAAAACCTTTTTCCAATAGCTCCTTTATCTGCTTCTTGATTTCCGCCAAATCACGTGCGGGCATCCTGTATGGTCGCTTCGATATTGGGCCTGTACCTGGCAAAAGCTCAATCAAAAACTCAATGTCTCTTTCCGGTGGCATTCCTGGCAACTCTTCCGGAAATACATCAGGGAAATCCTTTACCACTGGTACTTCTTCCTGCACAACTCCTGATAAGGAATTTACTTGTGCTCTCCTCGGCTCATGCCGTGATACATACTTGATTCTCCTCCTTACGGGGTGGTAAGCAAAATTGACTTAGTGGCGCAATCTATGTTCCTCCATACTTCGATAACCAATCCATGCCTAATATCACATCCAATCCTTGGGATTCCATAACTATTAGGTCCGAGGGAAAAACATAGTGTCCAATCCTTAATGGCAGTCGATCACACCATATACTAGCCATGTATTCTGCTCCAGGTGAGGTTACTAGCACGGGTGACCTAAGGGCTTGGGTTGGTAATTTGTACTTATCCACAAATCTCCTTGATATGTATGAATGCGATGCACCAGTATCGAAAAGAACAACCGCAGAAATGACTTAACCAAAAACTTACCGATCACTGCATCGGGTTGATCTTCAACCTCCTCCACATCAATGTGGTTCACCTGTCCCCTGTTGAAAGGGTTGGGCTTCTTTCCAGAGCTTCCATTGCCATTTCCATTCTGGCCTTCTGGACATTCGTTGGCGTAATGCCCAGTCTTGCGGCACTTAAAGCAAGTGATGTGGCTCAGGTCTACCTTGGTTGGGGTTGATGGTGTGGTGCGGTTCTGTCCATTGCTTCCTCCATTCCCGTTCCCATTCTTGGTGCCATTATGGTTGTGTGAATTACCTCCTCCATGGGTATGCTGAAACTGAACTCCCTGTTTAGGGGTATAACGGGGCTTCTGCTGGGCTCCAGAGTTATACTTTCCCTGCCCATACTTCCTCTTACGATTTTCAATTTGTTGTTGCTTTCCTTCAATCATGAGGGCACGGTCTACCAACTCCTGGTAGTTATTGAAACTTGCTACCATCAACTGCATGCTTAACTCATCGTTCAGTCCTTCCAGAAACTTCTCCTGCTTAGCTGCATCTGTAGCAACGTCATCTGGGGCATAACGTGCTAACTTACTAAAATCATCCACATACTGGCCAACAGTTCTTCCTCCTTGGCGTAAGTTGCGAAACTCACGCTTCTTCATGGCCATAGCTCCTGCTGAGACATGGGCAGTGCGGAAAGCTTGCTGAAACTGATCCCATGTGACAGTATCTACAGGGTAAGTGGCTGTAAAATTCTCCCACCATGCTGCTGCGGTCCTTCAAGCTGGTGTGCAGCAAACTTCACCTTCTCTCCATCTGTACATCCTGCAGTGGTCAACTCCCTTCCTACCTTACGGAGCCAATCATCTGCTACTATCGGATCGGTGCTACTGGAAAACACCGGCGGATTCAGCCTTAAGAAACGTGTTAAGTGATCCGCAGGTGGTGGTGGCGGCGGTGGGTTGTTGTTGTTGTTGCCTTGATTTTGTACCAATGTTTGGATCAAAGTGTTCTGCTGCTGAATCAACTGGGTGATCTCTGGCGGGAAAACAAACCCGGGGTTGCGTCTCGGAGGCATCTGATGGGTTTAGAAAAGATGAGAAATTAAGAATAGAGTGGGGTCTAAAGAGGAACACTACCCAGATGTATATGAGCAAATGCACACAAAATCACTTCATTCAATTCAAACAAAGGCTTACAACGATCTAACTATCGCAAAAGTGCGTGAACTAAAATGTTACATGGAGGAAATACTACTAATATGTGGGGGTCATCTACTAATTTGAACCGGTGGAAGACTCCATGATGTCTGCCTCGCTTCATCTTCAAGTCGGGTTCACTTGGATCCGAATCGGTGTCGCCGATGTTGATGTAGTCGCTTGGACAACCGACGATCGGGTCTTCATTCTTGAGCGCCAATTTCTTCTTGAGTTCTTCAATCTCATACTTAAGATCGTTATTGTGCCTTGCTAGAGCTACGATCTCGTCCATGTAGTCCTTGCGTGTAGACTTCAGTTCTCCTTCAAGTTCGATGATGCTTCCCTTCGCATTCTTCAATTCGAGCATATCATTGCACATCTGGTTCTCTGGGCGCCGAATGTGCTGGTTTAACTCCTGGATGAAAGCTGCAATGGATCTATCCTTCTTGGTGTTGACTATCTCCCATTGTTCATCTCAAGGCCCCACAAATCTGGTAGATAGTGTCCTTGAGGTCTTCTTGATAAACTTCTCCAATGCGTCCCATCGTGATATGAGCTGCCATGCTCTTTCCTGCACTCGGGTTGGTGCAATCGAAAACACTATCTATAGGCTTGGTGATTGGGGCGAATGTCCTTCCTTAACGTGAGCTTGAATCTTCCAGGCGCTCCTCTTCAGTGCAGGTGGTGGCGTTGAAAGTCCGGTGAAACTTGGTAGTCCAATGTTCAGGTACTTGGTGACTTCCTTTAAGTGAAATCCAAAAGGTGTGCCTTCATCCGGTTGGGTGTATTTGATCTTCGCGTCCTTCATCCTAAAAGAGGAGAAAAGATGAGGAGTTAGAAAATGAGAAGAGAGTAGTGATCTATGGCTTTAACTTAGTGGTCGTGTCCTACGATCAACAGGTGCTCGATACCATCTCTATAGCGACCCGAATTCGAAAGGATCAAGTCTCGTGTTCAGTGTCATCCCCGGATCAAGAATGCCGACACCACACAAGATTTCAAGGATTTATAACAGAGTAGCAATCACACACTTATTACATCGTTACAAAAAGAGGACTTATTACAAATAAATATGGCTTAAGGCCATCTAATAACGATAACAATGGAAGACTTGGAAGATAAGTGAGTCCATCAACTCCATCGGCATCACCGAGTATAGAACCACGACCTAAACACCTTACTCGTCGTTGCGAAAAGTCTCGCAACATGAACGCGTTGCAGCCAAAACGGGTCAAGACATGGAATATCTTTGGCAATGTAACACATAGAGAGCAATGAAGCAATAAGCCTATACTACATGCATATATGGCTGGTGGTAAAGCTCTACGGTTACGCTTTTGCATAAAGCTAGTTTTTCCTCATCGCAAAGGAATAAATTTGTTTAACTATCATGGTGGTTGTTAAACATTGAGAATGGTTGATGACATCCTCAATCCCAATTAAAAGTACTCATTAAAAACCCAACAATATTAATTAGAGTAACATGTTGAGATTCGCATGATATTCAAGTACTAGATACTCAAGATGTCCATAACCGGGGACACGGCTAATCATGATTAGTTTATACACTCTGCAGAGGTTTGCGCACTTTTCCCCACAAGACTCGATCGCCTCCGCTTGGTTCTCGTGACTACATGGTGTTTGAGAGGCGGATGACCGAGACACGATCTTCGTAAGCACTAGCACCTTACATGTGGGTAGACCGTACCAACCTACATCCCCTACATCAGCTAGCCTACCCGTAAGAGTTGGCACAACTTAGTCAACTATGCGAGCCCATAATGGCTTGTGGCTGCACATGGAAGTTTCTAGTTTGAATAACCTTATGATCCCTTTGAGCACGGGTGGCGGTCCGAAGAAATACAGTAAGTCTCGATGGAAACCAGGTGCCTCAATCCACCCAGATGTGTGTTTAAGTTGCCACCTTAAATAAACCATTAATTAACAATCTCACATCTGTCATGGATATTCACTCACCCAATCCACGTCTACCAGCATAGCATGGCATAATAAGCAAACATAGAAGTAACTCCCAAGGTTTCATAAGTAAAACAGGTAATAGGTACTACCTCAATCTACTTCCCATCCCACAATTTAATTAGATCCTAACCATGCAAGTGTTTGAGGATTGATCTAATGCATAAAACTGGGTAGTAGAAAAGGTATGATCAAGTGTTACTTGCCTTGCTGACGATCCGTGAAACCTAGAGACTCGAAGTAACAAGCGGCGCACTCCGGGTGATCTATCGCATAAAAACAACACGCATACATTAAATCCTCATCTAATGCACAGGTAAATCTCGAATAAAAGATCTAACCGTAAAGTTCAACTTAAGAACCACGTTGCAAAAAGAATCGAATCAAATAAAGCAACGAAAGTCAAACGTCGAAAGAAAACGACTCGGTTCTAGCAATTTGAAACTAGGTCAAATTTTACAGTAGCAAAACTTTGTTTAAGTTGATTCGTCGGAACGACGGTTTCGAAACGAAACTCCAGGCGCTTGAATCACCTGATTCCGATAAACGAGCGAGAAAATAAACTAGAACGAAGATTGGATCTGAAATCGAGATCGGAAAATAACGGATTAAATCCGATTAAAAGAAAAACGACGAACGGTTAAACGAACGGACGTCCGTTAACAGAAACTAACCAGTGAACACGTTCGTTAAAACGAACGGATCGGTGAACGTTCACTAATTAGCTAAAACGAAAAAAATAAAACCGATCTAGGGTTTTAAAAAAAACGAACAACGGAAAAGAAAACCGGGACGGTTTTTAGAAAAAAAACCGAACCGGGGGAGGTGGCGCGGCGCGGCTATACCTCCAGCGAGGTCGCCGGCGGGCGGTCGGGGCTCCGGCGGGCGGTCGGGACTCCGGAGGTCGGGTGGCTCGGGTGAGGCGAGGGCGGCGGGCGGGCAAGACGGCCAGCGACGGCGGGCGGCGGCCGGGCGACGGGCGGCTCGGGCGGCGCTGGGCGGCGTCGGCCAAGGCCGGGCGGCGGGCGGCTCGGGTGAGTCGAGGCGGCGGCGGGCGGCTTTAAGGAGGGAGGGTGTGCCTTGGGGAGGGGCCACGGCGGGGCATCGCCCCGAGCCGGACTCAGGCGGTGGCGGGCACTGTGTCTCCCAAAGGGAGGCGGCGAGGCGGGTGGGTGGCCGTCGGGCCTTAGCCCGGTGCCAAGGCGCTGGATCCCCTTTTTTAATAAAATCTCACAGAAAAAGCGGATAAAATAAAATCTAAACGAACTCCAAAATTAATAAAGTAAATTTTCCCGACTCCTAAAAATGAGTCGAACAAAATGAACTTTAATACGGGCCAAAATGCAAATTTTTTAAATACCAAATTTTTCCCTAAAGCAAATAAACTCCGAAAAATCCAAAATTTGATTTATTATTAAATCTTCATTTTTCCTAAATTTTGGGAAAGTCATATTATTGCCTCTCTTATTTTTGATATTGGAAAAATATTTGAAGATAAAATAAATAAATCCAACGATCCTCTTTTCATAGTTTTGAGAGAACTCAAATATGAAAATTTGAAACCTCCAACTCTCTCCGAGGGTCCTTGAGTTGCGTGAAATTTCTAGGATCGGCAAAAATGCAAGAAAATATGATATGCATGATGACTTAATGTATAACATTCCAAATTGAAAATTTGGGATGTTACATGCCTATATACATGATTATACCTAGATATTCTCATAACTATGCTCAATTCTATCAATTACTCGACAGTAATTCGTTTACCCATCGTAATACTTATGCTCTTGAGAGAAGCCACTAGTGAAACCTATGGCCCCCGGGTCTATTTTCCATCATATTAATCTTCCAACACTTAGCTATTTTTATTGCTGGTTATTTTACTTTGCATATTTATTTCTCTTTATCATAAAAATACCAAAAATATTATCTTATCATATCTATCAGATCTCACTCTCGTAAGTGGCCGTGAAGGGATTGACAACCCCTTTATCGCGTTGGTTGCGAGGTTCTTATTTGTTTTTGTAGGTGCGTGGGACTCGAGCGTGATCTCCTACTGGATTGATACCTTGGTTCTCAAAAACTGAGGGAAATACTTACGCTACTTTACTGCATAACCCTTTCCTCTTCAAGGGAAAACCAACGCAGTGCTCAAGAGGTAGCATAGTGCTACCGCAGAACTAAGAAAAATAAGATGCATAAAGGATAAACATCACATGCAATCAATATAAGTGATATGATATGGCCATCATCATCTTGTGCCTTTGATCTCCATCTCCGAAGCACCATCATGATCACCATCGTCACCGGCGCGACACCTTGATCTCGATCGTAGCATCGTTGTCGTCTCGCCAACTATTGCTTCTACGACTATCGCTGCCGCTTAGTGATAAAGTAAAGCAATTACATGGCAATTGCATTTCATACAATAAAGCGACAACCATATGGCTCCTGCCAGTTGCCGATAACTTTGTTACAAAACATGATCATCTCATACAATAAAATTTAGCATCATGTCTTGACCATATCACATCACAACACGCCCTGCAAAAACAAGTTAGACGTCCTCTACTTTGTTGTTGCAAGTTTTACATGGCTGCTACGGGCTGAGCAAGAACCATTCTTACCTACGCATCAAAACCACACCGATTTTTCGTCAAGTGTGTTGTTTTAACCTTCAACAAGGACCGGGCGTAGCCACACTCGATTCAGCTAAAATTGGAGAAACTGACACCCACCAGCCACCTGTGTGCGAAGCACGTCGGTAGAACCGGTCTCCCGTAAGCGTACGCATAATGTCGGTCCGGGCCGCTTCATCCAACAATACCGCCAAATCAAAGTATGACATGCTGGTAAGTAGTACGACTAGTATCGCCCACAACTCATTTGTGTTCTACCCATGCATATAACATCTACGCATAGACCTGGCTCGGATGCCACTGATGGGGAACCCAGTAATTTCAAAAAAATTCCTAAGCACACGCAAGATCTATCATGGTAAGGCATAGCAACGAGAGGGGAGAGTGTTATCTACGTACCCTCGTAGACCGAAAGCGGAAGCGTTATGACAACGCGGTTGATGTAGTAGTACGTCTTCATGATCCGGCCGATCCTAGTACCGAAAGTACGGCACCTCCGTGATCTGCACACGTTCAGCTCGGTGACGTCCCACGAACTATCGATCCAACTGAGTGTCAAGGGAGAGCTTCGTCAGCACGAAGGCGTGATGACGGTGATGATGAAGCTACCAGTGCAGGGCTTCACATAAGCACTACAACAATATGACCGAGGTGGATTATGGTGGAGGGGGGCACCGCACACGGCTAAAACTGTTGTCTGTTGTGTGTTCTAGGGTGCCCCTACCCTCGTATATAAAGGAGCAAGGGGGGAGACCGGCCAGCCCTAAGGCGCGCCAAGGAGGGGAGGAATCATCCTCCTAGTGGGAGTAGGATTCCTCCTTTCCTAGTCCAACTAGGAGGAGAAGGGGGAAGAGGGAAAGGAGAGGAAGAGGAGAAGGAAAGGGGGGGGGGGGCGCCCCCTTCCCTAGTCCAATTCGGACTCCCTATAGGGAGGGGGCGCAGCTGCCCCTTGTGGACTGCCTCCCCTCTTCCCTATGGCCCATGTAGGCCCAATCTTTCTCCGGGGGGTTCCGGTAACCCTCCCGCTCTCCGATTTTCTCTAAAATCACCCGGAACACTTCCGGTATCCGAATATATCCGTCCAATATATCAGTCTTTATGTCTCGACCATTTTGAGACTCCTCGTCATGTCCGTGATCATATCTGGAACTCCTAACTACCTTCGATACATCAAAACACATAAACTCATAATACCGATCATCACCAAACATTAAGCGTGCGGACCCTACGGGTTCGAGAACTATGTAGACATGACCAAGACACATCTCCGGTAAATAACCAATAGCGGAACCTGGATGTTCATATTGGCTCCCACATATTCTAAGAAGATCTTTATCGGTCAAACCGCATAACAACATACGTTGTTCCCTTTGTCAATTGTATGTTACTTGCCCGAGATTCGATATCGTTACCGGCAAGTCTCTTTACTCGTTCCTAATGCATCATGCCTCAACTAACACATTAATCACATTGCTTGCAAGGCTTATAGTGATGTGCATTACTGGGAGGGCCCAAAGATACCTATCCGACAATCGGAGTGACAAATCCTAATCTCGATCTATGCCAACTCAACAAACACCATTGGAGACACCTGTAGAGCACCTTTATAGTCACCTAGTTATGTTGTGACGTTTGGTAGCACACAAAGTGTTCCTCCGGTATTCGGGAGTTGCATAATCTCATAGTCATAGGAACATGTATAAGTCATGAAGAAAGCAATAGCAACAAACTAAACGATCAAGTGCTAAGCTAACGGAATGGGTCAAGTCAATCACATCATTCTCTAATGATGTGATCCCATTAATCAAATGACAACTCATGTCTATGGCTAGGAAACTTAACCATCTTTGATTCAACGAGCTAGTCATGTAGAGGCATACTAGTGACACTTTGTTTGTCTATGTATTCACACATGTACTAAGTTTCCGTTTAATACGATTCTAGCATGAATAATAAACATTTATCATGATATAAGGAAATATAAATAACAACTTTATTATTGCCTGTAGGGCATATTTCCTTGAGTTAGCTGCAATAAATGTATCTAATAACACTCCTTGGTATGCTGACTATGCTAATTACATTGTTGCTAAATATTTACCACCAAGTTTTACATACCAACAAAAGAAAAAAATTCTTCTATGATTTAATACATTACTCTGGGATGACCCACATCTTTATAAAGAAGGAGTAGATGGTATTATTAGATGTTGTGTAGCTGAGCATGAACAGGGAAAAATCCTACGGAAATGTCACTCTGAAGCTTATGGAGGACATCATGCTGAAGACGGAACTGCTCACTTCAAGGATGCTCGTAAGTTTGTCTCATCTTGTGACGAATGTCGAAGAATAGGTAATGTCGGTAAGCGTCAAAAAATGCCTATGAATTATTCACTTGCTATTGAACCATTTGATGTTTGGGGTTTTGATTACATGGGACCTTTTCCTTCCTCTAATGGGTATACACATATTTTGGTTGCTGTTGATTATGTTACTAAGTGGGTAGAAGCTATTCCAAATAGTAGTGCTGATCACATCACCTCTATTAAAATGCTTAAGGAAGTTATTTTCCCAAGGTTTGGAGTCCCTAGATATTTAATGACTGATGGTGCTTCACACTTTATTCATGGTGCTTTCTGTAAAATGCTTGCCAAGTATGATGTTAACCGTAGAATTGCATCACCCTATCATCCTCAATCTAGTGGTCAATTTGAACTTAGCAATAGAGAAATAAAATTAATTTTACAAAAGACTGTCAATAGGCACCGGAAGAATTGGTCTAAGAAATTAGATGATGCACTTTGGGCTTATAGAACAGCATATAAAAATCCTATGGGTACGTCTCCTTATAAAATGGTTTATGGAAAAGCTTATTATTTGCCTCTTGAGTTAGAACATAAAGCATATTGGGCTATTAAAGAACTCAACTATGATTTCAAACTTGCCGGTGAAAAGAGGTTATTTGATATTAGCTCACTAGATGAATGGAGAACCCAAGCTTATGAAAATGACAAGTTATTTAAAGAAAAAGTTAAAAGATGGCATGTTAAAAGAATCCAAAAGCATGAGTTCAAGGTTGGAGAATATGTTCTTTTGTACAACTCTCGTTTCAGATTCTTTGCAGGAAAACTCCTCTCCAAATGGGAAGGACCCTATGTTATCGAGGAGTTTTACCAGTCTGGAGCTATCAAAACAAATAATATCGAAGGTACTAACCCGAAGGTTGTTAATGGGCAACGAATAAAACATTATATCTCAGGTACACCCATTAATGTTGAAAGTAATATTATCCAAACTATGACACCGAAAGAACACATAAAGGAGACCTTCCGGAACACTCCAGAATCGTGAAAAAGAGGAGGTACGTGATATGGTAAGTAAACGGACTCCGAAAAATCCGCAAAAATATTTCCTGTCAGTTTTGGAATATTTAGAAAATTAGGAAAATAAGAAACAACTAAGGTCACCCTGGTGGGCACAAGACACCAGGGCGCTCCTGGCTTGCCAGGCGCGCCCAGGTGGGTTGTGCCCACCTCGGGTACCTTCCGGACTCCGTTTTTCTACAGTTTGCTTGTTTCCCAAGATAAAAAATCTTTATATACCCCCCGAACCTAGTGACCACCATATCATAGAAAAATCCCCTATTTTCTTTTCCTTGCTGTTTTCTGACAGATTCAGCTAGGTCAGCATCATGTCTTCCTCACCTACTAACAATGGAGAAGAAGATACATGGTTTGTTCAGGAGGATCTAAGGAGAGAAGAAGCTGAAGAGGTTGCCATGGAGGAAGGAGAGGAAAATCCCTTTGGGGTTCACCCTCCAGCTTCCGAGAGAGGCACACTGGCTGGCATCTCCACTCATCCTAATCCCCATCGAGCTATTAGACCATCAAACAATCAAGGGAGCAGCGAAGTGCATGAAGGACACCCACCAAGAAGGCCTCTACATAGGTTACATCATAACAATTTCACAATTTGATTCACAATTATGGGGTCGAGTATACTCCTCGTGTGCACATACCGTCCAATTGGGACATAGCTCGTCCAAGGGAAAGCAATGCAGGAACAAACCCCTGGGGCCCGGAAAATAAACACATAATGGCTGAAGTGAGTAAGAACACCGAGTTACTTCATCGAGCCCTTTGGGAGACTCAAGGCTTGAGGGAGCTACTTATGGTCATATTGGGAGTTATATCACCACCACCACCTTCTTCATCACCAAAGGAAAACTGAGTATCGGGTATGGGCACTCCCCTTGGCTTTCGCCAAGCTTGGGGGAGGTGCCCCGGTATCATATCACCCCCACTATCTTTTGCCTTTACTTATCTTAGTTTGATCCTTAGTTATCTTTTGCTCTAGATGAATAAAAGTTCAATTCGATCCTTCCTTTTTGAGAGTTTGCTTAGTAATCTATCCTTGTAATCGTGTGCGAGATATTACTTTCATGTTTCAATAAAAACAAAGGAAATAAATGAAAAGATCATATGCTAATCTTATGGTAGGTGATGACACCACATAAGGAAAACTATAAGTAGAAAATTTTGTTAGAGATTGACAAACATAGCATTGGTCAATGATGTTGGGGAACGTTGCATGGGAAACGAAAATTTTCCTAGGCTCACCAAGATCGATCTTGGAGATGAACAACTACGAGAGGAGAGATTGCATCTACATACATACCCTTGTAGATTGCTAAGCGGAAGCATTAAGAAACGCGGTTGATGTAGTCGAACATCTTCGGGATCCAATCATGATCCGTCCACAAACTCCCGATCAAGTGCCGAACGAACGACACCTCCGTGTTTAGCACACGTGCGGCTCGGCGGCATCCTCTACTTCTTGATCCAGCAAGCGAGAGAGAGGAGGTAGATGAGATCTGAACCAAAACGACGGTGTGGTGGTGGTGGTGGCAACGGGACTCCGGCAGGGCTTCGCCAAGCGCGTACCGATGAAACGTGAGAGGAGTTGGGAGAGGCAATGGGCAAGGGTGAAGGGTTGGCTGCCCCATGCGCCTCCCCCATCTATATATAGGCTGCGGGGTAGGGGCGGGCGTCCAAAACCCATCTAGGGCTGGCCAGAAGGTTGAAATCCCTTTAAACTTGGAGATAAATCTTATCTCTAGATTCAACCCTTTAAATTTAGAGATAAGACCTTATCTCTAGATTTAAGAACATGTGCCTTGGGGAATGGGGTGGCCAGCCTAAGTGGGCTGTAGCCCCACCCCTCGGTCCATGTGGGCCCTTCCTAGGTCGTTGGGTCCTACGGTGGAACCCCCAAAACCTTCTAGAACCTTCTCGGTACAATACCGAAAAAACGAACTTTTTTCGAAGCCCAAAATATGACTTCCCATATATAAATCTTTACCTCCGGACCATTCCGGAGCTCCTCGTGATGTCCCGGATCCCATCCGGGACTCCTAACAACCTTTGGACTTTCCACTATTAATATCTTAATACTACCCTAGCGCTACCAAGCGTTAAGCGTGCGACCCTACGGGTTCAAGAATCATGTAGACATGACCGAGACACCTCCACGGTCAATAACCTATAGCGGGACCTGGATGTTCATATTGGTTCCTACATATTATACGAAGATCTTTATCGGTCGAACCTTGATGTCAAGGATTCAGCTATTCCCGTATATAGTTCCCTTCGCCCATCGGTATGTTATTTTCCCGAGATTTGATCATTGGTATCCCTATACCTAGTTCAATCTCGTTACCGGCAAGTCTCTTTACTCATTCCATAATACAAGATCCCATGGCTAACTCATTAGTCACATTGTTTGCAAGCTTACTGTGATGTTGTATTACCGAGTGGGCCCTGAGATACCTCTCCATCATACGGAGTGACAAATCCCAGTCTTGACTCATGCCAACTCAACAGACACCCTCAGAGAACCTGTAGGGCACCTTTATAGTCACCCAGTTACGTTGCGACGTTTGGTACACACAAGGTATTCCTCTGGTGTTAGTTAGTTGAATGATCACATGGTCATAGGACATATACTTGACATGCAGAAAATGATATAAATAAACTTGATACGATCATATGCTATGTTTATAGTTTGGGTCTTGTCCATCACATCATTCTCCTAATGATGTGATCGCGTTATCAAATGACAACTCTTGTCCATGACTAGGAAACCATAGCCATCTTTCATCAACAAGCTAGTCCGGTAGAGGCTTACTAGGGACATGTTGTTGTCTATGTATCCACACATGTATTTGAGTTTTTGGTCAATACAATTATAGCATGGATAATAAACGATTATCATGAACAAGGAAATATGATAATAACCAATTTATTATTGCCTCTAGGGCATATTTCCAACAGTCTCCCACTTGCACTAGAGTCAATAATTTAGTTCACATCGCCATCTGATTAACACTCATAGTTCACATCGCCATGTGACTAACACCCAAAGAGTTTAGTAGAGTCAATAATCTAGTTCCCATCACCATGTGATTAACACTCAATGAGTTCTGGGGTTTGATCATGTTATGCTTGTGAGAGAGGTTTTAGTCAACGGGTCTGCAACATTCAGATCCGCATGTACTTCGCAAATCTCTATGTCATATTGTAGATGCTGCTACCACGCTCCACTCGGAACTATTCCAAATGATTGCTCCACTATATGTATCCGGTTTGCTACTCAGAGTCATCCGGATAGGTGTTAAAGCTTGCATCGACGTAAGCCTTTATGCCAACCTCCATAACCGAGACACATTTCCTTATTCCTCCAAGGATAATTTTGACCGTTGTCCAGTGATCCACTCCTGGATCACTCTTGTACCCCCTTACCAGACATGTGGTAAGGCACACATCAGGTGCGGTACACAACATGGCATACCTATCGGGGAGGCTGATCGGACCCACGAACACCTATGGGGCCGGCGGACCGAGCCCCTTTTGGTTCGGAGGGGGGCGGAGATCGCACGAAGAGCGGATCGAGGCGAAGCACACGAGCAGTTTTACCCAGTCCGGAGCTCTCCGGAGATAATACTCCTCTGCTGCTTGTATGGTTTGTATTGTGTTCTTGCTAGGGAGCCGAGAGCTACAAAGATACTCCAGCTGCTAACCAGACCTAAGCGTGAGAGTGTTGGGACCCCCTCTCACGTTGCGCATGGGCCTCCTTTTATATGCGCAAAGGGGCTCCGACAGTGGCAACGTAGATGGGGTACAAATGGAAAAACAGTAGTTGGTACACCTACTTGTACAAAGGTACAAAGTGTACTCTACCTAACCCTGACGGCAAGGGACAAAAGCATTAAATGCCCATCCCTATCGCCTAAACAGTGCAACAGGGACCGTCAGGAGCGCCACCGTTCGCCACGATGGCAAGCTTGTCAGCGCCGCTTATCGCTGCTCCCCGCTGGCTGCACAGCCTCTTGACACGCGCGCATGGAATGGTCCCATGGTGACACGTTGGTGAATGAGCTGGAGCGGAGATGAAGAGAGGTTGCCTGCCGCGGCAAGTGCCTTGCCGCGGCTGAATCCTTGTCGCGTCCGGAGGCTTGTCGCTCTCCGAGCCTTCCCGGCAAGCTCCTCTTGCCGGGTCTTGTCTTCTGCGTGCCTTGAGTGGCCTTCCCGGCAAGCTCCTCTTGCCGGGCCTTGTCTTCTTCGTTAAATACTTTGTTCTTGAATGGCTCCAAAGGAACCACGGAGGATCTTGGCGGTGACCAGTAAGCCTTGCCGCTGGTGTCAGAATCGCCTGCGGCACGAGTTCGGGATACTAGGGTACCCCTACTCTAGTACACCGACAGAGCCCTGGTCGGGCCACACACGGTGCCGAGCGCTGTTGGGCCAAGCCCAAAACAGTGCATCGGTCACACGCGCCTTGATCACGCCGTAACTTTCTTCGACCCACCACGTCCCCCACTTAACAGCACGCGTTAACGTGGCGTCGTGGGAGAGATCGGGGGGTTTCTTTATTAGAAAAGCGAACGCTTGCCCCTCTCCCTCCTTATAAACAGGGGAAACAGGGGCAGGTCGCCCACCTCGCCATTGCTGTCTCGTCTCGAAAACCACCGCCGCTCCCCCCTTCTTCTCTAGTGCGAAGAGAGCAGCGCTCCGCCCCCTTTCGCCACAGCGCCATCAACGCCGCCGGTCTCCTCCACCGCCTCCGCCATGGCTCCGAAAGCCGACAAGGGGAAGGGCGTGAAGTCGGCCGAGGCGCAGCGGCTCGCGGCGCTGCGAAAGGAGCGGGCCATCTTCTCCCCCCAGCTCGACGCAAAGGAGCTGAGGGAGGGCTACTACCTCTTCTGGTCGACGGAGACGCGTGCGCATCCGCGCACGAAGGTACTCCCTGCCACCGCTTCGGAACTAGCCCCAACTGGGTACCCTTTCTTTGCGCTTTTCTTCTATTATGGGCTCGCCCGCCTCTTTTCTAATTCTTCTGCGATATCATGAACACCTCACGGGCTTCGCCTCCTTGATTTCACCCCCAATGTTGTCCTGACCATGGCAGTTTCGCACACCTTTGTGAAAACTTTGTCGGGATCCACCCAAACGTAGCCCTCTTCCGCCACTTACGCATGCCCAGCGTTGAGAGAGGGAGCCGCTTGGGAGGGATTGCTTGGGTCTCCAGGATCGGCAAGAAAGAAGCTTATCCGGAAGGAGAGCTCCGTAGCAAATGGGAGGAGTGGAGAGCCAATTGGTGTTGGATCGTTGAGGAGAACCCGCAGCCCTTCGATCGCCTGCGCCAAACCCCAATAGTGCGCGGCAACGATTGGAGCAACTTGGCGGGAAGATGCTAGGTTGAAGATTGCTGTGACCCGGATCTTGCGCCTCAGCTTGCCGGACTCATCAGAGGCTAGATTGGCGAGATTTCCTTCGCCGCCAGACGCTCCCTTGCAGGAGAGGAGGAGACCTGCTTGGGAGTTCCAAACGCAGCAGACATCATGAGGCTGCGCCCGGGCCTCAACCGGAATTTCACTGTCTTGGAGTTGGATGCGATCTTTGCTAGAGCTGTTCAAGCATGACCCGATCACCCCGAGTGGTTTAGGTTGCCGAGGGGTCGTCCCATTGTGCAACAATTCTGCGCTTGACCGCATCCGTGCCATGATGCCGTTGTGCGATTCTCACGGAATTGTTCCCACTTGGCAAGAGCCGTCCGACGACGTCGTGCGGCAGTTCTTCGACAATCTAGTGGAGATGCCGGTCCGCCCGACGAGCAGAAGAAGCTCACCCACGACACCACCGACGACGAGATGCAGCGCATTGCCACCAGGCTGGAGGAGGCGGCAGCAGCTGCTGCCGCTGGCGTCTTCGGGTACACCGTGGAGGAGGCAGATGCAGCAGAGGCGGCAAGCCTTGCCGTGCGAAGGGAGTTCGCGGTGAGGAAGAGCTTGTCAACCCGAGGCCGAGTCGAGCGAACCAACCGAGGGCGCTTCTTCCCCACCATCCAGCAGCTTGCCGCAACGGAGCCCCGGCCCGCCAAAGAGGCGTCTCCGCAAGGCGGAGACGAGACGGGCGGTAGACGGGCGATGGCAGAAGCACAAGGCGACGCGCTCTACCGCGACAAGCAATGTTGCCGCGGGAGCACCCCACACCGCTGCGACAAGCGGGCGGATCCTCCTGTGCCACCGCCGACACCTCCGCCAAGCGGTCAAGAGAGCCCACCTCCGCCTCGTTGCATCGGAGGGGGGGCCAGACCACCTCTCCGCGCTCGGCTCCGACGAGGAAGAGGAAGAGTAAGATTCCTTGTGTACTTGTAATTCTTCGATTTGTTGCCTTGTCTTGTATCTCGACCGCTTTACTCAATCCATTCCTTTTCGTGACACCGGCCCAGAGGATGTCGAAGAGGGCCAAGACCCCGGTGATTGTCGTCGAGGACGAACCTACTGCGACGGCAGGAGGCGCGTCCGAGACAACCTTGCCGGGTGAGGCAACTCTCCTTCAAAGCAGCCCCCAGCGCAGCCCCCAGCGTAAGTATATGGTCTATTTCTTGCTGTTCGGCGTGCATGGGTGCTTTTTCCTTTGTTGATATCTCATCGTCGACTTGTGTAGAAGCAGAGCAGCCTCCTTCTGCTTCGACTACGCCGCCAAGGGTGGATTCCCCGGCAAGGGAGCGCTCCCCGGTAAGAGAGCCTTCTCCGGCAAGGGAACCTTCTCCGGCAAGGGAGCCTTCTCCAGCAAGGGAGCCTTCTCCGGCAAGGGATGGCACCAGCGATCCCTTGGCGGCGGAGACCATGACCGCAGCCCCCGGCGCAGGTAACCTTCTTGCTTGAGTACTTCCCTTGTGTTTTTCTTCTTCTGATTTTATCTTTGAATATTTGCTTGACTTTCTTCATCCGTCCGCCACAGAGCCAATGGAGACCGAGGTTGCCGGCGAGGAGGCCGCGCGCGGCAACACTGACGAAGCCGCCGCCGTGGAAGAAGAAGCCGGCGTTGACGAGCCCGCCGGCGAAGAGGTCCGCCATTGCCGCCAGAGGTCGGGCGAGGGCTCTGGCGATCGTGACCGGGCGGCCCCGAGGCCGCAGGAGCGCCAGCGCTACACCGACCGCCGATCCTTCGCCGCCGCAGCTGCCGGACTCAAGAGCCCCAGCCCGGGCGCTTACTTGAAGGCCGGGCGACGGCGTCTTCATCAAGCTCCCATGGGAGTCGAGCTCAGGCGCGCCGGCGAAGGAGAAACCTTCGATGAAGAGCTGCTCGCCTCCTGGCTGGGCTGACGCTTAGTTGACGCGCTTAAGCAGCAGCAGCGGCGAGCTCGAGGAGGAGCAGCGAAGCCGCTTTGCCGCTCTACCGCGCCCGACAAGCCAAATCAAGGCCCCGGAGGCGCTTTGTCGCGGCGGGAGCAGATATTGAGAAGCGCGGAGGAGCTCCGGCCGCAATCGAAGCTCTCCGATCCTTGGCGAAGGAGCGGAGCAACTTCGCCGAGGAGCGCACGGCCTTCATCCTTGAGAAGGCTGCAATGAGGAGGAACAGCGGCTTGCCGCCGAGAAGCTGTCCGCGAGAAAGCGAAGCCGGGCGCAGCGGAAGGTCAACCTGGACAGCCACGAGGAGGATCTCGCCATGCGCGAGGAAACATTTGGCGGGGCTCTCCAGGAGGCAAAGGACGCTGCCGCGGCCGCCGAGGCCGCCAAGAAGGAGTTGGAGACAAAGGTGGCGCAATTGGAGGCCAGCCTCAAGAAGAGCGGCGAGGAGCTTGCCGCACTCAAGCACGAGCGCGAGAAGGACGCCTACACTCTTGGCGAGCTGCAGGGTCGTCTCGCCGAGAGGAGCAAGGAGCTCAGCGCCGCCAGGGACTCCAATGCAGATCTCGAGTTGAAGCTGACTACTTTGACTCAGACGCTGGACGGCGCCAAGGAGCGGGAGGCGGCCTTGAAGGAGAAGATCAAGGCCGACGAGGAGCTGTTAGCGAATGTTGTTGCCACCCAGAGCGCCTTGAGGGAGAGTGTGGAGCATTGGACCGAAGGTCTTGTGGATAATGATGTCGCCATCCACAACGAGCTGATGGAGCTGGAGATTGTGGATCTTGGATATTCTTCCGACGAGCACCTCCAACCCAGCGCCAAGCTTAGCTTATTCTTCAAGGGCGTGGTGACGGGCCTCCAGCGACTCCGGGAAGAGGTCCCAAAGCAGCTGGCCGAGGAATCGCGCCAGATCTGTGCAGGAGCCCTCCA
Source organism: Aegilops bicornis (assembly GCA_021605145.1). Taxonomy (NCBI): domain Eukaryota; kingdom Viridiplantae; phylum Streptophyta; class Magnoliopsida; order Poales; family Poaceae; genus Aegilops; species Aegilops bicornis. Next base: position 467,971,015 of record CM038675.1, on the reverse strand, counting down.
GAAGGTGTTGATGAAGGTGGCCTTCCGCAATCCAGGACTCAACCTCAACGGCGTCCTTAGATCCTTGCCGCCAGATGCCGATGTGGAGGCGCTCAAAGCCCTTGTCGCACCCATTGTGGACAAGGTGGGCAAGATCAAGCGGGTTGATGGCGACCCCGTAGACTAGGCCGTAATTTTATCTTTCCCTTGTCGCCGCCGATCATGTTTAGAACAATTTATTAGATCTGCGACAAGCTATTTTGTAATATGACTCTATCTTAGGCGGTGATTGCAATGTTATTTCCTTTACTTGATTCCTTCCTTTGTACATTTTTGCCCCACGCTTTTAGGGAACTTGTTTGCAGGCACCTTTGCCACAGCGTTGAGTGCGGAACGTCAGCCTTCTTTGGCGGTGCCGCCTCCGACAAGCAACCTTGTCGCGACTAGTTGCAGCTCACTTAAGTTGTTGAGCGGACTCGAAACAAAGTAAGGGCGCGACTAGCCGCGAGTTGGTTCCTCCGCCCACATGTTTTCCATACAAAGTACTATCGTTCGAGGAAGATAACTTAAAAATTTAAGAACTGATTGCTCAAACTTGGGCAACTTAGCTTTTCTGTCGTTTGCTTCCCGGTAAGGTTAGACTTCCTTGAGCGACGCTTGGTCCACACCATTATCTTCTCCTTCCCCCCCGGCAAACTTGTGTGCGAGGGAACCTTCCTTTCTTTGAGAAAGAGAAAGAAGAGAAAATAAAGATATGGAGCCTTGTGGCTCGTTACTACTTACCAGGGGTAGGTGCTGCACAAAATGTCAGATGATGCATGCAAAATAGAAGTGAAAAAGCATGAAATCGACAAGGTGTGCGAAGCACGCTAGCTTTACTGATGCACGGGCTCTGCGCCCGGCTTTGTACAAAGGATTACATGCATCAGCGACAAGACTTGTACAAAAGGTGGTTCTTTAACAGGTTAACCGCGCTTCTGAGTAAAACTTACGAAGATGCTCAATATTCCGTGAGTTGCTCACGGAATGCCATCTTCGGTCTCAAAGCGGACAGCGCCGAGCCTAGTGACTTCGTTTCACCCGATAAGGGCCTTCCCACTTTGGCGTCAACTTGTTGGAATTCTTGGCGGACTGAACGCTACCAAGAACAAGGTCGCCAAATCGAGCCACCGCCGGACACCTTCGCTCTAGTCTATGGAGCAGAGGCAGTTCTCCCCACGGAACTCGTATACGGATCGCCTCGAGTGCTCGCTTATGACGAGCTTGAGCAAGAGCAGCTGCGACAAGATGACGCGCTACTCCTTGAGGAAGATCGTCTTCAGGCTGCTGTACGAGCTGCTCGGTACCAGCAAGCTTTGCGTCGCTACCATAGCGCCAAAGATGTCAGGGAGGCTGATCGGACCCACGAACACCTATGGGGCCGGCGGACCGAGCCCCTTTTGGTTCGGAGGGGGGCGGAGATCGCACGAAGAGCGGATCGAGGCGAAGCACACGAGCAGTTTTACCCAGCTTCGGAGCTCTCCGGAGAGATAATACTCCTACTTCTGCTTGTATGGTTTGTATTCTGTTCTTGCTAGGGAGCGTTGAGAGCTATAGTATACTCCAGCTGCTAACCAGACCTAGCGTGAGAGTGTTCGGACCCCCTTCTATGTTGCGCATGGGCCTCCTTTTATATGCGCAAAGGGGCTCCGACAGGTGGCAACGTAGATGGGGGTACAAATGGAAAAACATTAGTTGGTACACCTACTTGTACAGTGTATAGTGTACTCTACCTAACCCTAACGACAAGGGACAAAAGCATTAAATGCCCGTCCCTGTCGCCTAAACAGTGCAACAGGGACCGTCAGGAGCGCCACCGTTCGCCACGATGGCAAGCTTGTCGGTCAGCTTATCGCTGCTCCCCGCTGGCTGCACAGCCTCTTGACACGCGCGCATGGAATGGTCCCATGGCGACACGTTGGTGAATGAGCTGGAGCGGAGATGAAGAGAGGTTGCCTGCCGCGGCAAGTGCCTTGCCGCGGCTGAATCCTTGTCACGTCCGGAGGCTTGTCGCTCTCCGAGCCTTCCCGACAAGCTCCTCTTGCCGGGGTCTTGTCTTCTGCGTGCCTTGAGTGGCCTTCCCGGCAAGCTCCTCTTGCCGGGGCCTTGTCTTCTTGGTTAAATACTTTGTTCTTGAATGGCTCCAAAGGAACCACAGAGGATCTTGGTGGTGACCAGGAAAGCCTTGCCGCTGGTGTCAGAATTGCCTGCGGCACGAAGTTCGGGATACTAGGGTACCCCTACTCTAGTACACCGACAATACCGTATAGAGCTTGTATATGGCTGAGGCATAGGGGACGACCTTCGTCCATTTTCTTTATTCTGCCGTGGTTTAGCTTTCAGTCTTACTCAATTTCAGACCTTACAACTCAGGCAAGAACTCCTTCTTGGACTGATCCATTTTGAACTTCTTCAAAATCATGTCAAGGTATGTGCTCTTTGAAAGTCTTATCAAGCGTCTTGATCTATCTCTATAGATCTTGTTGCCCAATATGTAAGCAGCTTTACCTAGGTTTTCCTTTGAAAAACTCCTTTCAAACAACCCATTATGCTTTTAAGAAATTCTACATCATTTTGGATCAACAATATGTCATCCACATATACTTATCAGAAATGTTGTAGTGCTCCCACTCACTTTCTTGTAAATACAAGCTTCTTGCAAACTTTGTATAAACCCAAAATCTTTGATCACCTCATCAAAGCGTATATTCCAACTCCGAGATGCTTGCTCCAGTCCATAGAAGGATCCCTGGAGCTTTCATACCTTTTAGCATCTTTAGGATCGACAAAACCTTTTGGTTGTATCACATACAACCTTTCCTCACGAAAACCGTCAAGGAAACTTTGTTTTGACATCCATCTGCCAGATTTCGTAATTGAAAATGCAGCAACTGCTAACATAACTCCAACAGACTTTTAGCATCACTATGAGTGAGAAAGTCTCTCCTTGAACTTGTCAAAAACTTCTTTGTGACAAGTCAAGCTTCATAAATGGTGACATTACCATTAGCGTTTGTCTTCTTCTTAAAGATCCATTTATTCTCAATGGCTTGTCGATCATTGGGCAAGTCCACCAAAGTCTATACTTTGTTCTTATACATGGATCCTACCTCAGATTTCATGGCTCCTAGCCATTTTTTGGAATCCAGACCCAGCATCGCTTCTCCATAGCTCGTAGGTTCACCGTTATCCAACAACATGACCTCTAAGACAGGGTTACCATACTACTCAGAAGCTGTACGTACCCTTGTCGACCTACGAGGTTCGACGGTAACTTGATCTGAAGCTTCATGATCATCATCATTAGCTTCCTCTTCAACTGACTTAGGTGCCATAGAAACATCTTTCTGTGCTGCACTACTCTCTGGTTGAAGTAAAGGTTCAACAACCTCATCAAGTTCTATCTTCCTCCCACTCAATTCTTTCGAGAGAACTTCTTTCTTGAGAAAGGACCTGTTCTTAGGGACAAACACTTTGCCCTCGGATCTGGGATAGAAGGTATACCCAACTGTGTCTTTTGGGTATCCTATGAAGACGCATTTTTCCGCTTTGGGTTTGAGCTTTTCTGGCGGAAGCCTTTTGATATAAGCATCGCAGCCCCAAACCTTAAGAATGAAAACTTAGGTTTCTTGCCAAACAACAGTTTACACGGTGTCATCTCCACGGACTTAGATGGTTCCCTATTTAAAGTGAATGTAGTTGTCTCTAATGCGTAACCCCAATAGTATAGTGGTAGATTGTCAAGAGATATCATAGAAAGCACCATATCCAATAAGGTACGATTACTACGTTCGGACACACCATTACGCTGTGGTGTTCCAGGTGGCGTCAACTGTGAAACAATTCCACATTGTCTTAAGTGATTGCCAAACTACTAACTCAGATATTCTCCCCATCGATCAGATCATAGGAATTTAATCTTCTTGTTATGATGATTCTCATGTTCACTCTAAAATTGCTTGAACTTTCCAAACGTTCCAGACTTATGCTTCATTAAGTAAATATACCCATATCTACTCAAGTCATCGGTGAAGGTGAGAAAATAATGATATCCACCGCACGCGTCAACACTCACCGGACTGCACACATCAGCATGTATGATTTCCAACAAGTCACTTGCCCATTCCATTGTTCCAGAAAACGGGGTTTTAGTCATATTGCCAATGAGGCATAGTTCGCATATGTCAAGTGATTCAAAATCAAGTGACTCCAAAAGTCCATCAGCATGGAGTTTCTTCATGCGCTTTACACCAACATGACTTAAGCAGCAGTGACACAGTATGTGGTACTATCATTATTAACTTCGCATCATTTCGTATTAATATTATGAACATGTGTATCACTACGATCAAGATTCAATAAACCATTCGCATTGAGTGCATGACCATAGAAGGTATTATTCATGTAAACAAAACGACCATTATTCTTTGACTTAAATGAATAACAGCATCACAATAAACACGATCTCATCACGTTCATGCTCAACGCAGACACCAAATAACATTTATCTAGGTTTAACACTAATCCTGAAGGTAGAGGGAGCGTGCGATGGTGATCACATCAACCTTGGAAACACTTCCAACACACATCATACCTCGCCCTTAGCTAGTCTCCATTTATTCTGCAGCTTTTGTTTCGAGTTACCAATACTATCAGCTGAACCAGTATCTAATACTCAGGTGCTACTAGGAGTACTAGTAAGGTACACATCAATAACACGTATATCAAATATACTATTGTTGAAGTTGCCATCCTTCTTATCTACCAAGTATTTGGGGTAGTTCTGCTACCAGTGACCGTTCCCCTTACAATAGAAGAACTTAGTCTCGGGTTTGGGTTCAACCTTGGGTTTCTTCACTAGAGCGACAACTGGCTTGCCATTCCTAAAGTTTCCCTTCTTGCCCTTGCCCTTCTTGAAACCAGTGGTCTTGTCAACCATCAACACTTGATGCTCCTTCTTGATTTCTACATCCGCGGCCTACCGCGAACAGCTCCGGGATCATCTCCATCCCTTGCATGTTATAGTTCATCACGAAGTTCTAGTAGCTTCGTGATAGTGCCTGGAGAACTTTGTCAATCACTATCTTATCTTGAAGATTGACTCCCACTTGATTCAAGCGATTGTAGCACCCAGACATTCTGAGCACATGCTCACTGGTTGAGCTATTCTCCTCCATCTTCTAGGCAAAGAACTTGTCAGAGATCTTATACCTCTAAAAATGGGCATGAGCCAGAAATACCAATTTCAGCTCTTGGAACATCTCATATGTTCCATGGCATTCAAAACGCCTTTTGGAGCCCTGATTCTAAGCCGTAAAGCATGGCGCACTAAACTATCAAGTAGTCATCAGAACGTGTTTGCCAGATGTTCACAACATCCATAGACGATGCTAGAGGGGTTGGCACACCAAGCGGTGCATCAAGGACATAAACCTTGTATGCAGCAGTGAGGACAATCCTCAGACTATGGCCCTAGTCCGCATAATTGCTTACAATATCTTTCAACTTAGTCTTTCTCAAGGAACATACTAAAAACAGGGAGCTATAGCGCGAGCTATTGATCTACAACATAATTTGCAAAGACAACTTAGACTATTGTTCATGATAATGAGTTCAATTAATCATATTACTTAAGAACTCCCACTCAAATCAACATCCCTCCAGATGTTCGAGTGTAACATGATCCAAATTCACCAACCCAAGTCCGATCATCATGTGAGATGAGGTCGTTTCAATGGTGAACATCTCCATGTTGATCATATCTACTATATGACTCATGTTCGACCTTTCGGTCTCTTGTGTTCCGAGGCCATGTCTGTACATGCTTGGCTCGTCAAGTTTAACCCAAGTGTTCCGCATGTGCAAAACCAGCTTGCACCCATTGTATGTGAACGTAGATTCTATCACACCCGATCATCACGTGGTGCTTCGAAACGACGAACTTTCGCAACGGTGCACACTTGGGGAGAACACAATTTTATCTTGAAATTTTAGTGTGGGATCACCTTATAATGCTACCGACATCCTAAGCAAAATAAGACGCATAAAAGGATTAACATCACATGGAAATCATAAGTGACATGATATGGACATCAACTCGTTCTTTTGATCTCCATCTCCAAAGCACCGGCATGATCTCCATCGTCACTAGCATGACACCATGACCTCCATCATCCCTGTTGACATCGGGGTTGTCACGCCAACCATGCTTCTACTACTATTGCTACCGCTTAGCGATAAAGTAAAGCATTACATAGCACTTAATGATTAACACGCATGTCATACAATAATTAAAGACAACCCTATGGCTCCTGCTAGTTGCCGTATGCATAGACATGCAAGTCGATATAAACTATTACAAACATGATCATCTCATACATCAAATATATTTCATCATGTCTTTGGCCATATCATATCACAACATACCCTGCAAAAACAAGTTAGACGTCCTCTAATTGTTGTTGCATGTTTTACGTGGTTGTTATGGGTATCTAGCAAGAATGTTTCTTACCTACACAAAGCCACAACGGTGATATGCAAGTTTCTATTTAACCTTCTAAAAGGACCGCCTTTGTCGAATCCGATTCAACTAAGGTGGGAGAGACAGACACCTGCCAGCCATCTTTACGCAAAAAGTCACATGTCTGTCGATGGAACCGGTCTCATGTACGTGGACATGTAAAGTTGGTCCAGGCCGCTTCATCCCACAATACCGCTGAATCAAGAAAAGACCAAGGAAGGAAGCAATCTGAATATCAACGCCCACAAACTCCTTTGTGTTCTACTCGTGATGTCATCTACGCATGGGCCTAGCTCATGACGCCATTTTTGGGGAACGTTGCATGGGAAACAAAAAAAAATTCCTACGCTCACCAAGACCGATCCAGGAGATGAACAACTACGAGAGGAGAGATTGCATCTACATACGTACCCTTGTAGATCGCTAAGCGGAAGCGTTAAGAAAGACGGTTGATATAGTCGGACGTCTTCGCGATCCAATGACGATCCATCCATGAACTCCCGATCAAGTGCCGAACGAACGGCACCTCCGAGTTGTGGCACCCCTGCTCAGAGCAACTGGTTTACCTTGCATTGCCAGCCAGAGATCAGGTCTTCTGGCAACACACAGCAACTTGGTACAGAAAAACAACCGCTTATTGATGCTAGCGGAAATATAGGTTCTATATTACATCAAGTAGCGAGGCCAAGCGTGTCGCGGGATATCCGCGACCACCTATGGGACTGGGCGGCCCCTTGCTGGTTTGGCGGGGGACGTCGCTTTACACAAAGAGCAGACCAGCACACGGCAGCACGGCAGAGAGCACACAAGCAATTTACCCAGGTTCAGGCTGCCGCGAGGCGTAATACTCTACTCCTGCTTTGGTGGATTGATGGTGGAAATGAATGTGGTGGTGTGTGGTACACTTGCCCGGCAAGGCCTGCCTCAGGGCTACGGTGACCACAAGCGTATGGTGGCTTGGGTTTGTCAAGTTTCCAACCCTCTCCCCCTATCCTACGAATGCCATGGGCCTCCTTTTATAGATTAAGGGGTCACCACAGTGGCAGAATAGTCATTACCCACCGATATGACAGCAAACAGGGCTATCATACCTAACTCTGTGGGCTGGCAGGGTGCATTAAATACACCGCTCAGTGTCACATCACTAGCTGCCCGGCAAGGCCTAGCGGGATTATCTTGCCAGCTCCGAATCTGTTCTCTTGACACATCGCTGGACGGGTGTCACCTGTGGGTTTTTTTTGTAGGAGTTGGCTGCCATGTGGCAAATGCTGCCACTTAATCACCTTGCGGCTTGACACCGCACTGATTGACAACGTGGGTCATACTTGCACGGTTGGCAGGGTGATTCAGGCCCCGCGAGCCCCAGCAGGTGCTGCCAGGGAGTCTCGGTTGCTTGCTTCTGGTGGTGGCCTAGCCCCTTGCCGGGCTCACCTGCCCAGCAAGGGAGGCCCTTTCTCTTGTCGATATCTTGCTCCTTTGGCTTGATCTCGATCTCCCTGAGCTGCATGTTGGTTCTTCAAGTCTCTTGGTCCTTCAATCCTTATCTTGAGCTGGAGCTTCAATCTTGATCTTATGCATGTGCACAGTTGGGCAACATACCTGGGGTCTCTTGCACCGACAGAAGCCCCCAGGCCTGCCCTGATCCCGCTGCGGAGCTTCGGCGGGGTAGTGCATAATAAGTGCACATGCAGAATTGTTGAAGGGGTTGGGCCCTTGAGGTTTTCCATTGCTGCTTCATTAGCTTCGATCTTGGGGGTGGTTTCCGATTCACCCGCGCGTGGTGTAAAACCAACATTGGTGGGGCTGCGACAGTGATTGTCCGTGAATGACTTTAACGCATGGGGTAGAAATCGCCAAATTACTCTTCCCACAGCGCGCTCTTATCCTTAGCCACGTATGCGGCATGCATAGCGCGGGGTAGGTAACGGAGGCGCATGGTGCGGAAGAGCGTCTTGAAGTGGGTCCATCCGTTTTGAATTGGCGAAGGAGGGCAGCAGTTGCCTGTTGATGGAGCAGCTGCCCTTCCCCGCCCGGCTATAAAAGGAGGGGCGGAGGAAGGCGGAGTCATCCACCTTTGCATCCCTCTTCTCCTTCTTTCCTGGTTCTCTGCTTCTTTTGGTAATGCTGAAGGGAAGGGCCCGGGGTCAGCCCCCGGGCTTCCGCTCAGGGCAATTGCTGCCTCATGTTGGTGCAGACGTTCGGGGAGTGAGCCTGGTCCTTGGCGTGGTGAATCTCTTAGTCTCTTCGAAGCTCGGCTGGGGGGCAGAGCCGGAGATCATTGGTAATCCCAGCATCGCCCCTCTCGGAGGCCTTGGAGCCGTTGTCGACGAGGCGCGCGCCTTCCTGCCCGCCAAGGAGGGGAGCGGTGCGCTTCGAGCCCCCTTGCCATCTTGGTCATTCGTTGTCTCCCCGAGGAGAATGCCAGACTGGAGTCTTGGCCTTCCTCTGGGATGGTGTTGATGAAGATGAAGCTAGGGGAGAAGGAGAAGGCGGGGGGTAGGCCGCCCAGTACGAGTACGACTTCATCGACGCGTTCGTCTCGTACTGACGACCTGCTGCCCGTTCACCTGGCTCTCCTCCTCTTTCTCCGGCACCGTCATCACCGTTTTCTCGGTTGCCGGGGAAAGGCTTGTTCCCCTGGTACTTCCGCCTCCCCCGAGGGGTCTTCTGGCTGTGCCGGCGTCCTCCTCTGCCGGTGCCTGTGTTGGAGCCCTCCTTCCGGTCCTGGAGGCAGTGACCAGGGATCCGTCGAGGCGCTCCGCATGTCTTGCTCCTTCGCAGCCTCGCCACTCCCGATCATGTCAGACTGGGTTCGCCAGCTTCTAACAAGGATCGGGGTGGTGTTGTAGCAGCGCAGCGCCCGTCCTCTTCTCTTCCCACCGCAATACCTGGGATAAGAGGAACATGGAGAGGAGTTTACGCAGCAATTATGTTTTTTCAATCTTAAACATGTAGGCAATCGCCAAATTTTAATTCAAATAATGTAATCTCTCGAGTCCATCTTTGTATTCTGTAATGCTTGTACTTGTAACTGCGTATGAATGAAAAAGATGAATCTTGTCGGGATCTCGTGCATGTGTATGTCCATGCAGAGGCAAAGTGCCTCTTTAATAGAATAAATGAACTTTCCCCGGCAAGATATCCTGCCGGCGCCCTCTTTTGTCTGCCGGAGAGCTCGGTCTGCCGGGGAACAGATAGAGGGGCCAGCCCCCCGCCAACTCCTTTTTCCCAAAGGCCACTGCGACCACCCTGACTGAAGCAACGTCCGAGTCATGGATGGGAGCACCTAAGTTGCAAAGAGGGAGGTGAGGTTTTCTCATGCAAAGTTGTAGCTTTACAGAATACTAATGGACAAGAGGTGAACTTATCTATTTGGCTTGTTGAGGATCCCCGTGCCGTGCAATCTTCTCGTCCTTTGTCGAAGCCAGGTTCACGACAAGAACCTGCAACTCCATGTAGATGAGAATAAAAGCTCCATGTAGATGAGAATAAAAGCAGGATGCAATCCTATCTATATGCATATGCAAATGCTCATGAAGTGCTTATGCAATGATCTGTGTGTGCTTGTGTATGCATGCAATCTTAGTTGGGGCTCCCCTACAGTGCTTCTTTATTTTCTAGTGCACGGGGTCATCGCCCCGACTTGTACAAGGGGTTACATGCAACTTCGGCAATGCCATGTACAATAGGTGGCTGCCGGGCAGGGCCCGGCAGCCTCTGCGCCTTACGGGTAGAACTTACGGAGATGCTCAATGTTCCATGAGTTTTGTAACGGCGTGCCATCTCCGGTCTCCAGATGGACTGCGCCAGGTCTAGATACTCGTACCACCCGGTAAGGGCCTTCCCACATTGGGGACAACTTGTGTGTACCCTTGGCGGACTGAACGCGCATAAGAACAAGGTCACCTTCCTCAAAACAGTGGGCACGAATCTTGTGGCTGTGATAGCGACGCAGGGCTTGCTGATAGCGTGCAGCACGCGTAGCGGCCCGGAGGCGGTTCTCCTCGAGTAGCACAACATCGTCACGCCGGTGCTGATCTTGCACTACTTCATCATAGTCAAGCACCTGAGGAGACCCGTAAATGAGTTCCGTGGGGATAACTACTTCTACACCGTAAACAAGGGAGAAGGAAGTCTGCCCAGTAGCTCGATTAGGTGTTGTTCTGAGGGACCAGAGAACTACCGGCAGCTTCTCGATCCACCGCATGTCGTGCTTTTGCAGCGTATCGAAAGTCCTTGTCTTGAGTCCATGAAGCACTTCAGCGTTCGCCCTCTCAGCTTGTCCATTGCTCCGGGGGTGTGCCACAGATGCGAATGAGATCTTGCATCCGAGGGTTTGAACATATTGCATGAAGGCGTGGCTCGTGAATTGGGTGTCGTTGTTAGTGATGATCCTTGTCGGAACTCCGAAAGGACACACCAATTCTTTCAAGAACTTGATAGCTGACTGAGCAGTTACCTTCATCATGACAGTCACTTCCGTCCACTTTGTAAACTTGTCGATGGCGACGAACAAGAATTCAAAGCCCCCGATTGCTCGGGGAAAGGGGCCGCGGATATCGATCCCCCAGACCGAAAATGGCCATGATAGAGGGATTGTCTGAAGAGCTTCGGCAGGCAGGTGTGTCTTCTTGGAATGGAACTGACAGGCTTCACATGTCGTGACGAGATCAATTGCGTCTTGGAGGGCTGTGGGCCAATAGAATCCTTGCTAGAATGCTTTCCCAATTAATGCCCTTGATCAAATGTGTGAGCCGCACATTCCTCTGTGAATCTCAGCCAGCAGTCCATTTACGTCCTCCCGGCAGACACACTTCAATTTCACACCGTTGGGTCTCCTTCTATATAGAGTGTCATCGACAAACTGATACATACTGGCCCTTCGGGCTACTTTCTCAGCTTCATCTGGGTCGCCGGGGAGTTCTCCGGTTTGGAGGAAGTGGACGATGTGCCTTGCCTAAGTTGGAGCCTGAGGCTCGGCAACGAGGACTAGCGGCACCTCCTCGGCTGCGGGAGCACCAGCCTCGTTCGCTGGGTCCATAGGCCCGGCTGGAGGGGGTGGTCTGGCAAGCTGTGAGGAGTTGTTTCCGACAGGGTCTCTGCTGGGAGCGGATGGCTCGATCGGGAGAGGCTTATCATAGTCCAACTTTCTCCTTTTCTGGGCCATTGTGGTTGGTGATACGGAGGGTTAAGAGAGGTGGAGAACAAAAGTTTCTAGTTCCACAGGAAGCTTCTGCGCAGCACACTTTCACAGGTGATCAGCTATGTTGTTTTCCGCACGGGGTACGTGCTCTGTTTGCCACCCGTCAAAGCGCTCCTCTAACCTCCTTACTTTCTCAATATATGCTTCCATCAATGGGCTTTGGTAATCTTTGTTGACTTGTCTCACCACCAACTGTGAATCTCCTCGAATGATCAGCTTCTTGATTCCCAATTCTGCTGCAATCCTGAGCCCAGCAAGGAGCCCTTCATACTCAGCTGTATTGTTGGTGGCTTCTTCCCGGGCAAAGTGCATTTGGATGACGTACTTCAGGTGCTCCCCGGAGGGGGCAACAAGAAGCATGCCAGCTCCTGCACCTTGTAGGGAAAAAGCACCATCAAAATACATAATCCATTCTTGGGGTGATTCCTTGCCGGGGAGAGCTGTTTCTGTTGCTTCCTCATCAGGGGTTGGCGTCCATTCTGCAATAAACTGTGCCAGTGCCCTGCTTTGAATGGTTGAAGTGCTCTCAAAATTCAAACCAAATCTGGATAACTCCAAAACTCACTCCACTATTCTGCTAGTAGCCTCGGGGTTTTGGAGTATCCTCTGCAACGGAAAACGAATGACAACCGTGATCTCATGGGCTTGGAGGTAGTGGTGCAGTTTCCTTGAGGCCATGACGAGACCAAAGATCAAGTTTTGCACACCAGAGTACCTCGATCTAGCTCCTTTAACAAAGAGCTGACGAAGTAAAATGGGCGCCGCACCACTTTCTTCCTTGCCGCGTCCTTGGGGTTGCCCTCGTTGGCGTGCTTGCTGCTGTTCTGATCCTCTTCTGACTCTGCCGCGGTCTGGCCGCTCTCTGCTCTATCTACTTCCCTCTGTGCTACCAAGGCTGCACTGACCACTTGATTGGTTGCCGCTAAGTAGAGCAACAACGGCTCTTGGGGTTTAGGCGCAACCAAGGTGGGCACATATGACAGGTAAGCCTTCAACTCTTGCAAGGATGTTTCTGCTTCCGGGGTCCACTTCATTGGCCCTGCCTTCTTCAAAATTTTGAAGAACGGCAAAACACGCCAGCCAGATTTGGCGATGAATCTGCCTTTCGGTCGCAACGCATCCCGTCAAGCGCCTCACATCCTTAACTGTCCTTGGCGCTTGGATCTGCTCAATGGATTTGATCTTGTCGGGGTTGGCTTCAATGCCCCGATGGGACATGAATAATCCAAGTAGCTTGCCGGAGGGAACACCGAATACGCACTTCTCCGGGTTAAGCTTCAGGTTGATCTTACGCAAATTAGCAAATGTCTCCTCCAAATACTGGACAAGGGTGGCCTTATCCTTGGTCTTGACCACAATGTCATCCATATAGGCTTCTATATTTCTGTGTAATTGTGGCTCAAACCCAATCTGGACTGCTCTTGTAAAGGTAGACCCGGCACTCTTCAATCCGAAAGGCATGCAGACAAAATAGTATGTACCACATGGAGTGCTGAATGATGTGTTCTCCTCATCTTCTTTGGACATGAAGATCTGGTGATATCCAGATTAAGCATCCAAAAAGGAGAGCAGATCATAGCCTTTGGTAGAATCCACAATCTAATCGATGCACAACAAGGGGAATGGGTCCTTTGGGCAAGCATTATTGAGATCTGTGAAATCAATGCAAAGCCTCCATTTCCCATTCGCCTTCCGAACTACCACTGGGTTTGCCAACCACGTAGGGTGCAGTACTCCTCTGACCAATCCAGCTGCCTCTAACTTCTTGATTTCCTCGGCAATGAACTACTACCGCTCCAAGGCTTGCTTCCTAACTTTCTGCTTGACGGGTCGGGCATGTGGGCAGACAGCAAGGTGGTGCTCGATTACCTCCCTAGGAACACCGGGGATATCAGATGGTTGCCAGGCAAACACATCGATATTCGCCCACAGGAAGGAAACAAGCGCACTTTCCTATTTGTCATCAAGGGTGGCGCTGATGGTGAAAGTACCATCAACACCAGCCAGCCCTGCCGGGACCTTCTTCACTTGGGGTGCTGCAACCTTGGATCTCTTGCTGTTAGAACACTCCGACACGTCATCAACGGGTGCCCTGCACTAGGAGGGGGCACGCTTCTCGGACTCCTCGCCGGAGGTCCTAAAACCCCTCTTATTTCCTTTGCTTTCCTTGGCGCCGACCGTTGCTGCCGCAGCCTCTGCTGCGATGACATCCCGATACATCCTGTCCACACAGATAATTGCATCCTTCTCATCTGATGGGATGGTGATGACTCCCAACGGTCCAGGCATCTGCAAAGTGTTGTAAGCATAATGGGATGCTGCCATGAACTTGGCCAAGGCCCGTCGTCCCAGAATCCCATTATACGGCAGGGGGAGCTCAACCACATCAAACACAATTTTCTCAGTCCTATAGTTTAGCTCTCCCCCAAACGTTACCGGCAACGTAATCTTTCCCTTGGGATGGCTCCTGCCGGGATTGACTCCTTGAAATGTGCCAGTAACCTCCAGCTCTTCCTCTCCTATCTGAAGCTTGTTAATAAGTGCTAGGGAAATCAGATTCAACCCGGCCCCGCCATCCACTAACATCTTTGTGACCTTGAGGTTGCAAATTGTTGGGGAGACCAACAACGGCAAACACCCTATCGCGGTGGTGCAGCGAGGGTGGTGCTCCTCATCAAAGATGATGGGCGTGCGGGACCATCTGAGCGGCTGCAGAGCCTCTGGCGCTGGTTCCACAGCAATGACCTCCTGTGCCCATCACTTGAGCTGGCGATGGGAGGAGTGCAAAGACGCACCCCCATCAATGCATAGGTTATCAGTGGCCCTCTAAAATTCTTGCTCACTGGTTTCCTCTTCATTCGCTTCATCACTCAAATCACCACAGGTTTCCTTCTCTTGGCCCCTGGCGGAGTTTCCTTGGTTCCGAAAGGGTTTGCCGGGGCGGTTTGCTTCACCACCTCTGCCCTTTTCGCCAGCAGCATTCTGACCTTTCTCCTTATCACGCTTATCATACTTTGCTCTCTGTCTCTTGACAAGCTGCTCATCTTGATAACATTCATGGAGGTCGTGGCCCTTGGTCAGGTGGATCTTGCAGTACGGCCCATCACTTTTCTCGGCTTTTTCATGGCAGCTTCACAGGCAGGCGATTGCATCTTTGTAACTTCCTTGCCGGGGGCCTCAGCTTTGCCCTTCTTCCCGGTACTAGGCGTTCCAGAACCTTACACAGTCGTCACTATCTTATCTCATGGCTTCTTGTTGCACTTCTTGCCCTTTCTTTGACTGGTTGATTCATCCTCTTCCCCTGAATCAACATTGATGCAGACCTCCTCTCCGGGCAACTTCCTTCCTTCCTCCATCCGAGCACACTTATCGACTAGTGTGTACAGCTCCTTCACAGTCTTGGGCAACCGCACATTCATCTTAAAACGAATGCGACGGTTGCGCACATTGGACTGGAAGGCTGCTATAATAGCTGCAGGATGGATATTCGGAATATTCCTATGGTCTTTACTGAATATTTGAAAATACTTACGGAGAGTATCTCCTTTGTGCTGGAGAAGTGTAGGTCGCTGGGCCTGCTAGGCTCCTGGCGGCCACCGGTGAAGGCACCGATGAACTCGTGTCACAGTTCCGCCCATGATGAGATGGAGTTCTCCGGCAGGTGCATGAGCCAAGACCTCATGTTGGACATGAGAGCCAACGGGAAGTAATTAGCGAACACCTTCGCGTCTCTTCCCCCAGCAGCCTGAACAGAGATGGTGTAGATGCTCAGGAAATCTGTCGGGTTCAGCCTCCCGTCGTACTTCTCGGGTATCTCTGGCTTGAATGTGTGGACGGACGGCTAACGGACTTGCCACAGCTCATGTGTAAAGGCAGGGAAGCCGACCTCTAAAGGTAGGCACCCACCAACACCGAACGCAGGCTCGTCAACGTCGAGGCCGCCGCACCCGTCGGTCCAGCGGGGGTTGTCGAGAGGTCGTCCCATGATGACGCGCGCGTCTCCCCGCCGCCTTTCCTCCGGGGTTCACCGTTGGCCTGGACATGCTCAAGGGTCGGAAGAGGCCATCGAGACAACGTCGGGATCTTGATCTTGCTGCGCCAGCGCCTGCTGCCGTGGTGGGGACTGCACAGTGGGGATAGCCTCCTTCGTTTGGCCAGCAGTACGGGTAGTTGTCGTCACTTGGGGAGGTCGTGGCGGGCCAGCGCGCTGCGAGCCCCCAGCCTCAGCGAAATCGAGCAGACACTGGATGGTGGCGCACCATTCATCCATTTGCTCGGCTGCTGGAGGGAACCTTAGTTGCAGCTGGGCCAGCGCCATAGCCTCCGTGGCTGTGCTTGGCATGCAAGTTGATGACCTCGACCGCATCGTCGCCTCGCTCCGGACGGTGCTCGCGGCGGCGGTGGTGGCGGTGGCGTGTCCATGCTGTGGTGGGGTAGCCACCTGGGCAGCGGGGTCGCACGACGATGGCGCTCGAGGGTTTGCGGCTCCATCGGGCACAGTGGTTGGGTCGGCTCGCCCGGGAGGAGGCATGTGTGCCGTGAATGCCCCCGTAGCATGGACAGCCGGAGGACGATGGCTCATCCCGGACTGAGCGTTGTTGCTGTGGTCGCGCCCGCACGTGGGATGAGGGGGCGTAAGTGGAGTCACCCTCCCATCCACACCTTGCGGAGTTTGACCGTCGAAACACTGCTGAAGCTGTTCTCTTCCACGCCTTCAGCCCCCGTGTCGGCCGCAGGGGGAGTGGCGATGGCGCCATCTGCTCCTGCCATGCCCCCAGCAGCACTCACGTCCTCACTTGTCCCCTCATCCCCCGTGGCATCTGAGACCGCGGGCGGTGGAGGCTTCGAGGTGGGTGGCTGGGCCTAAGGGCCGGACTTCTTCTTGGGCGCCATGGTCGATGGCTTCGTCGAAGACGAAGATGGCAATGAAGATGACGCGCTGCGCATGCTTTCAGGTTCGCACAAGCGAGGGCCCCTACCTGGTGCGCCAAAGATGTCCGGGATATCCGTGGCCACCTATGGGACCGGGTGGCCCCTTGCTAGTTCGGCGTGGGACCTCGCGTTGCACAAAGAGCAGACCAGCGCACGACAGCACGACAGAGAGCACACAAGCAATTTACCCAGGGTCGGGCCGCCGCGAGGCAGAGGACCCTACTCCTGCTTTGGTGGATTGATGGTGGAAATGAATGTGGTGGTGTGTGGTACACTTGCCCGGCAAGGCCTGCCTCAGGGCTACGGTGACCAGAAGCGTATGGTGGCTTGGGTTTGTCAAGTTTCCAACCTCTCCCCCTCTCCTACGAATGCCATGGGCCTCCTTTTATAGATTAAGGGGTCACCACACTGGCAAAACAGTCATTACCCACTGATATGATAGCAAACAGTGCTATCATACCTAACTCTATGGACTGGCAGGGTGCATTAAATGCACCGCTCAATGTCACATCACTAGCTGGCCGGCAAGGCTTGCCAGGATTATGTTGCCAGCTCCGCAACTGTTCTCTTGACACGTCACTGGACGGGTGTCACATGTGGGTTTCTTCTGTAGGAGTTGGCTGCCATGTGGCAAATGCTTCCACTTAATCACCTTGTAGCTTGACACCGCACTGATTGACGACGTGGGTCATACTTGCATGGTTGGCGGGGTGATTCAGGCCCCGCGAGCCCCGGCAGGTGCTGCTGGGGATTCTCGGTTGCTTGCTTCTGGTGGTGGCCTGGCCCCTTGCCGGGCTCGCCTACCCAGCAAGGGAGGCCCTTTATCTTGCCGATATCCTGCTCCTTTGGCTCGATCTCGATCTCCCTGAACTGCATGTTGGTTCTTCAAGTCTCTTGGTCCTTCAATCCTTATCTTGAGTTGGTGCTTCAATCTTGATCTTGTGCCTGTGCACAGTTGGGCAACATACCCGGGATCTGTTGCACCGACAAAGCAGCACACACGGTGCGGCTGAACAATAAGTACATTATTTAATGAACATGAAGGGGCCTCGATCACGACAACTACGTGGCAGCGGAACGACGACGAAGTGGAACTCTATAGCACAGGGATACCGATATGGACACGATCTAGACACGTGAAGCACTTCCGATACGGTGAGACTTTCCTGAAATATGGTATGACACACCAGGTCAGTACATTGAATGTACTTGCAAGCTCACAACTAGCATAAGCATAATGGCAAACAATATTATGACAATTATGTAGGTTAAATGCAATACTTCAACATACTACTCATGCAGTGAATCAAACTTGTGCACGGAGTCCCTCAGAATCTCTTAACCAACGGGTTACCTTGTAACCAACATTATCAAAAAGGTGATCATTCCCGGATCACAAACGAACCAACACTTTGGTTCCCACAACAACGACCATCTTCATGGTCTCAAAAATCTCATCACAAAACCAGTGCCAAATATTTAACTTTAACGTGCAAGTTTACTTAATCATGTTGATCCATAGTGTGACCTACTCACAAGTTATGTCCGTAACCAAGGACGCGTGCTACCTCTTGAGCATGCGTTGGTTTTCCCTTGAAGAGGAAAGGGTGATGCAGAAAAGTAGCATAAGTATTTCCCTCAGTTTTTGAGAACCAAGGTATCAATCCGTACGAGGTTACACACAAGTCGCCTTGTACCTGCACAAACAAATAAGAACCTTGCAACCAACGCGATAAAGGGGTTGTCAATCCCTTCACGACCACTTGCAAAAGTGAGATCTGATAGAGATAATAAGATAAATGTTTTTGGTATTTTTATGATATAGATTGGAAAGTAAAGATTGCAAAATAAAATAGATCGGAAACTTATATGATGGAAAATAGACCCGGGGGCCATAGGTTTCACTAGTGGCTTCTCTCAAGATAGCATAATCTACGGTGGGTGAACAAATTACTGTCGAGCAATTGATAGAAAAGCGCATATTTATGAGAATATCTAGGCATGATCATGTATATAGGCATGACGTCCGCGACAAGTAGACCGAAATGATTCTGCATCTATTACTGTTACTCCACACATCGACCGCTATCCAGCATGCATCTAGAGTATTAAGTTCATAAGAACAGAACAACGCATTAGGCAAGATGACATGATGTAGAGGGATAAACTCAAGCAATATGATATAAACCCCATTTTTTTATCCTCGATGGCAACAATACAATACGTGCCTTGCTGCCCTAACATCCTTTGGGAAAGGACACCGCAAGATTGAACCCAAAGCTAAGCACTTCTCCCATTGCAAGAAAGATCAATCTAGTAGGCCAAACCAAACTGATAATTTGAAGAGACTTGCAAAGATAACAAATCATACATATAAGAATTCAGAGAAGAACCAAATATTGTTCATAGATAATCTTGATCATAAACCCACAATTCATCGGATCTCGACAAACACACTGCAATAAGAATTACATCGAATAGATCTCCAAGAGAATCAAGGAGAACTTTGTATTGAGATCCAAAGAGAGAGAAGAAGCCATCTAGCTAATAACTATGGACCCGAAGGTCTATGGTAAACTACTCACACATCATCGGAGAGGCTATGGTGTTGATGTAGAAGCCCTCCGTGATCGATTCCCCCTCGTGGGAGCGAAAAAAGGCCCCAAGATGAGGTCTCACGGGTACAGAAGGTTGCGGCGGTGGAAATAGGGTTTCGTGGTGCTCTCGGATGTTTTCGGGGTACATGAGTATATATAGGCGAAAGAAGTAGGTCGGTGGAGCCATGAGGGGCCCACGAGGGTGGGGGCATGCCTACCCCCCTGGGTGCGCCTCCCTACCTCGTGGCTTCCTTGTTGCTTCCTTGACGTCCACTCCAAGTCTCCTGGATTGCGTTTGCTCCAAAAATGACTCTCCCGAAGGTTTCATTCCGTTTGGATTCCGTTTGATATTCCTTTTCTGTGAAACACTGAAATAGGCAAAAAACAACAATTTGCACTGGGCCTATGGTTAGTAGGTTAGTCCCAAAAATAATATGAAAGTGCATAATAAAGCCCATTAAACATCCAAAACAGATAATATAATAGCATGGAACAATCAAAAATTATAGATACGTTGGAGTCGTATCAAGCATCCCCAAGCATAATACATGCTCGTCCTCGAGTAGGTAAATGATAAAAACAGAATTTTTGATGTGGAATGCTACCTAACATAATTTTCTAAGTAATTCTATTTATTGTGGCATGAATGTTCAGATCCGAAAGATTCAAGACAAAAGTTTAATATTGACATAAAAATAATAATACTTCAAGCATACTAACTAAGCAATTATGTCTTCTCAAAATAACATGGCCAAAGAAAGCTTATCCCTACAAAATCATATAGTTTGGCTATGCTTCATTTTCGTCACACAAAAATGCTCTCATCATGCACAACCCCGATGACAAGCCAAGCAATTGTTTCATACTTTAGTAATCTAAAAAAATCAACTTTCACGCAATACATGAGCGTGAGCCATGGACATAGGACTATGGGTGGAATAGAGTATAATGATGGGGGTTGTCAGGAGAAGACAAAAAAAGATAAATTCTCACATTGACGCGGCTAATCAACGGGCTAGGGAAATGCCCATCAATTGATGTCAATGCAAGGAGTAGGGATTGCCATGCAACAGATGGACTAGAGCTATAAATGGATGAAAGCTCAACAAAAGAAACTAAGTGGGTGTGCATCCAACTTGCTTGCCCACGAAGACCTAGGGCATTTGAGGAAGCCCATTGTTGGAATATACAAGCCAAATTCTATAATGAAAAATTCCCACTAGTATATGAAAGTGACAAAACAAGAGACTCTCTATCATAAAGATCATGGTTCTACTTCGAAGCACAAGTGTGGAAAAAAAGGATAGTAGCATTGTCCCTTTTATTTCTCTTTTCTTTGGGCCTTTCTTTTTTTATTTGGCCTTACTCTCTTTTTTCTCTTTTTTTATTTAGGACAATGCTCTATTAATGATTATCATCACACTTCTATTTATTTACAACTCAATGATTACAACTCGATACTAGAACAAAATACTCTTTATTGTGGCATGAATGTTCAGATCCAAAAGATTCAAGACAAAAGTTTAATATTGACATAAAAATAATAATAATTCAAGCATACTAACTAAGCAATTATGTCTTCTCAAAATAACATGGCCAAAGAAAGCTTATCCCTACAAAATCATATAGTTTGGCTATGCTTCATTTTCACACACAAAAATGCTCTCATCATGCACAACCCCGATGACAAGCCAAGCAATTGTTTCATACTTTAGTAATCTAAAACTTTTTTCAACTTTCACGCAATACATGAGCGTGAGCCATGGACATAGCACTATGGGTGGAATAGAGTATAATGATGGGGGTTCTCAGGAGAAGACAAAAAAAGAGAAAGTCTCACATTGACGCGGCTAATCAACGGGCTAGGGAGATGCCCATCAATTGATGTCAATGCAAGGAGTAGGGATTGCCATGCAACTGATGGACTAGAGCTATAAATGGATGAAAGCTCAACAAAAGAAACTAAGTGGGTGTGCATCCAACTTGCTTGCCCACGAAGACCTAGGGCATTTGAGGAAGCCCATTGTTGGAATATACAAGCCAAATTCTATAATGAAAAATTCCCACTAGTATATGAAAGTGACAAAACAAGAGACTCTCTATCATAAAGATCATGGTTCTACTTTGAAGCACAAGTGTGGAAAAAAGGATAGTAGCATTGTCCCTTTTATTTCTCTTTTTTGGGCCTTTCATTTTTTATTTGGCCTTACTCTCCTTTTTCTCTTTTTTTATTTGGGACAATGCTCTATTAATGATGATCATCACACTTCTATTTATTTACAACTCAATGATTACAACTCGATACTAGAACAAAATATGACTCTATATGAGTGCCTCCGGTGGTGTACCGGGATGAGCAATGAATCAAGAGTGCCATGTATGATAAATTATGCATGGTGGCTTGCCATAAATACGATGTCAACTACATGATCATGTAAAGCAATATGACAATGATGAAGCATGTCATAATAAATGAAACGGTGGAAAGTTGCATGGCAATATATCTCAGAATGGCTATGGGAATGCTATAATAGGTAGGTATGGTGGCTGTTTTGAGGAAGATATAAGGAGGTTTATCTGTGATAGAGTGTATCATATCACAGGGGTTGGATGCACCGATGAAGTTTGCACCAACTCTCAAGGTGACAAAGGGCAATGCACGGTACCGAAGAGGCTAGCAATGATGGAAAGGTGAGAGTGCGTATAATCCATGGACTCAACATTAGTCATAAAGAAATCACATACTTATTGCAAAAACCTACAAGTCATCAAAAACCAAGCATTACGCGCATGCTCGTAGGGGGATAGATTGGTAGGAAAATACCATCGCTCGTCCCCGACCGCCACTCATAAGGATGACAATCAGAGAACACCTCATGTTTCAAATTTGTCACACAAGGTTTACCATACGTGCATGCTATGGGACTTGCAAACTTCAACACAAGTATTTCTCAAATTCACAACTACTCAACTAGCACGACTCTAATATTACCATCTTCATATCTCAAAACAATCATCAAGTATCAAACTTCTCATAGTATTCAATGCACTTTTTATGAGAGTTTTTATTATACCCATCTTGGATGCCTGTCATATTAGGACTAATTTTATAACCAAAGCAAATTACCATGCTGTTCTAAAGGACTCTCAAAATAATATAAGTGAAGCATGAGAAATCAATAATTCTATAAAATAAAACCACCACCGTGCTCTAAAAGATATAAGTGAAGCACTAGAGCAAAATTATCTAGCTCAAAAGTTATAAGTGAAGCACATAGAGTATTCTAATAAATTACGATTCATGTGTGTCTCTCCAAAATGTGTGTACAGCAAGGATGATTGTGGTAAACTAAAAAGCAAAGACTCAAATCATACAAGACGCTCCAAGCAAAACACATATCATGTGGTGAATAAAAATATAGCCTCAAGTAAAGTTACCGATGGACGAAGACGAAAGAGGGGATGCCTTCTGGGGCATCCCCAACCTTAGGCTTTTGGTTATCCTTGAATTTTACCTTGGGGTGCCTTGGGAATCCCCAATCTTAGGCTCTTGGCACTCCTTGTTCCATAATCCATCAAATCTTTACCCCAAAACTTGAAAACTTCACAACACAAAACTCAACAGAAAATCTCATGAGCTCCGTTAGCGAAATAAAACAAACCACCACTTTAAGGTACTGTAATGAACTCATTCTTTATTTATATTGGTGTTCAACCTACTGTATTCCAACTTATCTATGGTTCATACCCCCCCCCCCGATACTAGCCATAGATTCATCAAAATAAGCAAACAACACACGAAAAACAGAATCTGTAAAAAAACAGAACAGTCTATAGTAATATGTATCAAACGCAAACTTTCTGTAACTCAAAAATTCTACCAAAATAGGAATACCTAGATAATTTTATTATTTATCTACTTCAATTGGAATCAGTATTTTATCACATTCTGGTGATTTTTAACAATTGTTTTCGTGAGCAGAGAGTTTCTTTATTTTTTTCAGCAAGATCAAATAATTATCACCAAGAAGATCCTATAGGTTTTACTTGGCACAAACACTAATTAAAACATAAAACCACATCTAACCAAAGGCTAGATGAATTATTTATTACTAAACAGAAACAAAAAGCAAGAAACAAAAATAAAATTGGGTTGCCTCCCAACAAGCGCTTTTCTTTAAAGCCTTTTAGCTAGGCATAGATAATTTTAATGATGCTCACATGAAAGACAAGAATTGAAGCTCAAAGAGAGCATCATGGAACACGTGACAAACACATCTAAGTCTAACATACTTCCTATGCAAAGGCATATTATAAGCAAACAAATTTGCAAGGCAAGCAAAAACTAGCATATGCAAGGAAGAAGAAAGTGACGATAGCAATCTCAATATGAAGAGAGGTAATTTAGTAACATGAAAACTTCTACAACCATATTTTCCTCTCTCATAATAATTAAATGTAAGATCGTATTGAAATTCAACAATATCGCTATCACATAACATATTCTCTAGATGATCCACATGCATGCAAAGTTGACACTCTTCCAAAATAGTGGGATTATCATTAACTAAAGTCATGACCTCTCCAAGCCCACTTTTATCAAAAATACCATAAGATTGAACATTCTCCATATATGTGGGATCTACAGTTGACACTCTTGCAAACCCACTTTCAATACTATTGCAAACATTATTATCAATCTCATATTCATCATGGGGCTTAAATAAATTTTCAAGATGATAAGAAGAATCACCCCAATCATGATCATTGCAACAAGTAGTAGACATAGCAAAACTAGCATCCCCAAGCTTAGGGTATTGCATATTATTAGCACAACTGACATCAAGAGAATTTATAGTAAAATTTTTGCAATCATGCTTTTCATTCAAGGAACTATCAAGTATGGGTGCAATAGCAATAATCTCATGTTTAACATAAGGAACTATAGCAAATTCATCTTCATAAATATTGGCATCATGGCCATAAGAATAGAAAGCATCATATTCATCAAGGGATATTTCAATCAAATCATCGGAATCATAATTATCTATAGATTCGTGCATATCTTTATTTTCTTCCAAAGCAATGGTCATTCTCTCAATAAATTCCTTAACATAGGCATTATGAGCATAGTTTTCATAGCAATATTTAAGTATGTCGGAATTTTCAGATTTGTAGAGATTAATATCATACTTTTCAATCAAAGAAGCAACTTCATGAGCACCCTTAAAAACGACAAATTCTTCAATTTTTTCGATATCATAGTAACTATAAACACCCTTTCCATAAGAAGATAAGATTTCATTATCATTAAACTCACATAGGTAGGAAAGGCGTTTTTTAGGTTCTTAGAGCAACAATTAAAACCATAAATTTCACAAAGATTCCAAGCATAGCAAAGCAAACTATTTATTTGATACCATAAGAGCTTCCCCTTTTCAGACAAACGATGACACACAAAATGAGCATGCTCATCTAAAGATTTCCCATCAACTAGGCTAGTTGGGGTTTCAGCACGAGCGCATAAGGATCGAAGATGATCCAAGTAGAACACTTTAAGTGGATCCATATCAATAGATTTTTAGCAAGCAAAGATGCAAGCAAATAGAAGGCACATGGAAACACAAGAAAAAAGACATACGGGAAGAAGGCGAAGAAAAGACAAAGGTGAAGTCGGGGAGAGGAAAACGAGAGGCAAATGGCAAATAATGTAATGCGAGGGATAAGAGTTTGCGATGGGTACTTGGTATGTCTTGACTTGTGCGTAGATCTCCCCGGCAACGGCGCCAGAAATGGCTAGTTGCTGGGGGATCAAATCTTGACTTGACTTGGTGTAAGCCTCCCCGGCAACGGCGCCAGAAATCCTTCTTGCTACCTCTTGAGCATGCGTTGGTTTTCCTTTGAAGAGGACGGGGTGATGCAGCAAAGTAGCGTAAGTATTTACCTCAGTTTTTGAGAACCAAGGTATCAATCCAGTAGGAGGTTACATGCAAGTCGCCTTGTACCTGCACAAATAAATAAGAACCTTGCAACCAATGCGATAAAGGGGTTGTCAATCCCTTCACGGCCACTTGCAAAAGTGAGATCTGATAGAGATAATAAGATAAATATTTTTGGTATTTTTATGATATAGATTGGAAAGTAAAGATTGCAAAATAAAATAGATCGGAAACTTATATGATGGAAAATAGACCCGGGGGCCATAGGTTTCACTAGTGGCTTCTCTCAAGATAGCATATTCTACGGTGGATGAACTAATTACTGTCGAGCAATTGATAGAAAAGCACATAGTTATGAGAATATCTAGGCATGATCATGTATATAGGCATCACGTCCGCGACAAGTAGACCAAAATGATTCTGCATCTACTACTATTACTCCACACATTGACCGCTATCCAGCATGCATCTAGAGTATTAAGTTCATAAGAACGGAGTAACGCATTAGGCAAGATGACATGATGTAGAGGGATAAACTCAAGCAATATGAGATAAACCCCATCTTTTTATCCTCGATGGCAACAATACAATACGTGCCTTGCTGCCCTAACATCCGGGAAAGGACACCGCAAGATTGAACCCAAAGCTAAGCACTTCTCCCATTGCAAGAAAGATCAATCTAGTAGGCCAAACCAAACTGATAATTCGAAGAGACTTGCAAAGATAACAAATCATACATATAAGAATTCAGAGAAGAACCAAATATTCTTCATAGATAGTCTTGATCATAAGCCCACAATTCATCGAATCTCGACAAACACATCGCAAAAAGAATTACATCGAATAGATCTCCAAGAGTATCGAGGAGAACTTTGTATTGAGATCCAAAGAGAGAGAAGAAGCCATCTAGCTAATAACTATGGACCCGAAGGTCTATAGTAAACTACTCACACATCATCGGAGAGGCTACGGTGTTCATGTAGAAGCCCTCCGTGATCGAATCCCCCTCCGGCAGAGCGCCGGAAAAGGCCCCAAGATGGGATCTCATGGGTACAGAAGGTTGCGGCGGTGGAAATAGGGTTTCGTGGTGCTCTCGGATGTTTTCAGGGTACATGAGTATATATAGGCGAAAGAAGTAGGTCGGTGGAGCCACGAGGGGCCCACAAGGGTGGGGGGCGCACCTACCCCCTGGGCACGCCTCCCTGCCTCGTGGTTTCCTCGTTGCTACCTTGACGTCCACTCCAAGTCTCCTGGATTGCGTTTGTTTGAAAAATAACTCTCCCGAAGGTTTCATTCCGTTTGGATTCCGTTTGATATTCCTTTTAAATTGAAACATTGAAATAGGCAAAAAACAGCAATTTGCCTTTGGGCCTCCGGTTAGTAGGTTAGTCCCAAAAATAATATAGAAGTGCATAATAAAGCCCATTAAACATCCAAAACAGATAATATAATAGCATGGAACAATAAAAAATTATAGATACGTTGGAGACGTATCAACGCGGCTATCGATAGATTTAATAAACACTCTGCAGAGGTTAGTACACTGAACCCGCACCACGGAATCCATGGCCTCGCACTCCCATTCGGGTGGACCAATGGCATTCCGACAGAACCCTCCCATTGCCATGACACTCTCCCAGCCACTCCGACCAACTCCCCTCTTGGGCTAAGTCATGGGTGGCGCCGACGTCTACAAAGACATCCAACGACACTGTCGTGGCAAAACAAATTAACGGTCCCAAATGGGGACAAGGTACCATAACAACAATGGGCACACAAGGTTATGTCTGCTTACCAGGCCGGGGTACCGCACGCGCATAACCTTCCCTCATTGGAGGCACCGACCAGAGGCATGACAACGGACCGAATAAAGGCCTTCTCATAAAGGCAAATGTGGTTGCACTAGGAAAGCTCGATTCAGTGGCACCATGACCCGATCAACATTATGTTCAAGTTGAATTATCATCAGGTTTAACTTGAAATAAAATAACTCGAGTCACAATATGCCATGAACATGCAGCTATATGACATGCATTATATCCACATAGCACTAAAGTGAACGGATCAACATCATAGAATCATTCTACTTGCACCACTCATCAATTTAACTCACTGGTTTCAACCTCACTTGTTTTTAGTTTCATCATTTTTAGTTATGCCATTAACATATTAAAAATCAATAACTCTCATATGAAACCGATCATAACCAAATCATAGCCTTACTAACAAAATACTTCTACTACCTCATACTAGTCCATGCATTCAAACACTACTATAAACTAGGCATTTCAAGCATGGCAAAGTAACTAACATAAGCAATATTCATTTAATGATTAAATGCATGAAACAAATCACATTCAAGTTGGAAAAATCATAAATATTGAAATGACATCATGCAAATATTTGTGTGGCTTGCCTTAGCACATAGGAGGGTCACACTCCTCCAGGTTCTCCTCTAAGCAAGCTTCTCCTTCTGAAAAATAATTAAAACAACAAAAAGAAAATATCAAGAACACTTCTGAGATTCACCAAAAATTCTAGGTAGCAGAGAAAAATCTCAAAATTTGTGTGCTGCTAGAATATTCCAATACAAACACAATGCAAAAAGAATCAATTCATTTGGACTTATGGTTTAAAAGTTATGGCTGGTCAAAGTTTCTGGTCAATATTTGAATTAAATTCAAATAAAAACAAAAACAAGGGGGCTGACGTCGAAGGCGTATTTCCGTGGGGTGCCACCACACATACCGCTTCGACCGTAGCTGAGTGGCTGACTGTGGGCCCCCGCGGTCAGGTTTAGAGAGAGGGAGAGGGAAGTAGAGGAGGGGCGGCAGTTCGCCGGCGTTTCTCCGGCGAGGAGAGGTTGGCTGCAGCCGTGGAGGGGGGATGGATGCGCAAGACTACGGCGAGCCTGTACGTACCCGAAACATGGCTACAGGTGGACAGAGTAGGTCGCGGTGGTCGTCTCCAGAGGTGTCAGCGGAGGGGGCTCGTCGGAGGTTGTGATTCCCACGAGGCAGGGCCGGTCCAGCAGCTCCAACAGCACCAGCGCGACCAGTGGAGCACCACGAGCACCTTGGAGAGGTCGAGGGGAGGAGAGAGGCACCAGAGAAAGCAGAATGCCGACGCGGGGTCGGCAGCGATCCCCGAAGCAGAACAGCGGCCAGCGACCCGCCTTGCCTGGCCGAGGCTATCTAGAGGAAGTGTAGGTGCCAGAGAAGTGTGGTGGTGGAGAGAAATGAGCTCGGGGTCCTATTTATAGGCAGGGCGAGGGAGAGGATCTCGGGCTTCACCGGAGTTCTCTAGAGAAGGCGCCCGGCGACGAGAGGCGTCAGTGAGAGGGGAAGAAGATGACGTCGCTCACGCAACCACTGTGGAAGGGAGGAGATGAGCACATGAGCGCGTGTGGCAACGAGCATAGTGGCACTGGCGCACTGTATACTTGGCCGCATCATGCCCGTGCCCGCTGTGGCAAGCTCCAGCGTCGGCGAGTGCCAGGGGAGAGTTAAGGGCGTCGAGACGATGATTGTGGCGAGGTTTGGCAAGGTGCGGTGAGCTACTAAGCGAGCACGAACTCAAAAGAGGCTCGGGCGCGACGCAGAGCGCGTTGGCCGCATGCCAGCACGCTTGGATGAACGCGGTCACCGCGTGAACTCTGGCATAGAGCCACACCGAGCATTAAAATCATGTCTGGCATGTAGTCCTTGATGGTTTGGGTTGAGCCAAGGCTTTGAGTTGCTCACAAGTGAACTGTGTGCGAGTGTATCTTCCTGGCAAGTTTCTGGACAGAAACTTGTGAGGTTAACTGAGAAAATTATAGAAGGAGTTTAGGGCCGATCTTTTGTGGTTAAAGTTTTCTTCGGAGGGTAATGAAGCCCTAAAAATCTCAGCTTCATTTGATCAAGGAAAAATGCACTTCCTGTAGAAACTACAATTGCTGTCCAGAACAGAAAATATTTTCGATAGCAAAAATATTCCAAATAACTATGAAATATTTTTGCGCAGGGAGGTGTGCCAAGGTCCAAAGAATATTAAGGAATTTTGTGGGCAAGAAAAATGAGGGTTGCTTTGGAGCATATGTGACTGAAGTGATTTTCAGAGAGGAAAATGAATATTTTTCATTTAAGAAAAATATTACTATGGCCATTTTGGGATAAATCAGAGAGGAAATGATGTGTTTGAGAGAGAGGTGAGTCACTTGGGTGAAAATCAAGGATATGCCCAAGTGATTAAGTCCAACTGAGTTGATTCAAAACTCCAAATTCAAGTCAAATGGCAATAGAATCCAGAAAAAGAAAAAGAGCAAAAACCAGGCTGTCACAAACCTCCCCCACTTAGGATGAATCTCGTCCTCGAGATTCGGTTGCTCGGGAACTGGATAGGCTGCCCTTAAAAATTCCTCTCTTTCCCAGGTTGCTTCTTCCTCGGTGTGATGCTCCCATTGTACCTTACAAAATTTTATAACCTTACTGCGAGTGACCCTTTCTGTTTCATCCAATATTTGGAACGACCTTTCCTTATAAGTTAAATCCTTAGCAAGCTCTATCTCTGCCATATCAGTCCTTTTCTCTGGTGGCGAGATACACCTTCTCAACTGCGAGACATGAAACACATTGTGCACTTCTGACAATTCCGATGGTAGTTCCAACTGATAAGCAACTATACCAACTCTGGACATAACTAGGAATGGGCCAATATATCTGGGTGCAAGTTTTCCTTGCGTCTGAAATCTCTTGACTCCTTTCATTGGTGTGACTCAGAGGTACACATACTCTCCGGGTTCAAAACTGATCTGACGGTGCTTTGAGTCATAGTAGCTCTTTTGTTGGGACTTAGCCAATTGCAATCTATATCGGATCTCCTTGACTTGTTTTCAGCCTCCATCATTAAGTCAGTCCCGAAAATACGGCTATCTCCGGTTTGAGACCAGTTTAGCGGAGTGCGGCACTTACGGCCATACAGAGCTTCATATGGTGACATCTTGAGACTGGTCTAGAAGCTGTTGTTGCAAGAGAACTCCACATAGGGCAGACAGTCTTCCCACTTGGGTCCTTGGGCCAAAGCACATGCTCAGAGCATATCTTCAAGTATTTGATTTACTCGCTGAGTCTGCCCGTCTGTTTGAGGATGATAGGTTGTGCTGTACTTTAATGCGGTCCCTAAAGCTTGATGGAGACGTGACCAGAATGCAGAGGTACAAAGAGAACCTCTATCGGAAGTGATAGTTCTTCGCACTCCATGCAAATTGACAATTCTCGACACATATAGTTGTGCGAGTTGATCGGCTCGATAGGTGGTTCGGATGGGGATGAAGTGAGCTACCTTTGTCAGCATGTCCACCACAACCCATACTGCATCATTGCCCGGTGAGTCCTTGGTAGGCCTGTGATGAAATCCATGCAGACATCATCGCACTTCCATTGCGGAATGGGTAAAGGTTGCAGAAGTCCAGTGGGTTTCTGATGTTCCGCCTTTACTTGGTTGCATATAACACGGCAAGCGACAAAATAGGCGATGTCCTTCTTCATTCCATCCCAGTAAAATGCTTGAGAAGGTCCTCATACATTTTTGTACCTCCTGGATGGACTGAGTATGAAGATTCGTGCGCTTCTGTCAAGATCTTCTTTCTCAGGTCTGCTTGCTCAGGTACGCAAATCTATCCTCAAAACCATGGAGTACCTTGATCATCCTTAGAGAAATCCTGCCTTCTTGCATCGCACGACATGGTGTTGCGGCTGAAATCATCTTCTTTGGGCCATGCAGATCTCTTCTTCAAGGGTAGGAGTAACTTCCAACATATTGGCAAGGCCGGCATCAACAATAACCAAGTTAAGCTGAGCGATCTCTTCTTGGAGTTCGGAAGGCAAGGACTCCATCAGGGCGTTCAGATTGGCGGGCTTGCGGTTGAGGGCATCGACGACCACGTTGGCCTTACCGGGATGATAATTTACTCCAAGATCATAATCCTTGACCAATTCGAGCCATCTTCGCTGTGGGAGGTTCAGATCCGGTTGGGTGAATATATACTTGAGAATCTTGTGGTCGGTAAATATCTGACATCTTTTGCCAGTGAGTTATTGCCTCCAAATTTTTATGGCGTGCACAACTGCGGCCAATTCCAAATCATGGGTTGGGTAATTCCGTTCATGGGGTCGTAACTGTCGAGATGCGTATGCTACAACCTTGCCATCTTGCATGAGTACACATCCAATACCTCTACTGGATGCGTCACAGTATACATCAAAGTTGCGGTAGATGTATGGGAGAGTCAATACAGGTGTTGTTGTCAATCTGGTTTTCAATCCCTGGAAACTTTTCTCACAGTCCTCAGACCATACAAATTTTTTATTCTTCTTGAGAAGTTCTGTCATTGGCTTGGCAATCTTAGAGAAGCCTTCGATGAACCGAAGGTAGTATCCGGCTAATCCAAGAAAACTCCGAATTTCAGTTACAGTTGTGGGTGCGGTCTAATCAAGCACGTCCTTCACTTTGCTTGGGTCCATGGCTATGCCTTTTGCTGAGAGAACATGCCCCCAAAACCTGACTTGCTTGAGTGAAAACTCACATTTGCTGAATTTTGCATATAACTGATGGTCACGAAGTCTTTGCAAGATTGCTCTGAGATGTCCCTTGTGCTCTTCTTCACCTTTCGAGAATATGAGGATGTCATCGATGAAGACCACCACAAACTCATCCAAGAAATCCATGAATAGTTTATTCATCATATGCATGAAGAAAGCGAGGGCGTTGGTGAGGTCGAATGACATGACCATATATTCATAAAGACCATATTGAGTAGTGAACGCGGTCTTAGGAATATCTTCCTTCTTGATTTTGAGCTGGTGGTATCCGGTCCTCAAATCAATCTTGGATAATAATGTTGCCTAACTGAGTTGATCGAACAAATCATCAATCCTCAAAAGTGGATATTTGTTCTTGATAGTGACCTCATTCAACTGACGGTAATCCACACAAATTCTGAGACTACCATCTTTTTTGTCCACGAATATTGCGGGTGATCCCCATGGTGAAGATCTTGGACGGATGTATCCTTTCTGAAGCATATCATCAAGTTGTTTCTTTAATTCCATTAATTATGAGGAAGGCATCCGATAATACTTATTGTATAGCAGTGCGGTTCCGGGCACAAGGTCAATTGCAAACTCAAGCTCTCGGTTTGGCGGCATTCCTAGTAATTCTGCAGGGAATACATCTGGAAACTCACTGACCACAGGAATTAATTCCAATTCTTCAGCTACAGCGGTGAAGACCATGTCTTTCTTGGGTATGCTTCTTCGAGCAAATGATTTTGTTGTCCGACCTTCCCGACTTGTCAGTGTGACTTCCCTGGTCGTACAGTTGATGCACACTTGATGTTGGGTCAACCAGTTCATTCCCAAAATAATATCCAACTTGGCAGACTCGATGACTATCAAAGAAGCTGGGAAGGTGACTCCCTTGATGCCAATTTCCAAATTGTTGCAGACCAGATTGCTTCTGAGCATGGATCCAGGGGATTGTACCATCATACTCTTTCCCAAAATCGAGCAAGGAAACTTGTTTTGGGCAACAAAACTCTGTGAAATAAAAGAGTGGGAAGCCCCAGAGTTAAATAAAATTATTGCAGGTATGCTATTAACAGGAAACATACCAATGATGACTTCTGGGTCCTCTTGGGCTTCGTCTGCGGAGAGGTGGTGCACTTGCCCTTGGATGGTCTTCTGACCAGGATATGGTCCCATGTGGTTGACTTGCGGCTTGAATGGAGCATTTGACTTGGCGCTCTTGGGGCATTGTTTGGCATAATGTCCGGTTTGCCCACAATTAAAACATGAATTGTTGCACTGACATTCTTCGCGTATAGGGCTGGTGACGACATTCTTGACTTGGGTAGTGGTCTTGTTCATGTTCTGCTGCCAACTGGGCTTGTACTCAACCTGAGTCTGCTGCCAGGTACGAGCTTTCTGCACTGGCTGCCCATCCTTCTTGGGCTCGAACTTGCGCTTATGATCATTATTAGTGGGCTTATTGTCATGCACGAGCTTATGTTCTCTTTCTGCAATGAAGGCTTTTGATGCGGAGCATCCTACGTTCATCTCCATGTACACCTTCATAGCACATCAAGCCCCAAGTGGACCTACCGGACTTAAGGAGAACCCACTCCTCTTCAAGATTTACATGAATATCTATGGGACTTGGTCGCTACCTCACCACGGAATGTTGTGCATCATTAGGTACGAGGGCGACCGCCGCCAAGCGGCTAAGGAGCTTCCCGGAGGTCAAGGAGAAGGACCCCCAGGCCACAAGGAAGAAGAAGGAGTGCACGAAGATCAACTCTGCACTTCCCAGGCGACCCCGTGCCCACGGCCCTCGAAGACCCTCAGACGACGGGCTACACAGGAGTCAAGGCTGAGCACCTCGTCAAGACGGGCTGTGCATCCGTGCCCACGGGACGCCTGCGGCAAGACGGCTCATCAGGGACAGACGGCCGAGAGTCACCTGTTGGGCCTCCACTTCGTCCCCTTCCTCCACCTACCTATATATATCCCTCTCCCTCCTCCATTTAGGGTTAGCAAAGGATATGACATGATCTATGTGAGCTTTGCTCCTTGTACCACTCCTCCTCTTGAGAGAGAGAGAGACCTCTCCCATGGATATCAAGACCTCCTATGGAGAAGATCCCTAGTGGATAGATCCCCATCATAGGATCACCAAGACCTCATTCCTCATAGGATTGGGATGAACTAGTACCTTGTATCTTTCCTTTGTTGTCTTTGAATCATTGTATCTCTCTTTGTGTGATTGGATCTAGCATATGTGTGACTAGATCTAGTCAATTGAGTGTTTTCCCTCTTGTGTTCATCTTATTCTTGGGGATTCCCCCTCCAATTCGTGAAAGATCTTCACTTAGGTTCCACCCTATAACATTTTGGTATCATCAGCCATGGTTTCTCACGAAATTGGAGCCCCCCTCTTTGTTTTCTAGCCTAGTTTTGTTGATTTTGTCCCAATTTCAAAAATTCCCCACCAAAAATAGCCCCAATTTTTTTTGTGATTTGTTGGTTTGATGAGGTTTTGTTGGATTTGATCCATGGATTTGCTTGTTTTCAAGTGGATCTAGCTTTCCTCCACCTTCCCCTACCTTCCATCCTTCGATTTTGACCCCAATTTTGAGATTACCCACGGATCCGGAGAAGTTCGTCCGCTCTCAGAGCACCCCGTGCACACGGGCCATTGGGACCCCGTGCACACGGGCTAGACAGACCCCGTGCGCACGACCCTTCCAGTGCGTTTCGGCTGCTGTCCCTTCGACCTCCCTCCCTCCCATACCACCCCCATACCCCCAGCTACACCCCAGCAATGAGATCCATCCATTTGGAGCCCAGATCGGGAATAAATCCGCCAAACCCGCGTGTCCCAGGTGACCCCATGCCCTCGATGTGTGTACTGGTGCACGGCACCCGTCTTGCGACGGCCCCTCTGACAAGCGTGCACTTCACCGTTTCGGCCATAACTTCCACATCCGGAGTCCGATTTTCGTGTTCTTTAGCTCGTTGAGTAGCTATTGACATCCCCCATACACCTAGATAGGTTCCAACATCATTTGAGTCCATCAAAAGTTTGACATTTCGGCATATTTGCCTAGGCCTTCCACCATATCATCCGCAAAACCACCATAGCCTTCCGCAACCTAACCCATTTTGCTCCATATAGCATTTGTGGTTGTTTGAGGGGTGACTTGAGTCTCCTAAGGTGTTTTGGCTACTTAGGGACGGTTGCTTCTTCATCAACCACCACCACCACTTCCGCATTGCCAACTCCGGAACCACCAACACACTCCTCTACCACCATTTGACTTTTGTCCTTGAGATTTTGAGTTCGCGGTTTTTCCATTTCCTAAGGTGTTTCGGCTACTTAGGGAAGAGTCTCCATTATCTTGGTATCTACATCAAGAACACCGCCACTCATCATCATCAAGGACGGTAATCTCGACGACACCATTGTACATTTCCCTTGCAATTGCATTGATAACCCCTAGCCCATTTTGCGTCACTTGCCTATCGAGACTAGCCATTTGAGTATTGCTGGCAATGTTACTTGTGCACATTAGTGATCATTGATCTACACCTTCCATTGCATACATACCATATCATATTGGTATCATCTTGGATCATATCCTCTCTTGTGTCACAAGATTGTTCCCGCATATACACATTGCTATCTTGGTTTGTGCATTTCGCATAGCGGCCATATCAAAAAAGAAGAAGAATAAGCTTTTAAGCAAAAGAAAAGAGAGCAAAGAGCTTGTAAGCAAGTGCCATAGCATCATACCGCATTGCACATAAAATTGTCATATCCGATCATCTTGGATCATCTTGAGAAGAACTACGGGAACATCATACATACATAGCATACTTGGGATAGAAAGTTTATCCTTTTGCATCTTATAGGTTGTGCACAAGTGTCGTATCCGCCTATTGAGCAATCGTGCTAGCGTCTCTCTTGAGTTGTGCAACACGAGCGTTTTCCATGGATTCCACATTTTGTGCTCATTCCTTCATTGCACGACCCCATTTATCTATCCGTGTGTGTGTTTCTGTGTACCACATATTGCTATTGGTCTACTTGTTTCTCTTGCGAATTTCTGAATCTTTTTCAACATTATTGACTCTTGCTAACATTTTGCATCGAATTTTTGTACCACTATCCTCACCGAGCTCCACCATAAGCCTTATGTAGGTGTGAGAATTTACAAGATCCGGTACCAATTGTGCTATTTCCTTGATACATTATTGAGTGATCATTGATCCATCTTCAACATTGGAAAAGGTACATTTGGTCTAGTTCTTTCCTTTCTTCCACTCACATTTGCTCGAGTCTTGTGATGGATAGGCATGGCATTTCATCTCGGTCTTCCACAACAACGACGACGCGAACAACTACATCACCAAAATGTCCATCTTCGGACTACAACACGAAATGCAAGGCGCACAATCTAACTTGCGAGAGCGCCTTGACAACCTCGCCATCGACATACACCACTCCGAAGCAAGGAAAAGGGACTACATTGACACCAAGTTGGGCGAGCTAAAGGATCAACTACAAGATTTGGTGGCCGACTACAAGTCTTCTTCCCCTTCATCATCCTCAAGGCGGCGGCGAGCAAGTTGATCATCTTCGGAGCGCAAAAACGATGCAAGCTCAAGTCGTCCACGTCCACATCTCCATGGCGACTAACATCACGTTCGTGATCCACATCGTCATGAAGGGCAATTCACCTCCAAGCAACATGTGCACAACGACAACGAACGACATCTACTACGAGCTCAAGTGTGACAACGACACCATCATGAAGATGCTCCACAAGCGCAAATGCACAAGTCTCAACAAGCTCTACTTCACGACAAGTCCAAGCTTCAAGAGCACAAGAGAAGACCGCGAGACGAGCACCAACAAGACGGAGCTAATACAACAACCACTTCGGCATCTTCGCCAAGTGCTATGAAGGCATCTTCGCCTTTGGACGTATGGCATCTTCGCCTACTTCCCGTGAGTTCACCTACATCGACATCTCCTACAACAAGGCGACCACCTACGAGCGAGGGTGACACTTCCATCTTCGGGAGCCCCTCAAGGACGATGGCCGAGCATGGGAAATTCCCTTCGATCATGGAGACGAGCTATGAGGTGCCACATCATATGGGCCTCCAACAACAAGACGGCGACAAGAAGGTTGAGCATGGGACTATCCCTTCAACCAAGGCGGCGATAGGAGTTGAGCATGGAGACATTTGCACCATCATCTCCCCGACACCCACATATGAAGAGATGCCTCAATTCCCATGTGAGGAGAGCCACCCCACCATGAGTGATATGAGTTACTCCACCATATGTGACATTAAGTGCATTTCCTATGAGAGGATGAGTGTGACCACCACTAGCCCCACACATGAGAGCATGCCACACATCCTATGTGAGGTTGAGAGCCATTTGAGTGACTCCACCAACCATACGAGTGAGAGCATCCAAGAGGGAGTGAGTGAGCCACAACACTTAGTGAGTGAGGTAGTTTACACAGCATGTGAGACCACTATGATTTCTAATGACTTAACCTCTACTCCTAGTGTGTTTTCTTCTTTGGTGCTAGGTCTCCTATATGACGACATGCATATCCTCGACGAGTCCATACCTCCAACGACAATGATGGCCATTGTGGAAGAAGAAGATGCACCCCCCACATGGTTCCATCAAGACAAAGATGACCACGACTTGGTCTTAGACACCTCACCTACAACACATGAGCGATGCTCCAAAGGTAATATATGTGATGGTACTTCTCTTGTCCCACTAGTGGACTCTCTTGACATCGATTGCTCCCATGATGTTGACACAGCTATTCCCATGCTTCATGCTAGTGCGCATTCTTCATGTCATGACTTAACAATTTATGATAAATATGATGATGATCATGTTGAGTTGCCTAGTTGTGATGCTATGCTTCATAGGATATCATGTGAAAATTCTTTTAGTCACATCATGTTTGACAATCCATTGAACTTGTCATATGCTATGAGTGAGATCTCTCATATTGCCTCATTTCAATCTCAACATAGTAACTATGCATGCCCCATTAAAATAAATCCCAGTTGCACTTATGGCATAGATGACGAGATGATGGTCATTGGCTTTTGTTTTTCATGCGATGATATTGCCATGCTTCCTTTACATGATTTGGCAATTCATCTACTATGCCATGCCATGATCACATTGTTCCAAATATGCTTTGTTTTGGATGTTGTCAATATTCTCCATGTGATGTTTCTACAAATGCTCATGAGGAGACCCCCATAGTTTCCTCATACATATTAGGAGATTTTGATGCATTCCATACTTTTCATGATTCCCATAATTGCTTGCACCATATGCATTCCATGAATAACAATGCTCTACATATCTCTCATGATGCATTACATCCTTTGAGTCTCCATTATGCTATACATAACAACAAACCTCTCATGATGGATGACATGTTTCTATATCATGCAACTCATTTATTTGAGCATTGGATATTTTGTGCTAACCAACACAAGCACGCGTCGCATCATGATGGATTTTTTGTACATATACCATGCACACACAATTTTCCCTTTGCCTTTGTTTTGTGTAGGTACTCACGTATACTCGTCAACCTCCCAATCCCAAGAGTTGACGAAACGAGCTCTTGAGAGCAAAGATGATTTGGGATCCCATGGATTATCATTCCCACCTTTCCCTTCGCGCAAGGACTACGCGCATCTCTTTTACTTGGCCCTCACACGGCTATGGGCTATATATCACTTGTTACCTTATGCTCATTTTTCCGTGTTCACTTTGCATGTTATGCTTGCTTCTATGCCTTTGCCATGCAATTGTGACCCTTGCTTGCATTTACCCATGATTCACAATTATGCTACTTCTATGTGTATTTGCATGCTTGGTGGAGATCCTTGTTGCTATTGCCATGTTTAGCATGTGCCTCATGCTATTGATGCTATTTTGCTCATATTTTGCTTACATACTTGTGATATGTCATGTGTATTATTCATGCCCACCATTTGCACACATGACATGCTTGACATGATTCCTCCTAGTACGTTGCATCTTCGCACTACTAGCTTGCTTGACTTGATCGTTATGATTGCTTGCTTTGTCGCATCACCCATGTTCCATTCTTACTTGCTTTCTTGGGTTGATAGCACCTATGTTCATGCCTCTCACATGATTTATATCGATCATTGTCTCTTGTCTCCATTACTTGCATCTCTCATATCACCTTGTATTGACACGGGAGGATCCTCCCGTGTCAAAGACGGTTTGCCTCATAAGGCTGCTTTGCGCTTCTGCTGCGAGGGCTGCAGTGTGCTCCTCCGTGCGGAGCGAGCGTTCTGTGTTTCCATTGAATGTTATAACCCCGCGAGGTCCTGGCATTTTGAGCTTGAGGTATGCATAATGCGGTACCGCATTGAATCTGGCAAATGCGGTTCGCCCGAGCAGTGCGTGATAGCCACTGCGGAAGGGGACGATATCGAAGATTAACTCCTTGCTTCGGAAGTTGTCCGGAGATCCGAACACCACTTCCAGTGTGATTGAGCCCGTGCAACAGGCCTCTACACCTGGGATGACACCTTTAAAGGTGGTTTTGGTGGGTTTGATCCTCGAGGGGTCTATACCCATTTTGCGCACTGTATCCCGATAGAGCAGGTTCAGGCTGCTGCAACCGTCCATAAGGACTCAAGTGAGGTGAAATCCGTCAATGATGGGGTCAAGGACCAAAGCGGCAGAACCGCCATGACAGATACTGCTGGGGTGGTCCCTGCAATCGAAGGTGATCGGACAATAAGACCGTGGGTTGCACTTTGGGGCGACTGGCTCCATCGCATAGACGTCCCTCAGTGCATGCTTCCGTTCCCACTTGGGACTATGGGTTGCATATATCATGTTTACCGTTTTCACTTGGGGAGGAAATTTCTTCTGTCCTCCTGTGTTCGGAGGTCGGGGCTCCTCCCCGTCATCGCTATGCAGCCCCTTTTCCTTGTTTTCGGCATTCAACTTTCC
Organism: Aegilops bicornis; assembly: GCA_021605145.1. NCBI lineage: Eukaryota > Viridiplantae > Streptophyta > Magnoliopsida > Poales > Poaceae > Aegilops > Aegilops bicornis. Next base: position 467,931,211 of record CM038675.1, on the reverse strand, counting down.
GGCCTATTTGAACACCCAGCATTCTGTGTTGGTGTGGTTGGCTGGTTTATCAGGGGTGCCGTGAATTTGGCACGAATGATCGAGTATGCGGTCCAAGATGGACGGGACCGGATTGCTTCTTTTGAAAGGCTTTTTCCGCTGACCGGATTTAGAGTCACTGAATCCGGCATTAACTACCGTGTCTTCAACGTTGTCGCCGTTGTTGCGGCGCCTGTGTCTGTTGCAACGTGGCCTGCCATTACTATCTTTGGCATCTGAATTGCCAGGGTTTCTTGATGTGATGTTGCTGCGAACCAGCCAGCTATCCTTGCCTGCACAAAAGCGGGTCATGAGTATCGTGAGGCCTGCCATGGACTTCGGCTTTTCTTGGCCGAGGTGTCGGGCGAGCCACTCGTCGCGGATGTTATGCTTAAATGCCGCTAAGGCCTCAGCATCCGGACAGTCAACAATTTGGTTCTTTTTAGTTAGGAACCAAGTCCAAAATTTGCTGGCTGATTCCCCTGGCTGTTGGGTTATGTGACTCAAGTCATCGGCATCCGGTGGTCGCACATAAGTGCCCTGGAAGTTGTCAAGGAATGTGTCCTCCAAATTCTCCCAACTGCCTATGGAGTTTGCTGGCAGGCTATTGAGCCAATGCCGAGCAGGTCCTTTGAGTTTTAATGGGAGGTACTTGATGGAATGTAGATCGTCACCACGGGCCATGTGGATGTGGAGGAGGAAATCTTCAATCTCCGCGGGGTCTGTTGTACCATCATATGATTCAATCTTCATGGGTTTAAAACCTTCTAGGAATTTGTGATCCATTACTTCATCAGTGAAGAATAGGGGTGTGGCGCCTACGTAGCCGGGCTATATCACGGCCTTGATTCATACGAGTCTTGTCTGCTGTGTTCGGCCCGGTCGGATTTGCTTTTAGTATATACGGCATGACGGTCGTCGTCACGCGTTGGGGCGCGCCCGCGTGATCCGTAGATCGATCTTGCATGTCCTGCTTTGTTTTCCAATACGTCTCGCAGGTCCTGCGTGTTACCCCGGGCCTTGGTATTTTTGTTTGACTAGCGGCAGGGTGCGGGCTGGACTTCGGCCTGATATGCCACTTTGTCTAGGCCACGAGATGGCCGGTCAGCCGCATCATACGCTGGAAGCGTAGGCTTTAATGCTTCCTCCTTGAGTTGGGGTAGCAACCTGCGCTTTGGGTAACTTTTGGTTGGGCGCTCGAGTTCGTATTCCTCGGCCGCCGGGGCGTCGATCCATCTATCCGCTAGCGAGATCTTGAGTCGACTTGAAGCTGCTGTTGCTTTTTCTTCAGGCTTTTTGCTGTGGCTATAAGCCGACGCTTGAAGCGCTCCTGTTCGACGGGATCCTCAGGCACGATAAATTCTTTGTCGCCGAGGCTCAGCTCGTCTTCGGAGAGAAGCATGTAATTGTCATCCTCTGATTCTCCGTCTGATGCATGTTCCTTAGGGCTAGCTTGCCCATCCTCCCGCTCGAGGCCTGGCTGGAGGGGATTGTCTTTGTCTTCGGCACTATCCGCATCATTATTGTTTCTTGGGCCGGTATCGTTGCTTTTGCTATGGCGGGGCTTAGACCGGCGCCGATGACGCCAATGCTTAGATTGCTTCATGAGGGGATTATCCTCCGTTGCCTTATTGCCATCGCTTTCTTTGGGGGTGTCCACCATGTATATATCATATGATGAGGTGGTAGTCCAGTATACGTAGGCGGTGGTTCCTGTTCTTCTCCTACATTGTCGTCCATACCGTCGATGTCTTGAGCCGAAATCAAGCATGTCGGTTAAGTAAATCGCCGATGGCTATTAAGTGGGTGGTGGGTGGGAACGAATTTCTTAAATCCGCTTCCCACTCAAGCGGACCTGATTGACCAAGGGCCTCCTAATAAGGAGAGAGACCTTAATGAATTTAGCACATCGCCCAGGGGCGAGTGCTGAAAGATAACCACCGAGGAAAACTCCATGAACGGCGCCCAATCAGATTCGATAGGCACTCACGCAGGCGGTTCGGAGCCCGTGGCCGGGGACGAATCCAAGAGTTCGACAACATGATACGTCTCCAACGTATCTATAACTTTTTATTGTTCCATGCTATTATATTATGTGTTTTGGATGTTTATGGGCTTTATTAAACACTTTTATATTATTTTTGGGACTAACCTATTGACCCAAAGCCCAGTGCCAGTTCCTGTTTTTTCCCTTGTTTCAGTGTTTCGAAGAAAAGGAATATCAAACAAAGTCGAAACGGAATGAAACCTTCTGGAGAAGTTATTTTTGGAAGGAAAGCAACCTGGTAGACTTGGAGTGCACGTCAGGAAAGAAACGAGGGAGCCACGAGGTAGGGGTTGCGCCCACCCCCCTAGGGCACGCCCTCCACCCTCGTGGGCCCCTCGTGGCTCCCCTGACGTACTTCTTCTTCCTGTATATACCCATATACCCTAAAAACTTCGGGAAACAGAATAGATCGGGAGTTCCGCCGCCACAAGCCTCTGTAGCCACCAAAAACCAATTGGGACCCTGTTAAAGCACCCTGGGAGGAACCCTCAGCGGTGGCCATCTTCATCATCCCGGCGCTCTCCATGGCGAGGATGGAGTAGTTCACCCTCGGGGCTGAGGGTATGTACCATTAGCTATGTGTTTGATCTCTCTCTCTCTCTCTCTCTCTCTCTCTCTCTCTCTCTCGTGTTCTTGATTTGGCACGATCTTGATGTATCGCGAGCTTTGCTATTATAGTTGGATCTTATGTTTCTTCTTCCCCTCTACTCTCTTGTAATGGATTGAGTTTTCCCTTTGAAGTTATCTTATCGGATTGAGTCTTTAAAGATTTGAGAACACTTGATGTATGTCTTGTCGTGCGTATCTGTGGTGACAATGGGATATCACGTGATCCACTTGATGTATGTTTTGGTGATCAACTTGCGGGTTCCGCCCATGAACTTAAGCATAGGGGTTGGCACACGTTTTTGTCGTGATTCTCCGGTAGAAACTTTGGGGCACTCTTTGAGGTTCTATGTGTTGGTTGAATAGATGAATCTGAGATTGTGTGATGCATATCGTATAATCATACCCACGGATACTTGAGGTGACATTGGAGTATCTAGGTGACATTAGGGTTTTGGTTGATTTGTGTCTTAAGGTGTTATTCTAGTACGAACTCTAGGGTTGTCTGTGACACTTATAGGAATAGCCCAATAGATTGATTGGAAAGAATAACTTTGAGGTGGTTTCGTACCCTACCATAATCTCTTCGTTTGTTCTCCACTATTAGTGACTTTGGAGTGACTCTTTGTTGCATGTTGAGGGATAGTTATGTGATCCAATTATGTTATTATTGTTGAGAGAACTTGCACTAGTGAAAGTATGAACCCTAGGCCTTGTTTCCTAGCATTGCAATACCGTTTTCACTCACTTTTATCACTTTCTAACTTGCTTTTTTTATATTTTCAGTTTACAAAAACCTATATCTACCATCCACATTGCACTTGTATCACCATCTCTTCGCCGAACTAGTGCACCTATACAATTCACCATTGTATTGGGTGTGTTGGGGACACAAGAGACTCTTTGTTATTTGGTTGCAGGGTTGTTTGAGAGAGACCCTCTTCATCCTACACCTCCCACGGATTGATAAACCTTAGGTCATCCACTTGAGAGAAATTTGCTACTGTCCTACAAACCTCTGCACTTGGAGGCCCAACAACGTCTACAAGAAGAAGGTTGTGTAGTAGACATGAAGCTCTTTTCTGGCGTCGTTGCCGGGGAGGTGTGTGCTTGAAGGTATATCTTTAGATCTTGCAACCGAATCTTTTTGTTTCTTGTTTTAGCACTAGTTTAGTTTATAAAAGAAAACTAAAAAATGGAATTGAGTTTGTCTCATACGCTTCATCGTTTTTATATCTTTCGTGAGTATGATGGAAAGGAAAATTGTGCCAAGGTGTTAGAAGAAGAATGCATTAAAATGTTTGGCACTAAATATTTGAATGATGAGCATGGTTGCAATGTTGTTAGTATGAACTCCTTGAATATCCATGGTACTAATGATGATTGCACTAGTTATGATGAAAATGTCTCCTATAAGCATGTCAATTTTTGTGGAGTACATTGGGTTTGCAAGTACACACCAAATAGGGAAGATAGATATTGCAAGAGGCATAAGCACTTAGAAACTAAATTGTTGCAAGAAATGCTAGATGTTTGTGCTGAAGATTTAAATTTTCTTGGCCGTACTTGTGGAATTTGCAATGAACAGGGTCATTTAGCTATCCGATTCAAATTGTTTCATGATCTAATCGTGTCCAAAAATTGTGATGACTTGATTTCCCTTGCACATTATAGTGAACTTAGTTTGCTTATGTGCTACAAACAATTGAATTGTATAACTAAGCATCTTCCAGAATTTGCCCGTTATAAACTTCTTGGCTTTGATCTAGAGAAGATTTATATGTATTGTGCGGTGAATTGCATTGAAAATCCTTATATTGCCAATTACATAAAGAAAAGAAAGCAAATAGAAGATGAAGAGAACACTAACGAAAGGGAAGAGACTTCCCAATATCCTCCTATTATTTCTTATGATGAATCAGGTAACGAGGAGGAGCTTTCTATTCAACCAATCTCATTAATAAGGAGCTCCAAAAAGAGGATTGTAACCAGTCATGAGGTGAAGAAGTATCAAAGAAATAGGAAGAGAGGTAATTAGATATCTCTCCCAAATAATGTTGCTCCTATTATTGTTGTGCCTCATGAAAATGAATCAAAAATAATTGTGGAAGATGATGCACTTGATGATGATCTCGTTATGCCTATTGCTTGTCGTGATGATTATGATTGGGAAGATAATGATACTCCTTATGATCTTAAAAATCCTTTTGGCATTTCCATGGAAGAATATGATAATTTCTATACTATTGGTGCTATCCATACTATTAATGATGAGAGTGATTATGCTTATGATATGAAAAGGCCCAAGCTTGGGGATGCTATGTTTGATGAAGATGATGTTTTTGAGAATATATTTGCTGCAATTAATGTTTGTCCCAAGCTTGGGGAGGCTATGTTTAATGAAGATGATACTTTTAGTCTCCCAAGTTTTGATATGCAAATTTATAATGATGATAGCATGCCTCCTACTTATGATGATTATATTGATGAAAGTGGGTTTGGAAGAGTGTCAACTTTAGGAAGTAATGATCCCACTATTTTGGAGGATGTTGAATCTTATAATATTTATGAAAGTGGATTTTGGAGGATGTTGATCCACTATTTCGAAAGAGGTTTCAATTGATGAGAACAAAGTTGCTACTTATGATGATTATTGTGATGAAACTTATGCTATAAAAAGTAGTGATGGTTATATTTATAAAAATTGTCATGATTATGATTACCCTTTTTTCTGAACATTACCTTTTTAATGTGGAAACAATTTATAGTATTCAAGTCTCTTATGATACTCCCACTATTTTTAATGAGAAGAATTTTGCTTACATGGAGAGTAATAAATTTTCTATGCTTGTAGATCATGAAAAGAATGCTTTAGGTGATGGTTATATTGTTGAATTCATTAATGATGCTACTGAAAATTATTATGAGGGAGGAATATATGCTTGTAGGAATTGCAATAATATCAAGTTTCCTCTCTATGTGCTTAAAATCTTGAAGTTATGCTTGTTTTGCCTTCCTATTCTAGTTGATTATTGTTCCCATAAGTTGTTTGCTCACAAAATTCCTATGCATAGGAAGTGGGGTAGACTTAAATGTGCTAGTCATATTCTTCATGATGCTCTCTTTATGTTTCAATTCTTATCTTTTATGTGAGCATCATTGAAATCATCATGCCTAGCTAGGGGCGTTCAACGTTAGCGCTTGTTGGGAGGAAACCCAATTTTATTTTAGTTTATTGCTTTTTGGTTCTGTTTAGTAATAAATAATCCATATAGCTTCTGTTTAGATGTGGTTTTGTGTTTTAATTAGTGTTTGTGCCTAGTAGAACCTTTGGGAAGACTTGGGTGAAGTCTTTATGATCATGCTGTAAAAACCAGAAACTTTAGCGCTCACGAGATTTGCTTCAAATTTTTACTGGAGAGTGCTATTTAGTTGATTCTTTTTTAAGATGATTACTAGACAAATTCCTCAGGTCCACCAATTTATTTTAGAATTTTTGGAGTTCCATAAGTTTGCGTTAGTTACAGATTACTACAAACTATTCTGTTTTTTGACAGATTCTGTTTTCATTGTGTTGCTTGCTTATTTTGATGAATCTATGCCTAGTAAAATAGTTTATAAACCATAGAGAAGTTGGAATACAGTAGGTTTAACACCAATATAAATGAGTTCATTACAGTACCTTGAAGTGGTGTTTTGTTTTCTTTCACTAACGGAGCTCACGAGATTTTCTGTTAAGTTTTGTGTTGTGAAGTTTTCAAGTTTTGGGTAAAGATTCGATGGACTACGGAATAAGGAGTGGCAAGAGCCTAAGATTGGGAATGCCCAAGGCACCCCAAGGAAATATTCAAGGATAACCAAGAGCCTAAGCTTGGGGATGCCCCGGATGGCATCCCCTCTTTCGTCTTCGTTCATCGGTAACTTTACTTGGAGCTATATTTTTATTCACCACATGATATGTGTTTTGCTTGGAGCATCATTTTATTTTCTTTAGCTTTGCTTTCTGTTTGAATAAAATAATAAGATCTGAAATTCTTAAATGTTAGAGAGTCCTCACATAGTTGCATAATTATTCGACTACTCATTGATCTTCACTCATATCTTTTTGGAGTAGTTTGTCGTTTGCTCTAGTGCTTCACTTATATCTTTTAGACCATGGTGGTAGTTTTATTTTTAAGAAATAGATGAACTCTCATGCTTCACTTATATTATTTTTAGAGTCTTAAATAGCATGGTAATTTGCTTAATCCTAATATGCTAGGTATTCAAGACTAGTAAAAACTTTCTTATGAGTGTGTTGAATACTAAGGGAAGCTTGATGCTTGATGATTGTTTTGAGATATGGAGGTAGTGATATTAAAGTTGTGCTAGTTGAGTAGTTGTGAATTTGAGAAATACTTGTGTTGAAGTTTTCAAGTCCGATAGCATGCACGTATGGTAAATGTTATGTAACAAATTTGAAACATGAGGTGTTCTTTGATTGTCCTCCTTATGAGTGGCAGTCGGGGACGAGCAATGGTCTTTTCCTACCAATCTATCCCCCTAGGAGCATGCGCGTAGTGCTTGGTTTTTGATGACTTGTAGATTTTTGCAATAAATATGTGAGTTCTTTATGACTAATCTTGAGTCCATGGATTATACGCACTCTCACCCTTCCACCATTGCTAGCCTCTTCGGTACCATGCATTGCCCTTTCTCACATTGAGAGTTGGTGCAAACTTCGCCGGTGCATCAAAACCCCGTGATATGATACGCTCTTTCACTCATAAACCTCCTTATATCTTCCTCAAAACAGCCACCATACCTACCTATTATGGCATTTCCATAGCCATTCCGAGATATATTGCAATGCAACTTTCCAACATCCAGTTTATCATGACACATTCATCATTGTCATATTGCTTTGCATGATCATGTAGTTGACATAGTATTTGCGGCAAAGCCACCATTCATAATTCTTTCATATATGTCACTCTTGGTTCATTGCATATCCTGGTACACCGCCGGAGGCATTCATATAGAGTCATACTCTGTTCTAGTATCGAGTTGTAATCATTGAGTTGTAAACAAATAGAAGTGTGATGATCATCATTTTCTAGAGCATTGTCCCAAGTGAGGTAAAAAAAGGCCCTAAAAAGAGAAGGCCCAAAACAAGAGAGAAAGGCCATAAAAAGAGGAGAAGGCCCAAAAAAATGAGAGAAAAAGAGAGAAGGGACAATGTTACTATCCTTTACCACACTTGTGCTTCAAAGTAGCACCATAATCTTCATGATAGAGAGTCTCTTGTTTTGTCACTTTCATATACTAGTGGGAATTTTTCATTATAGAACTTGGCTTTTATATTCCGACGATGGGCCTCCTCAAGTGCCCTAGGTCTTTGTGAGCAAGCAAGTTGGATGCACAACCACTTAGTTTCTTTTGTTGAGCCTTCATATATTTATAGCTCTAGTGCATCCGTCGCATGGCAATCCCGACTCCTCGCATTAACATCAATCGATGGGCATCTCCATAGCTAATTGATTAGCCTCGTTGATGTGAGACTTTCTCCTTTTTTGTCTTGTCCACATAACCCCCATCATCATATTCTATTCCACCCATAGTGCTATGTCCATGGCTCGCGCTCATGTATTGCGTGAAAGTTTATAGGTTTGAGATTAATAAAGTATGAAACAATTTCTTGGCTTGTCATTGGGGTTGTGCATGATGAGAGCATTCTTGTGTGACAAAAATGGAGCATGACTAAACTATATGATTTTGTAGGGATGAACTTTCTTTGGCCATGTTATTTTGAGAGGACATAATTGCTTAGTTAGTATGCTTGAAGTATTATTATTTTTTATGTCAATATGAACTTTTATCTTGATTCTTTCGGATCTGAATATTCATACCACAATTAAGAAGAATTGCATTGAAATTATGCCAACTAGCATTCCACATCAAAAATTCTGTTTTTATCATTTACCTACTCGAGGACGAGCAGGAATTAAGCTTGGGGATGCTGATACGTCTACAACGTATCTATAATTTTTGATTGTTCCATGCTATTATATTATGTGTTTTGGATGTTTATGGGCTTTATTAAACACTTTTATATTATTTTTGGGACTAACCTATTGACCCAGAGCCCAGTGCCAGTTCCTGTTTTTTCCCTTGTTTCAGTGTTCCGAAGAAAAGGAATATCAAACGAAGTCGAAACGGAATGAAATCTTCTAGAGAATTTATTTTTGGAAGGAAAGCAACCTGATAGACTTGGAGTGCACGTGAGGAAAGAAACGAGGGAGCCACGAGGTAGGGGGGCGCGTCCACCGCCCTAGGGCACGCCCTCCAACCTCATGGCTCCCCTAACGTACTTCTTCTTCCTATATATACCCATATACCCTAAAAAATTCGGGAAACAGAATAGATCGAGAGTTTCGCCGCCGCAAGCCTCTGTAGCCACCAAAAACCAATCGGGACCCTGTTCCGGAGGGGGGAACCCTCACCGGTGGCCATCTTCATCATCCCAGTGCTGTCCATGACGAGGAGGGAGTAGTTCACCCTCGGGGCTGAGGGTATGTACCAGTAGCTATGTGTTTGATCTCTCTCTCTCTCTCTCGTGTTCTTTATTTGGCACGATCTTGATGTACCGCAAGCTTTGCTATTATAGTTGGATCTTATGTTTCTTCTCCCCCTCTACTCTCGTGTAATGGATTGAGTTTTCCCTTTGAAGTTATCTTATCGGATTGAGTCTTCAAAGATTTGAGAACACTTGATGTATGTCTTGCCGTGCGTATCTGTGGTGACAATGGGATATCACGTGATCCACTTGATGTATGTTTTGGTGATCAACTTGTGGGTTCTGCCCATGAACTTATGCATAGGGGTTGGCACACGTTTTCGTCGTGATTCTCCGGTAGGAACTTTGGGGCACTCACTGAGGTTCTATGTGTTGGTTGAATAGATGAATATGAGATTGTGTGATGCATATCGTATAATCATACCCACGGATACTTGAGGTGACATTGGAGTATCTAGGTGACATTAGGGTTTTGGTTGATTTGTGTCTTAAGGTGTTATTCTAGTACGAACTCTAGGGTTGTCTGTGACACTTATAGGAATAGCCCAATAGATTGATTGGAAAGAATAACTTTGAGGTGGTTTCGTACCCTACCATAATCTCTTCGTTTGTTCTCCACTATTAGTGACTTTGGAGTGACTCTTTGTTGCATGTTGAGGGATAGTTATGTGATCCAATTATGTTATTATTGTTGAGAGAACTTGCACTAGTGAAAGTATGAACCCTAGGCCTTGTTTCCTAGCATTGCAATACCGTTTTCACTCACTTTTATCACTTTCTACCTTGCTGTTTTTATATTTTCAGTTTACAAAAACCTATATCTACCATCCACATTGCACTTGTATCACCATCTCTTTGCCGAACTAGTGCACCTATACAATTTACCATTGTATTGGGTGTGTTGGGGAAACAAGAGACTCTTTGTTATTTGGTTGCAAGGTTGTTTGAGAGAGACCATCTTCATCCTACGCCTCCCACGGATTGATAAACCTTAGGTCATCCACTTGAGGGATATTTGCTACTGTCCTACAAACCTCTGCACTTGGAGGCCCAACAACGTCTACAAGAAGAAGGTTGTGTAGTAGACATCACAACACAGGTCTCACAGGAGGTGAAGTCAGTATTGGGCTCTATCGCCACTGAGTGTGCGGCCTCCGTGGCGGGGTCCATCCACCCATCCTCGGACGGTGCAATCTGCTCCGTATTGAGGGCCGGAGTAGCCACAGGTGTTATCTCCCGAACACCGTTTGACGGCCGAGCTAAGTCATGCTCGTCGTGACTGTGCGGCGCACTTGACATGGACTCGAATCCGTCAAAGATCAAGTCTCCGCGGATGTCGGCAGTATAGTTTAAGCTTCCAAACCTGACCTGACGGCCAGGGGCGTAGCTCTCGATCTGCTCTAGGTGGCCAAGCGAGTTGGCTCATAGTGGGAAGCCGACGAATACGAAGATTTGTCCGGGAAGAAAAACCTCACCCTGGATCGCATCGTTGCCGATGATCGAAGGAGCCATCAAGCCTTATGGTGACGGCACAGTGGAACTCTCAATCAAAGCACCAATGTAGGTGTCAAAACCGGCGGATCTCGGGTAGGGGGTCCCGAACTATGCGTCTAAGGCGGATGGTAACAGGAGGCGGGGGACACAATGTTTACCCACATTCGGGCCCTCTCGATGGAGGTAATACCCTACTTCCTGCTTGATTGATCTTGCTGATATGAGTATTACAAGAGTTGATCTACCACGAGATCGTAGAGGCTAAACCCTAGAAGCTAGCCTATGATTATGATTGTTGTTGTCCTACGGACTAAACCCTCCGGTATATATAGACACCGGAGGGGGCTAGGGTTACACAGAGTCGGTTACAAGAGAGGAGATCTACATATCTGAATTGCCAAGCTTGCCCTCCACCCAAAGGAGAGTCCCATCCGAACACGGGACGAAGTCTTCAATCTTGTATCTACATAGTCCAATAGTACAGCCAAAGCATATAGTCCGGCTGTCCGAGGACCCCCTAATCCAGGACTCCCTCATCTGGCATGACACGCCAGGTCAGTACATTGAATGTACTTGCAAGCTCACAACAAGCATAAGCATAATGGCAAACAATATTATGACAATTAAGCAGGTTAAATGCAATACTTCAACATACTACTCATGCAGTGAATCAAACTTGTGCACCGAGTCCCTCGTGCTCTCTTACCAAACGGGTTACCTCGTAACCAACATTATCAAAACGGTGATCATTCCCGGATCACAAACGAACCAAAACTTTGGTTCGCACAATAACGAACATCTTGTTGGTCTCACAAATCTCATCACAAAACCAGTGCCAAACATTTAACTTTAGTGCGCAAGTTTACTTAATCATGTTGATCCATGGTGTGACCTACTCACGAGCTATGTCTGTAACCGAGGACGCGGCTATCGATAGATTTAATAAACACTCTGCATAGGTTAGTGTAAGTGCATCTAGTGCCCCTTACTGATTTTCGTGCATTGAAGACTTATAGGTTAAGGGACTAATGCGTTTGAGAGTCTACACAGGTCTATAAGTCTATGAGGAGTTTGTTATTCACAGAGAAAGTCGACCCCTAAAAATGAATGTCTTCAACTGAAGAGTTTGGATTTCTGAAGACTTTGAAAGTGAAGAAATTGGTGTGACCATGAAGACTTGATATTCATGCGAGGAGTATGAAGCGTGAAGACTTTTTTTTCCATAGTTTCATTTTCTCTTTCTTGAGTCATAGGAAACACCATACTGTTAAAAGGGGTGGAGGTAAAACTAAGGAAAAGTTTCCAAGTCATGCTCATCTCAAAATCTTACACCTACCCAATCCTTTCGAGTGAAGCCATTGGAAATCTCATACAGTTCAGTCAATTTCTTCAGTGACAAAGACGAAGATCTTCTGTACTATGAGGAATTTTTTCTGACTGAGGAGTTAGGAATTCGCCAGCGCGGATTGCCTACAAGTTAGGAACATGATAGCCCTGAGGAATTTCATACTCAAATATCCGACCGTTGATGTGCTATGCGCCAACTGTCCCAAAATATCTACCCACCTAACGGTCATATCATTGAAGGGCATTTATGTCTTATCATGTCTGGCTGCTCCCTAGGCTATAAATAGCTGCCCACTACAACCACTAGTTGGTTATGCGCTTCGAGAGAAAATGACACTTGTCATTGAGAGCATCCCATCCTCCGAGGACTTTGAGTGAAAATCATCAAGTGAGGAAAACCCAAACCCAAACACCTACAAATCCAAAGTGATTGAGAAGCACTGAAGAGATTGTTCCTGTGTGGAACCGGCACTTATTACCTTTGAGGACTGTGCATCCTCCAAACGGTTAGGCGTCATGGTCTAGAGCATCCAAGAGGAAATTGTGGATCGCCGAGTGACCGAGTCTGTGAAGGTTTGGAAGTCACCTGAAGGCTTACCACGAGTGATTGGGCGAGGTCTGTGTGATCTTAGCTCAAGGAGAATACGGTGAGGACGGTGTGTCCTCAGGTTTAAATACCTAGCCGCTCCAACCAGACGTACGACTGTCACAGCAGTTGGAACTGGTCTACCAAATCACTGTCTTCACCGAGCTACTGGTTCTATTTCCACAACTCTTTCATTTCCTCATTTCTGTGTTGAAGTACTTGATCGTTACTGTTTGAAGACTTTGACTGAATACTTTCTCAATTTCCTCAATCATATTTCTTCAGTCAATTTTTCTTCAGCCTACTTATCATGTGTTCACGCTACTTGTACTTTGTGGTTTTTTTCATTTCATCATGATGACTGTGCTACTGCTCTGTTACGCTTGCATCTTAGTATTTATTCTGCTGCTAAGTAGTTCGTTGCTTAGTAATTTCCTCACCTTGGAATTCCTCGATAACGAATTTGTAAAATCGCCTATTCACCCACCCTCTAGTCGATATAACGCACTTTAAATTGGTATCAAAGCAAGGAACTCCCTTGTTCTATGTGATTTTGGTTAACCGCCTGGAGTTTTAGTTATGTCGACTGCAAGCATGATCAAGGTCTCTACTGGGTGTCCTAGCTTCGATGGGATGGACTACCTGTCGGTATCAAAACCGGCGGATCTCAGGTAGGGGGTCCCGAACTGTGCGTCTAAGGCCGATGGTAACAGGAGGCGGGGGACACAATGTTTACCCAGGTTCGGGCCCTCTCGATGGAGGTAATACCCTACTTCCTGCTTGATTGATCTTTATGATGTGAGTATTACAAGAGTTGATCTACCACGAGATCGTAGAGGCTAAACCCTAGAAGCTAGCCTATGGTATGATTGTTCTTGTACTACGGACTAACCCCTGTGGTTTATATAGACACCGGAGGGGGCTAGGGTTACACAGAGTCGGTTACAAAGGAGGATATCTATATATCCGTATTGCCAAGCTTGCCTTCCACGCCAAGGAGAGTCCCATCCGGACACGGGACAAAGTCTTCAATATTGTATCTTCATAGTCCAACAGTCCGGCCAAAGGATATAGTCCGGCTGTCTGGAGGCCCCCTAATCCAGGACTCCCTCAGTAGCCCCTGAACCAGGCTTCAATGACGATGAGTCCGGTGCGCAAATTGTCTTCGGCATTGCAAGGCGGGTTCTTCCTCCGAATACTCCATAGAAGATTTTGAACACAAGGATAGTGTCCGGCTCTGCAAAACAAATTCCACATACCACCGTAGAGAGAATAATATTACCACAAATCTAATCTGCCGACCGTTTTTCATAATGTGACGTATTGCATGATGCAGCCGCCATGACGAACCGTCTTTCTCAACCAGCCGCCACCGCACGCGTTTTGCGGCGATTTTATTGGCACGTCTTGTCGAAGCAGAGATCGTGTCCCCCTTATTACGGGATCCTCATCAATACGGATGTGGGTAACCCAATCGTGCCCGTTGGTATGACTCCTCGTTTTTAGGCATGTCCCAAATGGCCATGCGGAGGACGCTTGATATTCATCCCCTTTATAAAGAGGCCAAGGCCTGTCCTTTTTCTTCTTGCACTCAATCGACTCCTTCCCCCACCTCGAATTCCAACACCCTCAGGCGCTTCGGACCTTCAACCATGTCCGGATCCAACCTTCAAGGTCGATGGATGCCTTCCTCTGTCATAGAGGAAGACATCAAGAAGCTAAAAGAGGCCAGGTATTTGACCGGCGAAATCTCGCACAGGTTGCCTGCTCGAGGGTAGGTCATCCCCACTCCCGGACGTGGCGAGAGCGTTGTATTCATCTCTCACTTCCTTCGAGGGCTAGGCCTTGCTCTAGATCCCTTTGTTAGGGGGCTCATGTTCTATTACGGGCTGGATTTCCATGACCTGGCCCCGGATTCCATCCTTCACATCTAAATCGTTCATCGTCAGGTGTGAAGCCTTCCTCCGCATTACCCCACACTTGGCTGTGGCTCAAAACTTTCAATGTGGCGCGAAGATGATTGAGGCGACACGCAGAGTGCGGAGGTGCCGTAATAAACAAAGGCGCCCGATGTTCCATGGCCAAAGGGTTCCTTCCGGAGGTGTCGATTCATGGCAACGGAGTGGTTTTATATCACAGCTCCCGGGGTACCAAGTGGGTGGCTGCCTGCCTTTCGCCGAGCCCCCACCTGGCCAGCGTCATGGATCAACAAGGGGCTGGACTGGGGGCCAGTAAATGATGTGCCGATATTGCAGAGTCGCATCCGAGATCTCCTGGAGAGAGATGCCGGCCTGGTCACGGTACTGCAAGTCATGCTAGTTCATCGGGTCCTGTCTTGCATACGTCGACCCCTCCGTATGTGGGAGTTCAACCCGGAAGGACCGCGAGCTATTCAGCACTTTCTCGGCATGACGCTCGAAGAGATGTACAAATTGTTCTTCGGACCACAAATAAGGTGTTCGGACACCACCGAGGATGCGGGTCTGAGCTGCAATCGTCCAGATACCCAAGTAATCCCGTGGCCGAATACATTGTCTTTTTATTTATCACAACATCATTCTGAAAAGCCGCTCTTTGACCAGGACTGGGTAACAATGGTGAAGATGATCAGGTGTTCGGCCCCCTTCCCGAAGGCTCAGCAGATCTAGTACTGGCCAAAATGCTCGAGCCGACGCCTTATCGGGCGCCCTCAGGGGAAGATAAAGGGGGGAATAAAGAGGCTGAAAGCGGGCCTCACTCATTATTCATCCAAACCGGGGGAATTAGCGCCTCCGCGAAGGAGGATAACCGGGGAGAAGGATCTGAAATTCCATCTCCCCAAGGAAGGAAGGAGACCACCTCTGAAGACCCGGAACAATGGTTTCCAAACGGGGGAAGAAATCTTCGCCAGAGGGTCCTGCCTGGGAGGGTACCCTTGCTGCATAGTGTCCGCAAGGGGATCAGCCCTCCACCGAGCTGTATGTAAAAAAGGTACTTAATAGTAAAAATATCATGTTTTACCTCTGAGGACAATAACCAAAGCATATATCTTGTAGTTCAGATCGTATCCCTTCTCAACAGAGTTCGTCTTCGGAGGATCTTCTTCCGGAGATGATGGAGAGCGAAACACCTCCCCATGCCACCCCGCCTCATGAGGCGGGCGACGCTGAAGTATCGTCGCGAAGGGTTTCTCCTGATCCGCCAAGGCCAGAGGGTAATCCCTCGGCCACCCGAAGTCCTCAGTATTCGGCTCCTAAGGAGAGCGACAGAAAGAGTCCGGAACCGTCCGGTGTGCGATCGGACGCACTGAAGGATCTTCTGGAGCAAGCGGCTATCTCAGAGGCGCATCGTACGCTAATGGGTATGGTGATTCAGAGGATTTCATTCGCCGAAAGCGGGTTGCATGAAGTTTTTATGAGTCTGCTGAAAGGCTTTGAGGTACGTGAAATAGTGTGTGTTTTTGACAGTACCACACACGTTAGGTGTGCCCTATGCAGATAGTAGCCCCTGAGACTCTGGTTGCCGTCGAGAACGGCGGCGTAACGAAGGATCATAGTCCTGTAATAATCAGTCCGCCTTCATGTGCAGGTGGCGGAGGGTCCGGTGGCTAGCCGGACTGGTGAGTTTGCCGAGCTGAAGTGGCAACTTGATGCGGCAGATGCCGACATCATGCTTGTCAACAAGCGGCTCGATGAGGCAGAGGGTATGTGATTTCTCCGGTGATCAACACATAGTAAGAGGAGCATGATGCTAGTATTTTTAATATGTGTGACTGCAGATGGAGCTTCCGCCATGGAGACCCTTCGGGCGGAACAAGCCAGGAATAGTGATGTGACCGCTCTAAAGGCGGTCGAAGAGATGAGAGCCGAACATGCTGCACATTGCCAAAGCAAGGAAAAAATGGCCAAGATGGCCATTGAGTTGAAAGATGCCGCCGACCGTTACCAGCTTCTTGAAAAAGAAAGCCGAGCGAAGGCGACAGACCTGGAGAAGGCCATGGTAGCAGCCAAGGAAGCCCGCTCTAAAATCAGAGTGGCGAAGGAGGAGCTGCGTCAAGCTGGAGATATCGCAGCTGGGAAGCCCTTTTTGTTGCGGACGAAGTTCAGAGATCCGAAGTATGCCCCTCTTGATCAACTATGGAGTTCTGCAGACGCATACGTGGATTTGGCAGCCAGTGCCGCTGATGCGGCCGAATACTTCAAGGATAAAAAAGATCGTGAAGTGGAAAGGCTGTTCTGGTCACAGTTCGATGGTCCAGTGCGTCCGCTGCTGTTGAATGAGCGAATGGCCGAGTGGGCCGAGCTCCATAGGTTGTCCGGGCTTGCCATGGGGTCTGTTGTGGATCATCTGTGGCCGGAAGGGCCAAGGCCGAATAGTTATTTTAGTTTAGTGCAACAATTCCTTGTTGCTGTGCTGCACATCGACGCTATGAAGAGGTCGGCGTGCATAGAGGGTGCGCGGATGGCACTTACCCGTGTCAAGACATACTGGGCAGATATGGAGGCCACCGCTATTGCAACCCAGAGCTCGGCCGTTGGCCGAGTATCTGCCGAGCACTACTTTGAAGAAGTCCTTGAAGGCACTCGTTCAATAGAGGCTCGGTGTTGGAAGAATATTATGTTCTAGTGACATGTATTCATATTGTATAAAACAATGTTTTATTGAATTATAAAGGCTGTGTTTATACTTTTGCCTGAAAGTATTATGATGCCTCCTGTGCAGCCGTTTATGTATATATGTATATAACCTGAAAGTTTGTAGTCGTCGGCTTAAATTTCACGCATATAATGCGGAGTGTTCTAAAAACGCATATTCACACTTGATCCAACGCGTCTTGGTCCATTAAGGAGGTGGCAGAAATAACAAGGCAATCAGACTATATTGCTTTAACACTTTGACTTAGCCATAGGAGTTTGGCGGTGGGACTACTATATAGCCCTTGGTACCTCCGCTCGTCCGAATACGGGCGTGTCTGCATACATGACCGGAAACGGCCCTTCGTTATCTGGAGGAATCCGAAGATTCCACGAAGTCATCGTAGTGGTTGACCAGTCTCGCTTTATCATGACAGTCAGTTTTCGGCTTTCTCTACTGAGGTGCTCATCCGGATGAACCAGGGCACAATCGCAGTAGTTCTCCCGATGCCACCTTAGCCGATAGAGCGGAACGTAAGGTAGAAAAACACGGGAGCCGGGCAAACCCAACATTTGACCAAAGACATGATTCGGAGCTGATGCATATAAGGCCAAACTCGCGACGCCGAACACTCCCTAAGGTATTCGGTCTTTAAAACATATGCCGGGCGGAGCAATGCCCTTGATAATGAACCCCGAGTGTCCAGGTACGTGCAATGATCTGACGTGGCGAAATGCCAATAACGTCAGCATCCTTCTCGGTTATGTTAAGTATCCGGAGGATGTGAACAACAAGAGATAGTAAAAAAGGTTTACGCAGGGTCTTAATCTAAAAAGAAAACTTTGAGCGGGTCCCTGCTGCACGTCTGCGCCTGTGTCTCCGTTGTGCCGTATCCTGGAAAGGTGTGGCGCAATTGTCATCTGTAAAAGAGAAGAACTTAGGTGAGAGTTGTCGTGCCAAAAAATTGGTTATTCTCAATAAACCACTAGAATTCAAGATAAGTCAAGTTGAGCCGAACTAGCCCTGATTACAATGGAAGCCCACGTGCCGTCTATGGGGGTATAACCATCAAACCAACCTCGGGTTTATCCAAGCTGTTATAGCTAGTAATGCGCCGGACTCGACTAACCGTGTACGCGGTCTTGACAACCGATCCTTTATTCTAGTTGGAGGGGCCATTTAGTGTTCGGTTGTTAAAGCCGTTGCACATTCTTCCGCTTGTAAGGAATGTTCAACGTTTCCTCTAATGGTGATGATGCCACGTGGACCGGGCATCTTAACCTCGAGAGAAGCGTAATATGGTATTGCATTAAAACGAGCGAAAGTCGCTCCTCCGAATAGTGTTTGATAGCCACTTCGGAATGGAGCGATGTCGAAGGTTAACTTTTCGCTTCGGAAGTTGTCGGGAGAACCGAATACAACCTCTAGTAATAGACAGCCCGTGCAGTGGGCCTCTGGGCCTGGTATTACTCCCTTGAAGGTAGTATTACTATGGCTGATTTTTGTTGGGTCTATCCCCATTTTGCGCATCGTGTCACGATATATCAGGTTTAGACTATCGCCGCCGTCCATAAGGACTCGTGTGAGATGGTATCCATTTATTATTGGGTCTAACACCAAGGCCGCTAGTCCTTCATGCGGATGCTTGTCGGGTGATCCTGGCGAGCCAACCGGGGTTGAACTTAGGGGTGTGACGGCTCTCACGGTGTGTGTCTCGGAGTGCATGTTTGCTTCTCCTCTTCGTCACATGGATCATGTTTACTGTTTTAACCTCTGGTGGGAATTTTTTCTGTCCCCCAATGCTTTGCTAGCTTGGTTCGTCCTCGTCTTCACTTGGTGTCTCCCTCCCCTTGTGTTCAGCGTTTAGCTTACCGGCCTGCTTGAAGAGCCAGCATTCTCTGTGGGTGTGATTTGCAGGTTTATCGGGGGTGCCATGAATCTGACATAGTTTGTCTAGAATCTTGTTTAGGCTGGACGGTCCATCCCTGCTGCCTTTGGCAGGCTTTTTCCGCTGACCTGGTCGAGAGCCCCTAAATCCGGCGTTTACCATCGTATTATCTAGGCTGTCTTCTGTATTTTGACGCTTGCTTTTACTGCGTCGTGGTTTTCCATTGCCATCCCTGACTTCGGATGTGCTTCGGTCGCTGTTGCTACTGTGCGCTAACCAGCTATCTTTGCCCGCGCAAAAGCGGGTCATGAGGCTTGTCAGGGCTGCCATTGTTCTCGGTTTTTCTTGGCCGAGGTGTCTGGCGAGCCATTCGTCTCGGACGCTATGCTTTAAAGCTGCTAAGGCTTCGGCATCCGGGCAGTTGACGATTGGTTCTTCTTAGTGAGAAACATGTTCCAAAGATTTTGGGCTGACACTCCGGGCTGTTGAATTATATGACTTAAATCGTCTGCATCCGGAGGTCGGACATAGGTCCCTTGAAAATTAGCCCGAAAAGCATCCTCGAGCACTTCCCAACTTCCAATTGAGTTTTCGGGGAGGCTTTTCAGCCAGTGCCAAGCTGGTCCTTTAAGCTTGAGGGGCAAGTACTTGATGGCGTGGAGATCGTCTCCGCGAGCCATATGGACATGGAGGATAAAGTCCTCAATCCAGACCCCAGGGTTTGTGGTCCCGTCGTACGCCTCTATGTTCACTGGTTTGAATCCTTATGGAAATTCGTGGTCCAGCACCTCATCGGTGAAACATAGGGGGTGTGCGGCACCCCTGTATTTAGATGTATCATGGCGTTCGGATGGTTGTAGTATTCGGTTTTGATTTTGTGCCGTAGCGCGCATCCTAGATCCATAGATGGGTCTGGTCATTCTGGATTTTTGGCGCAAGTCCTCACGTAGATCGTGTGTTGACTTATGTGTGGCCTTGTTAGCCGCTCTATCACGACCACGAGGTGGTTGATCCGACCGGTTGGCCATTTTATTTTTCAGCTGTGTGGGCTCTAAGGCCTCGTCGTCGAATTCGGACAATAGCTTGCGCTTTGGATAGCTCTTTGTGTGGTAACTTCCACCATACTTTTCTTCGTTGTCGAGCACTTTGTTCCATCTGCTGTTGAGCATATTTTGTGCGGCCTTAAGCCTTTGCTTCTGCTTCTTCAGACTCCTCGCTGTGGCAATAAGCCTTCTTCGGAGGTTCTCTTGTTCCAAGTGCCTTTCCAGGATGATGTGTACATCTTCGTCCGGACTGTTTTCCTCCTCGGAGGGAGGTTGATGAGCTTTATCCTCGGCGTCGCCGTGTTCGGACATCGGATCCGTACTATGTTCGCTGTTTGCAGCTTCATCGTGCTCTGCCGCTGGGTCAGTGTGGTCATCGTTTCCTCTGGAGTCGACTGGGGTGTTATTTCCTCTTTCGCTTTTATCGTTGTTTTTGCCGAGGCGGGATTTGGAGCGGCGCCTACGTCGACGCTTTGTTTGCTTCTCGATGGAGCTGTTCTTCACTGCTTCTTTCCGTTCCTCGTCATTGTTTTCTTTGGGTGTATCCACCATGTATATGTCATGTGATGAAGTGGCGGTCCAGTGCCCTGTGGGCGGTGGTTCCTGTTCGTCTCCTGCATCGTCGTCCAAACCGTCGATGTCTTCGGAGTTGAAGTCGAGCATGTCGGTTAAATCATCGAAAGTGGCTACTAAGTGGGTGGTGGGTGGGCAGCGAATTTCTTCGTCGTCCGCATCCCATTCTAGCCGGACATAGTTCGGCCAAGGTTCTCCTGAGAGGGAGAGAGACCTTAACGAATTCAGCATGTCGCCAAAAGGCGAGTGCTGAAAGATATCCGCGGAGGTAAACTCCATGATCGACGCCCAATCGGATTCGATAGGCACAGACGCAGGCGGCTCGGAGTCCGTGGCCGGAGACCGTGGTTCGGCAACGCGGCTCTCGAAAGGGGTGAAGTCAGTATCTGGCTCTATCGCCGCTGAGAGTGCGGCCCCCATGGCGGGGTCTATCCACCCGTCCTCGGATGGCGCTATTTGCTCCGGATCTAGGGTCGAGTAGTTGCAGGTGTGATCTCCCGAACATTGTCCAACGACAGAGCTAGATCATGCTCGTCGTGATCGTGCGGTGCACCTGACATGGGCTCGAATCCGTCAAAGATCAAATCTCTGCGGATGTTGGCAGTGTAGTTCAAATTTCCGAACCTGACCTGGTGGTCAGGGGCGTAACTTTCGATCTGCTCCAGATGGCCAAGCGAATTAGCCCGCAGTGCGAAGCCGCCGAATACGAAGATCTGTCAGGGGAGGAATACCTCACCCTGGACCGCATCGTTACCGATGATCGAAGGAGCCATCAGGCCTTATGGTGACGACACAGTGGAACTCTCAACGAAAGCACCAATGTCGGTGTCAAAACCAGCGGATCTCAGGTAGGGGGTCCCGAACTGTGCGTCTAAGGCGGATGGTAACAGGAGGCGGGGGACACAATGTTTACCGAGGTTCGGGCCCTCTTGATGGAGGTAATACCCTACTTCCTGCTTGATTGATCTTGATGATGTGAGTATTACAAGAGTTGATCTACCACGAGATCATAGAGGCTAAACCCTAGAAGCTACCCTATGGTATGATTGTTCTTTTCCTACAGACTAACCCCTCTGGTTTATATAGACACGAAGGGGGCTAGGGTTACACAGAGTCGGTTACAAAGGAGGAGATCTACATATCCGTATTGCCAAGCTTGCCTTCCACGCCAAGGAGAGTCCCATCCGGACACGGGACGAAGTCTTCATTCTTGTATCTTCATAGTCCAACAGTCCAGCCAAAGGATATAGTCCGGCTGTCCGGAGACCCCCTAATCCAGGACTCCCTCACTACCCCTACTGGAAGAATAAGATGCGAATTCATCTTCAGGAAATTGATAAAGATCTCTGGTATGTTGTGGAAAATGGCGTTCCCTCCATCACTCCTACCATTAACGCCGCTGATGTGAAGAGATTCAAGCAACTCGACTCTCAAGCGAAGAATATCATTTGTGGCCATTTGAGCAAAGGGCAGTATGGCAGAGTTAGTGATTTGGAGATAGCTATGCTTATCTGGGATAGGTTGTCCAAGGTCAACGAAGGAGTCTCAACACATCGTGACTCTCGAGTTGACGTTCTTCGCAATCTCTTCAACCGCTTCAAAAGACTCGACGATGAAAATGTTCAGCAAACCTTTGATCGCCTCACTGACATCTCAAATGAGCTTTCAGTACTTGGTGCCACTGACATCACCGACCATGAGGTGGTGAAGAAATTATTGAGATCGCTTGATTCCTCATTTGACACTCTTGCACTGATGATATAAGAACGTGGAGACTACAAGTCACTTGATCCCGCTGATATCCTCGAGAGGCTAAACACTCATGAGTTCCAACTTGCTGAGAAGAGAGATCTCTATGGACCGAGCTATGGCAGATCACGCGCTCTGAAGGCCAAGGCAGTCTCTGAATCTGAAGGTGAGGATTCTGGTAGACCCCTTGGTGATCCTGAAGAACTGAGTCAAGAGCTAGCAATGCTCATGAGGAAATTCTAGAAGTTCTCAAGGTGTGGTCTCTTTGGTAAATCCACAAGAGGTGATGAAATGAGATTAGATTCCTCATCCCATGACTACAAGAAGAGAACTTGCCACAAATGCAAGAAACCTGGTCACTACATTACTGATTATCCTCACTGGGAGAAGGAATCAAAAGAAGAACAAATACAAGGATTACAGTTCTGATGACGCAAAGAAGAAGAAGAAATTTTCAAAGTTTTCGTCATCAAAATCTTAGAAGTCTTCATCTCATAAGAAGAGCAGGTCCAAAAAGGCTCGGGCATTCATTGGCAAGGAAATGGACTCTGAAGCTGAATCTGAGGAAAATGAGGAAGAGGAGGCATCTGAGGAGTCAGACTCTGGTGTGGCGAGCCTAGCCCTCGCTACTACTTTCGTCAGCAAGTCCATCTTCAACTATGAGGAAAATGACTTCCCCAACATTGCTGATGATGGCGATGATGACCACGCCCCCACCTATTGCTTCATGGCAAAAGGTGCCAAGGTACTCAAATATCCCTCCTCTGAATCAAGTGAGGATGAATCTGATGAAAACCTCAAGCCCAGCTATTCTAAACTTGCTAAGATTGCTGTGAAACAACAAAAGGCTTTTGAAAAGGTTCAAAATATGCTAGACAAAAGCGATGACCTATTGGGTGAAGAAATGGATTGAACTCATACTCTGACTGATAATCTTCAGAGACTTAAGTCTAAGTTTGATAACCTTCAAAGTCATCATAACACTCTCTTAGCTGATCATGAGAAGCTTTCTTATGAATTTCTTCAAAGAAAGCAAGATCTTGAGAAGCTAAGGGCGAGTTATGAAGATCTTCAGAAGGAGCGTGATTCATTGCTTGCTCAAAAGATTAGTGCCGCTCAGGATGAATTCATTCCACCATGTTTGAAATGCATGGAACGTGAATCTGCTAATTCTTCACCTGAATTTCAAATGCTTCTATTGCTGCAAATTCTTCAACTGTCTCTGTTATCACAAATTCCTCATCTGAGGATGCTATTAGTATCACTGACAATGTAGGGTTGAAGGAATTGTATGTGACAAGCATGTACAAAAGCCTCAAAGGGCATCAGGCTCTTTGTGATGCGCTTAAAAAGCAGATCCTCAACAGGAACCCTAGGAAAGAGGGTATTGCCTTTGAGAAAACTCAATGCTTATGGGACCTACTGGAAACCTGAGCAGTACCCCAAAACCTCGGGTTGCTGTGAAAGGACCTCTCGTAGATCCATCCACTTTATCTGGCTTTACATGTGAATCTTCATGTTATTCTGATGAGTCATTTGACTCCAACTATAAACTGTTCAAAAATCAGAATGGTGAAGTATTTGCTAGATATGTTGGCACTAACTGCAGGAATGGTCCCGCTATGAAGAAAATCTGGGTTCCCAAAAGATGCCATGAAAGTCTTCAGGTGAATGTCATCATGACACCACCTGTGAAGAATAGGAACCCCAGATTGAATTCTTCATATGGACCAAAGTATTCATATGGATCCAAGTCCCCATATGGACCGAATTCCTCACGTGGATCAAATTCTTCATATGGATCAAAATCCTCATATGAACATCATCGTGCTAACACCTATGTTTCGCAGGGAAAGCCTAAGGGCTATGAATATGTGCATTATTCTTCAAATCATTATGTTCGTAAGTCCTCGAAGATTTTCTCTGCTTATTCATATGCTTACCCTAACCCCTCTTATGTGAAATGAAGTGGACTGGCTTCTATGCCACCTTTCTCATATAGAGCTCGTAGAATGATGAACTCTTTGCCACCCCTCCAGATGTGGGTGGTGAAGAAAAAGAACTAATCTCGTATACAAGGTCAGGTCTCCAGACGAACTTGAATGTCTGATGAATTTGCTGGAGACCTGAATATGCTTGAAAGGACGCAAGCTATTCATGAAGAAATGAATATTCATTTCTCATGTCCTCATACTGCTATACCTATTCTATTGTTTGATGAAATTGATCTGATGAATTTGATGTCATATTCTTCACTGATGAAGTATATGAGTTCGTAAGATGCACTAATTCATCTGCAGGATGATCAACCCAAAGCTACTGAGTGGGTCCTCAACAGTGGATGTACAAATCACATGACTAGTGACAGGAACTTATTGACGGACACTTCTTTATCTCCAACGCATCTGAAGCATATCACCTACGCTGACAAAGGCAAAAGCAATGTATTGGGTCTAGGTAGGGTTGCGATCTCAAAGGATCGACACATGGACAAAGTCATGCTTGTCGAGTCCTTAGGATACAACCTCATATCTGTCTCAATGCTTTGTGATCTTGATATGGTTCTTGTCTTTGGCAAGTATTGTTATGTTGTGATGATGGAAGCTGACCATTCCAACGTCTTCGAAGGCTTTAGGAGAGGAGACTTGTATATTGTTGATTACTCTACAGGACCACAACCTGCCACGTGTCTACTTGCAAAAGCTTCAGAAGGCTGGCTATGGCATCGATGACTTGGTCATGCTGGCATGAGGAACTTGCACATGCTCGCGAAGAAGAAGCATGTCATTGGCACGAGGGTGTCAAATTCCTCAAGGATCACCTGTGTGGAGCTTGTGAAGCTGGAAAGATGACCAAGGCCAAGCATCCCTCAAAGACTATCATGACAACCACTCGTCCATTTGAATTGCTTCACATGGATCTATTTGGCCCTACTCATTATGCCACATTCACCAATGCTGCATCTTTATATGGCTATATTATTGTTGATTACTATTCTCGTTATACATGGGTGCATATCATCACTTACAAAACTGAAGTGCAGGAAGTCTTCAAACGATTTTCCTTGAGGGCTTCCACAAACTTCGGTGTGAAGATCAAGCACATTAGAAGTAACAATGGGACCGAGTTCAAGAATACTGGTCTTGATGACTATCTTGATGAACTTGGTATTACTCATGAGTTGTCTGCTACTTATACTCCACAGCAGAATGGCGTCATGGAGCGCAAGAACAGGACTCTTGTTGAGATGGCTCGTACTATGCTTGATGAATACAAGATGCCTCGTCACTTTTGTCCTGAGGCAATTGATACTGCATGCCACATCATCAATAGGGTATATCTTCAAAAATTCTTCAAAAAGACCTCATATGAACTCCCCACTGACAAGAAACCCAAGTGTGAGTTATTTCAAAGTCTTTGGTACTAAATGTTGGATTAGAGATCCTCATCACAATTCTAAATTTTCACCGAAAGCACATGAAGGTTTTATGCTTGGTTACGGAAAGGACTCGCACACCTACAGATTCTTTAGCACTGTTCATCACAAGGTTGTTGAAACTGTAGATGTGCAGTCTATGAAACTAATGGCTCGCAAAGAGAGCACCTACCTCATGTGCTAGATAAAATGTCTCCTGAGGAATCCATTAAGTTCAAGGCTACTCAAAATGTCATTCCTACCGAAGAATCTGCTAAAGAAGTCATTCTAGAATGTGAAGAACATCATGCTGGTGCACCTGAGGAAAATGGCTCTGAAGAAAATGCTGAGCCAACTCAACGTCGTCAACCCACTCATCCTCGCGTCGCAAATGAAGTGCAGATTGAGAGAATCATCGACGACATCAAAGAACTAGGTCCTCTCACACGATCAAAGGCTTCACATTTGTCTAACTTTTATGGGCACTTAGCTTTTGTCTCTATCACAGAGCCCACCAAAGTAGATGAGGAATTTCTGGAGCCTGAGTGGATTCAAGCGATGCAAGAGGAATTACATCAGTTCAAGCTCAACTATGTCTGGGAACTTGTCAAGTGACCAGACCAACACAAGCACAATAGCATCGACACCAAATGGATCTACCGCAACAAGTAAGATGAAAATGGCCTTTTGGTGAGGAATAAGGCTCGTCTTGTAGCTCAAGGCTACACACAGGTTGAAGTAATTGATTTCGATGAAACTTTTGCATCTGTTGCTAGACTTGAGGCTATTCGCATATTGCTTGCTTATGCTGACCATCATAATATCATCTTATATCAAATGGATGTGAATAGTGCATTCCTCAATGGTAAGCTTGAGGAAGAAGTATATGTTGCTCAACCCCCAGGTTTTGAAGATCCTAAGCATCCTGACAAAGTCTTCGGACTCAATAAGGCCCTCTATGGCCTCAAGTAGGCCCCTCAGGCGTCGTATGATACTTTGAAGGAATTCCTCATGAAGAAAGGCTTCAAACCCGGTTCACTTGACCCAACTCTTTACATATAAACCTATGATGATGAATTATTCGTGTGCCAAATATATGTTGATGATATTATCTTTGGTTGTACTGACCAACGTTACAGTGAAGAATTTGTCTATATGATGAGTGAGGAATATCAAATGTCTATGATGGAGGAATTGAAATTCTTCTTAGGTCTTCAAATCTTCAACAGTGCAACGACATCTTCATATCTCAAGAGAAATACCTCAAGGATGTATTGAGGAAATTCGGCATGCAAGATTGCAAAGGCGTCAAAATCCCTATGCCCACAAATGGCCATCTATGCGCTGATGAAAATGGTATTGACTTCGTTCAAAAGGTATACCACTCCATGATTGGCTCTTTATTGTATCTATGTGCATCCATGCCAGATATTATGCTTAGTGTTTGCATGTGTGACCGTTTTCAAGCTACACCGAAGGAATCACACCATAAGGCTGTGAAGCATATTCTTCAATATCTAGCTCACACTCCAACACTTGGATTATGGTATCCCAAGGGCTCGGCTTTTGATCTCATTGGATATTCTGACTCTGACTATGCTGGTGATCGTGTGGACCTCAAGTCAACATTCGGAACATGCCATTTCCTCGGACGATCCTTGGTATGTTGGTCCTCAAAGAAGCAAAACTGCGTATCACTCTCTACTGCTGAAGCTAAGTACATTGCTGCTGGTTCGTGTTGTGCTTGATTGCTATGGATGAAGCAAACTCTCAAGGACTACGACATCAGTGTGAAGAGTGTGCCTCTCTACTATGACAATCAGAGTGCCATCAAGATTGCTCATAACCCAGTTCAGCACTCGAAGACAAAGCACATCCAGATTCGTCATCATTTTCTTCGAGACCATTTGTTGAAGGGCGACATCTCTATCGAGCACGTGAAGACCGAAGAATAGCTAGCCGATATTTTCACAAAGCCCTTGGATGAGAAGAGATTTAGCAAGTTGCGGTGTGAGCTAAATATCTTAGAATCTTCGAATGTTCTTTGAAAAGGACACACATCCTAACACTTATGGGAAATTGATGACTTAGATGTTCAACACACGAAGTAACATTTTTCTTCAATCAATGAAGATGAGCCCTCTAAGTGTGAAGAAATTAACAAAGAATTTGATTCTCAGAGCCCTACGACAATTGTACGCGGCGTCTGAAATCATCATTCTTGTATGGTGGGTCACTCCACCAACTAAAGTTGAAAATCTTCAATTTGAGTTTTTCTTCAGTTTTTGAAATTCCTTAGTTGTTCATATTCTTCAACTTTGCAAGTCTTCACTCTTTCCGACTGTGTTCTTCATTGACTATATATATATTTGAGTCTTCACTCCTCTACAACATTCACTTATTGCTAATTCTTCAAGTTGACTTTTCTGCTAAGTGAATGTGATCGAACCCTTCCCCCTCTATGCTAAACTCAACCCAGTCCATTCACAAATTCTTCATGTGCGTTCTATTTGAAACCCGTTCAAAATCTTCACTGTATCCTTGTCAGCTGAAGAATTTGCGAATGAAACTTTAAAATATTCTTATCTGAATTTTTGGCTTTTGCCGCTCAAACCGTTCCACATCCCACGATGACATTATTATGTTCACCCACGATCTCCACTTCACAGTACATGGGTTACACATGTCGCTAGGATGAGAAGGGTTAGGGGCACGTTCGTCCATTTTCCTCGGACGAGCAGTTTTTCACCTCGACTATAAATACCCCTCAGCCTCCTCTTACCTCACTTACTCTGCTCGTCCTCACTCCACTCGCTCGAGCTCTCTGACCGAGAGTCGCTGCTACTCTCCATCGTCGCCGGTGAGGAAGAGCTTCACTGCCTCGACCTCATCGCCGTCGTACTCACGCCGACCGCGGAAATCTTAACTCCGTCGCCGCCGTAGCTGTCTTCCGACGCCAAGTTATGGTGTGGAAGATCTGAACGGACAAACTTCTCAACTTCTACTCCCAGTTCGTCGTGTTCTACGTCAAGGGTAAATAAAATTTATTTTTACTACCTTTGTTGATTCTGATGATTTCCACAAAATCTTCAAAAGGTGTTTATTCTTCAACTTCCACACTCTTAAACACCACACTTGCATTTGTTCTTGATTTGTTTCTCTAAGCAACGTTTTTCTTCAAGATTCCTTAATTGTGTGGATTTTCAATCTATACAACTCTAGAACCTAAGTCAAAGACCGCTTAGTGAAATTCCTCAAGACACTCATGGTCAAATTCCTCAAATTTGTTTCTTTTGAAAAACTTCTGAGAACGCATATGACCTCTCCAAACTCTTTGCACCTATACTCTGTTCACAGGTACACATGTCTGCTGCTGAATCTCTAGGTTCTCATCAACTTAACTCATTTACAACGTTCCTCGAAGACAAATTGCATACCTCGTCAGAGAATTCTATTGTTCAAAATCCTCAGCTGAAGAAAATGGCTGATGGCAAAAGACCTCAGAAGGGAGGCAAGAGATCAGAAGTAAATACTGCTTTCGATATCCCTGATGACATCTATGAGGAATACTGTAATCCCGATGAAGCCAAACATGGCAAGGAGAACAAAAATCAGTGCAAGGTGCGCATTTAGAGAATAGAAAGGACATGGGCACAAGAATGGAGGGAGTACAGATATGTAACTCCAAAGTACATGAAGAAATTCGCCTTACACCCTCCTTGCCCAAGTCCTCCATTGGCATCTGGCCAAGAAGCTGATCCCACAAGCATCAAGCGTGGTGAGGATTTTCCACATGAATGGGCCAAGCGGCAAGCTAAACTGGCCAAAATGGCCAAAGAAGCAGTGGAGAAATTCAATGAAGATTCTGCTGCTCCCGCTGCTGAGGCCTCTGCTAGCAAGCCTAAGAAGGCTATGCCCAAGAAGCCTGCTCGCAAGCCCAGTTCCTCAGAAATGCCATCACTGCCAAGCTCATCAAATCCCTCACGGCCTATTCCTCAAGCAGCTCCAGTCCCCACTATTGCACTCACTTGCTGCTGCAAAGTCCTCGGCACCTGCGCATCTCGCCTCTTGCCAAAGGACCACTAGTATCTCCATTGCTTCAGGAGCATCTACAAGTTCTTCAGCTCCTCCTCTGTCCTTAACAGGCCCAACTTTGCTGAAGAAAAAGGCCACTGCTGGATGAGGCACAAGGCCAAGTCCTCACAAGAAGCAGGTTGCCTTCCAAGTGTCGTCTAGTGAAGACGAAGCTGATGATGAAGAATTGGCTGAAATCATCAGAGCTAGACAGCAAAGGGCCGCTAGGGCCAAAGGCAGCAGTGTGCCTCTTCTACAGGATCCCAAGCTGATCCTTGGCTTCATAGATCTCTGGCACAAGGACCCCAACACTACTATGCCCGATTTCA
Source organism: Aegilops bicornis (assembly GCA_021605145.1). NCBI lineage: Eukaryota > Viridiplantae > Streptophyta > Magnoliopsida > Poales > Poaceae > Aegilops > Aegilops bicornis. The sequence continues at coordinate 467,900,872 of CM038675.1, read as the reverse complement.
ATCTCACACCTGAACAAAATCATATGTTGACAGCCTTCATAGGCGAAGAAAAATGGAAGTTTGAAAAGGCCAGGAAACTGAAGAAAGCTCAGTACAAGAAGGAGCGATTTCTGAAGAAGAATGTTGTCAAAATGAATCCTGATGAACTTGTGGCCATGCAAACTGAGATTAAAGCACTTAGTGATGAATTTGACGCATACCATGCAGATTGGCTTGGAACCAAAGTCAGATTTGTCAGAATGGCGAAGGGATTTACCTGAAATGTTGCAGCTTCATCGCAACATAAAATTCCTCAGGCTGAGGCATATGCTCAAATTTCATCAAGAACATGCAAGCACAGCTGATGATAGTCATGTTGATGAAGAAAATGAAAGCACCAGGGTTGATGAAGATATTCCAGCCACTGAAGAAACTGCCAGGGCAACCTCTAGTGTTGCGCCTGAAGAACAAGTCAGGCCAGTTGAAGAATCTGCAATTGCGCCTGAAGAAACTGAACATGCCAGGGCAACTGCATCAGTTTTTCCTGAAGAAACTGCACCAATTTTCTGCATCAACCTTCCTTCTGCATTAGAAGTGAAGAAAACCAGAGCCGTGGAGCGAGCAACTGCGAAGAAAAGGAAAGCATCTGCATCCTCAAAGTCTTTAGCTCCGGATAAAGTGAAGACTTTGACAAGCTCCTATGCAAATCCCATAGATGTTGTTCCAATATCAAGCATGCCATGAAAGGAGATTGTTCCCTTTGGTGAGGAATATGTGATTCCTAGTGAATCAGATGAAGAAAATCCTTCTACTGCTTCGTCAGAGCAGTTGGATGAAGAAATTGAAGTGGATAATATCCCTTCAACTCCGCTGGTATCATCACCCATGCCTCAGTTCACAGCTGAAGAGGCAGGCGTTGAAGAAATAGATGAAGAAGATGAGGATGTGGATGTTGGGTCTACAACACCGATTCTAAATGATGACTACTGGGAAATTCATCACCCCAATTCACCACTGACCACTCCTCTGCAACAAATTCCTCAGTCCCCTGTCCAAACTAAAGAAATTCATACGGGCTCTGATGAACATCAAGCTTCACTTCTGTCTATTCCAGAAGAAGCTCCAGTCACTAGCGCTTATGCAAATGTGGCTGAAGAAATGGAGGCCAAGGCTACGGCGATGACATCGCTCACGAAATTCCCACCAATGGCTCCAGAGATCGTGCTTCAAGAGGTGTGAAGACTTCAATCGCTAATGTTCAGTCCAAGCCACAGAATCCTCACTCCAAGAAGCAGAAGTTCAAGGCTGATGACTTCTTTGCTGAGCATATTTTCTTCACTAACCACATACCATATGGCTGTGCTCGACTGCGTCGCAAGAGTTTTTGGACTGCTAGCGGGATGAACTTTTATTCCTCACTGATGTTCGATAAGGACAAGATCTTTGACCATGAGAAAATTTATCATGTGGATATGGAGTCTCTATCGTGCTTCACCCCAGTCCTCAGTGTTCTTCATGATGCTGGGCTGGTCAACTTCTGCACCGACATCTACGACTGGAATGAAGAACTCATTCTTCAGTTCTATGCCACGTTGCACATCACTGGCAATGTTGAAGATGTGAATTCATGGATACTGGACTGGATGACTAAAAACACTCACTACAAAGCTCCGGCCTCTGAATTGCTTCATGTCGTCCAAGTCAATCCTCCAACTAAAGGTGCAGGGCTCATCTATGCTGTCCTGAACTCTCAGATCATCTGATGCAAGTGATAGTGAAGCCTTTGAAGCCAGGCCAAGCTCCAAGGACCAAATTCCTCGTCAAGGAATTGCTCTGTGTGCCAAGGACCATATACAGAATATTGACCAAAACCCTCAGTCCGATCAAGGGCCACAACTCTGAGAAGAAGAGGTTGTTGGCATAATGAAGAATCTGCTGTTCAAGATCATACATGGTATTCCTATCAACTACCATGATTTCTTCATGAGGACTTTGGCCAATGTAGCTCTGTCACCATTTGAGTTGAAGCCTTACGCTCCCTGGATTATGAGATTCATCCGAACAAGGTCTTCAATTCATTACAAGGCTGACTTTCAAAATCATCTCAGCTACTTGCCACCAATATAAGTCCTCAAATGGACTATTTCCTCAGCTGATGAGAAGGGCAAGGCTGCTGTCATTCATGAAGCCACTCGTCCATTGGATGGACAATTTCACAAAGCTGCTTCTTATTCCACCAATGATGACTACACACATGATATCTGCCGCATAAATGCTTCAAAGAAATTCCCTCAAGCCACTGCTCCGCGTGTGATGGCTGACCACTAGTACGCGACGGTGCTATACAAACAGTTTTTAACCCCTTTCCGCGATGTCATTTGGATCCGTCGCCTAGTGAGTGATGGTGATAGGGGGTCCTTCCCACACGACCCAGAAACCGTCAGGGATAGGGAGCCTTAATGCATACAGTTGTCCCTATATAACCATTTCCGATATCTCGAATATCCCAAACGCTTCATCCTTGCTACTCGTTTGTGCTCGCATTGCCATCACATTCGGAGTTTTGTGGTTTTACCTAAATCCAGTGATTCCGTGCACGGGAGTTTTCCAGGCAGATTCCAGGCACGGGAGTTTTACGATGCCTGACACATCACAAACAGTTCATGATTATAAGCCGTGTACGATAGGTAGACAATCACACACATTTAGTTTTCCCGCACCGTATGCGATAGTGTCAGACATCACACACGCTTTGCAAACGGCCATTGTATGCATTGTTACACACGTTTCCTCTCCGTGAACTATGTAGGATTATGATGTATATCGCACACGCTGTGCTTTATTAACCGTGTGCGCCGTAATGACCTGCACACCCTAATTTTGCCCTAATTTAATTGCTGCTATTTAAAATTGTACCTAATTTAAACTTGAAAGTAGGCTTTAGCTTTATTCATATCCATCAGGTTCAAACAACCAATGCATTATTCAATTCATAGGTATATATGTTAATTACGTAAGCACCAAATAAAGAATGATGAACCAGGGTTCTATACTTGTAGTATTACAGATGGTAAAGAAAGAGGCGACAAACATTCCGGTTGCTGAACAAGGTGAAGTGGAATGGCCCTATTGTGCTCTCCTGGATGCAGAAGTCATGCAGGACTCTAGTCAAACCCCTTGTGATGGCCGGCCACCAATCATGTAGTTTGAGAGGTAATCTTGAGTAAACTGCTTCAGGATCCACTGCAAAGGAAAAAGGATTCAAACATTGTCATCTAACACAACTCATTACGGGCAGTAAAAAGAAGGCTGTAGAGTTCTTACTTACGATCCTGCAGTTCACCATTGTCTTGCATAAAGTGTAAACAAATAGTTTGATTGACATCTTTGAACCCATTTTAATAACAATCTTTATTAGTTTCCTCACTTGATGTTGGTTCATGAATATCTCATTGTCCCAGAAAGGGTCGAAGTGTGGAACTTTGGCAATGATATATGTACCTAAAAGCACCAAGTTAATATTAGAAACTAAACAACAATTGAAAAATGATGTAGTACAACACTCCCTCCATCCCATTATATAAGATTTTATTACATGTATATCTAGACATCATCAAAACATTAAGGTAACAATCTTCCTTGTTGCTATGTAGCTGGGATTGCATATTTAGTCATTCAGTACAATGTATGTTGCTATGTAGCCTCAGATATATTAAATATGGCCCTAGTTAACCTACTGATAAATGGGTCACAGATATATTCAGTGAAATGTGCGATTCAATGATTAATCCCTTATCAGCCCCGGCCTATATGGTACCAGCTACCGATATCCTGAACAGTGAGTACATATAAGCAATGCGATGAAAATAACCTCGATGGAAAACAACACTGTTCTCAATATTGTCCTGCATGAGTACATATAAGGGCATGTTAAGCACAACAAGGTAAACATCAACCAAATATATCCATGGTAGACAACATAATCTACAAATGATAGCTTCAGTGTGCAGGCTTAAGCACGCTAGTTAAGAAAAAAAGAAGTGGAAAGGTGTGTTAACTGCATCAGGCATAACATTTAAAAACAAGCAAATAGTCATTCAAACTGGTATTGTGCAGGTCTATGTACACTAGTTATTGTTAAAAAACGAAAAGGCATGTTAACTGCAATATCCTTAACAGCAATCAAATATCGTAATTCATAGTGGTATTGTTGAAACTGTTATTGATGAAATTGAACTGCACGGCAAATAGTTGCACATATAGAGTATCACATTGTGAAGAACTAAAATAAACAAGTCATAAGGCCATCTCTAGCCGATCCTTTAAAAGTTAAAGGACTAAAACCCTCGGTGGATATATATATATATATATATATATATATATATATATATATATATATATATATATATATATATATATATATATGGAAAATCCATCCTACCACCCGATGGTAGTTACCCCATATATCTCATATACTACCATTTGGTACTATATATACTATTTTATTATTTTAAATATATTCATATAATATATCTAAGATATTTCAAAGCAAGTTACATGAAAAAATTGCATATGAGTCCATAGTTTTTGTTATATTTGTGAAATACGTACATATTTGTACGTAAAAAAGAGCATACTCAAAATATGATACATACTACCTAAAAATTAGTATATATACTACCTAAACATTGTTATATACTACATACTACACGTACATACTCTCGGTTTCGACAGATACTACATACAACATATCTAAAATGCAAGCGGTGGTAACTACCACTGCTTGTAGGAAACATTTGTCATATATATATATATATATATATATATATATATATATATATATATATATAGGACTAGGCTCTGTTACTAGTAACAGAATATTATTCGGTTACCGTTGGTCCCTTATAGAGCCCGATCAAAAAAAACAAGGAGGAGGCAGCCCAGCCCAACTCCCCGAGCACATCGTCCCCCACCCCAGTAACCTCTCCCGCCTACCTCCTATCGCTGCCGCCCCCACCTTCTCAGCGGCTCCCGTCGGTGCCTCGCCCCCCACCTACTTCGTTGCTCCCACCGGCACCTCGCACCCACCTACTCCGCGGCCCCCGCCGGCGCCTCACCCCCACCTTCTCCGCGGCTCCCACCGGCGCCAGGCTCCCCACGCGACGGCCGCCTCCCTTCCGCCAACCGTCCACCTCCTTCTTCAGGCAGCTCGGGCGTCGCCGCTCCACCTCCTTCTGGTTGCCCTCGGCGACGCTCCAGCCGCCACTCCGCCTCGTCCCCGGTGGGAGGTCTGTCACCGGTCCGTCCATCGGTCCAAAGCCACCGCCCGAGGCCGTTCACCTTCGCAACACCCCTTTCCAGTAGCCATCGTGAGGTACACCCTGCTCACAATTTCTCCTCTCCAGCTCCCGACTGCAAAGATCTCCATGCCTCCTTTCGAACTGCCATTTTATTTTGAATTGAAGTACGGGTGCTCTTGATTCAGACCTTTGGGAAGAAAGGAAGAACCTTTCTCTCGTAGGCCGTCATAGATGGATCGGCGAGATTTGTCCGGCTCAGTGTTAGTGATAATAAGAAAGTCATTAGGCGAGCACATTTTTTGGATAATGAATTAGATGTGGGGTCCTAGGACCTGTACAGGTTGTTACTGAATACTAGTACTGATGAGTGACAACATATGGTCGCTGGATCAGATGGACCCAGCACCATGAAGAGATCAGATTGCCACTTACACCGATCGCCATCAGTTCTATTAGCGAAGCAGCAGTATGATTGCTAGGACTATGCTTTCTCTCTCTCTCTCTCTCTCTCTCTCTCTCTCTCTCTCTCCTCCATAAAGAGAGTATTGTTGATTTTATTCATATACAGGAAACTAAACCAAAACAGTGGTTGCTACTAGTGTTTGGAAATTATAATTACTAGAACTCTTATTTCCCATCGTTTTAATTGATGGCTAATTCTTGGAAAAAGTAGTGGTTAATCTTGCTAATTACTTTGATGTGATGCCTAGGTGTTCAGTCCAGCTCCTGCAACCAACACAGGTCGTTGCCCTTTTTGCCACAACGGCAGCAGCACAAACACGAGCGTGGTCGTCCTCAACCGGTTCCTCACGCGGCCTCCGCGCAAGCCCTGCTCATGCTTACACCAAAAGTACAACTCGTGCTACTCTCCTCGTACTTGCACTTGCTTATTTTCTAAGCAATAATCCTATTGCTTCCTCTTGGGGAAAGGGATCCCATGTTGAAGCTGTCTTGGTGCTCGCCCGCTGTTTATATTCATCATGATAGTGTATGAAACATATGAAAACCATTCTGGCTTCGGAGAAAATATAACCAGTACATGTGCAATTGCGCGAGAAGTTCCCTTATGAAAGTTCCTTGTAAATAAACCACATGAAAGTTCATCGAGAGAAACTTTGTAAGTTCAAAATGGCTATAGCAAAACTTTGTAGGTTCAGATGGGTATAGAAAACTTTGTAAATTCAAAATGGGCACGCCTAACAGTGCATGAATAAAAAAACTAAACCCAACAAAGTCCATGTTGGTTGGTCTATAGTGTGTTGTCAAGAAGGTTGTTGGCCTTGGAGCCTGACACTGGCTGATCATCTACCTTCCAATTATTGTTGGGCATATACCACTGAAACTGCAGGTCGCGCCCTCCTCCCGCTGTAGGTCGTGTCCTCCTGCCGCATAGCCTATTGGTTGGCATACAAGACCCCTCCTCATATTTTTGGTATGAATTTGATGAATCTTCTTGATGCCCTGTTCTTATTCATCTAGACATTCCTCCTCATATTGATTGTTTGTATTGCTTGTACCAGTTTCGTTCTTGCATGTATGTTTCAGTTCGATGTTTTGAGATAGCTCAAATTACTTCCAACTGTGAAGATTGACATGCATATTTGGGGATGAGATTTTCAGGTACTAGTTTGGCAATGTATCTAACCCGTACTAAAATATTTCAGCAGTTCAACAGGGGCGCGGAGTTCAGTTCAACGGTGACGAGCCAGGGTTTATTTCTTTTCTCATTTGTATTGCTTGGTCGTCAGGTCGCAGCCTCTTCCTTCTGCAGGTCGCCGCCTCCTGCTGCTGCTGGCCGTGCCCCATCCCCCATTCCCGCAGCGGCCAGGCCGTTCACCTGCAGTACCACTGTCCGTTCACTGCCGACAGCCGAGGCTGTTCAGCGATGCAGCGACGAGGTCTAGCCTTCCCCCTTCCTCTTTTCATGTACCATATTCTTCTGTAGATGTACATTCTTGTGTAGTACATTTGTGTATTGTGTATATTCGTTTCAAGTTAAAAAAAAAGATAATAAAAAGGTTCATAAAAGAACCCAGAACATCCGGTAGCTCTAGAATCTGGGAGTTCAGGAAAAATTGATCCAAAATGAACATGGAGAGGGTTTTGATTTCAGAGAAGTTGTAGAACAAAAAGGAAAGAAAAACCATTGTTTCTATTGTTGTTATTTTGTTGCCCTCTTGGTGTTTACTGAAATGCTTACAACAACTTAACTTGTTTTCTTTTCATGTTTGTCTTTTGTTAAAATGAAGCTAAGGTGTTGTACTACTCTATTATGTACATCCGGGCACGATGCACAGAATAAAACATCATGAGATCCTTGGTTTACTTACAGGTAGGTCATCAGTTCAAACCTAACACAGAAACTCCTTGGTTGGCATTCGAGCTCTTGTTTTCCCAAGACTAGTACTGGTAAATGTTATTTCACTATGTATTCTTTCCTCAATCCATAGAGAAACATGGGAATAGTTTGATCGTGTTGGATAGATAGTTCAATTCTATATATCATAAGAAGAAAAGAACATGTTTTCTATAGGAGAAAATTAAAAACATTATTAGCAACTCACTTTGTATTCTACCATCAGTTCTGTCTGTGTTAGAGAGAGGGTTCGGTGTCTCATTGTTTTCACTTGCCCCAAAAAAATGTTCTGTTGCAGATTAGGAACATTGTATTTACATTTTTTTAAACAAAGAACTAATCAGTTCATGTAAGTTCAAACGACAAAGCGTTGAAAGTTCAATTGAAAGCTCTCACCAGCGTCGTGACCTCCCCCAGCCAGCCCCCACGGCTTGCCTCTATGGTGCCCCCAAGCTGGTCTAGAACCACCATGATGAATAGAAATCCATCCAACTATTCACTTATTCCCTCATGATCATTTTATTGTATAAATGTGCCTTTTTTGTTGGACTCTCCTTCTTATTTGCTTGTCAAAATTTGGTTTTAATCCACTACAATTTCCATGAGTGGATTAAAAACCAACAAATCCACAGTTTAAAAATGCATACAGCAACTACTAAATATCAATTTAGTTCGGTCCAAATTGTAATTTTAGTTCAGTCCAATTCCTAGTTTTACTTCAGTTCAAATTCCAATTTTAGTTCAATTCAATTCTTATTTTTAGTTTAGTTAAGTTCAGTATTAAATGCCCAGATAGTGCCTAGAAAAAGTGAAGATAGGTTTGTAGTGATGTTTATGATAGACTGGTAGTTGAAAGATTTAGAGGTAAAAAATATTTTCTTGCAATCTGCTGAATGCTTCAATTCGTTGCGTGCGAATTTTGTTATAGCAAAAAACTGAATGGTAGGTAAGATGACTATAGTTATGGCAAAAACAGTGAAACTTTTAGAAGTTTTTTTAAATCTCGGGTTAATACATGAACATGGTCGTCTTTTTACATTTACTTATCATCAGCTCGTCAGAGCTGTTCATGTACTTGTAACACAATCAACTCAGATTTGGAGATACTATAAGTTCAGAGAAAGAAAAATACAAAAAGGAGGCCGTTCACCCTTACAACCTCAAGCCGTTGACCTCCGTCGAGCGAGGCCGTGCGACGAAGCAGCGATCAGGCCATCCACCTCTACCACAGGAGGCCGTTCGACGATGCAGCGCTCAGGATGTTGTGTTTTTTCAGTACATGTTTTGTGTGTTTTTCAGTTCACCTACTTAATGATATTATGTCCAATTTCCCCTTTGTTTACATGTTGTTCCTATAGTACAATAGGTGTTTCTGTTATGCCTTAATAAGCATTTAGGAAAACCTTGTATGGATCGAAACTACCATATGGTCTATTCTATTCTTGTAAATGAAGCTCCACTTCTGTTTTGTTTGAAGTTACTTGGCATAAAAATTAGTATATGTTTTATTGTAAAAAAACATATAAAATGTCTTGATGCATGCTAGCAGAAATCTGAAAATAAATTCAGCACAGTTCCTATATTTTATTCAAGTTCGAAGCTAAACATTTCTAACAACTTATCGCTCCTTCCAGGATACACAGTATTCATTGCATTTGTCATCGAGCGATTGCACCACTATCTTCAGAAGCTCATCACCCTGAGGAAATCAGTCAACACCTCCCAGAGAGGAGGTTGAAAAATTCCAAATGGAGTTCAAAAATGAATTTGAGAAAATGATTCGTCGGCTAAGTTCGAAAAATGTCATTATGTGAAGTTTGGCTATTCAGCCATTGACTAGTCAATGGTGGAGTTGCAATTTTGTTTCTTCTGTACATACATGAATTGAATGTAATCAACAGAAAGAAACATATGTTGATTCTCCAAGTTAGAGTTCATTTTTATTTTCTTACAAGTAGCAAAACTTCCTCTGTGGGTCAGTACAGCTTCTGTGCGATCTTGTGTTCACAAATCTTGTACGTTTTTACAGGGATCTTTCTTGTACTTTGTAAAGAAAGCGTGATCCATTTGTAAAAATATGGCAAAAGGCATCCTTCACTCTTGCAGTCATTTGCTAAAAAATGTTTTAAGTTCAATGGATGTCATCGAGAAACTTCAAACATTTGATATTCCTGTGCTCATATTCTGTAGTTGAACGTTATTTTTTTTGCGACTTGTCTCATACTTTGCGAGAAGAAAAAATTTATCTCCATGTTTTCTACTCTTTACATGAGTTGTGAAAAGTACATGTATTACTAGCATATAAGTTCAAAAAACAAACCGCAATCAGTTCCGTGAAAATGCAAAGAAGTTCAAAAAAAATTCTAGAGTCAAGTTCAAGTGCTCATCCAACACGGTTAAGAAAATCTGGTCCGTTCATGCATTACTAGCATATAAGTTCAAAAGATTAAACGAGGTTAGTGCGTCTATTGAATTCAAGAAAATTCTAAGAAAAAGAAACACAAAACATTTCTTGGGGAAAACATTCATCCAATTCAACTATATATACCAAAAGCAACTTCGATGATGACACGTAGAAACACATTTTAAATTAAAACCTAAAAGTATCATTTTAATAAAGTTCAATTGCTCAACCCTATCAGACAGAAAAATACCTCAGTACAAACACACATATAGATCAGTTCGACTGCTCTATTTTTTCTGATGGGAAAACAACATGAATGGTGTAACTGTATTCCAAAATTACTCTTCCCCGGTTGCGAGTTCGGATGCGGTGACGCCATAAGTTCGAATGAGAAGAAAGAAAACCTAAAGAGATTTGCTACTATAAGTTAAAAAATTCGGAGCTAAGGTCAAATGGTTAAAAAAGCTACGACGAAAACCATATCGAAAAAACAGAGTAAAGTCCAATATGTGAAAATAGCTCAGTACAAACACACAAAATAGATCAATACGAGTACTCTGTTTTCGTCGAAATACTATTGTTTGAACTGAATCATCTGAATCGAAGCACAGTGGCATCAAAACCAGTAATTTCCATGTCAAGGTTCAGTGTGGATTTTACATTTATGAAATGATTTTCACCCCAACAAACTAGCTTCAAACAACCTTTTAGCATAATGTCGTGCTGTTAAACACCCATCGATTTGATTCAGCAACTTTTATCGATGTCTATCATCATCTGACGATTCGATTCCTAAATTTGAAGCAGATTAGCGACAAAAGTTTCGCAAACAAATAGTTTTTAGATTGAATCAAAAAGAAACCCAAAACATCCGGACAAGTTCAAGACTACTGCAAATAAGAGTTTCTTGCCAAAGGAGAAGAGTTACGAAGTGGAGGGGCTCTCACGAGGTGTCCTGGGGATGATAAAGACACGTGGAGGCTCTGGCTATTAATTGACAGGTCAACGATGAGTGAGAAAAGTCGACTGAGGGAGTCCTGGATTAGGGGGTATCCGGACAGCCGGACTATATCCTTTGGCCGGACTATTGGACTATGAAAATACAATATTGAAGACTTCGTCTCGTGTCCGGATGGGACTCTCTTGGCGTGGAAGGCAAGCTTGGCGATATGGATATGTAGATCTCCTTCTGTTGTAACCGACTCTGTGTAACCCTAGCCCCCTCCGGTGTCTATATAAACCGGAGGGTTTAGTCCGTAGGACAAGCACAATCAAACCATGGGCTAGCTTCTAGGGTTTAGCCTCTACGATCTCGTGGTAGATCAGCTCTTGTAATACTCATATTCATCAAGATCAATCAAGCAGGAAGTAGGGTATTACCTCCATAGAGAGGGCCCGAACCTATGTAAACATCGTGTCCCTTGCCTCCTGTTACCATCCGCCTTAGACGCACGATTCAGGACCCCTACCGAGATCCGCCGGTTTTGACACCGACATTGGTGCTTCGTTGAGAGTTCCACCGTGTCGTCGCTGCAAGGTTCGATGGCCCTTCGATCATCGACAATGATGCGGTCCAGGTGAGGTTTTCCCCGGACAGATCTTCGTGTTTGGCGGCTTCGCTGCGGGCCAACTCGTTTGGCCATCCGAGCAGATCGAGAGCTACGCCCCGCCATCGTGTCAGGTTTGGAAACTTGAATTACACTGCCGATACACGTGGAGACTTGATCTTCGACAGATTCGGGCCCATGCCAGGTGTGCCGCATGATCATGACGAACACGATATAGCGCTGCCGTCGGACGGTGTTCGGGAGATCACGCCAGCAACTACTCCGGCCTCTAGTCCGGAGCATATCGTGCCATCCAAGGACGGGAGGATAGACTCCGCCACGGAGTCCGCGCCCTCAGTGGAGATAGAGCCGAATACTGACCTTACCCTTCACGAGAGCCGTGTCGCGGAACTGCTGGACTCGTCCTCGGCCACGGACCCCGTACCACCCACGCCCATACCTATCGAATCCGATTGGGCGCCGATCATGGAGTTCACCTCCACAGATATCTTTCAGCACTCGCCCTTCGGCGACATACTGAACTCATTGAATCTCTCTCCCTGTCTGGAGAACCTTGGCTGAACTATGTCCGGTTAGAGTTGGATGCAGACGACGAAGAAATTCAATCCCCACCCACCACCCACTTAGTAGCCACTGTCGACGATTTAACCGACATGCTCGACTTCGACTCCGAAGACATCGATGGTATGGACACCAATGCCGGAGACGAACAGGAACCACGGCCCACAGGGCACTGGACCGCCACCTCATCATATGATATATACATGGTGGATACCCCCAAAGAAGGCAATGGCGAAAAGACAACGGAGGACGACCCCTCCAAGAAGCAACCCAGCCAATACGACGCCGGGCGCCATTTAAGTCTCGCCACAAAGAAAAGCGGTGATACGGCACAGAGATAATAAAGATTCTGGACAAAGGTCAAGATGACGACAATCCACTCCAGAACGATCAAGAGCCGGAGGATGAACAAGCCAGCCCTCCTAAGAGAGCGGCAGAGGGAGAAACGGAGGACGACAACTATATGCCTCCCTCCGAAGACGAAGCGAGCCTCGGCGACGAAGAATTTGTCGTGCCTGAGGATCCCATCGAGCAGGAGCGCTTTAAGCGCCGGCTTATTGCCACAACAAATAGCCTGAGGAAAAAGCAGCAACAGCTTCGAGCTGATCAGGATCTGCTAGCAGATAGATGGACTGAAGTCCTTGCGGCTGAGAAGTACGAACTCGAACGCCCTTCCAGAGGTCACCCCGCGTTCGATGCGGCTGGTCGGCCACCCCGTGGCCAAGATAGAGAGGCAGTACGGCCTGAAAATCAGCCTGCACCCCGCCGCCATTCAAACAAACATACCAAGGCAACTGGAAACACGCGAGACCTGCGAGATGTATTGGAAGACAGGGCAAAACACGCTAGACCGATCTATGGATCACGGGGCCGTGCCCCTACAAGGGACGGTGACCGCCTCGCCGGATATATTAAAAGCAATTCTGTACGGGCCGAATACAGCAGGCATGTCTCATACGAGCTGCGTCGCGACATAGCCCAGCACAGAGGTGCGGCACACCCCCTATGCTTCACCAACAAAGTAATGGAGCATGAATTCCCAGAAGGTTTTTAACCTGTAAATATCGAATCATATGATGGTACAACAGATCCCGCGGTATGGATTGAGGACTTCCTCCTCCACATCCACATGGCCCGCGGTGATGATCTACATGCCATCAAGTACCTTCCTTAAAACTCAAAGGACCAGCTCGGCATTGGCTGAATAGCCTGCCAGCAGACTCTGTCGGCTGTTGGGAGGATCTAGAGGACGCATTTCTCGACAATTTCCAGGGCACTTATGTGCGACCACGAACGCCGATGACTTGAGCCACATAATTCAGCAGCCAGGGGAATCGGCCAGGCAATTCTGGACACGGTTCCTAACAAAGAAAAACCAAATTGTAGACTGTCCGGATGCAGAAGCCTTAGCGGCATTCAAGCACAACATCCGCGACGAGTGGCTTGCCCGGCACCTCGGCCAGGAAAAGCCGAAAATGGCAGCCCTCACGACACACATGACCCGCTTTTGCGTGGGAGAGGATAGCTGGCTGGCTCGTAGCAATAACATATCAAGGAACCTTGGCACTTCGGATACCAAGGACAGCAACGGCAGGTCACATCGCAGCAAACACAAGTGCCGCAGCAACGGTGATAATGCCAAAGACACGGCAGTCAATGCCGGATTCAGAGGCTCTAAATCCGGTCAGCGGAAAAAGCCATTCAAAAGAAGTACTCCGGGCCCATCCATTTTGGACTGCATACTCGATCGCTCGTGCCAAATACACGGCACCCCCGATAAGCCAGCCAATCACACCAATAGAGAATGCTGGGTGTTCAAGCAGGCCGACAAGTTAAATGCCGAAGACAAGGACAAGGGGCTGCACAACAATGACGAGGAGGAGCCACAACCGCCGAATACGGGAGGACAGAAGAGGTTTCCCCCACAAGTGAGGACAGTAAACATGATATACGCAACCCACATCCCCAAAAGGGAACGGAAGCGTGCACTAAGGGACGTATACGCGATGGAGCCCGTCGCCCCAAAGTTCAACCCATGGTCCTCTTGTCCGATCACATTTGATCGTAGGGACCACCCCACGAGTATCCGCCATGGCGAATCTGCCGCATTGGTCCTAGACCCAATCATCGACGGATATCACCTCACTCGAGTCCTTATGGACGGCGGCAACAGCCTGAACCTGCTTTACCAGGATACAGTGCGCAAAATGGGTATAGACCCCTCGAGGATCAAACCCTCCAAAACGACCTTTAAAGGCGTAATTCCAGGTGTAGAGGCCCACTGTACGGGCTCAATCACACCGAAGTGGTCTTCGGATCTCCGACAACTTCCGGCGAGGAGTTAATCTTTGATATCGTCCCATTCCGCGATGGCTATCACGCCTTTGCTCGGGCGCACCGCATTTGCAAGATTCAATGCGGTACCGCATTACGCATACCTCAAGCTCAAGATGCCATGACCTAGGGGGGTCATCACAGTCAATGGAAACACAGAACGCTCGCTCCGAACGGAGGAGCACACTGCAGCCCTCGCAGCAGAAGCACAAAGCAGCCTTTTGAGGCAATCCACCAGTTCGGCGATCAATCCCCGGACACCGCTGCTGGCGTCCGAATAACCCGCAACAGGATCGCCTGGCACGCTCAGAGCTCGCCTAGCAATTCGGCCCCCACCCTAGTCTTAGTACAACGGCAAAGTCCGTCCCACGCGTGCATAATTACGCATTGAAAACACCATGGGTATAGGCGGAGGCACGATCACGGCGCGTCCCAAAATGCGGTTTAACCGCACTAGGGGCTTACTACCTTCATCACTCTCTCTCTTTCAGGACTCTACTCTCTGGAAGCCTTATCCGGCAGTACGGTAGCCGGACACATGATACAACACCCAAGGAGGCAGGAAGCTACGTCGTACAACGGAATCCCCAGGTGGTCTCTGATAACGAGCTAAGTACCTGTTTTAAGATACCAGTCCGCATCTTGACCTTGGATGGGACACGTAAAATAGTCCTATTGTTTGCTTACCGCCCACTTGTATCAGTATGCTTTAACGCATTTCTTAAATAAACAATGCATAGTACTAGTCTATTATTGCATCCTATATTCTTTTATATATATATGCTTATCTATGACAATCAGCACCCATTACACTGTAGTATGCCAATACGCCAGGGCTTCCGTATACCCCATAATTGGCGTGAGAAGTTCGAACACTTTAGACAAGGCGACACCCGAACTTATAGCATTATATGCATCGACTCGAATCATGTCTTGGGTCAATAGTTGGGTTTGCCCGGCTCCCATGTTTTGGTACCTTACGTTCCGCTATATCGGCTAAGGTAAGACTGGGAGAACTCTGCGATTGTGCCCCGGTTCTTCCGGCCGAGCACCTCAGTAGAGAAAGCTAAAACTGACTGTCATGATGAGGCGAGAGCTGGTCGCTGTTCGAGAGGTCTCAAGTCCCTAAAGTCTTTTTCCGCTTGGGGCGAGGAGCCGGCCTTGTCCGGCTTAGGTGTGTATAGCGCCCCAAATTCGGCTTTTCAAAGACTAGGGGCTTCGCCAAAATTTAAAATTGTAGACTTCTATGGCTAAGTGAGAGCGATAAAGCATTATAGTACGATTGCACGGTTCGTTCTTGTTGAACACCTCCCTCGAAGGACCCAAGAATGGGAAAAAGAGTGCTCAGATTTATCCCGAACACCCCAACACTAGTTGCATGGGGCGTGTTTACGACTAGCCACTCTCAGACTTTATAAACGGCCGCACAGAAGGTAATATTTTAAATACAAAAGCGTTGCATAACGAACATGAACTAGTTTTCATGAATACAAGGATCACATGAGCAAGTTCATTCAAAGATTACATCTTTGGTACATTCGTCCGCCACGAGACGGGCACCCTTCAGGACACTTTCATAATACATTTCGGGGTGGCGATGCTCCTTGCCCTACGGCGGCCCCTCCTTCACCAGCTTTTCGGCGTCCATCTTCGCCCAGTGCACCTTTGCACGGGCAAGAGCCCTGCGTGCACCTTCGATGCGAAGGACCGGCAGCGACTTCGGCCGTGGGCGAGCATCTACAAGCCGCCTCACCAGGCCAAAGTAGCTGTTGGGAAGGGAATCGCCAGGCCACATCCGGACTATAAGGCCCCTCATGGCCTGTTCGGTGGCCTTGTGGAGCTCGACCAGTTGCTTCAGCTGGTCGCTCACGGGCATCGGGTGTTCGGTCCCAGTATACTGAGACAAGAACAACTTCTCCGTCGAGCTTCGCTCCTCGTCCCGGTAGAACTTCGCGGCGTCAGACACATTATGGGGCAGATCTGCGAACGCTCCTGGAGAGCTCCGAACTTGGGTAAGTATAAGGAAATTTTCTTTCGCATGCCTAGTTTTCATAATGAATGCCTTACCCGCCGCTATCTTTTTCACCGCCTCAACTTCCTTGAGCGTCTTATGGGCTTCGGCCTTGGCATTTTTTAAACTTTCGAGGGCGTGGGCTGTAGCGACCCGACCCGAATGGATCAAGTCTCTGTGCTTAAGTGTCATCCCTGGATCGGTATGCTGACACACACAGTACTCGAGGATTTATAACAGAGGTAAATCACATGTATAAATAACGTAAATACTATTACCTCAATCCAAAATATAGCGGAAGCAACAAGGTAGTGGATTCCCATCAACACCAACGGCAAAGTTGAGTGTAGAAATCGTAACCCTAACGTATCACTTACTCATAAATGCGAAAAGTCTGCAACATGAAAAGTTGCAGCCCGAAAATGGGTCAGCACATGGAATATGCTGGCAATGTAACACATAGAGAGTAAAAAATAAGCTATACTACATGCATATATGGCTGGTGGAAAGGCTATATGGTTATAAGGTTTTGCGTAAAGCCAATTTTTCCCTACTGCAAAGGAATAAATTTATTTAACTATCATGGTGGTTGTTAAACATTGAGAATGGTTGACAACATCCTCAATCCCAATTAAAAGTACTCATTAACAACCCAACAATATTAATTAGAGTAACATGATGAGATCAACGGGATAATCCAAGTACTAGATACTCGAGATGTCCGTAACCGGGGACACGGCTAATCATGATTAGTTTATACACTCTGCAGAGGTTTGCGCACTTTTCCCCACAAGACTCGATCGCCTCCGTTGGATTTCTCGCACTACATGATGTTTGAGAAATGGATGACCGAGACATAGTCTTTCGGAAGTGCTAGAACCTTACATGTGGGTAAACCGTACCAACCTACAACCCCTACATCTGCTAGTCTACCCGTAAGAGTTCGCACAACTTAATCAACTATGCCAGAGCCCATAATGGCTTGTGGCTGCACACGGAAGTTTCTAGTTTGAATAATCTCATGATCCCTTTGAGCCTGGGTGGCGGTCCGAAGAAATACAGGCAAGTCCTGATAGAAACTAGGTGCATCAATCCACCAAGATGTGTGTTTAAGTTGCCACCTTAAATAAACCATTAAATAAAAATCTCACATTTGTCGTGGATACACTCACCCAAACCACGTCTACTAGCATAGCATAGCATAATAAGCAAACGTAGAAGTAACTCCCAAGGGTTTGATAATAAAACAGGTAATAGGTACTACCTCAACTACTTCCCAAAATCCCAGAATTTAATTAGATCCTAATCATGCAATGTTTGAGGATAGATCTAATGCATAAAAACTGGGTAGTAGAAAAGGTATGATCAAAGTGTTACTTGCCTGCAATGTTGATGAAAATGATTCGCACTCAAAACTCTTGATAGTTCTACTCGTCACACTCCGGTCAATATATCGTAAGCAATCAATAGTAACCACACATAAGCAAGCACTCAAAAGATCAGAAAGAACGAAGAGAACAACTCGGAAAACATCAAAACCAAGCAAATAACTCTTGCAACATAAAACAATTTCTAACAGTACCAAAATTATATTAATTTGGCCTTATCAGAAAGTTTAGGTCAACAGCTTCGATTTGCAAAAAGAATCAACTCAAACGGAGTTACGGAACTCAAGTTATGAACAAAAGAAGTTTGAATATGAATCTGAACAAATTTCGAAATTTGAAAATTTCAAAAA
Source organism: Aegilops bicornis (assembly GCA_021605145.1). Classification (NCBI taxonomy): domain Eukaryota; kingdom Viridiplantae; phylum Streptophyta; class Magnoliopsida; order Poales; family Poaceae; genus Aegilops; species Aegilops bicornis. The sequence goes on along the minus strand of CM038675.1, from coordinate 467,882,621 downwards.
GTTGACGTGACAGGTTAATTGGATAGATGAAAACAAGACGAAACTATAGGCGTTGGTTTTATCTAATTTGGATGAACGAGTAAAAAGTTATGGCTATTTAAAAAATCAGGGCCAAACTGTTTTACGGAAGAAAAATAAGCTATGGAAAAAAATACAAAGAAATATACCTTTATAAGGTAGAGAAAAGACAAATTCGGAAAGGGAAGAAGTCGCGCCGGAGAGGAGAAAAATATTTTTCTTTAAGGAATCTAGTCAAACCAAAATACTGATTTAACCCGGATCGGATGATTTTTGGAGGCTCTATGGGTCTATATTTATTAGTGGAAAAGAGGCTTAGGGGTCAAAAGCTAGGCAATGTGGGACTAAACGTATACATACGCAGATAAATTTCAAAAAAAAACATGCGTATTGGGCTAAGACTTTGGCCAGGCCGCGCGTGTACGTGTTTTTTTTTTCAATGTAGGAAGAAAAAAAAACTGGAAGGGAAAAGCTGGCTGGGCCTGGCCCATTTGGGAGGAGGGAAAAAGAAAAAAAAAGGAGCGCCCATGCTACTATGCTGCGCACGTGGGCGACAGTTAGTCCCAGGCGCACACGTAGTTTTTTTTAGAAACAGAAAAGGAAATCTGAATAAATAAAACCAAAATAGAATTTTATATAGGCATATTATATATCAAAATTTTCAGAAAAAGATTTTCTACAAGCTGAACATTATTCTAGCTTCAAATAAAATACACACAAATTCAAATAAAACAAGGAGTGCTTCTGCTCTAGAAAAATCCAATGAAAATCATTTTAAAAATACCAAAATTAATTCAAATTTATTTCTCTCCAATTTTCTGATGTAGGGAATCATGTTACCCTATTTTCCATGTATTTTATTTTTGGAGAAAATAATTTGAATAAAACTCAAATAACTCCAAATTGAAAATAAATTCAAAAGAACTTTGAATTTTAATTCTTTGAAACTCCCAACTCATATTTCATATGTTTTGAAGAAGTCATTTTATCTTCGCTCGTGAAAATCATTGAGTTGCATAAAGTTTCAGAAATGGAAATATTCTCAAATGAAATTCAAATATTTTCAACACCCCTTGTCATTTAAATAAATGGAAGAAGTCATGTCATCTTCTCTCCAGGGTTTTGTGGTGAAAAGAATTTGAATTCACGGAGAGCATAAAAGCAAAATGAAAGTTTGGGAAAGTCCTTTTATTCCCTCTCATTTAACTTTCAAAAAGTTTCAAATTCACTCACTTTCAGTCAATCAATCAAACAATCAATCAAAACTATCTATTTGTTTATAACATTCCAAAATTTAGAATTTTGGGATGTTACAAAACTACCACCTTAAAATGAATCTCGTCCTCGAGATTCGGAGAGGCTAGAAAGAAATAGGTTAGGGTTTGGGGGTCTTCTCAAAAATCCATCGATCGTCTCCGGGGTCTCGGGTGCTACCACCCTTAGAAGCATAGTTATGGTTCCATGAAAACTCATATACGCCATCTTTATCGTTGACAGTGTCGGTCTTCTCAGATCGTAAGGATAATTCCTTCTCTGGGGTCTTCCGGTAGTGGCATAACCTTTTCCTCAATTCTTTTGTCCTTTACTCTTGGTAAGGTTATTCCGAAACTGGGTCCTCTTAGCTGACGGGTCTGGCGCCAATACTAATCAGCTATCGATATCTCATGGTGGTCAACCATTTATGGTTTCTCCTGCAGAAAACGGGTCTGGGTTGAACCTCACCGTATATCCTACGATTGGCAACAGCTGCCGTGTACAAGGGGAAAAATTCTTATACCATTCTAAGGTTTAAACACAGTTTAATACCGTCGTCTCTCTACTATAGGTAAGTCACTCAGATTTACCATCCCAAATAGCAACGCGAATAATAAGAGTAAGTCGGTATGGTGACCAATCCATCCCGCACCCAAATCATTACCTTGTACATGGTTTAGCGAATCTCGCATTCTAACACTCGGTCATCCTCACAAGCATTGCAGAATTTCTCTTGTCGACGAACCAAGTTCGGAAAATCCATTGATTCTGCAAGCCAAACAAACATCTATCGTTCCTTCACAACTCTCATGTTTTGCGTTACTCCTATAAAATCGTCGGTTGATAAAATCATAACTTCTACTAGGGTTTTTCCTTCAGCCAGAGTGTGCTTGCTTCTTGGCAGGTCCTGGGGCCTGTGGGTTATGGCCCATCTCATCACTTGTAAATCTTGAACTCATCCTTGGGGCAACTGATCGTTATTCCAAAGATCCAACTTCCAGCTTCCTAGCATACTTAAAATCCATCCAATTGTATTGTCTTCCTTCCTTCTATTGGCACCAAACTAGGACATGATTACTCAGACTCATCATGGAATTTCCATTGATCCATACTTCCATCATCATAGCTCCTTTATATCCAATAGTACTTCATCTCTTCATCCTCGTGGGATATCCCACCTACCAAGATAAAAACTTATACTTATGAAGTCCATACTCCACTTCGTGGAACATCATTATCCTTTCCAGGGTCAAGCGTCCTTATAGGGGAATATTGGCCATCTCTGCATGGCTCTTCTTCAACTGGGAAACGTGAAACACATCATGAACTCTTGACAGTCCTTCGGGTGACTCCAACTTGTTGGTAACTTCTCCCATACGCTCCAAAACTCAGTATGGTCCTATGAATCTCGGGGCTAACTTTCTCTTAACTCCAAATCGTTTTAATCCTCGCAGAGGGGACACACGAAGACATGCTCTGTCTCCAATTTCATAGACTACCTCCTTGCGTTTTTGAGTCTGCATAACTATTGTGCCTGGACTGAGCTACCTTCAGTCTATCTCGAAGCAACTTAACATTCTCTTCTGACTCCTTGATCATATTTAGTCCAAACAACTGACGGTCTCGAACTTCATCCCACATCAACGTGTCTGGCTCCTTCTCCCATACAAAGCTTAAAAAGGGGCCATCTTCAAACTGACTTGGTAACCTTTGTTGTATGAGAATTCCGCGTAAGGTAGATTATCATCCCTACTAGATCCATAATCTAGCACACACGCTCTCAACATGTCATCCAGAATCTGATTGACTCTCTTGGTATATCCATCCGTCATGCGGATGAAAGGTCATCTTGAACTCTAGCCTAGTACCCAAAGTCCGGTGCAAATTGATTCCAAAACTTTGAGGTAAACTGTGTTCCTCTACGATGGTCCTCGGAACTCCATGCAGACATACGATCCTTGTCAAATATATCCTGGCCAACTTTGCACCTATATAGGTGGTTTTCACTGGGATAAAGCGAGCCACTTTGTTCAAGCGAATCAACTACTACCCAGATAGTATCATATCCCGATCGGGTTCTGGGAAATCCGGTAATGAAATCCATGCCAAGCTTATCCCACTTCCATTCGGGTATCGGCATAGGCTGTAGTAATCCTGCCGCTTCGATGCTCGCTTTTACTCTCGACATACATCACCTACGACTATATACTCCGCAATATCCTTCTTCATACCAGTCCACCAGAAACACTCCTTCAAATCCAAATACATCTTGGTGTTTCCAGGGTGAATCGAGTATGGTGAGTCATGAGCCTCCTGAAGTATTAACTTCCTGATCTGTGCATTATTAGGCACATATACACGATCCTCGAACCATAAGGTGTTGTGCTCATCCTTACGAAAACCTTCGGCCTTTCCTTTGCTCATCCTCTCTTTTACCTCAGCAATCTCTTTGTCATCCTTCTGAGCTTCACGGATTTTTCCCAACAATGTAGACTAAACTTCCATTGCTGCAACAAAACCTTTGGGAACAATCTCCAACCGAAGTTCCCTGAGATCCTCAGCTAACTCCTTTGATAATCCTCCGATTATGAGGGTATTCGTCTTTGTTTTCTTTATGGTTGTGTCCTATTTCTCCACAAATCTTGCATGCACTTTCTCCATATCATTTCCATAAGGCTTCAACTTCTGGGACACAAGCCGAGACTTTAACAAAGTCCACTTAAATTCTTTCCAAGTGGTTATTCCTTGTCATCCATTGATGGTTTGGTACATCCTCCACCCAGGTAGCAACACCTGTTTCAAAGCACTAAAGGGCATGCTGGGTCATATACTTTCCAGCTATAGGGTTATTCTCCATATGATCTTCCAAGTTCTGAATTCATCGGTCTGTCTCCAATTGACTCATTGGTCCAGAAAATACAAGCTCATCTCCATTCATCCTCTATTGGGTCCATGGGTTTGGGGTGGGATAAGAGAGATAGACAGGGATACACACAAGACAAACAATAGTTTTGAAAAGACAGGTTTTATTGTGGCTATCGGAAAAACATCAAACAAATGACAGCTCACAATCGTCGTATCTAACGAAGGTATATAACTGGGGTTTGGTCTTCTAAGGGTCAATAAATCTTTAACGTCATCAACTCTTCAAGTCTTGTTCATGTCTACGATGGCTTCTTCTGATCATGCTTGTCCTTCTCAAGTTCTTTTGCCAGATTATCTCTGTTGACGCGAAGTTTCTCGCGACGTCCTTTAATATTTCTGGAGTTGCATTCCAAACTTCTGGTTTCAACTTCCTTGACATGGACCATGATCCTCATCGCCCTTCGCCTCGATTTAATCTCGATGTCTCAAGGTTTTGCTCCTCTAGCTTGGCTATTTCAGCTTACGGGTCCCGAAGTTTCTTCACGAAATACTTCTTTGTCGAATATAGCTTCCTGCAAGTCCATCTTAAAATCCTTGATGTAATGCTCCAGATCCTGGTGATACACCAGCTAAGGTTAAACTTCACCTCTTGATGATAGGTGCTCCATCAGCCTTCTACCATCCAATCCTTCCATGCATATGCATGCTTAACTCAGCACGGTGACAATAGCATAAATGGACGATAACATCATGGATAGCCGTCTTTACGCTCTTGTCATTTCCATGAGCTATCTCTCCATAGTTGATATCTCCTGCCTTAGGGTTTTCCTTGACAGAACTTTGAATTTCTAACTCTCCATGCTCCGGTCTTTCTCCAAAACACCTTGATCTCCGGTATTGATAACTTCCATGGTCCGTCAAATTCCATAAGCGTAACCTTCCTAGGTCATAAGATCTGGGAATTCTTCAGAGCCTTCAAAATCTCCTAGTCTTCGGAGTCTTCAACACTTGTAGTTTCCATTTACACGGTAAAATCCTCTTCATTCCAAATGGTCTTAGTTGTGCGATATCTTGTCTCCTTGGAGTGGTCTCATCACCGAATCTTCGAGTGGTCAAAAGGAAAAGGGTATGGTCTCACTAAAAGGGAATATTTGAATAAGCTCAGAAGAGAAGAAAGGTAAAAGATTCTTTTGAAAATGAAGTTGTAGAGAAAAATCTTTCCTATGGGCTTGTCAGTTTCTAGGGTCACGTCCTACAGTTAACATGTGCTCTGATACCATCTTGTAGCGACCAATTCGAATGGATCAAGTCTACGTGCTTAAGTGTCATCCTCGGATCGGTATGTCGACACACACAAGATTTCGAGGATTTATAACAGAGGTAAATCACATGTGTAAATAACGTAAATACTATTACCTCAATCCAAAATATAGCGGAAGCAACAAGGCTGTGGATTCCCATCAACACCAACGGCAAAGTTGAGTGTAGAAATCGTAACCCTAACGTATCATTTACTCGTAAATGCGAAAAGTGCGCAACATGAAAAGTTGCAGCCCGAAAACGGGTCAGCACATGGAATATGCTGGCAATGTAACACATAGAGAGTAAAAAAATAAGCTATACTACATGCATATATGGCTGGTGGAAAGGCTATATGGTTATAAGGTTTTGCGTAAAGCCAATTTTTCCCTACTGCAAAGGAATAAATTTATCTAACTATCATGGTGGTTGTTAAACATTGAGAATGGTTGTGACAAAGATCCTCAATCCCAATTAAAAGTACTCATTAACAACCCAACAATATTAATTAGAGTAACATGATGAGATCAACTGGATAATCCAAGTACTAGATACTCGAGATGTCCGTAACCGGGGACACGGCTAATCATAATTAGTTTATACACTCTGCAGAGGTTTGCGCACTTTTCCCCACAAGACTCGATCGCCTCCGTTGGATTTCACACACTACATGATGTTTGAGAAACGGATGACCGAGAGAGAGTCTTTCAGAAGCGCTATCACCTTACATGTGGGTAGACCGTACCAACCTACAACCCCTACATCTGCTAGTCTACCCGTAAGAGTTCGCACAACTTAATCAACTATGCCAGAGCCCATAATGGCTTGTGGCTGCACATGGAAGTTTCTAGTTTGAATAATCTCATGATCCCTTTGAGCCTGGGTGGCGGTCCGAAGAAATACAGGCAAGTCCTGATATAAACCAGGTGCCTCAATCCATCCAGATGTGTGTTTAAGTTGCCACCTTAAATAAACCATGAAATAACAATCTCACATCTATCGTGGATACACTCACCCAAACCACATCTACAACATAGCATAGCATAATAAGCAAACGTAGAAGTAACTCCCAAGGGTTTGATAATAAAACAGGTAATAGGTACTACCTCAACTACTTCCCAAAATCCCACAATTTAATTAGATCCTAATCATGCAATGTTTGAGGATAGATCTAATGCATAAAAACTGGGTAGTAGAAAAGGTATGATCAAAGTGTTACTTGCCTGCAATGTTGATGAAGATGATTCGCACTCAAAACTCTTGATAGTTCTACTCGTCACACTCTGGTCAATCTATCGTAAGCAATCAATAGTAACCACACATAAGCAATCACTCAAAAGATCAAAAAGAACGAAGAGAACAACTCGGAAAACATCAAAACCAAGCAAATAACTCTTGCAACATAAAACAATTTCTAACAGTACCAAAATTATATGAATTTGGCCTTATCAGAAAGTTTAGGTCAAGAGCTTCGATTTGCAAACAGAATCAACTCAAACGGAGTTACGGAACTCAAGTTATGAACAAAAGAAGTTTGAATATGAATCTGAACAAATTTCGAAATTTGAAAATTTCAAAAAGTTGACGTGACAGGTTAACTGGATAGGTGAAAACAAGACGAAACTATAGGCGCTTGTTTTATCTAATTTGGATGAACGAGTAAAAAGTTATGGCTATTTAAAAAATCAGGGCCAAGCTGTTTTACGGAAGAAAAAATAAGCTATGAAAAAAAAATATAAAGAAATATACCTTTATAAGGTAGAGAAAAGACAACTTCGGAGAGGGAAGAAGTCGCGCCGGGGAGGAGAAACATATTTTTTTTTAAGGAATCTAGTCAAACCAAAATATTGATTTAACCCGAATCGGATGATTTTGTGAGGCTCTATGGGTCTATATTTATTAGTGGAAAAGAGGCTTAGGGGTCAAAAGCTAGGTAATGTGAGACTAAACGTATACATACGCAGATAAATTTCAAAAAAAATCATGCGTATTGGGCTAAGACTTCGGCCAGGCCGCGCGCGTGTACGTATTGTTTTTTTTTTGAATGAAGGAAGAAAAAAAACTGAAAGGGAAAAGCTGGCTGGGCCTGGCCCATTTGGGAGGAGGGAAAAAAAGGAGCGCCCATGCTACTATGCTGCGCACGTGGGCGACAGTTAGTCCCAGGCGCACGCGTAGTTTTTTTTAGAAACAGAAAAGGAAATCTGAATAAATAAAACCAAAATACAATTTTATATAGGCATATTATATATCAAAATTTTCAGAAAAAGATTTCCTACAAGCTGAACATTATTCTAGCTTCAAATAAAATACACACAAATTCAAATAAAACAAGGAGTGCTTCTGCTCTAGAAAAATCCAATGAAAATCATTTTAAAAATACCAAAATTAATTCAAATTTATTTCTCTCCAATTTTCTGATGTAGGGAATCATGTTACCCTATTTTCCATGTATTTTATTTTTGGAGAAAATAATTTGAATAAAACTCAAATAACTCCAAATTGAAAATAAATTCAAAAGAACTTTGAATTTTAATTCTTTGAAACTCCCAACTCATATTTCATATGTTTTGAAGAAGTCATTTTATCTTCGCTCGTGAAAATCATTGAGTTGCATAAAGTTTCAGAATTGGAAATATTCTCAAATGAAATTCAAATATTTTCAACACCCCTTGTCATTTAAATAAATGGAAGAAGTCATGTCATCTTCTCTCCAGGGTTTTGTGGTGAAAAGAATTTGAATTCACGGAAAGCATAAAAGCAAAAATGAAAGTTTGGGAAAGTCATTTTATTCCCTCTCATTTAACTTTCAAAAAGTTTCAAATTCACTCACTTTCAGTCAATCAATCAAACAATCAATCAAAACTATCTATTTGTTTATAACATTCCAAAATTTAGAATTTTGGGATGTTACATGGGCAAGCTCGGACTCTCGCGTCCTCGAGTCAAGCTCCATGGACTCATGCTTCTTGACGAGCACCTGGAGCTCTTGCTGCACCTCACCTACCCGGGCTTCGTGTCTTTCTCGCTCAGTGCGCTCCTTGGACGCTTTGTTTTCGGCCTCGGACAGCGCCTTCTTGAGGGTCGCCACTTCGGTCGTGGCCCACAGGAAAATTCATGATGATCCTATTATTCTGCAACCAACTCTTTCTTTTTTCATATTGACAAGGTATTGTTTACCTTTGTTCTCCTCGAGCCGCCTCTTGGCAAGGCCGAGCTCTTCCTTGGATCGCTCAAGGTCCTGCTGTAGTGTGGCCACCTCCTCAGTACGTGCGGTAGCCGCCAGCAGGGAAGCCTGCAGATTCACATAGACATACTATAATTAGACTCCTGCGATTTTTATTCGATCCTCTATTCGGGTTTTCTTCACGAACGCCAAACAGAGCATCAGGGGCTACTATCTATGCGGTGATATTTCCTTAGAATTTAATTACTTACCTCAAAGCCTGTTAGGAGACTGGCGCAAGCTTCAGTTAGTCCGCTTTTGGTGGACTGAACCTTCTCCATCACTGCACTCTCTTCGTCGATGGAAGCTCCTTGGAGCGCTTCCAGCAAGTTGTCTGGTGCCTCTAGATGGACAGAGGTCACCGGCACGGGCGGCTTGCCCCTCTTCGCAGGGTCGCTGACGAGTCCGAAACACTTGAAGGTTCCGACACGGTGTTCGGCCGAGGCCGAACTTCGAGCCCATGGGAGTCTTGCTCTTTGCGCCTGTGGTCCGGAGTGTCGCCTTGAGGCGCCTCCAGGACTACCTCCCCCGGCTCGGTGCCCTTTGAGACAACACCTCGGCGTTGTCCGTAGGGCGAGGGTGGAGGTGGTCGGAAGTGAATCACTATTCATATCCGACGGGTCCAAAGAACCATCCCACGAAGATACGTCGATATGGGCTTGGCACGGACTGCATAATCATGTTCGGCGTGATGAGAAGCAGTGCAATAAAATATATCAAGAATTATTATGGTATCTGGATACTTACGACTTCGCCAGGGGATTGTCCCTAGGCAACCACTCGTCGTCGCTGTGGGCGGCGGTCGTGGAGCTGTCCGGAAAGAGGGTCCTTCCTTTCTTGGACCCTTCGGCCTCCCCGGTTGGGGCGGCCTTCCTTTTCTTGTCTCCCTCGGCTGGGGGAGAACTTTCCTGTTCCTCCTCGTCGTCGTGGGAGGAGTGCGCCTCGAAGTGTTCGGACGATGAGTCCAACACAACCTTGCGCCGAAGACCCTGTCGGGTCCCCGTGGCCTTCTTCTTGGCCGTCTTCGCTGGCACCTCGTAAGGTGCCGGAGTTAGCATCTCCGTCAGGAGAGCGTCTGCTGGATCTTCGGGTAGGGGGGCTGGGCAGTCAATCCGCTCGGCCGTTTCCACCCAGTCCTGTCAAAGGCATGAGGGCTTAGATCCTGCATATGATTAAACTGAGGAAACTAAACATCTTGTGATGTGTGAAAACCTACCGGATTGGCGCGGAGCTTTGCGCCGAGCCCGCGGTCCTCGGTAAGGGGAGGAGGTACCTCGGCGCCTTTAAACAACACCTTCCTGACGTCCTTGTGCGTCGTGTCGAAAAGCTCCTGCAATGTCTGGTGCTCGGCCGGGTCGAACTCCCACAAACTGAATACCCGTTGTTGACACGGGAGGATCCGACGGAAGATCATGACCTGGACCACGTTGACAAGCCTGATTTTCCTGTTCATCATGTTCCTGATGCAGGTTTGGAGTCCGGTCAGCTCTACCGGGTTACCCCAGGACAGGCCCTTCTCTTTCAGGAGGTGAGCCACATGGGGATTCCGGATCGGAACTCGGGGGCCGCCACCCAGTTGGTGTCGCGCGGCTCGGTGATGTAGAACCACCCCGATTGCCACCCCTTTATTGTCTCCACATAGGAGCCCTCGAGCCATGTGACATTGGGCATTTTGCCCACCATGGCGCCGCCACATTTTGCTTGCTGGCCGCCTACAACCTTCGGCTTGACATTGATTGTCTTCAGCCAAAGGCCGAAGTGGGGCTGGATGCGGAGGAAGGCCTCGCACACGACAATAAATGCCGAGATGTTGAGGATGAAGTTCGGGGCCAGGTCATGGAGGTCCAGCCCGTAGTAGAACATGAGGCCGCAGACGAATGGGTGGAGAGGAAATCCCAGTCCGCGGATGAAGTGGGTGAGGAAGACTACCCTCTCGTAAGGTTCCGGGGTAGGGACGATCTTCCCCACGTCGGGCAGCCCGTGCGTGATGTCCGCAGCCAGGTATCCGGCTCCCCGCAGCTTCTTGATGTCCTCCTCCGTGACGGAGGATTTCATCCACTTGCCTCCCGCTCCAGACATGATTCGAGCGGTTGGAGGAGAAAAGGTGCAAGCTTGGGCGTTGGAGCTCGAGTGCGCAAGAATGGATATGCGAGAGGGAAGAAGGCGTGGGTGAAAAAGGCGAAGTCCTTATCCCTTTATAAAGGCGGACGAAACTATGCGCCCCCACTTGCCTAGTAAAACTCGCTTGATCCCCAAGCGACATAATTGATGGCGTGGTTGGGTTACCCACGTCCGTATTGATGAGAATCCCGTGATAAGGGGACACGATCTCTGCTTCGACAAGACGTGCCTAGGAAACTGCCTCGCGATATGTGCAGTGGCTGGTTGTGAAAAACGGTTCGAATAATGACCGGGCCATGGTGTGGTGTCATGCTATAATGCGTTGGCAGATTAGATTTGTGGAAATATTATTCTCTCTACGATGGTGTGGGGAACTTGTTTTGCAGAGCCGGCACTATCCTTGTGTTCAAGATCTTCTATGGAGTATTCAGAGGAGGAACCCGCCTTGCAATGCCGAAAACAATCTGCGCGCCGGACTCATCGTCATTGAAGCCTGGTTCAGGGGCTACTGAGGGAGTCCTAGATTAGGGGGTATCCGGACAGCCGGCTATATCCTTTGGCCGAACTATTGGACTATGAAGATACAAGATTGAAGACTTCGTCTCGTGTCCGGATGGACTCTCTTGGCGTGGAAGGCAAGCTTGGCGATACAGATATGTAGATCTTCTTCTGTTGTAACTGACTCTGTGTAACCCTAGCCCCCTCCGGCGTCTATATAAACCGGAGGGTTTAGTCCGTAGGAGAAGAACAATCTATGAAGATACAAGATTGAAGACTTCGTCTCGTGTTCGGATGGGACTCTCTTGGCGTGGAAGGCAAGCTTGGTGATACGGATATGTAGATCTCCTTCTATTGTAACCGACTCTGTGTAACCCTAGCCCCCTCCAGTGTCTATATAAACCGGAGGGTTTAGTCCGTAGGACAAGAACAATCAAACCATAGGTTAGCTTCTAGGGTTTAGCCTCTACGATCGCGTGGTAGATCAGCTCTTGTAATACTCGTATTCATCAAGATCAATCAAGTAGGAAGTAGGGTATTACCTCCATAGAGAGGGCCCGAACCTGGGTAAACATCGTGTCCCTTGCCTCCTGTTACCATCCGCCTTAGACGCACAGTTCGGGACCCCCTACCCGAGATTCGCCGGTTTTGACACCGACACCGACCATCACATGTGGGGAGGCACATGACGAGGTTGCCGACGCCCAAGACTTTGACGGCGTTCAGCAGCCTGGCGTCGTTCCCGGCGGAGGCAACCGAGGTTGAAGTGCTGGAGCAGGATGTCGTCCCCGGATCCTCCGAAAATTGATTAAGTTCAGTATCCTCCCAAGTCCCGACCCATTCCCATCCCCAGCCACCGGCGGCCCAATGTGACCTGAGGCGCACCACATAGCTCTTGCCTCGTGCTTCCATGGAGCGCATGCCGGAGCAGCGGCCGCCAAACCTCTTCGATGCCGTTGGCGTCGAGGACCGGCTCAGCGCACTGCCGGACGACCTCCTCATCCACATCCTCCTCAAGCTCCGGGACGCCCACGTCGTCGCTCGGACCAGCGTCCTCGCCCCGCTGGCGCCACATCTAGGCTCACCTGCCGGAGCTCCACTTCCTTGCCGCCACTAACCCCGACGGCATACGCGCCGCCCTCGCCTCCCATGATGCCCCGGACCGAGGCCACCTCTCCGTTGCCGCCATCGAGGCCACTCCCGAATCCGAATCGACAGAAAATGCGGATCCCATCCGGTTGGCTGTAGAGTAGACCGCGTCCGCCTCAGGATGGTCATAGCTGCATAGCTCGACGCGGAATCCATGGTGGCGTACCGGTGCCGGCCCGTCCATGGCGGCGAGGTACCGACGTAGGCGGCACTGTGGATGAGCAGTACGACACCTACGCGGGGGTGGGGGATGGACAAGTTCTCGCGTTCATCGACGCCCGGTGGTGGTGGAGGGAGACGCCATGCCCGTCCTCATCAGCGTTCAATATGATTTGTTTTTGAAAAATAAGTTCGATGAAAATGAAAGATCAGTTCAACCGCTCGAAGTTGTTAGTTCAAGTAGGGTAACAGAATAATATTCTGTTACGCGTAACAGAATAATATTCTGTTAGCCCAGATGTGTGTATATATATATACATATATATACACACATATATATATACTCCATCAATTTTGGCCTTTTCTAGTCGATCCCCTAAACTTAACGTTGTAAGCTTCAATTTGATCAAGTTCATAGCAGGTTCAACTGAAAGTAGCATGCATTCAAAAATAAACATAGATAGTTTTGCATAACCGAACATAAAACATAAATTTAAACTAAGCTAAACAACTTTCGATTGAAGTAGAGGTCGATCCAATCCTTCCTCGTCATGTACGGTGTGCCGCGAGCCGGGTCCGGGCCGGTGTCGTTGTCAGGGTCGTTGGGGAAGGCACTCCTCCACTCGTCGACGTCGATCTCCTCGTCCTCAGGGCCCACCTCGACGCCCTCCGCACCGCCGTCGCTGCTGCCTTCGACCTCGTCATCGGAGGAGAGCGCAATAACCTCGCCACCCTCCGCGTCGCCATCCTCATCGCCTTCGACCTCATCATCGGAGGAGAGCGCGAGAACCTCGCCACCCTCCGCACCAGCAAAGATTGCTCGCTTCGCCTCCATGAGCTCCGGATGCTACCGGCGGAGCTCTTGCATGTAGGCCTCATCGGCGGCCTCGGCCTCGAGGAGCTCCCACGCCTCGCGGTCCTTCGGTGTCATAGCAGAGCTCACCATCCCTGGCTTCAGCGGAACGACGTCGACTGAAAATGTGCCGATGGGGAAATTGAGCCTAGCCGCCGTGCCATGGTAGCGGACCTGCCAGCGGTCGAACTCCATGGCCACGAGCTCGGCCGTGTGGAAGCTACCGAGCCATCGACGGGTGTGGGTCTCCTGATCTATAATCTCGGCGACCCACGTCCCCCACCACCGCTCTCAGACCCCGAGGTAGGACCTCGTCGGCTGCCGGGTCCGAGGGAGGACAGGGGAGTCCTCGAACCAGCGTAGGGGCACGGCGGCGGGTGGACCGGGGGACCGGCGACGGCGGATCGAGCCCGCGGAGGACGACGGGGAAACCTCAACGGCCACCTTGCTGGCATCGGTCGAAAAGGCCGCGATAAACCTCTTTTTGGCCATTGGCTCCTTGAGCTCCCCGGCACACAGGCAGAGGTTGAGATGGAGGCGCTGACGATGGCGGCGACTTACCAATGGTTTCGAGGGTTGTGTGTGTCTGTGTGAGTGGAGGTTTTGGGGAGTGTGTGGTGTGTGTGGATGGGGGCGGGGAGGTGGGGGGCAAGGTGGTGTTTGAGGAAATACTACGGCAACTGAAAATTTTACTAGGCGGGAGTAACAAGGCGGGGCTACTGAAAATTTGGATCAAGGGCGAGCAGATATTTTTGAGATTGCGAGGAATGCATAGGCGGGAGTAAAATCCCTGGGCTACTAAAAATTTGAATCAAGGGACTGAAGCAGAGCGGGAGTAACAAACATCGCACACGGTCCGCACATACTAATCGTGTGTTATCAAACATTAAAACCTTCCAGGCGGTAGATATTTTTGAGATTACGAGGCAGTAATATTTTCGAGATTGCGAGGGATGCAGAGGCAGGAGTATTTGGGGAGCGAGCTAGTGTGCTTGACACGCCGGCTGTGGACTGTAGCCAACGCACCTTCTCGCGTAAGCCATAGGCGTACTATACATAGAGGGTGCTCCAGGATATTTTGTACTACATCTCACACAGTTGGTGATAATAAGCTGTGTGGGATCTACTTGATTTTTCATCTTGATTTGAATTACATAATGGGGTCACAGCGGCAATGGACGGTGTTTGAATTGCTAGACCTTTTATCTGCAGTGAACATGCAACTATATGTGTGTCGTAAAAGAATTGGAATTATTCAGGGTTTGTTTGTACATTTTATATATTAAACTGGTTTTCTAGCAATTTCAGGTGCACAATTCAAAATTAAACTACATGCACATGGTCCGATGCATATAAATTGGTTGAAAAATCAAATTTGTGTCCTTGGGTGCATGCTTAGGTCCCATGAAAGAAATGGGAATGAATTTCAAACACCAGGGCACTGTTGATTGCCGGCAAAACGTTGAGATACCTGGTTTTTAAATTCTAGTAAATCAGAAACTCGTCTGAAATTCATGAAACTTGGCGTGGTATCATGGAGCGGCATCAACAGGTTTGGGTATAAGCTTCTCACAAACCAGAGCTTCTCGCAACAAGCGTGATGGTTTCAGTATGGAATGTGCCACCTTTGGGGACGAAACGATATCCGTTGCCTCTTAATTGCTTTCAAAAAATTTCTAGTGCCAACATAGAACAACAGGAGTGTTGTGTTAAGTTTTGGAATTTTTCGGGGTTCGTTTGTACATTTTTATACACTAACTAGGTTTTCTAGGCATTTTATGAGCATAATTCAAATTTGAAATACATGCACATGCTCCAGTGCATACAAATTGGTTGAAAATCAAATCTGTGTCCTTGGGTGCATTGCTACCTCTTGAGCACTGCGTTGGTTTTCCCTTGAAGAGGAAAGGGTGATGCATTAAAGTAGCGTAAGTATTTCCCTCAGTTTTTGAGAACCAAGGTATCAATCCAGTAGGAGATCACGCTTGAGTCCCACGCACCTACACAAACAAATAAAAACCTCGCAACCAACGTGATAAAGGGGTTGTCAATCCCTTCACGGTCACTTAAGAGAGTAAGATCTGATAGATATGATAAGATAATATTTTTTGTATTTTTATGATAAAGAGAAATAAAGATGCAAAGTAAAATATGAGGCAATAAAATAGCGAAGTGTTGGAAGATTAATATGATGGAAAATAGACCCGGGGGCCATAGGTTTCACTAGTGGCTTCTCTCAAGAGCATAAGTATTACGGTGGGTAAATGAATTACTGTCGAGCAATTGATAGAATTGAGCATAGTTATGAGAATATCTAGGTATGATCATGTATATAGGCATCACGTCCGTGACAAGTAAACCGAAATGATTCTGCATCTACCACTATTACTCCACACATCGACCACTGTCCAGCATGCATCTAGAGTATTAAGTTCATAAGAATAGAGTAATGCTTTAAGTAAGATGGCATGATGTAGAGGGATAAACTCATGCAATATGATATAAACCCCATATTTTTATCCTTGATGGCAACAATACAATACGTGTCCTTTTCCCTACTGTCACTGGGATCGAGCACCGCAAGATTGAAACCAAAGCTAAGCACTTCCCCCATTGCAAGAAAGATCAATCTAGTAGGCCAAACCAAACTGATAATTCGAAGAGACTTGCAAAGATAACCAATCATACATAAAAGAATTCAGAGGAGATTCAAATATTGTTCATAGATAATCTTGATCATAAACCCACAATTCATCGGATCTCGACAAACACACCGCAAAAGAAGATTACATCGAATAGATCTCCAAGAAGATCGAGGAGAACTTTGTATTGAGATCCAAAGAGAGAGAAGAAGCCATCTAGCTAATAACTATGGACCTGAAGCTCTGAGGTAAACTACTCACACGTCATCGGAGAGGCTATGGTGTTGATGTAGAAGCCCTCCGTGATCAATTCTCCCTCCGGCGGAGCGCCGGAAAAGGCCCCAAGATGGGATCTCACGGGTACAGAAGGTTGCGGCGGTGGAAATAGTGTTTTGGCTCCGTATCTGATGGTTTGGGGGTACGTAGGTATATATAGGAGGAAGAAGTACGTCGGTGGAGCAACAAGGGGCCCACGAGGGTGGAGGGCGCGCCTGGGGGAGGTAGGCGTGCCCCCCTACCTCGTGCCTTCCTTGTTGATTGCTTTATGTAGACTCCAAGTCCTCTGGATCACGTTTGTTCCGAAAATCACGTTCCCGAAGGTTTCATTCCGTTTGGACTCCGTTTGATATTCTTTTCCTTCAAAACACTGAAATAGGCAAAAAAACTACAATTTGGGCTGGGCCTCCGGTTAATAGGTTAGTCCCAAAAATAAAATAAAAGTGTATAATAAAGCCCATTAAACATCTAAAACAGAATATAATATAGCATGGAATAATAAAAAATTATAGATACGTTGGAGACGTATCAAGCATCCCCAAGCTTAATTCTTGCTCGTCCTCGAGTAGGTAAATGATAAAAACAGAATTTTTGATGTGGAATGCTACCTAGCATAATTTTCAATGTAATTCTCTTATTTGTGGTATGAATATTCAGATCCGAATGATTCAAGACAATTTTTTTAATATTGACATAAAAATAATAATACTTCAACAATACTAACTAAGCAATTATGTCTTCTCAAAATAACATGGACAAAGAAAGTTATCCCTACAAAATCATATAGTCTGGCTATGCTCTATCTTCACCAAACAAAATATTTAAATCATGCACAACCCTGATGACAAGCCAAGCAATTGTTTCATACTTTTGGTGTTCTCAAACTTTTTCAATCTTCACGCAATACATGAGCGTGAGCCATGGACATAGCACCTTATGTGGAATAGAATGGTGGTTGTGGAGAAGACAAAAAGGAGAAGATAGTCTCACATCAACTAGGCGTATCAACGGGCTATGGAGATGCCCATCAATAGATATCGATGTGAGTGAGTAGGGATTGCCATGCAAGGGATGCACTAGAGCTATAAGTATATGAAAGCTCAACAAAAGAAACTAAGTGGGTGTGCATCCAACTCACTTGCTCATGAAGACCTAGGGCATTTTGAGGAAGCCCATCATTGGAATATACAAGCCAAGTTCTATAATGAAATATTCCCACTAGTATATGAAAGTGATATCATAGGAGACTCTCTATCATGAAGATCATGGTGCTACTTTGAAGCACAAGTGTGGAAAAAGGATAGTAGCATTGTCCCTTCCCTCTTTTTCTCTCAATTTTTTTATTCGGGCCTTTTCTCCTTTTTATGGCCTCTTTTCCCTTTTTTATTTAATTTTTCGTCCGGAGTCTCATCCCGACTTATGGCGGAATCATAGTCTCCATCAACCTTTCCTCACTTGGGACAATGCTCTAATAATGATGATCATCACACTTTTTTATTTACTTACAACTCAAGAATTACAACTCAATACTTAGAACAAAATATGACTCTATGTGAATGCCTCCGGCGGTGTACCGGATATGCAATGAATCAAGAGTGACATGTATGAAAGAATTATGAACGGTGGCTTTTCCACAAATACGATGTCAACTACATGATCATGCAAAGCAATATGACAATGATGGAGCGTGTCATAGTAACGGAACGTTGGTAAGTTGCATGGCAATATATCTCGGAATGGCTATGGAAATGCCATGATAGGTAGGTATGGTGGGTGTTTTGAGGAAGGTATATGGTGGGTGTATGATACCGGTGAAAAGTGCACGGTATTAGAGAGGCTAGCAATGGTGAAAGGATGAGAGTGCGTATAATCCATGGACTCAACATTAGTCATAAAGAACTCATATTCTTGTTGCAAAAATCTACAAGTTATCAAAGCAAAGTATTACGCGCAATCTCCTAGGGGGATAGATTGGTAGGAAAAGACCATCGCTCGTCCCCGACCGCCACTCATAAGGAAGACAATCAATAAATAAATTATGCTCCGACTTCATCACATAACGGTTCACCATACGTGCATGCTACGGGAATCACAAACTTTAACACAAGTATTTCTCATATTCACAACTACTCAACTAGCATGACTCTAATATCACCATCTTCATATCTCAAAACAGTTATCAAGCATCAAACTTCTCATAATATTCAACACACTCATAAGAAAAAAAATACTAATCTTGGATGCCTATCATATTAGGACTAATTTTTATGATTAAAGCAAATTACCATGCTGTTTTGTAGGACTCTCAAAATAATATAAGTTAAGCATGAGAGAACAAAAGTTTCTATAAAACAAAACCACCGCCGTGCTCTAAAAGATATAAGTGAAGCACTAGAGCAAAAAACTATATAGCTCAAAAGATATAGGTGAAGCACATGGCAAATGCCAAATAATGTAATGCGAGGGATAAGAGTTTTTGATGGGTACTTGGTATGTCTTGACTTGTGCGTAGACTCGACAACGGCACCAAAAATGGCTTGTTGTTGGGAGTCAAATCTTGACTTGACTTGGCGCTAATCTCCCCGGCAACAGCGCCAGAAATCCTTCTTGCTACCTCTTGAGCACTGCGTTGGTTTTCCCTTGAAGAGGAAAGGGTGATGCAGTAAAGTAGCGTAGGTATTTTCCTCAGTTTTTGAGAACCATGGTATCAATCCAGTAGGAGATCATGCTCGAGTCCCACGCACCTACACAAACAATAAGAACCTCACAACCAACGTGATAAAGGGGTTGTCAATCCCTTCACGGTCACTTACTAGAGTAAGATCTGATAGATCTGATAAGATAATATTTTTGGTATTTTTATGATAAAGAGATATAAAGATGCAAAGTAAAATAAATGGCAATAAAAATAGCTAAGTGTTGGAAGATTAATATGATTGAAAATAGACCCGGGGGCCATAGGTTTCACTAGTGGCTTCTCTCAAGAGCATAAATATTACGGTGGGTAAACGAATTACTGTCGAGAAATTGATAGAACTGAGCATAGTTATGAGGATATCTAGGTATGATCATGTATATAGGCATCACGTCCTTAACAAGTAGACCGAAACGATTCTGCATCTACTACTATTACTCCACACATCGACCGCTATCCAGCATGCATCTAGAGTATTAAGTTCATAAGAACAGAGTAATGCTTTAAGTAACATGACATGATGTAGAGGGATAAACTCATGCAATATGATATAAACCCCATCTTTTTATCCTTGATGGCAACAATACAATACGTGTTGTTTCCCCTACTGTCACTGGAATCGAGCACCGCAAGATTGAACCCAAAGATAAGCACTTCTCCCATTGCAAGAAAGATCATTCTAGTAGGCCAAACCAAACTGATAATTCGAAGAGACTTGCAAAGATAACCAATCATACATAAAAGAATTCAGAGGAGATTCAAATATGGTTCATAGATAATCTTGATCATGAACCCTCAATTCATCGGATCTTGACAAATACACCGCAAAAGAAGATTACATCGAATAGATCTCCAAGAAGATCAAGGAGAACTTTGTATTGATATCCAAAGAGAGAGTAGAAGCCATCCAGCTAATAACTATGGACCCGAAGGTCTGAGGTAAACTACTCACACGTCATTGGAGAGGCTATGGTGTTGATGTAGAAGCCCTCCATGATCAATGCCCCCTCCGGCGGAGCGCCGGAAAAGGCCCCAAGATGGGATCTCAGGGTATGTAAGGTTGCGGCGGTGGAAATAGGGTTTTGGCTCCGTATCTGATGGTTTGGGGGTATGTAGGTATATATAGGAGGAAGAAGTACGTAGGTGGAGCAACGAGGGGCCCACGAGGGTGAAGGGCGCGCCTGGGGGAGGTGGGCGCGCCCCTACCTCGTGCCTTCCTCGTTGATTGCTTTACGTAGACTCCAAGTCCTCTGGCTCACGTTTGTTCCGAAAATCACGTTCCCAAAGGTTTCATTCCGTTTGGACTCGTTTGATATTCTTTTCCTTCGAAACACTGAAATAGGCAAAAAAATAGCAATTTGGCCTGGGCCTCCGGTTAATAGGTTAGTCCCAAAACTAATATAAAAGTGTATAATAAAGCCCATTAAACATCCAGAACAGAATAAAATATAGCATGGAACAATAAAAAATTATAGATACGTTGGAGACGTATGATGCATGCTTAGGTCCCATGCAAGAAAATGGAATGAATTTAAAACACCAGGCACTGTTGATTGCCGGCAAAACATTGAGATACCTGGTTTTTAAATTCTAGTAAATCCAGAACTCGCCTAAAATTCATGAAACTTTGCATGCTATCATGGAGCGGCATAAACATGCCGTGGTAATTTTTTTGTCCCATTTGGGGCAGGTTTGGGTATAAGCTTCTCACAAACCAGAGCTTCTCACAACAAGCGTGATGGTTTCGGTAGGGAACGATGCCACCGCTAGGATTGAAAACGATATCCGTTGCCTCTTATTGCTTTCAAAAAATTTCTAGTGTCAAGATAGAACAACAGGAGTGTTGTGTTTAATTTTGGAGTTTTTCAGGGTTCGTTTTGCCTTTTTATGCATTAATTGGGTTTCTAGGCATTTAATGTGCATAATTCAAATTTGAACTACAAGCACATGCTCCAGTGCACCAAAGTTGGTTGAAAAATCACATGTGTGTCCTTGAGTGAATTTCTAGGTCCCATGCAAGAAATGGGAATGAAATTCAAACACCAGGGCACTGTTGATTGCCGGAAAAACATTGAGATGCCTGGTTTTTAAATTCTAGTAAATCCAAAAGTCCTCTGAAATTCATGAAACTGGGCATGCTATCATGGAGCGGCATCAACATGTCGTGGTAAAAATTTGTCCCGTTTGGGGCAGGTTTGGGTATAAGCTTCTCACAAACCAGAGCTTCTCACAACGAGCGTGATGGTTTCGGTAGGGAACGTGCCACCTTTGGGGACGGAACGATATCCTTTGCCTCTTAATGCTTTCAAAAAATTTCTAGTGTCAACATAGAACAATAGGGGTGTTGTGTTTAATTTTGGAAATATTCGGGGTTTGTTTGGTCTTTTTATACATTAATTTGGTTTCTGGGCATTTAATGTGCATAATTCAAATTTGAACTACAAGTAGATGCTCCAGTGCACCAAAGTTGGTTGAAAAATCACATGTGTCCTTGAGTGAATTTCTAGGTCCCATGCAAGAAATGGGAATGAAATTCAAACACTGTATACTGTTGATTAAGAAAACATTGAGATGCCTAGTTTTTAAATTCTAGTAAATCCAAAAGTCCTCTGAAATTCATGAAACTTGGCATGCTATGATGGAGCGGCATCAACATGTCGTGGTAAAAATTTGTCCCATTTGGGGCAGGATTGGGTATAAGCTTCTCACAAACCAGAGCTTCTCACAACAAGCGTGATGGTTTCGGTAGGGAACGTGCCACCTTTGGGGACGGAACGATATCCGTTGCCTCTTATTGCTTTCAAATAATTTCTAGTGTCAACATAGAACAATAGGAGTGTTGTGTTTAATTTTGGAATTTTTTCAGGGTTCGTTTGGCCTTTTTATACATTAATTGAGTTTCTGGGCATTTAATGTGCATAATTCAAATTTGAACTACAAGCGCATGCTCCAGTGCACTAAAGTTGGTTGAAAAATCACATGTGTGTCCTTGGGTGAATTTCTAGGTCCCATGGAAGAGATGGGAATGAAATTCAAACACGAGGGCACTATTGATTGCCGGCAAAACGTTGAGATACCTGGTTTTTAAATTCTAGTAAATCCAAAACTCGTCTAAAATTCATGAAACTTGGCATGCTATCATGGAGCGGCATCAACATGCCATGGTAAAAATTTGTCCCATTTGGGGCAGGTTTGGGTATAAGCTTCTCACAAACTAGAGGTTCTCACAACAAGTGTGATGGTTTCGGTATGGAATGTGCCACCTTTGGGGTCGGAATGATATCTGTTGCCTCTTATTGCTTTCAAAAACATTCTAGTGTCAACATAGAACAACAGTAGTGTTGTGTTTAATTTTGAAATTTTCGGGGTTCGTTTGGCCTTTTTACACATTAATTGAGTTTCTGGGCATTTAATGTGCATAATTCAAATTTGAACTACAAGCACATGCTCCAGTGCACCAAATTTGGTTGAAAAATCACATGTTTGTCCTTGGGTGAATTTCTTTGTCCCATGCAAGAGATGGGAATGAAATTCAAACATCTGGGCGTCGTGGCTTGGCCGGAAAGATTGAGAAATTTGGTTTTCTAATTCCTGTAAATCCAAAACACGCCTGAAAATCATGAAACTTGGCATGGTGTCATGACATGGCACCAACATGCTGTGGTAATTTTTCTATCCGATTTGCGAAGGCGCACACATTAACAATCAACAAAGTCATTTTGGAACAAGTGCTGTCACGTTACAAATCGGAAACACAAGTATTATTGAAACCATGGGCGTTCTACTTTCCAATTACGTGCCGCCACGCGTCCCATTTTTTTATTGGCCAGGATGTACCATGCGGGGTAGCTATTTGAGTACCTGCGCGTGCTCATCGGGAGGAGAGCCCTTTGACCGCTACCCGCCGAGCACCTCCGTCCCAATGTCTCCATTAATGGGGCCCGAGCCCCAGTTCTACGGCGTAGCTATATATCTCACTGGACTGAGATTTAAGAGAGAAAAATGAAAATCTGAAAAGAAAATTTTGCACGGATCTTGATGTAAAATCCGACGGACCTATATAGCGTCAACTGTGACTTATAGCAATCATGATGAATATAAGGACGATGACAGTGGATAATAATTGTCTTACATATTTAGGAACATAATAAAAAAAATCCACATGCGGCAACGCCCGAAATACACAAGGGCAAAAGAAGAAGGAAGACAACGATCTGGCTCGCTGATCTCTACTTTCTTGATGCGTTGCCGCAGGCCGCGGGAACTAGTCCCCACGGCGAGCGGCGATGAGCCCTTTCTTGTCCTCAAGATGCTGCTTGAGAGCATCCACGGATTCCTCCACCAGCCTTCTACGCTCGATGCGCAACATGGCATTGTCGTCCATAAGTTTCTCGACGACGACGCCGATCCTCTTCAACAAGGCAGTGGTCTCCTCTTGCTGCTCCACACTTCCGACGATCTTCGCCCTCAGCAGGTCGCGCTCGGCCAGGAGCTTCGCATTGCTCTCATTTAGTTGTCGGATGACGCCGGTAGCCTATTCAAAAGAGGCTTTCATGTCATCCTGCAACCTCGCCAAGCCAGAGATCTAATCCATCTAGCTATGCACGATTGCATGCATGCGCCTGTAAGAGTCCTCTCCTGCCCGCGAGACATTTTCCCAGGCCGCCGCAGCATGGGAGGACATATCTGCTGCATTCGCGGTGCGGCGGGACATCTATTCCGCTTCCGCGGCATGACAGGACCTCTGTGCTGCTACAGCCACGCGGCGGGATATGCCGGCTACGTTCACGGCGAGGCGGGACATCTCACATGCTTCCGCTTCCATGATCGCATCTCCATGGTGGCAATCTCTCGACCGAGAGCTCACGCTGGCCATGGCAGACGCAAGGGAACGATGATGATTGACATGCTTGTTTTTGTGGATGAGGAGTTGCGGAGGAATGTGCAGTCATCTTGGAGCAGTAGTATTTATAACCGAGTACTAATACGCTCCTATGTGGGAAACTGTTTAGGTTTTGATCGGTGTGAACAGGTTTGCAATTTGGAATATGACGGGACGCAGGCTCAAAATTTACTGACGGTTATAAGTGTGGCACTATTCCCGGAAGGCGTAACATGGGCACGTACGCCTTCTTGGCCGTGTACATGGCGTTTGCACCATAGGGTGCACCGCAATAGGCAACGTCCACACACGTCTTGTTCTAACAAACATGCGCGCTCGTTATTACCATCGCGCACGCTTCTTTTAATTAGAATGTGTGTGCCCGTCTAGCGCACACACCTTGATCTACCAAGTGGCACCCGGTACAGGTGGGCTTGGGACAGACTAGGCACCATGGCACGGTGTACCAAGCATAGAACCACCCGTCGAGGTGGGCTTGGGAACCCTGCACACATCGTTTGGGGCCGTGAGCGACACCCCGGCCGGATCTCCTTGCGGATGGAACCCGAATAGGGCGATAAACCTGGACTAGAGACTTGTGTGGTTAGTCAGGTCATGGCCGACTCCCTCGCCAGGCTTCCGCTTGAAGGTTGCCGAGATACACGAGGTGTACATGGCGGTAAGTGGCGAGAGCGTGTGTGAAGAAGTACACCCGCAGGGTTAATATGATCTATTGAATAGCCGTGTCCGCGTAAAGGACTTCTGGGTTGCTGCAGGTTCATAGACAAGTGAAAGTGGATACTCTAAAATGCGCAAGATAAGCGTGAGTGCTATGGATGGCCTTCTCGTAGGGGAGACGGAGCGGATCCATAGTGGTGTGTTGATATGGTGAATATGTGGACTCATGTGCGCCACCTCAAAAGAGTTACTTGCAAATGTAGTTTAGGATAGCCACCGAGTCAAAGCTGGCTTGCTGCAGTCAAACTCCACCACCCCTTTGTTGATAATGATGCATATGTAGTTAGTTCTGATGTAAGTCTTGCTGAGTACATTTGTACTCACGTTTGCTTATTTTATGTTTTGCAGAGAGACTACAGTCTCGCTAGTAGTTCCGCGTGGACTTCGACGTTTAGCTTGTTACCTCAGCTACGATCTTGTGCCCTCGGCAGGATCTGGTAGATAGTCGGGCTTCTCACCTTTTTCATTTGTAGACGTCTGTACTCAGGCATGTTAAGCTTCCGCATGTGTTTGACTTGTATGCTCTGAATGTTGGGTCGTGAGACCATGTTTGTAATATCTTGGCTCCTCGGAGCCTAATGAATAAATATCTTGGCTCTAGTTGTTTATCCTTGGCAGCCTCTCATATGGGGAAATGTAGTCTAGTGCTTCCTGAGCGATACTAGTCCGCTACAGCCCGGTTCACCGGAGTCCTGCTAGCCCAGCACTACTGCTCTGGACACTTGATTGGCCGGCATGTGTTTCACTGCTCCTCGTGGTTCTGCCCTTTGGGGAAATGTCATGCGGTGACATCCGAGTCCTGCCTAGCTTTCATGCCCGGGTTCCTGAGTCCTGTTAGCCCAAAGGTTACAGCCCTGATTCACACGCGGCCGACATGCTTGATGTGATTCATGTATGCCTGTCCCCATGGGTTAGTGCCGCTTTGGGTTCACGGCTAGCCATGTCAGCCCGAGTTCTCTGTCATATGGATGCTAGCGACACTATCATATACGTGAGCCAAAAGGCGCAAACGGTCCCGGGCCATGGTAAGGCGACACCCGTGGGAATACCATGCGTGAGGCCGCAAAGTGATATGAGATGTTACCGTCTAGATCGATGTGACTTGGAATTGGGGTCCTGACAGCTTTGGTATCAGAGCTTGACTGCCTGTAGGATTACCAAGCCAAACTGGTCGAAGTTGAGTCTAGAAATGCTTTAGTTATGTAAGGGAATTGATTGTGGAAGGGAACGTAAGGCTCTTTTTACTCCTTATACCTCATGGCCTTCTGATCTGAGTCATCCTCTTCTCTTCTACGGGGATTAAGAACTAGGACTTCTCATCTATCTATTAGGATGACGTGTTACTAATCCATAAACTTATAGTATTGTTGGTTTCAAGCCCTAGTTCAGTTCCTACTACTTCTGTGTGTTGTTAGTTGATCTCAGAACCTTGTTATTGTGATGTTGAGTGGTCATGCCACTATTTTGCAGGATGTCTCAAATCATTTTGAGCATTTACAGCCGTTATGCTTTCCGAGTCATCCCAGGTCTCTAAATAGTCTGATGCATTTGCAAATCCTTTCTTTCCATTCCCGATGTCCTTTATAGCCAGAATAAGCACACTAACCGGTGCGTTGAGGTAATTTATTGCCTTGACATTTATGTTGGAGCTATTATTATGACCCTAGGTGTCTAGAGTATCACCTAGTAATTTAGCCATGCCTCGTGTTCCCAGTGTGATGATTCTGGCCGTCATTCTCGAAAGCATCCCGTGATGCCATTTAGTAGTAGGTATTCTACTCCTTGGGTTTTGAACCCAAGATTCACCCCACTTACTTCATGTTGATAGTGTTGCTAGTTCCTTTAGGATATTAGTAACCTTTGCGATAATCCTTGAAGTTCGTGGTATTACATTCTTCCAAATACCATGAACCATCCTTGGTAGGAGTTCCTTTGAACCAGAAGGTCACAACAAGAGTGCTCTCGATGAGTTCCCCATTCTATATTGTGACTCTGCCAATTCTACCGTTCTGCATGGGTTATCCTGAAGAAATGTTGAGCTTTGCTCGACATACTAATCTATGCGTCCACAACTCAGAAAATCGTGTGTTCCTTGAGTTGTTCCCATTGTAGTTGTCTTCTGACCTTCATCTATCAATTGATAGTCAAGGGTATGCGTGCGTTCGTTTATCGATGTCTATTATCCTTGTGGTCCGTCAAGCCATTCTATTCCGGAATGAATAGGAGAAACAAACTCCAGTACCTCATCCATAACCAGGATTGGGTCAAAGTAGTTGTGCTCTGCAAATCAAGTGCCAATCCAGCTTTTGCTCTGTTCTACCTTGGAGTATTACACTATTTATGTCAAGAATATAATAGGAATTGCACCATCTCTTATGAATTCTTGACGCAGTGATACTTCTCACCATCATTATTCATTCCTCGGTCCCGTGTTGTTGAAACCGGAATGCCGACAAGTGAATTGTGGTGTGTGAAATCGATACGCCTAGCAACCCCCCTTGCTTGGTAGTAAATGGACAATACTCTCATTCTTAGTGTGTTGGTTATTAAACCATCATCCTAAGATTGACCGTGCTATCTAGTCCTTATTTTTGGTGCACTCATCGATCAATGAGTTAGGACTGTGTGAATTCCTCACTCTTTTGATCATATCATCTTGCCCTGAAAAGCAGGATTGTTCCCGAGCTTAGTAACATATCGGTGGTTCGTGATGTTCCAATTATCTTCTCGGAAGTATCACCAGGTTGTCACCTGACCGCTATGTTGAGTTCGTGATCAAGTTGGTTATTCTCTAAACCAGCCATTCTCCAAGAATCTGTGTTGGATACCCCTGAGCTAGTCGGTTAAGCTAGACAACAACTTGGAGAGTTGGAAGATGAAAGCTTGTCCGACTTAGTTCATTTTAAGGGATATCCTTTTGAGTGTGTGTTGAAGAAAGATGATATCTTCATCGATTGGTCACTGTGTGATCGGTTGTTGGATCTATTGCCTTGTCAAAACTTTGTCTTGAGTATGGGCTATCGTCAAGTCAAATCAGAACCAACGATGTTCATAATGATGTCTTACTCGTGGTTGATCCCTCGAGCATACACCATTACATCTTTTGGTCTGACCAATGCTATCACCGTGTTCACATGATGGTGGAAGTCCAGTGATATGGAAATTCCGATGAGTTGCTGTTGAGCCCATCAGCAGCATTTTGTCTCCCCCATGATTCATGTTGAACATCAACCTAGTGTTGGAAACTTTGTAAACGATGCCTTCATGTTCCATTCATGAAGCATATGTTTGGATGAAAGTAGCGACTTCCTCTAATTCACGTGCATTAGGTGTAAGTTGCCGCCATGAATTTGAGAAAGGTTTGTTTTGTTTCCCTTGGAATCATCCCAAGTCAGTCATGCATACGTGCGAAGTATTCTATGGTTTGGTAGATTAGTTACCTCCACTCCATGTGTAATTCCTAGCACCCCAAGCCACTGATTGATTTGTTCAAGGAAAAGAAGTCTAGCGCGCGTAAAGACTTCGAAATCCTTGATGATGGATCTTAACCTGATCTCGATAGTGTTTCATTATAAGACTACTACGTGGTCATGCTTGTCTTGGACAGTGTGTTCACAGATTTGTAGCATGTAGCATCCCAAATTTTCAATTTGGAATGTTATACATTAGGTCATCATGCATACCATATTTTCTCGTATTTTTCCGATCCTAGAAATTTCACGCAACTCAAGGACCCTCGGAGAGAGTTGGAAGTTTCATTATTTTCATATTTGGGATTTTCCAAATCTTGAAAATAGGATCATTGGATTTATTTAAATTATCTTCATAACATTTTTCCTATAAAAATATTTCGAGAGGGAATAATATGACTTTCCCAAGCAATTAGGAAAAATGAAGATATTATAAATAAACCAAATTTGGTTTTGGAAGATTTATTTTGCTTAGGCAAAAATGAGTATTTTAAAAATTTTATGCATGTATATTGTTTTTAAAGTTCATTTTGTTCGACTCATTTTAGGAGTCGGGGAAAATTTGTTTTAATTAATTTGGAGTTCATTTGATATTTATTTTTTTTGTTTTGTTTTAATTTTTTTTAAAAAAAAAAAACAGCGCCACTGGACCGAGGCCCGGCCCGGCCAGCCAGCCAGCCCTGTGCCCAGCGCCCCCGGCCCACCTCCTCC
The DNA here is from genome assembly GCA_021605145.1 of Aegilops bicornis. Classification (NCBI taxonomy): domain Eukaryota; kingdom Viridiplantae; phylum Streptophyta; class Magnoliopsida; order Poales; family Poaceae; genus Aegilops; species Aegilops bicornis. Next base: position 467,853,768 of record CM038675.1, on the reverse strand, counting down.
TCCTCCTCGCCTTTGCCCGGAGCGGACTCCGCCGCCAAGACGCCATCGCCGCCCGCCCGAGTCCCGCCCTTGACCCGGCCTCCCTTGCCCCTCCCCAAGGAACCGCCTCCCCCTTTATAACCGCCCCCTCTCTCTCACCTCACCCCTTGAGCCGCCCGCCCTCCAGCGCCCGGCCGAACCCGCCCGCCCGTGGAGCCGCCGCCCGCCGCCGTTTTCCCGCTTGGCCGGACCTCGCCGCCCCTCGTCTCTCGGACCCCGTCGCCCGTCGCCCCTCGCCCCGGAGCCCCGCCGGAGCCTCGCCGGCGAGACCACCGGAGGTAGCCCGCGCCCGATCCGGTTTTCCCCAATAAACCGATCCGGTTTATTTAAAAAAAAATATGTTCGGTTTTTAAAAAAAAAACCTAGATTGGTTTTATTTTTATTCGGTTTTCTTATTTAACGAACGTCCACCGAACCGTTCGCTTCGATGAACGCGTTCGTTAGATTCGTTCTGTTAACGAACGCTCACTTTTTAGATCGTTCGTCGTTTTCTTTTAAATCGGAATTAATCCGTTATTTTTCAGATTCGATATCAGATCCGATTTTCAAAACAGTTTTATTTCTTGCTCGTTTATCTAATCGGTGATTCAAGCGCTGGAGTTTCAGAATCTAAACCGCCGTTCGACTAACCTATTTTCACAGAGTTTTGCTACTGTGAAATTTTGACCTAATTTCAGATTGCTAAACCGAGTCGCTCTCTCGAGTTCCGACTTTCGATGCTTTATTTGATTCGATTCTTTTGCCACTGTGGTTCTTAAGTTGAACTATCTGGTTAGATCTTTTATTCGAGATTTCCTGTGCATTAGATGAGTACTTATTGTATGCTTGTTGTTTGTCTGCGTTAGATCACCCGGAGTGCGCCGCTTGTTATTTGAATCTCTAGGACTCATGGATCATCGCCAAGGCAAGTAACACTTTGATCATACCTTTTCTACTACCCAGTTTTATGCATTAGATCAAACCCTCAAACACTTGCATGTTTAGGATCTAATTAAATTGTGGGATGGGAAGTAGATTGAGGTAGTACCTATTACACTGCTTACTTATGAAACCTTGGGAGTTACTTCTACGTTTGCTTGATTATGCCATGCTATGCTAGTAGACGTGGATTGGGTGAGTGAATATCCATGACAGATGTGAGATTGTTAATTAATGGTTTATTTAAGGTGGCAACCTAAACACACATCTGGGTGGATTGAGGCACCTGGTTTCTATCAGGATTTGCCTGTATTTCTTCGGACCGCCACCTGTGCTCTAAGGGATCATGAGATTATTCAAACTAGAAACTTCCGTGTGCAGCCACAAGCCAATTATGGGGTCCGGCGTAGTTGACTAAGTTGTGCGAACTCTTACGGCACGCTTAGCTGATGTAGGGGATGTAGGTTGGTACGGTCTACCCACATGTAAGGTGCTAGCGCTTACGAAAGACTATGTCTCGGTCATCCGCTTCTCAAACACCATGTAGTGCGAGAACCAAGCGGAGGCGATCGAGTCTTGTGGGGAAAAGTGCGCAAACCTCTGCAGAGTGTATAAACTAATCATGATTAGCCGTGTCCCCGGTTATGGACATCTTGAGTATCTAGTACTTGATTATCATGTGAATCTCAACATGTTACTTCTAAAATAAATGTATTGGGTTTTTAATGAGTACTTTTAATTGGGATTGAGGATGCTTGTCAACCATCTTCAATGTTTAACAACCACCATGATAGTTAAATAAAATTATTCCTTTGATGTAGGGAAAAATTGGCTTTTCGCAAAAATGTAATCAGAGCCTTACCACCAGCCATATATGCATGTAGTATAGGCTTATTCATTCATTGCTCTTTACGTGTTACATTGCGGCATATTCCATGTCTTGACCCGTTTTCGGGCTGCAACTTTTCATGTTGCGAGACTTTCGCATTTACGAGTAAGATGTTAGGTTGTGGTTCTATACTCGGTGATGCGGCTGGAGTTGATGGACTCACTCGCTTTTCCAAGCCTTCCGCTGTTATTATTAGATGGCCTTAAGCCATATTATTGTATTAAGTTCCCTTGTGGACAACGATGTAATAAGTGTGTGATTGCTACTCGCTATAAATCCTTCAATCTTGTCTTTGTGTCAAGACATCGATCCAGGATGACATCGAGTACGAGCGCTAGATCCATTCGGGTCTGGTCGCGACATAGCAGAACCAGCTCATGTTTTGGAGCTTGCTATCGTAGTTCATCTCCCGAGAATCTCGCAACATCATCCCATCGGTTGTGTTGCAAACTTTCCCTTTCAGGCACGTGGATGTCTGAAATATTCCTGTACCAACCAGATCTGAATCTCAGGCAGATATGATGGTTGGAACATTCCCAACAGTTGCATTTTGTTCCCAGCTTGCACCGCCATTGTGCCATCCAACCATGGGCTACCCTTCTAGGCAATTTCTGGTCAGGATCGCCTTCAACAGTGGTCCTGCCATAGGTCCCATTCATTCCCGATATAAGCAAAAATCATCCATTGCGTTGTCTTCAACAAGGTAGTCCACATCATCCATTCGAATCCGGATGTGTCATTCCTTTGAACTCCGCCAAACGATCGTTTGTGATTGCCTTAGGCTGGTATAAAGAGTTTCAATGATCTAGATATCAAAAGTAATTCTTTTTGCCACTTAAGGGAATAGTCCTTCGAGTCACCTTCCCTGAGGTGCCCCGTTTAGGAACATGGCAATTCCCTCGCTACCCTGAAACCCTCGTCAAATTGTTTCTTCTATCGCTCCTGATGCATGCCTTGCCTCTCAGCTCCAGAGATGTTTCTATGTCTCATTCCGTGAGCTGATCTTGTGATCATTAGGATGATCCTAAATTGTTTGAACCTCAAGAAGATCGATTCTTCTAAAATCCCCACCTTTCTTCTCGTTGTCATGTTGGATGTAGTTCCCAAGACAAGACGTCGAGACAAAGATGATGATCATGTCAACGTTCTTATGAAGTGCAACCTGGATCGTGAAGACCGTGTTAGCTTGTGCCCCTCTGTCTTCTTACCTCACGTCTTGAATCTTGGGACGAGATTCTTGTTTAGTGGGGGTGAGTTGTCACATCCCTAGAGTTTGCTTGTAACTAGTGGATTTGCATCCATGCATTATGTTTAAGTTTCATGAAGTTGAAATGGGGATTGATCCAAACCCTAGCACCAAGTGAATTCAAATAGGATCAATCATAAAATATTTTCAATGAACCCAAAATGCCCTTCACAAAAGTTCATCATTTTTGATTTGGTCTAGAACCTCTCCCAAAAATGGTGCACATTTTTCTAGGCCATTCTGGATTTTTGAATTAACTCATATTGTATTTGAATTGGGGCATTTAAATACTATAAATATTTTTAAATGCTCCAACAATTTTGGAATTAGTTGAGGGCCTCTGGAATATTTCATTTAGTGCTCATAACTATTTTCAGAAATTTTAAAAGTGATTGGTTTGAAAACCAAATTTAAACAAATCTGCACAAATAGAAAAACAGAGCAAAGTTAGAAATAAGAAGAGAGGGAAACCTTACCTGGCGCTCACCTGCGGCCCAGCAAGCCGGCTCAGCCCACCTGGCACTGCCAGTCATCCCCCTCCTCTCGTCAGGAGGACAGGAGCGTGGTCACAAGGCGTGGCACGCTACCGCCACCTCCTCGCTTCTTGCCGACCGCCTAGCGCTGGCTACGGACGCCACACACCCCCTGGTCCTCTCCCTCACTCCCCTTGTCCTTTCCCCTCCCCTGGATCCCTCTCTCTCTCACCACCGAACGGGTTCGTCGCTGCCGTTCGTCACCACCGCGGCCACCGGCCAGCACTAGACCCATGGACCAGCCCCCGAGCTCCGCCGTGCCACCCTCGTCCTCTCCGTCAGCTCACATGGCTGGAAGAGCTCCAACGCGCTGTCCCCGACCACTTATTCATCATCGGCCGCCGCGGATCTCCATCGCTGACTCACCGCCGTCCGAGCTTCCCCGAGCATGCTGAGGCCACCACTTCACTCCATGTGAGCTTCTGCATCGAACCCCCCTCTTCCCCGCGTCATTTGCTTGCCATAGACGTCGCCCCCTTGATGACCGTAGCACGCCGCCGCCCGAGCTCGCCGTCGACGTAGCTCCGGTGACCATTTGGTCACCCCGACGAGCCCAACGTACTTGTGGCACCCCGTAAAGCATCCCTAGCGCAAGTAGCCGCCCGTTTGCACGCCGTAGCAACTAACCCGTGGCCACCCGAACTCCGCGTTGAATCGAAGCTTCGCCGCCGTCGACTCCGACCACCCCAGGCCTAGAGACCACCACCATCCGACGCGCCGTCGCACCAGCTCTCCGTAGGGCCTAAGGGCGCACCGAATGGTGCACGGTAAGTGAAACCCGAGCCCCTCCAGTGTGCCTCCGCCGCGTTTTGGTCGCCGCCGGCGTAACTCCGGTGACGCTGACGTGGCAGTCTCATTAGCCGCTAATGACCACTCTAAACACCCTCTTGAGCCACTGCCATGTGGGCCTCCAAGCCTAATTAGGTTAGTTTAGTTTTTCTATTAGATTAGTGCTAATGCCGTGGACCCCATGTGTCAGCTCTGACCTTGGCCTAGTCAGCGTTGACCGGGCCCACTTGCCATCCACTCAACCATTCCTGAGACACTGACGTGTGGGTCCCAGCCGTCAGGTTTGACCTGGGTTGGCGTTGTTGACCTGCTGACGTCATGCAGTCATCATGCTGGCGCAGTAATTGTTTCTGGGATTTTAATAAATCAGAAATGATTTATTATTTTCAGAAAATGCCCTAAACTTCTAAAAATCATATAAAATCAACCGTAACTTCAAATGAAATAAATTATATATGAAAAATGATCAGAAAAATCCAATCTATCCATCTTTACCATTTTCATGCATGATAGAGCAACTTAGGGCTGCTGTTTAGGCCAAATCATATAAATGGCATTTAAAGCTTCACATATGAAGTTTGAATTTGAACCTAGGGTTCAAACCAACTTCATTTAACTTGTTGCTAGTTGCATTAGCCCAAATTACAGCATATTTCCATGTCACACTCATGCATCATATTGTTGCATTGCATTGATTGTGTTCCTTCTCTGTTGCTGGTGTTTGTCCCCTCTCAGTAGACGACGTACCGACGATGAGTTCGATGACACCGATGAAGAAACTATATTATCTTCAAAAGTGCCAGGCAAGCAAAAACCCCTTGTTCATTCTGATACAATCCCACTCTCTCGCTCCTGCTCTCTTTTACTACATTAGGTCAACAACGATTCATCTGTTACTTGTCATGTAGCTGAACCCCTTTATCCTCTGCATGACTGTCATTGCCACAAGAAATAGATGAAACCCACTAGCATGAGTAGGAGTTGTTTGAGCCTTGATGTGCCTACTCATTCATGTTTGTTTGTCATGCCTGCTATTGCTTAGAGTTGTGTCAGGTCTGATTCATCATGGATGAATCGGAGGTGTGTGAATATGTCCTACTGTTGAGAGCTAAATGTGTGAACACGATTTGGTAAAGGTAGCGGTGAGAGGCTATGTAGGAGTACATGGTGGGTTGTCTCATTGCAGCCGTCCTCAGGAACTGAGTTCTGTGTTTGTGAGCCATGAACAGTTACTACCACGCATTGTAATGCTTAAGTGCCCCTCTCGACTTATTAACCAACCCGATCTCTGTCCAGGAGTTGCAACTAGTTTCTGGGGTTTTGTAGGTTGTGTTAGTAGTCTACCAAGTGGCACCTTGCAGGTGGGCTTGGGATAGACTAGGCACCATGGCACGGTGTACCAAGCGTAGAACCACCCGTCGAGGTGGGCTTGGGAACCTGCACACATCGCTTGGTGCCGTGAGCGACACCGGCCGGATCTCCTTGCGGATGGAACCCGAATAGGCATAAACACGGACTAGAGACTTGTGTGGTTAGTCGGTCATGGCCGACTCCCTCGCCAAAGCTTCCACTTGAAGGTTGCCGAGATACACGAGGTGTACATGGCGGTAAGTGGCGAGCGTGTGTGAAGAAGTACACCCCTGCAGGGTTAATATGATCTATTCGAATAGCCGTGTCCGCGGTAAAGCACTTCTGGGTTGCCTGTACAGTTCATAGACAAGTGAAAGTGGATACTCTAAAATGCGCAAGGTAAGCGTGAGTGCTATGGATGGTGTTCTCGTAGGGAGACGGGAGCGGATCCATAGTGGTGTATTGATATGGTGAATATATGGACTCGTGTGCGCCACCTCAAAAGAGTTACTTGCAGTCGTAGTTTAGGATAGCCACCGAGTCAAAGCTGGCTTGCTGCAGTCAAACTCCACCATCCCTTTGTTGATAATGAAGCATATGTAGTTAGTTTTGATGTAAGTCTTGCTGAGTACATTTGTACTCACATTTGCTTATTTTATGTTTTGCAGAGAGACTACAATTTTGCTAGTAGTTCCGCGTGGACTTCGACGTTTAGCTTGTTACCTCAGCTACGATCTTGTGCCCTCGGCAGGATCTGGTAGATAGTCAGGCTTCTCAGCCTTTTTCATTTGTAGACGTCTGTACTCAGGCATGTTAAGCTTCCGCATGTGTTTGACTTGTATGCTCTGAATGTTGGGTCGTGAGACCATGTTTGTAATATCTTGGCTCCTCGGAGCCTAATGAATAAATATTTGAGTCGTAGAGTTATGTTGTGATGCCATTGTTGTATTTACACATATTGAGCATATTGTGTGTATGTTTGAAATGCTTGGTATGTGTGGGATCCGACAATCTAGTTGTTTATCCTTGGCAGCCTCTCATATGGGGAAATGTAGTCTAGTGCTTCCTGAGCGATAGTAGTCCGCCATGACCCGGTTCACCGGAGTCCTGCTAGCCCAAAGACTACCGCTCTGGACACTTGATTGGCCGGCATGTGTTTCACTTCGTTCTCGTGGTTCCGTCCTTCGGGAAATGTCACGGTGACATCCGGAGTCTGCCTAGCCTGCTACATGCCCGGGTTCCCGGAGTCCTGTTAGCCCAAGGTTACAGCCCGGATTCACACGCCGACCGACATGCTCGATGTGATTAATGTATGCCTGTCCCCTTGGGTTAGTGCCGCTTTGGGTTCACGACTAGCCATGTCGGCCTGTGTTCTCTGTCATATGGATGCTAGCGACACTATCATATACGTGAGCCAAAAGGCGCAAACGGTCCCGGGCCATGGTAAGGCGACACCTGTGGGAATACCGTGCATGAGGCCGCAAAGTGATATGAGATGTTACCGGCTAGATCGATGTGACTTGGAATCGGGGTCCTGACACCCGGCAAGATCCTTGCCGGGAGGCGGTTTTAGAAAACCCGGCAAGACCCTTGCCGTGGCAGCTCACCCCACACCTACGGAGCGAATCACCCTTGAGTCCACTGCCCCCATGGGGCAAGGATTCGGGAGACATCCCCGTGGTGGCATGCAGATCTTTGTGAAGACATTCAAGATCAGATACGCACTATAGAAGATGACGACCCTTGGCGGGATCCCAGCCAAGGAGGACCACAAGGCCCCCGGCAAGAGCCTTGCCGGGGATGACAGCAGGTGCCACAGCAAGACCCTTGTCGGGGCCTCGGCAAGACCCTTGCCGGGGCTACGGCGAGGCCCTTGCCAAGAACACCCATAGGGCCACCATCAGGCCCACGCCAATCAAACCTCCACCATCGCCAGATGCAAATTGTCGACCCAACCAGTTAAGCTGCACTGCGTAGCGGCAAGCGAATCTTCATGGAGACCCACCATCGCGCACCACCTCACCTCGCTTGCCTACATGGCACCACGGGCATCGCTGGCTGTATGCGCGTGGTCGACACGAAGGGAGTGGCGACGGACAAGACAGTGGCTCTCCCCGTCCCCGATAAAGCAAGGACACCTAAGCAAGACGCATTAAAGGCGCCTTGTCATGTAATGAGAGGGATAAACTTCGCATCATGCATTCCTTTCCACCTCCTTTGTGCCACCGTGGCAACCCCTTTCCCTATAAAAGGAGGCCCAAAGGCGACCAGGAGGGGATTCGGCTTTTGGAGCTCCTCATGCCCCATTGCTAGTTCAAGAACACAGATAAACAAACCACCAAAGCAGGAGTAGGGTCTTACGCATCCTCGCGTCTTAACCTGGATAAAGAAACCGTGTGCTATCTGTTTGATCCGCTCTTCTCACGACACCGCGCCCCGCGACCGTAGTAGGGATTCTTGTGATCCCATAGGTGTCGTCCTCACACCGACATCTTTGGCGCGCCAGGTAGGGGGCGCAGTTGTGAGAATCGGCTCTAGCAGTTAGTTCGACGCTTCTTCATCGTCATGGCGCCCAAGAAGAAGATGACGGTGGCGGTTGGCCCGTCGGAAGCCAGACATCCCGTCCCGACGCGGGCGAGCAGCGGACCGGTCGCAGAAAGGACCCAGGGCGCCGTTCACGAACACCAACACCGTCCCAGCAGCCGAAGTTTGGGAGGCGGCGATGTTCGTGGCGCTGTAACGGGTCAAGGCCGCCAAATCCAAAGACGGAGCGACCTCCGCGGGTGGCGCGGGCCTTCCAAGATCGCTGCCACCCTGCCCGGAGGCGACGCGAGGGCTTCCAAGACTCCCACGCTGGCCGTGACGGGCGCCTTCCTCTCAAGCTACATGATTTAACGGCGTAATCACGCCAAGGACCCCGGGCGTCGCCGCGAAAAGAACCCCGAGCGCCACTCCTGGGATTTGGAAGACCTGCTCGCTCGCCGAGGCGCTGGTGAAGATGGCATGCGACCGCAGGGTCGTGATAGAGCTCCTTCTGACATGGTCAGAAGTCGAAGCGCGTCGCGACCCGTGCAGGTTTCGTTGCCACCAACGCCAGCAGAAGCCCGGCGCGTGCAGTTGCTCCTCGATTTTCCTCCCACTACGGGGAAACTCGACGAATGGAGAGCCACTATCCGAAGCCTTGTTGCGGTGGCCAACAAAGACGAACCAAGTCCGATGGAGCCCCTGGGTCGACGCTTCGACGGAGTCCCACGCACCAGTGGCAGGAAAACCGGCGGCGCCGCGACCACGGTGCACTCGCCTCCTCCTCGCCTGGTACCGCGGATGCCAGCCCGTCGCTACGTTACGGGCGACGAAATCTCCATAGCCTCGTCCGACCCGCGGGCCCACTGTGACCAGCACCAAGTTCTTCGGGAACGAGAACATGAAGACGCTCGAACCACTATCGAGCGCCGGCGCGGAGCGCGCCACCAATCAGACAGACGAGCAGGGCCTGCTGTGAGCCACCCGGCATCGGGGAGCCCTGGAGGCCTACCATACGAGGTAGGCTGTCCAGCTTTTACCCATGAGCTGCGGCAGTTCCAGTGGCCCACTCACCACACCTTCAAACCCGACGTGGGCGAAAAGTACAACGGCAAGACCCACCCGTCCGAGTTCCTCAGCATCTACACCATCACGATGCAAGCTGCCGGAGCCCGCGACGATAAGGTGCTTGCGAATTACTTTCCGTTGGCTCTTAAACCCAACGCCATGTCATGGTTGATGCACTTGCCGGTAGAATCTATTTCCTCCTGGTCGGATTTGTTCCATGAGTTCATGGGCGCCTTTACTGGAGGCCACCAAGCCCATGGCCAAGCAAGCGACATGCACGTCATTCCCCAGAAGGGAGGCGAGAGTCTCCGCAAGTATATACAGAGGTTCAGAATATGCGTAACCGCAAGATGCGCGAAGAGCTGGCAATGAACAAGGTGAAAGATGTAGCAGAACTCTATGTTCTTGCTGACAGATGTGCCCGAGCTGAAGAGGGAAGGAAGTACCCGCGAAGATGCCGACGTGGAAACCGACTCCTCAGATGATGATATTGCCGCCCGGCGAAGAAAGGCCGGGCGCCGCAACAGAAGCGCAAAGGTAAAGCCGTGCTTGCCGCCGAGGATCTGATGACGCCGGGCTCCACCAAGAAAACCAAGGCAGATGACCCGGCAAGGAAGTTGCGGATGTGTCGCCTGGCCGGCCTTGGCGGCTGCCGAGAAGCCAGGAAACTCCGACAAGCGATCTTGCAAAGATCCATCGCACCAAAGGCCATGCTCTCCAAGACTACCGACAGAGTTGAGCTCCTCGCCGAGAAGCGAGGGCTGAGTATGAGAGGCGGGACAAGGAGAAGGGCCCAGACGGTGCCGAGGAGTCCGGCAAGAAGCGTGACGGCCAGCGGCCGCCGCGCAAGGATAAACAACAGGAGAGGCCGCCCGGGCCGTGATGTAAAGCCGTAAGACAACGATCACGAAGAGGACGACGAATCCGGCGACCTAGAGTTTCGTAAAGCTACAGAGGCCATGTAAGGCCGACGGCGCCTCGCTGCATACTTCTCACCGCCGCTTAAGCGGTGGGCGTGAGAGATTACAGCCGCAGAGCCGCTGCTTGATACCCAAAGGTCGCTGAAGTGGTCCAAAGACACCTATCATTTTTGACACCGAGGATCACCACGATCGCACTATCTGCGGTCGGTGCTTGCCATTGTTGGTTTCACCAACAATACGCAACCTCAAGGTGACGAAGATGCTAGTCGATGGCGGACCGGTCTGAACTTGATCTCGCCGCCGTGATCGAGAAACCGCAGATTCTGATGGAGACCTCAAGAGACGGGCACGCTTGTGGGGTCAACCCGGAAGAAGCCAACCCAAGGGAAAGGTCACGCTGCCCGTGACTTTTGGAAGCGACCTGAACTACAGGACGGAGAGGATCGTGTTTGATGTTGCCAAGATCCCCTTGCCCTACAATGGGATCCTTGGCCGCCCAGCGCTGGCCAAGTTCATGGCGGCGTCACACTACGCCTACAACACCCTGAAGATGCCAGGACCTGTGACGATCATCACCATCCCCTCCGATAAGAAAGATGCACTGATTTATACCGACCAACTATACCAAGAAGCGGTTGCAGCAGCGCTGCCGCCACTAGGGCACTTGCTCCTCGCCATCGGGACCCCGGGAGGGAAGAAGAAGAAGACGGGTGAGACCTCGGACACCCACTCCGGCAAGCGCACCTCTTCGGAGTGTAGCACTGCCGTCGAGGACGTGCCAGAGAGCTCCACCGGCGGAAACAAGAAGCCCAGGGCCATACCGCCGGGAACCAAGAAGGTTTCTATCAATGAGGACGGCACAGGAGGAGCTTTTACCATAAGCTCCACCCTTGACGACAAATAGGAAGACGCGCTCGTCACCTTCCTGCAGGCGAATGTCGATGTGTTTGCATGGCAAGCTTCCGACATCCCCGGTGTTCCTGTGGAGGTGATTGAGCACCACCTTGCTGTTCGCCCTCATGCGCCGCCTGTCAAGCGGAAGGTCGAAAGCAAGCTTTGGAACGACAAGAGTTCATCACAGAAGAGGTCCGGAACCTGGAAGCAGCTGGGTTTGGTAAGAGGAGTGCTCCATCCAACGTGGTTGGCCAATCCGGTCAGAAAAGCGCAAGGCAAATGGGAAGTGGAGACCGTGTATTGATTACACAGTTATCAATAAGGCTTGCCCTAAAGACCCCTTCCCGTTGCCGCGCATCGACCGCATCGTTGACTCCACGGCTGGGTGTGATCTGTTGTCATTCCTCGACGCCTACTCCGGCTACCACCAGATCTTCATGACAAGAGAAGACGAAGAGAAAACAACATTCATCACCCCATGCGGTACGTATTGTTTCATGTGGATGCCTTTCGGGTTGAAGAGTCTTTGGTTCGACGCTTGCAAGGGCGGTCCAGATTGGTTTTGAACCCCAGCTCCATAGAAATATGGAAGCTTATATGGATGACATAGTGGTCAAAACCAAGGACAGGCAACCCTCATACCAGATTTGCAAGAAACATTTGCAAACCTGCGTAAGATCAATCTCAAGCTGAACCCTCAGAAGTGCGTCTTTGGTGTCCCGTCCGGCAAGCTTCTCGGGTTCTTGGTGTCACAACGTGGGATAGAGAAGATTGAAGCACCCAAGCGAATCAAGGATGTGCGTCGGCTTGCTGGTTGCGTCGCCGCCATGGGCAGGTTCATTTCCAAGTCTGCCGAGCGCGTCCTTCCCTTTTTCAAGATCCTGAAAAAGGCGGGCCCGATGGAGTGGACGCCAGAAGCCGAAGCAGCATTGCAAGGTTTGAAGAAGTACCCTTCCTCCGCGCCAATACTAGTTGCACCTAGTCCACAGGAGCCGTTGCTGCTATACCTGGCGGCAACGAACCAAGTGGTCAGCGCCGCACTAGTGGCGCAGAGAGAGGTTGACGACGAGGTAATGGCAGCGGCAGAGCCCGATACCACCAATGCAGAGACGACACAGCCAGTTGAAGTGCCGCCGAAGAAGAAAATGATGCAGCACCCGGTCTACTTTGTTAGTTCCCTCCTGCAGGGGGCTAGATCAAGGTACTCCGGCATGCAGAAACTGCTCTTCGGCCTTCTTATGGCCTCGAAGAAGCTGCGTCACTACTTGCAGGCACACGAGATCACTGTCGTCACTCGCCTCCCTCTGCAATGGATATTGCACAATCTGGATGCAACGGGAATAATTGTGGAATGGGCACTGGAGCTGTCCAGCTTTGGCCTCAAGTTTGAAAGTACTTCGACGATTCAGAGCCGAGTCCTAGCGGAGTTCATTGCAGAATGGACCGCAACGCCTGACGAAGAAGCCCAAGAGACTGCTCTCCCCGGCAAGGAGGCAAGTTGTGATTGGATCATGTACTTTGATGGAGCTTTCTCCTTACAAGGCGCCGGGGCTGGCGTACTGCTTGTCGCGCCCACCGGAGAGCACCTCAAGTACGTGATCCAGATGCACTTCCCCAGGGAGGTGTCAACAAACAATACGGCAGAGTACAAAGGGCTGCTTGCTGGTCTTAGGATCGCGGCGGACCTCGGAATCAATAAACTCATCGTCAGGGGAGACTCACAGCTTGTCGTCAAGCAAGTCAACAAGGATTACCAGAGCCCGTTGATGAAGGCCTACGTCGATGAAGTGAGAAAGTGGAAGAAGCGTTTGACGGTATACTGGCTGAACACGTTCCCCGAGCGGAGAACGATATCGCCGATTACTGTCAAAACGCTGCCCTCAAGCTACCCGTGGAACCAGGTACCTTTGTGCTTCATTAACTCAGCCATCCGTTGATCCATGAACAGAGCAGAATAAGAGGAGGAAATCAGGGCCGGCAAGTACTTTCCCGCCGAAGCTCCCGAGCCGCGGCAAGGATGTTCTTTGGGGATACCGAGCTCGCCACAGACGATCGCTCCGCGGAGTGTCAAGCCCTTGCCGTCGAGACATCCGCTCCTATAATGGAGGAAATGCCTTTAGTCCTCGCCGTCGAGCCCCAGGCTCCAGCGTGGGCATAGCATACCGTCCGATTCCTCCAAACAGGGGAACTTCCTGAGGAGCAGGAAGAAGCGGAAAAAGTAGCCCGTCGCTCTACCATGTACCTGTTCGTCGATGACATCCTGTACAGAAAGAGGCTGAACGGTGTGAAATTGAAGTGTATCCCTCGAGAGGAAGGACTGGAGCTGTTGGCGGAGATACACGGAGGCATATGTGGATCCCACATTGGGTCAAGGGCCCTTGCCGGCAAGGCATTTCGGCAAGGCTTCTTCTGGCCCACTGCCCTCCAGGATGCGACGACACTAGTCACCAGGTGTGAAGCGTGTCAGTTCCATTCAAAGAAGCTTCATCAACCAGCTCAAGCCCTTCAAACCATTCCTCTCTCCTGGCCCTTCTCGATGCAGGGGCTCGACATCTTGGGCCCTTTCCCCATTGTCGGGGCTTTGAGTACTTGTACATTGCAATCGACAAGTTCACAAAGTGGCCGGAGGTGGAGGCAGTGAGGAAGGTCACAGCTCGACCAGCCATCAAGTTCTTCAAGGGACTAGTGTGCCGCTTTTGGCGTACCAACAGGGTTATCACCGACAACGACACACAGTTCACAAGCCGCACCTTCATGCAATATACCCAAGACCTCGGCGGCAAAAGTCATTTCGCTTCCTGTTGCTCACCCTGAAGCAATGGTCAAGCCGAGAGGGCAAATGCTGAAATCATCGCGAGGCTTAAGGACCAAGACCTTTGACAGGCTGCACAAGAGTGGAAGGCGCTGGATTGATGAGTTGCCGGCGGTTCTTTGGTCAATCAGACGACGCCAAATCGAGCCACCGCCGGACACCTTTTGCCCTAGTATACGGGCGAAGCAGTTCTCCCCATCGAACTCATATACGGGTCACCTCGAGTGCTCGCTATGACGAAGCTTGAGCAAGAGCAAGCTGCGCCAAGATGACGCAATGCTCCTTGAGGAAGATCGCCTTCGGGCGGCCGTGAGAGCAAAGACGCTACCAACAAGCCTTGCGCCGCTACCATAGCCGCAAGGTTCAAGCCCGAAGCCTTGAGGAAGGCGACCTTGTCCTTCGGCGCGTTCAATCAGCCAAGAATTCCAACAAGTTGACACCAAAGTGGGAAGGCCCTTACCGGGTAATACGAGTCACCAGGCCCGGCGCAGTCCGCCTGGAGACCGAAGATGCCATTCCGGTGAGTAACTCCTGGAATGTTGAGCATCTTCGCAAGTTTTACCCGTGAGGCGCGGCTTGCCGGGCCCCCCGGCAAGCCACCTTTTGTACAAGCATTGCCGATGATGCATGTAACCCTTTGTACAAAGCCAGGCGCAGACCCTGAGCATAAATAAATGAAGCACTGGCGCCCTAAGTTATAGCATGCATGCTAGGTCGAGTCTCGTCCTTGGTTAGGGTTGATAGTGCTTAGCAGCGACTAAACCCTAGCCTAGAGGTCGAGTGTGCGTCTCTTTGACGTTCTTTTGTCTTCTTTGGTTCACAGGACTCACAAATATCCTTGCCGGATCACTTGAGGACGAAAAAGAGAAGAGGGACAGACCGGCATCTAGACCCCGGCAAGCCAGTATTGCCGGGGCCGCAAGTAAAAGATTCACCCACGGCAAACCAGAGTTGCCGGGGGCTACAACTTCAGATAAGTTCTTCATCCCTTATCATGCATTCCCTTATGGATTGAGGTATGTGAAACCTCGTTTTCCCCAAAGCTACCATGCTCCCCTAAAACTCTAGGCCCTAGGGCTCGTTCCTGGGGCCAGGTTTGGTCGAAATAGTCGCGGCAAAAAGGATGAAACGAGGAGCTCGAACTCCACCTCATCCCTGCCTCCGCCAAAAAGCGTGAGAAAGGTCGGCGAAGTGGGAAGGCGGCAGGGCACTGTTGCGTGCAAGGAAATGTTTATCTTAGGGATATCAAGGATTTACTCCTTGTCGTGGGTTCTACCCGCAAACAAATGACCCGACAAGCATCCTTTTTCACTAAAAACATTCCACTCGGGTACAACCCATGGGGAATGAAAAACATGAATGATGGGATTACAAGTTTTAAATTCAGCCAAGGCCCAAAGGCTTACAAGCTAAAAAGAGATAAGGTGCTCAGAACCCCTTTCTTGTCCCTCTCCTCGGGAGGCAGGTCAAGGAGGCGAAAAGGGCAGAAGGCGCCTAGGCGAAGCTACGGGTGGCAGGGAGACACCAAGAGAACATCTCGGTGGCCGTCCGAAGGCTGGATGGTGATGGCGGCGCCGAAGCAGAGCTTCAAGACGAGGCGGCAGGACGCCAAGACGCTGTCAAGGCGTTGGTGCTCACAGACTCGATCCGACGGCCTTGCCGCCCGCCTCTTTCTCTTCCGCAGCCTCCCAACGCCACCGCCCAAGGAGACGACCGAGAAGTTCAGGAGCAGCGACACGGATGATGGGGTCGCTGGTGCCGCATGGAGTGGCGCCCGACACCTAGTCGGACCCGTCATCCTGCCGCCTGCTACCCTCATCGTCGCTGCCGCTGTCCTCCTCGCCACTCCTGCCCGAGGAGGGGTCTTCGCTATCAGAAGAGCTCTCCACGCAGCACCTTGCCCGGGTCCCGAAGAGCCCGAAGACCTTGACGGAGAGGAGGCCGCCCTCCATCACCTTGAAATGGAGAGTGAGCCCCTCCGTCAAGCGGTGGATATGAGCGAACGTCTTCCATCCCCGACGAAGATACATCACGTGAGGGGCTGGGAAGTCGACGCGAACTCGCGTACCGCTGATCCCACAGCCCCTCATGTGCAGCCGCAATGACTCCGGCGGATCCAACTCCATCTCCTGCGCGAATGGAGTCGGGAGACGAAGGCGACGGCAGCGGGCGCGAGCCCTGACGAAGAACTCGCAAGGGTCATCCCCAACATGGCCCTCCATGGGGGAAGGAACTACTGGCGGAGGCGAGACCGACGCGCCGCCCCGTCCTCCTCTTCCCCGAGCGCCTCGGCCTCGCCCACGGCCTCACCCACGGCTTCGCCCCCTCCCCCTTCCCCTCGCGGCTGGCTCTGCCACCGCAGGTGCAGGAAAAGGAAGGACACGTTGTCGACCGGCGACCCTCTCCGCCACCGTTGAAGGGCCAGGATTCCCTCTCTCCATGGCGGATGGAGGGGGAGCAGGTGAAGGAAGGAGGAGATGGAAGAATGCGGGATGCCATCCCCTCCCGCTCTTTATAAAGGCAGGGTGGGGGCTCGCCGCCCGCTCAGCCAATCAAGGCGCGGAAGGCGCGAGGAACTGGGACCAACTCACGCTGCCCGGCCATGACGGCCCGGTTTCCCGCCTCCACCGTTTGCCACCCCAAGCGCATGGGAACCACGTGGCAGGCGTGCGGGACCAAGGCGACGGGTGAGGCGACCTCTCCCCACCCCGTGATCGTGGGGAATGGACGCCTTGAAGACCATGCCTCGGCCCCGTTCAGTAAATGGGCCGCGCCTCCACGCCTCCCTCCGTTTATGGGGAAGGCGCGAACCACCCCCTTTACTACGACGTGACGCATGCGCGCAGAGCTCAGCCCCACGCATGCCGCCCATGTCACGCACGCGTCCCCATGCCGAGCCACGCGCGGGAGGCATGGGAAGCGCAGTGCGCGAAGAGACTTACCGCGGTAAAAAGCAACCCGCCTGCCCGCGCACAGTTTTTGGGCCTAGCCCAACGACGCGATTACAGCGCTACGCAGGTGGCCCAGGCCGGGGCTCTGTCGATTATTACAAAAAGAGGGGTACACTTTTTGTACCCCTATAACTGTGCACGGGAAGTATGAGCCGCGGGCACCACCACACTAAGCAAGGCAATGGAGGTGAGCCAAGGTAAGGCCGAAGCTCGAAAGGAGCAGAACGACGCCAAGACCAAGAGCACAAAGAGCAAAGGGGACGAAGCGGACTCCCCCGGCAAGATCCTTGCCGGGAGGCGGTTTTACAAACCCGGCAAGACCCTTGCCGTGGCAGCTCGCCCCACACCTACGGAGCGAATCACCCTTGAGTCCACTACCCCCATGGGGCAAGGATTCGAGACATCCCGTGGTGGCATGCAGATCTTTGTGAAGACATTCAAGATCAGATACACACTATAGAAGATGACGACCCTTGGCGGGATCCCAGCCAAGGAGGACCACAAGGCCCCCGGCAAGAGCCTTGCCGGGGATGACAGCAGGTGCCACGGCAAGACCCTTGCCGGGGCCCCAGCAAGACCCTTGCCGGGGCTACGACGAGGCCTTTGCCAAGAACACCCGTATGGCCACCATCAGGCCCACGTCAATCAAACCTCCACCACCGTTCACATGTAGCTGCCGACCGAACCAGTTGGGCAGGCACCTGCGTGGCGGCAAGCGGATCTTCGTGGAGACCCACCACTGCGCCACCTCGTTGCTGCTCGCCTACATGGCACCACGGGCACCGCTGGCCAGGGCGCGTGTCGACACGGAAGGGAGCGGCGACGGACGAGACAGGGCTCTCCCCCGTCCCCGATAAGGCAAGGACACCTAAGCAAGACGCATTAAAGGCGCCTTGTCATGTAATGCGAGGGATAAACTCGCATCATCTTGTACCCTTTCCACCTCCTGTGTGCCATTTGTGGCAACCCTTTCCCTATAAAAGGAGGCCCAAGGCGACCGGGAGGGGGATTCGCTTTGGAGCTCCTCACGCCCCATTGCTAGTTCAAGAACACAGATAAACAAACCACCAAAGCAGGAGTAGGGTGTTACGCATCCTCGCGGCCCGAACCTGGATAAGGAAACCGTGTGCTATCTGTTTTATCCGCTCTTCTCATGACCCCGTGCCCCGTGACCGTAGTAGGGATTCTTGTGATCCCATAGGTGTCGTTCCCACCGACACATGACTATACGCGACGCCAAGAGCGCTACCGTGAACGCTATCGCAAAAAGTGAGCCATGGGTACACACTAAGAACGTGACACAATGCTTCTTCATAACTGACCCATGCAATCCCAGTCGTGTTGTCGTGAGGAGAGGCAAAAGGAACATCATTGGAATGGATGGAGTCACCAACGAGGAAGACTATGATCAGTACGGCAACCCAATGAGGGAAGATGACGACGATGATGAAGTATACATCAAAAGAAGAACCAATACTACATTACCTAAGAAAAATCGTACTACATGGAAAAGGCAAAGTCACAATGAGGGGCTCAATTATTCTTCGACGAACAAGAAGGGAAAGAAGCTGACTCAAAAACGAAAACATCAGCGCTGAGGAACCGTATGTTATCGGTCAAATGATGTAATATATATATGTTCCTATTTTGCATACATATTTAACCGTCAAATAATGCAATATATATCGCCTTCCCTTCATTCACTGCTCTCGAAAAAAAAGAAAAGAAAAGTGAGAAAAATAAAGGAAAAGAAAAAGGGAAACTAGTTATAGCAGTAGCGCTTTACTGAAAAAGAGCTACAGCTAGTCAAGATAGCAGTAGCGGTTTCTGTATAAAACCGGTATAGCTTCCTGCAATAGTAGTAGCACGTTTTGTCTAAACGCGCTACTGCTACGTCCACTTAACCCAAAATTCTCACTCTCTCTGCTTCATCCCGCCTCTTTTCCCCCGAAATCCCCACTCTCTCTTCCCCCGTCGCACCGTCGCGCCCGACCCGGCCCCGGCGCTCGCCCCAAACCGGCGCGGCTTCGCCCCCGACCCGTCGGCCCTCGCCTCCCTCCTCTACTTCCTCCCCTCCCATCCTCGGCCGTCGTCGGGCCTGCCTCCTCGCCCATGCACCCTCTGTAACCCCCCCTCTCTCTCTGCTAGCTAGGGTTCTTCGGTTAATTTACTTAGGTTTTAGTTAGGGAAGTATGTTAATTTATATGCAAATTTGAACTGGACATGTGATATGTGGATATGTCATGTTTTGGACATGTCGTGTTTGGAATTTGAACATGTCATTTGGACATGTGATGTTTTGGTTGAATTTTGGTAAATGATCCGAGTGGCCTATGTTACGCCGGAATGTTGATTCATTTCCGTTCGGTGAATTTCAGCGCCGATATGTCCATTTTTAGCAAAGGTCATGCCGAAATTTCCCGTGAATAAAGGCATGATTTGTGCTACATAGTTGGCATATCGAGTGCTGGCACATAGATTTCTTTTTATGTCATTTCTCATTTATTCATACTTTTAGAAATAAATGAGGACACTTAATCATAGGAAACATGTCGAACAACAAAGAAACTGGGCCTTCTGACCAAGATGCAGACAAGATGGATTATCAGGGTGAAAAAGACTACCTCGACTTTTTGACTGCTAAGCAAGGTTTGCAGGTCCGCCTCGATGATGGTACTGACGCCGACATCGACACCGACGGTGCCGGCACTGATGGCGGTGCCGAGACCGGTGGGGAAGGTACCGGTGGGGAAGATACCGGCGGGGAAGGTACCGGCGCCGATGCCGCTACCGAAAAGAGGAAGCATAAGAAGCAGAGGATACAAAAACCTAACAAACTAGGGATTGGACGACCTGTGATCACAAAGATGGCACCTGGCAAGTTTGAGCCGTTAGAGCCGGAAGAACCTCACAAGTGCTATGGGAACCAAGTAGGATGCATCGTACGGGAATGCGCGAGCATCAACGCATTTATGACTTAAGGAGTAAAGAACATTTGACGCAGTTGCTCCTAACGAAGTTGCACAAGAGATTCAAGTTCCCCGACCGGGATGATAACATTGAACAACTGTGGGATGATCCAAAGATGAAAAAGATTAACAATCACGCCATGGGCATGTTCAGCAATGATTTGGCCTCCTGGAAAGGGAGGGTGAAATGAGCTATTGAGGCTGAGGAACCCCTGTCCAAGATTCTGGAGGAAAATCCGACACTAACGGAAGAGGAGTTCGAAAAGTTCAAGGACACTTGCGCTACCAAGGCATCCAAGGCTAAGGCTGCGAAATTCAAGAGCCTTCAACAAAGGAACACGGGGAAGCATCGCCTCGGAAGCCGTGGCTACCTCGGTAAAAGGCCCATATGGGATAAGGAGGACGCGGAACGTGAACCCGCGGGTTTCCCAGACCCCTTTGCGAAGTTCACCAACCCCTTGGAGCGTGACTTCATCAGGGCCCGCTATAAGTGGGACAAGGAGAAAAAGGTTTTTTACACGAACCAGATCACGAGGAAATTGGTTAGACTACTGGAGAAGCAACACCAGCTTGCAGCCGAAAGCCCTACTTCTCCGATGAGGCCCAAGTGGGACACCCCTCTCAACCGGGCCTTGAACGAACTTAAGGGACTCCCTTTGGACCAGCAGCCGCAATATGGTCGTGTGCACGACGCTGGAGACGGCGCCACTTGGAAGGTGTTTTACAACGAGGGCCCGGAGGCCAAGAAGCAGAAAAAAGAAGTTTAGTTAGGCGGACATCGACGTGAAGGTGAAGCTTGCGGTCGAGAAAAAAGCAGCTGAGGACGCGAAAAAAGCAGCCGAGGACAAATATGAGTTGCTACAAAGACGATCAATGCAGTCAGAATCGCACATAAATGATTTCGCTACTAACTTGGTTCCAGTTATCATCAACTGGACGAAGGAAAATCCATACAAGACGGTACATGATTTCCCGTTGACCAGTTTCGTCGGGAGCAACTCCATGAACAACAACATCATCGCACCATCACTTGCTCACGCAACCGGGCCTCCTCTCGCAGCCGCTCCCGCTCATAGCAGCCCGTCCTCAGTCTCTGGCGCACTAGGTGGGCCTTCGTCTTTGGCTGAGCTCGATGCCGTCACGGTAATTAAATGTCGCACCAACATATATCTATATATATATAAATATAATATTCCATTTTTGTTGCCTTTCGGATGTTTTACGCCACAGACATATGTGTTTGCAGGCGAAAGAAACCCCGTGCACCATACTCTACTTGATTAAAGGCCAGAAGGTGGACGTGGGAAAGGGGATGATAATGGACCCCTTGCGACCCATGTTCCACAACCAGCCGATCCCCGCTGGGCACTTCAAGGTTAGCTTGTCTAGTGTGAAATCGGGGCACGAGGATTTGCCTCCTCCAATACAGCATGTGGGAGCAGACGACGAGACCCCGCCGCGGATTGGAAGCTGCAAGGGTTGGGTGCTGCTATGGCCGAAGAATCTTATTAAATGCAGAGCCGCCGAGAGCACACCAATAACCACACATCAATAAGCATGTGCGGAGACCACCACCCCGCCTACGCAATTACCAGCTCTCAGTAGTGCCGGGTGAGAGTGGCGGACGACATGATGATGAAGGGGGGTGCAATAATCTTGGCTGATGTAATTTGTCCTGTAGAACAGAGAATGGATGATGAGATGGAGGTCGACCCTATGGATTTCCTCAATACAAACGCGTATCACTGTGACATAGATATGATGAGTCAACCATATGACGAATCAGGCTATCAGCTTGCTAATGAGGATATGGATGATATGCCCGGGTAGGAAGGTCGTAGCAGGGATTGCAAAAAGTCTCTCTTCATGAAATCCTCACAGGACACGCCTGAAGATGCTGCCTCAACACAGGCTCAACTAGCCGGGCGCGAGGGTCGTATAGTACTTAGCCCGGGAACACTGGGGCAGGGGTTAAGGAAGGGTCTGGAAGGTGTGCCCAAGAAAAAGGAGAGGAAGAGATCGGGGAAGATAGCTGCCTCCAAACAAGCCAGAGCACATAGCAGCCAGACGATGCATTTTGAAGAGCGTGTACCCGTGAAAGGTGCGGTCATGTTCCATCTCACGGGCGAGCCGATGCTACCGTCGAAACCGCTGGAGGCACTATCAGGGGATCTCAGGAGACTGCATTGTCGCTGTCAAAACGGCGGATCTCGGGTAGGGGTCCCCGGCTGTGCGTCTAGGCGGATGGTAACATGAGACAAGGGACACGATGTTTTTACCCAGGTTGGGCCCTCTCGATGGAGGTAAAACCCTACTCCCGCTTGATTAATATTGATGATATGGGTAGTACAAGAGTAGATCTACCATGAGATCGTAGAGGCTAAACCCTAGAAGCTAGCCTATGGTATGATTGTTGTTCGTCCTACGGACTAAAACCCTCCGGTTTATATAGACACCGGAGAGGGCTAGGGTTACACAAAGTCGGTTACAATGGGAGGAGATCTACATATCCGTATCTCCAAGCTTGCCTTCCATGCCAAGGAAAGTCCCATCCAGAGACGGGACGAAGTCTTCAATCTTGTATCTTCATAGTCCAGGAGTCCGGCCAAAGGTTATAGTCCGGCTATCCGGACACCCCCTAATCCAGGACTCCTCGGTGGCTCCTGAACCAGGCTTCAATGACAACGAGTCCGGCGCGCAGATTGTCTTCGACATTGCAAGGCGGGTTCCTCCTCCGAATACTTCATAGAAGATTTTGAACACATGGACAGTGTCCGGCTCTGCAAAATAAGTTCCACATACCACCGTAGAGAGAATAATATTTACACAAATCCAATCTGCTGACGTATTCCGCAGCGTGACATCACACCACGGCCGAGCCTTTATTCGAATCGTTTTTACTGTCCCACCTCAGCGCACTTAGCGAGGCGGTTTCCTCGGCACGTCTTGTCGAAGCAGAGATCGTGTCCCCTTATTCCGGGATTCTCATCAATACGGGCTATTAATTATGGCGCTTGGGAGATAAGCGATTTTTACCAAGCTGGTGGGGGCACATAGTTTCGTCTGCCCATATAAGGGGATAAGGATCCACCTTTTCCATCTACGCCTTCTTCCTCCTTTGCTTATCCATTTTCAAGACTCGAGCTCCAGCGCCCAAGTCCGCACACCCCACCTCAACCTTCTCCAGCCATGTCCGGAGCGGGAGGCAACTGAATGGTCTCCTCCGTCACGGAGGGACACATCAAGAAGCTGAGGAAAGCCGGATACTTGTCCAATGACATCGCGCACCGGCTCCCAGACGAGGGGCAGCTCATCCCCACCCCCAGGCCCCGTGAGAGGGTGGTGTTCCTCACCCATTTCCTCTGCGGACTAGGCTTCCCACTCCACCCGTTTGTCCGGGGGCTCATGTTCTACTACGGCCTGGATTTCCACGATCTGGCCCTGAACTTCATCCTCAACATCTCGGCGTTTATCGTCGTGTGCGAGGCCTTCCTCCGCATCAAGCCCCACTTTGGCTTATGGCTGAAGACCTTCAACGTCAAACCGAAGGTGGTGCACAGCCAGCAAGCGGAGTGCGGAGGCGCCATGGTGGGAAAGATGCCCAACGTTATATGGCTCGTGGGCTCCTTCGTGGAAACCATCAAGGGGTGGCAATCGGGGTGGTTCTACATCACCGAGCAACCCTGAATGGGCAGCGGCCCCGAATTCGATCCGCATCCCCACACGGCTCACCTCACGGCAAGAGAAGGGCATGTCGTGGGGTAATTCGGGAGAGCTGAGCGGACTCCAAACCTGCGTCCAAAACCTGGTGGACAAGAAGGTTAAACTTGTCAACGTAGTCCAGGTCATGCTCATCCGCCGGATCCTCCCGTGTCAACGACGGGCTTTTAACTTGTGGGAGTTCGACCCGGCCCATCACCAAACTCTGACCAGGCTCTTTTACACAACGCACGAGGATGCCTCGAAGGTGCTATTCAAGGGCGCCGAGGTTCCCCCTCCCATTACTGAGGATCATGGATTCTGCGCGAAGCGCCAAGCCAGCGTAGTAAGCTTGTTTTACCCTTTACGAGATACTTGTTTTTCATAGTTTGACTCTATGCGGGATCTAAGCTCCCGTTCCTTTGAGAGGACTGGCAGAAGAAGACCGGAAAAATCGACTGTCCGGCTCCTTTGCCCGAAGGCCCAGCAGATGCCCACTTGGTGAAGCTGCTGGTACCGACACCTTACGTGGTGCCGGAGAAGAAGGCCAAGAAGAAGTCCGCGGGAACCCGGAAGAGCTCCCGGCGCCCGGTGGAGCCGGACTCGTCATCTGATGACTCCGAGGCGCACCCCACGAAGACGAGGAGGAGGAAAGAGAGGTTTCTTCTCCAGCAGGGGAAGAAAAGAAAAGGAAAGCCGCCCCAACTGGGGAGGCCGGAGGGTCCAAGAAGGGAAGAACCCTTCCCCCGGATTACTCCACCAACATCGCCACAGCGAGGAGGAGTTGCCGCCCAGGGCCAAGCCCCTAGCGAAGTCGTAAGTGTTCGGACACCAGAGTGATTCATAGTGTTCTTTTATTGCACAGCTTTCCCTGACACTGGATATAATCATGCAGTCCGCCCAAGGCCCGGCTCGACGCTTCGTCGGGCGTCTCCACTGATTAAATCGGATGTGAATTCGCTTCCGACCGCTACCTCCCTCGCCCTACGGATGATGCCGAGGTGGAGTCCCACAAGGGTCCAAGCCAGGAGGAGGTGGTCTGGAGGCGCCGCAAGCGACCTCCCGGACTCAGCGCAAAGGGGACAAAACCCCAAGGGCTCCAAGTCCGGCCCGGGCGGACACCACCGCACCGGAACCTTCAATGGTTCCGGAGTCCGGCAGGCGGCCCCCTAGTAAGAAGGGCAAGCCTAGGACGCCGGTGACTTCTGTCCAACCGGAGGCACCGGATAATTTGCTGGAGGTGCTTAACGGTGCCTCCATCGACGAGGAGCACCGCACTGTTATGGGTGCGGTGATCCAGAAGGTTCAGTCCACCAAGAGCGGGCTGGTGAAACTGTGCCGACCTTCTAACGAGCTTTGAGGTATGTATTTAAGATATGTAAAAATATTACCGCATAGACAGTAGCCCCTGATGCTCAGCTTGGTGTTCGGAAAGAAAAGACGAACTGAGGATCTAAAAGATATACGCAGGAGTCTAACATAAGTGTGTTAATATGGGAATGCAGGCTGCGCTGCTGACCTCCGCCGCACTGACTGCGGAGGTTGATGCATTGAAGCAAAGCCTCGAGCTGTCTGAGAATGAGCTCGGCCTTGCCAAGAAGCAGCTCGAGGACAAGGAAGGTAAGTAATACCTTATGTAAGTATATAAAAAAGATGTGGTTGCAAAAAATGACAGGACCAACGTGAGTATTACAGGGGCCACAACCCAGATGGCAACCACGAAGAAAGCGTTGTCCAAGGCCGAAGACAATGCGGCCGTGGAGCGCATCGAGCGAGAAAAGCAGGAGGCGCGGGTGGCGGAGGTGCACCAAGAGCTCCAGGCTCTCGTGAAAAAACACGAGAGTTTAGAGCTTGACTCAAAGACTCGAGAGTCCGAGCTTGCCTCAGCCCTTGAGAGCGCCAAATCTTCCAAGGTCGAAGCCCAAAAAGCCCTCCAGGAAATTGAGGCGATGAAGAAGATAGCGGTGGGTAATGCATTCTTTATGGAAAGCAAGCACGTGAAAGTGAATTATTTGTTACTTACCCGAGTCCGGAGCTCTCCAGGAGCATTCGCAGATCTGCCCCGCAGTGTGTCCGACGCTGCCGCAACGCTCACTGTTTATCAAGAGGCAGCAGGTTCGATCGGCTTCAGTTAGCAGCAGTAGCGAAGGAATCGCTTGATCGGGTTTAGTTAACAACCAGATTGAAAGGATCGAGAAGAGGTGTCTAGAGGGGGGTGATTAGACCCTCAACAAAGAAAAGTAGCAGTTTTTAATTTCTTTAAGTTAAGGTGGAGTTTTAGCACAATTTTAAACATTCACAATACATTTCAATCAAGCATGGCAAGAGTATATGAGCAGCGGAATGTAAAGCATGCAATTTGCAAGAAAGTAAAGGGATGAGTTTGGAGTGAGCAAACGCAATTGGAGACAGGAAGATTTTTTCCGTGGTTCCGATAGGTGGTGCTATTGTACATCCACATTGATGGAGACTTCAACCCACGAAGGGTAATGGTTGCGCGAGTCCACGGAGGGCTCCACCCATGAAGAAGCAACCTTGTCTATCCCACCATGGCCATCCGTGTGAAGTGTATGCCATCAATCGCAGACACTTTTCTTTTGCTAATAATCGCAAACACTTTGATCTGGCTGACCCGTTTCTGATCTGTTGCCTAATCGCAAACAGTTAATCCTTCTGAAGCATATGCCCTCAATCGCACACACCTTTATCTAGCTGCCCGTTTCTATTGTTCCTCCTCATCAAAAATAGTTCATCCGAGTGAACCGTATGCTGTATAGCGCACGCGCCTTCATCTGGTTGCCCGTTTCTTTTGTTCCTCCTCATCGCAAACAGTTCATTGAACTGAACCGTATGCCCTGCATCGCACACGCAACTAAAATCTGAACCTTGTTTGATGGCTCTAGCATCGCAAACATTTTGCACCTTTTTTGACGGTTCTTTTACACCACCATTTGCGATTATTGCATCGCACACGGTTTCGTCGAAGGGTCTTTGATCGTAGTGTCGCGTTAGCAGCATCATGTAGTAGTGGATCATGAGCTTCTCCTCAGTCTTCATCAGAAGGTTGATCGCAACCACAAGTGGGTCAAGCGTCAATTTGGTTCAATTCTTCAGAATATGACAATCATGCAAAACACTTTGAAGAAGAACCATTACTACTTGCATGATGTTTTTGATCGCACCTGGGCTGTATTGTCTCACCTCTACGGTGATGAAGACCTCAAGCAGATGGGCTTCCAACAGGACTTTGACTGGTCTCAGCCACCTTCGAAGAAATTCAAGAAGGTCAAAGTTCCTCACTTGGTTGCTAGTTCATATTCTTCATCTCGCGAGACGGATGAAGCTGAAGATTTGAACGACACTGCGGCAGGCCCTACTCCAACGGACGACCCCAACAACGCTGGCGTTCCTCCATCAACATCATGATGATATTCTTTAGGGGTGTTAGTCCTCATTTTTCGTCCCTTTTAATCATTGGATGACAAAGGGGGGAGAAATTTGAGTTAGTCTTCAAGAAGGTCTATATATGGCCGTTTTTTGTTAAGTTACAACTCTCGTTCTTCTGAAGTATTTGTTGGATCAAGTTGTAAACTTAAGTCCTATGGTGGTTTTATACTTTGCTCTCTTTTCTGCATGCTATTTCCTTAGATTGTTAATGCTGTAACATCCCAAATTTTCAATTTGGAATGTTATACATAGGTCATCCATGCATATCATATTTTATTGCATTTTGTTTGCAATCCTCGAAATCCTAAGCAACTCAAGGACCCTTGGAGAGAGTTGGGGATTTTCCAAATTTTCATATTTGAATTTTATCAAATAATTAAGACGAGGATTTTGATTTTAATTATTTTCTCTCCGGAAAATATTTCATTTTAAAATAATAAATGAGGGAGATAATATGACTTCTCCAAAATAATTGAAATATCGGAGGAAAAATGTTAAAATCATTATTTGGTTTTTATTTGTTTTATTTTGGAATTTTATTCGCCCTAGAATAATTTGCATGTTTAAAAAAAATTGCATTTTAGGGGCCAAGAAAAGTTCATCCTGTCCTAAATATTGCATTTAGACGGAGAAAACTTGTTTTGGTATTTTTAGATTTTTATTTATTTTTCTAGGATTTTTCTAAGTTTCGGCGGAACGTTTTTTAAAAAAAAGAGAGGACCCCGGGCTAAGGGCCTGAGGCAGCCAGCCCACCGCCCAAAGGCCGCCCGCCTTCCCAGCGTCGCGCCGCCCGTGTCCGTCCCGGACACCACCGCGCCGCCGCCTTGCCCCTCTCCCAAGTCGGAGTCCCCAACCTATATAAGCCGCCCCCCTCTTAACACCACCACCACCGCCACCTCACCTCGCTGCCGAGCCGAGCCCCGCCGCCTCACGCGCCTCGCTTGCCGCCGCCCGCCGCCTCCGCGCCGCCCAGCGCCCTCATGAAACCCGCCCGCCCTCGCCCGCCTGCGAGTCACCTTTGGCCGAGACGACCTCATGGGAGGTAGCCGCCCGCCGCCCGGTTTTTTTAGAAATCCCTTCAGTTTTTTTTAGAAAAAAAAAACGCTAGTTCGTCTTTTTTTATATAGATCGGTTTTATTCTCCGGTTTATTTGTTTAGCGAGCGTTCGCTCGTTCTTTTGTTTTAACGAACGTTCATTCGTTTAGCCGTTTGTCGTTTTCTTTTTATCGGATTTATTCCGCGATTTTTCCGATCGTGATTTCTGATCCGATGTTCGAACTAGTATAACTTTTCGCTCGTTTATCGGAATCAGGCGATTCAAGCGCCTGGAGTTTCATCTCGAAACCCTCTTTCCGAATAGCCAAATCAATCAAGTTTTGCGTCTGTAAAATTTTACCCTAGTTCAGATTAGTAAACGGATCTTGTTTCTTTCGCCGTTTGAGTTTCGTTGCTCCGTTTGGTTTGATTCTTCTTGTGAACGGAGTTCTTAAGTTGAACTCTCCGGTCAACCTCTTTCAGTTGAAGTTTCGTTTGTGCATCTTTGCTTGTTGCTTATGTATGCTGTTGTTTGTTTGCGATAGAATTACCGGAGTGCGAAGCGTGTTACTACGAGTCTCTAGGATTCCCGGATCGTCAGCAAGGCAAGTAACACTTTGATCATACTCTTTTCATACCCAGTTTTTATGCATTAGTTTCAATCCTCAAACATTGCATGATTAGGATGTCATTAAATTGTGGGTTGGGAAGTAGTAGTTGAGGTAGAACCTATTGCCCTGTTACTATCAAACCCTTGGGAGTTACTTCTACGTTTGCTTATATTGCTATGCTATGCTCGTAGACGTGGTTGGGTTTGAGAGTTATCCATGACAGATGTGAGATTGTTAATTAATGGTTAACTTAAGGTGGCAACTTTAATACACATCTAGGTGAATTGGGGCACCTGGGGAACCCAGTGTTGTCTGTTTTGTTTTGGAAATCCCGGGGTATCGTGCGATCTTCCTATGGACCGCCACCCAGGCTCAAAGGGAACTGAGATCATTCATGCTAGAAACTTCCGTGTGCAGCCACAAGCTATTATGGGCTCTAGCATAGTTGAGTAAGTTACGTGAAGCTCTTGAAGAGGTAGATCAGCAGGTAGTGGGTTTTGTAGGTTTGGTATGGTCTACCCGGAGTAGAGAGCTAATGTTTCTGAAAGACTTTGTCTCGGTCATCCGTTTCTCAAACACCATGCAGTGCGAGAAATCAACGGAGGCGATCGAGTCTTGTGGGGAAAAGTGCTAAACCTCTGCAGAGTGTACAATCTAATCATGGTTAGCCGTGTCCCCGGTTATGGACAATTCTGAGTATCTAGTACTTGAGTATTCACATGTATCTCATCACTCTAAATTAATATTGCCGGGATGTTAATTACCTTAATTGGGATTGAGTTGGGGTTATACCTTCTCAATGATGTTTCAACCACCATGATAGTTAAATTAAAATTTATTCCTTTGTTGTAGGGAAAAATTGGCTTTCCATAAAGCTCAGAATCAGTAGAGCTTTCCACCAGCCAAATATGCATGTAATGGTAGCATTATTCTGTTATTTCTCTATTGTGTTACATTGCCAGCATATTACATGTGCTGACCCGTTCTCGAGCTGCAACGTATTATGTTGCAGACTTTTCAGACGAGGAGTAAGGTTCGATAGGTCGTTGCCGTGCAGCTCAGCTATGCCGTTGGAGCTGATGGACTCACTTTATCTTCCAAGCCTTCCGCTGTTATCGTATTAGATGGCCTTAAGCCATATTTTTGTAATAAGTTCTCTTTTGAGACATTCGATGTAATAAATGTGTGATTGCTACTCTGTTATAAATCCTTCGAGTACTGTGTGTGTCAGCATTACCGATCCAGGGATGACACGGAAGCACAGAGACTTGACCATATGAGGTCGGGTCGCTACAAATGCACGCATGCTAAATTACATCAGTCACCATATTTCATCATGCATTTAAAATTCTTCATATCATATGTTAAATGAGTTTATGAATTACAAGATATAGGGGGAGATCTCCATGATTCTACTATACAATGTGCATTTGCTATTAAAAGCAGATTCCTCACATATGCACATCCTCAATGGGAGTCCTTGTATATCTTGCAATCAAACTCCTCAATATCATTATTTACACTTCATATGTTTTATCCCCGTTGAAAACTTAACCTATATTGTCCACCAAAAAGGGGGAGGCTGTAAGTGCATCTAGTACCCCTTTCTGATTTTGGTGTATTGAAGACTTATAGGTTAAGGGACTAATGCATTTGTGAGTGTACACAGGTCTATAAGTCTATGCGGAGTTTGTTATTTACAGAGAAAGTCGACCCCTAAAAATGAATATCTTCAACTGAAGACTTTGGCTTTCTGAAAACTTTAAAAGTGAAGAAATTGGTGTGACCGTGAAGACTTGATATTCATGCAAGGAGTATGAAGCGTGAAGACTTTTGTTTTCGTAGTTACATTTTATCTTTCTTGAGTCGTAGGAAACACCGTACTGTTAAAGGGGGTTGAGGTAAAACTAAGGAAAAGTTTCCAAGTGATGCTCATCTCAAAATCCTACACCTACCCAATCGTTTCGAGTGAAGCCATTGGAAATCTCATACAGTTCAGTCAATTTCTTTAGTGATAGAGATGAAGATCTTACATTCTCACGAGGAATTTGTTACATTGAGGAGTTAGGAATTCGCAAGTCGCGGATTGCCTACAAGTGAGGAACATGATAGCCACGAGGAATTTGATACTCAAATATCCGACCAATTCTGTGCTATGCGCCAGCTGTCCCAAAATATCTACCCACCTAACGGTCATATCATTAAAGGGCATTTATGTCTTATCATGTCGGGCTGCTCCCTAGGCTATAAATAGCCGCCCCCTACAACCACTAGTTGGTTGGTTGCTCCGAGAGAAACTGACACTTGTCATTGATAGCATCCCATCCTCCGAGGACTTTGAGAAAAAATCATCAAGTGAGGAAAACCCAAAACCAAACACCTACAACCCAAAGTGATTGAGCATCACTGAGGAGATTTTTCCTGTGTGGAACCGATGCTTGTTACCTTTGAGGACTGTGCATCCTCCAGACGGTTAGGCGTCATGGTCTAGAGCATCCAAGAGGAAATTGTGGATCGCCGAGTGACAGAGTCTGTGAAGGTTTGGAAGTCACCTGAAGACTTACCATAAGTGATTGGGCAAGGTCTGTGTGATCTTAGCTCAAGGAGAATATTATGAGGACTGTGTGTCCGGGACTGTGTGTCCTCGGGTTTAAATACCTAGCCACTCCAACCAGACGTACAACTGTCACA
Organism: Aegilops bicornis; assembly: GCA_021605145.1. Taxonomy (NCBI): domain Eukaryota; kingdom Viridiplantae; phylum Streptophyta; class Magnoliopsida; order Poales; family Poaceae; genus Aegilops; species Aegilops bicornis. The sequence goes on along the minus strand of CM038675.1, from coordinate 467,822,381 downwards.
GCAGTTGGAACTGGTCTACCAAATCACTATCTTCACCGAGCTACTGGTTCTATTTCCTCCACCCTTTCATTTCCTGATTTCTGTGTTGAAGTACTTGATCGTTACTGTTTGAAGCCTTCGACTGAAGACTTTCTCAATTTCCTCTATCCTATTTGTTCAGTCAGTTTGTCTTCAGCCTGCTTATCCTGTGTTCACACTAATTGTACTCTATGCTTGTTTTCATTTCATCATGATGACTGTGCTACTGCTCTGTTACGCTTGCATCTGTGTACTTATTCCGCTGCTAGGTAGTTTGTGGCCTAGGAATTTCCTCACCTCGGAATTCCTCAGTGACTAATTTGTAAAAATCGCCTATTAACCCCCCCTCTAGTCGATATAATGCACTTTTAGTTAGTACACTGTACCCACACCATGGATTCCATGGCCTCGCACTCCCATTCGAGTGGACCAATGGGATTCCAACAAAACCCTCCCATTGCCATGACACTCTCCAGGCCACTCCGACCAACTCCCCTCTTGGGCTAAGTCATGGGTGGCCCCGACGTCTACCAAAGACATCCAATGGCCACCGTCGTGGCAAAACAAATTAACGGTCCCAAATGGGGACAAGGTACCATAACAACAACGGGCACACAAGGTTATGTCTGCTTACCGGGCCAGGGTACCGCATGCCCATAACCTTCCCTCATTGGAGCCACCGACCAGAGGCATGAAAACGGACCAAATAAAGGCCTTCCCATAAAGGTAAATGTGGTTGCACTGGGAAAGCTCGATTCAGTGGCACCATGACTCGATCAACATTATGTCCAAGTTGAACTATCATCAAGTTTAACTTGAAACAAAATAACTCGAGTCACTGTATACCATGAACATGCAGCTATATGACAGGCACTATACCCACATAGCACTAAAGTGAACGGATCAACATCATAGAATCATTCTACTTGCCCTGCTCATCAATTTAACTCACTGGTTTCAACCTCACCGGTTTTGAATTTCATCATTTTTAGTTATGCCATTAACATAATAATAATCAATAACTCTCATATGAAAGTACTACCGATCATAACCAAATCATAGCCTTACTAACAAAATACTTCTACTGCCTCATACTAGTCCATGAACTCAAACACTACTGTAAACTAGGCATTTCAAGCATGACAAAGTAACTAACATAAGCAATATTCATTTAATGATTAAATGCATGAAACAAATCACATTCAAGTTGGAAAAATCATAAATATTGAAATGACACCATGCAAATATTTGTGTGGCATGCCTTAGCACAGAGGATGGTCACACTCCTCCTGGTTCTCTTCTAAGCAAGCTTCTCCTTTTGAAAAATACTTAAAACAACAAAAAGAAATATCAAGAATACTTCTGAAATTCATCAGAAATTATAGGCAACAGAGAAAGATCTCAAAATTTGTGTGCTGCTAGAATATTCCAATACAAACACAATGCAAAAAAGAATCAATTCATTTGGACTTATGGTTTAAAAGTTATGGATGTTCAAAGTTTCTGGTCAATATTTGAATTAAATTCAAATAAAAAGAAAAACCAGGGGGGTGACATCGAAGGCGTATTTCCGCGGGGCGCCACTACTCATACCGCTTCGGCCGCGGCTGAGTGGCTGACAATGGGCCCCCGCGGTCAGGTTTAGAGAGATGGAGAGGGAAACAGAGGAGGGGCAGCAGTTCGCCAGCATTTCTTCGGCGAGGAGAGGTTGGCCGCCACCGTGGAGGGGGGATGGATGCCCAAGACTACGACGAGCCTGTATGTACCCGGAACATGGCTAGATGTGGACGGAGTAGATCACGATAGTCGTCTCCAGAGGCGTCGGCGGAGGGGGGTCGTCGGAGTTGGCGATTCCGGCGAGGCAGGGCCGGTACAACAGCTCCAACAGCACTAGTGCGACCAGTGGAGCACCACGAGCACCTTGGAGAGGTCGAGGGGAGGCGAGAGGCACCGGAGGAAGCAGAACGCCAAGGCGGGGTCGACGGCGATCCCCGGAGCAGAACGGCGGCCAACAGCCCGCTTGGCCTGGCCGAGGCTATCTAGAGGAAGTGTGGGTGCCAGAGAAGTGCGGTGGTGGAGATAAATGAGCTCGGGGGGGGGGGTCCTATTTGATGCGGAGCATCCTATGATCATCCCCATGTACACTATGACTACTCCCCAAGCCCCAAGCGGACATATGACTAGATCTCAAACATACGGCATTGGACACAACGTGAACCCGTTCCTACATGCTTTCCATTTCCACTCATGCGAGACATGGTTGCTACCTAATGCAAGGACACTACATGTGCTTAGGAACTAAGGAGACGACCATGGAGATGCTCGAGGCATACGCCAAGTCCACACGGAAGCGGAGCGTCGACTGCCTCAAGTGGAGTAGCCGTGGAGCTGCAGCGGCTCGACATCCGACAGGAGCCCGGATATGCAGCGCCATCAACGAGAAGAAGACCAAAGAGATGGATGCTAGGCGACTCTACAGCGGTCGGACATCTGGCCGACCCCCGGACATCCGGCACCTGCCCGGAAATCCGGCGCAGGCTATCCAAAGAGCACCGAGACTAGCCCCGCCAGCCCGGACATCCGGCCAGCAAGCCCGGACATCCGGCTCCTGACGAAGGCCCGGACACCCGGCCCGCAAGCCCGGACATCTGGCTCCACCTGTCTATGCACAGTGAAGGGCCGAGGCCCATGTACCCCTTCGCCCACCTAGACTATATATACTCCTCCTCCTCCCTCTTTCAACAGCGTTGTGATAGATCATATGTGAGATAGAGCCTCGCTCATCCATCTGGATCTACTCCACCGTGAGGGACCGACACCTCCTCGGAAAAGATCCACTTGGATTCAAGACCCCTTACGGGAAGACCTCAAGACCTCCTCACGGAGAAGAATCGGTTACCATATGTATCATCCTTTGTTGGATTTGGACCGTGTGATCTCTATGTGTACTCGTATCTAGCATATGTGTGACCTAATCTCGTTGGTTTGAGTGTTTCTCTTGTGTTTCCTTTCGTGATTTCCCCTGGTGTTCTTCGTGTTCATCATGGTATCCGTTCCTTTCATGAAAGATCGGCCGTATAGGGTTCCACCTTACATCATCTTGCTATCAGAGCTAGGTTGATCACGAATTTGGAGCCCCTGCCCCTTGTTTTCTAGCTTGGTTTTGTTGTGTTCTTCCCCAATTTTGAAAATCCCCACCAAAAATAGCCCCAATTTTTTTTGTGATTTGTTTGTTTGATGATGTTTTGTTGATTTTGATTCATGGATTTTCTTTGTTATGAGTGGATCTAGCTTTTCCCCAATTTCCCCACTTTCCATCCACGAAATCTCCGTAATTTTGCCCCCAAAATCATCCATTTCTGCCCCAAATCGAGTTTCGAAGTCCAAATCCCGATCTAAAATCGTCGGGCCGGATATCCGGGCTACATGCCGGACATCTGGGCCATCTGGCTGGACATCCAGCTCCTGGAGCCCAAATCTGCACGGTTCTGGACACTCACCCCCGGAAATCCGGCCCCACCGCCCGGATATCCGGCCCCTGGGATTTTAGCCTTCCGTGTTTCATCGTTTTGACCATAACTAATTCATCCGGAGTCCGATATTGACGTTCCTTAGCTCGATTTGAAGCTATTGACATCCCCCTCCAATAAAAATACTTCCAACACCATTTGAATACATCAAATTTTTGGAACTTCGGCATCTTTGCCTAGGGCTTCCACCATATCATCCGCATAACCACCACCGACTTCCGCAACCTAACCCATTTTGTTCCCCATTCCATTTGTGGTTGTTTGAGTTGTGATTCGAGGCTCCTAAGGTGTTCATGCTACTTATGGATGATTGCTTCTTCATTAACCACCACCATAACTTCCGCATAGGCTTACCCACCATACACTTCCGCCACCCCAACTTAACCCAATTTTGTTTGTGTTGTGAGTTGTGTCTCCTAAGGTGTTTCGGCTACTTAGGGACCGTGCTTCCAACTCCGACACCGTGTATAGTCCACCACCTTACCCTACACTTTCGCATTGCGTACTCCAAAACCAATCATTGCATTTCCGCAATCCCATTGAGCTTACGCAAAACCACCAACGCTTTCCGCTACCACCATTTGACATTTGAGATTTTGAGTTTGCGGTTTTTTTCCCGTTTCCAAGGTGTTTCGGCTAATTAGGAACGGTTCAATGTCAAGAATAAATCCACTCATCATCGCCACGAGGTCGTCATCATACATATGGACGGTAACCTCGACGACACCATTGTATATTCCCCTTGCCACTACATTGTTAACCCCTAGCGCATTTTGCGTCACTTGCCTATCAAGACTATCCATTTGAGTATCGCTGGGGCACGCTACTTGTGCACATTAGTGATCATCGATCTACACCTTCCATTGCATACATACCACATCATTTTGGTATACTCATATTGGTATCATCATATCATCTCGTGTGCAACAAATTGTTCCCGCATATACACAATTGCTATCTTGGTTTGTGCATTTCGCATAGTGGCCATACAAAAAAAAGAGAATAAGCTTTTAAGCAAAGAAAAAGGGAGTGAACAAAGAGCTTGTAAGCAAGTGCCATAGCATCATACCACATTGCATATAAGATTGTCATATCCGATCATCTTGGATCATCTTGAGAGAAACACCAGGAACCATATATACATAGCATAATTGGGATATAAGTCGTTGCATTTTTGTCTCCTATAGGTTGTGCACAAGTGTCGTATCCGCCTATTGAGCAATCGTGCTAGCGTCTCTCTCGAGTTGTGCAACAAGAGCATTTTCCATGGATTCCACATTTTGAGCTTATTCCTTGGTTGCACGACCCCATTTATCTATCCGTGTGTGCGTTTCTGTGTGCCACATATTGCTATTGGTCTACTTGTTTCATTTGCGAATGTGGGTATCTCTTTCAACATTATTATTTGTTGCTAACATTTTCCATCAAATTTTTGTGCTACTATCCTCACCGAGCTCCGCCATAAGCCTTATTTCTGTAGGTGTGAGAAATTGACAAGATCGGTGCCAATTGTGCTATTTCCTTGTTACATCATTGAGTGATCATTGATCCATTTTCAACATCGGTCAAGGTACATTTGGTATAGTTCTCTGCTTTCTTCCACTCATATTTGCTCGAGTCTTATGATGGATAGGCAATGCATTTCATCTCCGGTCTTCGACAACAATGACGGCGCGAACAACTACATCACCAAATCTTCAATCTTCGATCTACAACGACAAATGCAAGGCGCACAATCAAGATTGTGAGAGTGCTTCGAAAACCTCACCATCGACATACGACACTCGGAAGCACATACAAGAGACTCCTTCGACAAGAAGCTTTCCGCACAAAAGGAGGAGCAAGATGCAAGGATGGAGGAGATTCGGGCCTTGGTCAATTCTAATTCCCCTTCGTCATCTTCAAGGCGGCGGCGAGCAAGTCGATCATGTTTGGAGCGCCCAAGCGATGCACGCGCAATTCGTCCATGTCCACATCTGCATGGTGACCATCATCACGATTGTGATACAAATCATCATGAAGGGCAAGTCACCTCCAAGCATCATGTGCACGACGACGACGAATGACATCTACTACGAGCTGAAGTACGACAACGACCCCATCATCATGAAGATGCTCGACACGCGCAAACCTACAAGTCCCAACAAGCTCTACATCAAGCTATGGCCAACCTTCATGAGCATAAGAGAAGATCACGAGACAAGCACCACCAAGAGGACGCTACGGCTACTACCACCACCACTTCGGCATCTTCGCCAAGTGCTATCAAGGCATATTCACCTTTGGACGTATGGCATCTTCGCCTACTTCCCATGAGTTCGCCTACATCGAAATCTTCAACAACAAGGTGACCACCTACGAGCGAGGGCGACCCTTCCATCTTCGGAAGCCCCTCAAGGAAGAAGGCCGAGCATGGGAAATTCCCTTCGGTCATGGAGACGAGCTACGACGTGCCACATCATATGGGCCTCCAACAACAAGACAACGACAAGAAGGTCGAGCTAGGGCAATCCCCTTCGACTACAGCGACGAGCATGAACCTCTTCAACAATGATGACGCCCATATTGGACTCATACTCTGAGTCAAGCTACGAGACCGCACATGAGACATTATCTTTGGTCTCGGAGGAGAGTGATGTTTTGCCACATCCTACGGCATTCATCTTTGGAGATGTTTGCACCTACACCTCTCCGACACCCACAAATGATGAGATGTCCCAATTGCCATGTGAGGAGAGCCACCACCACATGAGGGACATGAGTACTCCACCATATGTGACATTGAGTGCATTTCCTATGAGAGGATGAGTATGACCACCACTAGCCCCACACATGAGAGCATGCCACACATCCTATGTGAGGTTGAGAGCCATTTGAGTGACTCCACAAACCATATGAGAGAGCATCCAAGAGGGAGTGAGTGAGCCACAACACTTAGTGAGTGAGGTAGTTGACACGACATGTGAGGCCACTATGATTTCTAACAACTTAACCTCTACTCCGGTGTGTTTTCTTTGGTGCTAGGTCTCCTACATGACGACATGCCTATCCTCGACGAGTCCATATCTCCAATGGAGACAACGATGGCCATGGTGGAAGACAATGCACCACTCACATGGTTCCGTCAAGATGAAGATGATCACGACTTGGTCTTCGACACCTCACCTACAACACATGAGCGATGCTCCAAAGGTAACATAGGTGATGGTGCTTCTCTTGTCCCACTAGTGGACTATCTCACCAATGATTGCTTGCATGATGTTGATCCACCTATTCCCATGCTTCATGCTAGTGCGACGTCTTCATGTCATGACTTACCAATTTATGATGAATATGATGATGAGCATGTTGAGTTGCCTAGTTGTGATGCTATGCTCCATAGGATATCATGTGAAAATTCTATTGATCACTTCATGTTTGACAATCCACTAAACTTGTCATATGCTATGAGTGAGATCTCCCATATTACATCATTTCAATCTCAACATAGTAACTAATAAATCCCATTTGCACTTATGGCATAGATGACAAGGTCATGGTCATTGGCTTTCGTTTTTCATGTGATGATATTGCTATGCTTCCTTTACATGATTTGCGTAATTCATCTACTATGCCATGCCATGATCGCATTGTTCCAAACATGCTTTGTTTTGGATGTTGTCAATATTCTCCATGTGATGTTTCCACTAATGCTCATGAGGAGACCCCCATAGTTTCCTCATACATATTAGGAGATCTTGATGTCTTCCACACTTTGCATGATTCCCATAATTGCGTGCACCATATACATTCCATGAATAACAATGCTCTACATATTTCTCATGATGCATTACACAATTTGAGTCTCCATTATGCTATACATAATAACAAACCTCTCATGATGGATGACACGTTTCTATACCACGCATCTCATTTATTCGAGCATTGGATATTTTGTGCTAACCAACACATGCACGTGTGCATCATGATAGATGATGTGTACATCTACCACGCACACACAATTTTCCCTTGCCTTTGTTTTGTGTAGGTACTCACGTATACTCGTCAACCTCTCAATCCCAAGAGTTGACGAAATGAGCTCTTGAGAGAAACGATGATTTGGGATCCGGTGGACTATCCTTACTACCGTTCCCTTTGCGCAAGGACTACGCGCATCTCTTTTACTTGTCTCTCAAACGGCTATGGGCTATTTACCACTTGTCACCTTATGCCCATTCTATCGTGTTCACTTTGCATGTTATGCTTGCTTCTATGTTTCTGCCATGCAACTGTGACCCTTGTTTGCATTTACCCATGAGCAACCATTCTACTACTACTATGTGTATTTGCATGCTTGGTGGAGATCCTTGTTGTTATTACCATGTTTTCCATGTACGTCATGCTATTGTTGATTCTTGTGTTGGGAGAGTCATACTGTTCAATTGCTACTTACATAGGACTTCTTGCCAATACAATGATGATGCATTATTTATATCTTGCTTTCATGCTTGTGATATGTCATGTGCATTATATATGCTCACTATTTGCACACATGACATGATTTCCATGATTACTCGCACTACTAGCTTGCTTGACCTGATCACTATGATTGCTTGCTTTGTCGCTTCACCCATGTTCCATTCTTATTCGCTTTATTGGGTTGATTACATATATGTTCATGCCTCTCACTTGATTTGTCTTGACCATTGTCTCTTGTCTCCATTAGTTGCATCTCTCATATCACCTTGTATTGAGTGCCAACTTGCTATGCTTATTGATCTTGGAGACTTGGACATATTACTTGTGATGCATGCTAGTTTGATTGAGCTTCTTGTCTTTGGTTGTAGTCGCATCATATGCTTTCATACCATGCCACATCTTGTACTTTCTTATGATAAGCATGATGAAAACACTTGTTGGGTATCACCCCACGGATGATAGGTTTTGCATTTCTGCTAACCTCATTTGTTTTTCCGAGTGTTTGTCATGTTCTTTCGTTTTGAAGGATTCACAAGGCATTACCGTCATGAGACATATTGGGTATGTGAAGGCATACAAGATGCGCAACTCCAACATCCTTGAGAAACTCCTAAAGGTGACCTCCTTCCATTTGAGCCAGCCTCAAATATGCATATTGGATGGGTCATTATTTCATTGTTGTTTCCTTTTTGTTGTCTACATGATACATCTCGCGAACGGAGGAGCGGCATTGGAGATGAACCCTTTGGATCTTCAAGTCGAGGAGCGCTTGGACTTATTGGATGCACCTTCGGAATTCCACTCATGCTATGACATCAAGCATTGGTACATCAACACTCTTTTGACACATTGCACCAACACCTCCATATTTGTTGATTGTGTGTCCACATATCATGCTAGATGGACATATCATACTCACCACAAATTTGCACCTTATGCATGGATTGACTTGCATTATGATTGTCTTCTTGCATCTATTCCCATGTCATCCATGATATGAGCTTGTGCATTTTCTTAGCAAATTTGTTGTGATCTTTCTTGATGTCATATTCATACATCATGATCATATTGCCCACCATAAATTGCATGATCACATAGTCACATTGAGCACCAATTACCATGTTCATGCTTTTGATACACTGTCCCATTATGACATCATTTTGCACAATGGTTGCATTGATCATATTCACAACACCTTTGTGTGCATAATGAATGCTTTTGCTCCCATGAATGCTTTGCATATCATTCTATATCATCTTACTAAGCTTCATGCGCTTTGTCACAAACAATCTTGCCGAATGGACTCATGTTTACTTGATGGACACCTTGTGTGCGCTAACCATTGTATTTCCAAGTGTCGTTTGTGTTTGCTATTTTTGCATGTGTACAACTACGGAGACACCTTGGAGTACTTGGATTGCGCCATGTCTTCCACTTCGTTCAACTACAAATCTGTCCACGACAACCGTTTCCATGGTGATGAGGTTTTCAATCTGTGGTCGGATCTTTCCCAAGGGAGGGGAGAAGATGTGGACCATCCTACGATCATCCCCATGTACATTCTGACTACTCCCCAAGCCCCAAGTGGACATACGACGAGACCTCAAACATACGCCATTGGATACAAGGTGAACCCGTTCCTACATGCTTCCCCTTTCCACTCGTGCGAGACATGGTTGCTACCTAATGCAAATACACTACATGTGCTTAGGAACCGAGGAGATGACCATGGAGATGCTTGAGGCATACGCCAAGTCCACACGGAAGCAGGGCGTGGGCTGCCTCAAGTGGAGTCGCCGCGGAGCTACATCGGCCGGACATCCGGCAGGAGCCCGGACATCCAGCGCCATCAACCAGAAGAAGACAAAAGAGACGGACGCAAGGCGACTCTACAGCAGCCGGACATCCGGCCGACCCCAGGACATCCGGCACCCCGCAAAGTGCCGGACATCTGGCACCTGCCTGGAAAACCGGCGCAGGCTATCCAGAGAGCACCGAGACCAGCCCAGACATCCGGCCAGCAAGCCCGGATATTCGGCTCCTCACGAAGGCCCAGACACCCGGCCCATAAGCCCGGACACCCGGCCCGCAAGCCCGGACATCCGGCTCCGCCTGTCTGTGCACAGTGAAGGGCCGAGGCCCATGTACCCCTTCGCCCACGTAGACTATATATACTCCTCCTCCTCCCTCTTTCTAGGGTTAGCGTTGTGATAGCTCATATGTGAGATAGAGCCTCGCTCATCCATCCGGATCTACTCCACCACGAGGGACCGACACCTCCTCGGAGAAGATCCACTTGGACTCAAGACCCCTTACAGGAAGACCTCAAGACCTCTTCACGGAGAAGAACCGGTTAGCCTATGTATCGTCCTTTGTTGGATTTGGACTGTGTGATCTCTATGTGTACTCGGATCTAGCATATGTGTGACCTAATCTCGTTGGTTTGAGTGTTTCTCTTGTGTTTCCTTTCGTGATTTCCCCTTGTGTTCTTCGTGTTCATCGCGGGATCTGCTCCTTTCATGAAAGATCGGCCGTATAGGGTTCCACCCTACATCATTATTCATAGGCAAGGCGAGGGAGAGGATCCCGGGCTCCGCCGGTGTTCTCTGGAGACGGCACCCGGCGACCAGAGGCGTTAGTGAGAGGGGGAGAAGAAGGCATGGCTCACACGACCACTATGGGAGGGAGGAGACAAGCACATGAGCGCGTGTGGCGACGAGCACAGTGACACGGGCGCACTGTACGCTTTGCCGCGTCATGCCCGTGCCCGCTGCAGCGAGCTCTGGCATCGGCGAGTGCCAGGGAGAGTTAAGGGCGTCGAGACGATGATTGTGGTGAGGTTTGGCAAGGTGCGGCGAGCTAGGAAGTGAGCACGAGCTCAACAGAGGCTCAGGCGTGACGCAGAGCGCGTCGGCCGCATGCCAGCACACTTGGACGAACGCGATCGTCGCGTGAACTCTAAGATGGAGCCACGCCGAGCATTAGAATCATGTCTGGCGTGTAGTCCTTGATGGTTTGGGTTGAGCCAAGGCTTTGAGTTGATCACAAGTGAACTTTGTGCGAGTGCATCTTCCTGGCAAGCATTAGAAAATTCTAGAAGGAGTTTAGGGCTGATCTTTGGTGGTTAAGGTTTTCTTAGGAGGGTAATCAAGACCTAAAAATCTCAGCTTCATTTGATCAAGGAAAAATGCACTTGTTGTAGAAACTGCATTTGCTGTCCAGAACAGAAAAGATTTCCTGTAGCAAAAATATCCCAAATAACTATGAAATATTTTTTGCACACGGAGGTGTGCCAAGGTCCAAAGAATATTCAGGAATTTTCTCAGATTTTCGTGGGCGATAAAAATGAGGGTTGCTTTGGAGCAGATGTGACTGAAGTGATTTTCAAAGAGGAAAATGAATATTTTTCATTTATGAAAAATATTCCTATGGCCATTTTGGGATAAATCAAAGAGGAAATGATGTGCTTGAGAGAGAGGTGAGTCACTTTGGGTGAAAATCAAGGATATGCCCAAGTGATTAAGTCCAACTGAGTTGATTCAAAACTCCAAATTCAAATCAAATGGCAATAGAATCGAGAAAAAGAAAAAGAGCAAAAACCAGGCTGTCACACGAGTTTAGCACACGTGCGGCTCAGCGGCGTCCTCTCCTTCTTCATTCATCAAGCGAGAGAGAGGAGGTAGATGATATCTAAACCAACACGACGGTGTGGTGGTGGTGGTGGCAACGGAACTCCGGCAGGGCTTTGCCAAGCGCGTACCGGTGAAACATGAGAGGAGTTGGGAGAGGCACTGGGCAAGGTTGGATGGTTGGCTGCCCCCATGTGCCTCCCCCATCTATATATAGTCTAGGGGGCAGGGGCGGGCATCCAAAACCCATATAGGGCCGGCCACAAGGTTGAAATCCCTTTAAACTTGGAGATAACATCTTATCTCTAGATTCAACCCATTAAATTTAGAGATAAGACCTTATCTCTAGATTTAAACAACATGTGCCTTGGGGAATGGGGTGGCCAGCCTAAGTGGGTGCTCGCCCCACCCCTCAGTCCATGTGGGGCCTTCCTAGGTCGTTGGGCCCCACGGTGGAACCCTTGGAACTTTCTAGAACCTTCCCGGTATCATACCCAAAAAAACAAACTTTTTCTGGAGCTCAAAATATGACTACCCATATATAAATATTTACCTCCGGACCATTCGGGAGCTCCTCGTGATGTCCCGAATCCCATCCAGGACTCCGAACAACTTTCTGACTTTCCACTATTAATATCTCAATACTACCCTAGCGCTACCAAGCGTTAAGCGTGTGACCCTACGTGTTCAAGAATCATGTAGACATGACCGAGACACCTCCACGGTCAATAACCCATAGCGGGACCGGGATGTCCATATTGGTTCCTACATATTCTATGTAGATCTTTAATGTTGAACCTCGATGTCAAGGATTCAGCTATTCCCGTATATAGTTCCCTTCGTCCATCGGTATGTTACTTGCCCAAGATTCGATCATTGGTATCCCTATACCTAGTTCAATCTCGTTATCGGCAAATCTCTTTACTCATTTCGTAATACAAGATCCCGTGGCTAACTCATTAGTCACATTTCTTGCAAGCTTACAGTGATGTTGTATTACCGAGTGGGCCCTGAGATACCTCTCCATCATACGGAGTGACAAATCCCAGTTTTGATCAATGCCAACTCAACAGACACCCTTAGAGATACTTGTAGGGCACCTTTATAGTCACCCAGTTACGTTGCAACATTTGGTACACACAAGGTATTCCTCCGGTGTTAGTGAGTTGCATGATCTCATGGTCATAGGAACATATACTTGACATGCAGAAAACGGTAGGGGTAAACTTGATACGATCATATCCTACGTTTATAGTTTGGGTCTTGTCCATCACATCATTCTCCTAATGATGTGATCGCATTATCAAATGACAACTCATGTCTATGACTAGGAAACCATATCCATCTTTGATCAATGAGCTAGTCCGGTAGAAGCTTACTAGGGACATGTTGTTGTCTATGTATCCACACATGTATTTGAGTTTCCGGTCAATAAAATTATAGCATGGATAATAAACGATTATCATGAACAAGGAAATATGATAATAACCAATTTATTATTGCCTCTAGGGCATATTTCCAATAAATGATGCAACTCATGAAATAATTAATAAGGGAAGATAAGTTCACATATAAATACACTCTCATGGAAATCTTTTGTGATTGTGAGCCCCCATCAATATATTATATGCCAAAATTGTTGACGTTGGACAAGGAAGACAACTTAATGATTTATGTTTGTTCATATTCACATAGAAGTTATATTGTCATAGATCCTTCAACATGTGGTGCTTGCCCCTCATCTTTGCTATCCAAAAATTCCGCACTAAGTAGAGATACTACTTGTGCATCCAAAAATCCTTAACCCCAAATCTTATTTTCAAGAGTCCACCATACCTACCTATGGATTGAGTAAGATCTTCCAAGTAAGTTGTCATCAGGGTAATAAGGCAATAAAAATTGCTTCTAAAAGTGTAAGATCATTTAGTGTAAGAGAAAATTGAGCATTGTATGAACTTGTGATGGTAAAGAAATAAAAGCGACATACTGCATAATAAAGGTTGCCATCATAAGGGGCAATATAACGTGACATTCATTTGCACTATGAGATTGAGCATACAAACAAATAAGCGCATGGCAACCTCTGCTTCCCTCTACGAAGGGCCTATCTTTTACTTTTATGTATTTACTATTATGCAAGAGTCAAAGTTCTTCTTTCTATTCCTTCTTATTTTTCTCCTTTGGCAAGCATCATGTGGTGAGGAAAGATCTAGGCACATATGTCCAGTTGAATATGGGTAGCATGAGTTATTATTGTTGACATCACCCTTGAGGTGAATACATTGGGAGGCAAAAGTATAAGCCTCTATCTTTCTATGTGTCTGGTTGAAACATTTTGCTCATGTGTATGCGGTGAGTGTTAGCAATCATAGAAGACTATATGATGGTTGAGTATGTGGACTTGCTTTAAGGCTCTTATACATCACCTTCCTGAAAAGATGATGAATTGTAGTTGCAAAGTTGACTAAGAACATAGTTTGTTGGTTTCTAATAGAGTTTATGCTTTATACTTCGATAGTGCAATGAATTGTTACTTATTCATGAGAAGTCTATGATAAAAGTTTTATGTTTAAGTTTGTTGATGATATAATAATTCACATGATGCTTCTATGTCTGTATTTTGTTTTTATCGACACCTCTCTCTCTAAGCATGTGGACATATTTTTTGATTTTGGTTTTTGCTTGAGGACAAGCGAGGTCTAAGCTTGGGGGAGTTGGTACGTCCATTTTGCATCATGTTTACCTATTGTTATTTGTAATGCTTTTATGCATAATAATGCTTTTTGGAGTAATTCTAATGCCTTTTCTCTCATAATATGCAAGGTACACACAAAGAGGGAGAATTCCAGCAACTGGAAATCTGGACCTAGAAAGGCTACATGAGGCCACCTATTCTGCACAACTCCAAATGAGCTGAAACTTCACGGGGAATTTTTATGGAATATATAAGAAACATTGGAGCTAATAAGTACCAGAGGGGACCCACCTGGTGGGCACAACCCACCTGGGTGCGCCAGGTAGCCCAAGCGCGCCTTGGTGAGTTGTGCTCCCGTCAGCCCACCTCCGGTGCCCATCTTCTGGTATATAAGTCATTTTGACCTTGGAAAAATAAGGGAGGACTTTCGGGATGGAGCACCGGCGTCTTGAGGCGGAACTTGGGCAGGAGCACTTTTGCCCTTTGGAGGAGCGATTCGTCGGGGGAACTTCCCGCCCGGAGGGGGAAATCATCGTCATCATCATCACCAATAACTCTCGCATCTTGGGGAGGGCAATCTCCATCAACATGTTCAACAACACCATCTCCTCTCAAACCCTAGTTCATCTCTTGGGTTCAATCTTTGTACCGGAACTATAGATTGGTGCTTGCGGGTGGGACTACATCTTGTAGTTCATTACTATATGGTTTACTTGGTGGAAGATTATATGTTCAGGTCCAATATGCTATTTAATACCCCTCCGATCTTGAGCATGATTATCGTTTGTGAGTAGTTACTTTTTTCTTGAGATCTCGGGAGAAATCATGTTGCAAGTAGTCATGTGAACTTGATATGTGTTCGATATTTTGATAGTATGTATGTTGTGATTCCCTTAGTGGTGTCGTGTGAACGTCGACTACATGACACTTCACCGTATTTGAGCCTAAGGGAATGCACTGTGAAATAGTTATTAGATGATGGGTTGCGAGAGTGACATAAGCTTAAACCCTAGTTTATGCGCTATTCCGTAAGGGACCGATTGGATCCAAAAGTATAATGCTATGTGTCGGGGATATACCCCGCGGTATGACCCGGCTGGGACATGATGTTCCATTGGTAAACCGCTCGAAGAGTGGCGACTCACGGATGACCCGGCCGGGCCTGGTGAATCATTGGTGACCCGGCAGGTTTTTTCAGATGGATGACAAGGCCCAAGGCCCAGAAGGCCAATTCAGGTGATGGTGGGCCGGCTTAAGAAGAAAGGCGTGAGGAATATTTCCCTTACAAGGAATCAAGACCCGGACTTGTATTCGGCTTGTATTAGAAGGTAGACTAGTCCTAATCCTAATAGGACTCCATATGTAACCCGCCCCTCCAACTTATATAAGGAGAGGCAAGGCACCCCAAAGAGGGAAGAGGAAATAATCTCTAAGGCTAGATACAACAGAGGGGAGCTGGCTTATACAACGACAACCTCATGAGCATAACGAGACCTAGCCACAAACAACATGTAGGGTAATTACCGGATGATGTTTCCCGGGGCACGAAGCTGTCTAAACCCTTGTCTTGCGTGTTTGCCCGCCTCGCGTCTCTCGATTCTGATCAACCCCGTTCAGGCTACTAACTAATTGTTTTGGCCTCACGACAAGTCCTCACACTAGGACATCTGCCGTGACAACTCCACGATAGTTGGCGCCCACCGTGGGGCCTGCGCACGGTGGTGTTGAGTTCTTGGAGGGATCGCTTCAAGGGATCGAGAAGCTCGCGAGTATCTGGACCAGGAAGAGTTTGCATGGAAGGATTCATATTAACTCTGAGCTTTTCAAGTTGAAATTGCCAGACAACCCGGCGAAGACACCCTCGTGGAACAAGTCTCGAGGATAACCCAATGGATAAGCTAGGGTTTTGTCGCTGTCGCACGCGTCTGTGGCGATCGGTCAATGGATCGATGACTGCTGCTGGTACGAGTCCGAGACTAATTGGAGAAGATCAACTACTGCTGGTGGTATTTGTCCGGTTTACAATAAAAAAGAAAAAATAGGGAGACAGCCCACGACCCGAAAGCAGTTTCCACCATCAAGCCGCTGTTGCTCCGCCGTTATCCGCCCCGACGGCGCTGAGCCGCCGCCCGGCTTTCATCGCCGCCGCCGCTGACTCGCCATGCTTCGCCCTTCCACCACAGACTCGCTGAGCCGCCAGCCGCCTCACCAGCACCGGTCCGTCGGATGGCCCGCGAGCCGCTGTCCTCCGAGGTTCTGCTCCAAGCCGCTTTCATTGCCATGACCTTAAGCTATCTTCGTTTTCAACTTCAAGCCAGCCTCTGCCTCCAGTTTGCTGCGTTGCCACTGTGGGAGCAACTAGCGTTGAGCCGCACGACGTTGAGTGGTCTCCGCCTGCAAACCGCTGCTGCGCTCAACCCGTTCTTGTTGTTGCCACGTCATCACCCGCAGTGCTCTGCCTCGGCCGCTGCGGGCTCGCCTCGCGGGCACCTCTGTGCTGCTGCGCCAGGCCTGAGCCGCCCCGTCTCTGGCTAGGCCTCGTTTTTTCCCCGAGTCGCCGTGATGAGAGCCGCCGCCTTCGCCGGCCTCACCTTCGTCGTCGCGCTGTTGAGCATCTGCTCTGAGTCGCTGCGTTCGCCTCGAGTCGTCAGGCCCCGCTGATTCAACCCCGAGCTCCTGCGGCCATGGTTTGACTCTGCCTTTTCTTCTACTGCTCGCACGGCCGTCCGAGCCGCCCTCGTGTTGCCTTTGACCCGGCCTGTTGCTGCCACGAGCTGCCCCTGCCTTTTGCTGTGGACGCGGGTTTTTTCTTATGGAATCCCAGAAGCATGTTTGACAGCTAGCAACTCGTACTGCTGTTATCCTCGCTGACGTGAAGATTATGAACGGAGAAGCAAACAAAGACAAGCTGCGTGTGGTAGAACACAAGAGCAGAACCTACATCCTAGAGCGATGTGCCATTAAATTTGTGCTTTTATCCTCACCAGCATGGAGATGGACAACAAAAGAGATCAGTATTATCATTGTTAATCTGGCTTCCGTCATTGCCATTTGGAGAACCAAACAAAAACAATACTAGTCAAATACAAGTCTCTTTCGATTAGAGCATTCACGTGGAAAGGAAGTGCATGCATGCATAATAGCTTTGAAGGCCACTTTGCCAACTCAACCAGAGCACGAAGTCCCAGCGTTCTGTGTTGGCTGTCAGAAGAAGATGCCAAAAATCATTGTGGCACTACCACTACTCTGTGCAAGAATTCTATGTACATATCATCAGTCATTCAAAGACATAAGGTGATATCCATTTAAATTTATCTTATTAGCACATATTGTTTTTGTCAAAGAATAGTTTATTCTTGCCTTGGTCTGCAATATTGTTTACACAGGACAATTGTTCACTCCAAGAGCGATGGTCGTGTCATGGGTATATAGCTCGCGCCACTATTATCATGCGCTAGCATTTGACCGTGACATGATGCACACCGAATATATGTGCAAACCGCCTTTTTTACGACCCAATTTACATCAACATGACGCGGTTGACTCGCCCGTCCACGCGACTTACCGCGCTTGTGATTGACTTGCCCGTCCGCGCTGGCTTACAACACCGCGGCCGGTTCATCTTTCTGCTCCCGCGGCCAACTCGGACGTGATCGATTTCAGCTTCACCGTGGTGATCATCGACTCCGCGGTGGATAATTTCTGGTCTAATATATCAGGTGAAATCCACCATGTATATTTTTATATTACATATTGCTTTCTTTAAAAGAGAGATTACTCTGGCTTGCAAGTTCTCTAGTGCACGACAAGTTGTCTACTTTAAAAGGGACTGTTATATCACTGAGTTGTTGAATGACTCATACCGGTTTATATCACGGTCATATATGAATAATCTCAAGACAACTCCTCGAGTCGTCTTGACTCGGGGGCTACATGGACATGGCTCAGTAAATGTTGCCAGTTTAAGCAGATTCAAGAACTCTGGGTCATTGGAGTGAAGATAACCCGGTCCCGGAGGCTACTGTTATATTGATGAAAATTTAAAGGCCGTCAGAAAATTTCTGGCTCAAAATGAAGAGTTCCGGTTTAAAATCCGGCTCAAGGGAAATCTGTCTCTCACAAAGCTTTGAAGCTCTCAATATCCAATTTAAAATTTGGTTTAAAACAAATTCATCTCTCGCAAGTTCGAGTTCTCAGGAAAATTAAAGGTTGCCAAAGAGAACTTGTTGCCATAATGCACGGTTCAAACATGGGTATCCTGCCTTATGCGCTCATCTTATTATGGTCACTTGGGGGCTTCCTGCTCATTGAGCATAGCTATGACTACCCTTTTGATCCGGCTTGTGTACCATGATTGCAAGATACTTGGGTGCTTCCTGCTCATTGAGCATAGCTATGATTGCCCTATTCATCCGGCTTGTACGCCTGGAATGAAATATTACTTGGGGGCTCTTTGTTAAACGGACAAGAGTTTTTATGACCCTTGTAATAGGCTTGGAAGCCAGGTGTATTCACCTAAAAACCCGGGTTATCCTGCCTTTTTAAGTCTGCCACTCCGCCCAGATTGACTGGAATGACTCGCCGTACTTTTGACAGTCAATCTTATACAGACCCTGAACTTGTCAAAGTTAAAACGACGATTGGTCATGTGAGGCCCGGCTTATAAGGTTGCATGAAGGTTTAACTCTGCGGATGTGAGGCCCTTTGAAAGCACTTGACTTGAAGGTTTGGCAGCCTGTGAAAGCCTTGTTTTTATCTTTTGATTTATATTTGATTTGAATATTTTTTGTGACATGTTAATACATGGTTGAAAACCGATGAGGGCTATGTAGCCTTATGGCTCATATATGAATCTATCCGACGTTTGTTAATCCGGCCTGGTCTTGGACTTTAAGTCGCCAGTGTATGATGATTTTATGTGCTTAGAGCGCTGTGCTCTAACTTTTGGGATATTAGCCCTTGGTGCAGGCGGCATTGTAAGCCGGCAGTATGAATCAATTGAACAGGGCGTTATGCTCTCAATCTTTGTGTTGTAACCCTTACTACATAGGTATGATAAGCCGAAAGTGGGAACCAAATTCACAGGTATATTTTGTACTTGTTATATGAAGATGCGAAGTTTGATAACCCGCCCTGGTTTGGACGTTATGTCGCCAGTATAGTTTGGATTGCGCCTTTGGAATCATGCGCTTATAAATCATTAGATTAGTACCCCCACAGGATGTGGCGATGTAAGCAAGCAATTTGAGCCAATTTTCCAGGTATGCTTTCTAAATTGATTGGATGAATATGCGAGGTTTTTTAACCCACCCTGGCTTTTGACTTTAAGTCGCCAATATGTTTAGGTTTTAATGGCCTTAATGCTAGTGTTTTCCATAATTACATAAGACTATATTATGTTTGGATTGTTGCCCGCCCTGGCTTTTGACGTTAAGTCGCTAGGGCATATGTTGTTTAAACACTGTGCAGGATTTGCAGAGCTATGACTTACGTAAATGATTAAGTTCAAGCCCATCATCAAGAATTGAAATTGTTGTTTCAAAAGTGTTATCAATTATTGATTTTCACAAAGGCTATAATCCGCCGGGTTACAAAAATCCCGGACTACAATGGCTGTGCATTAAGTCTCCATCGGCCAAGAGCCACTGCGTATTTAAGCTTTTGATTTACTTGTCAACCGATAAGATATTCAAATCTTTAATAGCCAAACTTGGCTGGATTGTCATGATGATATTGAATGATTGAGGTTTTCATACCGGATTATATTATTCAAATCTTGAATAGCCAACATGGCTGGATTTTTATTATGGTTATCAATAACCAGTATTATGATTGAAGTTTTCAAAGTCGCTTCAGCGCAATGGCTATTATTTTATCAATGGATATGATTTATTCTACAATGGAAGGAATAGTCCCGAGTCGATGCAGGCTTACGACCCGGCACTTGGGGGCTACATTATTCAAATTAAGATTACATCAAATATGCAAGTACCATCTCACTGCCAGCATGCACCATGGCACTTCGGGGCTAATGCAAGATCATTTTTCATGTGCCTTATTGAAGACCCGACTCATCACATTGTAATTAGCCGGCCCTTGGGGGCTACTAATTGCTTCTATCAAAAATTCAAAGTACACAGGCTTTAATCTATTATATTGAAGGGTCCATTGCTCAGTTGGTAGAGCACAAGGCTCTTAACCTTGTGGTCGTGGGTTCAAGCCTTACGATGGAGGCTACATCATATGGTGTTATTTTCAATGAAGTATATATAAAGTCCCATCTCATATTGTCTTGCTGAGCCGGCCCTTGGGTGCTAAACGTTGTTGTTCAAGTCTACATGATTATATCTACAAAGTCCCTGCTCGTTATTGCATAATGACCCATTCCTTGGGGGCTACACTAGTTGAAGTTTTTATGAGCATAAGGCAATTACAAGTCCCAGGTTGCTCCAAGGATGACAACCTGACACTTGGGGGCTACATATGTGGAATATTCAGTTTTGAGGAACAACCTGGTTTTCTTCAAGTTTGCAACATTTATATTGAAGCAAGTCTTAAGTTGTTACTACGCTCCTTTCTTAAGACTTGGGGGCTACAAGTGATATGTATATAACAGAGGTACATTTTCAACCTTGATGTTAGTAACAATTATGACCCGGTGCCATCAATATTTACAAACCAGATATTTTGACAATGATAAACCGGCAAGTTCTACATCTTCCAGTCCGCTGAAATTTAGATGAGTATTTCAAGACCAATATTTTTGTTAAGCATTGGGAGCCGAATCAAATGAATTATTCTTCACAATATTTTTCTGTGAGAAACCAACGCCAGCAAATTGATTATGAAGCTGGCTTATTGACTCGGATTTTCTAGAAGAAGGAAATGACAAGGACTTGAGGATAATCAGGATCAGTTTAACATGGATAAATCCAAATTAAACTAGGTGCTAATGTCGGGGATATACCCCGCGGAATGACCCGGCCGGAGATATGACCCGACTGGGACTTGATGTTCCATTGGTAAACCGCCCGAAGAGTGCCGACTCACGGATGACTGACCGGGCCTGGTGACTCATTGGTGACCCGGCAGGTGTTTCAGATGGATGACAAGGCCCAAGGCCCAGAAGGCCGGTTCAGGTGATGGTGGGTCGGCTTAAGAGGATAGGCGTGAGGAATATTTCCCTTACAAGGAATCAAGACCCGGACTTGTATCCGGCTTGTATTAGATGATAGACTAGTCCTAGTCCTAATAGGACTCCATATGTAACCCGCCCCTCCAACATATATAAGGAGGGGCAGGGCACCCCAAAGAGGGAGAGGAAATAATCTCTAAGGCTAGATACAACAAAGGGGAGCCGGCTTATACAATGACTCCCTCATGAGCATAATGAGACCTAGCCTCAAACAGCATGTAGGGCTATTACCAGATGATGTTTCCCGGGCCCCGAAGCTGTCTAAACCCTTGTCTTGTGTGTTTGCCCGCCTCACGTCTCTCGATTCCGATCAACCCTGTTCAGGCTACTTCCTAATTGCATTGGCCTCACGACAAGTCCTCACACTAGGACATCTGCCGTGACAAATCCACGACACTATGGTTAGAAATTATTCTGAATACTTTTCTCGTAGTTGCGGATGCTTGCGAGGGGGTTAATAATAAGTAAGAGGTTTGTTCAAGTAAGAACAGCACCTAAGCACCGGTCCACCCAAATACCAAATTATCAAAGTAGCGAACACGAATCGAATCAACATGATGAAAGTGACTAGATGAAATTCCCGTGTACCCTCAAGAACGCTTTGCTTATTATAAGAGACCGTTTTGACTTGTCCTTTGCCTCAAAAGGACTGGGCTATCTTGCTGCACTTTGGTTACCATTATCATTGCTGAAAACCACTTGTCATTTCCTTCTGCTCCTCATTGGGTTCGACACTCTTACTTATCGAAAAGGCTACAATTGATCCCATATACTTGTGGGTCATCAGAGATCAAAATAAGACTCAAATTACATTCATGGATATAGATCTGATCATAAACTCAAAGTTTGTCGGATCCCAACAAACACACCACAAAAAGAGTTATCTCAAATAGATCTCCAAGAGACAATTGTATTGAGAATCGAAAGAGAGAGAGAGAGAGGAAGCCATCTAGCTACTGCCTACTGACCCGTAGGTCTATGATGAACTACTCACGCATCATCGGAGAGGCACCAATGAGGATGATGAACCCCTCCGTGATGGTGTTTAGATTGGATCTCATGGTTCTGGAACTTGCGGTAGCTGGAATTGTGTTTCGTCGACTCCCCTAGAGTTTCTGGAATATTCAGGGATTTATAGGGCGAAGAGGTGGTGCGGGAGGCCACTAAGGTGGGCACAACCCACCTGGGAGTGCCCTGGTGGGTTGTGCTCCCCTCGGAGCCCCCTTCTCATACTTCTTTGGCCCAACAGGTGTCTTCTGGTCCAGAAAAATTCTCCAAAAAGATTCGCTGCGGTTGGACTTCGTTCGGTAATTATTTTCTGCGAAGTAAAAAACAAGCAAAAAACAACAACTAGCACTGGGCACTATGTCAATAGGTTATTCCCAAAAAATGATATAAAGTTGCTATAAAATGATTGTAAGACATCCATGAATGATATTATAACAGCGTGGAACAAGCAAAAATTATAGGTACGTTGGAGACATATCAGCATCCCCAAGCTTAATTCCTACTCGTCCACGAGTAGGTAAATGGTAAAAACAAATTTTTTGATGTGGAATGCTGCCTAACATGTTCATCACATATATGGACATTTGGACTTTTATATGGTTCAAAGCAATAGTCTAGTTTTGACATGAAGATTTCAATACTCAAGCATATCAACAAGCAACCATGTATTTCAAAATATCAACACTAAAGAAAGTTATCCCTAGCCCATCATGCTCAATCATTGATCCATTCATGAAACACACTCGCGTATTAACTACATCCAATGCTCAAGTATGATCATAGTGCCGATTAGTTGGTGCTTTATAAGAGAAGATGGAGACTCAAATAAAAAAATTGCATAAAGTAAATAGATAGGCCCTTTGCAGAGGGAAGTAGGGATTTATAGAGGTCCAAGAGCTCAAAGCTAAAACTGAGAGATAATTTTTTTGAGAAGCATACTTTTCCCATCAACGAAAACGACCGAGTAATTCCCAACACTTTCCATGCTAGATATATCATAGGTGGTTCTCGAACAGAAAATAAAGTTTACTCCCTTTCCCACCATTCTTTCACAATCCATGGCTAGCCGTATCCACAGGTGCCTTCCTAATAGCAAGCCTTATTCCCATTTCGGCATTTTCGATTTCAGGACTTTTAGCCCCGGTTAGTAAAGGACCAGAGAAGCTTTCTAGTTATGATCGGGTATAGAAGCCATGGGAGGGGCTTGGGTACAATTCCAAATACGCTATTATATGTTTGTGCTCGTTTTTGTTGTTTTTGATGTGGAAACCATCTTTCTATACCAACACTTTCCAAGGAATTTATTATTTGACAACATAAAGTGAATTTCCTTTTCATTTCAGGACTGGGCATCCCTATTACCGCCGTACTCTCATGCAATGACAAGTGAATAAACACTCATCTTGAGAATAACACATCTAGCATGGAAAAAATTTGGCACCCCCTGGCGCTTCATGAGCGGTACGAGCACACCAAAAGGAAAATTAATTTTGAAAATTAGAGATGGCACATACAAATTTTCTTAGAACGACATGGAAATACCGCATATAGGTAGGTATGGTGGACTCATATGGCAAAACCGCGTTTAAGGATTTTGGACGCACAAGTAGTATTTCTACTTAGTACAAATGGAGGCTAGCAAATAGATTGAGAAGCAACCAACCAAGAAGCAAAAAATCACATAAGCGAGCATTAAGCATAACTAACACCGAATAACGCACCACAAGTAGGATGTAATTTCATAACTATTCAATTTCGTTCTTGCATAGGGAATCACAAACTTTAACACCAATATTCTAACTAAAGCATAATTACCCACAAACATGACTCACATATCACTATCATCATATTGCAAAATGTCGGTGCAACAAACCCCAGGTATGTTGCCACGACTGTACACAAGCTCAAGAGCAAGGTTTCAACATCCAAGACAAGGCCAACCAGAAGAGATAACTCTTTGAGGTATCAAAGGGTGGATCAAGAAGACCAATACCAACCAAAGGAGCAAGATACCCCCAATAAAACCTCCCTTGCCGGGCAGACGAGCCTGGCGGGGTCGAGGTTGCCCAGAAGACAAGTCTCAAGACTCCCCCAGTAGGCTTGCCAGGGACTCCGAGGGCGGATTACCCCGCCAAGGCTCCACCGCTCCACCTCACAGCAACGCAAGTCACTTATCAGTGCGGTGTCGAGCCCTCAAATGATTAAGTGGCTGTTATTTGGCACGTGGCAGCCATTTCTGAAGGAAATAACCTCCAAATGACACCCGTCCAGAGACGTGTCATGCAGGCAGGGGAGAAGGTGGCAGAACGACACAACAAGGCTTGTCGGGCTATGCTACGATGTGACACTAAGCGGTGCATTTAATGCACCTTGTCATGTCTGCAGAGTTAGGTATGATAGCACTGTTCGCTATCTAATCAGTACACAATGTTTGATTTTCCATTGTGGTGACCCCTTGACCTATAAAAGGAGGGTCGTGGCAATCTTAGAAAGGATTCAGGCCCTTGTACACTCATACGCGTGTAGTTGCTCTCATCCCAAGGCGACCTTGCCGGGCAAAAGCGTTGCGTCTCCACCACGGTCCTCACATCAATCCACCAAAGCAGGAGAAGGGTTATACGCCTCACGGCGGCCCGAACCTGGGTAAAAACTATCTGTGTGATCACTGTCATGCTGCTTATGCCCTCCGCTCTTTGTGCAACGTGCCCTTCCCCCCTGCCAAACCACAAGGGGCCGATGGCCCCATAGGTGGCTGTGTTTTCCCACGACATCTTTAGTGCGCCAGGTAGGGGGAAGCGCTTGCGCGAACCCGAGAGTGTAAGCAACACGTCATCTTCATCGCCATTTTCTCCATCAACGGCTTCATCATCCATGTCGCCCAAGAAGAAACCCGGTTTCATAGCACACCCGTCCACCTCGAAGGCCCCCTCGCACATAGTCGCTGATACCATGGGGGCTACAGGGATGCACAGGGACGTGGCCGGCGCAGGCGGCATCGTCACCACTCCCCTTGCGGCCGAAGCAGGCGCAGGAGGCACCGCAGAGGGACAACGTTAACTACATCCCACCAGCCATGCTCCACAAGTCGCTGGTGGGGGATTATTCCATATCCACCTCTCCGCCCCACCGAAGAGCGCAACTGCAGCGATGGAGCTCGCTCTGGGGGGAACCACAACCCTCCGTTTGCCCCTGCTACGGGTACAATTATGGGACACGCGCCAACCCTGGGGCGAGCTGGCCGAGCCGATGAGCTGAATGGGGCCACCGATCCCCAAGGGCATCCACCTCGCCACCATGCTACCCTGGCGACTGGGTCACGACAATGAGAGCACGACGCTGCCACTACTGGCACCATCATAAGCCAGGCGACATCACGATCCACATCGTCAGCCATGCCAAGCACCGCTTCAAAGGCCATGGCGCGGGCCCAACTCGTGTTGAGATTTCCGCCGGTGGCCGATTAGATGGATGAGTGGAGAGCCACCATTCAGAGCATGATCAGTTTCGCCGAGGCAGGAGGATCACACCGAGCAGGGCCACCACAGGCTCCACAAGCGGCGACAACGGCCCGAGCCGCCTGCTGTATCGAAGGGGCCACCCCCACGGCTCCGCGACAGCCAACGCAGGGGCAGCAGCATGAACCGCACGACCAAGAACTTGACGACGTATCGATGGCTTCGTCCGATCCCCGAGCACGTCGAGAACAGTGAAGACCCCTGGAAGATAGGCGGAGGGAAGACATGCGCGTCACCGTCGAACGACACCATGAAACACGCGCCAGTCTGATAGGCGCAACGGCCCCGACGTCGATGAGCCCATGCCCGGTGAGGTCGGGTACCTGCCTTCCGGGGTCGAGTGCCCCGCCTTCACTCGCCAGCTGCGGCAAGTCCGTTGGCCGTCTGCTTGCACGTTCAAGCCAGAGATACCGGAAAAGTACGATGGAAGATTAAACCTGGCAGAGTTCTTAAGCATTTACACCATTGTTGTTCAAGCTGCCAGGGGAAGAGACGAGAAGGTATTCGCCAACTACTTCCGTTGGGCACTCAAGCCAAATGTGAGGTGGTAGCTGATGCACTTTCCAGAGAACTCCATATCAACCTGGGCTGATCTGTGCCATGAGTTTGTCAGTGCCTTCACGGGCGGTCATCAAGAACCAGGGCAGCCCAGCGACTTGTAGCTCCTCCCACTGAAGGAAGGAGAAAGTTTGCAGAAGTACATGCAGAGGTTCAGCCAGGTGCACAGGAACATTCCAGACATCCACCCGGCAATTGTGATAGATGCGTTCCAGTCCAACGTGCGCTACCGCAGGATACGTTAAAAAATGAACGTCCGGTTGCCCAAGACAGTGAATGAGCTGTACACTCTGGTGGATGTGTGTGCCCAAGTGGAGGAGGGGAGGCGACTCCCCGGTGAAGAAGATGGCACCGACGTTGATTCAAAGGACGACGACGATGCCACTAGCTAGAAGAAGAAGAACGAGAAACACAACAAGAAGCGCAAGGACAAAGCAATGTTGGCTGCTGAAGGATCAAGGACTCCTGGTATCAGCAAGAAGGCCAAGACCGAAGCTCCCGGTAAGGAACTTGCCGCATGCACTGATTGCCGGGAAGTCGCGGCTGCCGAGAAGGCCGGGAAGGCTGACGG
Source organism: Aegilops bicornis (assembly GCA_021605145.1). NCBI lineage: Eukaryota > Viridiplantae > Streptophyta > Magnoliopsida > Poales > Poaceae > Aegilops > Aegilops bicornis. The sequence goes on along the minus strand of CM038675.1, from coordinate 467,795,204 downwards.
GCCGTACTACAAGATCCATCGGACCAAGGGCCACGATCTTCAGGAGTGTCATCCGGTTGAGCAACTCGTCAGGAAGCAGAGGGCGGAATACAAGAAGCGCGACAAGGAGAAAGACCAAGATGGCACTGGCAGAAAGCGCCGAGGTGGTAGAACAGGTCGCCCCAGCAAAGCTCCTCGGTATCATGGAAAACCCGCCAGAGGCCGTGAGAAGAAGGAACGCGATGACGAGAGTGATGAAGGAGATGAATAGGAAAACACCGAGCAGGAGTTCCAGAAACCCACCGACACCCTACGCATTGATGTGGGTGCATCCTTGCACTCCTCTCACCGTCGGCTTAAACAGTGGGCGCGTGAGGTCAATGCCATGGAGCCAGCGGCAGATTCTCGGAAGCCGCTCAAATGGTCCCCCACGCCAATCATCTTTGATGAAGAGGATCACCCTGACTGCACCATCGCGGTAGGGTGTTTGTCGTTGTTGGTCTCACCAACGATCCGCAACCTCAAGGTCACAAAGATGTTGGTTGATGGCGGGGCCAGGTTGAATCTGATTTCTCCCAAGGTCATCAGCAAACTCCAGATAGCAGATGAGGAGCTCAAGGTTACTGGTACCTTCCAAGGGATCAACCCTGGTAGGAGTCATCCTAAGGGGAAGATCACACTGCCGGTGACGTTTGGAGGGGAGTTAAACTACGGGACTGAGAAGATCGTGTTTGATGTGGTTGACCTTCCCCTACCATACAATGGAATCCTTGGTCTTCCATCCTGGCCAAATTCATGGCAGCATCATTTCCATTCCAAGACAACAAAGACGCAATCATATGCGTGGACAAGATGTACTGGGAACCAGTTGCAGCAGAGGCTGCGGAAGCTACTGCTCCCGCCAAGGAAAGCAAGAAAAAGAAGAAAGCTTGCAAGGATGCCAGCTAGGAATCCGGGAAGCGCACCTCTTCGGAGTGTACTGCGCCTGTTGATGACTTGCCGGAGAGTTCCAATAGCAAGAGACCCAAGGCTGCTGTACCCGCTATGAAGAAGGTCCCGGCAGTCCTGACTGGTGCTAATGGTACATTTACTATTAGTGCCATCCTCGACGACAAATAGGAAAGCATGCTCGTTGCATTCCTGCGGGCGAATGTCGATGTGTTTGCTTGGCAACCATCTGACATCCCCGGTGTTCCTAGGGAGGTAATCGAGCACCACCTTACTGTCTCCCCACATGCCCGACCTGTCAAGCAGAAGGTCCGAAAGCAAGCTTTTGAATGGCAGCAGTTTATTGCCGAAGAGATCAAGAAACTTGAGGCAGCTGGTTTGGTAAGAGGGGTATTGCAACCAACGTGGCTAGCAAATCCAGTGGTAGTGCGCAAGGCGAATGGGAAATGAAGGCTTTGCATTGATTTGATGGTTCTGTATAAAGCATGCCCGAAGGACCCATTCCCCTTGCCGCGCATCGACCAGATTGTGGATTCCACCTCCAGGTGTGATCTGCTTTCCTTCCTGGATGCCTACTACAGATACCACCAGATTTTCATGTCAAAGGAAGATGAAGAGAAGACCGCGTTCATAACCCCCTGCGGTATGTACTATTTTGTATGGATGGCCTTTGGGTTGAAGAGCATTGGATCCACTTTTGCGAGAGTAGTACAGATTGGCTTTGAGTCCCAGCTGCACCGAAATATTGAAGCCTACATGGATGATATAGTGGTCAAAACCAAGGACATATTGACTCTCATTCAGGACTTGGAAGAGAGCTTGGCAAATCTGCGCAAGATCAACTTGAAGCTAAACCCAGGGAAGTGTGTGTTTGGCGTTCCTTCCGGCAAGCTACTTGGCCTCTTTGTGTCCCATCGGGGGATAGAGGCCAATCCCGACAAGATCAAGGCTATTGGGCAGATTTAGGCACCGGAGACAAATAAAGATGTGAGGCGTTTGACTGGATGTGTTGTCGCACTGAGCAGGTTAATTTCCAAGTCTGTCGAGTGCGCCCTGCCGTTTCTTCAGAATCTTGAAGAAGGAAGGACCCGTGGAGTGGACCCCGGAGGCAGATGCTATATTGCAATATTTGAGGACCTACCTTTCCTTTGCCCCTACCTTTGTTGCTCCTAAACCATAAGAGCCGTTCCTGCTATACTTAGCGGCAACCAATCAAGTGGTTAGTGCAGCGCTGGTGGTGCAGCGGGAGGTAGATGAAGCAGCAGCCGCAATCACTGCCCCCTCTGGACAGGAAAGCGAACTCGTCCCGGCAAGGTCAGATGCAGATCAGAACAAGGAGGAGCGTGGCAACGGTGATAGTTACAAGGTCGCGGCAAGGAAGAAGGTGGTGCAGCAGCCAGTGTACTTTGTCAGCTCCCTACTGCAGGGGGCTAGGTCGAGGTACTCTGGCATGCAAAAGTTGATTTTTGGCCTCATCATGGCCTCAAGGAAACTGCGCCACTACTTCCAAGCCCACGAGATCATGGTTGTCACTCGTTTCCCTTTGCAACGCATACTTAGAAACCCCGAGGCCACTAGCAGAATAGTGGAATGGGCTTTGCAGTTATCCAGCTTTGGTTTGAAGTTTGAGAGCACGAAAACTATTCAGAGCAGAGCACTAGCGGAGTTCATTGCGGAGTGGACGCCTACCCGTGACGAAGAAGTACTAGAGACAGTTATCCTCGGCAAGGAAGCGCCCCGAGAGTGGATCATGTACTTTGATGGTGCCTTCTCCCTACAAGGTGCATGGGCTGGTGTCCTTCTCGCTGCTCCCACTAGGGAGCACCTCAAGTACGTCGTTCAAATGCATTTTCCCTGGGAGAAGGCTACCAACAATACGACATAATATGAAGGGCTCCTTGCCGGGCTCAGGATCGCAACAGAACTGGGAATCAAGAAGCTGATCATACGTGGAGATTCGCAACTTTTGGTGAGGCAAGTGAACAAGGATAATCATAGCCCATTGATGGAGGCATACGTCGAGGAAGTGAGGAAGTTGGAGGAGCGCTTTGATGGATTGCAAACAGAGCACGTGCCACGTGCAGAAAACAACATTGTTGATCATCTACCAAATTGCGCTGCGCAAAAACTCCCTATGGAACCAGGGACTTTTGTTCTCCATCTGACTCAACCCTCCGTATCCCCGGCAACAATGGCCAAAAAGAGGAGGAAACTGGACTCCGACAAGCCTCTCCCGGTAGAGCTTCCCAAAGCCCCCGACAGAGAGCTTGGCGGGAACAACTCCCCTTCAATTGGTGAGCTGCACCCTCCCGCCAAACTACCAACCTTTGCGGTTGAGGCATGCGCTCTCGTGAATGAGGAGGTCCCATTGGTCCTCATTATTCAGCCTCAGGCTCCAACTTGGGCACGACACATAGTCCATTTCCTCCAAACAAGAGAACTTCCCGAAGAGCAAGAAGAAGCTGAAAGAGTAGCCCGGAGGGCTAGTATGTATCAGTTCGTGTATGACACACTATACAGAAGAAGGCCCAACGGAGTGAAATTGAAGTGCATTTGTTGGGAATAAGGAAGGAACTATTGGCAGAGATACACAAGGGCATGTGTGGCTCCCACATTGGATCAAGAGCCTTGGCTGGAAAAGCTTTCCGGCATGGTTTCTACTGACCCACAGCCCTCCAAGATGCAATTGAGCTAGTCACCAAGTGTGAAGCCTGCCAGTTTCACTCCAAGCACTACAAAAAATACACTTCCGTGATGATACGTGTTTGTCACAGTAGGTCACGTTTTCTCTCATGCATGTACATCCATGACAATTTTATGACAAAATCAAGATAGTCATACCTGTGCTGTCGTAGAAGTGTTCCATGACATTACCAAAATTATCATCACGGAAGTGTCCACTTCCATGACGATAAAACGCGTGTTATAGAAGTGCTTTCGTCAAGGGTGACCGACACGTGGCATCGACCGTAACAGCTCACCGTTTAGCTATCGGGTCCGGTTTTGGATCCGATAACCCGTTAATAGACCGGACCAATGGGGATTTTCCACGTGTCAAATTCTCATTGGCCGAAGGAAACACGTGTTGGCTCACCGCTGGGGCAGATGTCATTCACTCATTGGACAGGAGGCGCCTATGATACGTCAACACGTGGCACGGCCCAACAGAGGCCCATTCCAGTGAAAAGGCCGGGCCTGTGAAAATAAGCGGGCCGGCCCATTAGCAGCCTACTTGAGTACGACCCATACAACTTACACAGAATCGGCCCATCAAAGGCCCATTCTAGATTCAAAAATTTCCAGCCCATCGTTAGTTTAAGCCCGTTAACGGCCCGCTACATTTTTGGGCCCAATTGCGGCCAGAGCTTCTTTCGGCCTATTAGCAGCCCATCTCAGTTCCAGCCCGTTAATGGCCTAGAACGTCTTCCGGCCTTTTCTCGACCCATTCTGTATTTGGGCCAATTCTAGCCTGCTGTGACCTTAGGCATGTCCTCGGCCCATTCGGTAAATGGGCCGACTCTTAGCCCATTTTGTCTCTCGGCCTGTCAAGGGCCCGCACAACAGTTGGGCCTTTGACTTTAGGTACATTAGGGGCCCATGTTCCGTAGGGCATTATTTCAGCCCAATGCAACTTTCGGCCTGTTAAAAACCTAGTTTGGAAATTGGACCTCCTCTGGCCCATAACACTTTCGGCCTCTTACTGACCCGTAAAGTAAAAGGGCCGAGACAAAATTGACATTTATTTTGGTCTGCTAAAGGCCCGTAGGCCATTTCCATTTATACGACCCTATCGAGCTTTAGGCCTGTTGATGGCCTGCTAAGAGCCGTTGTTACGGTGGGCCCATTTGGGATCCACTTAATACTATTTTGACCAGCCCAATTAAGGCCCGCTTTGACTGCACATGTTTGTTCATTTGTATGGCGTCCAGGAAATGTTTGGGCGTGTTGGTCCCCGTTTCAACGATATAGCATATTCAAGAATTATCCTACTCTATACACTATACAATAAAAAGCATAGAAACGTAGAATAATCCTACACTATACAATAAAGAAATTACATCCGAATATACCCGCTGGGCATTATAGTTCGGCACCAGTGATTATAAAGCGTACACAAACAACAAATTACATACACTGGACAAATAAAGCTCATACATCATGGACGCGCATCAACAGAACTTACCATTTGAACTATAATCTCTTCAGAAAAAGGATTGGCGGATTCAGATAGCACAAACTTCACCGCAAAATCTCCAATTCCTTCGTGGTTACCTCGGTGTCTTGTTTCATTTTTGACTCATGCATCTAATACACCGCATGTCCAGTCTCAACTTGTTGATTGTACGTTCAGAATTATGTACACGTTGTCTTGCCACCTCTAGTTGATGCTCGAGAACATCAAAGACATTCCAATTCCAATCCATAATCATTCGGTAGCGGACATGCCGCCTTTGCTCACGAGATCTTTGTGTTGATGTCACTTCATCCTGAAATGTTTCTGTAAGTACACATGACTAGGGCAAAAATATAGTTACAATAGTGAAGCGAGCAAGACAGACTATTTTGTACATGGCAAAACAAGACTAACAATAATGTTACACGTCATGAAGCATAAGTAGGTGATATTTTAAAAATTATTAAAAATGTAGTCTATGCAGCCTGCATACAGAAATCTCTCTTAGCTCACCAGAGGAGCATGATGTTGGGGCCCAATCCGAAACACAGACAAGTTACAAATTTAGACAGCACTTTGCATATAAGTAAGCAAGCAGTTGGCCATTCTGTAGCTCAATTAAAGTCTTAGGGAGCATAATGAATAGTAGAGGGATTCATACAAACCTACTACGGCAAGCAAAACTATGCAATCATTAGCCTAGTATAAACTAGACTCTGAGCCTCATGCAATAGTAGTTGGTTAATAGACTTCAAAGCTTCAGGCACACTTCGCCAGAGTAATTAAATGGTAAGGCCTTTAATTATGTCAACTAATAGTTATACAAGTACCCAACATCAGGCATCATTGTTTGGGCATCTCATTAACCGAGGACAAATAAAGCAATTGAAAAGAGCAAATTAACTATGCCTCGAACAAACAAGGAATTGAACTGTTGGGTTGGATAAAGTGACTTACCTTAACTGGTTGAACAGGCTGAGCGCAGCTCCTACTTCTCTTGCAAGGCTCCTTCCTAACATCTTGTACTTGGAAATCCTCAATCTTATCTTCATTGCACCCCCTCTGCAAGGTGACACAAACTAGTTACTCGTCTCCTTGGAAGATAAATATGCACACTTTCCAGTCTGTGAACAACACAAAAGGATGAGATTATAACAACACAATACCACATAATGAAACATGCCACATCTCTTGCACTTGCACACAATGAAATGAGCATTTACTATGTCTACATTATGTAAAAACTAGGCATACCTTCGAACTGGATCTTCAGGTACTCTTGGAGAGCCTACTTTAGTGTACAACCAAACCTTTATGTCACCTATGAGTTAGACAAGGCCCCACTACAACATCCCTTAGTGTTTAAATCGTTAACAAGCTCTGTTAGAGTGTTAGGTCAAGAACAACAAGTAATCAAAGCAAACAGTCCTAGTATGGCTGGCTGATGCAAACAACAATTGAGCAGATGTGTGAGAAAATCTTACATATCAAGAAAAGAAGCAAAGAAGGAGGCTTAAAGACCATCACTTGACTGACCAGATTTAAGGGGCATTTAAACATCATGTGCAACATATGAACTAACATGAACATTGCATATTCCAGATTCTACAATGGAATGCACATGTATTAGGTTATGCCATGTATGATGATGCCTAAATGTACACTATAGCGAGGAGTGATTCATCATTGCATGCACAATTGAATTGCAGGTTAAGGGCCAGTTCGATTCCGCCTTTTCAGGGCTTATCGTCAAAATAAGCCATAAAAGATGTAAAGAAGTCATTTTTGAGTTATGGGCTTGGGCTTAACTTATTTCGCTTTGGAGGGGGGGGGGTGTTTCGGGTAGAAGCTCACTAAAAATTCAAGGGAAGGGGAATAGTGAAATGACTGTTGTCTGCCTATATTACACTCAAAATTCAACTGCTCACGCCCGCACCACACCTGACCCTCAAGTAAAAACAAACACGCAAGCATTCATTGCCCTGCATGCTTGCATCTCCTCTCCCCTTTCCCTCTACCTCGATCCCCTGCCTGCAGCCCTAGGGTTCCTCCAGCGAGCCGTCGCCTCTGGTCCCATCTGGCCTGGTCATCGATGATGCTTTGTCCAGCTAGGCTACATGGCCGGCAGGTAGGGGCAAATCTCTGCTGCTGCTCCTCCCTCTGGCGCCGCCCCTCATTCTCATGGTCTCCAGAAGCTGCTCCACTGTGGTCCGTCCAACGCACTACTCCGACGGGCGCCACACAACTACTGCTGATGCCACACTGCCGCAGAAGGCACCTTATTCCCCCTCCCCTCCTCCCAGGACATGGCCTTGAGGTGCTATTGAAGGATGAGCTCATCCAACAAGGTGAGGATCTCCTCTGATTTTTTGCCAAATTTTCATTCTGATCCACTATACGATGAATTGCTATGAGCTGCTTCTGCTGCTGCTATATGATGCATTGCTATGAGCTGCTCCTGCTGCTGCTATATGATGAATTGCTATGAGTTGTTGCTGCTATATGATGAATTGCTATGAGCTGTTGCTGCTATATGATGAATTGCTATGAGATGCTACTGCTGCTATATAATGATTTGCTATAAGCTGCTCCTGCTGCTGCTGTATGATGAATTGCTATGAGCTGCTGCTGCTATATGATGAATTGCTATGAGCTGCTCCTGCTGCTATATGATGAATTCCTATGTGTTGCGGCTGGTATATGATGAATTGCAAACTGTTGTTGTTGCTGCTGCTGTATGATGAGTTGCTATGAGCTGCTGCTGCTATATGATGCTTTCAGGTGGTGCTGCTATATGATAACAACCAACCACTTGGAGCATCGAATTTCAATAAATAATTGTTCTTCATTTAAATGTGGGTCATGCATTCTTCGTTTAAATTAGGCAATGGGATCTCTATGGAAGACATTGACCAAATTAGATTGTGCCAAGTAGATGGTATCTTTGTATTTGCATTTTGAACAAATAGTGATGGTCTGTTTTCCTATCATATTAATTACTGCACTGGGTTCAATTTGTGATGTTTGCAGGTCAAATTATTTTTCATATGGGCAGCAAAATGAAAAAATTATAATGCAATCTAGACTTTTCACTGATCATACCAAAGATAAGCTGAAAAGGAAGGCAATGAAAAGAACTCGTTGGCTTATTACCTGGAGCTTATATTCATAGGTGCTTATTTCCTTAGGATAACTCGTAATAACCGTCCCTAAGAAACTTGGCCAATAGAACTGACATACAAATAACATGTCACGATGATTGCAATGGAGGAGTGACCTACCATAGCACACTGTATAGGCTCACCGTTGCCTCTCCTTTTTTGCAATGTTCCATGAAATTGCCACATACATCTTGTACTTTTTCATTGTGTAACCCTATCTGCAAGTTCACACGGCTAAATTGAGACATCTCTACATCATAATACATTGCATATCCCTTGCGCATATTTAAACCACCTATTAATGATTGTGTGCGTAGCATAAACTAGCCATGACTCTGTGTGCTGGACTAGCAGGCACTCTATGGGAGCCTAATGTAGTGCACTGAAATTCCGACATGCGACCTACGATTTCGTGTAATGTACTGCCTTTGTTCCTAAATATATGTCTTTGTAGAGATTCCAGTATGGACCACATACAGATGTATATAGATGCATTTTCGAGTGTAGATTCACTCATTTTGCTCGTATGTAGCCTATAGTGGAATCTCTAGAAAGACTTTTATTTAGGATCGGAGGTACGTGGTAGTATCATGTATGGATCTACTTATTTAATTTTGCAGCCTGTTGTTGAATTGTTTGTCTGCACAAAGGGATTACTGGTCGAAAATCCTAGCAAAGCACGCTGGCAGGCACACAACAATACAAGAGGGAGAGAGACGCGCTTACAAGATCAAAGCAATGCCTCAGTCCAGTATCTTGGTTGGCCAAGCTGTTAGATCCAGAAGAAACATCGTCCTTGTAGTTTTTGCTAGCTACATAAAGGTAACAGCGACCTGTTAGTATATTTGAAGTACATTGGGTAGGTGATGCTGGACGGGTTAAAGGTGACAAGTACCTAGGCCGTGGCGCATGGTTGGCATCTTGCCAGACGGTGGGAATCAGGTTAGAAATGTCAATGGTGATGATGCTGCGCTGGCTGTCGAGGTCCGGTAAGGAGATCTAGAACTGTCGAGTAGGGTGTTTGTGGAGCGGCTCCGTTAGGGTGGACTACGGTGTGGGCGAAGTGGATTTGTGGCCGTGGACGAGGGCGTCGGTGAAGCTGCTCCGGTGGTTGGGTTAAGGATGGTGTAGACGATGCGGATCTGCGGCCGTGGACGGGGTGTCAGAAGCTGCTCTGGTAGGTTGGATGAGGGTGCGACGAAGCGGATCTGTGGCCGTGGACTTGTGAGTTGGCAAAGCGGCCCCGGTAGGGTTGAGAATGGCACAGGCGAAGCTACTCCAGTAGGGTTGACGATGGTTTCGGCGAAGCGGCTCCGGTAGGGGTCAGGAAGGTGTCGACGAAGAGGATCAGAAGCCATCGGTGGGGCGGCTCCGGGGGGTGTGGACGAAGCGTCTCCGGTGGGGAGTACGAATGAGCCGCTGCAAATGCGCTGTGGTTAACAAGAGTAGCGGCGAAGCAGATCCGGCGCCATGGACAAGGCCGACACTGAATGGGCTGTGGTACAGTGGTGGATGAGCAGTCTACTTGTTTCTAGTGGAGGTGGGAGGGGTAGATGCGGCCACAGAAGCAGATCCGGCGAGGTGGACACCGCTGGCAGTGAATGGCCTCTAGTACGCCAGTGGATGAGCAGTCTAGTGTTTTGAGAGGGGAGGGATAGAAAGGCTGATGAAGTACGGATGGCGTGATGTAAGATGCTCTGGTGCTGTGGAGTTAGTCGTTTTTGCGGGAGGGGGAGAGGAAATGGGGGTGCCGTGTGGTGGGGGGAACCGGAAGTTACCAAAGCAGCCCCGACCTATTATGTAGATGAGGGCGGTATTGTTACTGTTGTTCTCTGTGCACCAAGGACAAAAGGGGAATTTCGCATGCTAAAGACTAGGTGGCGGAAATTTTAGAAGGAGGCGGGAGATTTTGCCGCCTGCGGGATCGTTCGTATCTAGTTTCAACTAATTTTGGACCGTGCTAGCGGGAAGGTCATGCGAGACTGTGTACACCGGGCACGCGTCAGCAGTTAATAACTGGTGTGAAGTCCACCTCAGAGAAAAAGACAATAACTCAGGATGATGCGCCGATAACTTGGACGTTCACACGGGCGCGGCCAATCGTATGGGTGTAGAGACGCGCTCACAAAAAAGGGATCAAACGCTCAACCTATGTATTTCTCGTGTAAATAGATAATTTGGTGCCATTGGTTATTTACTTTAAACATAATGCATTGACGTGTTAGTGTAGAGGCGCACAAAAAGAAATGGACATTGTAGTCCCACAAAAGAAATGGATATTGTAGTCCGCTACTTAAAAGTGTTACCTCATATGATTACATAGCCTCCATTTCATAAATTGCGTACCCGCTGAATTCATATATGAATATTACATATATTACTTCATAATAGAACCTTAAATCATCCAATACTAATGAATTTGAATGTAAGAGTAACAATGGTGCATGTACATGATAGCTACATTGGTTGTTTGAAGAAACATCACTGTAACTTTGGCATGCACAATTGAAAAGGTTTATTTAGATATAAAAATGTGATATGTGAGTGTCCAATCTTTATAACGTTGAATCGATATTGTACCTTTGGCCACGATACGAAGTAGATATTGATTTATGTTCAAGTGATGCACGTCCATGATAGCTTGATAGTGATACGTGAATGAATTGTGCAATCTCTCTCACACGCATACATATCTCATTTCCTTGTGGGCATCAGAATCAGACACGCGCACTTCGTGTATTTCTCTCCCTCCTTCAAGGTTAGAATCCGTCTTTCTACCCCGTCCTACAAGTCTCTCACACAGAAACACACACACTCTCTCTATCAATCATTCCATCCCCTTTAATTCCGCCCACCCAAAGCCACTGATGTCTCAAAGGATAATTATGTCTCTCACACATATGCCTAAGGTTAACTCGAGTTCCGGAACCATATGAATACATGCAATGGGATTCCAGCAGAGCACCTTTTGTTTTGAGATCTCGCTCTCTCCCTCTCTCTCTCTCTCACACACACACACACGCGTAGACATTGTTTATCACTTCATTTTTTTGGCACTTCATGCACACCCTTTGTTTATCTCCGTGATGCTTTAAGTATGCCTCACACACATCCTATCTACCTATCCCTTAATATAGACATGGGTCACACAAACTCCTTCTCCCTACTAGCAAGATGCCCATGCGTTGCATGGAACATCAAGATGCATTTGTATGATTAGTTCATCTTGTGGGAGAAAAAGATGAACGATGGAATGCCTTATTTGCAAATGTGGAGTGGGGTGTGGGTATCTTTCTGCAAAATTGCCATAGTTTCCTTCCTATCCGTCAGATATAAATCGGACGGCCTATATTGCAGGATGGGAGGAACACCATCATCACCAACTCTATTTTTTTATAAGAGTAGAGATATGTAAGTGTCACTGCCCCCCACCCACCCACCCACACACACACACTCCCCGACACCGAAGGAGTAGGGTGACACCTCAATCTTGATCACACACTACCCGACACCGAAGGAGTAGGGTGGCACCTCGATCTTGATAGTAATCTATCTACTCCTCTTTCAAACACACACAGATACACACACACACGCACACTCGCTAGTTGTGCCGTTGTGCCTACCCCACACTCTCGATACGTCTTTGTCTCCCTCCCCTTCCCCACCCCCAACCCCAACAAAGACAGCAGAATGGTGACAACTTGATCTGATCTTAATCTGTCAATCGGTTTCTCTCTCAAACATTGTGTCATTGTGCCTCTCTCAAACACACGACATACGTCTTTTTCTCCGTAGCCCCCTCGATATGTAGACTTCTCACGCGCGCACAGTTGTAGTGACGATGACGCTGAACCCAATGTGGCTTGTTTTCACCGGCCTCATGTGATAGTTTTCACCCTATTTTCTGTTAACTAACAAGACAACCTTTTCTTTGTTAGTACTAGTGAATCTGAAATCATTCGGTGCAGACATATAATATATCACTTCAACCCAATTATCGCAGTAACTATTTTAAAAGAAACTAGCTATATGCCCGTGCGTTGCACGGAACATCAAGATGCATTTGTATGAGTAATTTATCTTGTGAGAGACTAGCAAGATGCCCATGCGTTGCACGGAACATCAAGATGCATTTATATGAGTATTTTATCTTGTGAGAGAAAAGGATGAACGAGGTAAGGCCTTATTTGCAAATGTGGAGAGGGGTGTGGGTATCTTTTTGCAAAATTGCCATAGTTTCCTTCCTATCCGTCAGATATAAATCGAACGGCCTATATTGCAGGATGGCAGGCACACCATCATCACCAACTCTATTTTTTATCTCTAACTCCTATAAAAGACTTAGTTGGTGATGATGGTGTGTCTGCCATCCATCATTTCTGACCATCAGATCTGCATCTAATGACTATGATGTAAGTCGTGGCATTTGTGCAACAAGATCCCACTTCTCTGCTCCAATTTGCAGAAACCCCTTAGTATATTGAAACCAACCACATCTGTCGGCGTTCTGGGAACAGGGGTCCCCAGACTTGCCTACCTGCGGCCTGCGGCGTGGCTCAAAGGAGGCCCAGGACAGCCCATTTTCATCAACACAAGCTCAAGACCCTCGCGAGGGGCCAAGCCTCGCGGGGCGGACGACCAAGGAGCTTCCTCAGGCGCGGCCTCGTCAGGCTGGCTCACGAGGAGGCGGAGAGTTCAAGGCAGGGTACCTCGCGAGGTGCCCATGACGCAGGCCATGACGACCAGGGGCGCCAGTCGGGCGCCAGCCCGCACAGCGTCCTTCTTTCCTCTTTGGTGCAAAGGGAGCAAGCGCAGGCGAGAGCATCAAGCAAAGGCGTCCGTTTCGGTGCAACAAGACCAAAACCGGCCCCAACGGCTAGAATGCAGTCATCGTGGAGCCCAAGCAGGCGTCATCACCAGAGCCTTTGGCAGGCGAGGACCAACTTTAGTCAGGATAAGTGTACCCGTTGTTCCCCTTCAAAATGGCCAATTGTTGGCGCCCTTCCCGCTCAATATTTGGGAAGAGGCCTAGGGCCTTCGTCTATATAAGTAGAACTAGCCACCATAGTAGAGCCGACTCTCCCCCCGGGCTGGCATTTTGGAATCCAGAGAGAGAGAGAGAGATAGAGACCCGATCCTCAAGCTAGAGCGACGGGACACCACTTAGCAGTTCATCACACCCACCAAAAACAGACCCTCGCGAGGTTGTTCTTCCCTGTACTGTTCTTCATCAGCCCCAGAGGCAATCCACCACACCACAAACTAGAGTAGGGTATTACACCACAACGGTGGCCCGAACTAGTATAAATCTTGCGTCTCTTGTGTTGTTCTTGCTAGTAGTTTAGGTCCCTGCGATTCGGCGAGGTACGAGGCGGTGGAGGGTTGGATCTCCGCGCGCACCCCAGAGTTCGAACCTTAAGGGTCTGCCGGAACCCGAAATCTGACATTTGGCGCGCCAGGTAGGGGTGTGCCGGAATCCGCCTTCTGCCACCTCGTGTCCCGTTGCATCGTCATCACCATGTCCGGCGACCAAGCGGGCAACCCGGATCCTTGGGCGTCGTGGCCCGCCCACGCACAGCCGCTCGCCTCGGGCGACCACGTGCCCCAGGCAGCTCGCGGTCCACAGGGCGCTGCGGGCCGCGGGCGACGCGGACAGGCCTCGGCGGCTCTCACACCGTGACAGGCGCGGTCGGCAGCAAGAGCCTCCAACCACGCCGCGACCACATCACCGTACACCCGCCGGGAGCAGGCGAACTCGAGGGCCGCGCTTACAGTGGCCTGAGAGCCGCTTCTTGCAGCTCTTGGAGAAAGGCATGACGTCTTGCCGGAGCGAGTGGCAGAGTTCTGGGCCGCCGCCTCGGGGCTCACCCTTCGCACCCAACTCCCACCTCAGGCCGAGGACGGCCCGCACGAGGGCTCCACGCTACGCGCTGGCTCCGGGTTACTCCAGCACCGGTGAAGTCATCGCTGGCCGGGCGGCGGGTTGCCGCCCCGCCCACGGAGAAGAAGGACTCGACGCAGCTCACGGCCCTGGTGGACCGCCGCGCCACCATCCCACGGCGGGCGCATCAAGCAGAGCAGCGAGGCACGCTCAGCACTACGGCGTGGCCTTCGGGATGACGGCGCCGGAAGAATACGTGCCCCACATGATGGACCAAGGGCACCCGCATGAGGGAGAACAAGACTCGCTCCTCAGCCCAATCTGGGGGGATGAGGCGCCAGAAGCCGCGCTCTTTCAGGAGTCTCGAGACAGTCCCACTGGTCACGCCGGGGGCGACGATTATCGGGTACCGCTACTTCCTCAAGAGCAAACTTACGCTAACCATAGGTCGCAGGAGGTATAGGTCGCCACGACGAGCGGCTGCCTGCCTCCCATGATCTCCTACCCCTCGGGAGGGGGGCGCAGGGGGCTGCCGGAGAGTGGCAGAGATCCGACATCACCACCGCGGCGTTCGGAGCAAGGCGTTCTCAGGAGGTAGGCCCTCTGCTGGGGAGGTGCCTCCGGGCCTGCCCCTGGCGGAGGACCGGTGGTCGTCGGGGGAACCGCTGGCGACCACTCTACCCAAGCGGCGACGTCCTGGTTTCCTGTAACGCCCTCGATGCGGCTATATCTCCCACGTGTCGAAGCATGACTTAGAGGCATAACCGCATTGAAAGCAATGTCGCAAGTGAGGTAATCTTCACACAACCCATGTAATACATAAGGGAAAGAGATACATAGTTGGCTTACAGTTGCCACTTCACACAATACATAAATAAACATCCATCATTCAGATTACACTCAAGGTCCGACTACGGAACCAAAATAAAGAAGATACCCCAAATGCTACACAGATCCCCGATCGTCCCAACTGGCTCCACTCATCGATCATCAGGAAAAGACACATAGTAACGACCACGTTCCTCGTCGAACTCGCACTTGAGCTCGGTTGCGTCATCTGCACTGGCATCGTCGACACCTCCAACTGTTTTGGTAGAATTTGTGAGTCACGGGGACTCAGCAATCTCACACCTGCGAGATCAAGACTATTTAAGCTTATAGGAAGGACAGAGTTGTGAGGTGGAGCTGCAGCAAGCGGCTAGCATATATGGTGGCTACATTCGCGAAAGAGAGCGAGAAGAGAAGGAAAGCGCGGTCGTGATGCTAGTAGCGATCAAGAAGTGATCCTGAACTACTTACGTCAAGCATAACTCCAACACCGTGTTCACTTCCCGGACTCCGCCGAGAAGAGACAATCACGGTTACACCTTGATTGATGTGTATTAATTAAGGTCAACTTTGGGTTTTCTACAACCGGCATTAACAAATTCCCATCTTCCTCATAATTGGCACACGGCTTTCAAAAGATAATACCCTGCAGGGGTGTCCCAACTTAGCCCATTATAAGCTCTCACGGTCAACGAAGGATATTCCTTCTACCGGGAAGACCCGATCAGTCTCGGAATCCCGGACTACAAGACATTTCGACAGCAATAAAACAAGACCAGCAAAGCAGCCCGAATGTGCCGACAAATCCCGATAGGAGCTGCACATATCTCGTTCTCAGGGCACACCGGATGAGCAGTCCGTACAACTAAAACAAGACCTCAAGTTTCCTTGAGGGGCCGCTGCAAAGCGCTCTAGTTTGGGCCAACACTCAGAGGAGCATTGGCCCGGGGGGTTAAATAAAGATGACCCTCGGGCTCGCGAAAACCCGGGGGAAAAAGGCTTAGGTGGCAAATGGTAAAACCAATGTTGGGCCTTCTTTGGAGGAGTCTTATTCAAAGCGAACTGTCAAGGGGGTCCCATAAATCACCCAACCGTGTAAGGAACGCGAAATCAAGGAACATAACACCGGTATGACGGAAACTAGGGTGGCAAGAGTGGAACAAAACACGGGCATAAGGCCGAGCCTTCCACCCTTTACCAAGTATATAGATGCATTAATTATAGCAGATATATTGTGATATCCCCAACAAGTAAACATGTTCCAACAAGGAACAACATCTCCATGTTCCAACAAGGAACAAACTTCATCTTCACCGCAACTAGCAACGCTATAAGAGGGGCTGAGCAAAGCGGTAACATAGCCAAACAACGGTTTGCTAGGAAAGGATGGTTAGAGGTTTGACATGGCAATATGGGTGGCATGATGTAGCAAGTGATAGGCATCGTAGCATAGGCATTGATTATGAGCGAGAATCTAGAAAGCAAAGATAGATGTGTTTTCGCGGTTATGGTCTTGTTGTCTGCAAAGTTCTCTTAGTTGTCGAAAGCTTGTTCCTCGTAAGCGTTCTCAACAGGTTCCTCGTTCACGTACTCGTCTTCCGGCTCTACCCAAAGCAAGAACACAAACAAAGGAACCACAATAAATCACGGTGCAATGCACAAGCAACATGATGCAATACATGGCATGATATGCGAGATGTGATATGCAATGCGTATGCGTGCTCCGGAAGGAAAATGATGAACCAGGCATCAACTTGGCAAACCAAGTATGCCTCTGGAAAGGTGAGATGATTTCGATTGAAATCGATATAAAGATCACCGGAATCGGATGCACGGTTTGCAAATGACAAGCAAAACAAGAATGGCACAAATCTGCCATTAACAGCATGATACCACTTAGCAAGCAACAAGAAATTAAGCTACTGCACCCAAAAGTACCAGAAAAGCATATGGTAGTGATCTACTCAAGATGCTTGACAGAAGATGAACAATGAGCTACGGCTAAATCACACCATAACATGTCCAAACAGGCATGGCAAAAGTGCAAAATATATCAGCTTCACAGACTTGGTGAAAATACTGAACATGGCAGAAACATCATCAGGGAGCAATGTTCAGAGCAAGCAAACAGCATGCTACATGAACTTATAATAGAAAAACAAGGCATGGCATGAATCTACTCAAAGCATAGAACAAAAGTCCCTTACTGACCATAAGCCAAAAGGGATCAGAAAATGCAATAGCACCCATGTCAACATAGCAAGTTTCGTTAACAGATTCAGCAACAGGGCATGACAAAAACAGATAACAAGTAGGCATATTTAAGAGCTCTATGCACTCACTACAGAGAATTTCATGATAAACTAAGCATACATCCATCAAGAAGACATGGCATAGAAGCTACACATGGCAATAACAACATGATAGCATACACGGATCAACTACAACAACCTTGGCAAAATTGAATAACATGTAAACAATCTGCCAGGAAACATTTTATAGCAAAAGTAGAGCTCGATTGACTCAAGCTATCGCACTCCATAATTGCAAACAAGGGCATGGATGGATATAGCGTAACCATATGTTCAAATCATCCTTACTGAAGTATCTCAAAATATGCATGGATCTCTCGGTAGCATCAAGTTAACATGGCATAAAAATATCAGCAAAACAGGGGCTGAAATCAGCAACATCATGAAGCCTAGTTTGCATGCTTATTCTAGTCACCACAGAGATCACAAAAATACATGGCATACACCCCTGTAAAGATGGCATGGCATATTATAAAACACATGTAGGGCTCAAGATCATAGGATGCACACATCAATCATGGCAAAAATGACAAAAGTGCATGTTCTGATAAGAATCTGAAACTAACATCACATAGCCCTCTTCTAACAGCATTTCGGGCATCAAGATGAGCTTAAATAAAAATGATGCAATGGAGTGGAATGATCTACTCTTTGGGCGAACAATTCGGTATGCTATACGCCCAAAACGGAGCCACGAGTGCAAAGTTATGGCACGATGAATATGCAACAAAATTATCACAGAATAATGACTGGCGATTTCGGGGGGGAGAAGTCAACCGTTGCGGATCTAGATCTGGGGCTCGGCGCGCGAACCGAGGCAGGCGGCGGCTCGCCGGAGGAGGGAGCCGGCGGGGGCGGCGGAGAGGAGGCGGGGCCGACCGGGTGATCGGAGGCGCGGAGGTGGCCGGGCGGCGGGCGGCGGCGAGGGCGCTGCCGGCATGCGGGCGGGCTGGCGGGGCGACGGCGGCCGGGGCCGACGGCGGCGGGCGGCGGCTACCGGGTCGAGGCAAGGCGGCGGGCGCTGGTCGCGGGCGCGCTGGCCGCGGGGCCGGGGCTGGCGGGCGGCGCTGTGGTCGGGTGCCACGTGGCGCTGCCCCTCGTTGGCGGCGGCGGCGAAGCGGACGTGTCCGCCCAAATCGGACACGTCCCGGCGGGGAGAGGCGCGCTAGGGTTAGGGTGGAATGATCCGAGATTTCGGGGAGGGGTGTTTTATAGGTAGAAAGAGCTAGGAAGCTCCAAATGAGGTGTAGTTTTCGCCCACACGATCGTGATCGAACGGCGATGGACATG
This sequence comes from Aegilops bicornis, assembly GCA_021605145.1. Classification (NCBI taxonomy): domain Eukaryota; kingdom Viridiplantae; phylum Streptophyta; class Magnoliopsida; order Poales; family Poaceae; genus Aegilops; species Aegilops bicornis. The sequence goes on along the minus strand of CM038675.1, from coordinate 467,776,631 downwards.
GAAGTGACTTAGATGGGTTATTGGGCTGTTTTGGAGGGGTGTTGGGCGGAAACTTAAAAGAGGCCTTTGCGGATATGCGGATAACCGTTGGAGTACCAAACGAGCTCCAAATGACCAAACTTGACAGTGGTTCACGGTGGTGTACCAAGGCCACTTGACAAACCTCGGTCCATTACGAGAAAGTTTAGTACCCGGCTCATGGAAAAATGTAAAAGGGGACGCCGGGGACATAGGAGTGCCGGATTGCAAAACGGACAACGGGAAAATGCTCGGAATCATGAGACGAACACGTATGCAAATGAGATGCACATGATGACATGATATGAAATGCATGACATGGACAAAATGCAAAAATGAAGAAAAACCCAACCACTGAGGGAATATCATATCACAATGCCGAAAATGGCAAGAGTTGGAGTTACAAATATGGAAAGTTACATCCGGGGTGTTACATTTCCGGTCGTCGTTGGTGGCACTAGAGTGTGGCGCAAGGCGGGGCCCTCGTCTGGCGATATGAAGCAAGGCCGGTACCTGTGAAGAAGGCCAGTGCCTGTGAAGCTCGCCGCCCCGTGACACTCTCACGTAATAACGAGTTGGGGCTGTGCACGCCCGGAGTCTCGTGGTGCCGCCTCAGCCCCGGGCTCCCTCCCACGCCCAAAGAGCAGCACTTAGCTCCGCGCTGGTGAGAAGACGTCCAAGACTAGACTAGGTGCCGGACGCGGCCTTTTTCTGCTTTCATTTGGTTTTCCCTCTGGCTGTTGTTTTCCCCTGTTGGATTTAAGTTGAATTTGAGCTTGAAGATTTGCGCGTATTTGGGGAAGGGGTGCTTAGTCTCGTTCGAGCAAATCTCTCGCGTTTCGGTTACAACTCCGCCTCAGCTGCCTCCCCTCGCGAGCCCCTCGTGAGCCGGGCCAGGCCAAGCTCGTGCATAGCCCACTGTCAGCCGCCAAGATCCTCTCCCGGGAGGGTTTTCACTGCAGGTCCTACGGATTCGATCAAGAGACACTCAGATCACCTCAGCCTCCCACAGGCTATCTCGGGCTCAGACGAAACAAAGGTAAACCATCCAACTAGCGCTACCGCTTAGCCAACCACCTGGCGCGGGCGTATGGGCGATGTAACACCTGCTGATACGAAGAACACAAGTTTTACATGAGGGCCTCCCCCTCCCAAAATGCACTCACCTCCATCAGGCCAAAACCTGAGTTCTATTCATGCAGGGTAATGGAACAAGGACAATACATGATCAGTCGGACAAATCCCCCAATGCATCCTCAGGAGCACCTCCCGAGCCGTTGCTGGCGTCGCTGGCCTCGCCGTCGCTGTCTGCGTGATCGTTGGCGGCGTCTGGGCCGTTCACCACGCCGCCCTCATCGGCGGCCACGACCACGCTATTGTCGTCCGAAGCGAAGGCCCGGACGAGGGCATCCACGTTGTCTTCCACCCAGTGCGCCAGGTCGCCCCGGACGGCCTGGAGAACTGGGGCGATGGCTGCGTCAAAATCAAAGTGAGGGTCCATGTCCCGGAGATGGCTGAAGACACGAGAGAAGGCGCGCCCGAGCAGCGCTGCTCCTCTCCTCCACCAACCTGTCGGCCCCGACCGGCCGCGCCCACCAGCGCCACCACGCCGATGAAGCATCAAGGTTGCCGGGCGTAGTTAACGCAGGCGGCGCTACCATCGCTGCCTCGCAGATATTCTCCAAGGCCGCGTTAACTCTTTCCCGGAGCGTGGCGAGCATGGGACCATGCTCATGTTCCAGGATTCGCCGCTGACGCATCTCGTCCGCATTTTGGTGCGCTACGGCCTCGGCCTCCTCCACCCGTTGGCGAAGAAGGAGCGCCTCGGCCTGAGAGGTGGTGGACTCCCTCTGCGCCACCTCGAGGGCGGCCCGAAGAGCATCGGCCCGCCGCGTCGCTTCCTCCGATTTGGCCCTCAAGGCAGCAGTCCGCCCTCGGCCTCGGCCTTGATCAACCCTAACGGCTCCTCAAACTTCGCGCTCGAGGTTTGAGCGCGCGCCGCCGCCGGCGTCCGACCTCCTCCATGACGCGGGCTTCCCGTGCTGCAACCTCTTCCTTCCGCCTGCCGCCAAGCGCTCCCTCGTCTCAAGCGCCAGTACAAGCGCGTTAGGCGGCTTCAAGCGTCAGCGCCTCCTCACGCTTCTGGAGCTCCGCCGAGTCGCCGGAGGCCACCTTCATCGACGCAAGGGCTGCCTCGCGCAGCTCCACTTGCTCCACCAACGAGTGACACCGGGCCAGGAGTTCCCGTGCCCGCTCCTCTGCCGCTTCTCGCTGCCTGTTAGCTGCCCGGGCCTCCTCGACGGCCCGAGAGCAGGCCTCCCGAGAGGCTGCCAGCGATGCCTTGGCCTCTTCATCATCAAGATCGCGCTGGCGGCGTGCAAGGGCGGCAGCGCCCTCCAGCTCGCGCCTCTCTGCGGCCAGGCGCAGGCCCTCGGCCTCAAGGCGCGCGTCTTCGTCAGCAAGCTCTTCACCAAGAAGGCTCACCGCGTCGGCCGCCCTTCGAAGGAATCCTTGGCGAAGGGCGCGACGCTCCCGGGCGCGCTCGCGCATGTCCTCCACACCATCGACCGCCCCAGACGGGCGCCGGGAGCCGCGAATCAACACTCCCCCTCCGGGCAGGGGGCTGGGGGCTGGCACCCTCGCGACGGCCGGGCGCGCCGCGCCAGAAGCCCGGCCTGGAGCCAGCCCATCCCCAGACGAGGGGCGCAGGAAGCGCCTCAGCCAATCGCCGTCCACGACCAGGCGAGAAGCCCATGGCAGGCTAGCTATGCCTCGGGAAGGCTCGCGAGGAAGGATCGCGAGGCGCGCAGGGTCACGACGCACCTCGGGACGGTTCGCCTCCCCGGTCGCCCTCACCACAAGGGCTCCACTGCTCGGGGCACTCAAGGACGGGGAAGGGGACGAAGCCGATGGGGATGGCTCCTCACCCGTCTCCGTGAGCTCAACAGGAAGGGGCCTACAGGGCAAGGATCAGTACGAGCAGCAGAAGAATTAGGAGCTGGAGAAGGAGAAGGCTTACTCATCAGTAGCGAAGTACTTCCTGTGCTTCAGCAGGCGACAAGGGTAATCATCGCCTGTGGCCTCCCTTCTCTTAGGAGGGCCTCAAAGTTCACGCGGAAGCGACCCAAGATTTGAGCGCAGGGGTCAGCCTGCGGCGAGGGAGGAGCGTCAAGGCGACCCGCGTCAGGGGCGTCCGCCTGACGCGCGCTGCTGAACGCCTCACCAAGAGAAGCAGCAGGGGCCTCGGGGCTTCATCCGCAGGCGCTGCGGGCGGCTGCCTGCCGCCCTCAGCCACGACGGCATGAGCCTCAGGAGCTGCCCCTTCACGAGCGTCGCCCGGTGCTGTCACCCCGGCGGGGGTCCCGTCGGCCTCTGGCGGCTCGTGCCTCCCTGCTCCGCCACTCGAGGAGGAGCCGCCTTGGCCAACTGGAAGGGCTGTCACCACCACTGGATTCTCGCGAGGCCCCTGGAGACCAGCGGGGCGCGGCCCCCATTCATCGAAGATAGGCATCTGGTTCACGAAATCACCCCTGTTCTGGCAGAGGTACAGCAAGGCCCCTTCATGCCGGATGCCACCGGGGTTGGGATCGCCAGTCAGGACCAGGAGCACTTTCCTTAGCGCTTCAGGCGTCAGGTCTTCTTCCTGGAGCCTCATACGGTCGCCAGTTCGTGAAGGCCCACATCCGGTGGGAATGGCGCCGAGAGGAGCAATGCGGTGCATCAGGAACTCCTTCACCACCTTGGGCGCTGTCACGACAAGCGACCTCAGATCGCCAAGCGGCGCCAGACAAAGATGAGCCGAGGGCTCGAAGCGCCACAGCCCGGCCTGAATTGGGGATGATGGCGAGGTCGGCTCGGATAGCAGGGGGCTGGGCACCCCCACATCCACGTACAGCCGCCTCTCGCGGAACTCAGCTGCGGGCGGAGGCAAGCTGAAGTCAATACCTGAGGCCGCTGTCTCGAGCGCGGCGATGAAGCTCACGCACGCCGAGCATTGAGTGGGGTCGACAAGGCGCAGAGAGAAGAAGTGGCGCAGCAAGGCAACCGAGGGAAGGATGCCCATCATTGCCTCACAAACAAAGGTGAAGACCGAGAGGAGAGTAATGGACTCGGGACCCGGATGCATCATGTGGATCTCGATAGTGGGAAAGCACGGCATTGAAGAAATCGAGAGAAGGGGAACCAGCCCGCCCACAGGCGTCGGTGAAATCTTGGACCTCGGTGACTATCCTGTCGAAGGCGAAGTGGACGCGGCCAGGCCGTCGTCCTCCTGCATTCTTTGAAGGAGGTGGCTGTGAGCCGAACTGACCTTGCCCAAGCCCTCCAGATTGAGTATGATCGACGGGTTGATGGAGAGGCCGGGCGGCAAGTAGCGAGGCGAAGGCGCAGGTTTCTTCCCTTTCCCCTTCTTCGTCGGAGCCATGGCGATCGAAAGGGGGAAGGGGCGATTTGAGATTGGATTGGAAATGGAAGCTGGAGTTCGAGAGAGGGAAGGACTGGAGCGCACAAGCAACAAAGAGGGGAACGGATGTGTGCAGCAGCGTTTCCGCCTAGCAAGGCGCGAAATAAGGAGGCTTGGGGGAACAGTGCCGCCCACGTCCAATCAACCGCCACGCGTCGCCCAAGACCGCAGAGCTGTTAGGGGCCCGCGACGGCAAGACTTGCCCTTTCGCCTCTCTGCCCGGTCAAGGTCGGGCGCCCGTGGGCAGGGCTCTTGTCGGCGTTACGGGAATGGGGTCCCCAGACTTGCTCGCTGCTGGCGTGGCTCAAAGGAGGCCCAGGACAGCCTATCTTCATCAACACAAGCTCAAGACCCTCGCGAGGGGCCAAGCCTCATGGGCGACGACCAAGGAGCTTCCTCAGCGCGGCCTCACAGGTGGGCTCACGAGGAGGCGGAGAGTTCAAGGCAGGGTACCTCACGAGGTGCCCATGACGCATAGCCATGACGCATCAGGGCGCCAGTCGGGCACCAGCCCGCGCAGCGTCCTCCTTTCCTCTTTGGTGCAAAGGGAGCAAGCGCAGGCGAGAGCATCAAGCAAAGGCATCCGTTTCGGTGCAACAAGACCAAGACCGGCCCCAACGGCTGGAATGCAGTCATCGTGGAGCCCAAGCAGGCGTCATCACCAGAGCCTTTGGCAGGCGAGGACCAACTTTAGTCAAGATAAGTGTACCCGCTGTTCCCCTTCAAAATGGCCAATTGTTGGTGCCCTTCCCGCTCAATATTTGGGAAGAGGCCCAGGGCCTTCGTCTATATAAGTCGAACTAGCCACCATAGTAGAGCCGGCTCTCCCCCCGGGCTGGCATTTTGGAATCCAGAGAGAGAGATAAAGACCCGATCCTCAAGCTAGAGCGACGGGACACCACTTAGCAGTTCATCACACCCACCAAGAACAGACCCTCGCGAGGCTGTTCTTCCTCATCTTATTCTTCATCAGCCCCAGAGGCAATCCACCACCCCACAAACTAGAGTAGGGCATTACACCACAACGGTGGCCCGAACTAGTAAAAATCGTGCGTCTCTTGTGTTGTTCTTGCTAGTAGTTTAGGTCCCTGCGATTCGGCGAGGTACGAGGCGGTGGAGGGTTGGATCTCCGCGCGCACCCCAGAGGTCGAACCTTACGGGTCTGCCGGAACCCGAAATCCGACAACATCCCTCCCCCACCTCATCGAAACAGCCACAAGGAATATATTTTTAGTGAAACCTAATATGAGTATATTTTTAGTGATATATACACCAAACTAGAGTGTTTTTCTATTTTGGATCCGTTGCAACGCATGGGCACATTGCTAGTAAGACTAGAGAAAAGGATGAACGAGGGAAGGCCTTATTTGCAAACGTGGAGAGGGGTGTGGGTATCTTTTTGCAAAATTGCGATAGTTTCCTTCCTATCCGTTAGATATAAATCTGACGGCCTATATTGCAGGATGGCATGCACATCATCATCACCAACTCTGTTTTCTACTCCCTCAATTCCTAAATATTTTTATTTTAGAGATTTCAACAAGTGACTACATACGGTGCAAAATAAGTGAATCTACACTCTAAAATATGTCTACATACACATCCGTATGTGGTACTCCATTTGAAATCTGAAAAAGACAAATATTTAGGAACTGATGGAGTATAAGAGTAGACATGGAGATATATCTCTAGCATGGTCTACAAAAGAAATATCTTTGGGTAGTTAGCGCATGGGATGCTCGCAACGCGATGACCTGAGTTCAATTCTGTCTTTAACTTTAGATTTTTATATTATATATTACTTATTTAATATATACTTCTTTACATCGCATCGTCTTGTGGTGGAACCCACAGAGTACTTAGAATACAAGATTAATGATGGACTTGTTTCTTTTTAACTTTCTATACGAAGTTGTAGCCACCCTGCAAGTCAGGTGTACACTGTACATGCAATTAACTTTTTATAGAGGGAGAATCATACACACAATCAACTCAAAATGGATTCGATGTGACTCTATTATTTCCAGCATAAGAGCATCTCCGACGGCAGCCGACAAATTTCCTCCCGCTTCCTTCCGCGGAGGACGACATCAAGAGCCAGCGGCATACATTTTCACAACTCTAACCAACCACATGAAATTCGTGCAAACACGGACTGTTTACATATAAGCATGCAGGATTTCGTATAGAAAAGCCAGATCTTCATATAAACATGATGGATTTCATTACGTTTACATGAACTAAGCGGTGCTAATCCGGCTCTATTGGTATAATTAATACTCCCTCCGTCCGGAAATACTTGTCCTAGAAATGGATGTATCTAGACTTATTTTAGTTATAGACACATCCAATTTATCCATTCTTAGAACAAATATTTCCCGCCAGCAGGAGAGGGAGTACCTAATCTAAATGGCCGCCCGCGGATCCCATTGTCTTCCTCATGTCCGGCAGACACTTGCGGGGTCGACGAAGGTCCTCGGAAGAGACGAAGCAGCAAAGAAACCACCTGAATGCGCAGTCGTCGCCTCGGCGGTGGCCTTCATGGGACCCAAGTGGCGGCGGCCTCTCGTGTTCTACTTCTCCTTGATGATGGCGGCGGACACGGAGAAGCTGGCCACCGACTCATCGCTCTCCACATACCCGGCTTCTGTCTCTGCCTGCATGGCGTTGCTGCAGGCATGGGAGGCGCGCCCACAAACACGGGAGGCACGGCCACCGCAGACACTGGTGGCGCGGTACGACGCGGTAGCGATGACGCCCGTACTGGCGTGCTCACCGCCGTGCCGGCGTAGAGCAACTCGCCACTCCTCATCGAGCTGAACTGGAGCAGCGAGTTGCTGAACCACGTGCCGTATTGGGGCGGCAACTGGTGATGGAGCACCAAGCGGCCTCGCCCGTATCTAGAGGGCTCGGCGGGCCACCCAGCCGGGTACTATGCCGGAGAATGGCTCATGGGAAGCCATCGGAAGAGTGGAGAAAATGGTGAAGGAGGAGATGGGGGAGCGCCCGAGGGGTGCGATTCTTGCCCGCTGTCTGTCTGGCCTCATTTAAATAGAGGGCGGACAGTAGGAGCTTGGTCGGTGTCTGTCCTAGTTTAAACTGACGGCGGATGGGAGGAGCTCGGCCGGTGTTGCGCCGGAGGCTCATGAACGGACGTGTGGCCAGAGTAGGTTTCTCGGTTTGCATGCGGGTTTAATGGAGGGGTTTGATGGAGGCGAGGAGGCGTGTTCAGCTGGGCGTGCAGTGGGCGGTGCAGTACTATTCGATTTGACAGCGGGCCGCATAGTTCCCGATACGGCTTCAATGCAGACGAGGTAGGGGTAGTGGTTCCCGAAATGTTGAACGACCAATGATGCATCCTCCTTCAATTAGCATCGTTCTTGCATGAGGGAAGTAATGGGAGGAGGACAGCGAAAAGAGGCTGCACGATGTGAATGCAATGCAGTTTGCACTCATATAAAGGCACCCCTCCATTCCAATGCATCTACTACATCATACGCACCTAAGCATTTGCCTAAGCACCTACACCAAGCGCAAAAGTGCTCACTCTAGACCCATGGCGACGATGCGAGCGAGCGGCAAGCGGTTGTGCCAGATGGTCCACGACGCCGGCCTGCGGCATGGCTCCTAGGATCGTCTCCAGATGGTGTTCGTGACCAGCTGGTGGATGTCCGCCGTCGACGCCAACTACGACTCTCAGTTGGACCAGATGATCGTTGCCACCACCAACAAGTTCACCGTCCTCTAGAAGTTCGGGGACGACATCGCCGTACTCCTCCAGCCACATCCAATTTATCCATTCTTAGAACAAATATTTCCCGCCACAGAGAGGGTGTACCTAATCTAAATGGCCGCCCGCGGATCCCATTGTCTTCCTCATGTCCGGCAGACACTTGCGGAGTCGACGAAGGTCCTCGGAAGAGACAAAGCAGCAAAGAAACCACCTGAATGTGCAGTCATCGCCTCAGCGGTGGCCTTCATGGGACCCAAGTAGCAGCGGCCTCTCGTGTTCTATTTCTCCTTGATGATGGCGGCGGACACGGAGAAGCTGGCCACCGACTCATCGCTCTCCACACACCCAGCTTCCGGCCTCTCGTGTTCTACTTCTCCTCGATGATGGTGGCGGACACGGAGAAGCTGGCCACCGACTCATCGCTCTCCACACACCCAGCTTCTATCTCTGCCTGCATGGCGTTGCTGCAGGCACGGGAGGTGCGGCCACCGCAGACACTGGTGGCGTTGTACGACGCGGCAGCGATGACACCCGTACTGGCATGCTCGCCACCGTGCCGGCGTAGAGCAACTCACCACTCCTCATCGAGCTGAACTGGAGCGGCGAGTTGCTGAACCACGCGCCGTATTGGGGCGGCAACTGGCGATGAAACACCAAGCGGCCTCGCCCGTATCCGGAGGGCTCAGCGGGCCACCCAGCCGAGTACTATGCCGGAGAATGGCTCCTGGGAAGCCATCGGAAGAGTGGAGAAAATGGTGAAGGAGGAGATGGGGGAGCGGCCGAGGGGTGCGATTCTTGCCCGATGTCTGTCTGGCCTCGTTTAAATAGAGGGCGGACGGTAGGAGCTTGGACGGTGTCTGGCCTAGTTTAAACTGAGGGCGGATGGGAGGAGCTCGGCTGGTGTTGCGTTTAATTCCGGACGGCTCATGAATGGACGTGTGGCCGGAGTAGGTTTCTCGGTTTGCATGCGGGTTTGACGGAGGGGTTTGATGGAGGCGAGGAGGCGTGTTCAGCCGAGCGTGCAGCGGGTGGTGCAGTACTATTCGATTTGACAGCGGGCAGCATAGTTCTCGATACGGCTTTAATGCAGACGAGGGAGGGTAGTGGTTCCCGAAATGTTGAACGGCCAATGATGCATCCTCCTTCAATTAGCATCGTGCTTGCATGAGGGAAGTAATGGGAGGAGGACAACGAAAAGAGGCTGCACGATGTGAATGCAATGCAGTTTGCACTCATATAAAGGCACCCCTCCATTCCAATGCATCTACTACATCGTAGACACCTAAGCATTTGCCTAAGCACCTACACCAAGCGCAAAAGTGCTCACTCCAGACCCACGGCGATGATGCGAGCAAGCGGCAAGCGGCTATGCCAGATGGTCCACGACGCCGGCCTGCGGCATGGCTCCTAGGATCGTCTCCAGACGGTGTTCGTGACCAGCTGGTGGATGTCCGCCGTCGACGCCAACTACGACTCTCAGTTGGACCAGATGATCGTTGCCACCACCAACAAGTTCACCTTCCTCAAGAAGTTCGGGGACGACATCGCCGTACTCCTCCAGCCACATCCAATTTATCCATTCTTAGAACAAATATTTCCCGCCAGCAGGAGAGGGTGTACCTAATCTAAATGGCCGCCCGCGGATCCCATTGTCTTCCTCATGTCCGGCAGACACTTGCGGGGTCGACGAAGGTCCTCGGAAGAGACAAAGCAGCAAAGAAACCACCTGAATGTGCAGTCATCGCCTCAGCGGTGGCCTTCATGGGACCCAAGTAGCAGCGGCCTCTCGTGTTCTATTTCTCCTCGATGATGGCGGCGGACACGGAGAAGCTGGCCACCGACTCATCGCTCTCCACACACCCAGCTTCCGGCCTCTCGTGTTCTACTTCTCCTCGATGATGGCAACTGGCGATGAAGCACCAAGCGGCCTCGCCCGTATCCGGAGGGCTCGGCGGGCCACCCAGCCGGGTACTATGCCGGAGAATGGCTCCTGGGAAGCCATCGGAAGAGTGGAGAAAATGGTGAAGGAGGAGATGGGGGAGCGGCCGAGGGGTGCGATTCTTGTACGATGTCTGTCTGGCCTCGTTTAAATAGAGGGCGGACGGTAGGAGCTTGGACGGTGTCTGGCCTAGTTTAAACTGAGGGCGGATGGGAGGAGCTCGGCTGGTGTTGCGTTTAATTCCGGACGGCTCATGAATGGACGTGTGGCCGGAGTAGGTTTCTCGGTTTGCATGCGGGTTTGACGGAGGGGTTTGATGGAGGCGAGGAGGCATGTTCAGCCGGGCGTGCAGCGGGTGGTGCAGTACTATTGGATTTGACAGCGGGCAGCATAGTTCCCGATACGGCTTTAATGCAGACGAGGGAGGGTAGTGGTTCCCGAAATGTTGAACGGCCAATGATGCATCCTCCTTCAATTAGCATCGTGCTTGCATGAGGGAAGTAATGGGAGGAGGACAACGAAAAGAGGCTGCACGATGTGAATGCAATGCAGTTTGCACTCATATAAAGGCACCCCTCCATTCCAATGCATCTACTACATCGTACACACCTAAGCATTTGCCTAAGCACCTACAGCAAGCGCAAAAGTGCTCACTCCAGACCCATGGCGATGATGCGAGCAAGCGGCAAGCGGATGTGCCAGATGGTCCACGACGCCGGCCTGCGGCATGGCGCCGAGGATCGTCTCCAGACGGTGTTCGTGACCAGATGGTGGATGTTCGCCATCGACGCCAACTACGACTCTCAGTTGGACGAGATGATCGTTGCCACCACCAACAAGTTCACCGTCCTCAAGAAGCTCGGGGACGAAATCGCCGTACTCCTCCAGCCCGCGCGCCTGGGCTCCTCATTGCCTACCACACTAATCGGCCTGCATGGCCGGAACCTCTTTCAAGCACTGGTGGCCCTGCGAATGCCCGCCGACGCCACGAAGAATGTCCACCTGGAGGTCGCGGTCGCCACGAGGCACCTCGCCTGCAAGAATTCGTCGACCTACACATCCACATGTACGAGCAAATCATGTACATAGGTATCTACAAGGCCATTGAGGACGCTACGACGTTGGCCTTCCTCAACCGGCTGGAAGCCTTGGATGCCTTTTTGAGAAGCACCTTGACCTCGCCACAAAAGCCGGGTCCTTAGCCGCCAACAAGGGTCTGGCCAAGATAAGTTGAGGAGGAGGTCGACGTTGATGGATGCATCTTTCTTCTTGCCTCCGTAACCACCATCGCGATCGCATCATCGTGGCCTTAATTCTTATTGTGCTATTGCATTCTCGTTCGATCAATCTTGACATGTGCGATCCCTTTGCTTAATTATATGCATCACTGTAAATAGTACCCCATCCGTCAATTTATAAGTTGTGCTTACCTTTTCCATCAACTTCGTGCAATGCACGGGCATCTTGCTAGAAACACTAGAACATGTCGGACCGCATATGACCAAACCGACGATGCGCCAACCTAGCTACTACGTACCCTGCTTATATGGCGGAAATAGACCCGCCCTAGCGTTTCCAATCGTTATTTCTATCTGTCGGTCGTGCCAAGGAGCAGAACCAAATGTTACAATTTATACATTTTTCTCTACTCCTACTCCTATAAATGACTCAGTTCGTGATGGTGGTGTGTCTGCCATCCGTTGTTTCTGACCATTAGATCTGCATCTAATGGCTGTGAGGTAAGTTGTGGCATTTTTGCAACAATAGCCCACTTCTCTGCTCCAATTTGCAGAAAACCCCTTATTATCTTGAAAGCAACCACATCTCTCCCTCACCTCATCAAAATAGCCTGAGAAATATATTGAGTGAAAAGTAATATATTAGGAGCATATCAAAACAAGAGTGATTTCTTTCAAGTTTGTGAACAAGTATTACTATTCTACTACTTTGGATCCGTTGCAACGCACGGCGCGTTGCCAGTAAAAGGAAAAGGCCTGCCGCGTTCGCGTCGCACCCCTACACGCCCGGGAATCGGGAGTACTCCACGGCCCGTCCGGCACGCCACATAACTAGGGAAGGCATGTTTCCTAGCATTTTCACTTTCATGTGGGACCGCCATTGAGCAAACCGACCATTGGCAAACCGCACCCGCTCGCCGCCGGGTTGGAAAACAGAATCGAGTGGAAGATCTAGCTGTAGCACGGAAGCCAAGAAATTTGGTGTCTGATGGGACTCGTTGATAGAGTGTTATTTACTCATAACTAGCAAGATGGGGCTCCATTTGAAATCATCACCAACTCTGTTTTTTATAAGAGTATAGATATAGATATAGATATAGGTATAGATATAGATATAGAGAGTAGAGATTTGGTCATTCGTGCAATGCACATGTAGCTTACTAGTTTTTTTCGAGAACATGTAGCTTACTAGTTGGTTACCAAATCTCATCCGGGTTTGGCACGAGCTCGTACTGCGCGAGCACCACAAGGCCTGCCGTAGGAGTTACATTTCCCTCTTGGGGCCCACGGGACCGAGCTTCAGTGGCTTAGTGCACCAACCTATGAGTCAATGACATGCGGACCTTAAATGCGGCTGGCCCACATGTCATTCTCATTGTGGTGACATAGTTCACGACTCACTCGTTCGAGATGAACCGGCCGGTGGTGGCGTGGCTGTGGCGAGGGTGCCACAGCTGGGTATCGAGGCGTTACGACGCATAGATGGCCACACCGGCGGGTACTACCTCTAGTACAGAAGTGCTCTAGCTGAGGATTGATGCCCGGGACGAAATGTGTCACAGCCGCTAGATGAATATTCGATGGTGCGGGAGTACGAACTAGAGCAGGCAAACCACGTCCAATCGGGTGTGGCTGTGGTAGAAAGTTGATGGTCGCCACAGTTCAGGTGGCTCGCATGTCATGCACACAAAGGCAGAGGAGCGGTGGGGCCGAGAGAGATGAGGTGCACGTCGGGGGACGTCGTGTCGTGGGTTGGAGCGGCATCGTGGTATCGCATGTAGGTGTGGTAGTGGTAGAAACAAGAAACGTGATGGTCGCCATGGTTCAACTTCCATGGACAAACTGTCATGTCTGCTGACACATGCATTGCATACCGCTCAGTGCAAGGAGCAGTAGTAGAGAAAACTTGTTCCAAAGATACAATTTTTCCGATAAAATTCTCGAGATATCATTAGTTTTTACACATGGGATTACTCCTGCAAGGGTCAATCACAATAGGTGTTTTGTAAATAAATGCATCTTGATGTTCCCTGCAATGCACGGGCATCTTGCTAGTTATAGAAGAAGGCCACACGGGCATCTTACCGTAGGGTGTGCCACCGACCCAAACTCAATTTTTTTCCAGACGATTAGGTGCACCGGATGCCGTGCCATGCTACAAAATGTTAAAAAAACAGCTCCAATTTTTTAAAACCTGTTATCTTCAAACCATCAAAACAGCCCGAGGAATATAGAGTGAAGCATGATTTACTTTTACTGATATATGTATATCAAAACTAGAGTGTTTATATTTCAAGCCCGTGAACAAGTATTATTCTACTACTTTGGATCCATTGCAACGCACGGGCCAGCACATTGGTAGTAGTAGTCTCTATCTCTATCTCTACTCTACTCTTATAAAAAAAAGCTTTGTTGATGATGGTGTGCGTGCCATCCTACAGTATAGGCCGTCTGATTTATATCTGACAGATAGGAAGGAAACTATGGCAATTTTGCAAAAAAATACCCACACCCCTCTTATACTAGCAAGATGCTCGTATGCTGCACGGAACATCAAGATCTTGTGGGAGAAAAGGATGAACAAAGGAAGGCCTTATCTGCAAATGTGGAGAGGAGTGCGGGTAAATTGTCATAGTTTCCTTCCTATCCGTTAGGTATAGATCAGACGGCCCATATTGCAGGATGGCAGGCACACCATCATCACCAACTCTGTTTTTTATAGGCCGTCCGATTTATATCTGATGGATAGGAAGAAAACTGTGACAATTTTGCAAAAAGAAACCTACACCCCTCTCCACATTTGCAAATAAGGCCTTCCCTTGTTCATCCTTTTCTCTCACAAGATAAACTACTCATACAAATGCATCTTGGTGTTCTGTGCAACGCATGAGGATGTTTCCTTGGGGTTCTCTCCAGCGCGGCATGGCCATAGTTGCAAGTTGACGCCCCTTGAGATGCCAACGTTGAGGGGCACATGGATTTTGTTCGATGAGCAGGTAAGATGAGTTTGATCACGTAGTAAATGCATTCTAAAGACTACTTCCTCGTCCATTTCCTAATTCTCCCCCTGCCCACTGTTTCACAGGTTAGGCTTGGTGCATGTGGAGATTGGCTTGCATATGTACGGGAGGGTACCAACATCAATTTGCACAACATTTACAACGGTGACACCGTTCCCGTAGAACATTTGTCCAACATTGGGATCAGCCATGCAACCGGCCACCGCCTGAATTGGTACGATGGAACAACTGTGCGATTGAAGAAGATAGCGCGAACCTTGCACATGGCGGTCAAAGGTGGACGATGATGTCTGCGACCGCTTTGTTGCCATACGAGTACGAAGACGCTATGCTCCTTTCTAACCGCATCCTCACAGTGACAAACCAGGGGACTTGTTTCGTATGGGACAGATCCAACGATATACTTCCTCTCTCCCAGTTTATTTGTTTTGAATTTTTTCATTTTATAAGTTTCAAATTCAAATTTAGAGCTCCCCATCACATGTTGAGAACACAATGTCCAGTAAATTGTTGTGCCCATCACATGTTGAGAACACAATGTCCCCATCACATGTTGAGAACACAATGTCCATTAAATTGTTGTGCGCATGTATATTAAAGAAACAAATCTCGAGTTTGCACGAGTTCGTGCAGCAGTAGCACCACAAGGCCTGGCGCAGGAGTTACATTTACCTCTCGGGCCCCTCGGGTTTGAGCTTTAGCACCTGACGACACCTGCCTTAGGGTCAATAACATGTGGACCCGATAGGTGGTTGGTCCACATGTAATGCTCCCGAAGGCAGAGGGGCAGCGGGGCCGAGAGGGGTGAGCTGCAGGTCGGGCGACGTGTGGTGTCATGGGTTCGAGCGGCGTCGTGGGAATCGCATGTAGTTGTGGTAGAAACTTGATGCTCACCGCATTTCAGTTGGCCTGCATGTCATGCACACAAAGGCAGAGGGGCTGTGCGGCCGAGAGGGGTGAGGCGCACGTCGGGGGATGTGGTGCCGTGGGTTGGAGTGGCGTCGTGGGAATCGCGAGTGGCAGTGGATGAAATGTGATGTTCGTCGTAGTTGAACTTCCATGGACAAGCTGTCATGTCTACGGACACATGCATTGCATATCGATCACTGGAAGGAGTAGTTGAGAAAGCTAGGGGGATAAGTAGTTCCTTATAGTCAAGCGGACCCACACTACTACTTGTTCCAAAGACATGCACACCATCGAAATAGTCCATCTATATCAATATACACAGAGAGGGAATATTTTTTTACAAGAGATGAAATAGTTCATCCATCCATAATGCCCTGCTGCTGGAGCAACATCTTCTTCTTCTTCTTCTTCTTCTTCTTCTTCTTCTTCTTCTTCTTCTTCTTCTTCTTCTTCTTCTTCTTCTTCTTCTTCTTCTTCTTCTTCTTCTTCTTCTTCTTCTTCTTATTATTATTCTTCTTCTTCTTCTTCTTCTTCTTCTTCTTCTTCTTCTTCTTCTTCTTCTTCTTCTTCTTCT
The DNA here is from genome assembly GCA_021605145.1 of Aegilops bicornis. NCBI lineage: Eukaryota > Viridiplantae > Streptophyta > Magnoliopsida > Poales > Poaceae > Aegilops > Aegilops bicornis. The sequence continues at coordinate 467,760,738 of CM038675.1, read as the reverse complement.
TCTTCTTCTTCTTCTTCTTCTTCTTCTTCTTCTTCTTCTTCTTCTTCTTCTTCTTCTTCTTCTTCTTCTTCTTCTTCTTCTTCTTCTTCTTCTTCTTCTTCTTCTTCTTCTTCTTCTTCTTCTTCTTCTTGGCAGCATATTTTATCCGCTCGTACGTCAAGGGATAATTCTCCCATCCAAACGACCTTAATGCCAGCGTCTTGTCATCCTTCTGAAGATTTGTTCCGAGCACAAAATTTGCTACGTCGAATAGGGATGGTGTCAGTTTATCACAATTTTCTACATGAATTTTTATTTTGGTTTGTACGTCAGCGATGCTTTTCAACTCAAGGTTGTACGGCTCCAACTTCTATTTGTCCCCTGCGATGGCTGCCCCAGAGAAGTATATGTCCTCCCAAGACAAGAAATTGTGAAGCTCACCTGGTATGGAGGACGCGTGTATGATGTGGTACACCAAAACATCATCTTCAAGGCACAGCTGAAGGACGGCGGTGCATTGGATCTTCCCAGCGGCACGCTCCGTGTACTTTGCATCGAGACCGATGACATTCATCTCCACCTTTTGGAGGGAGTTGGATACATTGTTGATCCACTTCGGAACAAACCTTGGGTGGTCGGTGACTATGGCAACTATGCTCAACGAGCCTTCAACGAGGACATGTTGGACGCTAAAAACTTGCATCTCGATCTCTTTCGCCATTTGGAACCGCTGGACCGGAGGGCTATGGTTTGGAGAATTAGGATTAGATGGCTAGTCTAAATGAAGAAGATGGTTATTTATATGGGCTTCGGAATTACTCCAGGAGGATGTGAAGTGGTTAAAACAATGTGAATGCAGTGTGGTTTGGATGCAAATGAAGATCAAGGAGTAGTGAAGAGGCCAAGGAAAATTGGTTCCCGATGGAGAAGTAAATTGGAGAAGTTATGCCCACGCATGAGGAGAGCTGCGGTGGTTTGACTGCTACATGCAATGGATTGGATGGGCCCTTCGGTTGCCTTTTCTCTCTCGCACGCGCACAAAATGGCCCACTTGCATGCTGCAGTTTATTGGCTGGAGTCTGGCTGCAGCTGCTCATGCATATGCTAATTAATGCTGTAAATGCGGAGCATGGAGGGAAATGGGCGCATGCAAAAGGGTATATATGCAGACTAATTAGAGAAATACTGAAAAAAGATATGCGCAGACAAAAGAGGACCGGAGGGAGTACTACTCATGTTCCTACTACCCCTACTAGTAGTAGTTGTACAACTGTGTTACACTTGATGGTCAAAATACTATTATTCATCCGGTCCTCACAGTGAAGTGACAAGACCCTGCGCCCGAGGTGACACCAGTCCAGGCGGCGTGTCTGGGTTACCAAAGTCAGCCTCACCTTGTGCACTATGCAGTCACTGTCACCACCGCAGTATAGCATGCCTCGCCTCGTCTCCCTATCCCCTAGCACCGTCCATCTCCATATCCGTCTCGCCGGAGATCCTGAGGTCACTGTCGGTGTCAAAACCGGCGGATCTCGGGTAGGGTGTCCCGAACTGTGCGTCTAGGCGGATGGTAACAGGAGACAAGGGACACGATGTTTTTACCCAGGTTCGGGCCCTCTCGATGGAGGTAATACCCTACTCCTGCTTGATTAATGTTGACGATATGGGTAGTACAAGAGTAGATCTACCACGAGATCAGAGTGGCTAAACCCTAGAAGCTAGCCTATGGTATGATTGTTGTTCGTCCTACGGACTAAAACCCTTCGGTTTATATATACACCGAATAGGGTTAGGGTTACACAGAGTCGGTTACAATGGTAGGAAATCTACATATCCGTATCGCCAAGCTTGCCTTCCACGCCAAGGAATGTCTTATCCGGACACGGGACGAAGTCTTCAATCTTGTATCTTCATAGTCCAGGAGTCCGGCCAAAGATGATAGTTCGGCCATCCGGACACCCCCTAGTCCAGGACTCCCTCAGTAGCCCCTGAACCAGGCTTCAATGATGATAAGTACGGCGTGTTGATTGTCTTTGGCATTGCAAGGCGGGTTCCCCTCCGAATCCTGTGTTTAATAGTGTTTGGCTTTCTTGTGAATATTGCGCTTCTCGGCTTCCACGCCCAATAATGGCCATCTTCCACGTGTCGAACGAAAGTGAAAAGTCAGGGTATCTTTACATTTACCCCCCTTGCTGTGCAAATGAGCCGTCTATAAAATAGACGGGGATCCAGATCCGGATCACACCATCCGTTTCTCCGGGGGCTTCTGGAGTTCTACGGCCTCCAGCTGCACAACCTTACGCCTGCCTCCATCTCGCATATAGCGGGCTTTGTGGCCCTTTGCGAGCTGTTTCTGGGCGTTGAGGCCCATTTCGCTCTGTGGAAGAGATTGTTCTGCCTTGTTGTAACATCCCAAAATTCTAAATTTTGGAATGTTATAAACAAATAGATAGATTTGATTGATTGCTTGATTGATTGACTGAAAGTGAGTGAATTCGAAACTTTTTGAAAGTTAGATGAGAGGGAATAAAAGGACTTTCCCAAACTTTCATTTTGCTTTTATGAACTTCGGAATTCAAATTCTTTTCATCACAAAACCCCGGAGAGAAGATGACATGACTTCTTCCATTTATTTAAATGACAAGGGGTGTTGAAAATATTTGAATTTCATTTGGAAAACATTTCCACTTCGAAACTTTATGCAACTCGATGATTTTCACGAGCGAAGATAAAATGACTTCTTCAAAACATATGAAATATGAGTTGGAAGTTTCATAATTTTCATAGTTGGGATTTCTCAAATTTTGAAATAGGATCATTGGATTTATTTAATTATCTTCATAAAGTTTTTCCTATAAAAAAATCTCAAGAGAGGGAATAATATGACTTTCCCAACATTTAGGAAAAACGAAGATTTTATAAATAAATCAAATTTGGTTTTGTAAGATTTATTTTGCTTAGGCAAAATGAGCATTTTTAAAATTTTATGCATGTATATTGTTTTAAAGTTCATTTTGTTCGACTCATTTTTAGGAGTCGGGAAAATTTGTTTTAATTACTTTGGAGTTCATTTGATATTTATTTTATTTGTTTTGTTTTAATTTTATTAAAAAAAATCCGCGCTAAGGCGGCCCGGCCCAGCCAGCCCGGGCCCAGCCCGGCCCGGCCGCCCGGCCCACCGCCTCCTCCCTCGGCGTGGATGCCGCCTGAGTCCCGCCGCCACAAGACGAGCGCCCGCCGCCTCGAGTCCCTTGACCGGCGCCTTGACCCTCTCCCCAAGCCACCGCCGCCTCCCTTTATAACCCCCTCGGCCCTCTCTCACCCCCAAACCCCGAGCCGCCCGCTCCGCACCCCACCCCGCCATGGAGCCATGGAGCCGTCGCCGCCGTTCCCTGCCTCGCCGACGCTGAACCCGCCGCCCCTCGCCTCCCGAACCCCGCCGCCCTCTCCCCGAGCCCCGGAGCGCCCGCCGGCGATCGCCGGAGGTAGCCACCGCCGCCCCTCGCCGATTCGGTTTATCCCCTCGAACCGACCCGGTTTTTATTAAAAAAAAATGTGTTCGGTTTTTTTTTTAAAAAAAACCTAGATTGGTTTTTTTTTTGGTTTTCTTAATTAACGAACGTTCACCGACCCGTTCGTTTCAATGAACGTGTTCGTTGGATTAGTTCTGTTAACGAACGTCCGTTATTTAGTTCGTTCGTCGTTTTCTTTTAAATCGGATTTAATCCGTTATTTTTCAGATTTGATTTCCAATCCGATTTTCAAATCTGTTTTATTTCTTGCTCGTTTATCGGAATCAGGTGATTCCAGCGCCTGGAGTTTCGTAACGAAACCGCCGTTCCGACTAACCTATTTACACAGAGTTTTGTTACTGTAAAATTTTGACCTAGATTCAGATTGCTAAACCGAGTCGTTCTCTCTCGAGTTCCGACTTTCGATGCTTTATTTGATTCGATTCTTTTGCAACCAGGGTTCTTAAGTTGAACTATCTGGTTAGATCTTTTATTCGAGATTTCCCCGTGCATTAGATGAGTGCTTATTGTATGCTTGTGTTTGTCTGCGTTAGATCACCCGGAGTGCGCCGCTTGTTACTTGAATCTCTAGGACTCATGGATCATCGCAAGGCAAGTAACACTTTGATCATACTCTTCTCATACCCAGTTTTATTGCATTAGATCAAACCCTCAAACACTTGCATGGTTAGGATCTAATTAAATTGTGGGATGGGAAGTAGATTGAGGTAGTACCTATCACCTGTTTTACTTATGAAACCTTGGGAGTTACTTCTACGTTTGCTTGATTATGCCATGCTATGCTAGTAGACGTGGATTGGGTGAGTGAATATCCATGACAGATGTGAGATTGTTAATTAATGGTTTATCTAAGGTGGCAACTTAAACACACATCTGGGTGGATTGAGGCACTGGCTATTCCAGACTTGCTGTCAAGGCACACAGGTAGACAGGATTTGCCTCAGATTTTTTCGGACCGCCACCTGTGCTCAAAGGGATCATAAGATTATTCAAACCGGAAACTTCCGTGTGCAGCCACAAGCCATTATGGGCTCTGGCGTAGTTGACTAAGTTGTGCGAACTCTTACAGGGCAGACTAGCAGATGTAGGGGATGTAGGTTGGTACGGTCTACCCACATGTAAGGTGCTAAGCGCTTACGAAAGACTATGTCTCGGTCATCCGCTTTCTCAAACACCATGTAGTGCGAGAACCAAGCGGAGGCGATCGAGTCTTGTGGGGAAAAGTGCACAAACCTCTGCAGAGTGTACAAACTAATCATGATTAGCCGTGTCCCCGGTTATGGACATCTTGAGTATCTAGTTCTTGGATTATCCTGTTGATCTCATCAATGCTACTTAATATAATTTGTTTGGGTTTAATGAGTACTTTTAATTGGGATTGAGGATGCTGTCAACCATTATCAATGTTTAACAACCACCATGATAGTTAAATAAATTTATTCCTTCGCAGTAGGGAAAATTGGCTTTTCGCAAAAACTGTAACCATAGAGCTTTCCACCAGCCATATATGCATGTAGTATAGCTTATTCTTTCATTACTCCCTATGTGTTACATTGCCAGCATATTCCATGTGCTGACCCGTTTTCGGGCTGCAACTTTTCATGTTGCAGACTTTTCGCATTTACCAGTAAGTGATACGTTAGGGTTACGATTTCCTATACTCAACTTTGCCGTTGGTGTTGATGGGAATCCACAACCTTGTTGCTTCCGCTATATTTGGATCGAGGTAATAGTATTTACGTTGTTTATACATGTGATTTACCTCTGTTATAAATCCTTCGAGTAATCGTGTGTGTGTCAAAGATACCGATCCAGGATGACACGAAAGCACAGAGACTTGATCCATTCGGTCGGGTCGCTACAAGATGGTATCAGAGCACATGTTGACTGTAGGACGTGACCCTAGAAAATGGCAAGCCCATAGGAAAGATTTTTCTCTACAACTTCATTTTCAAAAAGATCTTTTTCCTCTCTTCTCTTCTGAGCTTATTCAAATATCCCTTTTTAGTGAGACCATACCCCTTTTCCCTTTTGACCACTCGAAGATTTGACTGATGAGACCACTCCAAGGAGGCAAGATATCGGACAACTAAGACCATTTGGAATGAAGATGATTTTACCGTGTAAACGGAAACTACAACGGTGAAGAGTCCGAAGACTAGGAGAATTTTGAAGGCTCTGAAGAATTCCGGATTTGTATGACCTAGGAAGGTTACGCTTATGGAACTTGGTAGACTATGGAAGTTATCAATAACCGAGATCAAGGTGTATCGGAGAAAGACTGGAACATGGAGCATTAGAATTCAAAGCTTTGTCAGAAAACCCTAAGGCAGGAGATATCAACTATGGAATGATAGCTCATGAAAATGACAAGAGCAGAAACACGCTATCCATGATGTTATCGCCCGCCTATGCTATTGTCACCATGCGGAGTTAAGCATGCAGATGCATGGAAGGATTGGATGGTAGAAAGCTGATGGAGCATCTATCTGCAAACGTTGGAGTTTTAACCTTAGCTGGTGTATCACCAGGATCTGGAGTATTACATGAAGAAGTTTAAGGTGGATCTGCAGGAAGCAAAGATATGATAAGGAAGCGGTTCGTGAAGAACTCAGACCCGTGGTTGAAAGTAGACAAGATGAAGGAGCAAAACATCGAGATACCGGAGATTTGACAGTAACTGAAGTACAGTAGGATCATGGATCATGTCAAGGATGTTGAAACCGGCAGTTGGAACATAACTCCAGAAATATTGAAGGACGTCGCGAGAGACTTCGCGTCAACAGAGATGATCTGGCAAAAGAACTTGAGAAGGACAAGCATGATCAGCAGGAGCCATCAGAGACATGACCAAGACTTGAAGAGTTTTGACGACATTGACCTTTAGAAGACCAAACCCCTGTTACATAACTACGTTAGATGCGACGATTGTGAGCTGTCATTTGTTTGATGTTTTTTCGACAGCCACAATAAAATCTGTCTTTTCAAAACCATTGTTTGTATTGTGTGCATCCCTCTCAATCTCCCTTATCCCACCCCAAACCCATGGACCCAATAGATGATGAATGGAGATGAGCTTGTATTCTCTGGACCGATGAGTCAATTTGAGACAGACCAATGGATTCAGAACATGGAGAATCACATGAAGAACTACCCTAGAGTCAGAAAAGATATGACCCAGCATGCTCTTCAGTGCTTTGAAAGAGGTGCTGCTATCTAGTGGAGGATGTACCAAACCATCAATGTGGCCAGGAGTAACCACTTGGAAAGAATTTAAGTTGACTTTGCCAAAGTCTCGTCTTGTGTCCTAGAAATTGAAGCCTGATGGAAGTGATATGAAGAAACCATGCGCATGCAAGATTATGGAGAAATAGCACACAACCATAAAGAACAGAAGGACAAACACCCTCATAAGCAGAGAATTACCAAAGGAGTTAGCCGAGGATTTTCAGGGAACTTCGATTGGAGATTGTTCCCAAAGGTTTTGTTGTAGCAATGGAAGTTCAGTCTACATTGTTGGAAAAGATCCGTGAAGCTCAGAAGGATGACAAAGATATTGTTGAGGTAAAACAGAGGATGAGCAAAGGAAAAGCCAAAGGTTTTCGTAAGGATGAGCACGACACCTTATGGTTTGAGGACAATGTACATATACTCAATAATGCAAAGATCAGGAAGTTAATACTTCAGGAGGCTCATGACTCACCATACTTGATTCGCCCTGGAAACACCAAGATGTATTTGGATTTGAAGGAGTGTTTCTGGTGGACTGGTATGAAGAAGTATATTGCGGAGTATGTAGTCGTAAGTGATGTATGCCAGAGAAAGTAAAAGCAGAGCATCAGAAGCCAGCAGGAGTACTACAGCCTATGCTAATACCTGAATGGAAGCAGGATAAGCTTGGCATGGATTTCATTACCAGATTTCCCAGAACCCGATTGGGATATGATTCTATCTGGGTAGAAGTTGATTCGCTTGATCAAAGTGGCTCGCTTTATTCCAGTGAAAAACCACCTATACAAGTGCGAAGTTGGCCAAGATATACATTGGACAAGGATTGTATGTCTGCATGGAGTTCCAAGGACCATCGTAGAGGAATGCAGTTTACCTCAAAGTTTTGGAATCAGCTGCACCAGACTTTGGGTACTAGGCTAGAGTTCAGTACAGCCTTTCATCCGCAGACAGATGGATAAAACCAAGAGAGTCAATCAGATACCGGAGGACATGTTGAGAGCGTATGCGCTAGATTATGGATCTAGTAGGGATGATAATTTACCTTACGCGGAGTTCTCATACCACAACAGCTACCAAGTCAGTTGAAGATGGCCCCTTTTGAAGCTTTGTATGGGAGAAGGAGCCAGACACCGTTGATGGGGGATGAAGTTGGAGACCGTCAGTTGTTTGGACCAAATATGATCAAGGAGTCAAGAGAATGTTAAGTTGATTCGAGATAAATCAAGATAGCTCACCGAGTGTAAGAGTTATGCAGACTCAAAAATGCAAGGAGGTAGTCTATGAAATCGGAGACAGAGCATATCTTTGTGTGCCAGCTCTGTGGGGAGTTAAACGATTTGGAGTTAAGGGAAAGTTAGCCCCGAGATTTGTAGGACCATACTGAGTTTTGGAGGGTATGGGAGAATAGGCTAACAAGTTGAAGTCACCCGAAGGACTGTCAGGAGTTCATGATGTGTTTCACGTTTTCCAGTTGAAGAAGTGCCATGCAGAGATGGCCAATATTCCCCTGTAAGGACGCTCGACCCTGGAAAGGAAAATGATGTTCCACGAAGTGGAGTATGGATTTCATAAGTATAAGTTTATCACGGTATGTGGGACATCCCACGAGGATGAAGAGATGAAGTGTTATTGGATATAAAGGAGGTATGATGTTGGAAATATGGATCAATGGAAATTCCATGATGAGTTTGAGTAATCATGTCTTAGTTGGTGCCAATAGGAGGAAGAAGGACAGTACAATTGGATGGATTTAAGTATGCCAGGGAGTTGGATGTTGGGATAACGATCAGTTGCCCCGAGGATGTGTTCAAGGATTGCAAGTGATGAGATGGGCCATAACCCATGTGCCCTGTGGATCTGCCAAGAAGCAAGCACACTATTGCTGAAGGAAAAACCCTGGAAGAAGTTATGATTTTATCAACCGACGATTCTATAGAAGTTTACGCAAAACCTGAGAGTTGTGAAGGATCGATAGTTGTTTGTTTGGCTTGCAGAATCAATGGATTTTCCGAACTTGGTTCGTCGACAAGAGAAATTCTGCAATGCTTGTGAGGATGACCGAGTGTTTGAATGCGAGATTCGCTAAACCATGTACAAGGAAATGATTTGGGTGCGGGATGGATTGATCACCATACCGACTTACTCTTGTTATTCGCTTTGCTATATGGAATGGTAAATCTGAGTGACTTACCTATAGTCGAGAGACGACGATCAAAAACCTTGTTTGAACCTTAGAATGGCATAAGTATTTCCCCTATACAAGGCAGTTGTTGCCAACCGTAGGATATACGGTGAGGTTCAACCCAGACCCGTTTTCAGGAGAAACCATAAATCGTTGACCACCAAGAGATACCGATATTTGTTTAGCATTGGCGCCAGACCCGTCAGCTATGAAGACCCAGTTTCGGGATAACCTTACCAAGATGAAAGGACAAAGGAATTGAGGAAAAGGTTATGCCACTACCGGAAGAGCCCAGAGAAGGGATTATCCTTAATATCTGAGAAGACCGACATCACAACGATAAGGATGGAGTGTATGAGTTTTGATGGAACTGTAACAATGTTTCTAAGGGTGGTAGCACCCGAGACCCCGGAGATGATCAATGGACTTTGAGAAGACCCCCAAACCCTAACCTATTTCTTGCTAGCCTCTCCGAATCTCGAGGACGAGATTCATTTTAAGGGTGGTAGGTTTGTAACATCCCAAAATTCTAAATTTTGGAATGTTATAAACAAATAGATAGATTTGATTGATTGCTTGATTGATTGACTGAAAGTGAGTGAATTCGAAACTTTTTGAAAGTTAGATGAGAGGGAATAAAAGGACTTTCCCAAACTTTCATTTTGCTTTTATGAACTTCGGGAATTCAAATTCTTTTCATCACAAAACCCTGGAGAGAAGATGACATGACTTCTTCCATTTATTTAAATGACAAGGAGTGTTGAAAATATTTGAATTTCATTTGGAAAACATTTCCACTTCGAAACTTTATGCAACTCGATGATTTTCACGGCGAAGATAAAATGACTTCTTCAAAACATATGAAATATGAGTTGGAAGTTTCATAATTTTCATAGTTGGGATTTCTCAAATTTTGAAATAGGATCATTGGATTTATTTAATTATCTTCATAAAGTTTTTCCTATAAAAAAATCTCAAGAGAGGGAATAATATGACTTTCCCAACATTTAGGAAAACGAAGATTTTATAAATAAATCAAATTTGGTTTTGTAAGATTTATTTTGCTTAGGCAAAATGAGCATTTTAAAATTTTATGCATGTATATTGTTTTTAAAGTTCATTTTGTTCGACTCATTTTTAGGAGTCGGGAAAATTTGTTTTAATTACTTTGGAGTTCATTTGATATTTATTTTATTTGTTTTGTTTTAATTTTATTTAAAAAATTCCGCCCCCACAGGCCAAGGCCCGGCCAGCCAGGCCCGGCCCAGCCAGCCGCCCGGCCCACCCGCCTCCTCCCTGGCGGACGCCGCCGAGTCCCGCCGCCCGCCTGCGCCGCCGCCCGAGTCCCGCCTGACCCCGGCGCCTTGACCCTCTCCCAAGCCACCGCCGCCTCCCTTTATAACCCCTCGGCCCCTCTCTCACCCCCAAACCCCTTGGGAGCCGCCCGCCGCTCCGCACCCGCTTCCCGCCGCCGTGGAGCCGCCGTCGCCGCCGTTCCTCGCCGACGCGGGAACCCGCCGCCTCGCCTCCGAACCCGCCGCCCTCTCCCGAGCCGGGCGCCTGGCGATCGCCGGAGGTAGCCACCGCCGCCCCTCGCCGATTCGGTTTATCCCCTCGAACCGACCCGGTTTTTATTAAAAAAAAATGTGTTCGGTTTTTTTTTGAAAAAAAAAACCTAGATTGGTTTTATTTTTTCCGGTTTTCTTAATTAATGAACGTTCACCGAACCGTTCGTTTCAATGAACGTGTTCGTTGGATTAGTTCTGTTAACGAACGTCCGTTATTTAGTTCGTTCGTCGTTTTCTTTTAAATCGGATTTAATCCGTTATTTTTCAGATTTGATTTCCGATCCGATTTTCAAATCTGTTTTATTTCTTGCTCGTTTATCGGAATCAGGTGATTCCAATACCAGAACGTAAACCGCCGTTCCGACTAACCTATTTACACAGAGTTTTGTTCTGTAAAATTTTGACCTAGATTCAGATTGCTAAACCGAGTCGTTCTCTCTCGAGTTCCGACTTTCGATGCTTTATTTGATTCGATTCTTTTGCAACCAGGGTTCTTAAGTTGAACTATCTGGTTAGATCTTTTATTAGAGATTTACCCGTGCATTAGATGAGTGCTTATTGTATGCTTGTGTTTGTCTGCGTTAGATCACCCGGAGTGCGCCGCTTGTTACTTCGAATCTCTAGGACTCGCGGATCATCAGCAAGGCAAGTAACACTTTGATCATACTCTTCTCATACCCAATTTTATTGCATTAGATCAAACCCTCAAACACTTGCATGTTTAGGATCTAATTAAATTGTGGGATGGGAAGTAGATTGAGGTAGTACCTATTACTGCTTTTACTTATGAAACCTTGGGAGTTACTTCTACGTTTGCTTGATTATGCCATGCTATGCTAGTAGACGTGGATTGGGTGAGTGAATATCCATGACAGATGTGAGATTGTTAATTAATGGTTTATCTAAGGTGGCAACTTAAACACACATCTGGGTGGATTGAGGCACTGGCTATTCCAGACTTGCTGCCAAGGCACTGGGTAGACAGGATTTGCTCAGTATTTCTTCGGACCGCCACCCAGGCTCAAAGGGATCATAAGATTATTCAAACTGAAACTTCCGTGTGCAGCCACAAGCCATTATGGGCTCTGGCGTAGTTGACTAAGTTGTGCGAACTCTTACGGGCAGACTAGCGGATGTAGGGGATTTAGGTTGGTACGGTCTACCCACATGTAAGGTGCTAAGCGCTCGAAAGACTATGTCTCGGTCATCCGTTTCTCAAACACCATGTAGTGCGAGAACCAAGCGGAGGCGATCGAGTCTTGTGGGGAAAAGTGCACAAACCTCTGCAGAGTGTACACACTAATCATGATTAGCCGTGTCCCCGGTTATGGACATCTTGAGTATCTAGTTCTTGGATTATCCTGTTGATCTCATCACGTTACTTAATATAATTTGTTTGGGTTTAATGAGTACTTTTAATTGGGATTGAGGATGCTGTCAACCATTCTCAATGTTTAACAACCACCATGATAGTTAAATAAATTTATTCCTTTGAAGTAGGAAAAAATTGGCTTTTCGCAAAAACTGTAACCATAGAGCTTTCCACCAGCCATATATGCATGTAGTATAGCTTATTCTTTCATTACTCCCTATGTGTTACATTGCCAGCATATTCCATGTGCTGACCCGTTTCGGCTGCAACTTTTCATGTTGCAGACTTTTCAGACGACGAGTAAGTGATACGTTAGGGTTACGATTTCCTATACTCAACTTTGCCGTTGGTGTTGATGGGAATCCACAACCTTGTTGCTTCCGCTATATTTGGATCGAGGTAATAGTATTTACGTTGTTTATACATGTGATTTACCTCTGTTATAAATCCTTCGAGTACTGTGTGTGTCAGCATACCGATCCAGGGATGACACGAAAGCACAGAGACTTGATCCATTCGGGTCGGGTCGCTACACTTGTGCCTCGTTCTCACGAAGGGTCAATATATCAAGTAGGCGGAGCCGAACTATGGCGCATCGCCGGGACCAGATACTTATCCGGAACCCCAAAGAAGGCGTCCGAGGACTGGCCCTCGGAATTGTTTTACATAGAGGACGTCCCGCTGCCGGATCCTGTTCGGATTGGCCTTCTGGAGTTTTGCAACGCTCCTCTGAAGAAGCGGCTAAGCTGGCGCCCGCGGAGCCCCCAGAGGGAAAATGACCAGGACGTTCTTTACTTGATGAGCCTAATAAGATTACTGGCTCATGCCGAATTGACCATGATTGGAGTCATGGCAATCCGCATTATGAGGGGAGTGCAGCCGCTCCAATATAGGGGCCACCCCATGTCGGACTTCAACGGGGAGGACGATGCCACCCGCCATGGCCGCAAAGGGCGAGGATCGGTCACCGAATCGGTGAAGACCTTGTCCGCCATGTACAAAGGGGAAGAGGAGGATTTTCTCGCGTCAGTCCCATCGAACGGGTTTTCTTGAATAATCCTCGAAGTTGGGTAAGCAAATATCTTTGTGGCCTGTCCGATCCATGTTCCCGTGGCTAAATATCTCATTTCATGGTTTCTACGCAGGAACTGCGCCAGGCCGTGGAGAAGATACACAGCCCGCCCCCACAACCCGAGGATCCGGAACGGTCCCTCGATCCGGCCTCCGAAGAGGACCCGGATATAAAGGTGGATCTGATCGACGAGGTGTTCCACCAACTTAGCATCGACAATACTTTGGTTGCCATTGCGGCCGACTACCCCGGATTATCCCAGGTAACCGTGACCGAAGTCCGGATACCATGACCCACCTGTGATTTACTTCTAATCACCACGTATTCGATGGTGTTTCGCAGGAGGTGCCTTCAGAACGGGAAGCCGAGCCTGCCGCGGCCGTCCAACAAGGGGCTGCTCGGCCCAGCAGGCGGAAAAGAAGTGCGGTACGACTCGAGACGCCGCCACAACGGTATAATGTGCCATCGTGTTCTAAGGAGAGGTTCCTGGGAGGCACACTGACGCTCGTGGTTTTTTCAGGAAAAAGCGCTCGCGGATCGAGTCCGAAGAAGTTGCTAATCGGACCTCCGCCAACCAGGCTCAAAAGCCGAGTCCGGAAGGGGTACAAACACGAGGCGTCGTCGGATGCTCCTGCAACAGAGGATGCCGACAGACCGTCCGCCACCAAGTCGGAGGTGGAGAGCGCCATGAATCATAGGCGCCACGGACTATTCTACGTGGACGACATGTTTCTCCCAAGAGGCGTTGGACGCTTTGTAGTTCGGGAGAAGCGCACCTCCGTGCCGCTCAAGATGGCCTAGAGAGCCACGGAGCAGTATGTGAAAGACATACGGGTAATGAATTTTGACAGTTATATATGCCAGTAGCCCCCGAGACTTAAAATAGTTAGGATAACTGATTTAAGGATCATTTGGAATGCAAGTTCTTACCGAAAAGAATACCAGTTTGTCCCAGGAGCTTGAAGAGTGCAAGGCCCAACTTGAGGCCGCACTGGCCGTGACCAGGGAAGCCATGAATACTCCCTCTGGTAATATATGCCCTTCAAAGTAGAAGTAGTTTCGCAAAGTGCGGCGTGTGCATAAATCTGACATTAACATTGCAGATAGCGCCAGGATGGATCCAGACAAGCAACAGCTCCTGCGCCAGCTAAAGGCCGGCAAGAGCGTGCTTACGAGGGTGCGGCAGGAGAAAAATAACCTCCAAGATGCCAACACCCAACTGGGTGAGGAACTAAAGGATGTTCGTGCTCAGTTGTCCGACCAGAAAGGAGAATCGACGGCTTCAGCGGCATTTTCAGTAAGTGCTTAAACGAACTTTGAAAGAGTTCGGCGAGGAAGGAGACTAACATAAACATGTATGTAGGTTTGCTCATAGGTCGTCCTGAGGAGGAGATGCCTAGTTCTTCGGATGATCTTCTTCCCGAATCGCTACCTGCATTTAACGAGTTCGACAGTGATGAAAGGCGTCGCCTGTGCCTTGTGGCCATCTATCTCCCCGCTCAAGGCATTGGGGAGCTGGTAGAGCGGCTTCAAGGAGCACGGCGGCGCTTCCGACTATGGAAGATATCGGCCTGCCGTCAAGGCGCCAGGGAGGCCTGGGCCATGGTAAAGACGTGGTACACGAAGGCTGACCCAAACCACATGGCCGAGGTCGGACCTATGGGCCTGATGGGAAGGAGATCCCTGTAAGCTTAGTGTACGGCCAAGTAGAATTGGCTGCCAAGTATTCCCAGCAAGATTGTAAATTAGATAGCCTATTAGATGGCATTGAGGAGGAATACAATTAGTCGAGTTGACTATGTAATTGAATATGACATGAAAAATGTCTTCTAGCCGGATTGTAGATCGTTTGTCATAGCGGACCTTTTCGGTTCGACCTCGGGACCCAATAGTCCGGAGTGTGTCCGAATACCCTCGCGGTTATGTAAGAACCGGGGCATGCATGGAGACAAGGCGTAGGGGTCATTATTGCTGTATCAGACAAGTGCCCAACTAGTTATGTTATATTACATGGATAGTAAGAAACATCTTCCAGGGAGAATAGTTCCGTTAAGGGTTCCTTTCCCTGGGAGGCATGCCCTAAAGTGCATGTCCAAACTGCTAAGAAAGCATAAAATCATCTGGGGGCAGATGGATAAATAGTTAAAAATCATCTTTCAGTTCATCGACCGAATATTCCCTTAAGAACGCTAGCTTTCGGCTTCACCCAGTCTGAGGTACACATCCGGTGACCGGCAAGAATAATCGCAGAGGTGCTCCCTTTACCACCTAGCCGAACAATCGGGAACGTAGGGGTAAGCACAGGAGCCAGGCAACCCAGCTTGGCCAAACCTTATGTCATATCGATGCATATAATGGTGAGTAAAAGGTACATGCGGAAGTTTGACACATGTGTTGGGCATGAAGCCCCTATAAATAAGCTTCTGTTAAAGAAGCCCCCAGGTATAATGACCGCGGACAGCGCATCAAGTATGTGCGAACAAAGCGCAAACGAGCCTCTAAAGGCTTCAAGAAGAAGGAGGAGGAAGGAGAGAAATAAAAGACAGCAAAAATAGAAAATGTGGGCGGAGGAAGGAGACGAACTGGAGTCCGGGCGCTTAGGCGTAGAATCTTCGTGAGACGGGCTGCGTTCCATGGGTTCGGCTCGAGTCGGTTATCCGATGCGTTCGCAGACGGTATGCTCCGCCGGTCGACCTGGTCGATGATGAAGGGACCTTCCCATTTGGGCTTGAGTTTGTCCTTTTTCTTGTCCGGCAGCGAGAACTAGTTCGCCAACATTGTAAGGTTTGGCCTGCATTTCCTCGCTTTGATATCTTCGAGCCTGTTGTTGATAAAATGCGAACGAGCTTTTGCCACGTCGCGCTCCTCCTCCAATGCGTCAAACTGTCCTGCCGATCGAGCTCGGCTTCTCTTTCTTCATACATGTGCACGCGAGGTGAGTCATGCATTATGTCGCAGGCAAGACTGCCTCTGCCGTACACCATAAAAATGGTGTGAATCCGGTAGTACGATTCGGCGTGGTCCGCAGCCCCCAGAGTACGGAGTCGAGCTCCTCAACCCAGTGCGTGTTAGATTCCTTGAGGGACCGCACTAGTCTTGGTTTAATGCCGCTCGTGATTAGACCGTTTGCTCGCTCGACTTGACCGTTGGTTTGAGGGTGATAGACTGAGGCGTAATCGAGCTTGATGCCCATGTTTTTGCACCATAATTTGACCTCATCGGCCGTGAAGTTGGTGCCGTTATCGATGATGATACTTGTGGGGACGTCGTAACGGTGCACTACCCACGATATGAAGTCTATCACCGCCCAGATTCGCCGCTTTAATGTGCTTGGCCTCTATCCATTTGGTGAATTTATCCACCATGACCAATAGGTATTTTTGCTTGTGGGTTCCTCCCTTAAGGGGTCCAACCATGTCAAGCCCCCAGATCTTGAACGGCCAGGTGATGGGTATAGTTTTGAGGGCGGTGGGTGGCATGTGGCTTTGGTTAGAAAAAAGCTGGCAACCGACGCATCGTTGGACTAAATTCACAAGATCTGTCCGGCCGTTGGCCAATAAAATCCTATACGGAAGGCCTTGCCTACAAGGGCCCGGGCTGCGGCGTGGTGCCCACCCAGTCCGGCATGAATTTCAGCCAGGAGGTTTCGCCCTTCCTCTTTGGAGATACACCTTTGAAGGACTCCTGTTGTGCTTGGTGATGATGCACCCTTTTATTTCGGACTAGGGCTGTATTCGGGGCCGGATTATCCCAAAATTTACTTTCGGTTTTCTAAGCACTCTCCATCGCACAGTACTTTTGTACTATGGTCACCAAGTCAGCAAAGCGTGTAATTTCGCTGACGACTTATGGCGTTTAGGATTCCCTTATCCGTGCAATTATTGCGAGAAAAGTGAGATTGCGTCCTCCTCTCGGCAGTCCTTTATCCTGTCCATAACCAGGGAGGAATCTGGCCCAAGAATGATGTCTTTGTTTCAGCGGGCTCTTGCCGAATTCGGGTAGATCGCTAATGTTTGGGTGGGTGGGTGGAACTAGATCCAAACCCCGTCAATTTAAGACTCAGGGGCCGAGAAGTTTCGAACTTATAAGTTTGGATTTTTGAATGCTATCCAACGAATCCAACCCGCCACCGACTTTAAGTTCGTGGCTTGATCGACATCCGTCCCTCTGCGGGAATCTGGCATGGAGGGATCGGGAATCCGGACGTAGCTAGTCCTTAAGATAGAAGAAGAATCGCCGTATTGCTCCTCTACCACAGCAACATGATGGGTAGCCTGGGGAGAGTTGATCTCTCTCAGATCGGTTTTAGGCCCGATCCGGTCGTAGTCTATGGCGACTCCCGGTGGCGATGCGATCCAAGAGCTCGTTCTGAAGGAGAGCTCGATCAGATCTAATCGCTCGGCAAGTTCCGAGTTAACGTGAAGATTGGTTTTGATGACCCGAGAAGTCATCGTCGGTAGCCGGTGGCGAACCGGGCGGTCATAAGAAAACCACCTAACCGAAGAGTCTGACCAGTGGCCAAGGCACCTTTGGCGATAGTATCGTCTTTAAAGACGGGATGAGGCATCCTTCCTGACGGCGACGGCACAGAGGAACTCTCAATGAAAGCACCAATGTCGGTGTCAAAACCGGTGGATCTCGGGTAGGGGGTCCCGAACTGTGCGTCTAGGCGGATGGTAACAGGAGACAATCGACACGATGTTTTTACCCAGGTTCGGGCCCTCTCGATGGAGGTAATACCCTACTCCTGCTTGATTAATGTTGACGATATGGGTAGTACAAGAGTAGATCTACCACGAGATCAGAGAGGCTAAACCCTAGAAGCTAGCCTATGGTATGATTGTTGTTCGTCCTACGAACTAAAACCCTTCGGTTTATATAGACACCGAATAGGGTTAGGGTTACACAGAGTCAGTTACAATGGTAGGAAATCTACATATCCATATCGCCAAGCTTGCCTTCCACGCCAAGGAATGTCTTATCCGGACACGGGACGAAGTCTTCAATCTTGTATCTTCATAGTCCAGGAGTCCGGCCAAAGATGATAGTTCGGCTATCCGGACACCCCCTAGTCCAGGACTCCCTCAGTCACTCTTCATCATCTCACTGTGCGCCCGCGTACCCTCACCTCGCTCGCCTCCCCCAGTACCACTATTCCCGCGCTAGCCGCTCCAGCATCGAAAGCCGTCTCCCCCGTAAATCAAGCCCCCCAAAACCCCACCTTCCAAACTCCACCATGGCCGAACGCGAACCACGCAGCATCCATATGAGCCGCGATTGCAGCAATCTCCCTAGTGACGTCCTCGACCTCTGTTGTTCGTGTATGGATATGTTGAGCGCCCTGCGGCTGGCTGCATGCTCGAGGGGCATGCACACGGCCATCGTCGAAGCAAGACCTAAGCTTTTCAAGACACCCTTCTTGCGAGATTTGCTCACCATGATACTAAGGCAGACATGATGCCCCTCGACTTCAATCCGACCTCCATTAGCCGAAATGTAGCGACCCGACCCGCATGGATCAAGTCTCTGTGCTTAAGTGTCATCCCTGGATCGGTATGCTGACACACACAGCACTCGAGGATTTATAACAGAGGTAAATCACATGTATAAAGTAACGTAAATACTATTACCTCAATCCAAATAGTGGAAGTAACAAGGTTGTGGATTCCCATCAACACCAACGCAAAGTTGAGTGTAGAAATCATAACCCTAACGTATCACTTACTGTCAGAAGATCCTGCAACATGAGACGTTGCAGCCACAAAGGGTCAGTACATTGAATGTACTGGCAAATTCACACCATAGGATAATGATGAATAAGGCTATCACTACATGCATATTTGGCTGGTGGAAAAGCTCTATGGTTATAATGTTTTTGCGAAAAGCCAATTTTTCCCTACTGCAAAGGAATAAATTTTATTTAACTATCATGGTGGTTTTTAAACATTGAGAATGGTTGACAGCATTCTCAATCCCAATTAATCTTCATCATTAAAACCCAACAAAATTAATTAAAGTAACATGATGAGATCAACAGGATAATCCAAGAACTAGATACTCAAGACGTCCATAACCGGGGACACGGCTAATCATGATTAATTTGTACACTCTGCAGAGGTTGCACACTTTTCCCCACATGACTCGATCTCCTCCGTTGGTTTTCTCGCACTACATGGTGTTTGAGAAACGAATGACCGAGACATAGTCTTCGTAAGCGCTAGCACCTTACGATGGGTAGACCGGTACACCTACTTTCCCCTACATTTGCTAGTCTACCACCGTAAGAGTTCGTGACGACTTAATCAGCTATGCTAGAGCCCATAATAGCATGTGGCTGCACACGGAAGTTTCTAGTATGAATAATCTCATGATCCCTTTGAGCCCGGGTGGCGGTCCATAAAAACAGTAATCCTGGTCTACCCAGTGCCTAGACAAGCAATCTGGAATACCCAGTGCCTCAATCCACCCAGATGTGCGTTTAAGTTGCCACCTTAAGTAAACCATTAATTAACAATCTCACAACTGTCATGAATACTCTCAAAACCCAATCCACGTCTACGAGCATAGCATAGCAATATAAGCAACGTAATAGTAACTCCCAAGGTTTGAATGCAGGGCAATAGGTTCCTACCTCATCAACTACTCCCCGATACCCAAATGTTATCAATCCTACTCATGCAATGTTTGAGGGTTGAAACTAATGCATAAAAACTGGGTATGAAAAGGGATATGATCAAAGTGTGAACTTGCCTGCATTGTTGATGAAGATGATTTGCACTCAAAACTCTTGATAGTTCTACTCGTCACACTCCGGTCAATCTATCGTGAGCAAACAATAGTAACCACACATAAGCAATCACTCAAAAGATCGGAAAGAACGAAGGGTACCATTCGAAAAACATCAAAACCAAGCAAATAACTCTTGCAACATAAAACAATTTCTAACAGTACCAAAATTATGTGACTTTGGCCTTATCAGAAAGTTTAGGTCAAGAGCTTCGATTTGCAAAAAGAATCAATTAAATCAGACTTATAAAACTCAAGTTATGATCAAACGAAGTTCAAATTCAAATCTGTTCTAATTCAAATTTTAATTTTTCAAAAACATGTTTGAGTTGGATTACTGGATAGAGGGGATCATAACGAAGAAGTGGGGGTTGGTTTCATCGAGTTCCGACTAACGGGCAAAAAGTTATGAGTGTTTGAAGAACAGGGGCTAAACTGTAAAATAAAACAACTACAACTAGGTCCCTGGCGTAAATAAACAGAAAACAAAAAGACTAAATAACGAACGCTCATTTATAAGATCTAAACAGTGGACGTTCGCTATTTAATAAAACCCTAAAAAACAGATCTAGTCTAGGTTTAAAAAAACCGAACTAATAAAATAAAACCGGGTGGTTTCATCGGTTTTACCGGTTCGGGCAAAATAAACCGTCGGCGGAGGCGGTTAACTCCGGCGAGGCGGAACGGCGCGCGGCGTTCGGGCGAACTTCGGGACGTCGGCTCCGGGTCGACGGGCGACGGGCGGAGGCGGCGCGCTGGGCGGCGGCGGAGTCGGAGGTGGCGCGGTGGCGGCTCTGGCCGACGATGCGGGCGGCGACAAAGTGCGGCTTGGCGGGCGGTGAGATCCGGCGGCGGCTCGTTGCGAGGAGAGGCGAGGCGAGGGGAGAGAGAGACGGGGCCCGGCGCGGCTTTATAGGGGGAGGGGTGGCCTCGGGAGGCGTGGAGGAGGGGGCACGGAGAGGCGGCTGAGGAGTCCGCGTCCGGGACGGCGGCGGCGGCCGTGGTCGAGCGGGACTCCCGCTTGGAGGTCGGGGAAGCGCGGCTGGGCTGGGCCGCGGCCTGTTGGGCCGGCCCAGTTCGGCGGCGGAGCAGGACCCTTTCTTTTATTTTTTGGAGAAAACTAATTTGAATAAAACTCCAATAACTCCAAATTGAAAATAAATTCAAAAGAACTTTGAATTTAATTCTTTTAAAACTCCCAACTCATATTTCATATAATTTGAAGAAGTCATTTTATCTTCTCTCATGAAAATCATTGAGTTGCACGAAGTTTATGAATCGAAATATTTCCAAATGAAATTCTAATATTTTCAAATACCCTTTCATTTTATTAAATAGAAGAAGTCATGTCATCTTCTCTCCAGGGTTTTGTGGTGAAAAGAATTTGAATTCACGGAGATCACGAAAAGTTTGGGAAAGTCCTTTTATTCCCTCTCATTTAACTTTCAAAAAGTTTCAAATTTCACTCAATTTCACACAATCAATCAAATCTATCTATTTATTATAACATTCCAAAATTTAGAATTTTGGGATTTTACAAATCTAACACCCTTAAAATGAATCTCGTCCTCGAGATTCGGAGTGTCTAGAAAGAAATAGGTTAGGTTTGGGGTCTTCTCAAAAATCCATCGATCGTCTCCAGGGGTCTCGGGTGCTACCACCCTTAGAAGCATGGTTACGGTTCCATCAAAACTCATATACTCCATCCTTATTGTGGGCAGTGTCGATCTTCTCAGATCCTCTCATAATTACTTCTCTGGGCTTTTTTTGTTGGTGGCATAACTTTTACCGCGATTCTTCCGTCCTTTCATCTTGCTACGGTTATTCCAAGGCTGGGTCTTCTTAGCTGACGAGTCTGGCGCCAATACTAATTAGCTATCGATATCTCATGGTGGTCAACAATTTATGGTTTCTCCTGCAGAACATGGGTCTGGGTTGAACCTCACCGTATATCCTACGGTTGGCAACATCTGCCGTGTACGAGGGAAAATACTTATAGCATTCTAAGGTTCAAACAAGGTTTTGATCGTCGTCTCTCTACTATAGGTAAGTCACTCAGATTTACCATCCCATATAGCAAGGCGAATAATATGAGTAAGTCGGTATGGTGATCAATCCATCCCGCACCCAAATCATTACCTTCTACATGGTTTAGCGAATCTCGCATTCTAACACTCGGTCATCCTCACAAGCATTGCAGAATTTCTCTTGTCGACGAACCAAGTTCGGATAAATCCATTGATTCTGCAAGCCAAACAAACATCTATCGTTCCTTAACAACTCTCAGGTTTTGCGTAAACTCCTGTAGAATCGTCGGTTGATAAAATCATAACCTTCTTCCATGGTTTTTCCTTCAGCAAGAATGTGCTTGCTTCTTGGCAGGTCCTGGGGCCTGTGGGTTATGGCCCATCTCATCACTTGTAAACCTTGAACTCATCCTCTGGGCAACTGATCGTTATTCCAACATTCAACTTCCATCTTCCTAGCATACTCAAAATCCATCCAATTGTACTGTCTTCCTTCCTTCTATTGGCACCAAACTAAAACGTGATTACTCAGACTCATCATGGAGTTACAGTTGCTCCATAATCAACATTCTACCTCCTTTATATCCAATAGTACTTCATCTCTTCATCCTCGTGAGATGTCCCACATACCGTGATAAAAACTTATACTTATGAAGTCCATATTCCACTTCGTGGAACATCATTATCCTTTCTAGGGTCAAGCGTCCTTACAGGGGAATATTGGCCATATCTGCATGGCACTTCCTCAACTGGGAAATGTGAAACACATCATGAACTCCTGACAGTCCTTCGGGTAACTCCAACTTGTTGGCCACTTCTCCCACACGCTCCAAAACTCGGTATGGTCCTACAAATCTCGGGGCTAACTTTCCTTAATTCCAAATCGTTTAACTCCTCACAGAGCGGACACATGAAGACATGCTCTGTCTCCAATTTCATAGACTACCTCCTTGCATTTTTGAGTCTACGTAACTCTTCTGCCTGGACTGAGCTACCTTTAGTCTATCTCGAATCAACTTAACATTCTCTTCTGACTCCTTGATCACATTTGGCCCAAACAACTGACGGTCTCCAACTTCATCCCACATCAACGGTGTCTGGCTCCTTCTCCCATACAAAGCTTAAAAAGGGGCATCTTCAAACTGGCTGGGTAACTGTTGTTGTATGAGAACTCCAGAAGGTAGATTATCATCACTACTAGATCCATAATCTAGCGCACACGCTCTCAACATGTCCTCCGAATATGATTGACTCTCTCGATTTATCCATCTGCTCATGGATGAAAGGTTGTACTGAACTCTAGCCTAGTACCCAAAGTCTGGTGCAGCTGATTCCAAAACTTTGAGGTAAACTGGGTTCCTCTATCTAATACGATGGTCCTCGGAACTCCATGCAGACATACGATCCTGGTCAAATATATCTTGTCCAACTTCTCACTTGTATAGGTGGTTTTCATTGGGATAAAGTGAGCCACTTTGGTCAAGCGAATCAACTACTACCCAGATAGAATCATGTCCCATTCGGGTTCTGGGAAATCCGGTAATGAAATCCATGCCAAGCTTATCTCACTTCCATTCGGCTATCGGTATGGGCTATAGTAATCCTGCTGGCTTCTGATGCTCTGCTTTTACTCTCTCTGGCATACATCACCTACGACTACATACTCCGCAATATCCTTCTTCATACCAGTCCACCATAAACGCTCCTTCAAATCCAAATACATCTTGGTGTTTCCAGGGCGAATCGAGTATGGTGAGTCATGAGCCTCCTGAAGTATTAACTTCCTGATCTCTGCATTATTAGGTACATGTACACTATCCTCAAACCATAAGGTGTTGTGCTCATCCTTACGAAAACCTTTGGCCTTTCCTTTGCTCATCCTCTATTTTACCTCAGCAATCTCTTTGTCATCCTTCTGAGCTTCACGGATCTTTCCCAACAATGTAGACTGAACTTCCATTGCTGCAACAAAACCTTTGGAACAATCTCCAACCAAAGTTCCCTGAGATCCTCGGCTAACTCCTTTTGGTAATCCTCTGCTTATGAGGGTATTCGTCCTTGGTTTCTTTATGGTTGTGTCCTATTTCTCCACAAAGCTTGTATGCACAAGGTTTCTTCACATCCTTTCCATAAGGCCGCAATTTCTGGGACACAAGCCAAGACTTTAACAAAGTCAACTTAAATTCCTTCCAAGTGGTTACTCCTTGTCATCCATTGATGGTTTGGTACATCCTCCACCAGGTAGCAGCACCTCTTTCAAAGAACGGAAGAGCATGCTGGGCCATATTCTTTCCGGCTATAGGGTTATTCTCCATTTGATCCTCCATGTTCTGTATCCATCGGACTGTCTCCAATTGACTCATCGGTCCAGGAAACATGAGTTCATCTCCATTCATCCTTTATTGCGTCCATGGGTTTGGGGTGGGACAAGAGAGATAGAGAGGGATACATGCAATACAATCAATAGTTTTGAAAAGACAGGTTTTATTGTGGCTGTCGGAAAAACATTAAACAAATGACAGCTCACAATCTTTGCATCTAACGCAGGTATATAATAGGGGTTTGGGCTTCTAATGGTCAATAAATCTTCAAAGTCATCAAACTCTTCGATTCTTGTTCATGTCTCCGATGGCTTCTTCGATCATGCTTGTCCTACTCAAGTTCTTTTGCGGATCATCTCTGTTGTCGCAAAGTCTCTCGTGGCGTCTTTCAATATTTACGAGTTACGTTCCAACTGGTATTTCATCAACCTTTACATGAACCATGATCCCATCGTCCTTCGCCTCGACAAATCACTGGTATCTCGAGGTTTAGCTCCTCCTGCTTGGCTATTTTAATCTTCTGGGACCTGAGTTCTTCACGAAACGCGTCCTTGTCAAATACGGCTTCCTGCAGATCCACCCTAAACTTCTTGATGTAACACTCCAGATCCTGGTGATACACCAGCTAAGGTTAAAACTTCATCTTGCTGATAGGTGCTCCATCAGCCTTCTACCATCCAATCCTTCCACGCATATGCATGCTTAACTCAGCATGGTGACAATAGCATAAACGGGCGATAACATCATGGATAGCCATGTTTCTGCTCTTGTCATTTCCATGAGCTATCTCTCCATAGTTGATATCTCCTGCATTGGGGTTTCCTTGACAAAACTTTGAGTTCTGATGCTCCATGTTCCGGTCTTTCTCCGATACACCTTGATCTCGGGTATTGACAGCTTCCATAGTCTGCCAGGTTCCATAAAGGTGGCCTTCCTAGGTCATACAAATTTGGGAATTCATCAAAGCCTTCAAATTCTCCTAGTCTTCGGAGTCTTCACCGTTGTAGTTTCCGTCATTGTAATGCACGGTAAAAATCCTCTTTATTCCAAAGTAGTCTTAGTTGTCCGATATCTTGTACTTCTTGGAGTGGTCTCATCAGCCGAATCTTCTTGTGGTCAAAAGGGGAAAGGGATATGGTCTCACTAAAAGGGAATATTTGAATAAGCTCAGAAGAGAAGAGAGGTAAAAGATTCTTTTGAAAAGAAAGTTGTTAGAAAAAAATCTTTCCTATGGGCTTGCCAGTTTCTAGGGTCACGTCCTACAGTCAACATGTGCTCCGATACCATCTTGCAGCGACCCGACCCGAATGGATCAAGTCTCTGTGCTTAAGTGTCTTCCCTGGATTGGTATGCTGACACACACAGTACTCAAGGATTTATAACAGAGGTAAATCACATGTAGAAAGTAACGTAAAATACTATTACCTCAATCCAAATAGCGGAAGTAACAAGGTTGTGGATTCCCATCAACACCAACGGCAAAGTTGAGTGTAGAAATCGTAACCCTAACGTATCACTTACTCGTCGTAAGATCCTGCAACATGAGACGTTGCAGCCACAAAGGGTCAAGACATTGAATGTAATCGCAAATTCACACCATAGGATAATGATGAATAAGGCTATCACTACATGCATATTTGGCTGGTGGAAAAGCTCTATGGTTATAATGTTTTTGCGAAAAGCCAATTTTTCCCTACTGCAAAGGAATAAATTTTATTTAACTATCATGGTGGTTTTTAAACATTGAGAATGGTTGACAGCATTCTCAATCCCAATTAATCTTCATCATTAAAACCCAACAAAATTAATTAAAGTAACATGATGAGATCAACAGGATAATCCAAGAACTAGATACTCAAGACGTCCATAACCGGGGACACGGCTAATCATGATTAGTTTGTACACTCTGCAGAGTTTGCACACTTTTCCCCACATGACTCGATCTCCTCCGTTGGTTTTCTCGCACTACATGGTGTTTGAGAAACGAATGACCGAGACATAGTCTTTCAGAAGCGCTAGCACCTTACGATGTGTAGACCGGTACACCTACTTTCCCCTACATTTGCTAGTCTACCACTGTAAGAGTTCGTGACGACTTAATCAGCTATGCTAGAGCCCATAATAGCATGTGGCTGCACACGGAAGTTTCTAGTATGAATAATCTCATGATCCCTTTGAGCCCTGGGTGGCGGTCCATAAAAACAGGCAATCTGGTCTACCCAGTGCCTAGACAGTAATCTGGAATACCCAGGTGCCTCAATCCACCCAGATGTGCGTTTAAGTTGCCACCTTAAGTAAACCATTAATTAACAATCTCACAACTGTCATGAATACTCTCAAAACCCAATCCACGTCTACGAGCATAACATAGCAATATAAGCAACGTAATAGTAACTCCCAAGGTTTGAATGCAGGGCAATAGGTTCCTACCTCATCTACTACTCCCCGATACCCAAATGTTATCAATCCTACTCATGCAATGTTTGAGGGTTGAAACTAATGCATAAAAACTGGGTATGAAAAGGGATATGATCAAAGTGTGAACTTGCCTGCAATGTTGATCAAGATGATTCGCACTCAAAACTCTTGATAGTTCTACTCGTCACACTCCGGTCAATCTATCGTGAGCAAACAATAGTAACCACACATAAGCAATCACTCAAAAGATCGGAAAGAACGAAGGGTACCATTCGAAAAACATCAAAACCAAGCAAATAACTCTTGCAACATAAAACAATTTCTAACAGTACCAAAATTATGTGACTTTGGCCTTATCAGAAAGTTTAGGTCAAGAGCTTCGATTTGCAAAAAGAATCAATTAAATCAGAATTATAAAACTCAAGTTATGATCAAACGAAGTTCAAATTCAAATCTGTTCTAATTCAAATTTTAAAATTTCAAAAACATGTTTGAGTTTGATTACTGGATAGAGGGGATCATAACGAAGAAGTGGGCATTGGTTTCATCGAGTTCCGACTAACGAGCAAAAAATTATGAGTGTTTGAAGAACAGGGGCTAAACTGTAAAATAAAACAACTACAACTAGGTCCCTGCGTAAATAAACAGAAAATGAAAAGACTAAATAACGAATGCTCGTTTATAAGATCTAAATAGTGGATGTTCGCTGTTTAATAAAACCCTAAAAAACAGATCTAGTCTAGGTTTAAAAAAAAAACCGAACTAATAAAATAAAACCGGGTGGTTTCATCGGTTTTACCGGTTCGGGCAAAATAAACCGGCGGCGGAGGCGGTTAACTCCGGCGAGGCGGAACGGCGGCGCGTCGGCTCCTGTGAACCCGGGGCGGCGGCTCCGGGGTCGACGGCGACGGCCGAGGCGGCGGAGTTTGAGGCGGCGTGGTGGCGGCTCTGGCTGACGCATGCGGCGGCGGCGGCAAAGTGGGGCGGCGGCAGTGAGATCCGGCGGTGGCGGCTCGTTGCGAGGAGAGGCGAGGCGAGGGGAGAGAGAGACGGGGGCCGGGGCGGCTTTATAGGGGGAGGGTGGCCTCGGGAGGCGTGGAGTAGGGGGCACGGAGAGGCGGCGGAGGAGTCCGCATCCGGGACGACGGCGGCGGCCGTGGTCGAGCGAGACTCCCGCTCGGAGCTCGGGGAAGCGCGGCTGGGCTGGGCCGCGACCTGTTGGGTCGGCCCAGTTCGGCGGCGGAGCAGGACCCTTTTTTTTAATAAAACGTTTTCACAGACAAATAAAAACAGAATAGAACAAATATATTATATAGGCATATAATATATCAAAATTTTCAGAAAAAGATTTTCTACAGCATGAACATTTTTCTTGAGTCAAATAAAATCCGCACAAATTTAGATAAATCAAACACTGCTGCTGCTCTAATAAAATCCTACGAAAATCATTTTAAAAATACCAAAATGAATTCAAATTTATTTCTCTCCAGTTTTCTATTGTAGGGAGTCATGTTACCCTAATTTCTGTATATTTTATTTTTTGGAGAAAAATAATTTGAATAAAACTCCAATAACTCCAAATTGAAAATAAATTCAAAAGAACTTTGAATTTAATTCTTTTAAAACTCCCAACACATATTTCATATAATTTGAAGAAGTCATTTTATCTTCTCTCATGAAAATCATTGAGTTGCATGAAGTTTAAGAATCGAAATATTTCCAAATGAACTTCAAATATTTTCAAATACCCTTTCATTTAATTAAATGGAAGAAGTCATGTCATCTTCTCTCCAGGGTTTTGTGGTGAAAAGAATTTGAATTCACGGAGATCACGAATGTAAAATGAAAGTTTGGGAAAGTCCTTTTATTCCCTCTCATTTAACTTCCAAAAAGTTTCAAATTTCACTCAATTTCACACAATCAATCAAACAATCAATCAAATCTATCTATTTATTATAACATTCCAAAATTTAGAATTTTGGGATGTTACACAAAACTTCTTTGCAGGTATGTAGTGGGTCGCCGTACATCATTTCCCTCGACTTTGATCCGACCACCATCGCCCGAAACTTCTTGTAGGTATGTACTGGGTCGGCATGAACTCCAACTGGATGGCTGCCGTCCGAGAAGATAGGGAAACGTTGGTGCTCGTAAACTTCCAGAACTCCCATGAGATTATCCTTCCTCCGTTGGATGATATAGAGTTTTACCTTCGCGGTCCAAGTCATCTAGATTATGTCGTTGGCTGGACGCACCTTGTTTTGCAGAAGATTGTAATCTTCCAAGTGCCCACACGACTTGCGGATTACGCTGACTTCAAGCTTATTGCGTTGTTTGAAAAGGGACACACCTATCTTTCCGCCGGTGCCTTCTTTAGCTGGAGACAACTTAGCTCGCAGTGGATCGTTGTCAAAGCTGATACACACTTCTGTGATGCTATTGAACACAATGGCATCATCTACGTGATCGACAAAGCAGATGGCACCATGTATTGCTGGGACGGCACGTGTAAGTTGTTTCCGTCTGATGTTAATGATGACGCCATGACACTGTTTGAACTTTTTGTGATGATTGACATATCCCTGTTTGAGCAGAATTTGCGTAGAACTATGGAAATGCATTAGAGACGCCATAAATCGGCTATATTTGGAATGCGTTAATTCATACGATTGTGACCATGTCATTACAGCCAATTTGTACCCCTGAATAATCAAACTGTTAGGAAGATATTGATATTCTCCTGATTTTATAGTAATCTATATACTACTAAATATGAGTGTGTATCGGTGGCCATGTTAGTTTCCTATTTTTCATGATGTAGAAACATGCATCACACTGCTTATTTCATCGAAACATACATTAGGGAAGTAAATGTGCATATGGAGAACTCTATATTTTGAAGTAGTGAAATCCTATAAGGCTTACCATGTGTACATACCTATGTTCGCCCTTCAGCAATCAATAGCTAGAATAATATGCTCACAAAATTTTTGCCCACAGAACATGAGTATATAACAATGCATGGTGTGTTTGTTTCCTTGAAGAATTTGTTTGTGAGGACAGAACTTGATTACATAACATGCATGACATGGTAGTTTCCTGTGAAGAATCGATTGTGAGATAACATGAGTATAACCATGCATGGCACTTCTATATTTTCGAACCCAAAGATACATTTCCCTGTATTTTCCTCTCAGTTCCAATAGGGACATATCAATGTTGTTTCTTGCATTATCCTACTCATACTCTGAACAATGCTAATCTTACATTAACAATGCCTGTCCTTTTTGATATGATGTGGTGTCCCTACAGTTACTGCCCTTTGTAATCATACCACCTTTGCCAAAAACAAGGAAGCACAACTGGTTCCTCGCTCCATCAGAGGACGACAAAAGATTGATGATTATTCGGACACATGAGCCGGAAAAGTTATATTGCAAAAACCCCACTGTATGCAAGCACCGTGAAATACGTGAGATGCAGACAATGGTTGTTACGTCTATGAGCAGGATACCAGCTTGTTGGGGCCTGCAGGATTTTTGAGTTGGAGGCGGGTAAACAGCGTTGGTTCATACTCTCTGTTTCTCGGACTCAATTATCCGATTAACCAGGAGATCACTGTTGGCAAGGACCTTGATGGCAGAGAGGCTTTGTTTGCTATGGAAAACTGTGTCTACATGGCGAGCCCTAGGAGTTCGGGAGCAAACTCCCCTGATTGTCAACGATACAGCCTGCAGCCAAAAGAAGGCGAGAATGACAAAGGCATGTGGATTAACTTTGATCCTTGGATGTGTCGAGTCCGACAAGCAGTGATGTGGTTCAGGCCTTCATGTTGATAGGTAATTGGGCTGTTGCATCAAAAGGGTGGAGTACTGGTGTCTCTGGATCACTGGTGGCTGAACCGGGGCTGGAAATTATGATGGTGTTGGATCATCCCTCTTCGAATGACTTGTTGTCTTTGCTGCTTGTTCTGGATGGGTAGTTCTCTCTTTTGTTATGCATATTCCTTGTCATTTGGTCATCCTCATCTATGTCACTCTTACTATGTAATAGTTGCCTCTATTTAGAATGTTATTCTCATCTGGATCACGAGAGTCTGAGCGCTGCAGATGGGTGCGTTTTGGTGGTGTAGCAAGACTTCTTATGAACTATCATGTCTTGCTATTTACGTCAGTAGTAGTCACTAGTCAGTGTTTGAATGCTGTATATATCGTTGTTTTGAACTGTTTATTGTCTCGAACTGCTAGTGGGCTAAATGAGGGCATCACCATTCTCCAGTGTTCAGAGTATATCTCCTTTTTTCAAGTTATAATTTGAGCTCAGTGTCTTTTCGATGATGTACACTTGTTTGGGCCAGTGAGGTGTCGTTGAATATGGGCCAAGTAGTAACGCAATGCCAAATAGGTCAATTATGACTCTTAGGCCGGGCTCTCAAAAGATCCTCAAAAAAGGCCGGGCTCTCAAAAAAAGAAAGAATAGGGACTCTTAGGCCAATATGTGGGCGCCACCGGTGTTTTCGTGCGCTTGCGCATCGAGAGCATATTCGCGCTTGTTCGAAATTCATGCTACCTTTTCATCCCCAATCAACCGCCCCTCCCCCACCTCTGGAATCTCGATTCCTACTCCAGTTCCCCGAAATCCCCCTCCTGTACTCCCTCTACTCAAGCGCACTATCATGTCGCTGGTCAACGCGGATCTCCGAGCCGGAGATCTTGTGGTCCGTCCTGCCTTGGGGCGCTGCATGCTGTCGCTCAACAGTGGCATGGCAGCGCTTGACGGCCAGTTTGCCGGCAAAGTGCTGATGGTAACCATCAACGGCGACCGGCCTCCCGTCTCGCCGGACGACCTTGTCAAAGCTCTTGGCATTGTGCACGGCATCCAAATAAGTGACTTTCTCGTCGAAGTATGTCCGTCATTGGCTGATTTCTTCGTCAGGTTCCGGACAACTTTTGACTGCAGTCGTGTGTTTGAATCTTCCTGGCGTTTGTTCTGCGATGGCGCATTGGTGAGCTCTGATCGGTGGCACCCAGGACGGGGCTCGATGCCCTCCGAGCTTGATTTTTTAACAAAGCTTACCTTCCACGGCATGCCTCGACGTGCTTGGAACAGCGAGTCCATGAATGAGCTTATCAACGACCTTGTAGGTGAGCTCGTAAGTATGGTTGTTCCTCCAGACAGCTGGGCTCTGACGGTTATGGCATGGATGAAGAAGCAGTCCACCATACCGAAGGTGATTGGTGTTGAGATATCGGTGCAGGAACCGGGGTTGTACTATTCGTCGCCACCAAGGCCGCCGCGGACCACGTTAGGGATGTACCTGTATCGAGTGTTCGTGCATGTTGAAGAAGTGGTCAATCCATCAATCGAAGTCCTGCCGCCGCCGCTGGTGCCCGGGTCCGTCAACGACGTCCATTACAGGAGTCAACGTCAGACTATCCCCGTGTTGATCGGAACGATGGATGGCACAGGGCCTACTCCATCGTGCGGCGGAGGCCACTGCTTCTTTGGGAGAACAACTGAATCTTGTCACATGACCTGTTCTATTTTTTACCTAAACTTTTTTTAGAAAGGACTGTACGTCAACTTAATGTTCTAGCAGAACTTATATATTGTGTTGTCTGTCTGTTTTATTTGCACATCATTCAAATCTTTCCTAGGAGGGAAGCATTAGGCTTAACATGAAAATGGGCTTTAAGAAATAATAAATGGGATGTAATTATAAAAACTGGGCAGTAACTATAAAAAATGCACCAAACACGTAATTAGTTTATAAAATATTACTTTTGGATTTTGAAAATTTTAATTTCATTAATTGTTGCACGCGCAATGTTTCGTTGGATTTTCACGTAATACAAATTTATATTCAAATTGTATTTAATCTGACTAGAAATTTCGGGAAAAAAATATTTCGGATCCTATCAAAATGTGGGAAATTTTATTGAATTCTGTTTTGAACGGTTGGTTGAAATTATTAATCGTTGTCCTAGCTAGAAAATGGGTTGTACTTTTAACAAACTGTAAATGGCTGTAGTAAATTCCATTAGAATTAAAAAAAATGGGATGTGCATTCTTACAAATCGCAAATGGGCTATAAGTTCTCTGCCACACACTTGTGGACCTACTAAGTTGATGCGTATGCAAGGCTTTGTCAACTTATAGTCAACACACGGTTCTAGCAGTAGTGTCCATTGGATGTCCATCCAACGGATGTCGTGCTTCTTCTTCAATCTCGTATATTCTAGCTTCAGCCGCCCAAAAAATGATTCCTCTCCCTGACATCTGGGGTACACCGTTTCAGAGGCTGACCTGTGGGCCTACTAAGTTGACGCGTACCAAGCGCTTTGTCAACTTAGTCAATATAAACGATTCTAGCTGCAGTGACCATACGATGTCCATCCAACGGCCATTGTGCGTGGAGATGGTTGTGCATGGAGAGGATGACAGCAGGGACCCACCAAGGTCATGGCAGTACGCAAGCAAGTGCCTCCTTATTTCAAGCCAATAAAAATGGCTCCTCCTAATGGATTTCTGACATCTCGGTCCCATGCCATTGTCAACATAGTCAATAAACGAGAAAATTGCACAACGAGCGGCTGACACCAGGGACCCAACAGCTCTCCAGTTATTTTTGTTTTGGGTTAATTTGATAAATGCCACTTCAAATCTGGTGATTCCAAGAAATGCCACTGCAATTTTCAAACTTTGAAATGCCATTTCATGCCATTTCCAATGGCATATTTCAAAGTCTGGAGTGGCGTTTTTCAAAGTTTGCAAATTGCAGTGGCGTTTTTCAAAGTTTGCAAAAACTGCAGTGGCATTTTTCAAAGTTTGAAAATTGCGTTGGCATTTTTATGAATCGCCATAATTGGAGTGGCATTTATCAACTGGGCTATGCGGGGCACTCTGGCCTGTCTAGACATCATTTTCTTTTATGTTTACCACAGACCAACCCAGTAGTTTTTTTGTTCTTTATGAAAATGGCTAGCCCAATTTTTTTTGTGATTTGTCAAGTAAGTCGCTTTGTCAAGCCTGTTGGGCTGCAAACTTTCAAGACGAGGAGAGCTTCATTCGGCTAGCCAAGAAAATGGCCTATCAGTAATGAGAAATGGGCGTACATTTTTAAAACACATCAAACCGGCAATTAGTTTCATTTTTTTCATTTCAAGATTTAAATTGCATTGATTTTTATGCGTGGACAATTTGTTGGATTTTATATTGATATACATTTATTTTTAAAATCAGTTTGAATATGACTCGAAATTTCAGGATTAAAAACAGTTTGGACCACACCGAAATATGCAAAATTTCGTATAATTTTTTAACCGTGGCCACAATATGGGCTGTAATACTAACAAAAAGAATATGGGCTCCAAAAAAACCTTAAGAATTAGCAAATGGGCTATAAATTATTAGAAATAATGACAGATGGGTTGTATGTTGTTTCCCACAAATTTGAGGCTTTCCTAAAAAAAGGTTGATGCACAGCAAAGGATCGTTGGATGTCCATCCAACGGCCGTCGTGCTTCTTCAATCTCTGCTCTGCCTGCTCCAGCCGCTCAAACAAGCGTTGGAGGGACTGCCTGCTCCCTCTTCCCGCGGCCGGCTATGCTGCCACGCAGGCCTCCCCGCCACATTGTTCTCCCATCGCTGGCCTAGCCACCCCTCTACTCACCCACATCTACTGTTATTCTAAAGCGATGGCAGACGAACCAGTAAACCCTCGCACTCCCCTGCGCGTGGGAAACAACTGTCGAGTTTTTGATGAGGACATCAATACCATTGTTACACCCAAAGCCCCTGGTACTATACATACTGGACCAATTACTAGAGCTCGCGCACGCCAATTAAATTACCAGGTACTTTCGTTTCTTGGTACTGATTCTAATGTTCATGAGGATATGATGCTGCCTAAATTGGATACATTTGTTTTGCTTACAAATGAAGGGCCTAGCTTGGAGAAGGATGAACATTGGAGCAAGAACAAGCTTGGAGTGTATGGCATGCGCAAGGGAAACAAGAACGGAGTTCCGGTGATGATTTTAGGATTTTGAATCTACCATAATGAGTGCATGAAGCCTTGGACGAAATATACAAGAAGCCACTTCATAAATTTCGTCCAGAGGCTATTCTAGGTGCCGCGTCACCTTATTATTGGGCCTTGCCCATGTAATTTCGAAATACTTGAATATAGGTTGTTTTTAGAGTCCGTATGTGTGGGGAAACAAGAGTTAGGGTTGGTTTCGGACCCCTCCTCCAAGGGCCACGAAATTCCCCCCTCTTCCTCCATATATACAGCCCTTATGGCATTGTTTAGACTTTGGGTTTTGTTTAGATTAAAGTTCGCCATAGATGCAACTTCGCGTTCTCCGTTTGTGTTCAACGACCAGACAAAGACGTCACAGAACCCCACCTTGATCAATAAAGCGTTCCTCTTATATTCGCAATATCCAGATTGCAATCTTAGTTTCTTGCTTGTTCTTCGTTTGCCTGCAGGAAACAGACCTTCGTGGTCAGGTTGATCATGCTCCGGCGTGGTCAATAACCTCTCGGAGTTGGTTTAGCGATTGCTAAGGCGCAACGTCCTCGCACGTTCGTAGTCGGATTGTCAAAGTCGACTTCCTCCGAAACGATAGCCACCATCTCATCGAAAGACGGGACACCTTTGCCTCTATCAAGTGGTATCAGATTTCCAGGTTGCTCGGTGAGATTTTATGGATTTTCGTAGTTTAGATTGAGTCTGTTCTTCATACCTACAGTCCACGAAAAAGCCAAAAAAATTTAGGGTTAGCTCATCATATCCGAACCAATCTGAGCCTTTGCATAATATTTTCTGCATTTGCGGCTGCATCGTCGTGTCAAGTTACTGGTCTTAGTGTCTAGTCCTTTAGAGTTTCGAGTTCTGTTCACAGGTTGTCACGTCGCCGCTACCAGATATCACCACCGCATCATCATCATCGCTGCTCCCATATAC
This sequence comes from Aegilops bicornis, assembly GCA_021605145.1. Classification (NCBI taxonomy): domain Eukaryota; kingdom Viridiplantae; phylum Streptophyta; class Magnoliopsida; order Poales; family Poaceae; genus Aegilops; species Aegilops bicornis. Next base: position 467,725,278 of record CM038675.1, on the reverse strand, counting down.
CACCACCGCACCAACTTCATCACCGCTGCCATATACCACCACCACATACTCACCGCCAATCCGAGTCCATATACACCATCATCATCATCGCTGCTGCCATATACCACCATCGCACCAACTTCATTGCCGCTGCCATATACCATTTGTAGGCCATTTGTAGACTTTTTTTCAAAAAACATTGTTGCAGAGCAAAAAAAAGAGGGCAAAAAAGTGCCAAAAAAGAGAAAAAAAGAGAGAAAAAAATTCAGAGTGTGCTCCTCCCTTCTTTACATGCAGCGCCGTGATTTTGTTAGTGTTCTAGGCTCGTGTCTCTAGCACGGTCTAGCCTAGGACCAGCATAGTACCATCGTTGAGCGTTTATTCAACTTTGCATCTCTGAATTGATTATTGCTGACCCTTTTTGCTACCATATTATAAGCCTTCCCAGCTCCACATACATCTACATCATGCGTTTGACTCTCCCTGGAAATCACTCTATCCAAGCTTTTGAGAGTTTTGACTACAACGGTTGCCGATCACCACCTGCTGCTTGGTAAGAACTGGTAAGATTTTGAGATTCGCTTGACGGATTTGTGACACACCAGCACCACTTCCTATTAGTCTGTAGGATCATATTCTTGTGTGTTTCTATTGCTGCTAACCATGGCAAGATCACAAGCCGACGAGACTGACTGGGAGAACATGATGAACAAGGAGTTACATGATAAGTTTCAGCAAATGATGAGTGGACAGGTGGAAGATGTGCTAAATAGATTTGAAGAGGCCATGGAGAAGATAGATGGCATTGAGAAGGCGTTCGAAACAAAGCTCGATAACAAGTTTAACGAATTTCTCGCGCGTCTTCCACAACCACGCCCGCTGCACCTGTCGCGCATCTACAACAACAACAACATCGCCTTCCAAATCAAGTGGGACGAGCACAAAGTGTTCCGCTTGAGCCTGGTCAAACTTCTGGTGCCGCTGTACATACTGTTGATGCTTCTGTAGCTCCTGCTGCTACTGCAGAGGTGGAGGACCATTACGAGGATGAGGTTGATCAAAATCAGAACTACGTGCAACCACCAGCACCACCACCACCAGGTCGTCCTCATGCATATCATCGCAACGGTAGGGCTGCACCACCCGAGGTACAAGCTCATGACCATCTTCCTAAACTAAAATTGAATATTCCACCATTTGAGGGTAGATATGTTCCTGATATATATCTTACTTGGGAGTTAGAAACTGAACAACGGTTTACATGTTTACAATATCCCGAGGAGAGACGTGTTCCTGCTGCTGTTTGTGCTTTCACTAGTTTTGCATGTGTTTGGTGGTCTGAACATTGTAGATTGTATCCCATTCTAGCTACTTGGGCTGCTTTGAAAACTACTATGCGTACTCGTTGGTTTCCACCATATTATCAACGTGAATTTCTTCAAAAATTGCAGCATTTAAGACAAGGATTAAATTCTGTAGAAGAATATTATCAGGAATTACAAACTGGCATGATTAGATGTGGCATTGTTGAGGAGAATGAAGCTATGCTTGCACGTTTTATGGGTGGATTAAATAGAGACATTCAGACCATTCTCGAGTATAAGGAGTATAATAATATCACTCGTTTATTCCATCTTGCTTGTAAAGTTGAACGTGAAGTGCAGGATCGACAGGCATTGGCATGAACTAACTTTTCTGCAGGTCGACTTTCATCATGAGCACCACGTGCATCCTCTACTTCCACTGCACCAGCACCTCCATCAGGTGCCACCTCCAACTGTTATACAAGAAAGCAAGCACAACCACCACTATCTTCCAAGAGCACACCTATCGGGCCTGTACATAGCTCTTCTTCTTCCATGGCATCAACAGGGCAGACAAGTGATATTATTTGTCGTCGTTGTAAGGGAAGATGTCATTATGCGAGAGAATGCAAATCTCAGCGTGTGATGATTGCTACTGAGGATGGTGGTTATGAGTCTGCTAGTGACTATGATGAGGAGACTTGGGCTCTTATTACACGTGAAGAACACGGTGGAGGTGATCTGAAAAGAGACGCCATACATGGCTCCTGAAGACGCTGACAGGTATGAATGTTTAGTTGCTCAATGTGTTTTGAGTGTGCAGGTCACACAAGCAGAGCAAAATCAGAGGTATAATTTGTTCCATACAAAGGGAGTTGCGAAGGAACGTTCTGTTCGCGTCATCATAGATGGAGGGAGCTGTAACAACTTGGCTAGCATGGAGATGGTGGAGAAGCTATCTCTCACCACAAGACCACATCCACATCCTTACTACATCCAATGGTTCAACAACAGCGGCAAGGTTAAGGTAACACGTCTTCGCTCGTGTGTATTTTAGTATCTCTACATATGCTGATTATGTTGATTGTGATGTGGTACCCATGCAAGCATGTTCCTTATTACTTGGTAGACCATGGCAATTTGATAAAAATTATGTACACCATGGTAGAAAGAATCAGTATACTCTTGTTCATAAGGATAAAAATATTACTTTGCTTCCTATGACTCCTGATTCCATTTTGAAAGATGATATTAATAGAGCTAATAAAGCAAAACAGGAGAAAATAAGAGTGAAAATCAGATTGTGGCAAAATAATTTGAGCAACAAATGAAACTAATAATAAACCATCTAGTGTTGCTTCTGAAATTAAATTGAAAAGTGCATGTTTACTTGCTACACAATCTGATATTGATGAGCTAGATTTCAGCAAATATGTTTGCTATGCTTTTGTGTGCAAAGAGGCATTATTTTCATTCGAGGACGTGCCTTCCTCTTTGCCCCATGTTGTCACTAACATTTTGCAGGAGTTCACCGACGTCTTTCCACAAGATGTGCCACCGGGATTACCACCTATTCGAGGGATTGAGCATCAAATTGACTTAATTCCCGGTGTATCGCTACCCAACCATGGACCATACCGTACCAATCCAGAGGAGACAAAGGAGATTATGCGTCAAGTACAGGAGCTGCTCGACAAAGGTTATATACGTGAATCTCCTAGTCCTTGTGTTGTTCCTATTATACTTGTGCCTAAAAAGGATGGTACATCGCGTATGTGTGTTGATTGTAGAGCCATTAATAACATTACTATTCGTTATCGTCATCCTATTCCTAGGCTAGATGATATGCTTGATGAATTGAGTGGCTCTACAATATTTTCCAAAGTTGATTTGCGTAGTGGATAGCATCAAATTCGTATGAAACTGGGAGATGAATGGAAAACATCATTTAAAACTAAGTTTGGTTTATATGAGTGGTTAGTCATGCCTTTTGGGATAACTAATGCACCTAGTACTTTCATGAGACGGATGAACGAAGTTTTACGTGCTTTCATTGGACGATTTGTGGTAGTCTATTTTGATGATATACTGATTTATAGCAAATCTTTGGAAGAACATTTGGAACATTTACGTGTTGTTTTTATTGCTCTATGTGATGCACGTTTGTTTGGTAACCTTGGGAAGTGCACCTTTTGCACCGACCGAGTATCTTTTCTTGGCTATGTTGTTACTCCACAGGGAATTGATGTTGATAAAGCCAAGATTGAAGCTATTGAGAGTTCGCCGCAGTCCAAAACGATCACACAAGTGAGGAGTTTCCTTGGCCTCGCTGGTTTCTATAGGCGTTTTGTGAGAGATTTCAGCACCATTGTTGCACCTCTCAACGAGCTTACAAAGAAGGATGTGCCTTTTGTTTGGGGTACCGCACAGGAAGAAGCCTTCACGGTATTGAGAGATAAGTTGATACATGCTCCTTTACTCCAACTTCCTGATTTTAATAAGACTTTTGAGCTTGAATGTGATGCTAGTGGAATTGGATTAGGAGGTGTGTTATTACAAGATGGCAAACTTGTTGCATTCTTTTCTGAAAAATTGAGTGGGCCTAGTCTGAACTATTCTACTTATGATAAAGAATTATATGCTCTTGTTCGGACCTTAGAAACATGGCAACATTATTTATGGCCCAAGGAATTTGTTATACATTCTGATCATGAATCTTGGAAACAAATTAAAAGTCAAGCAAAACTGAACCGTGGACATGCTAAATGGGTTGAATTAATTGAGACTTTCCCTTATGTCATTAAACACAAGAATGGTAAAGAAAATGTTATTGCTGATGCATTGTCATGTCGTTATACTATGCTTTCACAACTTGACTTTAAAATATTTGGTTTGGAGACCATCAAAGATCAATATGTGCCTGATGCTGAATTTAAAGATGTATTGCAGAATTGTAAGGAAAGGAGAACTTGGAACAAGCTATGCATTCCAGCTACCTCCATTCGTCTTTTGTTGTTGCAGGAAGCGCATGCAGGAGGATTAATGGGACACTTTGGCGTGAAGAAGACGGAGGATATACTTGCTACACATTTCTTTTGGCCAAAGATGAGACGGGATGTTGAGTGTTTTGTTGCACGCTGCACTACATGTCAAAAAGCTAAGTCACGACTCAATCCTCATGGTTTATATATGCCTTTACTGCACCTAGTGTTCCTTGGGAGGATATATCTATGGACTTTGTTTTAGGTTTACCTCGAACAAAGAAGGGGAGGGATAGCATATTTGTTGTCATGGATAGGTTCTTGAAAATGGTACACTTTATACCATGTCATAAAAGCGATGATGTTGTTAATGTTGCTGATTTGTTCTTTCGTGAAATTATTCGCTTGCATGGTGTGCCAAATACTATTGTTTCAGATCGTGATACTAAATTTCTTAGCCACCTTTGGAGATGTTTATGGGCTAAGTTGGGGACTAAACTGCTTTTTAGTACTACATGTCATCCCCAAACTGATGGACAAACTGAAGTAGTCAATAGAACATTGTCTACCATGCTTAGGGCTGTTTTGAAGAATAACAAGAAAATGTGGGAAGAATGCCTGCCTCCTATTGAATTTGCTTATAATCGTTCATTGCATTCTACTACTAACATATGCCCTTTTGAAATTGTGTATGGTTTCCTTCCTCGTGCACCTATTGATTTGTTGCCAATTCCATCTTCCGAGAAGGTTAATTTTGATGCTAAACAACGTGCTGAATTGATCTTAAAAATTCATGAGTTAGCTAAGGAAAACATTGAGCGTATGAATGCTAAATGTAAACTTGCTGGAGATAAGGGTAGAAAACAAATTGTGTTTGCACCTGGAGATCTTGTTTGGTTACATTTGCGTAAGGATAGATTTCCTGATTTGCGCAAATCAAAGCTAATGCCACGTGCTGATGGTCCCTTTAAGGTGTCCGAGAAAATAAATGATAATGCATATAAACTTGAGCTGCCTGCAGATTTGAAGCCTTATTTTGGTGAGGAAGATGCGCTTCCGTCGAGGACGACTTCATTTCAAGAAGGGGAGGATGATGAGGACATCAATACCATTGTTACACCCACAGCCCCCGCTACTATACATACTGGACCAACTACTAGAGCTCGCGCATGCCAATTAAATTACCAGGTACTTCCGTTTCTTGGTAATGATTCTAATGTTCATGAGAATATGATGCTGCCTAAATTGGATACATTTGTTTTCCTTACAAATGAAGGGCCTAGCTTGGAGAAGGATGAACATTGGAGCAAGAACAAGCTTGGAGTTGATGGCATGCGCAAGGGAAACAAGAACGGAGTTCCGGTGATGATTTCAGGATTTTGAAGCCACCATAATGAGTGCATGAAGCCTTGGACGAAATATACAAGATGCCACTTCATAAATTTTATCCAGAGGCTATTCTAGGTGATGCGTCACCTTATTATTGGGCCAGGCCCATGCAATTCCGAAATACTTGAATATAGGCTGTTTTTAGAGTCTGTATGTGCGGGGAAACAAGAGTTAGGGTTGGTTTCGGACCCCTCCTCCAAGGGCCACGAAATCCCCCTCTTCCTCCATATATATACAGCCCTTAGGGCATCGTTTAGACTTTGGGTTTTTTTAGATTAAAGTTCGCCATAGCTGCAACTTCGCGTTCTCCGTTTGTGTTCAACGACCAGACAAAGGCACCACACAACCCCACCTTGATCAATAAAGCTTTCCTCTTATATTCACGATATCCAGATTGCAATCTTAGTTTGTTGCTTGTTCTTCATTTGCCTGCAGGAAACAGACCTTCGTGGTCAGGTTGATCATTTTCCGGCGTGGTCAATAACCTCTCGGAGTTGGTTTAGCGATTGCTAAGGCGCGACGTCCCCGCACGTTCGTAGTTGGATCGTCAAAGTCGACTTCCTCCAAAACGATAGCCATCATCCCATCGAAAGACGGGATACCTTTGCCTCTATCAGTTTTCCCTGGCTCCATGTTGTTCCCTTCCTAGGCCTCGCCGTCGTCCACCACCTAGGTGGTCTCGGCGCGGCGTGGTCAACGTGGTCAACGAACGACATCCATCGGAAGTGGACTGTACGTGGAGAGGCTGACAGCTGGGTCCACAGCCGCACACAAGGAAATGCCTCCTTATTACGAGCGAAATAATGATTCCTCCACCTGACATATGGGACCCACCAGAAGGGCCACTGTATTTCACGAAAAATATGTTCCCCCCGCTGACAGCTCGGACCCACCAGCTATATCTTCGCACGCAAGGAAGTGCCTCCTTATTGCGCACAAAAAAATGAATACTTCCCCTGCTAGCTGGGACCCAGCATAGTGGGAGGCTGACTTGTGGGCCTACTAAGTTGACGGGGACAGAGGGCTTTGTCAACTTAGTCAATACGAACGATTCTAGCTCTAGTGACCGTACGATGTCCATGCAACGGCTGTAGCGCTTCTTCAACCTCTGGTCTTCTTGCTCTAGCCGCCAGAACAACGCCGGTCGTGCCGCCTGCTCCTGCCTCCCGTGGCCCAGCTGTGCTGCCGCGGAGGCCTCACCGCCCCCTACTACTCCCACCGCTGGCCAGGCCCTGCGGCGACGACAGCCTCACACCGCAGCTGAACCAGTGAACCCTCGTACTCCTCTCCGCGTGGGCTTCCACTGCCGTGTCTTCCTGATACGTCTCTGTCGTATCTACTTTTCCAAACACTTTTGCCCTTGTTTTGGACTCTAACTTGCACGATTTGAATGGAACTAACCCGGACTGATGCTGTTTTCAGCAGAATTGGCATGGTGTTATTTATGTGCAGAAACAAAAGTTCTCGGAATGACCTGAAACTCCACGGAACTTATTTTCGGAAAATATTAAAAATATTGGCAAAAGAATCAAGGCCAGGGGGCCCATCACCCGTCAACAAGGGTGGGGGGCGCGCCCCCCTGCCTCGTGGGCCCCCTGTTGCTCCACCGACCTCAACTCCAACTCCATATATTCGTGTTCGGGGAGAAAAAAATCAAAGAGAAGGATTCATCGCATTTTACGATATGGAGCGGCCGCCAAGCCCTAAACTCTCTCGGGAGGGCAAATCTGGAGTCCGTTCGGGGCTCCGGAGAGGGGAATCCGTCGCCGTCGTCATCATCAACCATCCTCCATCACCAATTTCATGATGCTCACCGCCGTGCGTGAGTAATTCCATCGTAGGCTTGCTGGACGGTGATGGGTTGGATGAGATTTATCATGTAATCGATTTAGTTTTGTTAGGGTTTGATCCTAGTATCCACTATGTTACGAGATTGATGTTGCTATGACTTTGCTATGCTTAATGCTTGTCACTAGGGCCCAAGTGCCATGATTTCAGATATGAACCTATTATGTTTTCATGAATATATGTGAGTTCTTGATCCTATCTTGCAAGTCTATAGTCACCTACTATGTGTTAAGATCCGGCAAACCCGAAGTGAAAATAATCGGGACCACTCCCGGTGATGACCATAGTTTGAGGAGTTCATGTATTCACTATGTGTTAATGCTTTGGTCCGGTACTCTATTAAAAGGAGGCCTTAATATCCCTTAGTTTCCATTAGGACCCGCTGCCACGGAGGGTAGGACAAAAGATGTCATGCAAGTTCTTTTCCATAAGCACGTATGACTATATTCGGAATACATGCCTACATTACATTGATGAATTGGAGCTAGTTACGTGTCACCCTATGTTATGATTGTTACATGATGAACCGCATCCGCATAATTCTCCATCACCGATCCAATGCCTACGAGCTTTTCACATATTGTTATTCGCTTATTTACTTTTCTCTTGCCATCGTTACAATCACTACAAAACCCAAAAATATTACTTTTGCTACCGTTATCAAGCATTTCCATATTACTTTGCTACTAAACACTTTGCTGCAGATACTAAGTTATCCTGGTGTGGTTGAATTGACAACTCAACTGCTAATACTTGAGAATATTTTTTTGGCTCCCCTTGTGTTGAATCAATAAATTTGGGTTGAATACTCTACCCTCGAAAACTGTTGCGATCCCCTATACTTGTGGGTTATCAAGACTATTTTCTGGCACCGTTGCCGGGGAGCATAGCTCTATTCTTTGAGTCACTTGGGATTTATATCTGCTGGTCACTATGAAGAACTTGAAAGACGCAAAAAACAAAAATTTATCCCTCAACTACGAGAGGAGGTAAGGAACTGCCATCTAGCTCTGCACTTGATTCACCTTCTGTTTTGAGTAAGCTTGCGACACCTAAACTTGTTTCTGCTATTAATTCTGATATGTCGCATGTTATTGATGATGCCACTTCTGCTATGCATGATACTTATGATGAAACTACTTCTATGCTTGATACTACTATGCCACTTAGTGAATTTCTTGATGAACAACTTGCTTGGGCTAGAGAGAATGAGATTTTTGAAATTGATAATATTGATGATAGTGATGATGAAGACTCTCCCCCTAATAAATATGAATTGCCTGTTGTGCCTAAGGGTTGTGTTATGGATGAAGAAACTAAAAGAGACTTTCTTGCTTGCAATGATAGAAGTGCTCTTAAGAAATTATTAGCTAAGCTTAAACAAAAAACTCTGAATGCTAGAATGAAATATGATCCTGCTTATGCTACTTCACCTATCTTCGTTACTGATAAGGATTATGAATTCTCTATTGATCCTGATATAATTACTTTGGTTGAGTCGGATCCTTTTTATGGCTATGGATCTGAAACTGTAGTGGCACATCTTACTAAATTAAATGATATAGCCACCCTCTTCACTAATGATGAGAGAACTCGCTAATTTTATATCCTTCAAATATTTCCATTCTCATTAAAGGGTGATGCTAAGATATGGTTTAATTCTCTTGATCCTGGTTGTGTGCGTAGTCCGCAGGATATGATTTATTACTTCTCTGCTAAATATTTCCCTGCTCATAAGAAACAAACTGCTTTAAGGGAAATATATAATTTTGTGCAAATTGAAGAAGAGAGTCTCCCACAAGCTTGGGGGAGGCTTCTCCAATTACTTAATGCTTTGCACGATCATCCTCTAAAGAAAAATGAAATACTTGATATCTTTTATAATGGACTAACTGATGCTTCCAGAGATTACACGGATAGTTGTGCTGGTTCTGCTTTTCAGGAAAGAACACGGATGAAGCTGAAATTCTATTGAATAATATGTTGACCAATGAAAATAATTGGACACTTCACGAGCCAACTCCTGAGCCTATTCCTAAACCAACTCCGAAGAAGAGGGGTGTTCTATTTCTCGATCTGAAGATATGCAAGAGGCAAAGAAATCTATGAAAGAAAAGGGTATTAAACACGAAGATGTTAAGAATTTACCCCTATTGAAGAAATACATCGTCTTAATTTACCGCCTGTTGAAGAAATATATGATCTTAATCCATTACCTATTGAAGAAACTCATGGTCTTGATAACCCGACACAGGTAGTAAAGGTAAATTCTCTCTATAGATTTGATGAAGGTGATACCCCTCGTTATAAGTCTTCTAGACAATGCTTAGATGAGTTTGACAATTTCATTGTGTAACGCCCGGATAATTAAGCTACAGTAATCCCCTTCTAATGGTGTCATGTCACCACGATTACTATTCTTAAACTCACGTTGGTTCGAAACCGGGTCAAATTCAAATCTAAAACAAAATCGTAAATAAAAGTTTAAATATGTCAAATCTAAAATGTTCACAATATTCTTTAAATTCACCTCATCATTGTCATGTTGGAACCAACCTCTTTTTGGATTCACACATTATCCCTGAAAATTTATTCAGTGGACCAACAACCAATTATTTGAGCCTTTTAATTTCTAAAGTTAGTTGAACATTCCCAAATGCTTTAAAACCTTTTGTACCAACCCAGGTTATTGCCTTGTATATTTGTGCCAAGTTTAGTATTAAACAAAACTATTATAGTGGCTCAAAGAAAATAAACAAAAGGTAAAAAAACTAAAACAGGAAAATAAAAATGGGGCAACCCTCCACCTCGCTGGGCCTCGACCCAATTGGCCTCTGACCTAACCAGGCCCACCCCATCTTCCCCTCGGTCGTCTTCTCCTGTTCAAGACCGTGCCCGAACAGGAGCGCGTCCCCGTTGGACCAGCCTTTCCGGCGCCGCCCCGAGAGGATAAGGGCGACGCCTCGTGCTCCCCTTGTCTCCCCTCTCCCACTTGCCTCCCTCTCCCTTCCATGCTCCCGCCACCAGATTCCCTCGCCCTCTCCGTCTGCTCGTCACCTCTCCCCCTTGTTACCCACCGCCACCATGGCCTTCGTCGTGCACGCGCCCACTGAGCTCCCCTTGCCCTGGGACCGTGCATGACCGCTCTGTCATCATCCACTACATCGTCCTAGAGGAGCACATCGAGCAGGAGAGCCGCATGCCGCCGGATCGAGTCGATCCGCTCATCTGCTATCACTGGCGTCCATCGCCAAATCTGGCCGCCTCTGCCGCTCCTAGATTTCCAACGAGCCACCGTGCGTTCCTACGTAAGCCCCCCCCCCCCCAACTTTTCTCCTCTTCTATCACCGTCGATTTCGTCCTCTAGCCGCCTTCTCCATCTAGCCCGTGGCTGCACCATCGTGGAAGTCGATGCCGTCGACTGCTCCGGCCATCCCTACTTGTGCTGCGTGCAACGGAAGATGCACCTCGTCATGCTTGTCCGAAAGGAGGTCGCGACCGCCCATTTGGCCACCAGGACCGCCAGCCCGTGCATCGCCGCTGTCGTCGTGTGCTCGCCGTAGCCGTCGCCCGAGCTCTGCTCCCGAGCGCCATGCCTCGCTCTCTGGCCGCGCACTGGCGTCCCCGCGCGTGGAGATGCCCCCGCTGCACTCTATTGCTACTGCGGCTCCATGCCGCTGCTCTGCTGCTGCGTACTCTGCTACTAGTTGCGCCTCGCCTCTGCTGGCGCCGGCGCCTTCCCTTCGCCGCTTGCAGCGCCGCCGCTTAACCTCGTCGCCGCCCGCTCCCTACGCCAGGGCCGGGCCCCGTCCAGCGTGGCGTCGCCTCCCCGCCGGCTGCTCCTGTTGTTGGCCATGGCCGGCCATGGCCGAGCGGCCATGCGCGCGTGTGTGCGTGCGTTATGTGTGCGTGTGTTCTTTGTGTGTGCGTGTGTGTATTAGGTTAGCCTAGGATTAGATTAGTACTAAACTAGTCTATAGAAAATGACATGTGGGGCCTCCCCTTGTTTAGATTAAAGAAAATTAAATTAGAAATTGTTAAGACACTGACGTGTGGGACCCCCTGGGCCCCGTTGACCAGTCAACGGGTCAACGTTGACTGCTGACTGGGCAGTCAATGGAGCCCACTGATCAGCCTTTCAGGCCTTCTGGGTCCATCGCACTGTGCACCCAGCCCCTTTGTTATATATCTTTCAAATTAATTTAATTGAAATAAATCAAGAAAATGTTTAAAACTTTAGAAAATCATATGAAATAATTCGTAACTCGGATGAAAAAGTTTTCTACATGAAAGTTGCTCAGAAAGACGAGACGAATCTGCTTACGCAGCCCGTTCGTCCGTCACATGCCTCTAGCATGGTGAACCAGCAACCTTCCCCCTTCGGTCTGCCTGTTCGAAATGCCTAACTTCGGGAAAGCATTCCCGGAAGTTTTCCCCCTTCGCCGGTATCACATAGTACTGCGTTAGAACACCCCTAGCGTTGCTTATTCTCTTGTCATGCATAGTATTGCACTTGTTTGCTCTGTATTTATTGTTTCTTTCCCCTCCCTCCGACAGATAGACCCCGAGACCGCTGCTGATGTTGTCCCTGTGATCGACTACGTCGGTGACGACCCCTTCTTCCCTTTCAGCGGAGCTCCAGGCAAGCCCCCCCCCTTTGATCATCCCGATATCGCCCACTCCATTCTCTCATGCTTGCATTAGATTTTGCTAATGTTATTGTTTGCTCCTATTCTAATGCATAGCCTGCTTTTGTGACCTACTTATTGTTACCTACCTGCTTATCCTAAACTGCTTAGTATAGGTTGGTTAGTGATCCATCAGTGACCCCCACCTTGTTCTTGTTGCCCCTACTTCATTGAAGACCCGATCAATGGGGTCGAAGACCAGGCCCGACACCGCACATCACTTTCCCCTTAGTTGCTCGACACTACTGGGTTACTATCGAGTGCTGAGGGTGAGACCTCTACAACACTTCTGATGTTAACACTGTAGTGTAGCTATTCGGTCGTGGTCATCGAGGGTGATTCCGCCTTAACCACTTCCTGTACGACTTTGTCGTGCAACCCCTCAAGTGTGAACCTCGGGGGTGGTTCCTCTTACGTTCACCTTGATGATTACATCGAGTGGAATTCACCGGGGGTGATTCCTCGGGTTTTCCCTTGATGTTTGGACACACAGATACTTGGACTTTACCACTGTTTCTTGGAAAGACGGGTCGGCCTTGAGGGGTACCCGCGCGAGCTTAATTGCGAGTGATGTGGAGTCGGGTTGACCTGGAGGGTGCCCGCGAGATAATTATGAGGCGTGGCTGGACATTCTTAGCCCTTGCCGCAAGTCCTCGAGACGGGGCGACGGGGTCACATCTTTCGTGAGTCTCTGCTTGTTACCGCTCGTTCCTAATCCACTACAATTTGGATATTTGATCCGAGGGGCCTCTAGCCTGATAGCACTAACCATCACGTGGGCATAGTATGGGCGTTCTCCGTCGTATGCATCAGCCGAAGCTTAATAGACGTTAGCGGTGAGCGCGCAAGGCCGGGTAGGACTGGTAAGCACCGCCTTTTAAAGGAGGTAGCTAGGTTCCGCTCACCGTCACAGACGCAACGTGTGAGTTCTCGAGGAGATGGCCCATGACCCCTGGGGGCATAGGTTTAGTCCGGCGTGCTGACCTCTCTATTAAGTCTAGGTCGGGTTGCGGCATATTATTTGGCCGAGGCTGGGCATGACCCAGGAAAGTGTGTCCGACTGGAGTTAATCGAGCGTGGTGGGTAAGTTGGTGCACCCCTGCAGGGAAGAAAACATCTATCGATAGAATGTCCTACGGTAACGGACACTTGGAGTTGTATCCTGATCGATACAACTATAACTGGATACTTGTGATGAGAAATTGATTGTGATGATAACTGGATAGTATAGCTCTGGGATTGCTTTCTCGCAGGGAGTCGAGAAAGGATCTCTGGCCGAGGTTGATAATGTTGGAGATATGCCCTAGAGGCAATCATGTATGATGATATTTCCTTTGTGTTTATGAATAAAGATAGTCCTTGGACATTATCAGAGATGTGTATCAGCAAGTACGCGACTTGTTTGTGGGACTATGCATTGTATGATGACTGTCCTACAAGGTCCCTAGTCGAAAGGGCTGTGTGGACGCCTTGGCAAATGAATAGACTGGCATATGACACTGTCGTGGTCTTGGTCTCACGTGCCATGGAGCATTCTATGCTAACTGGATAATATTGACTTGGAAAGGTCTGGTCGGATTCGACGTAGTCGGATCCGAGTCGAGATAAGGTCCGAGTCGGACAGACCCAACTATGAGACGCAGCGATATGTCATCTATGAGTCTCTAGTACAACATACGTTCTATGTCCTAAGACCTGAGCTGACGCATGTACTCGGGATGGTGACAGACTTGCTTTGGGCCCACCAAATGCTACTCCATGACTGGGTAGTTACAAAGGTAGGTTTCGGGTTTGTCCAGTCCCATGTCATGAGACATGGTCGAGCAAGATGGGATTGCCCCTCCGATCGAGAGATATACTCTGGGCCCTCGTGTGATCCGACCGGGATAAGCATGGCCATGCGACAAGGATTATGAGATAATCTGGTTTGTGGTCGGTATCACTGGAACGAGAAAGAGGTCGGGCTAGCACAAGGATGACAGTCTCGCCTTGAGCCCGACAACATATATCGTGTGGCAAAGGGAACAGAAGTGTGACATGGTGTACAGGTTCACCTGACCAGCTTCATGGTCTGCTTGGTGGTTGGCATGCCTTGCTAGAGGCTGCTACCAACCGTGCAGGTCGGAGGTTATCCGAACTGTGACCAAGCCGACTTGAACCTAAGGGGTCGCGTGCTTAAGGGAAGGAACCTACGAGGTCGGTTCATAGGACACTGGTCGGATGTGATCCGGACTGGACTAGGAACGTGACCGGGTAGACTTTGGGCTTTAGGGTCCGTGCGAGGCCCAAGTGTTGAGCCTGCGACGGATGCCTATATAAAGTGGAGGTGCGGCACACTCATGCGGTTGATCGCTTCGGTGCTGCGACTAGGGTTTGCATGTGTTGCGGATACCACCTCCACTCGCCGCGAACTGTGTGATCGGACCTAGCAGTCCGCCGCACGGTGTTCCTCCTGCAGCCGCGGATACCATTAGAGGCGGTGCACTTGCGCCGCTCCGGCGAACTCGTACGTGGGATCAGACGACCGGCTGCTCGAGGAAGATCGAACGAGGAGGAGACGATCCACGCGGACGCGCTGCCCCAACTCTTCTTCCGCTGCACGGCCTTCGGCGTCTAGTGGTAACGAATCGTGATCCATCTCCGTAGCATGTTCTGGATGTTCTTCATGTAGGAAAATTTTAATTTGCGCCGACGCACCCTACCAGAGAATCCAACGGTGGTATCGAGCCTCTGCTATAGGATTTGGATTCAGATAGTATGCATATTAGATATGCGGAGGCGGCAGATGAGATCTGTTGTCCTTGAAGAGATCGGCTATGTGCACGGTTGATGTGAGCAACTGCACATGGGGATCGTTGAGGCTATGTTTACTGTAAATCGGGATCGATGAGGTCGTGACACAATCTACCCCTACCGGTCGGTTATCCGCCATCGGGGTTAACAGTGAAACGTAAACCCGAATCAGATTCGCGATGATCGATAAGATCGACCAGATCAGAGAATTCGGCATGATCGGAGTTCAGATGTGATCTGTGATTTCTGAAAACGTGTGTGTAGCGCCTTGTATTTCGTACACGATCACTCAAACCGGTAGAATGCGATTCTATGCATAACTTTGTTTTGCAGGTTTGATGTGAATAGTATGGCTCATGTGTATGTGATGCATAAGTGTAATTTATACGTGGCCTGCATGTCATGTTTGTCAGCCGGCAGGAGCCAAAGTGCTGTCATTATATTGTATAATGACTTGTGTGTCCACTTGTGACTCTATGTAAATTCATTACTAGTTGTAGTAGTTGGATAATAGAGATCAGGTTGGCGGCTTGGCGTCCCGGCGTGACAAACAAGATGGAGTTCGTAGATGGTCATCGGAGTCGGAACCGACCTGGAAGAACGTCCATGAAGGAGCCATACTATTTCACGATATGTGTTATATTTGTGATTGTTATGCTTCTTTGTTTCTATGCATGTTAGAATGATAGAATGATCCCTCATGAATATCAAGCGAATGCCATCCCCGATGTTGCACCTTCGCACGTCAAGTACGTCTAGTAGTGGGCTCATAAAATTGGGGTGCTGCTGGGTGTCCTTGAACTGAAGGGTTCATGTCGGACACGGACATGCACTGCGTCATGTTAACTTGACAAGGCTATCAAATCGGTTTTGGGCCTTGTGGCAAAGAAGGTTGGGAGTCGGGGTATGATATACCTTCCCGACCGACAGGAGTCGTATAGAGATACGATTAGCAAGGAGTTGCTTACCGGATAGGTATGTTGGCTAGCAGTGATGCTAAAGCTCACTAGTCGCATGCGCTAGTCGGATCTGAATCACCGAGAGTTTGCGGAGGATGCTGACTTCGGTGGGAGTATTTCCGTTTAGGCTAGAATTACTCTACATAAACACATTGCTTAGTGATTGCATACTTTACATTTGTAGATCAATGGCACCACCTGCTCAACCCAACTTTGCATTGGAATCAATTCTGGAAAAGGATAAACTGAATGGAACAAACTTTACCACCTGGTATAGAAATCTGAGAATTGTTCTCAAGCACGATAAAAAGGAACATGTTCTGGAGGATCCACTTCCAGAGGAACCTGCTGATAATGCTAGTGCCACAGCTAAGAATGCCTACCCAAAACTCGTTGATGAATCAACGAAGATCAGTTGTCTGATGCTGGCTTGTATGGAGCCCGATTTGCAACAACATTTCGAAAATGTTGAGGCTTACGATATGATCGGGAGTCTCAAGAGCATGTTTCGCATACGTGCTAGGACCGAAAGGTTCAACGTCTGGCGATCCTTGATGGATTGCAAGCTGAAGGAAGGTGATCCATCGAGCCCACATGTGATCAAGATGATCGGGTATGTGCAAGCTTTGGATTGTTTGGGCTTTCCGCTCTTGGATGAGCTGACTCTTGATGCTGTTACGGGTTCTCTTCCGCCCAGCTATGGGACGTTCATCTCGAACTATCATATGCATGGCATGGATAAGAAGCTCACTGAATTGCATGGGATGCTCAAGGTGGCAGAGCAGGATATTAAGAAAGGCACGCATCAAGTGTTGATGGTGCAGAAATCGGCTAAGTTCAAGAAGAGTTGGTCCAAGAAAAAGGCTAAGGAAAAGGGCACGGAGATGGTAACCTCTGCCGATTCGCCTAAGTCTGGACCGGACTTGAAGACCATTTGCTATCACTGCAAGGAGACCGGTCACTGGAAGAGGAACTATAGCAAGTGGCTTGCAGAGCATGGCAAGAAGGCCGGAAATGCTTCTTCAAGCAAAGGTACACTTGTTGCATATGTTATAGACATACACCTTGCTGACATACCTAGTAGCTCATGGGTATTTGATACCGGATCGGTTGTTCATATTTGCAACTCGATGCAAGGGCTAGTAAGAACTAGGCGTGTGGCACAAGGGGAGATTGACATCAGGGTCGGCAACAAAGCAAGAGTTGCTGTGTTGGAGGTCGGCACGATGCAGCTCCAGCTTCCTTCCGGATTCATTATGGAATTGAATAATTGTTATTACATTCCTGCACTTAGTCGGAACATTATTTCTGCCTCATGTTTGATGAGTCAAGGTTATGAATTCAATTTAAAGGACAATGGTTGTTCGATATTTTTGAATGGTATGTTCCACGGCTATGCAGCCATTGTTGATGGGCTATTTATATTGAATCTAGAACATGAACCGGTTTATAACGTGAATGTCAAGAGGCATAAGCCTAATGAGATAAATCCGACATACTTATGGCATTGCCGGCTTGGACACATTAGAATGAAACGCATGAAGAAGCTCCGTGATGATGGGCTCCTAACTTCGTCTGACTTCGGGTCGTTCGTGTAGCGACCCGACCCGAATGGATCAAGTCTCTGTGCTCAGGTGTCATCCTTGGATCAGTAATGCTGACACCAAACAGTACTTCGAAGGATTTATAGCAGAGTAGCAATCACACACTTATTACATCGTTGTCCAAAAGAGGACTTATTACAATAAATATGGCTTAAGGCCATCTAATGATGATAACAGCGGAAGACTTGGAAGATAAGTGAGTCCATCAACTCCAGCATCACCGAGTATAGAACCACGACCTAAACACCTTACTGTCGTTGCGAAAAAGTCTGCAACATGAACGTTGCAGCCCGAAAACGGGTCAAGACATGGAATATGCCGGCAATGTAACACATAGAGAGTAATGAAGGAATAAGCCTATACTACATGCATATATGGCTGGTGGTAAAGCTCTCTGATTCTGATTTTGCATAAAGCTAGTTTTTCCCTACGCAAAGGAATAAATTTGTTTAACTATCATGGTGGTTGTTAAACATTGAGAATGGTTGATGACATCCTCAATCCCAATTAAAGAGTCATTAAAAACCCAACAATATTAATTAGAGTAACATGTTGAGATTCACATGATATTCAAGTACTAGATACTCAAGATGTCCATAACCGGGGACACGGCTAATCATGATTAGTTTATACACTCTGCAGAGGTTTGCGCACTTTTCCCCACAAGACTCGATCGCCTCCGTTTGGTTCTCGTGACTACATGGTGTTTGAGAGACGGATGACCGAGACACGATCTTCGTAAGCACTAGCACCTTACATGTGGGTAGACCGTACCAACCTACATCCCCTACATCAGCTAGCCTACCCGTAAGAGTTCGCACAACTTAGTCAACTATGCGAGCCCATAATGGCTTGTGGCTGCACACGGAAGTTTCTAGTTTGAATAACCTTATGATCCCTTTGAGCCTGGGTGGCGGTCCGAAGAAATACAGGCAAGTCCTGATAGAAACCAGGTGCCTCAATCCACCCAGATGTGTGTTTAAGTTGCCACCTTAAATAAATCATAATTAACAATCTCACATCTGTCATGGATATCACTCACCCAAGCCACGTCTACTAGCATAGCATGGCATAATAAGCAAACGTAGAAGTAACTCCCAAGGTTTCATAAGTAAAACAGGTAATAGGTACTACCTCAATCTACTTCCCATCCCACAATTTAATTAGATCCTAATCATGCAAGTGTTTGAGGATTGATCTAATGCATAAAAAAACCGGGTAGTAGAAAAGGTATGATCAAGTGTTACTTGCCTTGCTGACGATCCGCAAAACCTAGAGATTCGAAATAACAAGCGGCGCACTCCGGGTGATCTATCGCAGACAAACAACAAGCATACAATAAGTACTCATCTAATGCACGGGTAAATCTCGAATAAAAGATCTAACCAGAAAGTTCAACTTAAGAACCCTGGTTGCAAAAAGAATCGACTCAAATAAAGCAACGAAAGTCAAACGTCGAAAGAAAACAACTCGGTTCTAGCAATTTGAAACTAGGTCAAATTTTACAGTAGCAAAACTTTGTTTAAGTTGATTAGTCGGAACGGCGGTTTCGAACGAAACTCGGTAGCTTGAATCACCTGATTCCGATAAACGAGCGAGAAAATAAAGTAAAACGAAGATTGGATCTGAAATCGAGATCGGAAAATAACGGATTAAATCCGATTAAAAGAAAAACGACGAACGGTTAAACGAACGGACGTTCGTTAACAGAAACTAACCGGTGAGCACGTTCGTTAAAACGAACGGATCGATGAACGTTCACTAATTAGCCAAACCGAAAAAAAATAAAACTGATCTAAGGTTCGAAAAAAAACCGAACAACGGAAAAGAAAAACCGGAACGGTTTTTATAAAAAAAACCGAACCGGGGAGGGTGGCGCGGCGGCTACCTCGCCGAGGTCTCCGGCGGGCGACGGGCTCCGGGCGGGACGGGCTCGGCGGGGGCGGGGCGGGCTTAAGCGGGGTCGGCCATGGCGGCCTGCAACCCGAGGCGGCACGGCGTCAGGCGGCTCGGGTGGCGGGCGACTTCGGGTGGCGGGATGAGCTGAGGCGAAGGCGGGAGGGGTGTCTGCCTTGGGAAGGGGCTGCCATGGGTCGTCGTCCCGAGCAGGACTCGGCGGCCCGGCTGAGTCTCCCAGGCGGGAGGCGAGGTGGGCCGTCATTTGGGCCTTGCCCGATGTGGCGCTGGACTATTTTTTTAAAACAAATATAACGTGCAGAAAAACAAATAAAATTATAATCTAATGAACTCCAAATTTAATAAAGTAAATTTTCCCCGACTCCTAAAAATGAGTCGAACAAAATGAACTTTAACACGGGGCCAAAATGCAATTTTTTTTAAAATACGCATTTTCCCTAAGGCAAATAAAAGTGACAAACTCCAAAATAAAAAATCTTCTTTGATTTTTTTATTAAACCTTCATTATTTCTTTATTTTGGGAAAGTCATTTTATTCCCTCTCTCATATTTTGATAGTAGAAATATTTGAAGATAAAATAAATAAAATTAAATGATCCTATTTTCAAAATTTGACAAAAGTCAAATATGAAAATAATGAAATCTCCAACTCTCTCCGAGGGTCCTTGAGTTTCGTGAAATTTCTAGGATCAGCAAAATGCAAGAAAATATGATATGCATAATGACTTAATGTATAACATTCCAAATTGAAAATTTGGGATGTTACAAACCTACCCCCCTTAAGATGAATCTCGCCCTCAAGATTCGGGTTGGCTAGAAAATAGGTGAGGGTGATCCTTGAGCAAATCCTCTTCTCTTTCCCAGGTGACTTCATCTTCAGTGTGGTGGCTCCACTGAACCTTGCAAAACTTGATGACCTTGCTGCGAGTAACTCTGCTGGCAAAATCGAGAATCTTGACTGGTTTCTCCTCATATGTTAAATCATCCTTCAACTGAATTGCTTCAAGTGGCACTGTATTTCTTAACGGTACTTCCGCCATCTCGGCGTGACATCTCTTCAGCTAAGAAACATGGAATACATCATGAACTCCTGACAGTCCCTCTGGCAATTCCAGCTTATAAGCAACTTCTCCCATGCGTTGCAAAATCCTATATGGTCCAACGAAACGTGGCGCTAATTTTCCTTTAACTCCAAAACTCTTAACTCCTCGAAGCGGGGATACTCTAACATAAACTCTATCTCCAACTTCATATTCTATCGCCTTGCGTTTTGAATCCGCATAGCTTTTCTGTCTGGACTGGGCTACCTTGAGCCTATCGCGAATCAACTTAACCTTCTGTTCAGACTCCTTAATCAAATCTGGTCCAAACAAGCGTGATCGCCGACTTTGTCCCATGATAACGGTGTCTGGACCTCCTTCCGTACAAAGCCTCGAAGGTGCCATCTTCAAGCTGGTTTGTTAACTGTTGTTATAAGAAAACTACGCATCTGACAAGTTATCATCCCAACTAGATCCATAATCTAGTGCACAAGCTCTCGACATATCCTCCAAAATCTGATTGACTCTCTCGATTACCGTCCACCGATGCGTGGGTGGAAAGGTGTCTTGAATTCCAGCCTGGTTCCCAATGTTTCGTGCAACTGATTCCAAAACTTTGAGGTAAATTGGGTTCCTCTATCTGATACGATACTCCTCGTAACTCCTTGTAAACACACAATTCTGGTCATGTATATCTTTGCCAACTTAGCACTGCTATAGGTGGTCTTGACTGGAATGAAATGAGCTACCTTCGTCAAGCGGTCGACTATAACCCAAATCGAGTCATATCATGAACGAGTCCTTGGCAAACCTGTGATGAAATCCATGCCTAGTTTATCCCACTTCCATTCGGGTATTGGCAATGGTTGCAACAATCCCGCTGGCTTCTGATGCTCTGCCTTCACTCTCTGACATACATCGCAAACTCCTACATACTCTGCGATATCCTTCTTCATTCCGGTCCACCAGAACGTTTCCTTCAAATCTAAATACATCTTGGTATTTCCTGGGTGAATCGAATATGGTGAATCATGTGCTTCTTGCAAAATCAACTTTCTGATATCCGGGTCATTTGGCACATAAACACGGTCCTCAAACCATAGGGTATCGTGCTCATCCTCACGAAATCCCTTAGCTTTTCCTTCGCTCATTCTCTCCTTTATAGAGGCAACTTCCTTATCTGCCTTTTGAGCTTCTCTGATTTTGTCCATCAACGTAGATTGAATCTCTGATGCTGCTACATAGCCTCTCGGAACTATTTCCAAACATAGCTCTCGAAGGTCCTCGGCTAACTCCTTGGGTATTCCTCCCATCATTGGGGTATTGACGTGGCTCTTACGACTCAATGCGTCTGCTACAACGTTAGCCTTTCCGGGGTGATAATGCAATCTCATATCATAATCCTTGATAAGCTCCAACCATCTCCTCTGTTCGAGATTTAATTCCTTCTGCGTGAAGATGTACTTCAAACTCTTGTGATCCGTGGTACACCTCACAATGATTTCCAATGAGAAAATGTCTCGATGTCTTCAATGCATGCACAACGGCTGCTAACTCCAAATCATGTGTGGCATAATTCAACTCATGAGGCTTAAGCTGTCGTGAAGCATATGAAACAACTCTTCCTTCCCGCATAAGCATCGCTTTGCTCCAAGTCCTCGGCGTGAAGCGCCGCAATACACCTCATAATCCTTGGTACGATCCGGCAAAATTAACACCGGTGAGGTAACCAATCTTTTCTTCAACTCCTGAAAACTTGCCTCGCAGTCCTCGATCCATATGAACTTGGTATCCTTCTTCAACAATTCTGTCATAGGCTTTGCAATCCTTGAGAAATTCTCAATGAATCTTCGGTAGTATCCTGCGAGTCCAAGGAAACTCGGATCTCTCCAAGCTGTCGTTGGTGCTTCCCATTTGGTTACGGTCTCAACCTTTGTGGGGTCAACTGCTATCCCTTCTCCGGATATAACATGTCCAAGAAATCCAACTTCCTTTAGCCAAAACTCACATTTCTTTGAACTTGGCATATAATCGATGTTCCCTTAGTTTCTCCAAAACCAATCGCAAATGTTCCTTATGTTCCTCTTCATTCTTCGAGAAAATCAAAATATCATCTATGAACACCACGACGAACTTATCCAAAAACTCCATAAACACTTTGTTCATCAGGTTCATGAAATAAGCAGGCACGTTAGTCAGTCCAAATGACATAACGCTATATTCATACAGTCCATATCTCGTGGTAAATGTTGTCTTAGGTATGTCCTTCTCTAGAATCTTTAACTGATGGTACCCTGATCGCAAATCGATTTTGGAAAACACTTTAGCTCCTTGCAAACGATCAAACAGATCTTTTATCATTGGTAGTGGGTACTTGTTCTTGATTGTTACTGCATTCAATCCACGATAATCTACAACCATCCTTAACGATCCATCCTTCTTCTCCACTAACAAGACGGGTGATCCCCAAAGGCGAAGAACTTGGGCGTATAAAACCTTTATCCAATAGCTCCTTTATACGCTTCTTGATTTCCGCCAAATCTCGGGCGGGCATCCTGTATATGGTCGCCGATATTGGGCCTGTTCCGCAACAGCTCAATCAAAACTCAATGTCTCTATCCGGTGGCATTCCTGGCAATTCCTCAGGAAATACTTCAGGGAAATCCTTCACCACTGGTACTTCTTCCTGCACAACTCCTAATAAGGAATTTACTCGTGCTCTCCTCGGCTCATGCCGTGATACATACTTGATTTTCCTCCCTTCTAGGGTGGTAAGCAAAATTGACTTAGTGGCGCAATCTATGTTCCCTCCATACTTTGATAACCAACCCATGCCTAATATCACATCCAATCCTTGTGATTCCAGAACTATTAGGTCCGAGGGAAAAACATAGTGTCCAATCCTTAATGGCAGTCGATCACACCATATACTAGCCATGTATTCTGCTCGATTGAGGTTACTAGCATGGGTGACCTAAGGGCTTGGGTTGGTAATTTGTACTTATCCACAAATTCCCTTGATATGTATGAATGCGATGCAATCGGTATCGAAAAAGAACAACCGCAGTAAATGACTTAACCAAAAACTTACCGATTCATCGCATCGGGCTGATCTTCAACCTCCTCCACATCAATGTGGTTCACCTGTCCCTTGTTGAAAGGGTTTGGCTTCTTTCCAGAGTTTCCATTGCCATTTCCATTCTGGCCTTCTGGACATTCGTTTGGGTAATGCCCAGTCTTGCGGCACTTAAAGCAAGTTACGTGGCTCAGGTCTACCTTGGTTGGTGTTGACGGGTTGGTGCGGTTCTGTCCATTGCTTCCTCCATTCCCATTCTTGGTGCTATTATGGTTGTGCGAATTACCTCCTCCATGGGTATGCTGAAACTGAACTCCCTGTTTAGGGGTATAACGGGCTTCATTGGGCTCGAGTTATACTTCCCTGCCCATACTTCCTCTTACGATTCTCAATTTGCTGCTGCTTTCCTTCAATCATGAGGGCACGGTCTACCAACTCCTGGTAGTTATTGAAACTTGCTACCATCAACTGCATGCTTAACTCATCATTCAGTCCTTCCAGAAACTTCTCCTGCTTAGTCATGCATCTGTAGCAATGTCATCCAGGGCATAACGTGCTAACTTACTAAAATCATCCACATACCGGCAAATCCTTCCTCCTTAGCGTAAGTTGCGAAACTCACGTTTCTTCATGGCCTGACTCCTGCTTTGAGACATGGGCGGTCGGAAAGCTTGCTGAAACTGATCCCATGTGGCGGTGTCTCTTGGGTAAGTGGCTGTAAAATTCTCCCACCATGCTGCTGCGGGTCCTTCAAGTTGGTGTGCAGCAAACTTCACCTTCTCTCCATCTGTACATCCTGCAGTGGTTAACTCCCTCCCTACCTTACGGAGCCAATCATCTGCTACTATCGGCTCGGTGCTACTGGAAAACACCGGCGGGTTCAGCCTTAAGAAACGTGTCAAGTGATCCGCAGGTGGTGGTGGTGGCGGTGGGTTGTTGTTGTTGTTGTTGCCTTGATTCTGTACCAATGTTTGGATCAAAGTGTTCTGCTCCTGAATTAACTGGGTGATCTCTGGCGGGAAAACAAATCCGGGGTCGCATCTCGGAGGCATCTGATGGCTTTTTAGAAAAGACGAGAAATTAAGAATAGAGTGGGGTCTAAGGAGAAACACTACCCAAATGTATATGAGCAAATGCACACAAAATCACTTCATTCAATTCAAACAAAGGGCTTACAACGATCTAACTATCGCAAAAGTGCATGAACTAAAATGTTGCATGGAGGTAATACTACTAATATGTGGGGGTCATCTATTAATTTGAACCGGTGGAAGATTCCATGATGTCTGCTCCAGCTTCATCTTCAAAGTCGGGTTCACTTGGATCCGAATCGGTGTCGTCGATGATGATGTAGTCGCTTGGACAGTCGACGTACTTGTCTTCATTCTTGAGCGCCAATTTCTTCTTGAGGTCTTCAATCTCATACTTCAGATCGTTATTGTGCCTTGCTAAAGCTACGATCTCGTCCATGTAGTCCTTACGTGTAGACTTCAATTCTCCTTCAAGTTTGATGATCCTTCCCTTCGCATTCTTCAACTCTATCATATCATTGTGCATCTGGTTCTCCTGGCGTCGAATGTGCTGGTTTAACTCCTGGATGAAAGCTGCAATGGATCTATCCTTCTTGGTGCTGACTATCTCCCATTGTTCATCTCGGCGCCCACAAATCTGATAGATGGTGTCCTTGAGGTCTTCTTGATAAACTTCTCCAATGCGTCCCATGGTGATATGAGCTGCCATGCTCTTTCCCAGACTCTAGGTTGGTGCACTGAAAACACTATCTATAGGCTTGGTGATTGGGGCGAACGTCCTTCCCGAACGTGAGCTTGAATCTTCCAGCTCCTCTTGAGCAGAGTGGCGTTGAAAGTCCGGTGAAGCTTGGTAGTCCAATGTTCGGTACTTGGTGACTTCCTTCAAGTGAAATCCAAAAGGTGTGCCTTCATCCGGTTGGGTGTACTTGATCTTGGCGTCCTTCATCCTAAAAGAGTAGAAAAGATGAGGAGTTAGAAAATGAGAAGAGAGTAGTGATCTATGGCTTTAACTTAGTGGTCGTGTCCTCACGGTCAACGTGTGCTCGATACCATCTCTGTGGCGACCCGACCGAATGGATCAAGTCTACGTGCTCGGTGTCATCCTGGATCAAGTAATCTTGACACCACGATTACTTGAAGGATTTATAGCAGAGTAGCAATCACACACTTATTACATCATTGTCCAAAAGAGTATTTATTACAATAAATATGGCATAAGGCCATCTAATGATGATAACAGCGGAAGACTAGGAAGATAAGTGAGTCCATCAACTCCAACGGCATCACTGAGTATAGAACCACGACCTAAACACCTTACTGTCGTTGTGCGAAAAGTACGCAACATGAACGTTGCAGCCCGAAACGGGTCAAGACATGGAATATGCTGGCAATGTAACACATAGAGAGCAATGAAGCAATAAGCCTATACTACATGCATATATGGCTGGTGGTAAAGCTCTACGATTACAGTTTTGCATAAAGCTAGTTTTTCCCTACTGCAAAGGAATAAATTTGTTTAACTATCATGATGGTTGTTAAACATTGAGAATGGTTGATGACATCCTCAATCCCAATTAAAGTACTCATTAAAAACCCAACAATATTAATTAGAGTAACATGTTGAGATTCACATGATATTCAAGTACTAGATACTCAAGATGTCCATAACCGGGGACACGGCTAATCATGATTAGTTTATACACTCTGCAGAGGTTTGCACTTTTCCCCACAAGACTCGATCGCCTCCGTTTGGTTCTCGCACTACATGGTGTTTGAGAGGCGGATGACCGAGACACGATCTTCGAAGCACTAGCACCTTACATGTGGGTAGACCGTACCAACCTACATCCCCTACATCAGCTAGCCTACCCGTAAGAGTTCGCACAACTTAGTCAACTATGCCAGAGCCCATAATGGCTTGTGGCTACACACGGAAGTTTCTAGTTTGAATAACCTTATGATCCCTTTGAGCCTGGGTGGCGGTCCGAAGAAATACAGGCAAGTCCTGATAGAAACCAGGTGCCTCAATCTACCCAGATGTGGGTTTAAGTTGCCACCTTAAATAAACCATTAATTAACAATCTCACATCTGTCATGGATATCACTCATCCAATCCACGTCTACTAGCATAGCATGGCATAATAAGCAAACGTAGAAGTAACTCCCAAGGTTTCATAAGTAAAACAGGTAATAGGTACTACCTCAATCTACTTCCCATCCCACAATTTAATTAGATCCTAATCATGCAAGTGTTTGAGGATTGATCTAATGCATAAAAAAACCGGGTAGTAGAAAAGGTATGATCAAGTGTTACTTGCCTTGCTGATGATCCGCGAAACCTAGAGATTCGAAATAACAGGCGGCGCACTCCGGGTGATCTATCGCAGACAAACAACAAGCATACAATAAGTACTCATCTAATGCACGGTTAAATCTCGAATAAAAGATCTAACCAGAAAGTTCAACTTAAGAACCCTGGTTGCAAAAAGAATCGACTCAAATAAAGCAACGAAAGTCAAACGTCGAAAGAAAACAACTCGGTTCTAGCAATTTGAAACTAGGTCAAATTTTACAGTAGCAAAACTTTGTTTAAGTTGATTAGTCGGAACGGCGGTTTCAAAACGAAACTCCAGGCGCTTGAATCACCTGATTCCGATAAACGAGCGGGAAAATAAACTAAAACGAAGATTCGATCTGAAATCGAGATCAGAAAATAACGGATTAAATCCGATTAAAAGAAAAACGACGAACGGTTAAACGAACGGACGTTCGTTAACAGAAACTAACCGGTGAACACGTTCGTTAAAACGAACGGATCGGTGAACGTTCACTAATTAGCTAAACCGAAAAAAATAAAACCGATCTAGGGTTCGAAAAAAAAACCGAACAACGGAAAAGAAAAACCGGAACGGTTTTTATAAAAAAAAACGAACCGGGGAGGGTGGCGCGGCGGCTACCTCGCCGAGGTCTCCGGCGGGCGGACGGGCTCGGGTCGGGCGGGCGGCAGGGCTTGGCGGTCGTGGCGGGCGGGCGGCGGCGCAAGACGGCCAGCGACGGCGGCGGCGTCAGGCGGCTGGTGGCGGCGGGCGACTGGGTGGCGGCGGGATGAGGTGAGGGGCGGCGGGCGGCGGGTTTTAAGGAGGGAGGGGGTCTGCCTTGGGAAGGGTCGCGGCGGCGGGCGCTGCCCCGAGCGGGACTCGGCGGGCGGGCGGCGGTCGCTAGGTCTCCCAGGCGGAGGCGGCGGCGGGTGGGCCGTCAGTTTGGGCCTTAACCCGATCGGCGCATGTGCGGACTATTTTTTTTAAAACAAATATAACGTGCAGAAAAACAAATAAAAATATAATCTAATGAACTCCAAATTTAATAAAGTAAATTTTCCCCGACTCCTAAAAATGAGTCGAACAAAATGAACTTTAACACGGGGCCAAAATGCAATTTTTTTTAAAATACGCATTTTTCCCTAAGGCAAATAAAAGTGACAAACTCCAAAATAAAAATCTTATTTGATTTTTTTATTAAACCTTCATTATTTCTTTATTTTGGGAAAGTCATTTTATTCCCTCTCTCATATTTTGATAGTAGAAATATTTGAAGATAAAATAAATAAAATCAAATGATCCTATTTTCAAAATTTGAGAAAACTCAAATATGAAAATAATGAAATCTCCAACTCTCTCCGAGGGTCCTTGAGTTGCGTGAAATTTCTAGGATCAGCAAAATGCAAGAAAATATGATAGGCATAATGACTTAATGTATAACATTCCAAATTGAAAATTTGGGATGTTACAGTTCGAGACATGTGAATCATGCTTGCTCGGCAAGATGACTAAGTCTCCTTTCGCAAAGAGTTGCGAGAGGGCGTCCGAGCTGTTGGAGCTTATACACAGTGATGTGTGTGGTCCAATGAGCACAACTGCCAGAGGTGGCTATCAGCACTTCGTGACTTTTACTGACTTGAGTAGATATGGATATATCTATTTGATGAGGCACAAGTCGGAGACTTTTGAAAAGTTCAAAGAGTTTCAGAACAAGGTTGAGAATCAGCTCGGCAACACTATAAAGCTTCTGCGATCTGATCGTGGAGGTGAGTACATGAGCCAGGAGTTTGATGATCATCTGAAAAGTTGAGGTATAGTACCTCAGCTCACACCTCCAGGTACGCCACAGAGAAACGGCGTGTCGGAGCGGAGGAATAGGACCTTGTTGGACATGGTCTGGTCTATGATGAGCAAATTGGATTTACCCTTGTCATTTTGGGGATACGCTCTAGAAACTACAGCTTTCACACTTAATAGGGTACCATCAAAATCCGTAGACAAGACACCACATGAGATGTGGACTAGGAAGAGTCCCAGTTTGTCTTTTCTAAAGATTTGGGGTTGTGAAGCATTTGTCAAGTGACTTATGTCAGACAAGCTTACCCCCAAGTCGGATAAATGCATATTCTTGGGATATCCGAGGGAAACCTTGGGATATAGCTTCTACAACCATGAGGAGAACAAAGTGTTTGTTGCTCGGAACAGGGTTTTCCTTGAGAAAGAGTTTCTCAGCCGGGAGGCCAGTGGGAGGACGGTACGACTCGAAGAAGTTCGAGGACCACTCGGGGATGGCTCGGCTGGTGATGAGATCATACCGGAGTCAGTCAAGGAACCTGTAGTGAAAGCGGCACCGGAACCATGGAGGTCGAAAAGATTGCGCAGAGTGCGTGATGTATTGTTGCTAGAAAGCGGCAGGCGGCCACTTATGCGAGGCGATGGTGAGCCCAGATTCGAGGCATGGTGGAGGCCATGAGATTCGAGTTAAAGTCCATGGATGAGAATCAAGTGCAGGACTTGGTTGATCCGCCACCGGCGAATCGCCATTGGTTACAAATGGGTCTTTAAGAACAAAACCGATGTGGATGGGAATGTTCAGATCCACAAAGCTTGGCTTGTCGCTAAAGGTTATGGACAAGTTCGAGGAATTGACTACGACGAGACTTACTCGCCGGTAGCGATGCTGAAGTCGGTGAGGATCATACTAGCTATAGCTGCATATTTCGATTACGAGATATGGCAGATGGATGTCAAAACGGCTTTCCTTCATGGAAATTTAACCGAGGACGTGTATATGATACAGCCCGAGGGTTTTGTCGATCCGACTATCACTAGTAAGGTATGCAAGCTCAAGAGATCCATTTATGGGTTGAAGGAAGCATCTCGGAGTTGGAACATTCGTTTTGATGAGGTCGTCACTGGTCTCGGTTTCATCAAAAGCGAAGAGGACTCTTGTTTATACAAGAAGTTAAGTGGGAGCTCGATAGTGTTTTTCAATCTTGTATGTGGATGACATATTGTTGATCGGGGACAATGTTTCGATGCTAAACTCGGTCAAGGAGGCATTGAATGGCAAGTTTTTGATGAAAGACCTTGGTGAGGCAGTATATATTTTAGGCATTAAGATCTATAGAGATAGATCGAGGAGGCTGCTCGGCTTAAGCAAGAGCACGCACATAGATAAAGTGTTGAAGCGGTTCAACATGAGTGAGGCGAAGAAAGGGTTCTTGCCACTCTCACATGGTATAAGGCTAAGCGAGACTCAGAGTCCTTCGACATCTGATGAGCGAAGCAGGATGAGTAGGATTCCGTATGCCTCGGCAATCAGATCCATCATAGCTGACTGGCTTGTAGCAAAACCACAGCCAGCAAGGCAGGCCCCTCCGAGGCCAAAAAAAGCACCGGCAAGCTCTGGCGCAATAGATAGAAACGCCAAAGCAATGGCGATAACACCGATGACACTACAGTTCACGCTGGATTCAGTGGCTCCAAGTCCGGCCAGCAGAAGAATCCCTACAAAAGGAACACCGAGGGACCATCCAGCTTGGACCGCATACTCGACCGTCCGTGCCAGATACATGGCACCCCAGACAAACAAGCCAATCATACCAACAAAGATTGTTGGGTTTTTAAACAGACCGACAAGTTAGGCCGAGAACAAGGAAAAGGGATCACAAAGTGAGGACAACGAGGAAGAGCCCCGGCAGCCGAACACTGGGGGACAGAAGAAATTTCCCCCTCAAGTTAAAACGGTGAACATGATATACGCTACACACATCCTCAAAAGGGAGCGCTAGTGCGCACTCAGGGACGTCTACGCGGTAGAGCCAGTCGCCCCAAAATTCAATCCGTGGTCGTCATTCCCGACCACCTTCGATCATCGAGACCATCCAACTAGTATCCGCCATGGCGGCTCGGCCACACAAGTTATTGACCCAATCATTAACGGATTTCACCTAACACGTGTCCTAATAGACGGTGGCAGCATCCTTAACCTGCTCTATCAGGATACAGTGTGCAAGATGGGCATTAATCCCTCATGAATCAAACCCACAAAGACTACCTTTAAAGGAGTCATACCAGGCGTAGAGGCCCGTTGTACGGGCTCAATCACGCTGGAAGTGGTCTTCGGTTCCCCGGACAACTTCCGAAGCGAAGAGCTAATCTTCGATATCGTCCCCTTCCGCAGCGGCTACCACGCACTGCTCGGACGAACCGCGTTTGCTAGATTCAACGCGGTGCCACACTACGCTTATCTCAAGCTCAAGATGCCCGGTCCACGTGGCGTCATAACAGTCAATGGAAACACCGAACGCTCCCTCCGTATAGAGGAGCACACAACCGCCCTAGCAGCAGAACTATAATCCGGCTGTCGAGCCCCTGGACACTACCAAGACGGTCCGGACCACACTGCAACAGGACAGCTCGGCTCGTCAAGAGCTCGATTAGCAATACGGCCTCCGTCCCAGTCCCGATGAGGTAGCAGCATTCGCACCACGCGTATATAATTACGCACTCAAAATCCCATGGGCATCGGCGGCGGCACAACTAGCTTGTAGTCCATAGTTCGGCTACACCGATCCCGGACACACTTTTATCTTTACTATTTCCTTTTTTAGGTCTCTTTTATACAGGCCTCCTTCAATGGCACGATTCATCGGTCTGCTAAGGGACAAGTACACCAGAATGGCACAGAGCACAGGCATATATCGGAAGCCCTAGAGGACAATCCAACGATCACTTTACCTGTTTTTCAGTACCCAAATGTAGCTCTCCTTTGGTTATGGCATGTTAAATAGCCGGTTGCTTCTCGCACTATTTGTATAAATGCGCTTTGACACATTAACCCAACTATAATGGAAACAGTTCACGGCCCAAATCAAGGGGCCCCAGATACTACCTCTGCTCTCTTTCTATTTTCCTTTGCCATTAATTACTTATATTCTCGCACCCGTGCACTTTGGTACTTTCATATTCGCTAGGGGCTCCCCATCGCCCCGTAATACGGCAACAAAGTCCGAACACTTCTTACAGATAAGTTCGGCACCTTGAATTTAGCATTATATGCATTGGCTCTGAATCATGCCTTCGGTCAATAGTTGGGTTGCCCGGCTCCTGTGCTTGCTATCCTACGTTCCGCTACATCGGCTAGGGTAGTAAAGGGAGAACTATTGCGATTGTGCCCTGGTCTAAACCGGATGAGCACCTCAGTAGAGAAAGCCGAAAACTGACTGTCATGATGCGGCGAGAGCCGGTCAGCTGTTCGCAAGTCACAAATCGTTGGAGATTTTTTCCGCATTCCGCGAAGGGTCGGTACTTCCCGTTCAGACGCTGACAACACTCTGGTTCGTATACCAAGGGGCTGCGCCCATGTTTTATTATAAAACTCCTATGGCTAAGTGAAGGCGTTTAAGCCGCATAGTTTTATTGCCTGGTTCGTTGCGCTAAACAACTCCTTCAGGGACCATATAATTGGATAAAGATTGTTTAGATTCCATCCCGAACACCTCTGTACTACCTACGTGAGGGAAGAAGCCGACGACTGGCCAACCCTCAGATTCCATACAACACGACCGCACAGGAGGAAACAATTAAAACATAACAAACATTATATTACAAACCGGCTTTGTTTTTATACAAAGCAAGGACAAAACACGAGTGTATTTATTTGAAAACAATGTCCTGCCCGCACTACGCTGCTGCAAGTCGAGACCCTTCTAGGACATCCGCAAAATATCGCTCGGGTGTGCGGTGCTCCTTGCCCTCTGGTGGCCCCCTGGCCACCTCGACGGCGTCCATCTTTGCCCACCACATCTTGCAACGGGAGAAGGCCATGCGGGCACCTTCGATGCAGACTGATCGCTTGATGATGTCTAGCCACGGACAGGCTTCCACCACTCACTTCACGAGGCCAAAATAGCTGCTAGGTATAGCTTCGGCTGGCCACAGCCGGATTATTAAATCCTTCATGGCCAGTTCGGCACCCTGTGCAGCTCGACCAACCGTTTGAGTTGGTCGGCAAAGGGCACCGGATGTTCTGGCACATCATACTGCGACCAGAACAGCTTCTCTGTGGAATTCCCTTCTCTGGCTCGGAAGAACTCCGCAGCATCGGACACGCTGCATGGTAGATCCGCAAACGCCCCTGGGCAACTCTGAATCCGGGTTAGTAAAAGGTACTTCCTCTCCGCATACTTGTTTTGCATGTTAAAAGCCTTACCCGCTGAGACCTTCTCGGCCTCCTGCATCTCCTGGAGAGCGTCCCGGGCCTCATTCCGTGCAGTCTCTGTGCTCTGACGAGCCTTGGTAAGTTTGGTCTCTTGAACTGACGTCTCGCGCTCCAAGGCTTCACACTTCTTCACCGCTTCCTGGAGCTCCTGCTGGACCTCGCTGACCCGGGCCTTGAGCTTCTTATGGGCGGCTTGCTGCTGGACAGCCTTCCCCTCGGCGTCGACTAGGGCATTTTTAAGGGCCTCGACCTTGGTCGCCGCCCCTACACATATTATGACACTCCGGTCAACACTCACCGCTTATTTTTTCCGAATACATAGCAAGTCGTCACACACCTTACTTCTCCTGGAGATGAATCTTCACCTCGCTGAGCTCGGTCTCGGCCCACTCCAACCTCTGCTTCAGTTCAGAGACTTCGACAGCATGCGAGGTCGCGGCCAACAGCGATGCCTGCTCATTCATACACATCAAGTTAGTCTCCTACAAAGGGTTGATCCCCTGTCCGGCCTTTCTTTCCGAATACCGGACAGTGTCTCAGGGGCTACTGTCAGCACGGGGTGTTCTCTTTCTACGTGACTTACCTTAAAACCTGTCAACAAATTATTGCAGGCCTCATTTAGTCCGCTCTTGACGGACTGAACCTTCTTGATCATCGTACTCATAAGGACATAGTGCTCGTCCACAATCAAGGCGCCTCGTAGCGCCTCCATCAGGTCATCTGGTGCCCCTGGTTGGACAGGGGCCATCGGTGGAATTGGTGCACCCCCCTCCTTCGAAGGAAGGCATGCGTCGAATTACGGGGCCGTATCAGTCCCCGGAATCGTATTTGGCTGAGGGCCGAACTGAATACGTCCCTCCTTGCCAGTCTCCATGGGGATCTGCTCCCCCATGTGTCCGGCAGTGGAGGTCTCGCCATGCGGCGCCTCCTGGACAACGTCCTGGGCCCCTCCCCGACTTGGATCGGTCCTCCGAGACAACACTTCGGTGTCGTCCTTGGCCTCGGGGGAATAAGCGGGCGGCAGCGACATGCTGGCCATTTCCTCCGGATCCAACGAACCGCCAGATGAGGATCGCTGGATGCTGTCACGGTCCGGACTGCAATAGCACAATTAACCACGTCAAAACAGTAAAAAGGAGAGGTCGGGTACACTTGTATACGTGAGTCATAGTACTTACGATGCGGCCCGAGGCTTAGTGCGGAGGCATCGCTCCAGACTGCTGTCAACGTCCCACGCGGTGTTGACCGCAAGGGCGCCCTTCCCTTCTTGGGCATTCCCGCCTCCAGATTCATGGAGGCCCCCCTTTTCTTCTTTCCCTCCTCAGGGGGAGGGTTCTTCTCCTCCTCCTCCTCCTCTTCCTCATCATTGTCCTCAGGGACGGAGGAATGGGCGTCTTCGTCTTCGGACGTCACGTCCGATGAGCCCTTGCGACGGGGGCCACTTTTGGCCCCCTTGGCCTTCTTCTCCGGCACCTTATATGGTGCCGGCACCAGCATCTTCGCTAGACGCGGGATGACTGGTTCCTCGGGCAGCGGAGCCGGACACTGGATCCGCTTCGCCCTCTCCATCCAATCCTGAAAAAGCAATGATAAAAGCTCAGACATCATCCTCGAAACACTAGTAGAAAAACCCCCATTCATCCCAGTTGGTAAGGGCCTTCTGTCCCGGTTTTTGAACCGGGACTAAAGGGTCGTTACTAATGCCCTAGCCCTTTAGTCCCGGTTCTTACACGAACCGGGACAGATGGACCTCCATGTGGCCGGTGCTCCGAGCCCAGTAGAGGAGCCTTTGGTCCCGGTTGGTGGCACCAACCGGGACCAAAAGGCATCCACGCCACAAGATTTCAGTGGCTGGGGTTTTTGTTTTTTAAGGGGGGTGGGGGT
The DNA here is from genome assembly GCA_021605145.1 of Aegilops bicornis. Classification (NCBI taxonomy): domain Eukaryota; kingdom Viridiplantae; phylum Streptophyta; class Magnoliopsida; order Poales; family Poaceae; genus Aegilops; species Aegilops bicornis. Next base: position 467,690,242 of record CM038675.1, on the reverse strand, counting down.
TTTGGGGGGTTAATTTAGGTGTTTCATATATTGTGTTAGCTAGCTAATTAATAGAGAGAAGTGTCCTCTCTTATGTCCGTGCTTGGTCGACGCTACATACTATACATAGAGAGGCCCTCGACACGCTAGCTAGTAAGAAAATGAAGGAAACCATTAAGCATGAAGTTCGTCATGCATACCGAGAGAAGTGATCGACCTCTCCTTCTCCGAGATTGGTCGAACAACAAGTTTTTGTATTATCTATCCGACGCTACTGGCTACATATATATACAATATGTAAGATCTCTTACAATCCCCTAGCATTTGAAATCAACTTCCACATGGTATTCTCCGGCTTTATTGATGATGTGGTCAAGAAAGAATGTCGCCAATTCCTCTTGAATCTCTTTCATGCGATCTTGTGGTAGGAGTTCATTCCGCATCTGCCACGTCTAATTTGAAGAAGGGGGTTAATACATATATATGAATGAAACTCAACAGAAATGATGGTGTAATAAAATGAAATTGTGAATATTATTGCTTACGCACTTCATAATGTCTTTTAGAGTAGCCCCACTTATTTTTCAAAGTCGCGTTGTAGATGAACTCGCACACGTAGTATCAACAGTAATCATTCCCTTGTTCCTGCCACAAGCACTTTACGAGAAATAGAGGTCAATCAAACTGATAATGAAGCATTATAAATGGCATTGATGAAAGTATAGCTATAGAATCAACGGGAGATGCGCGCAACTAGCTAGCTAGTAGTACTTACTTTTGGGTATGTATATCGCAACTCATTCGGCAGTCCCGGAGCTTCTGCGGTGAACTGTTTCCAAACTCTGCAAGACAAAGAAAATAATTATTATTACTTGAGATATCAGGAAATGAACAAAAAGTTGTCGATATGGTGCGATAATGATCGATTGAACTTACTTGTTGTGGATTTTAGTCATGTCCGCATAGGTTTGGGGATCTTTTCGTCTCGAGTCTAAGACGGTTACTAGTCCCCGCTCAAGCTTAATCTCCAGAAGAACATAGTGGAAGTTGCGCACGCATGCATAACTCATCAATTACATTACTATAACCTCGCCGAGTAATAAGGGAAACCGAATATGCACACGACAAGGTAACACTCACTCGAAGTTGTAAGGAAAGAGTATTAAATCTTTGTTTTGATTTTTGATCAACGATTGTAGCAAGTAGGCCTCGGCCTCTTGGCGCATTTCTTTGTAACTAGAAATTCATCTATGATATTTGTGTTAATGAACCCAATATCATACATTTACGCTTTTACGCACTCGACGATCTTCAATCTGCATAATATAGTGAGGATAATTAATTATAAATACATGCAATGAAAGAGCTGAGCTATATATAGAGACTTAATAACAGAAATAGTACTTACAGACAGTAGCAAAAGACCGTTAATGGGCCTTTTGATTGAAGAACTCGAAGAACTCCTCAAATGGAACAAGTAACAGATCAGTTCCAACGAGGTCGTGCTCCTCTTTAATTCTCAGATACAAAGTATTCGTCTCCCCAGACTCTCTGCAGGTTTTCATGTACCAATTATGGAATCTTCGCATCATCGTTGTTAGAGATTTTTCATCTTTGACGAGAGGCTTCCCGCATCAAATATCGGTTGTTCGTACACCTCCAAGAAATCAAAATGTACATCGTCAAGGCGGGTAATCTCCAAGATTGCTATAACCGGGCACCATCCCCGGAGCATTAGCGACGATGTCGCTAGACACATTGAGCGGGGGGCACGATTGCTTTGCTTGTTCGCCGAGCTGGGCAATCTTTTTCCCAGCTGCTCGTTCTTTTAACCTTTGATCAGCAGCGATTACTTCACGACCGTTTAACCGAGATATGCCTTTTCGATGTCGCTCATAGTTGGTTTTTGGCAGAGACTTTGGTGGTTTCCTCAGGGCACCGATAGTGCGCTTTGCTTTCACCGGATCTACCTTCTCCTCCGAAGGTGGATGTCTCTTTGCTTTCATCCCTTCAAAGAAGTCCTTCACTTTGGTCTGCATGATCTTCGCGTTTTCCTCCTCGGTCCTCTCGTACGGTAACTTCTCTAGAGGCTTGAGAGGTGGACCGTATCTGTATTGCCTCCCGCCTCTAGCTGTACTGCTAGACGCCGGAGCAGACGGAGCGGCTGCGGCTGTCTTCTTTCGTGCTTGCTTACGAGGCGGAGGAGAAGGACTACGACGTGCCGGAGCAGCCGGGGCGGCGGCGGGTCTCTTCCGCCCTTGCTGGCGAGGCGGAGAAGGAGGAGGCTGCTGGCTGCTCGGGCGTGCCGGTGCAGGCGGAGAAGGAGGCGGAGTGCCGCCACGCGCCAGAGAAGGAGGCTGAGTGCCCTGATCGTCACTTGCCGGAGGAGGAGGCGGTGGAGGAGGCGTAGTGCCCTGACTCGCCGGAGGAGGAGGAGGAGGAGGCAGAGGCGTCCAGTTCGGAAGGTTGATGAACTCCTTCTGCCATAGGCATGGAGTCTTTAGAGCAGAACCCAGCCGAGTCTCCTCTTCACCGGTAGGGTGGTCAAGCTGGAGGTCCTCAAATCCCTCCGTTATTTTGTCCACTGTCACCCTACCTTGTCCTTCTGGAATCGGACGACAGTGAAAATTTGCACCGGGTTCAGAAGGTCGAACAGAGCTGACAGCCGCCTTGACTTTTAAGTTCTGCCATTGCGTCATAAGGTGGAAATTTTGAGACTCCGTGATAGCATCCACGGGGTGGCTAGCAGGAGCCGTCAAGACATGCTCCGGCTGAAGCAGCTCGGTGGAAGCCACGCTGCTTCTCTGCTGAGATGGCGGGGTAGCTTTGGGGGAAGCTTCGGCAGTTCGTTTGCTGCGATTTGCTTCTCGTTCCTCTATCGCTTGTACCCTTGCGTGCAGCACCTGTAGTTGGGTCTGCTGCACTATCTTCCTCCTCTCCTGGAATTTGTAACCGCCTGTGTCCGGAAACCCAGACTTCCATGGAATGGAGCCTGGCGTGCCTCGTGTCCATCCAGCGTGCTCAGGATTCCCGAGGGCCATTGTGAGCTCGTTGTTCTCTCTGTCTAGAACGAACGTCCCTTCCTACGCTGCATTGATATAGTGCTGAAGCCTCTTGACTGGTATTTTCATTTGCTCGTCCGTCCAAAGGCACTTCCCTGATACAGGATCCAAGGTTCCACCAGCCCCGAAGAACCAAGTCTGGTAACGGTCTGGCCAGTTCATTGTCTCTGGTTCAATCCCTTTATCAAGCAGATCATTCTCAGCCTTGGCCCACTTAGGCCAGGCTTTGAGGTAGCCACCTGACCCCATGCAATTGTAAAGCTTCTTCTTCACAGCATTTTGCTTGCTTGTTTGTCGCCGACATCTTCTTACTCTTTTCCGATGTCTTGTGGGCCTCAAATGCGGGCCAGTGATCTCTGATCTTCTCATATTTGCCGATGAATTCTGGTGTCTCTTCTTTGTCGACAAACCTTTTCAGCTCATTCTTCCACCTCTGAATAGGTCCGCCATCTTCTTAAGAGCATGAGACTTGATTAATTGCTCTTTAACTGGCTTCTCCGGATCCTCCTCTGGCGGTAGGGTGAAATTTGCCTTCACTCGGTCCAAAGATCATCTTTACGCATATCATTGACATAAGACACCTCGTGGTCTTCGTTCTTAGGCTTATACCATTGGTGGATGCTGATCGGATCTTGTCCCTAACAAGAACTCCCAGACCGAAAGCAGCAAATGCTTCCTTTGTCCGGATGGGTTCAATCGGTTGGCCGTCATGCGATTTCGTGGATCTCAAACCTTTCATCCGAAAGTGCAACTTTTTCTTCGGCCTCGTCTCTTTACCAAAGTTGTGCTCGATCCGGAGGGCTAGAAAAAAGAGGAAAGACGAGAGTTAATTAATATGTGTACATATACCAAAACAATGAATGCATCAATTAGCTAGTCAGCACAGGCTTAACTAATATATATACCTGGCCGGACTCGGTTTGGTCACCAGAGCCGTCATCACGGTCTCCTTCTTGCACCGTCATTGGGTCACTAGAGCCATTATAATCATGTCTTTCCTCCTCCTATTCTTCGATCACCGTAGCTTGCTTATTCACCCTGTTCACCTCCGGCTAAGATTATGTCCCCCAACACCTCTTCTGCTTCCTTTCTCGTATGTGCTCCATTATTTCTGCAAATATTACAACATGGCAATTATTACACAAACATGACAGCAGGTGGATATATTAGTGGCAAACGTAGACCGAGCTTATTCCAGGTTTAGGGTGGCCTCGCCAACGCTTCAAGGGTAGGGCCGCGGCGGGAGGGGTAGGAGACCGACATCGTTTTTTTTCTAGGGTTTGGGTGTCCTCGAGAGTTTTGGTTGAGCGAGAGGGGGTGGCCTTGAGAGAGTTTGTCGGGTAGGGGCGCGGCGGGAGGGGGTAGGAGACCGACATCGTTTTTTCTAGGGTTTGGGTGTCCTCGAGAGTTTTGGTATAAGTTATCACAGTCGAGAGGGGGTAATATCGACAACGATGACATACATACATGGGAAAATAATGTTATCGGGGAGGGGGTATATCGACCCCCCCCCCATGTGTTGAAGTTATCGGGAGGGGGTTATATCGACAACGCATTTACATACGCACATGGGAAAATTATATTTTCGGGGTTGGGGTTTATCAACCCCCCCCCCCTCGTGTTGAAGTTATCGGGAGGGGTATATCGACGACGACAGACCCAATAAAACATAAGAAAACAAAGAAGAAATAACAAAGAGGAGAAGAAGAAAGGAATACAGGAGAAGATCGAAGAAAAAAAGAAGAAAAAAAGAGGATAAGAAGAAAGGAATAGAGGAGAAGAATAAAAAATAGAATATTTTCTATTTTTTCTTCTTCTCTTCTATTCCTTTCTTCTTCTCCTCTTCTTTTTCTTCTTTTTTCCTCTTCTTATTTATTTCTCCTCTTCTTCCTCTCCTCTTCTTCTCCTTTCTTCTTCTTCTTATTTTCCTTTCTCCTTCCCGGTCTATGCACGATAGAAAATTTTGAAAAAATACATGTGTGATCCCTCATACATACATACATACAAAAAATACATCTAAAAAATACATATATGATTCCTCATACATACATACATACAAAAAACATCTGAAAACAACATATAAGAACATCTAAAAACATCTAAACAAATAGCATATATATATATATATATATATATATATATATAACAAAAAAAAGAAAGGTAGTGGCCGGGCAGAGGGGCATGGCGGCGCCGGCGGGGTAGGGCAGGGGTGCAGGTGCGCGAGGCAGGGCAGGGGTGCGGGAGCGAGGCAGGGCAGGTGCTCACAGGGGTTGGCAGGGCACGGCGGGTAGCATCGAGGCAGGCGCATGGCACGGGGAGCGGCGCCGGAGTCGGGGCAGATGACGTCGAGGGCGTCGGCGGCGGCGGCGCAGGGCCGGGAGCGGGCAGCGTCGGGGCAGATGGCGTCGAGGAAGTCGGCGGCGGCGAAGTTGAGCAGCCTGACGACGTCGGTGGCGGCGGTGACGGTGACGCGGACCAGCCTGACGGCATCGGGCAGGCTCGGCGGCGACGACGACGAGGAGCAGTGGGCATCGGGCGGAGAAGAAAGTGATGGATTTTGGAGAAACTGCTAAGTCCTGCTTATATACCAAGACTGTCCTTGGTCGGTTCGTGGCACAAACCGGACGACGTTTCTTTGGTCCCGGTTCGCACCAACCGGGACCAAAGGTCTCTTTTCAAGAGCCAAAGGGCGGAAGCGAGGCCTTTGGTCGGTTGGTGGCACCAACGGGACTAAAGGGGCATTGGTCTGTTGGTGCCACGAACCGGTACCAATGCACCCCTTTAGTCCCGGTTGGTGGCACCAACCTGGACCAAAGGCCTTGTGCTGCCCCGCGTCAAAAGTTTAGTACCACCTCGCTAGCTGAGAGAGCTCGAGAGTGGTTTATAAGAGCTGCTGCGCCCACCCTCTCGAGCTCCTCTCAATTGTAGGCTTTCGGGCCTAACCGTACGCTGTGTGCCTGTGGGCCCACTAGGCCTCCCGCGGGCCTGAATCCTGGCCCATGGTACGTATTTGGGCCGTTGGGGCCCAGTAGGTGGCATTTTTTTGTTTTTTTGTTTTCTTTGTTGCTTTACTTATTTTATTTTGTTTCTATTTACAACAAAATACTTATTGTTGCTATTTTTATTTATTTTTTTAAAGTTTATTTTTAATTATTTTTCTTTTAGGTCACAAAAATTATAAACTTTCTGTAGTGCCATTAGTTTTCAAATTTGAATTGTTAAAATTACTGTGTTTAAAATTCAAAGTTCTTTTCCAGTTTTTTTGTTTTGTTTTTTTGCATTATTTATTTTCTTTTTTTTTGCTTTATTTTTTAATTCTTTTAGCTTTTAGGTCAGCAAAATTATAAACTTTCTGTTAGTGCCATTACTTTTCAAATTTGAATAGTTAAAATTTGAATTCTTTGAAATTTGTGTGAATCACACGTTTGTGATTAACTTTACTACAAAAATGAGCATAGATGCGCCTATAGAGAGAATTCAACCTAAATTCATAATAAATTTCTATGAATTTCAGAGAAATTCAGTATGAATTTAGGTCAAATTCCCTGTATAAGGGCATCTATTTTCACTTTGAGAGGAGCTCAACAAGGCAGAGAGGGAGGGGCTTATAAACCGGTGTGAGTGCCCTTCGGTTGGCGAGGTGGGACTAAACTCTGACCGCAATGAGGACCAACCCATTAGTCCCGGTTTGTGGCACAAACCGGGACTAATGGTGATGGGCCAGGGGCGAGGCGCATTGGTCCCAGTTCATTCGTGGAACCGGGACCAAAAGGTCCAGACGAACCGGGACCAATGGCCCACGTGGCTGCCCTCTTGAGTGTTCTTGGTGAGAACATAGTTGATAAGGAGCGAACCGAGATTAATGGTATTACGAGGGACGAACCATAAGACATTAAAGCGTTTCAAATGAACTCGAAAAAAATTGAAAGTTGGCATGGTATCATAATTTCACCCACATAGCATGTGCATGTACAAAACGGACAATGGTATCATACTCGTCTGTTACAAAGTTGTCGGGGAGGCTGATCGGACCCACGAACACCTATGGGGCCGGCGGACCAGGCCCCTTCGTGGTTCGGAGGGGGGCGGAGACCGCACGAAGAGCAGATCGAGGCGAGGCACACGAGCAGTTTTACCCAGCTTCGGAGCTCTCCGGAGAGATAAAACTCCTACTGCTGCTTGTCTGATTGTATTATGTTCTTGCCAGGGAGCGATGAGAGCTACAAAACCTAGCGTGAGTGTCTCTGGTTTCGAACAAGTCGAACCGGTCGAACCCCCTCCATGTTGCTCATGGGCCTCCTTTTATATGCTCAAGGGGTCTCCGACAAGTGGCAACATGGATGAGGGTACAAATGTAAAAACAGTAGTTGGTACACCTACTTGTACAGTGTACAGTGCAAAATACCTAACTCTGACGGCAAGGGACAAAGCAATAAATGCCCGTCTGTGGTCGCCTAAACAAAGGCAACAGAGACCGTCAGTGCGCCACCGCCGCCACGATGGCAAGCTTGTCAGCCGCTTATTGCTGCTCTCCGCTGGCCGTGACAGCCTCTTGACACGCTGCAAGACATGGAATGGTCCCATGGCAACACGTTGATGGATGAGCTGGAGCGGAGATGAAGAGAGGTTGCTTGTCATGCAAGCGCCTTTGCCGCTGCTGAATCCTTTGTCGCGTCTGGAGGCTTGTCGCGCTCGAACCTTCCCGGCAAGCTCCTCTTGCCGGGGCTTTGTCTTCTGCGTGCCTCGAGTGGCCTTCCCGGCAAGCTCCTCTTGCCGGGGCCTTGTCTCCTTGGTCGAATACTTTGTTCTTGAATGGCTCCAAAGGAACCACGGAAGATCTTGGCGGTGACAAGGCAAACCCTGCCGCTGGTGTCAGAATCTGTCTGCGGCACGCAGCACGGGATACTAGGGTACCCCTACTCTAGTACACCGGCAGAGCCCTGCCTGGGCCGCACACGGTGCCGAGCGTTGTCGAGCCAGGCCCAACACAGTGCACGGTCACACGCGGCCTTGATCACGCCGTTACTTGCCCTGGACCCACCACGCCCCCCACTAACGGCATGCACCGAACGTGGCGTCGTGTGGGAGATCGTGGGCGTGGTCGTGGGGGTTTCTTTATTAGGAAAAGCGGAACGTCCGCCCCCTCCCCCTCCTTATAAATAGGGGAAACAGGGGCAGGCCGTCCACCTCGCCATTGCTGTCTTGTCAAGAAAACCACCGCCGCTCCCCCCTTCTTCTCCAAAGGCGAAGAGAGCGCCCGCCCCCTTTCGCCACAAGCGCAACCACCGCCGTCGACTTCCTCCGCCGCCTCCGCCATGGCTCCGAAAGCCGACAAGGGGAAGGGCGTCAAGTCGGCCGAGGCGCAGCGGCTCGCGGTGCTACGCAAGGAGCGGGCCATCTTCTCCCCTCAGCTCGACGCAAAGGAGCTGAGGGAACTCTTCTATCTCTTTTGGTCGACGGAGACGCGTGCGCATCTGCGCACGAAGGTACTCCCCGCCTCTGCTTCTGATTTAGCCCCAACTGGGTATCCTTTCTTCGCCCTTTTCTTCTATTGCGGGCTCTGCCCGCCCTTCTCGGAATTCTTCTGCGATATTATGAACACATATGGGTTCCGCCTCCTTGATTTCACCCCCAACGCCATTCTGACTATGGCGGTTTTCGCACACCTTTGCGAAAACTTTGTCGGGATCTATCCCAACGTAGCCCTCTTCCGCCACTTCTTCATGCCCCGCGTTGAGAAAGGGGAGCCGCTTGCCGGAGGGATAGCTTGGGTCTCCAGGGTCGGCAAGAAAGAAGCGTATCTGGAAGGAGAGTTCCGCAGCAAGTGGGAGGAGTGGAGAGCCAACTGGTGTTGGATCGTAGAGGAGAACCCGCAGCCCTTCACTGCCGTGCGCCAAACCCCAATAGTGCGCGGCAACGATTGGAGTAACTTGGCGTTGAAGATAGATGTGACCCGGATTTTGTGCCTCAGGCTTGCCGGACTAACCGTAGGCATAGTTGGCGCAGACTTCCTTCGCCGCCGCATCGCTCCCTTGCAGGAGAGGAGGAGACCTGCTTGGGAGTTCCAAAACGCGGCAGACATCATGAGGCTGCGCCTGGCCTCAATTGGAATTTCACCGTCTTGGAGCTGGATGCGCGTTTGCTAGAGCTGTTCAAGAACGACCCGATCACCCCGAGTGGTTTAGGTTGCCGAGGGGGTCGCCCCATTGTGCAACAACTCGCACTCGACCGCATCCCGCCATGATGCCGCCAGGTGATTCTCATGGGATCGTTCCAACTCGGCAAGAGCCTTCCGACGAGATCGCGGCAGCAGTTCTTCAACAACTTGGAAGAAGTGCCGATCCGCTCCGACGAGCAGAAGAGGCTCACCCGCGACACCACCGACGAGGAGATGGTGCGCATTGCCACCAGGCTGGAGGAGGCGGCAGCAGCTGCTGCCGCTGGCGTCTTCGGGTACACCGTGGAGGAGGCGGACGCAGCCGAGGCGGCAAGCCTTGCCGAGCGAAGGGAGTTCGCCGGCGAGGAAGAGCTTGCCGCACCCAAGGCTGAGTCGGGCGGACCAGTCGAGGTCGCTTCTTCTCCACCACCCAGCAACTTGCCGCCAACGGAGCCCCCGGCTCCGTCGAAGAGGCGTCTCCGCAAGGCCGGAGACGAGACGGGGCGACAGACGGGCCCACAGCCAAGAAAGCACTGCATGACGCGCTTCTACCGCTGCAAGTGATGTTGCTGCTGGAGCACCCCACACCGCGACAACCGGGCAGGATCTTCCTGTGCCACCGCCGCCTCCGCCAAGCGGCCAAGAGAGTCCACTCCTCCGCCCCGTCGCACCGGAGGCGAGCCGGAGTTCGACTTCTCCGCGCTTAGCTCCGAGGAGGAAGAAGAAGAGTACGCTTCAATATTGTGCTTGTATTTCTTCAATTTTGTTGCTTTATCTTGAATCTGACTTGCTTCGTTCTGAACTTTTTCCTTTTCAGGACGCTAGCCCAGAGAGCGTCGAAGAGGGCCAAGACCCCGGTGGTCGTCGTTGATGATGATCCACCCGCGGCAACAGGAGGCGTGTCTGAGACCCCCTTGCCGGACCCGGCAACCCTTCCTCGGAGCAGCCTCAAAGACAGTATTCTATTACCCAAGAAGACTGCTGACGCGGCTTACCGCATGCAAGTGATGTTGCCGCGGGAGCACCCCACACTGCTGTGACAACTGGGGCGGGATCTTCCCAGGCCACCGCCGCCGCCTCCGCTAAGCGGCCAAGAGAGCCCACTCCTCCGCCCCGTCGCACCGGAGGCGAGCCGGAGTTCGACTTCTCCACGCTTAGCTCCGAGGAGGAAGAAGAAGAGTACGCTTCAATATTGTGCTTGTATTTCTTCAATTTTGTTGCTTTATCTTGAATCTGACTTGCTTCGTTCTGAACTTTTTCCTTTTCAGGACGCTTAGCCCGTAGAGCGTCGAAGAGGGCCAAGACCGGTGGTCGCTATTGATGATGATCCACCCAAGGGCAACAGAGGCGGTTCGAGACCCCTTGCCGGACCGGCAACTCTTCCTTTCGGAGCAGCCCCCAAAGATGCACTCCTGCAGGGTAAGCACGCGGTTTTCTCCTTATTAGGGCGTGCATGGGTGCTCCTTCTTCATTGGTATCTCGATCGCTTGTTTGTGTAGAAGCAGAGCAGCCTCATCGGGAGGGCTCGGAAGCCGCCGAAATCACATGCTGCGTCATGACTACGCCGCCAAGGGAGGATTTTCCGCAAGGGAGCCGTCCTCCGACAAGGGAGACTACTCCGCAAGGGAGGCTACCCCAAGAAGGGACAGCGCGTGATCCTCCAAAGGGTCGAGACCATGGCTGCAGATCCCATTGCAGGTAATCCCTTTACGCGAAAATTTCCCTTGGGCTTGTTTTCCTCTGTTTTTATTTGAATATTTGCTTGACTGTCCTTTCTTCGTCTGACGCAGAGCCGATGGAGGTCGAGGTCGCCGGCAAGGAGGAAGCGCGCGGCAACACCGACGAGGCCGCCGTCGTGGAAGAAGAGGCCGTCGTCGTGGAAGAAGAGGCCGTCGCCGACGAGCCTGTCAGCGAGGAGGCCACCGAGGCCGCCGCCGCAGGAGCTGGCGAGGGGTCTGGCGATCGCACTGACGGCCAGGCCGCAGGAGCGCCAGGCGCTACACCGACCGCCGACTCCCGCCACTGCCAGAAGGCCAGTTCGAGGAGCCCCAGCCCGGCGCCTACTTGAAGGCCGGCGACGGTGTCTTCATCAAACTTCCCTAGGAGTCGAGCTCCAGGGCGCCAGTCGAAGGAGAGACCTTCGATGGCGAGCTACTTGCCTCCGCTGGGCTGACGCTAGTTGACGCGCCAAGCAGCAGCGAAGTCTCGAGGAGGAGCAATGGCCGAAGAAGCTGTTGTCGCTCTACCGCGCCCGGCAAGCCAAGTTGGAGTCCCGGGAAGCACTCTTTGCGAGGGCGGGAGCAGACATGGAGAAGCGTGCAGAAGAGCTCCGGAGCGCCAACCAAGAAACTCTCCGGAATGTAGCAGAAGCGCGGGAGCAACTTGCAGAAGAGCGCAAGGCCTTCATCCTTGAGAAGGCCGCAGCTGAGGAGGAGCAGCGGCCGGTCAGCCAAAAAGCTCTCTCAAGAGAAGCGAATGGGGCGCATGGAAGGTCAACTGGACAGCCACGAGGAAGACCTTGTCACGCCGCGAGGAGTCACTTGGCGGGTGCTTAAGGAAGCGAAGGATGCCGCCGCAGCCGAGACCGCCAAGGAAGAGTTGAAGGCAAAGGTGGCACAAATTGGAGGCCAGCCTCAAGAAGAGCGGCGAAGAGCTTGCAGCGCTCAAGCACGAGCGCGAGAAGGACGCCTACACTCTTGGCAAGCTGCAGGTCGCCACGATAGGGGCAAGGAGCTCACGCCGCCAAGGATTCCAAGGCGGATCTTGAGCTGAAGCGACCACTCGACGCAGAGACATCGGACGGCGCCAGAGAGCGGGAGGTGGGCCTGTTGGAGACGATCAAGGCCAAGGAGGAGCTGCTGGCGAATGCTGTTAACACCCAGAGCGCCTTGAGGGAGAGTGTGGAGTACTGGACCGAAGATCTTGTGGATACCGCTGCCGACATCCACAACGAGCTGATGGAGCTGGGGATGGCGGACCTTGCATACTCCTCCGACGAGCATCTTCAACCCAGCGCCAAGCTCAGCTTATTCTTCAAGGGCGCAGGACGGCCTCCGGCGACTCGGAAGAGGTCCCAAAACAGCTGGCCGAGGAATCGCGCCAGATCTGTGCAGGAGCCCTCGAGAAGGTGTTGATAAAGGTGGCCTTCCACAATCCGGGCCTCAACCTCAACGGCGTCCTCAGATCCTTGCCGCCAGATGCCGACGTGGAGGCACTCAAAGCTCTTGTCGCACCCATTGTGGACAAGGTGAACAAGATCAAGCGGATTGATGGCGACCGCGTAGACTAGGCCGCCAATTTTATCTTTCCCTTGTCGCTGCTGATCATTTTTTAGAACACTTTGTTAGATCAGCGACAAGTTATTTTGTAATATACTCTATCTTAGGCGATCATTGCAATGTTATTTCCTTTACTTGATTCCTTCCTTTGTACGTTTTTACCCTACGCTTTTAGGGAACTTGTCGCAGTGAGCACCCTTGTCATGGCGCTGAGTGAACGTCAAGAGCCTCAAGGCGGTGCCGCCTCGACAAGCAACCTTGTCGCGACTAGCTGCAGCTCACTTAATTTGTTGAGCGGACTCGAAACAAAGTAAGGGCGCGACTAGCTCATGAGTTGGTTCCTCTGCGCATGTGTTTTCCATACAAAGTACTATCGTTCGAGGAAGATAACTTAAAATTTAAAAACTGATTGCTCAAGCTTTGGCAACTTAGCTTTTACGTTGCTCGCTTCCGATAAGGCAAAACTTCCTCGAGCGACGATTGGTCCATAGTATTATCTTCTCCTTCCCCCCTGGTTAACTTGTGCGCGAGGGAACCTTCTTTTCTTCAAGAAAAGAGAAAGAAGAGAAAATAAAGTTATGGAGCCCAGCGGCTCGATTTTGCTTACTGGGTGTGGGTGCTGCACAAAGTGTTAGCAAAAACATGCAATAAAATGATGAAAGCATGAATTTGACAAGTTGTGCGCAACACATGAGCTTTACTGATGCATGGGGTCTGCGCCCGGCTTTGTACAAAGGATTACATGCAACAGCGGCAAGACTTGTACAAAAGGTGGTTGCCGGAACAGTTCCAACAGCGCCTATGGGTAAAACTTACGAAGATGCTCAATGTTCCAGGAGTTGCTCACGGAACGCCATCTTGATCTCAAAGCGGACAGCGCCGGGCCTTGTGACTCGTTTCACCCGATAAGGGCCTTCCCACTTCGGCGTCAACTTGTTTGAATTCTTGGCGGACTGAACGCGCCGAAGAACAAGGTCGCCCTCCTCGAGGCTTCTGGCATTAACTTTGCGGCTATAGTAGCGACGCAAAGCTTGCTGGTAACGAGCGGCTCGTACAGCAGCCTGAAGATGATCCTCCTCAAGGAGTAGCGCGTCATCTTCTCGCAGCTGCCCTTGCTCAAGCTCATCATAAGCGAGCACTCGAGGCGATCCGTATACGAGTTCTGTGGGGAGAACTGCCTCTGCTCCGTAGACTAGAGCAAAGGTGTACGGCGGTGGCTCGATTTGGCGTCGTCACGATCGACCAAAGAACCACCGCAGCTCCTCAATCCAGTTTCTTCCGCACTTGTGCAACTTTGTCGAAAGTTCTAGTTTTGAGCCCGCAAAGACTTCAAAGATTTTCCCTCTGCGCTTGACCGTTGCTTCTCGGGTGAGCAATAGAAGCAAAGCAGACCTTGGCGCCAAGATCTTGGACGTCTTGCATGATGGTGCGACTTCAGAAATTGGGTGCCGTTGTCGGTGATGATCTGTTAGGGATTCCAAACGGCAAACAATCGACCTAAAGAACTTGATCACGACCGTGCCGTCACCTTCCTCATCGCTTCCACTTCCGCCACTTTGTGAACTTGTCGATAGCAACGACAAGTACTCAAAGCCCCGACAACTTCGGGGAAGGGGCCGAGGATGTCGAGCCCCAGACGAAAATGGCCAGGATAAAGGGATCGTCTAGAGAGCTTGAGCTGGCTGGTGTATCTGTTTGGAATGGGCGGCACCCTTCACACTTGGTTACTTGTGCAGTTGCATCCTGGAGGGCTGTCGGCCAGCAGAAACCTTGCCGGAAAGCTTTGCCGGCAAGTGCTCTTGCGCCAATGTGGTGACCACATATGCCTCCGTGTATCTCTGCGAACAGCTTTTGTCCATCTTCCCGGGGAATACACTTCAATTTCACACCATTGAGCCTTCTTCTGTACAGTATGCTGTCAACAAACTGGTACATACTTGACTGCCGGGCTACTCTTTCCACTTTCTTCTTGCTCTTCGGGAAGTTCTCCTGTCCGAAGGAAATGGACAATCTGTTGCGCCCATGCCGGAGCTTGTGGCTCGACAACAAGGACTAAAGGCACATCTGCTGCTGCGGGAACATTGGCTTCCACGGCAAGAACACGTGGTATCGCCGGAGCTTGATGCTCCCGTCAAGCTTGCCGGAGCAAAACTTGTCGGGAGCGTCGCTTCAACGAAACAAACCACAGGGCTTGTCCGGAGCAGGCGCCCTCGGCTCTGATGGCGTCGATCTTGGGGACCTTCGTGGCGGCGGCAGGGAAGCTTCTGCGGGAAAGTAGTCACCGGAGATCAACTTCCTCTTCTTGTTACATCCGGTCGATGGTGTTACGGTTGGTTGAGTTAGCTTGAGCACAAAAATCCCTGGTTCCACAGGCAACTTAAGTGCGTCGCACTTTGACAGGCCATCAGCAATATCATTCTGAGCTCTTGGAACATGTTCCATTTGCAGGCCGTCAAAGTGCTCTTCTAGCTTCCTCACTTTATCAACGTAGGCTTCCATCAATGGACTCTGGTAATCTTTGTTCACTTGGCGGACGACAAGCTGCGAGTCACCCCTGACAATGAGCTTCTTGATCCCAAGGTCCACTGCGATCCTGAGACCGGCAAGCAAGCCTTCATACTCTGCAGTATTGTTTGTTGCTTGCTCCTTGGGAAAGTGCATCCGGACTACGACTTGAGGTGCTCTCCGTGGGTGCTATAAGCAAGACGCCAGACACCGCCGCTTTGCAGCCGTAGAAAGCACCATCAAGTACATCAGCCACTCTTTGCTTGCTTCCTTGACGGGAATGCTTGTCTCGAATTTCTTCATCCGGTGTTGGCGTCCATTCTGCTATGAATTCTGCCAATGCTCGCTTTGGATAGTTGAAGTGCTTTCAAACTTGAGGCCAAAGCTTGGCAGTTCCCAAAGTGCCCACTCGACAATCCTGCCTGTCGCTTCTGGATTCTGCAGTATCCTCTTCAGTGGAAAGCGAGTGACAACTGTGATCTCATGTGCTTGGAAGTAATGGCGCAGCTTTCTCGAGGCCATGAGAAGGCCGAAAAGCAATTTCTGCACACCAGAGTACCTTGATCTAGCCCCCTGCAGGAGGGAATCGATAGCAAACCGGGCGCTGCACCATCCTTTTCAGATTCCGCTCTTGCGCTAAGCAGATCCGTCCTTGTCGGGACCAGAGCTTGCCGTGAAGCCCCCGCTTGTCGCTGGATGTGTCTCGCCGTGGTTGCTAGCTCATCATCCGCCTCCTCTCCGCTACTAACGCAGATCGACCACTTGATTGGTTGCCGCTATATATAGCAGCAACTTCTCTTGTGGCTTACGTGCGGCAAGTGTTGGAGTGGAGGACAGTACCTCTTTAAGTCCTGCAGCGCAGCCTCCGCCGAGTCCATTGCACAGGACCTGCCTTTTTCAAAATTTTGAAAAATGGCAGAAGCGCGTTCAGCAGAACCTAGAGATAAACTGGCCGAGAGCAGCTACGCAACCGGCAAGCCTTCGTACATCTTTGACGCGCTTTGGTGCTCCAATCTGCTCAATGGCCTTGATCTTGTCGGGATTGGCTTCAATTCCTCGCTGAGACACGAAGAACCCGAGAAGCTTGCCGGAAGTGACTCCAAACACGCACTTCTCGAGGTTGAGCTTGAGGTTGATCTTGCGCAGGTTTACAAAGGTCTCATCCAAATCTTGAACCAGAGTTGCTTTGTCCTTGCTCTTGACCACTATGTCATCCATGTAGGCTTCTACATTTACGTGCATTTGCGGCTCAAAAGCATCATGAACTACCCTTGCAAACGTTGAACCAGCATTCTTCAAACCGAAAGGCATCCGTATGAAACAGTATGTGCCACATGGTGTAATGAATGCGGTTTTCTCTTCATCCTCTTCTGCCATGAAGATCTGATGATATCCTGAATATGCATCAAGAAATAAAAGCAAATCACATCCAGCCGTGGAGTCAACAATCTGGTCGATGCGCGGCAAGGGAAATGGATCTTTGGGACAAGCTTTATTAACATCCGTGAAGTCAATACAAAGTCTCCATTTTCCATTTGCCTTGGCGACGACTACTGTGGATTGGCCAACCACGTAGGATGGAGCACTCCTCTGACAAGGCCTGCTGCTTCCAGTTTCTTGATCTCTTCCACGATGAACTCTTGACGCTCCACTGCTTGTTTCCTTACTTTCTGCTTGACGGGCCTCGCATGAGGTCAAACGGCCAGGCGGTGCTCAATTACTTTCCTGGGAACACCGGGGATGTCAGATGGTTGCCATGCAAACACGTCGACATTCGCCCGCAGGAAAGCAACGACCGCGCCTTCCTATTTGGGGTCGAGAGAGGCACTGATGGTGAAGGTACCACCGGTTGCCGTCCTCCTTGGCGAACACCCTCTTGGTCTTTGGCGGAGCTGTCATCTTCTTCTTGCACTTGCCGGTGGAGCTCGATGGTGTGTCCTTGACGGTAGCGCAGCACTCAAGAGGTGCGCTTGCGGAGTGGGCATCGAGAGATCTTGCGGACTTGGACTTGGTCTTCTTTCCCCGGAGCTTCAGCGGCAAGTGTTTGGCAATCTGTCGCGGCTGCTGCATCCCGGTAGATCTTGTCGGCACAGATAAGAGCATCTTTCTTGTCGCCATGGACGGAGATGACGCTTATCGGGCCTGGCATCTTGAGTAAGTTGTAGGCGTAGTGAGAGGCTGCCATGAATTTGGCGAGTGCTGGACGGCCAAGTATCCCATTGTAAGGCAATGGGAAATCAGCGACGTCGAATGTAACCCTCTCAGTCCTAAAGTTCAGCTCGCTGCCAAATGTTACCGGCAACGTAACCTTCCCCTTCGGCTTGCTCCTTCCCGGATTAATTCCTTGGAATGTGCCAGTCTCTTCGAGCTCGTTGTCAGGGATTTGAAGCTTCTGGAGCACCGCAGAGGAGATCAGATTCAAGCCGGCCCTGCCGTCAACTAGCATCTTGGTGACCTTGAGGTTGCGGATAGTTGGTGAGACCAACATCGACAAGCACCCGACCGCAGTTATGCGATCAGGGTGGTCCTCAATATCAAAGATGATAGGCGTGTTGGACCACTTCAGAGGCTTGCGCGACTCTACGGATGGTTCCGCTGCATTAATTTCCCGCATCCACTTCTTGAGTTGGCGGTGGGAAGTATCTTGAGGAAGCACCTCCGTCGACGCAGAGGACCTCAGTAGCTTTCTGAAACTCCTGCTCGTCGGTGTCATCATCATCCATGTCTTCATCGTCGTCTTCGTCTTCATCCTTGTCGCGGCCGCGGGGAGGTCTGTCTCCTTGCCGCTGCTTGGCCTTGCCGCGACGTCCTCCCCGGCCGGGTCTCTTCTTGCTTGCTCCTCCAGCACCTTCCTGGGCCGCTTTCTCCTTGTCATGCCGCTCGTACTCAGCCTTCTGCTGTTCAACAAGCTGCTCGACTTTCTTGCAGCTCTGGAGGTCGTGGCCCTTGGTGCGGTGGATCTTGCAGTACTGCTTGCCGGAGCCGTCCTGCTTGTCGGCGGCCGCCACAGACTAGTGGTTGGCGTCAGCGGCAACCTCCTTGCCGAAGCCACCAGCCTTAGCGTTCTTGTCGCCACCTCCGTTGCCGGACTGCTCAACAGCTAACACTTCTCTGCCTTTCTTCTTCCTGTTGCCTCGCCGCCGGCTCTTCTTTGCGGCGGTCTCTTCAACGTCGAGATCCTGCTTCTGCGTTCTCTCCGGGAGTCTCCTCCCTCTTCAAAGACGTGCACACTTGTCGGCCAAGGCATACAGCTCAATCGACGTCCTTGACTTTGCACATCGCCATCTCCTCCTCATCCTGCGGTTCCGCACGTTTCGATGAAACGCTACCGATCACCGCGGCAGGGTGGACATCTGGGATGTTGTAGTGCACATGGCTGAATCTCTGAATGAACTTGCGCAGGGACTCTCCTTCCTTCTGGGCGAGCAAATGAAGGTCACTTTCTTGGCCATGAGGCTTGTGGCGCTCGTGAAGGCGCCAACAAACCGATGGCATAGGTCTGCCCAAGAGGATATGGAGCTGTCCGGCAAGTGCATGAGCCAAGATCTGACGTTGAGCTTGAGTACCAACGGGAAGTAGTTGGCGAGGATCTTGTCGTCTCGTCCCCCTGCAGCTTGCACCGCAATGGTGTAGATGCTGAGGAACTCCGACGGATGTGTCCTGCCATCATACTTCTCTGGCACGTCTGGCTTGAAGTTTTTCTGGCTGGGCCACTGGACTTGCGCAGCTCACGAGTGAACGCAGGGCAACCTACCGCGTACGGCAAGTCGCCTGGTTCCTCTGGCGTGTGCATGTCAACAGAGGGCCCAGCGCGCTTGTCGGATTTGACGTCGCGCTTCTCTTCGGCGCTTGATGCGAGTTCGAGCGTCCTCTTGTTGTCGTTCATGAAGAACTTGGCGCTGATCGCGGCGAGCTCGTGGATCCGATGACGCGGTGGAGTCGCTGTCGAGGTGGATCCGGTGAGTCGGCGATCTTGGCCTTCGGGGCGGAGAGTGCATGGTGGGTGCACCTCCACCAGTCTCGTCGCCACCGGCTCGCGTTTGGCGTTCTTGCCGTGGCAGCGACACACTCGGTTGCCGCGGAGCGTCGCCGTTGGCGAAGCCGATGAGACTCTGGATGGTAGCCCTCCACTCGTCGACCTTGTCGGCCGTTGGAGGGTAGTCGAGGAGCAGTTGAGCTCGCGCCTGAGCTTCTGCTAGAGTAGTGGGGGGCATGGGTGAACGGTGCGAGGAGCGGGATATGCTCGGACTTCTAACTATGTTAGAAGGAGCAGCGTCCCGTCCAGGCGACCGTATTTCGCTCGTGCCAGCGTGTTGTCGTGCACGCTGGTCTTGAGGGTCTCGATCCAACGAGCGTATGGCATTGTGAACGCCATGACGCTGCTGGTCCCGCTGCCTCCGAGATGGACGCGGGATGATGCGGACGCCGAGGTTTGCGCGGCCTTGTCCTTGGACTTGGCGGCGTCACGAACTCCTTCGCCGGGCGCCCGTTCTTCCGCCGGCGTCGCCACACCATCCGCTTGCTGCGGTGATGGTGGGTACGACGCGACGGCTCCGCTGCCGCCAAGCCTTCTTCTTCGTGGCATGTTGATGAAGATGTTGAAGATGATGAAGACGCTGCTCGTGTGAACGCCGGATCAGGTTCACACAGCCTCGACGCCCCCTACCTGGCGCGCCAAAGATGTTGGGGAGGCTGATCGGACCCACGAACACCTATGGGGCCGGCGGACCAGGCCCCTTTGTGGTTCGGAGGGGGGCGGAGACCGCACGAAGAGCGGATCGAGGTGAGGCACACGAGCAGGTTTACCCAGCTTCGGAGCTCTCCGGAGAGATAAAACTCCTACTGCGGCTTGTCTGATTGTATTATGTTCTTGCCAGGGAGCGATGAGAGCTACAAAACCTAGCGTGAGTGTCTACGGTTTCAACGAGTCGAACGGTCGAACCCCTCCATGTTGCTCATGGGCCTCCTTTTATATGCTCAAGGGTCTCCGACAAGTGGCAACATGGATGAGGGTACAAATGTAAAAACAGTAGTTGGTACACCTACTTGTACAAAGGTACATGCAAAATACCTAACTCGACGGCAAGGGACAAAAGCAATAAATGCCCGTCGTATGGTCGCCTAAACGATTACAACAGAGACCGTCAGTGCGCCACCGCCCGCCACGATGGCAAGCTTGTCGGCGCCGCTTATCGCTGCTCTCCGCTGGCGCCTGACTTCTTGACACGCAGCGCGCATGGAATGGTCCCATGGAGACACGTTGATGGATGAAATTTGGAGCGGAGATGAAGAGAGGTTGCTTGCCACGGCAAGCGCCTTGCCGCGGCTGAATCCTTGTCGCGTCTGGAGGCTTGTCGCGCTCCGAACCTTCCCGGCATGCTCCTCTTGCCGGGGCTTTGTCTTCTGCGTGCCTTGAGTGGCCTTCCCGGCAAGCTCCTCTTGCCGGGGCCTTGTCTCCTTGGTCGAATACTTTGTTCTTGAATGGCTCCAAAGGAACCACGGAAGATCTTGGCGGTGACCAGGCAAACCCTGCCGCGGGGTGCTGCAACTGTCCGTGCACGAGTACGGGATACTAGGGTACCCCTACTCTAGTACACTGACAAAAGTTGGCATGGTATCATCATAATAGTTGCGGGAGAAAGTCTTCACTTTTTCTTCGCTTGTGTCATTTTCTTATTGTGCCATAACCATGGATAATCTTCATCGTTTATCAGGATGCTTGGGTCAGCCTTGGCTTTGAAGGGAGGAATTTCATGAAACTTTTCATAATCTTCAGACATGTCTGTCTTGCCCTCCACTCCCACGATGTCCCTTTCTCCTGAAAGAACTATGTGGCGCTTTGGCTCATCGTATGATGTATTTCCTTCCTTATCTTTTCTTTTTCTCGTTTTGGTAGACATGTCCTTCACATAGATAACCTGTGCCACATCATTGGCTAGGACGAATGGTTCGTCAGTGTACCCAAGATTTTTCAGATCCACTGTTGTCATTCCGTCTTTGTGGGTCTACTTGTACCCATACTCTGACAGATTGACCCATTTGCACTTAATAAAGGGACCTTAAAATCATGTATGTAGTCAAGTTCCCATATGTCCACTATGTAACCATAATATGTGTCCTTTCCCTCGGTTGCTGCATCGAAGCAGACACCGCTGTTTTGGTTGGTGCTCTTTTGATCTTGTTCAATCGTGTAAAATGTATTCCCATTTATCTCGTATCCTTTGTAAATCAATACAGTCAAAGATGGTCCCCTGGACAACAAGTACAGCTCATCACAAACAGTCTTGTCACCTCTGAGACGTGTTTCCAACCAACTGCTGAAAGTCCTGATGTGTTCACATGTAATCCATTCGTCACACTGCTCCGGGTGTTTGGAGCGTAGACTGTTCTTGTGTTCATCGACATACGGGGTCACCAAGGTAGAGTTCTGAAGAACTATGTAGTGTGCTTGAGACCAAGAATATCCGTCCCTGCATATTTGCGTGCCTTTTCCAGTCAGTCTCCCCTCATACCGTGATTTAGGGAGGCCTATCTTCTTAAGGCCAGGAATGAAGTCAACACAAAGCCCAATGACATCCTCTGTTTGATGGCCCATGGAGATGCTTCCTTCTGGCCTAGCACGGTTACGGACATATTTCTTTAGGACTCCCATGAACCTCTCAAAGGGGAACATATTGTGTAGAAATACGGGCCCCAGAATGACAATCTCGTCGACTAGATGAACTAGGACGTGCGTCATGATATTGAAGAAGGATGGTGGGAACACCAGCTCGAAACTGACAAGACATTGCAACACATCACTCCTTAGCCTTGGTACGAATTATGGATCGATCACCTTCTGAGATATTGCACGAGGAATGCACATAGCTTCACAATGGCTAATCGGACGTTTTTTGATAGAAGCCCCCTCAATGCAACCGGAAGCAGTTGCGTCATAATCACATGGCAGTCATGAGACTTTAGGTTCTGGAATTTTTTCTCTGGCATAGTTATTATTCCCTTTATATTTGAGGAGAAGCTACCGGGACCTCCATACTAAGCGAGCATTCAAAGAAGATTTCTTTCTCTTCTTTCAGAAGAGCGTGGCTGGCGGGACCTTCATACTACTTGGAGGCATGCCATCTTTTTCGTGCAAACGTTGCGAGGTCTTCCGTGCCTCGTGTGTATCTTTGTATTCCCATACACGCCCAAGAAGCCTAGCAGGTTCACGCAAAGGTTCTTAAATCACGTGAATCACGTCGATTGAAGAGCGGACCTCTAGGTCTTTCCAGAGGGTAGGTCCCAAAATATAGATTTCTTCTTCCACATGGGTGCGTGTCCCTCAGCGTCATTCGGAACAGCTAGTCCGCCGGGACCCTTTCCAAAGATTACGTGTAAGTCATTGACCATAGCAAGTACGTGATCACCGGTATGCATGGAGGGCTTCTTCCGGTGATCTGCCTCGCCTTTGGAATGCTTGCCTTTCTCTCGACATTGATGGTTGGTCGGAAGAAATCGACGATGGCCCAGGTACACATTCTTCCTGCATTTGTCCAGTATATACTTTCAAAGTGTCATCTAAGCGGTGCGTGCAAGCATGGTATCCCTTGTTTGTCTGTCACGAAAGGTTATTGAGAGCGGGCCAATCATTGATGGTCACGAACAGCAACGCCTTTTAGGTCAAATTCCTCCGCTTGTGCTCATCCCACGACGTACACCGCTTCCATTCCACAGCTGTAAAAGTTCTTCAACTAATGGCCTTAGGTACACATCAATGTCGTTGTCGGGTTGCTTAGGGCCTTGGATGAGAACGGCATCATAATGAACTTCCGCTTCATGCACATCCAAGGAGGAAGGTTATACATACATAGAGTCACGGGCCAGGTGCTGTGATTGCTACTCTGCTCCCGAAAGGATTAATGCCATCCGCTTAAAGCAAACCATACGTTCCTTGGGTCACTTGCAAACTCATCCCAATACTTTCTCTCGATTTTCTCCACTGCGAACCGCCGTGGGGTGCTCTCAACTTCCCGTCTTTCTTATGGTCCTCATCGTGCCATCGCATCAACTTGGCATGCTCTCCGTTTCAAGAGACGCGTTTCAACCGTTGTATTATAGGAGCATACCACATCATCTTCGCAGAACCCTCTTCCTAGGGGGCTCATTGTCAACATCACGAGTGGTCATCTCTGCGATCTTATACCGTAATGCACCACATACCGGGCATGCGTTCAGATCCTTGTACGCACGGCGGTAGAGGATGCAGTAATTAGGGCATGCATGTATCTTCTGCACCTCCAATCCTAGAGGGCATACGACCTTCTTTGTTGCGTATGTACTGTCGGGCAATTCGTTATCCTTTGGAAGCTTCTTCTTCAATATTTTCAGTAGCTTCTCAAATCTGTCAGGCACATCATTCTCTTCCTTCCACTACAGCAGTTCCAGTACGGTACCGAGCTTTGTGTTTCCATCTTCGCAATTGGGGTACAACCCTTTTTTGTGATCCTCTAACATGCGATCGAACTTCAGCTTCTCCTTTTGACTTTCGCATTGCGTCCTTGCATCGACAATGACCCGGCAGAGATCATCATCATCGGGCACATCGTCTGGTTCCTCTTGCTCTTCAGCAGCTTCCCACGTTGCAGCATCACCGTATTCAGGGGGCACATAGTTGTCATCGTCCTCTTCTTCTTCGTCGTCTTCCATCATAACCCATATTTCTCCTTGCCTCGTCCAAACATTATAGTGTGGCATGAAACCATTGTCCAGCAGGTGGGTGTGAAGGATTTTCCGGTCAGAGTAAGACTTCGTATTCCCACATTTAGGGCATGGACAACACATAAAACCATTATTCTTGTTTGCCTCATCCACTTCGAGAAAATCATTCACGCCCCTAATGTACTCTGAGGTGTGTCTGCATCACTGTACATCCATTGCGGTTCATCTGCGTGCATTATATATAATTAAGTGTGTCAAAACCATTACAGAACATCATGAATAGATAATTAAGTGACCAAATTAATAGAAGTTCATCATCACATTAAAACCAAAGTACATACATAGTTCTCATCTATCAACATAAAGCTCTCCAGAGCATCTAAATTAATTAAACCATACATTGAAACTATGTAAAACATTTCAATGCGAAAACAAATGCGATCATAATCGCAACCAAGGTAACAATTGATCCAATGGCATAATGATACCAAGCCTCGGTATGAATGGCATATTTTCTAATCTTTCTAATCTTCAAGCACATTGCATCCATCCTGATCTTGTGATCATCGATTTACATCCGCAACATGCAACTCCAATATCATCTTCTCCTCCTCAATTTTTTTATTTTTTCCTTCAGGAAATTGTTTTCTTCTTCAACTAAATTTAACCTCTCGACAATAGGGTCGGTTGGAATTTTCGGTTCACATACCTCCTAGATAAATAAAATCTATGTCACGTTGGTCGGCATAGTTTTCATAAACAATAAATGAACCAATAGTTATAAAGATAATATATAACACATCCGAATCATAGAGAGGACGAGGGCTGACGGGGGCGGATACCAAAACCATCGCACTATATAATAACAAGAAATAAAATAGTAAGAAAATTAGACAAGTATCTACCGAAAGCAAGAATTTTTTCTTTCAGAAAGAAGATAAGAACAATAGGCTCACCACGATGGTGCCGGCGACGAGATCGGCGCGGGCGATCGACGACAGTGAAGACGGGGACGGGGCGTGACGGGCCACTAATATAAACCTAGACAAATCTCGGGAAAAATTGAGTTCGGAGGTCGTGCTTCGAGAGGAGAAAGCTTAACTAGTGTGGCTCGGGCATTTCATCGAACACCTCATGTGCATAGGAGGTGAGCTAGAGCACCACAAAGCCCTCCCCTCCCCGGCCAGAGAAAAACAGAGCAGTGGAGTGCTCTGCTCGCGGGCGAGGGGTATATATAGGCACCTCAATGGTCCCAGTTCGTGCCACGAACCGGGACTAAAGGGCAGCCTGTTGTCCCGGTTCAAGCCACCAACTGGTACCAATGGTGGTGGGCCAAGAGCCAGGCCCATTGGTCCTGGTTCGTCCCACCAACCGGGACCAAAAGGTCCAGACAAACCGGGACCAATGGCCCACGTGGACCGGCCGGCCCCCTGGGCTCACGAACCGGGACCAATGCCCCCATGGGTCCCGGTTCTGGACTAAACCGGGACTAATGGGCTGACCCGGCCTGAACCAAAGCCCTCTTTTCTACTAGTGAAACAAACAAGTAGGGGATACGTTAAAAATAACATACCTCGCTAGCGAGGTGTTTAAAGTCGTGCCCACGGTCTGAATCTGTGGCCGGCGGTTTCTCGTTGCCCTTAAAGAGCAACTTCCAAGCACCTTCGTGAGTGGTTTCGAAGAGCCTCACCAGGGTTTGATGCTTCTTCGGATTAAACTCCCACAGAGGGCGACTTCTGCGCTGGCACGGGAGGATCCGGCGAACCAGCATCACCTAAAAACATCGACCAGCTTGACGTTCTTGGCTATCATGCTTTGAACGCACGTCTGCAGCGCAATCAGCTCATCGGGCGAACACCAGCTCGGACTTTTCTCGACCAAGGAGGTCGGCCCAGGTGGTGCTGCGGGGTTCCGTGATGTAGAACCACTGTTTCTGCAACTCCTTTACTGTATCCACAAAATTGCCTTTCGGCCAGGAGACGTTGGACAACTTACTCACCATGGCTCCTCCGCACTCCGCATGCTGGCCATCCACCACCTTCGGCTTCACGTTGAAGACTTTGAGCCACAACCCGAAGTGGGGTTGGATGCGGAGGAAGGCCTCACACACGACGATAAACACCGAGATGTTGAGGAAGGAGTTCGGGGAGAGATCGTGGAAATCTATCCCGTAATAATACATCAACCCGTGGATGAAAGGGTGGAGTGGGAACCCTAGTCCGCGGAAGAAATGAGGGATGAATACCACCCTCTCGTTGGGCTTCGGCGTGGGGATGACTTGTCCCTCGGCTGACAGACGGTGGGCTATTTCCTTCTCCAAGTATCCTGCCGCCCAGAGTTCAGTAATGTCCTCCTCCTTGACAGAGTAGACCATCCACTTGCCCTGACCTCCAGATATGGACATGGTTGAGTGCTAGCTCGAGTGGAAAGGAGATGAAAACTTGGGCACTGGAGCTCGAGATTGGAAGGGCGGAGATAGAGAGAAGGTGTGGGAGAGGAAGAGGGAATCCTTATCCCCTTATAAAGGCAGTAAATATTGAACGCCTCCCCACTCTCCTTAGAATTCGCCTATTCCAAGGGCTGTATAAACGGCACGGTTGGGTTACCCATGCCCGCATTGATGAAAATCCCACGATAAGGGGACACGATCTCTGCTTTGACAAGATGTGCCAATGGAAACCGCGTCTCGGGACGTGGAGCGGCGGACATAAAAACGGTTCAGAATTATGACCGGTCGGACGTGATGTCATGCTACAAAAATTTGTCAGCAGATTGGATTCGTGTAAAATTATATTCTCTCTGTGGTTGTGTATGGTGTGTGTGACAGGTCCAGATACTATTATCCCGTCCAAAGACTATCTTGGAGTTCGGAAAGAAGGGAACCCGCCTTGCAATGCTGAAGACAATCTGCGCACCGGACTCCTCGTCACTGAAGCCAGGTACAGGGGCTACTGAGGGAGTCCTTGACTAAGGGGTCCTCGGGCGTTCGGCCTGTTATCAATGGGCCGGACTGGTGGGCTGTGAAGACATGAAGGCCGAAGACTGTACCCGTGTCCGGATTGGACTCTCCTTGGCGTGGAAGGCAAGCTTGGCGATCGACTATGAAGATTCCATCTTATGTAGCCGGCTCTATGTAACCCTAGATCCCCCTGGTGTCTATATGAACCGGAGGGTGTAGTCCGGAAAGGATATACTCATTACCATAGTCATATAGGCTATGCTTCCAGGGTTTAGCCATTACGATCTCGTGATAGATCAACTCTTGTAATACTCATATTCATCAAGATCAATCAAGCAGGAAGTAGGGTATTACCTCCATAGAGAGGGCCCGAACTTGGGTAAACATCATGTCCCCTGTCTCCTGTAACCATCGACCTTAGACGCATAGTTCGGGACCCCCTACCCGAGATCCGCCGGTTTTGACACCGACAACAAGTTTCCCCAATTCCCATGTGAGGAGAGTTACCACCACCACCACTTGAGTGATTTGAGTGACTCCACCATATGTGACATTGAGTGCACCTACCTTGAGGGAGTGAGTGAGCCACCACCACATAGAGAGAGTGAGGTAGTTGATAGGGCATGTGAGGCCATTTTGATTTCTAACAACTTAACCTCTACCTCTATTGTGTCTTCTCATTTGGTGCTAGGTCCCATTTATGATGACGCGCTGATCCTCGACGATTTTGTCCTTCCTATGGACAAGATGATGGCGATGGTGGAATATGATGCACCCCCCACATGGTTCCATCAAGATGAAGATGATGACCACCATTTGGTTTTTCACACCTCACCTACACCACCTGAGTGGAATGACAAAGGTAACATAGGTGATGGTGATGCTCTAGTCCCACTAGTGGAAATTCTTGACATTGATTGCTTTCATGATGTTGATCACCTTATGGATTCATCACATACTACATCCTCTACTTGTTTCGATATGCCACCCATTTATGAATATGATGTTGAGCATGTCGAATTACCTAGTTATGATGCTATGCTCCATAGGATATCATGTGAAAATTCTATTGATATCATTATGTTTGACAATCCATTAAACTTGTCATATGCTATGAGTGAGATCTCCCATATTGCATCATTCCAATCTCATCATAGTGACTATGCATATGCCATTAAAATAAACCCAATTTGCACACATGGCATAGATGACAAGCCCATGGTTATTGGCATTTGTTTTTCTTGTGACAATACTGATATGCTTCCTTTGCATCATTTATCTCATATGCCATGCCATGACCACCTAGCTTCGAATATGCATTATTTCGGATGTTATCCATTTTCTCCATGTGATGTTTCCGCTATTGCTGATGAGGAGAACCCCATAGTTTCCTCATACATTTTAGGAGATTTTGATCCATCCTATCCATTGCATGATCCCAATACTTGTGTGCACCATATGCTCCCCATGAATGAAAATGCTATTGATGTGCCATATAATTGTATGCTAAATTCGCATCCCAATCATGTTATACATAAGAACTATTCTTTCACGACGGATGACATGTTCATATACCATGTTTCCAATTTCTTTGAGCAATGCTTATCTTGTGCTAACTCTCACGAGCACATACACATCATGATGGATGATGTGTACATTTACCACGCACACAATTTCTTTGTTTTGTGTCTCTTTTATGTAGGCACTCATGAATACTTGTCAACTTCACAATCCCATGAGTTGAAAAAACGAGCTCTAGAGAGCGATGATGACTTGGGATCCCATGGATGGTCTTTCCCACCACTCTCTTCGCGCAAAGACTTCGCGCATTTCTTCTACATGGCCCTCACTTGGCTATGGTTTATTGTCCATTACATATTATATGCCCATCTTGACATGTCCACTTTGCATGACATGCTTATTCATATGCCTTTACCATGCATTTGTGACCCATGCTTTGCTTTACATACGATGATTGATTCTACTACTTGTATGTGTATTTGCAAGCTTCGTGGAGATATTGCTTGTTATTGCCATGTTTCATTTATGATCCATTCGTATGTTCATAATATGATCTTGCATTGTGCTTGTGCTCACGATATGTCATGTACATTTCCTATATCTATTATTTGATCACATGAAATGATTGCCATGATTTCCTCTAGTGTGTTTCATCTTCTCTCCACTAGTTTGCACGACTTCATTTTTATGATTTCTCTTGTTGCATCCAATTCTTGGATTACTTGCTCCTATCATATGTTTGGTTGCAACAATGTCATTACTTCACATATGACATGTCCCATTCCTTGTCACTTGCTTGACTTGATTGCCTCACACGTGATGAACAATTTCTCTTTCCATTGTGTTGAGTGCCATACATTCTTCACCACACCATATGCACATTTTTCTTGGATTCTCTTGCACTTGCCCCCTGTGTTTAGACATTTCATTTCATTTGGTTTTGTGAATGACTCTTATGACTACCATAGACTGTTCATTGAGAGTCTTATGCATGCTTGCTATGACATTGAGGTAGATGCTTATTCTTTTGACACACATATTTACATCGCGACCTCACATTTACATGCTTGTTTCCATGATGTCCTTGATTTTGCTCAATTTATGTGCTTACATGACATGTCACAATCCCTTGTCACACCTTATGCTATGCTTGATGACAATACTTGCTGGGTGACTCACCTCTTGAATGTTTGGTTTTGCACTAACGCTAACCACATTTGTTTTTCCAAGTGTTTGTTGTCCTTACTCCTTTTGAAGGAATCACAAGACGGTGCAACATTGGAGAGTGCCCGTTTCGAGCTTCCACATGACAAGTGCTTCGTGGTCGTCCACTTCTACACGGCGACGCCCTCCCTTTACCATGGTGATGAAGATCATGATCCGTGGATGGATCTCCCCCAGGGGGGGGGGGGGGAGATGATGCGGAGCATCCCTCGACCATCACGATGGACGTCACACCACCACCGCAAGCACGGAGAGAACCGATGACGAGAGCTCGCACACACGCAATCAAAACCAAGGTTAATTCCTTCCTCTCCGAGTTTTGTCCCGATTCACTTGAGAATGGGATTCTACCTCAAAGAGACACGTTATGCATTCTTAGGTACTTGGGAGATCGTCATGAGGAAGCACGGAGGAAACACCAAGCTCACACGAAGACCCAAGGAGAATGAGAAGGAGAAGAACACGAAGGACCGGAGACCCACTAGACACCCCGGGTGCCCGGACGCGAGGACCCCGGGTGCCCGGGCCTGCAGCCGCGGGGTGGGCAAAGCCCATGGGCACCCCGGGTGCCCGGCTCCCCTCCTCCTAGGCGACGCCCGGGTGCCCGGCCAATTGGCCCCGGGTGCCCGACCCCCTCCTTCTGGTGCTGCTGCCACCTGCCCGGGTGCCCGGGCCATCACCCCCGGGTGCCCGCCCCTTCCAGCCGGCCCCCTTCCAGCCGGCCCCCTGACCAGGCCGGGTGCCCGGCCCCTCCTGAGTGTGTGCCTCTGCTCAGTTCGGGTGCCCGGACCCCTTTACCCCGGGTGCCCGGACCCCTCTGAGGGCCTGTGTGCCTTTTTGGGCTTTTGCCCCTGTATCCCTCTCCCCCTCCTATTTGGTCTCTAAACTATAAGTACCCCCCACCTAGCTCATTAGAAGGATAGCAAAGTATATGTGAGGTATTGAGAGATCTTTGCTCATCTTCCTCCTCTTGGAGATCATGACCTCCTAAGGGAGAAGATCCTCTTGTGGATATCAAGTCCTCCTCTTGGAGAAGGATCCCCATCATAGGATCAACATCAAGACCTCTTTCCTCATAGGATTGGGATGAACTAGTTACCTCTTGTATCTTCTTGTGCTGGATTTGGACCTTTGTATCCCTCTTTGTGTAATTGGATCTAGCACATGTGTGATTGGATCAAGTCAATTTGAGTGTTCCTCTTGTTTTCCCCTTGTGTTCTTCTTGTTCTTGGGGATTTCCCCTCAAATTCGTGAAAGATCGCCATCTAGGGTTCCACCCTACAACAATAGGTCTATGATGAACTACTCACGCATCATCGGAGAAGCACCAATGAGGATGATGAACCCCTCTGTGATGGTGTTTAGATTGGATCTCATGGTTTTGGAACTTGCGGCAGCTGGAATTGTGTTTCGTCAATTCCCCTAGGATTTCTGGAATGTTTGGGGATTTATAGGGCAAAGAGGCGGTGCGGGAGGCCACCAAGGTGGTCACAACCCACCTTGGCGCGCCTGGTCCCCCAGGCATGCCCTGGTGGGTTGTGCTCCCCTTAGAGCCCCTCTGGTACTTCTTTGGCCCAACAGGTGTCTTACAGTGCGAAAAATTCTCCAAAAAGTTTTTCTGCGTTTGGACCCCATTTGGTATTGATTTTCTGCAAAGTAAAATACAAGCAAAAAACTGCAACTGGCATTGGGCACTATGTCAATAGGTCAGTACCAAAAAATGATATAAAGTTGCTACAAAGTGATTGTAAAACATCCAAGAATGATAATCTAACATCATAGAACAAGAAAAATTATAGATACGTTGGAGATGTATTAGTCTCCACAAGAATGTTGCCAGTGGTGGCGGCGCGGCTGGAGGATGACAGTTTATGAGATTGTACTGCGGGAGTGAGAGGATCACTGTGCGTCCCCTCGATGAACTACAGAGCGGACGTATTGGTGCGGCGAGGGTGGAGGGGGGTGCTGTGGCGTAGCAAATGGATGGAGGTGGAGGGGTGTTGGGGGAATATTATTGTCTAGTTGGCCGAAGAGGACTTGAATTTGAGATCTGGGTTTAATTTTCGCTCTGTGGGCAGGGGAGTTTGGCGCATGGTTGGTTTCTCGAAATGCACTTTGTGTGAGCTGTGTGACAGACCGATCGTATGAGGGGTGAAATGTTGTCGGAGTCTAGGATCTTCGTCTAAGAAATTTCTCCAAGAACTACGGTTCGAACTCTGGGGGCTTTGCTTGGCGACGTACGACCATACGACAACTAGGATGAGACCACGACGAGCACGCTCACTGATGCCAGAGATGAAGGGGGCGCCTGAGTTACCAAGGTTTGGGCCGCCGTGTGGTGGAATACCCTACTCCTGCTTGTTTTGGATTGCTTTGTAATGGAGAGCTTGTGGCTTGAGGTACACGTGGTGTGGGGGGAATGGCTCTATACCCTTTTATGAAGGTGGCCTTGCCCCTGTTGTAGTTCCTTGGTCCTCTTCCCCGAAAATATGAGCCGATAGGGTGGCCGCAGGGCGGCAATTAAAAGGGGACACTCACCCAGGTTTATCCTAACTAAAGGTGGCCTCCGCTTGATAAAGTTGTCCTCCTGACACGCGGGTGGGCTCGGCGATTACCTCCGCCCTAGCGTACCAATCCATCCTGATCTCCTTAAACTAAAGAGGAAGCTTTTTGGGACTTGCTCGGGGAGACAGGCGCCACTACACCCTTATGACCAAAATAGAAACTAGCCTTGGTCACGCCCCGCCGCCCTTATCCTGATAGCATGACGTCATCCATGTGCTGGGTGCGGAGCCCCGCGGCTGGCGCCGTATGACCTGCTTCACGAGGCGGCCCCGCGATAGTGGCCTTGCGAGGCAACCTGGTGCTCGGCGGCCTCGGTAGGGCTTGGCCTGTCGATGAGGGGCCTCGCAAGGCTCGCCCGTAGCGAGGCAACTCCCTCCGGAGCAGCCGAGGCAGGACAATCCTTCCTAGGTCGGCCCAAGTGTCGTTCACTAGGCCAGAGGCAGACGGTCCAAGGTACCCTAGTTCCCATTGGGCGGGCAAATGCGACCATGAAAGTGCAAATAATCCCCGGTTGGTTTTGGTAATTCATAACAACATATAGCTCATTGAAGTAATATCCGTTCAAGTTAAATATTTCATAAAGTTCAGTGATTGGCATGGCATGGACTAGAGATGTGGACCCCTCAAAATGCTAAGGACAAAGATTGGCAAAGGCTCAAGACTCTTCATTTTCATTTTAGTGGTCCAAGATCACATTGAGTCCATAGGAAAGCTAATACTATTAAAATGGGATGAGGTGTTGCTTAATGGTCTACTTGCTCAAAGTGCTTAGTGATTTTGCTCCAAAACCCTCAGCCACTTTGTCATGTCCACATATGTCCAAAACCTAAAAGTCAAACTCGGCCCCACCGATTTGATCTATCTGGCACCACCGAGTTCATTTGACATAGCGACTGCCAGAAACCCTAGACAATTTGGTCTCACCGATCGGGATCTCGGTCTCACCGAGATGGCTTTGCAAACTCTCTATTTCCCTTCGTAACATCTCGGTCACACTGAAATGAGCGATCGGTCCCACCGAATTTGCATGACAAACTCTATGTTTCCCTTCGTAACATTTCGGTCTCACCAAAATAAGCGATTGGTCCCAACGAGTTTGTCTGACCAACTCTCTGTTTGCTCATTGCTGAAATCGGTCTCACCGAGTTCATGCAATCGATCACACTGGGATGAGGTTTTGCCCTAACCCTAGCACATCGGTCCCACCAAGTTGATCATGTCGGTCCCACCGAGATTCCTAATGTTCACATTTTGAACTGAATCGGTCTCACTGAGTTCTTCTATTCAGTCTGACTGAGTTGGGTCAAATGTGTGTAACGGTTGGATTTTGTGTGGAGGCTATATATACCCCTCCACCCCCATCTCCATTTGAGAGAGAGAGCCATCAGAGTGTGCCTACACTTCTACTACACATTTTCTAAGAGAGAACCACCTACTCATGTGTTGAGACCAAGACATTCCAATCCAACCACAAGAATCTTGATCTCTAGCCTTCCCCAAGTTGCTTTCCACTCAAATCATCTTTCCACCATAGCCAAATCTGTGTGAGAGAGAGAGAGTTGAGTGTTGGGGAGACTATCATTTGAAGCACAAGAGCAAGTAGTTCATCATCATCACACCATCTATTACCTTTTAGAGAGTGGTGTCTCCTAGATTGGTTAGGTGTCACTTGGGAGCCTCCGACAAGATTGTGAGTTGAACCAAGGAGTATGTAAGGGCAACGAGATCGCCTACTTTGTGAAGATCTACCCGAGTGAGGCAAGTCCTTCGTGGGCGATGGCCATGGTGGGATATACAAGGTTGCTTCTTCATGGACCCTTCGTGGGTGGAGCCCTCCGTGGACTCGCGCAACCATTAGCCGTCATGGGTTGAAGTCTCCATCAACGTGGACGTACGATAGCACCACCTATTGGAACCACACCAAAAATCTCCGTGTCTACATTGCGTTTGCATTCTCCAAACCCTTCCCTTTACCTTCATATGAAGTGTTTTACTTTCCGCTGCTACACTCTTAGAATTGCATGTGTAGGTTGATTGCTTGACTTGTGATATTGCTAAAATCTGCCAACACTTAAAATTGGGAAAAGGTTAGATTTTTATTTGGTCAAGTAGTCTAATCACTCCCTCTCTAGACCTACTTTCGATCCTACAGACCGTGACATGCGTGCTATAAGTGTACCGCCTTTTCCTTTTGAACTTGTGGAGCGTATCACTTGGTTTTGCTGTTTCGCACGATCCATCGATACAAACCCGATTAAACATGTGAGGGGGGATTTTTCCCACGCGGTCAGTAGGGTTGTTTGGCATAGTCAGTTTGACACACTGAGAGAAAGATGAGAAATGCGTGAATGTGTAGTGGGTGTACTACTAGAGGGCCTTAGAGAAATTATGTATGTCAACCCTCTATTTTTATTTACTTCGCATATTAGCTTTGTCTCGGGTCAAACCTTCTAAACTTCGACCAAGTTTATACATACAAAATAATGAAAACTACAATACCAAGTAAATACAATTAGAATCATCATTCAGTATATTTTTATACAATATATCTTATTATTGTGAATGTTCATATACACCAGATGAGATTCATCCAAACACGACAAATTTTCATTACATTTTGAACCTTTAGGACAAAAATAGAAAAGAAACCCGTCCCTTAACCTATCCTACAGCGGTGTCTGATGTCCACTTTCCTTTGTATTCCGCAACGACGACCAAGTCCTCCATCTGCCATATCCATTAACTGCGGCGGGCTTCAAGACCTGTGAAGTGTAGCTGTAGTCTCCGCGAGGAAGAGTAGAACATAGGAGAGGAACTGGCCACTTGGCACACCATGCCCTGCTGCCTCCCATGCCCCACTCATCCTCGGAGGAGTACCAGACCTCGAAAGTGCCGGTGGAAGTGGATGGTCCATCACTGTTCACCTGCCACTTGCGCCCCCGAACAATGGATAGCTGTGTGTAGGACGTGCGGCTTGCAGTACTCTCGTTGTCGGCTGCCGGCGGGGCCGATGGTTGTGCGGCTGCGTCCGCGTCCGGCTACACCGACATTGCATTGCGAGTGGTGCGTTGATCAAGGGCAGCGACCTTGATCTTCATCCCCAGAGACAAGCTCTCCTCTAGGGTGTTCCCACTTGCAGTCATTGTTGATGTGGTGCCAGGGAGGAGGATGTGGTCTGGTTTGGCCTTTAGTTTTGGGTGTTGCCGCTTCTAGTAGCACATTACGGTGAGGCCATGCATACGGGTGCGTCAGTGAGTAGCCAAAGTTAGTTCCTTGGGCGGCGAGCCTGCTTAATGGCGGCATAAGAACAGACGGCATGAATGTGTGCAGCTGGCGCCGGCTGTGAACACACGTGGGTGTGGGGCGAGGCTTTTTTGTGTGCCAGGGTAGTCAATGCGAGCATGGCAACATTGGATATGCCCTTTGATTGCATGCGATCCCACATGTCAATGAGAAAGCAAGACGGCCGCCTTCCCCTGGGTCAGCAGCATGCCAGACCGACCGTCTGGGGGAGCGACTTCAATGCGACAAGGGTGCTGTCAGTGTACTGCCTTTTCATTTTTGAACATGTAAATCGTAACACTGGTAGTAGAGTGTAACACTAAAAGGATATATGAAGTTCGCACCTCACCTACAGCCAGCCTAATAGCCCACATGTACAATAGTTATTCATACTCGTGAAGCGTAAGTACTAGCATAATTACTATTATAATAAGTGTACCACTCTTTCTTTTCAAATCGGGAAGCGTAACACTTGATTAAATAGCCGGAAGATGTGTGTTGCCTATCTTTGTATGGCCTTGACATGTGCTAATTTACATGTCCAGCTGTATGAAGGAATAATTGAGGTATGCCTGGTCCGTGCCCGCATTTAAGGGTCCAGCTTACCATGTTCTGGCTGCAGTAACTATACTACTCCCTCTGTATCTTACTATGTGACGAAGGCGGCGGGGAAAATGAGAGAACTTAATGTTTATTTGCTAATCAATATCATTGCAACCAATGAAGTGACCAATGCATTCCGTGTTAGGTAGTCCCGAGTCATTAAAAACATACACGCCTCATGTCTCTTATTGGTGGATTCCTTTATTCAGGTCAAAACACAAGAAAACAAAGTGGGAGTTAATGCACGACGCCTAAGTGTTTTGGATTAATTTGGATATTGTAAGATAACTTATGCATCGTTATGGAGGGAGTATGTATGTTTCTTGGAAAAATAGTAGTTTCCTAGCTTGGTTTTGTGAGCCATCCAAATATAATCATCTGGCTTTGCTTCTTTCTCATTCCTCTCCAACCCACTTCTCCATTGATCATGCCACCCTCCGATCGACTCCATCCTTCAGCATGCCTCATCTGAACAATCCTCCGAGTGTCATTCGTCTGTGGTCCTAGACTTGTATTGTCAGGGCCCCGATTCCAAGTCACATCGATCTAGCTGGTAACACCTCATATCACTTTGCAGCCTCACGCACGGTATTCCCACGGGTGTCGCCTTACCATGGCCCGGGACCGTTTGCGCCTTTTGGCTCACGTATATGATAGTGTCGGTAGCATCCATATGACAGAGAACCCGGGCCGACATGACTAGTCGTGAACCCAAAGTGGCACTAACTTATAGGGACAGGCATACATGAATCAACATCGAGCATGTCGGTCGTGATTAATGCGAATCCGGGCTGTAACCTGGCTAACAGGACTCGGGAACCCGGGCTGTAGCAGGCTAGGCAGGACTCGGATGTCACCGCGTGACATTTCGAAGGGACAGACACGAGAACGAAGTGAATCACATGCCCGGCCAGTCAAGTGTTAGGAGCGATAGTCTTTGGGCTAGCAGGACTCCGGTGAATCGGGCTATAGCGGACTACTATGGCTCATGGAAGCACAAGACTACATTTCCCCATAAGAGAGGCTACCAAGGATAAACAACTAGGTTGTCGGATCCCACACATACCAAGCATTTCAATCATACACACAATATGCTCGATATGTGTAAATACAACATGGCATCACAACATAACTCTACGACTCAAGTATTTATTCAATAGGCTCCGAGGAGCGAGATATTACAAACATGGGTCTCATGACCCAACATTCAGAGCATACAAGTCAAAAGACATGCGGAAGCTTAATATGTCTGAGTACAGACATCTACAAATGAAAAAGGCTGAGAAGTCGGACTATCTACCAGATCCTGCAGAGGGCACAAGATCGTAGCTGAGGTAACCAGCTAAACGTCAAAGTCCACGCGGAACTACTAGCAAGACTGAAGTCTCTCTGCAAAACATAAATTAAGCAAACGTGAGTACAAATGTACCCAGCAAGACTTACATCAGAACTAACTACATATGCATCGGTATCAACAAAGGGGGTGGTGGAGTTTAACTGCAACAAGCCAGCTTTGACTCGGTGGCTATCCTAAACTACGACCGCAAGTAACTCTTTTGAGGTGGCGCACAGAGTCCACATATTCACCATAACAATACACCACTAAGGATCCGCTCCCGTCTCCCTACGAGAACGCCATCCATAGCACTCATGCTTATCTTGCACGTTTTAGAGTATCCACTTTCACTTGTCTATGAACTGTACAGGCAACCCAGAAGTCCTTTACCGCGGACACGGCTATTTGAATAGATGATGTTAACCCTGCCGGGGTGTACTTCTTCACACACGCTCTCGCCACTTACCACCATGTACACGTCGTGTATCTCGGCAACCTTCAAGCGGAAGCCTGGCGAGGGAGTCGGCCACGACCTAACTAACCACACAAGTCTCTAGTCCAGGTTTATCGCCTATTCGGGTTCCATCCATGAGGAGATCCGGCCGGGGTGTCGCTCACGGCCCCAAACGATGAGAGCAGGGTTCCCGAGGCACCAAACGGGCGTCCCGGTACACCGTGCCTCGTGTCTCTACCGCAACATAGCGCACCCCTAGGGTCAGCAAACACATATCCTACAAACACCAGAAACTAGTTGCAACTCCTGGACAGAGATCGAGGCGATTAATACACCGAGAGGGGCCGAGTTACCGGAACCCAATGTGTGGTAGTAACTGTTCATGGATCACAAACACAAAACTCAGTTCCTGAGGACGGCTTCAATGAGACAACCCACCATGTACTCCTACATGGCCTCTCACCGCTACCTTTACCAAATCGTGTTCACACACTTAGCTCACACATAGTAGGAGATGTTCACACACCTCTGATTCATCCCCGATGAATCAGACCTGACTCAACTCTAAGAAGTAGCAGGCATGACAAACAAGCATGAATGAGTAGGCACAACAGGGCTCAAACAACTCCTACTCATGCTAGTGGGTTTCATCTATTCTTGTGGAATGACAGGGTCATGCGAGAGGATAAAGGGGTTCAGCTACCGCAGCAAGTAACAGATAAATCGCTGTTGTCCTAATGCAGTAAAAGAGAGCAGGAGCGAGAGAGTGGGATTGTATCGGAATGAACAAGGGGGTTTTGCTTGCCTGGAACTTCCGAAGATAATATAGCTCTTCATCAGTGTCATCGATCTCATCGTCGAAACCACATCTATCGAGAGGGGACAAATACCGGCAACAGAGAAGAAACACAATCAATGAAATGCACAATATGATGCATGATCATGACATGGTAAAATGAGTGTGTTGGGCTAATGCAACTACAACCAGATGGGTTTTGAGCTATTTTGAACCAAAGATTCAAAGTTCAAACACATTTTTGTGATCTTAAATAGTGCTTTATCATGTTCTGCACTAAACAGCAAGTTAACTTGTTTAAAAATGCATGAAACAAGTACAGATGGATAGACTGTATTTTTCTGATCATTTTTCATATATAAATTATTTCATTTGGAGTTACGGTTGAATTACTATGAATTTTAGAAGTTTGTACTATTTTCTGGAATTTCCTGTATAAGAATAATTCCAGTAATCGAATTAATGCGCCAGCATTGCGTCAGGGTGACGTCAGCGGTCAACGTGGCCGGTCCAGGTCAAACTGACCAGTGGGTCCCGCGTGTCAGTAGTTACTTAAACTAAGACGTCGCCGGCGATGACCTTGGCGGTCGCCGGAGTCGGGTGATGACGAACCCGAAGCTACGGGGCACGGCGAGGCGCGCAGAGTGGTGCTACGGGTTCCTGCGAGTGCGGTGAGTGCGTTGGACATGGTAGTGTGGCCAGTGGGTGGCCGGAGCATCGTCGGCGATGAGCTCCGTGGCGGCGCGTGCGGTGAAGCCTCATGTAGTCGCTACGGTGCTCGGGGGAATTAACGGAGAGGATGGGGAGGTGCAGCAGCTCAGGCGATCACGTAGGAGCAGACGGCGAGGTCGGCGACTAGCTGACGCGGCAGTGACGATGAAGGGGATCTCTGGCGATGGCGGAGTCGGGCGAGGTTGTTCCAGAGGTTGCGGGGCAGGCGAGCGCTGGGGGTCGGCTTGCTAGGAGGACACGACGACGGCGGAGCTTCTGGACACAGTGGCTCAGCGTGGGGACGACGAAGAACGCGACTACGTCGGCGGTGCGGCGGCAGGTGCGTCGGCCATGGTGTGGGGAGCGAGGGAGAGAGGCAGGGGCGAGTGAGGTGTCCACGGGGTCGGGGCGGCGACGTGGAGCCTGCCCAGGTGTCCAGGGGCGTGGGCGGCAAGCAGGTGGCGCCATGGCAAGCTCGGGCTTGCCGGCATCACCTCTGTGCCTGCCTGGCGAGGACGGTATTTGGATGGCATGGGCGGCCACAGTCTTTGGGCCGGCCGGTGGGCTCTTGACGAGTAAGTTTCTCTCTCTCTTATTTGTTTACATTTTCTATTTTTCTTCCTTCTGCTTTTGATTTAGTTTAGCAACTAAATCATTTTAATAAATTCTGTTGGTTATTATATGGCTTTCTAAAATATATACAAAGCCACTCACAAACTTCCAGAATTATTGGAGTCATATTTAATATATATTATATAGAAATCCAAAGCAAATAGTTATTGGATTAATTCAAATGGCCAGAATAAATATTTCTATGACTGCAAAAATATTGGTTTGAATTTCACCTCATGCCAATATTTTCACAGAATAACAGGAACATTTTCTTGGACTTATTTGATGAGATTTAAATGTTGGTTATTTTTAGTAGTTTTTTGAGGCTTTGAAAAATTCATCAATTCAAATTTCATTTGAATTTAAACATGATGCACACATGGAAGCTGGCATAGGTCAGACCAGGATTATGGATGTGACAACTCACCCCCACTAAACAAGAATCTCGTCCCGAGATTCAAGACGTGAGGTAAGAAGACAGAGGGGGCACAAGCACAAGCTAACACGGTCTTC
This sequence comes from Aegilops bicornis, assembly GCA_021605145.1. Taxonomy (NCBI): domain Eukaryota; kingdom Viridiplantae; phylum Streptophyta; class Magnoliopsida; order Poales; family Poaceae; genus Aegilops; species Aegilops bicornis. The sequence continues at coordinate 467,649,988 of CM038675.1, read as the reverse complement.
ACGATCCAGGTTGCACTTCATAAGAACGTTGACATGATCATCATCTTTGTCTCGATGTCTTGCTTTGAGAACTCCAACTAACATGAAAATGAGAGGAAAGGGAAAACTCCAGAAGGATTGATCTTCTCGAAGTTTGAACAACTCAGGATCAACTCATCGAGTGAGACATTGAAACATCTCTCGAGCTGAGACACGAAACATACATCCAGCGGGATGGAGTGTAACAGATGATGAAGGTTCACTAGGTAGACAACAATTCCACACTTAAGAGGGTGGTGAACGGTTGTCAACGCAGCAAGGAGTTGAGTTGCCATGACACCATAACGAGACATCTTAAGGAAGGTGACTCGCAGAATTATTCCCTTAAGTGGCAAAAGAATTACTTTTGATTCGGAGATCATCGAAACTCTTCATACCATCCTAAGGCAATCACAATCGATCATTTGAAGGAGTTTGAAAGAATGACATACTCAGACTAGAATGGATGATGTGGACTACCTTGTTGAAGACAACACAATGGATGATTTTGCTTATCATCGGCAATGGATGGGACCCATGGTAGGACCGCTTTTGAAGATGATCCTGGGCAACAATTGCTGGGGTGCAAGCTGGGAACATAATGCAAATCTTTGGGAATGTTTCAACCATCATATCTGCACGAGATCCAGATCTGGTTGGTAACAGGACATTTCAGATAGCATGTCACGAAAGGAAAGGTTGCAACACAAATCGGCGAGATGATGTTGCGAGATTCTCGGGAGATGGACTATGGTAGTAAGCTCCAAAACATGAGCGGGTTCTCACATAAACATGTGAATACGCTGTCCTGCATAAGCATGGCCACGTAGTAGTCTTATATTAAACACTACCAAGTTCGTGGGGAACCATCATCGAGGATATTGAAATCTTTTCATAAGTCCGGATTAGCTCTTATGAAGGGACTCCTTCTCCTTGAGCAAATCAGTCAGTGGCTTGGTGTGCTAGGGATACATATGGAATGAAGGTTGTGAGCATGGCAAACCATAGCATGCTTCGCACATGCATGACTGACTTGGGATGGTACCAGAGGAAGCAAAAACAAACTTTCTCGAATTCACGGCGGCAACTTGCTTCAAATGCACATGAACTAGAGGAAGTCACCTCTTTCATCCAACATATTCTTCATGAACAGGCACGAAGATAATGCTTACAAAAGTTTCCAATGCTAGCTTTAATGTTCCACATGGATCATGGGGGAGACAAGATGTTGCTGATGGGCTCAACATCAATAGCAACTCATCGGAATTTCCATATCACTGGACTTCCACCATCATGTGAACACGGTGATAGCATTGGTCAGACCAAAAGATGTAATGGTGTATGCTCGAGGGATCAACAACGAGTAAGACAACATTACGAACATCGCTGGTTCTGATTTCACTTGACGATAGCCCATACTCAAGTCAAAGTTCGAGAAGACAATAGGTTCAACAACTGATCACGAGGACCAAATGATGGAGATATCATCTTTCTTCAACACACACACACACACAAGTATATCCCTTAGTGATGAACTAAGTCGGACAAGCTTTCATCTTCCAACTCTCCAAGTTGTTGTTTAGCTTAACCAACTAGCTCAGGGGTATCCAACACAAATTCTTGGAGAATGGCTGGTTTAGAGGAAAACCAACTTGATCACGAGCTCAACATAACAGTCAGGGGACAACCTGGTAATACTTCCGAGAAGATATTCGGAAATCACGAACCACCGGTATGTTACTAAGCTCGAGAACAATCTTGCTTTTGAGGGCAAGATGATATGATCAAATGAGCGAGGACTTGACAAGATCCTAACTCATCAATCAAAGTGTGCACCAGGAAAATGGACTAGGTGGCACGATCAACCTTAGGGTGATGATTCAATAATCAACATGCTAAGAATGAGAATATTGTCCATGAACTACCAAGCAACACGGTTGCTAGGAGTATCAATTTCACACATCATGTTTCACTTGTCGGCATTCCGGTTGCAACAACACGGGACCGAGGAATGAACGATGATGGCGAGAGTATCACTGCACCAAGAATTCATCAGAGAAGGTGCAATTCTCATGACGTTCCTGACATAAAGTGGGTAATACTTCAGGATAGAGCAGAATCAAAAGCTTGATTGCATTTGATCTGCGGATTACAACTGCTTTGACCCAATCCTGGATATGGATGAGGTATCTTGGAGTTTGTTTCTCCGGTCATTCCAGAATAGAATGGCTTGACAGACCACAAGAATAATAGGCATCGATGATGAATGCACGACTACTCCTGACTATCAATTGACAGACGGGGGTCAGAACACAACTAAGGAGGAACAACTCGAGGAACATATAACTTTCTGAGTTGTGGATGCATAGGTTAGTATGTTGAATCAAGTTCAACAGGTTTCTTCCCGATAACCTATGCAGAAAAGTAGAACTGGCAGAGTCGCAATATAGAATGGAGTACTCCTCAAGAGCCCCCTGGTTGTGATCTTTTGGCTCAAAGAACTTCTGCCATAAGCAGTTCATGGTATTTGGAAGAAGGAAATACCATGGACCTCGAGGACTATTGCAAGGTTACTAATATCCTAAAGGAACTAGCAAACACTATCAACAGGAGGTAAGTAGGGTGAACCTCGGGTTCAAGAACCCAGGAATAGAATACCTACCACTAAATGGCATCACAGGATGCTTTCGAGAATGATGGCCAGAATCATCACACGGGGAACACAAAACATGGCTAAATTACTAGGTGATACTCGAAACACGTAGGGTCATAATAATAGCTTCAACATATATACCGAGGCAATAGAGTACCTCAACGTACCGGTTAGTGTGCTTATTCTGACAAAAAGGACATCGGGAACGAAAAGAAAGGATTTGCAAATGCATCTGACTATTTAGAGACCTGGGATGACTCGGACAGCATAACGGCTGTAAATGCTCAAAATGATTCGAGACATCCTGCAAAATAGTGGCATGACCACTCAACATCACAATATCAAGGTTCTGAGACCAGCTATGAACATACAGAAGTAGTAAAAACTGAACTAAGATTTGAAACTATCAATTCTATAAGTCTATGGATTAGTAACACGTCATCCTGATAGATAGATGAGAAGGCCTAGTTCCTAATCCCCGTAGAAAAGAAGAGGCTGACTCAGATCAGAAGGCCATGAGGTATAAGGAGTAAAAAGAGACATATGTTCCCTTCCACAATCAATTCCCTTACATAACTAAAGCATTTCTAGACTCAACTTCGACCAGTTTGGCTTGGTAATCCTACAGGCAGTCAGGCTCTAATACCAAAGCTGTCAGGACCCGATTCCAAGTCACATTGATGTTGCCGGTAACACCTCATATCACTTTGCGGCCTCACGCACGGTATTCCCACGGGTGTCGCCTTACCATGGCCCGGGACCGTTTGCGCCTTTTGACTCACGTATATGATAGTGTCGCTAGCATCCATATGACAGAGAACCCGGGCCGACATGACTAGTCGTGAACCCAAAGTGGCACTAACTTATAGGAACAGGCATACGTGAATCAACATCGAGCATGTCGGTCAGCAGCGTGCGAATCCGGGCTGTAGCACTGGGCTAACAGGACTCCGGGAACCCGGGCTGTAGCAGGCTAGGCAGGACTCCGGATGTCACCGCGTGACATTTCCCCGAAGGGACAGAACCACGAGAGCAAGTGACTCACATGCCGCCAGTCAAGTGTTAGGAGCGGTAGTCTTTGGGCTAGCAGGACTCCGGTGAACCGGGCTATAGCGGACTACTATGGCTCATGGAAGCACAAGACTACATTTCCCCATAAGAGAGGCTACCAAGGATAAAGAAATAGGTTGTCGGATCCCACACATACCAAGCATTTCAATCATACACACAATATGCTCGATATGTGTAAATACAACATGGCATCACAACATAACTCTACGACTAAAGTATTTATTCAATAGGCTTCGAGGAGCGAGATATTACAAACATGGGTCTCATGACCGAACATTCAGAGCATACAAGTCAAAAGACATGCAGAAACTTAATATGTCTGAGTACAGACATCTACAAATGAAAAAGGCTGAGAAGCCTGACTATCTACCAGATCCTGCAGAGGGCACAAGATCGTAGCTGAGGTAACCAGCTAAACGTCAAAGTCCACGCGGAACTACTAGCGAGAGTGAAGTCTCTTTGCAAAACATAAATTAAGCAAATGTGAGTACAAATGTACCCAGCAAGACTTACATCAGAACTAACTACATATGCATCGGTATCAACAAAGGGGGTGGTGCAGTTTAACTGCAGCAAGCCAGCTTTGACTCGGTGGCTATCCTAAACTACGACTGCAAGTAACTCTTTTGAGGTGGCGCACACGAGTCCACATATTCAACATAACAATACACCACTAAGGATCCGCTCCCGTCTCCCTACGAGAACGCCATCCATAGCACTCACGCTTATCTTGCGCGTTTTAGAGTATCCACTTTCACTTGTCTATGAACTGTACAGGCAACCCAGAAGTCCTTTACCACGGACACGGCTATTCTAATAGATGATGTTAACCCTGTTGGGGTGTACTTCTTCACACACGCTCTCGCCACTTACCACCGTGTACACGTCGTGTATCTCGGCAACCTTCAAGCGGAAGCCTGGTGAGGGAGTAAGCCACGACCTGACTAACCACACAAGTCTCTAGTCGAGGTTTATCGCCTATTCGGGTTCCATCCGCGAGGAGATCCGGCCGAGGTGTCCCTCACGGCCCCAAACGATGAGAGCAGGGTTCCCGAGGAACCAAACGGGCGTCCCGGTACACCGTGCCTCGTGTCTCTACCGCAACATAGACCACCCCTAGGGTCAGCGCTACGCACGGCCCCCAACACATATCCTAGAAATACCAGAAACTAGTTGCAACTCCTGGACAGAGATCGAGGCGATTAATAGGCCGAGAGGGCCGAGTTACCGGAACCCGATGTGTGGTAGTAACTGTTCATGGATCACAAACACAGAACTCAGTTCCTGAGGACGGCTTCAATGAGACAACCCACCATGTACTCGTACATGGCCTCTCAGCGATACCTTTACCAAATCGTGTTCACACACTTAGCTCACACACGAGGGACAAGTTCACACACCTCGATTCATCCACGATGAATCAGACACGACTCAACTCTAAGCGATAGGCAGGGCATGACAAACAAGCATGAATGAGTAGGCACAACAGGGCTCAAACAACTCCTACTCATGCTAGTGGGTTTCATCTATTTACTGTGGAATGACAGGTCATGCACAGGATAAAGGGGTTCAGCTACCGCAGCAAGTAATAGATAAATCATTGTTGTCCTAATGCAGTAAAAGAGAGCAGGAGCGAGAGAGTGGGATTGTATCGGAATGAACAAGGGGGTTTTGCTTGCCTGGCACTTCCGAAGATAATATAGCTCTTCATCGGTGTCATCGATCTCATCGTCGAAACCACGTCTATCGAGAGGGACAAATACCGCAACAGAGAAGAAACACAATCAATGCAATGCACAATATGATGCATGATCATGACATGGTAAAATGAGTGTGTTGGGCTAATGCAACTACAACCAGATGGGTTTGAGCTATTTTGAACCAAAGATTCAAAGTTCAAACACATTTGTGATCTTAAATAGTGCTTTATCATGTTTTGCACTAAACAGCAAGTTAACTAGTTTAAACATGCATGAAACTAGTACAGATGAGTAGATTGGATTTTTCTGATCATTTTTCATATATAAATTATTTCATTTGGAGTTACGGTTGAATTACTACGAATTTCAGAAGTTTGTACTATTTTCTGGAATTTCCTGTATAAGAATAATTCCAGTAATCGAATTAATGCGTCAGCATTGCGTCAGGGTGACATCAGCGGTCAACGGGGCCGGTCCAGGTCAAACTCACCAGTGGGTCCCGTGTGTCAGTAGTTACTTAAACTAACTAAATTTAGTTAGTGCTAATCTAAGTTAATTAGCAGAGCGGGCCCCACTTGTCATAGACTCGGGGGGAAGTCAACCTGGCCACCCAGTCAAAGGTCAACGGGGTCAAACCCACCGGCGTTTAGCCGCCGGCGAGGCCAGATGCGGCGGAGGAAGTGCAAATTCGTGCTCCGGTGACCAAATGGTCGGCGGAGACCATCTACGGGTAGCTGGGAGCAAGCCGCAACGTTTGGTGGCGGTGGTTGGGCTCGGGGTTGCCGAAGACGTCGCTGGCGATGACCTTGGCAGTCGTCGGAGTCGGGTGAAGACGAACCCGAAGCTACGGGGCACGGCAAGGCGCGCAGAGTGGTGCTCCGGGTCACGGCGAGGCGCGCGGAGTGGTGCTACGGGTTCCTGCGAGTGCGGTGATAGCATTGGACATGGTGGTGTGGCCAGTGGGAGGCCGGAGCATCGTCGGTGACGAGCTCCGCGGCGGCGCGTGCAGTGAAGCCTCATGCATTCGCTACGATGCTCGGGGGAAGGAACGGAGAGGATGGGGAGGTGCAGCAGTTCACGGCGATCACGTAGGAGCAGACGGCGATGTCGGGGACGAGCTAACGCGGCGGTGACGACGAAGGGGATCTCCGGCAATGGCGGAGTCGGGCGAGGTTGTCGCAGAGGCTGCGGGGCAAGCGAGCGCTCGAGGCTCGGCTTGCTAGGAGGAGACGACGAAGGCGGAGCTTCTGGACTGTTGGGGAACGTTGCAGAAAACTAAAAAAATTTCCTACGGTTTCACCAAGATCCATCTATGAGTTCATCTAAGCAACGAGTCATGAGAGAGAGATTGCATCTACATACCACTTGTAGATCGCGTGCGGAAGCGTTCACTAGAACGTGGATGATGGAGTCGTACTGGCCGTGATCCAAATCACCGATGACCGAGTGCCGAACGGACAGCACCTCCGCGTTCAACACACGCACGAACGGACGAAGTCTCCTCCTTCTTGATCCAGCAAGGGGAAGGAGAGGTTGAGGAAGAAGGCTCCAAGGCAAGACGACGGGCGTGGTGGTGATGGAGTGACAGTTCTCGGCAGGGCTTCGCCAAGCACACGCGGAGGAGGAGAGGTGTTGGGAGGGAGGGCTGCGCCTTGAAGTGTGTTGCAGCCCTCCCTCACCCCTCTATTTATAGGGGAAGGGAGAAGGTCTGCCCCTCTAGATGGGATCTAGAGGGGGCGGCGGCCAAGGGAGGGGCTTGCCCCTGCCAAGCAGGGCGCCTCGGGGTTTCCCCCAACCCTAGGAGCATGGGACCTAGGGGGGAGTGGTGCCCCAGCCCACTTTGGGCTGGATCCCTTCCTCATACAGCCCATAAGGCCCTCCGGGAGAGGTGGCCCCTCCCGATGGACCCCCGGAACCCCTCCGGTGGCCCCGGTACAATACCGATATGCCCCCGAACCTTTCCGGTGACCGTATGATGACTTCCCATGTATAAATCTTTACCTCCGGACTATTCCGGAACTCCTCGTGACGTCCGGGATCCCATCCGGGACTCCGAACAACATTCGGTAATCACATACAAGTCTTCCTAATAACCCTAGCGTCACCGAACCTTAAGTGTGTAGACCCTACGGGTTCGGGAGACACGTAGACATGACCGAGACGGCTCTCGAGCAATAACCAACAGCGGGATTTGGATACCCATGTTGGCTCCCACATGCTCCTCGATGATCTCATCGGATGAACAACGATGTCGAGGATTCAAATAACCCCGTATACAATTCCCTTTGTCAATCGGTATGTTACTTGCCCGAGATTCGATCGTCGGTATCCCAATACCTCGTTCAATCTCGGACCGGCAAGTCACTTTACTCGTACCATAATGCATGATCCCGTGACCAGACACTTGGTCACTTTGAGCTCATTATGATGATGCACTACCGAGTGGGCCCAGTGATACCTCTCCGTAACACGGAGTGACAAATCCATCTCGATCCGTGTCAACCCAATGACACTTTCGAGATACCTGTAGTGTACCTTTATAGTCACCCGATTACGTTGTGACGCTTGGTACACCCAAAGCACTCCTACGGTATCCGGGAGTTACACGATCTCATGGTCTAAGGAAGAGATACTTGACATTGGAAAAGCTCTAGCAAAACGAACTACACGATCTTGTGCTATGCTTAGGATTGGGTCTTGTCCATCACATCATTCTCCTAATGATGCGATCCCGTTATCAATGACATCCAATGTCCATAGTCGAAACCATGACTATCTATTGATCAACGAGCTAGTCAACTAGAGGCTCACTAGGGACATATTGTGGTCTATGCATTCACACGTGTATTACGATTTCCGGATAATACAATTATAGCATGAATAAAAGACAATTATCATGAACAAGGAAATATAATAATAATCCTTTTATTATTGCCTCTAGGGCATATTTCCAATAGTCTCCCACTTGCACTAGAGTCAATAATCTAGTTACATTGTGATGAACCTAACACCCATAGAGTTACGGTGTTGATCATGTTTTGCTTTCATGGAAGAGGTTTAGTCAACGGATCTGCGACATTCAGATCTGTATGCACTTTGCAAATTTCTATGTCTCCATCTTGAACATTTTCACGGATGGAGTTGAAGCGACGCTTGATGTGCCTGGTCTTGTTGTGAAACCTGGGCTCCTTGGCAAGTGCAATAGTTCCAGTGTTGTCACAGAAGAGTTTGGTCGGCCCCGACGCATTGGGTATGACTCCTAGGTCGGTGATGAACTCCTTCAACCAAATTGCTTCATGTGCTGCCTCCGAGTCTGCCATGTACTCCGCTTCACATGTAGATCCCGCCACGACGCTCGCTTGTACCGCATCTGCACCATTGCTCCACCATTCAACATATACACGTATCCGGTTTGTGACTTAGAGTCATCCAGATGCGTGTCGAAGCTAAGCGTCGACGTAACCCTTCTGACGAGCTCGTCGTCACCTCCATAAATGAGAAACATGTCCTTTGTCCTTTTCGTGTACTTCAGGATATTCTTGACCGCTGTCCAGTGTTCCTTGTCGGGATTACTTTGGTACCTTCCTACCAAACTTACGGCAAGGTTTACATCAGGTCTGGTACACAGCATGGCATACATAATAGATCCTATGGCTGAGGCATAGGGCATGACGCTCATCTCTTCTTTATCTTTTGCCATGGTCGGGCATTGAGCTGAGCTCAATCTCACACCTTGCGAAGACAGGCAAGAACCCTTTCTTGGACTGATCCATTTTGAACTTCTTCAAAATCTTATCAAGGTATGTGCTTTGTGAAAGACCTATGAGGCGTCTCGATCTATCTCTATAGATCTTGATGCCTAATATATAAGCAGCTTCTCCAAGGTCCTTCATTGAAAAACTTTTATTCAAGTAGGCCTTAATGCTGTCCAAGAGTTCTATATCATTTCCCATCAAAAGTATGTCGTCTACATATAATATGTGAAATGCTTCTGAGCTCCCACTCACTTTCTTGTAAACGCAGCTTCTCCATAAGTCTGCATAAACCCAAACGCTTTGATCATCTCACCAAAGCGAATGTTCCAACTCCGAGATGCTTGCACCAGCCCATAAATGGATCATCGGAGCTTGCATACCTTGTTAGCATTCTTAGGGTCGACAAAACCTTCCGTTGCATCATATACAGCTCTTCCTTAAGATAACCATTAAGGAATGCTGTTTTGACGTCCATCTGCCATATCTCATAATCATAGTATGCGGCAATTGCTAACATGATTTAGACGGACTTAAGCTTCGCTACGGGAGAGAAAGTCTCATCGTAGTCAATCCCTTGAACTTGCCGATAACCCTTAGCGACAAGTCGAGCTTTATAGATGGTGACATTACCATCCGCGTCCGTCTTATTCTTAAAGATCCATTTATTTTCTATAGCTCGCCGATCATCGGGCAAGTCATCCAAAGTCCATACTTTGTTTTCATACATGGATCCTATCTCGGATTGCATGGCTTCAAGCCATTTGTTGGAATCTGGGCCGCCATCGCTTCTTCATAGTTCGAAGGTTCACCGTTGTCTAACAACATGATTTCCGTGACAGGGTTGCCGTACCACTTGGTGCGGAACGTGTCCTAGTGGACCTAAAGTTCAAGAGCAACTTGATCCGAAGTACCTTGATCATCATTATTAATTGCCTCTCCAGTTGGTGTAGGCACCACCAGAACATTTTCCTGAGCTTCTCTACTTTCAGGTTCAAGAGGTAGTACTTCATCGAGTTCTTCTTTCCTCCCACTTACACCTTTAGAGAGAAACTCTTATTCCATAAAGGATCAGTTCTTTGCAAGATAGGTCTTGCCTTCGGATCTAAGGTAGAAGGTATACCCAATGGTTTCCTTAGGGTATCCTATGAAGATGCATTTTTCCGATTTGGGTTCGAGCTTTTCAGGTTGAAGTTTCTTGACATAAGCATCGCATCCCCAAACTTTTAGAAACGACAGCTTAGGTTTCTTCCCAAACCATAATTCATACGGTGTCGTCTCAACGGATTTAGACGGTGCCCTATTTAAAGTGAATGTAGCTGTCTCTAGAGCGTATCCCCAAAATGATAGCGGTAAATCTATAAGAGACATCATAGATCGCACCATATCCAATAGAGTGCGACACGACGTTCGGACACACCATTACGCTGAGGTGTTCGGTGGGCGTGAGTTGTGAAACGATTCCATATTTCCTTAAGTGTGTACCAAATTCGTGACTTAAATATTCTCCTCCACGATCTGATCGTAAGAACTTTATTTTTCGGTCACGTTGATTCTCTACCTCATTCTGAAATTCCTTGAACTTTTCAAAGGTCTCAGACTTGTGTTTCATCAAGTAGACATACCCATATCTACTCAAGTCATCAGTGACAGTGAGAACATAATGATATCCTCCATGAAGCCTCAACGCTCATTGGACCGCATACATCGGTATGTATGATTTCCAATAAGTTGGTTGCTCGCTCCATTGTCCCGGAGAATGGAGTCTTGGTCATTTTGCCCATGAGGCATGGTTCACATGTGTCAAATGATTCATAATCGAGAGACTCTAAAAGTCCATCAGAATGGAGCTTCTTCATGCGCTTGACACCAATGTGACCAAGGCGGCAATTACCACAAGTATGTGGGACTATCGTTATCAACTTTACATCTTTTGGTATTCACACTATGAATATGTGTAATATTACGCTCGAGATTCATTAAGAATAAACCATTGACCATCGGAGCATGACCATAAAACATATCTCTCATATAAATAGAACAACCATTATTCTCGGATTTAAATGAGTAGCCATCTCGCATTAAACGAGATCCTGATACAATGTTCATGCTCAAACTTGGCACCAAATAACAATTATTGAGGTTTAAAACTAATCCCGTAGGTAAATGTAGAGGTAGCATGCCGACGGCGATCACATCGACCTTGGAACCATTCCCGACGCGCATCGTCACCTCGCCCTTCGCCGCCTCTCCGTTTATTCCGCAGCTCCTGCTGTGAGTTACAAATATGAGCAACGGCACCGGTATCAAATACCCATGAGTTACTACGAGTACTGGTAAGGTACACATCAATTACATGTATATCAAATATACCTTTAGTGTTGCCGGCCTTCTTGTCCGCTAAGTATTTGGGGCAGTTCCGCTTCCAGTGGCCCTTCCCTTTGCAATAAAAGCACTCTGTCTCAGGTTTGGGTCCATTCTTTGACTTCTTCCCGGCAACTTGCTTACCGGGCACAGCAACATCCTTGCCGTCCTTCTTGAAGTTCTTCTTACCCTTGCCCTTCTTGAACTTAGTGGATTTATTGACCATCAACACTTGATGTTCTTTCTTGATTTCAACCTCTGCTGACTTCAGCATTGAGAATACTTCAGGACTTGTCTTCACCATCCCCTGCATATTGTTGTTCTTCACAAAGCTCTTGTAGCTTGGTGGGAGCGATGAAGGATTCTCAATAACCGCCTCGTCCGGGAGGTTTATGTCCAGTGGGACAAAGGCGGTTGTGCAACCCAGACATTTTGAGTATGTGCTCCTTGTGAACTATTTTCCTCCATCTTACAACTATATAACTTGTCGGAGAATTCATATCTCTCGACCCGGCATGAGCTTGGAAAACTAGTTTCAGCTCCTCGAACATCTCATATGCTCGGTGTTGCTCAAAACGCTTTTGGAGCCCGGTTCTAAGTTGTAAAGCATGCCGCACCGAACGAGGGAGTAATTATCAAGACGAGACTGCCAAGCATTCATAATGTCTTGGTTCTCCGGGACGGTGCATCACCTAGCGGTCCTTCTAGGACATATTGTTTCTAGCAGCTATGAGGATGATCTCGTGTTTCGGACCCAAATCCGTATAGTTGCTGCCATCATCTTTCAGCTTGGTTTTCTCTAGGAACGCGTTGAAGTTCATGTTGACATGAGCGTTGGCCATTTGATCTACAAGACATATTTGCAAAGGTTTTAGACTAAGTTTGTGATAATTAAGTTCATCTAATCAAATTATTTCAATTAACTCCCACTCAGATTAGACATCCCTCTAGTCATCTAAGTGTTACACGATCCGAGTCGACTAGGCCGTGTCCGATCATCACGTGAGACGGACTAGTCATCGTCGGTGAACATCTTCATGTTGATCGTATCTTCCATACGACTCGTGTTCGACCTTTCGGTCTCCATGTTCCGAGGCCATATGCGTACATGCTAGGCTCATCAAGTTAACCCTAAGTGTTTTGCATGTGTAAAATTGTCTTACACCCGTTGTATGTGAACGTAAGGATCTATCACACCCGATCATCACGTGGTGCTTGAAGCAGCGAACTTTAGCAACGGTGCACAGTTAGGGGAGAACACTTCTTGATATTGTTGTATGGGATCATCTTATTTACTACCGTCGTTCTAAGTAAACAAGATGCATAAACATAATAAACATCACATGCAATTATATAGTAGTGACATGATATGGCCAATATCATATAGCTCCATTGATCTCCATCTTCTTGGCTCCATGATCATCTTGTCACCGGCATGACACCATGATCTCCATCATCGTGTCTTCATGAAGTCGTCACGCCAACGACTACTTCTAATTCTATGGCTAACGCGTTTAGCAATAAAGTAAAGTAATTTACATGGCGTTCTTCAATGACACGCAGGTCATACAAAAATAAAGACAACTCCTATGGCTCCTGCCGGTTGTCATACCCATCGACATGCAAGTCGTGATTCCTATTACAAGAACATGATCTCATACAGCACAATATGTCATTCATCATTCATCACAACTTCTGGCCATATCACATCACATGACAATTGCTGCAAAAACAAGTTAGACGTCCTCTAAAATTTGTTGCATCTTTTACGTGGCTGCAATTGGGATCTAGCAAGAACGTTTTCTTACCTACGAACAACCACAACGTGATTTTGTCAACTTCTATTTACCCTTCATAAGGACCCTTTTCATCGAATCCGCTCCAACTAAAGTGGGAGAGACAGACACCCGCCAGCCACCTTATGCAACTAGTGCATGTCAGTCGGTGGAACCGGTCTCACGTAAGCGTACATGTAAGGTTGGTCCGGGCCGCTTCATCCCACAATACCGTTGAAGCAAGATAAGACTAGTAGCGGCAAGCAAGTTGACAAGATCTACGCCCACAACAAAATTGTGTTCTACTCGTGCAATAGAGAACTACGCATAGACCTAGCTCATGATGCCCTTTGTTGGGGAACGTTGCAGAAAATTAAAAAAATTTCCTACGGTTTCACCAAGATCCATCTATGAGTTCATCTAAGCAACGAGTCATGGGAGAGAGATTGCATCTACATACCACTTGTAGATCGCGTGCGGAAGCGTTCACTAGAACATGGATGATGGAGTCGTACTCGCCGTGATCCAAATCACCGATGACCGACTGCCGAACGGGCAGCACCTCCGCATTCAACACACGTACGGAACGGACGACGTCTCCTCCTTCTTGATCCAGCAAGGGGGAAGGAGAGGTTGAGGAAGAAGGCTCCAACAGAAGCACGACGGCGTGGGGGTGATGGAGTGACAGTTCTCAAAGAGGCTTCGCCAAGCACACGCGGAGGAGGAGAGGTGTTGGGAGGGAGGGCTGCGCCTTGAAGTGTGTTGCAGCCTCCCTCGCCTCTATTTATAGGGGAAGGGAGAAGGGGCCGCCCCCTCTCGCGGGGCTCGGGCGGGGGGGCGGCGGCCAAGGGGAGGGGGCTTGCCCCCCAAGCGAGGGGGGCGCCCCCCTCAGGGTTTCCCCCAACCCTAGGCGCATGGGCCCTAGGGGGGAGTGGCGCCCCAGCCACTTTGGGCTGGATCCCTTCCTCATACAGCCCATAAGGCCCTCCGGGAGAGGTGGCCCCTCGGTGGACCCCGGAACCCCTCCGGTGGCCCGGTACAATACCGATATGCCCCCGAACCTTTCCGGTGACCGTATGATGACTTCCCATATACAAATCTTTACCTCCGGACTATTCCGGAACTCCACGTGACGTCTGGGATCCCATCCGGGACTCCGAAAAACATTCGGTAATCACATACAAGTCTTCCTAATAACCCTAGCGTCACCGAACCTTAAGTGTGTAGACCCTACGGGTTCGGGAGACACGTAGACATGACCGAGACGGCTCTCGGGCAATAACCAACAACGGGATCTGGATACCCATGTTGGCTCCCACATGCTCCTCGATGATCTCATCGGATGAACAACGATGTCGAGGATTCAAACAACCCGTATACAATTCCCTTTGTCAATCGGTATGTTACTTGCACGAGATTCGATCGCGGTATCCCAATACCTCGCTCAATCTCGTTATCGCAAGTCACTTTACTGCATACCATAATGCATGATCCGTGACCCGGACACTTGGTCACTTTGAGCTCATTATGATGATGCACTACCGAGTGGGCCCGGTGATACCTCTCCGTTACGGAGTGACAAATCGAGTCTCGATCCGTGTCAACCCAACAGACACTTTCGGAGATACCTGTAGTGTACCTTTATAGTCACCCAGTTACGTTGTGACGTTTTGTACAGCCAAAGCACTCCTACGGTATCCGGGAGTTACACGATCTCATGGTCTAAGGAAGAGATACTTGACATTGGAAAAGCTCTAGCAAAACGAACTACACGATCTTGTGCTATGCTTAGGATTGGGTCTTGTCCATCACATCATTCTCCTAATGATGTGATCCCGTTATCAATGACATCCAATGTCCATAGTCGTGAAACCATGACTATCTATTGATCAACGAGCTAGTCAACTAGAGGCTCACTAGGGACATATTGTGGTCTATGCATTCACACGTGTATTACGATTTCCGGATAATACAATTATAGCATGAATAAAAGACAATTATCATGAACAAGGAAATATAATAATAATCCTTTTATTATTGCCTCTAGGGCATATTGCCAACATGGACACGGTGGCTCGGCGTGGGGACGACGAAGAACGCGACTACGTCGGCGCGGGCGGCAAAAGGCCGGCCACCGTAAGGGAGCGAGGGAGAGAGGCAGGGGCGAGTGAGGTGTCTACGGGGTCTGGGCGGCGATGTGGAGCCTGCCCAAGTGTCTAGGGGCGCGGGCGGCAAGCAGGTGGCGCCGTGGAAAGCTCGGGCTCGCCGGCGTCACCTCTGTGCCTGCCTGGCGAGGACGAAGCAGCTGGCTGGCATGGGCCAGCACAGTGAGGGCCAGCCAGGTGGGCTGCCAGGTGGGCTGCGGCCAGGTAAGTTTCTCTCTCTATTTTATTTGTTTCTAATTTCTATTTTTCCTCCTCTGTTTTGATTTAGTTTAGCAACTAAATCATTTTAATAAATTCTGTAGGTTATTATATGGCTTGCTAAAATATATACAAAGCCACTCACAGACTTCCAGAATTATTGGAGTCGTATTTAATATATATTAAATATAAATCCAAAGCAAATAGTTATTGGATTAATTCAAATGGCCAGAATAAATATTTCTGTGACTGCAAAAATATTGGTTTGAATTTCACCTCATGCCAATATTTTCACAGAATAACATGAACATTTTCTTGGACTCATTTGATGATATTTAAATTTTGGTTATTTTTAGGAGTTTTCTGAGGCTTTGAAAAATTCCTCAATTCAAATTTCATTTGAATTTAAACATGATGCACACATGGAAGCTGGCATAGGTCAGACCAGGATTAGGGATGTGACATGTATTTTCAAAGTTGTAATTGGTCCGGCATGCATACATTCAAAATGGTTCATTTAAAGTTTCGCATTGCCTCTACTGCATGTCGCTTCCCATCTTAGTGTGGTGAAAACCACTTCAGTTCATAAACCAACATATCTTGACGAGATCAATAGATGTTGAGATATGGAGGGCATGTCGCAGAAGGAAATAAAGGTTTGATGTGTTCTATGATAGAAATGATCGTGTAGGGTGGAGAGAACGGGGTGTTTGTGTGTGCGCGAGCCAGTCATGTACCATCTAGCTAATGATCTATTTAAAGAGGACTAGGGTGAGTCCGAAGATCGATGGATCAACCGATCTAGAGAGGGGCGGAGAGAAAGATAAATCTATGCTTAAAAAAGATAGATGAAAGGCTTGGTTACAACTAATGCATGGTAGAGTGACCTAGGCATGTGTCAAAGAATGACCTGATGAGCGAGATACAATCCTGATACCTCGAGAGATCGATTATGTGTGACATGCACAAAGAGGAAGATAGGTGGTATGTGTGGATGTGTGTGTGTGTGTGTGTGTGTGTCCGTGCGCGCGCGAGAGAGAGACGCCGATATGAAAATGAGAGAGATTGAGTGGGTGTGTGATACAGAGAGATGGTGCGTCCAAGAAAAAAAAATGTGACAACACTCTATGTTGGATGTGTGAAACACATTATGCATAAGAAGACACATGGTATTTGAATCCGACCTAAAAAAGTTTCAAATATTACAATTCAACCTAAAGTGGATTCAAATATTTGAATCGGTGATCATAGCATTTGCAAGTCATATGTAAAGGGCATTCAATCTTCGTTTCACTTCTCAATGTACAATATACTCCCTCCAGTCCTTTTTAGTTTGCATATAAGTTTTGTGTGAAGTCAAAGTACCTCTAGTTTGATCAAACTAACAGAAAAAAGCATCAACATTGAACACTGCCTAATCAATATTGTTAGATTTGTACATACTCCTAGATTTGTATTCAAACAGAAAATGGTTTCCAATTTGTATTCAAACACGTGAATGCTTGTTCTCGTGCATGCGCTTGCTACTAGGATTTCGCCATGTCTAGCCAGTCCAATAGTAGTATTTCTTTCATTTTGAAGCTCCCATTCTAATAGTAGTAGTGGAGTACTGACAACATATGCAGTAGAGTATGGAGTGCTCCTACGTACCTTATTACTAGCACAGGGCTGATCACACACTCTCAACAAATTTCTTGGAACCTGTGCTACAATCTCCCCAGCTATTCATCCTCGTCTCTCTTCTAAACTAAGCCGAGGCGGGCAGGGGAGGGGGCAGGACATCTGAGGGGGAGTGGGAGTGGGAAAGTTTACCTATCGTCAGTTTGCTCTCAACTGCAGTCCCACAAGCGAGTGAAAACGCAATACGAAGCACGTTCCATTCAGTGACTGATGTGTAGGGCCAACCGTGCTAGGGTGCAACACAAACGCAACAAGAGTGATGTACCCCATCCATTCCTTTTGAACTTGCATACTTCGAGTACTCCTATTGCATACGAAACACTAGGTTTTGCTGCTTCGAGCGATCCATCGATACAAATCCCACACACATCATCTCATAAACAAATCCCACAGACCGACTAGTGGGGAGGTCCGGACGTGTGCCACATGAAACTCCAAAACTTTGGTCCCATCCCACCCCACAACTCTCCAGGCTCCAGCAGTCCAGCTTTGTAGATCCCGCACGGTCAAAACCGATTGACCAGTCTCCACTTGTACCGCTATTCACACCAGAACCTTTGCTGCTCGGCCTACGCCAACTACTTGCTGTCAGGTCACCACTGCCCCAAAACCACACCTCCTCTCTAGTCCATTCTTCCACCTTTCCATCCCGTAACCCGCAACAGTCCCCTAGCTCATTGGAAAGCCATGGTGCGTAGCAAGATCACGTACTATAAGATATTGATGTCGGAGCGCCATGCAGAAAATGCAGCAGCGGTCGGTGCTACAGATCTCCATTCCTGAGCTCGCTTTGCAGCTGGCCAATCCCCGAGTCCTCTGGAGCCGAGCTCCGGGGAGGAGGAAGCCGATCCAATGTTCATTGTGGAGGTTGCAACGCAGAAGGGCCCCAATGCGGATGATAAGATGGACGTCAACTTCGTGTGGCGTCCGGGTCCCCCATGGTGCACACGGACAAGAAGTTCAACCTGGTGATCCTAATGGAGCACTGGGTGGCGGAGGCTCAACTTGACACGGAGCGCGCAGGTGCTGCTGCAATCGAGGCCCTCCTGCAAGTGGAATCAGATGTCATAGATGTGAATTGGGCGGTGGAGGCTCAACTCGACGTGGAGCACGCAGATGTTGATGCCATCGAGGCCCTCCTACAAGTAGAACCGGACGTCGTGGACTTGAACCGGGCGGCGGAGTCTCAACTCGACGCGCAGCGCGCGGATGCCGCTGCCATTATGGCCCTTCTACAGGCGGAACCAAACATTGTGGACGTGAACCAGGTGGTTGCTCCCATCCATGCAGAGCACTTGCATGCTCCACGTGAACGAGTAGCTGGATGCCGAGGAAAACCACGCTGTAGAGAGACACGTCGGCAGATCTGGCTAGTTTGCGCCGGCAGTGAAATTCGATGAGGCTAGCTCGTTCCACGGGCATTGATTGTTTTTCTTTCTTCACATTGTTGTTTTTAGGGATCTTTTGCTATGTAAAAACATATTTATGCAAGTCACCTAACTTTCATCATTTGGGTCAGTCAACCATTTCAAGCGGTTGGATGAAGATCCTATGTATCCTAACCCTTCTTCTTCCTCACCTCTTCTTCTTCCTCAATAGACGACTGCACGGTCCACCGGCCGAACCACCTCCCCCCGCGGCAGGCGGTGCTACCGCTACCACCTCGTCGCCCTGCCCTCCCTTGAACCGCCCCCCACCGTTGTTCTTTCACCGCCCCAGGCCATCCCACTAGGTCGCCCACGTCGAGCTTTTCCTCCAGCGAGGCCCCACCACCGCTCGACCACCGCCCCCACCACCGCCACCACCTGAAACCTTAAGATAAATAATGGGGTAGCCCTCGGCAAGCCCCTTCCTTCCCTCCGGTGAACTCTCAAAAATTGATTGGCCCCAATTTGAAATTCAGTCGACTGTCATTTAGCTAATGTGAATAAATATAGAGGCCTCATAAACATGTTGTATGAAGGAAAATTAGGTGTCAGCGGTTGGATGGCTGAGTTTGGTTTGATCACATGCAGTACCACGTTTCAATGAAAAAGGCAAGCCGAGGCTCGTTCCCTTAGAATTGCGGCGTGCCAAACCAACTTTGTGAGGGTGCGGTGCGACCGCGACAGGCGTGCCTAAGTGTGCCTCCTTTTCATTTTGAACTTGTAAATCATAACATTTAGTTTGCGAGGATGAGCGACTTCAATTTTAGTACATACTGTGTTAAGAACAAGTGTGAAGTCTTACTTTGTGGGATTGATTGGTACAAATCATCATTAGAAATGCGACAGTGGGGCAGGCTAGTTTGGCCCATGGTCGGATTGCTGACATGCGTTCCCACATGCTAGTGAAATGCCAAGACGGTTTGCGTTAAGATCAAACATGCGCTGGTGTTATGCGAATGCGACATGCGTGCTGTGGGTGTTTGTTTTCCTCGTTTTATACTTGTGAAGATAAGCCTCTCAACAAAAAAATTGTGAAGATAACTTCTACTGTAGTAAGAGTGAAGATAAAATTGTGAAGATAACTTAGACCAAGGAGAAAGTGAACGCTCCACTCTTACTACGGAGGAGTACATTACACAACGGCCCAGTGAACTGTAACTTCTACTGTACTACTATAGTAGTATGTGGTAGTCTTGTACCACTTGGTTTTCCTGTTTCGCACGATTCATCGATACATACCCGGTTAAAATGGCGAGGGCGGGATTTTTCCCACAAGGTAGGTAGGGTAGTTTGGCATAGTCGGTTTGACACACAGAGCGAGAGAAAGATGTGAAATGCTTGGATGCATAGTGGGCCCTTTTTGTTTGGGTGTGTGTGTGTGTAGTCAAACCTTTCATAACACTAGATGATACTAGCCATACATTTCAAAGCAATTTTAGTGTATGCAAACTAAATAATTGAAATAACCATATGAGATCTAAAACTAAAAATACATATGTTTTATTGTCTTAGAGTATAGTAGTACTGCATTGCATAGTAGTTAGATGTAACATGGAAGAATGTGTAGGGATGTACTTTTGGAGGGCCTACAGAGAAAATGCGCATAAAGTGGATTCAAATATTTTTATTCTTCATCATAGCATTTGTAACTCATATCTAGAGCTTGTATGGTAGATGTGAATGCTTGTTCACTCTTACGAAACTAGTACAACAATATTGGGGTGGCGTGCACCAATTTAGCCAGTGGGAGGTTGGCCTAGTCGGCTCCGCGGAGAGAGCGAGAGAAGAGATAAATACACTGGAGGTCACTATATTTGAAGAGAAATCGTAATACGGTCACAAGACTTCAGAATACGCTCGTTATGGTCACTATGTACATTTTGAGGTGATTATGCAGTCACTCGCTCACAGTTCAGCATCATATTACACTCTGTTGACCGGCTAAATAGTCTGCGTGGCACTATGTTCACTAGTCAAGTTGGCCATGTTCCTTGTGGGTCCCACATATCAGTTGGCAGAGGAGAGAAATAAGATAAACAAAAATTTGACAGGCGCGACAAGACTCCAACCCGTGCGCGTGAACCACATGGTTGTGTATGTGTGTGTTATGGCCTGATGTGTGTGCATGCATGGGTACGTTGAGCACTTGAGCATGAGCGTGTGTGTTGGTCATGTGGTGTGTGCATGCATGTGTGTGTGCGTGTGAGTGCTGCGTGCGTGCGTGTCTGCGTGAGAGTGTTGTATGCGTGCATCTGTACGTGTGAGTGTTGTATGCATGAAGTTCGTGTGCATACGTGTGTGTGTGTGTGTATATGTGTATAATCAGCACACTAGCTCTTATGTATTAAAAGAGCCGGCTCAGTATACCAATATAACACCACCTTATACGCTGTGGTTAGCGCACGTGGGTGCGAACCTGAGGTCATGAATTCGAAAACCTTCTAATACCTATCGTGCAATAATTTATTTTAGTTTGTTTTCATTCTTATACCCGCCGACAGGTGGGCCCTGTGTTCAACTGGTCAACTAATCGTGTCTTCTCCAAATACAAAGCTCTATATCTATCCCGTGACTGCATAATAACCACAAAACGTATATGGTGACCGTAATGACTGGATTCTGAAGTCTAGTGAACATATCGTGCTTTTGCTTCATGCTTTCGCTTCAAATACAGTGATCGCCGGTGCATATCTCGCGGGAGAAAGATGAAACATGTGTGAATGTGATTCGGGCATACTTTTAGAGGGCCTATAGATAGTTTGTGTGCGCACGTGAAAGTGGCGTAGAGAGAGGGTGCAATGAAGAGAGATATGCTCTTCGTTTCTTTTTATTGTGACTAACTTTATAGTATAAAATATAAAAATTCACAATGCGGAATAAATATCGTTGGATGCACCATGAAATTAAATTTCATACTCCATGTAACTTTGTAATATTGTATAGATGTAGATTAAAATAAAATTTTGGCCACACTTTGTGTAGTTTTAATTCAAAAGGAATCTCATATGCGAAGTGAAAGTGAAGAGAGGTATTTTTAGATCAATCGAGCACATGATAAGATGTAACATGTGTGAATGTGTAGTTGACGTATTTGCCAGGGCTTAGAGAGGGTATGTGTACCAGTACTAGGGAAAAGCCTAGCAGTAGCGCGAGTCTAGGGTCTATCAGTAGCGCGGGAACTCACGCTACTGATACGGCACTACATCTACCTATTAGCAGTAGCACGTGTTGACCCGCGCTACGCCTATGGATGGGTAGCAGTAGTGAGCTTCAATGAACCGCGCTACCGCTAATAGCTATAGCGCTTTACATTATTTAGCACTACTGCTAAGTGCACGTTGCTACTAACTTCATACCCCTCGCTACTGTTATTTTTATTAGTTTCTGAATTTTTTCCCTGCATATTTCTTTTGTGAATGGAACTTATACAATAATCTCTAGCATATCATACACCTAAACATACAAATGTAATCATAGCATACACATACAAATAGTCTCATCAAATCATTTCATCATCATAATCATCATCCAACACAAAGTGGTCTCTCGTCATCATCTCGAAATAGCGAAAGAAGTCTCGAATACTTACAACTACTTCGTCATCCATCTAAACAATGATATACACGGGAAGAGCTATCACTATGAGTGAGAGCAGAACTATGCAGTACATGAGGCGGTGGTTATGAGTCCTCTCTCGCGCTAGTGTGAACCTCATGTAACTACCTTCTGCTTCTTGTCTTCTTTTGAACCCTTTATGGCTGGCGCCCGAGAACTGCTCCACTTGCGTATGACACTCGAGGCACTCGTCGTACACTCCCGGAACCTTCCATGTGTACACGACATAGCACTGCTTCTTAGCCATCAAGGATCTAGGTACATGTTAGACATGCATATTCATCAAGAGAATGTACAATCATGTGCAACAAAATATACTTGAGCAACACGAAAAAGAAAAGGTTAGCAAATAGATGCAACATATAGTAAACATAGATAATCAACGCAGTTTCATCGTGCAAACTAATTAACTAGAGGTACGCAGGTCATCAAAACCAAACTAACAAAGTAGCGTTACGCAAGTTCGGCAGGGACCGTGGACATCACAAAGTTTCATCACTACAGAAAGTATACAAGTTCTACCGACACATATATTCATCATCGGCATCGTCAATCACTAGAAGTTCCATTCATCTGTATCATCAAGGATGCACCCTAGCTTCTTGAACAGCATGAGGTCCTGATGTTGCATGCCTATGCGAGTTCGAATGTTAGCTTGCGATATAGGGCCGTGGTGGAAGATCCCCTTCTCTTTGACGACTTATTTCATGATGATCATCGCAATGTCCCTCTGGGTGTGAAAGAATTCATCTCTAAGTTTATAATCCGCTTCTCCTTGAGATTCTACCCACTTGCGAATATGATCATGGCTTCTGGTTGTCATGTGAAGCTTTTGGTGATCCCTTCTAAACTCCGTCATGAGATGGAGGAGGTAGAATCCATCGTTCTTGCTTGGTTTCGGGGCATGGATGCAACAGAAGTTAGTTTTATGCGAGAAACCCGTCTGCGATTCCTTTGTTCCCTGATCTGCAGGTGGCCACCCCTCAAGCTGAAGCCTTGGAGAGCATCATCTAGAATATTCATTACGTGGGCATAGTCCTTCTCATAGTTTCTGATAGGGTCAAAATACACGGTCTGGGAGACTCGCGGGAAAAGAACGATAAGCATGGCACGCCATTACTGCAGGGAAAAAACACCTCAAATTATTCTCCATATGAGAGAGAAGGAATGATTGAAATGTATGAAAGGGTTGTCCGCCAGTAACTTACATTGGATGATAAGGTAGGAGGACAATTTCCTGGTCCTTATTCTATATCATGAAGTTTTCGAGGTACTCCCTAGCAGTTTTATGCTCAAAGTCGCCGAGAGTCAAGAAGGACTCATGCATATAGTATGGATCCGCCACACAGATTTGCTAGACTTGTTCTCTCTTCATGATGGAGCTCATATGTAGCACAAAAAGGCGGACGATTGTAAAATCGAGCCGCCTTGTCCGAAACATCTCGAAGATATGCTCAAACCACAGGAAGAACACCTCCGTGGGCCATGTGTCAACGTAGCACTTCCCTTCAGGCACACAAGCCGCGTATGTCAGATATCCTGGATCCTTCAAGGCTAGTAGGGTTTTATCATTCGACAAAACATGGTCATGCAGTCTCTTGAGATCCCCTGATATTGCCTCCAGCCGTTTCAGCGGTAGCATCGGCTCGCCCGTGACATGGAACATGGCCACACCTTTGACGGGTACACGCTCTTCAAAATCCGTCGTGTGGCTGCTATGTGCTCTGGCTTGTTTGTAGGCAGCAGAGCCTTTCTTCGCCGGTATCCTCCTCTCCTTTTTCTTGGGCTGACCTTCCACACCCTTCCTTAACCCCTACCCAGTGTTGACGGGCTAAGAACTGTACGAACCTTGGCTAGTTGAGTCTGCGTGAGGCGGCATCTTCAGGTGTGTCCTGTGAGGACTGCATGAAGAGAGACTTCTTGCAATCAACCCTGCTAGGACGTTCCTACCCGGGCACATCATCCATCTCCACATTAGCATGCTGATAGCCCGAGTCATCATATGGTTGACTCGTCATTTCTAAGTCGTCGTCATAGGCGCTTGTATTGTGGAACCGAAGAGGATCATCCTTGTCCATCTCATCATCCATTCTTTGTTCTACGGGGGTGATTACACTACCACTATTGGACCCCCTTCCCCGCGTCGTCCGCCGCTCTGACCCGACACTACATGCGCTAGTAATTGCGTAGGCTGGGTGGTGGTGTTCATACCTACTTACTGATGTGAGGTTATTGGTGTGATCTCGGCCGCTTCCAGAGGAAGAAGATTCTTCGGCCATAGCAGCACCCAACCCTTGCAGTTTCCAAGCCGCATCGGGGTCTCATCATCCTCTCCCCTGAGCCGTACTAGAGGAGGTAAATCTTCGTGCCCCGACTTCACACTCGACAAGGTAACCCAGAAGTGCCCACCGGGCATCAGCTGGCCTTTGATCACCGCCTTTCCCACGTCCACCTTTTGGCCTTTGATCAAGTAGAGTACGGTGCACGGGGTTTCGACAGCCTGCAAAGACATGTCTGCGGTGTAAAACATCCGAAAGGTAACGAAAACAGAATATTCTACATATATGTTGGTGTGACGTGTAATTACAGTGAGGGCATCAAGCTCAGCCAGAGATGAAGGCCCGCCTAGCGCACCAGAAACTAAGGACGAGCTTCTATGAGCGGGTGCGGGAGCAGGCGCGGTTGCGTGAGTAGGTGATGGTGCGGTTGTGATGTTCACCAAGTTGCTCCCGACAAAGTTGGGCATGGGGAAATCATCTACCATCTTGTCTGGATTTTCTTTCGTCCAGTTCATGATTGCCGGGATCAAGTTAGTAGCAAAATCATTTCTGCAGGCAGCTAAAGGTGCATCGACTTCTTGCTGTAGCAACTCATTTTTCTCCTCAGCTGCTTTTTTCGTGTCCTTGGCTTCTTCTTTCTCGAATGCAAGCTTCACCCTTCTCGTCGATGTCCGCCTGACTGAACTTCTTTTTCTGCTTCTTGGCCTCGGGGCTCTCGTTGTAAAAGATCTTCCATGTGGTGCCATCTCCGGCACCGTGCACACGTCCATATTGCGGCCGCTGGTCCAAAGGGAGTCCCTTAAGTTCATTTAAGGCCCGGTTGAGAGGGGTGCCCCACTTGGGCCCCAAGTTGGTGTTGCTTGTCGTGCAGAAGGAACATGAAGCTAAATGTGTAGTCAACTTGATCAGAAGCTAAATGTAAGGTGATAAAAGAATAATTACCAGTATTCTAATCAATTTCCTCGTGATCGAGTTCGTGTAAAAAACCTTCTTTTTTCCTTGTCCCACTTGTAGCAGGCCCTGATGAAGTTACACTCCAAGGGGTTGGTGAACTTTGCGAAGGGGTCTGGGAGACCCGCAGCTTCACGTTCTGCATCCTCCTTATCCCATATTGGCCTTTTGCCAAGGTAGCCATGGCTTCCGAGGCATTGGTTCTTCGTGTTCCTTTGCTGAAGGCTCTTGAATTTTGCAGCCTTAGCTTTGGCTGCCTCGGTAGCGCAAGTGTGCTTGAACTTTTGGAACTCCTCTTCCGTAAGTGACGAATTTTCCTCCAGAATCTTGGCCAGGGGTTCTTTAGCCTCAATAGCTCATTTCACCCTCCCTTTCCAGGAGGCCAAATCATTGTTGAACATGCCCATGGCATGATTGTTAAGTTTTTTAATCTTTGGATCATCCCACGGGTGTTCTATGTCATCATCCCGGCCGGGGAACTTGAATCTCTTGTGCAATTTCGTTAGGAGCAACTGTGTCAAATGTTCTTTACCCCTTAAATGATCGTCGTTGATGCTCGTAGTTTCCCGTAGGATGCATCCGACTTGGTTCCCGTAGCACTTGCGAGGTTCTTCCGGCTATAATGAAAAGACTTGCCAGGGGCCATCCTTGTGATCACCAGTTGTCCGGTGATGAGTTTGTTAGGTTTTATTATCCTCTGCTTCTTCTTTCCGTTAGCGGCATCGGCGCCGGTACCTTCCCCGCCGGCCTCGGTGTCGCCATCGGTGCTGGTGTCGTCGGTGTCGATGTCGGCGTCAGTACCATCATCGAGGCCGCCCTGCAAACCTTGACTGTGCTTAGCAGACAAATAGTCGAGGTAGGTTTGTTCACCCTCATAATCCATCTCATCTACATCGTGGCCACATGGTCCAGCTTCATCATTGTTCAACATGTTTCCTACTATTAAATCTCCTTGTTTAATTCTTAAACTATAATAAAAATGAGTAATGACATAGAAAAAGGTCTATGGTTTACCAGAATGTCGTTTCATTCGCGTCGCAACAAATCTCGGCACTCGATATGCCTACTTTTAGCACAAGTCATGCCAAAATTCACGGGAAATTTCAGCATGACCTTTGCTAAAAAGTGACATATCGAGCGCCTAAAATTCACCAGAATGTAAATGAATGAACATTCCAGCGAAGCATAGGCCACTTGGATCATTTACCCTGCACATAATCATCATTTTCCAAATATGACATGTCTAAAACATCACATGTCCAAATATGACTTGTCCAAATTCCAAATATGACATGTCCAAATTACATGTCCACATATCACACGTCCACTTCAAATTTGCAAATAATAGGAAGAAAAATATAGAACCTGAAGAAAAATGCAAGAAGTCATTTTCCTTCACAATATTTGAAACCTAGATAAATTTCTGCCCTAATTTGAAACCTAGATAAATTTCTGTCCTAATTTGAAAACCTAGCTAAATATCTGTCCTAATTTTGTTTCATATTTAAATAGAACAATCGCTTTAACTAAAAAAATTAAATACCTAGAATTCTGTTAACTACACCTAAAACACCTAAAATACCTAGAATTCATTTAACCTATACTAATTCTGTTTTTTTAAATAGGGCTCATACCACCTAATTAACTAGGGTCCATACTAATTCTGTTTCTTTAAATAGCAACAATTGCTTTAACTAAAAAATACCGTGGAAATTGAAGAAAAATGCAAGAAACCTATATAATCAATTCCGCCTTTTCTTTTAACTACACCTAAAACACCTAACCCTAAATATCTGTCCTAATTTGAAACATATATAATTTTTTGTCCGAATTTCAAAACCTATCTAAATTTATGTCCTAATTTGAAACCTAGGGTTCATACTAACTAGGGTTAATCCTAAATAGGGTTCATAATCTAGCACTAACATAGGGTATACATGGCACTAACCTAGGGTTCATAATATAGCCTAACTTACGTAGGTTTCCAATGATAGAGAGCAGAGAGAGAGAGAGAGAGAGAGAGAAGAGGGGAGTGGAGAAGAGGGCTTACAACAGGGAGGTGGTTGTCTGGGGAGATGGTGGCACGGCGGTGACGAGGTTGTCGCACTAGAAGCGAGGCGGCGACGTGATGAGTGCTCCGGCGATGCTCGAGGGGAGGCGCTCCGGCGATGCTCGAGAGGAGGGGCTCCAGCAATGCTCGACGGTAGGGGATCCGACAGCGGGGGCGGGGGTGAGGGTAGGGGCTCCGGCGGCGAGGGCACAGAGACTGGGGTTGCGATTTGGGGGAGGAAGCACTGAAGGGAAGCCCGCGGGGAGTTATGTCAACATAGCAGTCGCGCGGTTCCGAAACACGTGCTATAGCTAAGGTAGCTATAGCGCTTTTTATGAAAACGCACTACTACTAACTAATGTAGCTACAACACTTGTTCCTTAACCGCGCTACTTCTATCACCAGTAGCTATAGCGCTTTTCTTCAACAGGCGCTTTTGCTATTGTTTTCATTTTTTATTTTTCTTTTCTTTTCTTTTCCTGTTTGTTTCTTCTATTTTGTTTATTCCTTTTCTTTTCTTCTTTTTCTTTTCTTTTCATTTTTTCCGAGAGCCGGAACGAAGGGAAGGTGATAAAATGTATATAACCAAGGCGATATATATTGCATCATTTGACCCATAATGGTTAAGTGTGCATACAAAATAGGAACATATATATTACATCATTTGACCCATATCAGTTAAGTGTGCATACAAAATACGGACATATATGTTACATCATTTGACCCATAACGGTTTCTCAGCGTCGACGTTTCCGTTTTTGAATGAGCTTCTTTCCCTTCTTGTTCGTTGACGAATAATTGAGCCCCTCATTGTGACATTTCCTGTTCCATGGAGTACAATCTTTCTTACGTAATGTAGTATTGAGTCTCCTTTTGATGTATATTCATCGTCATCATCATCTTCCCTCACCGAGTTGCCGTACTAGTCGTAGTCTTCCTCATTGGCGACTGCATCCATTCCAACGATGTTCCTTTTGCCTCTCCTCACAACAACACGACTGGGATTGCTCGGGTCGATTATGAAGAAGCATTGTGTCATGTGCTTAGCATGTACCCATGGCTCTTTTTTGCGATGGCGTTAATGGTAGCGCTCTTGGCATCGGGTATAGACAAGGTAGTGAAATACTGGTTTTCTCTTTCGACATTCTTAGCCCATCTGACACGGAACATCGTCGCGCTATTTAGTCCAGAGTAGTCAAGCTCCCAAATCTCCTTGACCCTTCTGTAGAATCTCTTAGTTGCACCATTGTCGCCGGTCATGCATTCCATCGTCACCCTGAGTTCTGAAAATCACTGTTCATATCCTTGGCCTCCATGTAGAACATGTATCCGTTGATATCGTATGCCTGATAGGTCACGAGGTTGGCCGCGGGGCCATGTGCTAAGGCTTATATGCGCAATCCATCCTTAGAGCCCTCTTCTGGGGGATTAGCAAGAATATGCTCTTTGAACCAATGCAGGAAAGTGGAGTTGTGCTCTCGAATAACTTCGGCGTCCGTCCTACATAGCCCATGATCATGATACTTCTTTGCGTTGGTTTCTTTGTGCTGTGTCACAAAAGTATCTACCACGTCTAGGTGATGTAGCACTACTAAGTTTGCTATATCAAAGTCGTTGCGTCGATCTGACTAACCCACATGCGGTTCCCTATGACCGTTGGAGTGACCTTCTCCTTCGAGCCTCCCAAGGTGCTTCTTAATGGGCAAACCAACTCCAAGTTGGTCTCCGCCATATAGATAATTATCACAGAAAGAGATGCACTCTTGTGTTCGATAGCCCTGGACGATGCTTCCATCCGGACGGGACATGTTACGAACAAATCCTTTGATGGCCCCATTCATCCTCTCGAACAGCATCATGTTGTGCAGGAATAACGGCCCCAGGTCTATTATGTCATCCACAATGTGGACACACAGATGCACCATGACGTCAAAGAACACAGGCGGGAAGTACATCTCAAGCTCATTTAGTATCACAATGATCTCTTCCTGTAGCCTTCGGAGCTGCTTCACACTGATCGACTTTTGAGAGATGACATCGAAAAAGTTGCGGAGACCAATAAGGGTGTCATGGACATGCTTGTCCATTGTCCCTCTAAGGGCAACATGTAGTATCTGCGTCATCATCACATGACAGTCATGGAACTTCATCCCGCTAAACCTTTTCTTCTTCGTGTCTATAAATCTACCTATCTTCCCATAGTAGCCGGAACTAACTTTGATCCCGGTAAGGCACTTGAAGAATTGATCGATCTCAGTCGGACTTAAGGTGAAGCAAGAAGGGGGGCAATAGTCCTTTTCCTTCACTTTTTTGCCCTTCTTCTCCCGCGCCTCCATCTCTGTCTCTGTCTCCTTCAACTTTTGATGGGGCGGCATCTGCAGATCTGCCCAGATTTTCAAATCTTGCAAGTCTTTTCTTGCCTTCGGCTCATACTTGGTTTGATCCTGCATGTTCATCAGTGTCGAAAGCAAGCTCTCAAGGACATTCTTACAGATATGCATTTGATCAAGGTAATGAGGAGTGTCGAGTTTGTGCCAGTACTCTAAGTCCTAGAAAACAGACCTCGTCTTCACTACAAAAAAAGACACATCCGTGACATTTTTCCCGAACTAATTTTTTCTGTCATGCTTATGACACTTCTGTGACGATAATTGTGACAAAAGCACATATCGTCATAGATGTGGTGGGCTCCTACTTATATGACAAAAAATCATGTCAGAAAATGGGCTTTTCGTCCTGGGCGGGCCGGGGACGCACCTGCATGACATTCTTTGGGCCGTCCATGAAGGAAAAAATCATGGTAGAAGTGAAGGCGAGGAAAATTTGGGGAGTTCCCATTTATGGTGGGTGGTCGGGGCCGAGCGATGCACCGAGGATTGCGCGTTTCTCTCGTACACGCACACGCGTGTGTGCGAGGTGTTAGCCTCTAAATGAACCCGAGCGAGGCGTTGGGCTCTAACTGAACCCGAGCGAGGCGTTCGCTTACTGAACCAGAGCGATTGCACTAGCTACGTTACTGAACCCGAGCGATCGATCCCTTGGCTGTTAATTGAACCCGAGTGATTCCTTCGCTACTGCTGCTAACTGAAGCCGATCGAAACCTGCTACTGCTTCTTGATGAACAGTGACCATTGTTGGGGGTTGCATAAATAGTTCCCGATGGGGATTGGATGAACAGGACCCCGTGGTAGTAGAGGTCGTTGCCGCTGGATGAACATGACCCCGATCGAGAGGAGGCCGCCACACACCACCCGGTTGAGCCGGTTGGGGGTGGATGAAAAGGACCCCATGGAGGGCTGGTTGAATAGTAGCCGGTGGAGGGTGGATGAACAGGACCCCATGGAGGGCTGGTTGAATAGTACCCAGTGGAGGGCTGGATGAATAGTAGCCTCGTGGATGAACAGTAGCTGGTGGAGGCAGGAGGAAGACGCGGTGGATGAACAGTGCGGGTGGAGGCTGAAGGAAGTCGACGGTGGGTGAACAGTAGCCCGTGGAGTCCCGTTTTGTGGTACGCCAAACCCCTCCTGATGAAGAGGACCCCTGTTTCGACCATAGTGCTCCAACAGAAGTCAATTTCCTCCGTTTTGCGGTACGCCAGAACCCTCTCGATGAACAAGATCCCTTTTCGATCAGAAATGATCGACGAGGGTCAAGCTTTCCTCCGCATCGCGTACGCCGCACCCGCTTCGGCTGTTTCGTCCAAGCGGTTGGCTCCCAATAAATATGATGCATCTTGTTGCCTCCCGATGAACATGACACATTCTGTTGCTCTCGATGAACATGATGCAGTTTCTCCTTTCCAACCCAGCCAGTTGGCTTCTCATGAACAGGATGCCGTTGCTGGCATCCTTTGCCTCTCCATGTACATGTGCCCTGGCTATGCGCAAGTAGCTAGGTGTTTGAGACCCCGCCCGTATGTACGTACGTGGCCATATTTTTGGGCATGTAGCTATACGTACGTGTACACGGTTTAGAAGGGATTGCTTGAACTGCTAAGTCGGGGGCTCAACTACTACACGGTCGCTGCTCGCTAGGCCACGGTTCATCGTTGCAGAGAGACCGATCGACCAATATGTACATACACATTCGCGACCAGATAGACAACACTACGTACGCTTCTACCGGGTGGGTCCCGGCTGTCATGGAGGATAAGGACGCACTTCCTTCCGTGCGAAGCTATAGCTGGTGGGTCCCAGCTGTCAGGGGGAGGAATCATTTTTCGCATAAAATGGAGGTCGTGGACCCAGCTGTCAGCCTCTCCATGTACAGTCCTATTCCGATGAAAGTCGTTCCTTGACCACATTGACCACGCCGCGGCGAGAGCACCAAGGCGGTGGACGACGGCGAGGCCTAGGAAGGGAATGACTCGAAGCCGGGGAAGACTCGAAAGTTATTTCCCACACGGAGGGGAGTACGAGGGTTAACTGGTTGGGCTACAGTGTGAGTTTGCCGTTGCCGGAGAATAACAGGAGGTCTCGGATGAAAGTGCAATAACGCCCTTAATCATATTTTGATGTTGATGACAACATGCATATATGGGACTAATCATGTTTATCAAGTATATCTCAGGATTATGCCTCAAAGGCCATGTGTGGATCGTGACTAGGGACAAAAGATTGGAGATACAAGACATTAGCCTTCGCTTTGTTTACTGTTTGTTCTTGAGTATAGGGATCCCGCACTATTAAGAGGGGATCATTGGATCTAGTGAAAGATTTGCTCAAAGCCACCAACTCCAGTTTTTCTCCGGACGTCCGGTACTCTACGGACGTCCGATCTCTCTTAGCTGTCCGGACGTCCGGCTCTCTATGGTCGTCCGATGATTCTTTGATAGAACAATGTTTATGGATTTCCGAGCCCCTCCGGACGTCCGGTCTCCGGACGACCAGCACGTCTCGGACGTCCGGTGTTTCCACAGAACAATATTTACGGATTTCCTGCCTCTCCGTACGTCTGGTCTCCAGACGACCGACACGTCTCGGACGTCCGGTTGCTGTGTGCTAGTTCGTGGCTTATGAATTCCCAGCGGCCGGACGACCGACGGCTGTCGGACGTCTGAACTTATTTGTGCCACCGGACGTCCGGTCCTGTCCGGATGTCCAACCTCTTCAGTGCACTTAAGTGGCTCAAACGGTTACTTTTTCCACACCCACTATATATAGCCTTCTCCCTTCCACGGGAGAAGGTTGACCATTCACTTTGAGCATGCCAAGAACACTTTTCACTCTCTCTGTCTCAATCCTCTACACCAAATCCTAGTTCTCCAATCAAGTGATAGATCCACTCCTTCCCCTTCTTTGCACCCAAGGAATTCGTGATTTGAGCATGTCTGGAGCTTTTCCCCATCGTTCTTGTTACTCTTGGAGGTTGGAGACTCCTAGGCGGTAGGAGTCTTTCGGAGAGGAATCGACCTTTGTGATTACCCATGAAAAGTTTGTGAGGGTTTGGAGACCACCCCAAGGTCTACCACTAGTGGATGAGAAACGCCTTCGTGGTGTTGTCTCAAAGGGAGAATAGGGTGAGCCTTCGTGGCGTTGGTGTGCCTTCGTGGTAACATCCACCTCTCTAACTGTGACGTAGCTTCCCTCCAAGGAAGTGAACATCGGCATACATCCTCGTCTCCCGGAGTTGTGGTTATTCCTAACCCTAACTCTCTACTTGTGGTTACTTGACTCTTAGCACTTACTTATATCATATTGTGCTTGTTCCCTTACATACTTGTGTCACTTGTTTATCTTGCTTAGCTCTTAGCTTCACACTTGCAATTGTTAGGCTTACCTTCATATTCCGTATTATTGCCTAAAATTTCTAAGTAAAAATTAAAATTTGTAATTGTACCTATTCACCCCACTCTAGGTCCATCTCGATCCTTTCATCGGTGAATATAGGGATGGCCAGGTCAGCAATGGGAGTAGGGTGGGCGGTGAGGCCTGCGCGGCAGCAGAGCCGGCCACAGGAGGCAGGAGAAGGCGGCACGACCGTCGCTGGTTTGGGCGGCTGGAGCAAGAAGACCAGAGGTTGAAGAAGCTACGCGCCGTTGGATGGACATCGACGCCAATCGGAGCTAGAATCATTCATATTGACTAAGTTGACAAAGCCCTCCGTCTGCCACAACTTAGTAGGCCCACAAGTCAGCCTCCAACTATGGTGGGTCCCAGCTAGCAAGGGGGGTATTCATTTTTTTGTGCGTAAGAAGGAGGCACTTCCTTGCATGCAAAGATATAGCTGGTGGATCCGAGCTGTCAGTGGGAGGAACATTTTTTTCGCAAAATACAGAGGCCCTTCTAGTGGGTCCACGCTGTCAGCTGGAGGTATCATTATTTTGCGCGTCATAAGGAGGCACTTCCTTGCGTGCGACCGTGGACCCAGCCGCCAGCCTTCCACGTATAGTCCTCTTCCGATGGATGTCGTTCGTTGACCACATTGACCACTCCGCGCCAAGAGCACCACGGTGATGGACAACGGCGAGGCCTAGGAAGGGAACGACACGGAGCCAGGAAGACTCGACAGTTGTTTCCCACACTGAGGGGAGTATGAGGGTTTACTGGTTCGTTTGTCGTCGCCAGAGAATAACAACAGGTGTGGGTGAGTAGAGGGATGGCCAGGCCAGTGATGGGCGTAGGGTGGGACGGTGAGGCCTGCACAGCAGCACAGCCGACCACGGGAGGAGGGAGAAGGCAGTGCCGTCGCCGCTGGTTTGAGCGGCTGGAGCAAGAAGAGCAGAGATTGAATAAGCACCACGGCCGTTGGATGGACATCCAACAGTCACTGGTCATGTGTGTTAACTAAGTTGACACGGTCTTGCGTGCATGTCAACCTTTTTTAGGAAAGCGACGTGTGTCAACCTAGTAGGCCCTGTGTCAGCCTCAAATATGTGGAAAACAAAGATACAAATTTATCACCCATTATTCCTAATAAATGTACAACCCATTGGCTAATTCGTTAGGTTGTTTTTGAAGCCCGTGTTCTTTTGAACCATTACAGCCCATATTCGCCACGCTAAAAATTCAACAAAAATTTCATATTTCGTAAATCCGAACTATTTTTAATCCCGAAATTTTGAATCATGTTTAAACTAATTTAAAAATAATAAATTTATGTCAATCTAAAATCCAACATATTTTTCCCTGCAAAAAAACAATTAAATTTGAAATTTCGAAATTTTAAAAAAAGATATTTGAAACTAATTGCCGGTTTGCTATGTTTTTAAAATTTACATCCCATTTGTTACTACTTCATTTTCTGGGCAAGCGAATACATCGCTCTCGCCTTGAAAGATTTGCAGCCCAGCAAGGCTGAGAAAGCAAGTTGGCCTCTGTTGGGTATTTCTTTAAAACAGGTAGAACTGGGCTAGCCATTTTCAGGAAGAAAAAAACATAACTAGGCTCATGATGTGGTAAACATAAAATAAAGTCCTGGCTAGACGGGCCACAACCCTCGCACAACCCCGTTGTTACCCTGATCCGTCACTAAACTAGTAAATAACAACTGCTTTTTCCTAAAAAAAGTAAATAACAACTACATGACCTACTGGGTCCCTGGTGTTAGCCGCTCGTTGTGTAATTCTCTCGTTTATTGACGACATTGCCATGGCATGGGCCCCAGATGTCCAACCATTAGGAGGAACCATTTTTTGGGCTTGTAATAACGAGGCACTTGCTTGCGTACTGCCATGACCCTGGTGGGTCCCTACTGTCATCCTCTCCACGTACATTCATCTCCTTATTCCTCTCGGTTGTTGACCTCATTGACAATGCTAGACCGCGGCACACTGCGCACGGCGAGCGAACCAAGGCGGAGGACTACGACGAGGCCTCGGATGGAACGAACAGGAGCCATGGAAGATGCGCCAGTCTAGTCGCAGGTGGATGGGAGTACGATGGTTGACTGGTTCAAGTGCGGGTGCGTGTTGGGTGTGACGTCACCAGAGAATAACAGGACGTGTGGGGGAATAGAGGGATGGACTGGCCAAAGTTTGAGGGTACGGTAGGGCGGTGGAGGCGCAGCCAGCCGATGGAGGCAGGAGCAGGCAGAACCGACGGGGTGGTTTGGTTTGGGCGGCTGGAGGAAGAAGAAAAGAGACATAAGATACATGACATATGTTGGATGTCAAACCAACGGCTGGTAGGAAGAATCGTTTGTTGACTAGTAAGTGGACACCACCTTGGATAGGCTTTTTCCTCGTGGGTCCCAAATGTCAGATTTCAAATCTGTCACGACCATGCAGACTTATGAAAATTTACAACCCATTTGGTGTGCTAGTTCAAAATAGGTTTGTAGGTGCTGGTGGGTGCTAATCACTTGGGTTCTTAATGCATAGTGAGCACAAGTAGCCGGCGAGAGTGATGTTATTTCCCTTGGTTGGGATTTGTTGCAATATTTCTCTCTTAATTAAACAAATGGCAAGCCATTTGCCTTGTTTCAAACAAAATATGATAGTCACGGCCGAGTTGAAACCCAGATTACGAACTGTACAAAAGCACGAGGGCTAATTGTTCATCAGGTTTAGACAAAACCCAGATTGAAAAGGGCAACAACATCTAACTCAGCATTGTCTTCGGCACTCACAGTCAAATGGATCGGTCAGGTCCATAGAATGAACATCCTGGGTCGTAAAATTTACTGGATTATGACCACAAGATGTTGTAAATGTAAGCCCGCACGCTCAAAAGCCCTTTTGTCCACCTGAAACTCCATTTTTTGCTCTTCGACATACCCATCCATCAATAGTAACCTCGCATTCAGCAGGAAGAATGTGACAAATCTAGTGTTTGCATGGTTGGCAACATATTGTTCCAGCGTTATTGTCTTCAAACGAATGTCATGAGAATTGAGAAAATCCTGGTGCTTATGAATCCACCGATTGGTTATAACTTTCTTACCCTGTCCTGTTGCCTAAATAAACATGAAGATTGGCAACAGTTAAGGTCTAAAAAAGAGTGTCGAAAGAGCAACAACTGAACGGTTAATTTTAGTACACTATATGCGGGC
The DNA here is from genome assembly GCA_021605145.1 of Aegilops bicornis. Classification (NCBI taxonomy): domain Eukaryota; kingdom Viridiplantae; phylum Streptophyta; class Magnoliopsida; order Poales; family Poaceae; genus Aegilops; species Aegilops bicornis. The sequence goes on along the minus strand of CM038675.1, from coordinate 467,613,299 downwards.
TTCCAATGTGCGTGAAATTATCACCTTTATATACAACTTCTCCAGACATGGAAAGCATTGCAGCAAGCCAATAATCTTGTTCAGATCAAAACTCTTCATATGGATATATAAGATCTTGACAGAATCTAGCACCATTGATAGGCTATCCATGGACAAACTCTTCATTAAGCATAGAACATAATATTGGTACAAAATGTGTACTCCAAGATGATATATAACTTATGCGAAGAAATTTAAAATGCAGCTTATGATTACAAGTTTAGATGATAATATACAATACCTGAAGAGCTGTGGAGCCAAACAGCATCTTGAAATGAGCAAATAGATCCTGTATTACACCCAAGGTCTCTAGTTTAGGCGCAGAGACGACAGTTATTTCCAGTGAATAACGAGAATCAAGGATCAACCTTTGAAGTGAAGGGGCATCTTCGATGATGAGATGCCTTCCATCAAAAGAAATTCTAATTCTTACAAGGTTAGGCGACTTTATTTGGAGACAATCGATTCTAAATGTGAAAACAAGCACCAACCACCTGTAAGGTGGTAATCGGAATGGATGATGCTATGCAATGAGGCTTCCGACATATGAACCCGCACAAGTGAAAGTTTTTGGAGAAATGGGAGTTGAAGGTTTAGTACCAGATTGTCTGGTAGGTTGCACAGCGCAAAGGTGGCGGTGTGGAGAGAGGAGGAAAACCGCGAGATGAACATCGGTGCTGAGGGCACAAGTACATCGTGTTTGGTATGTCGTATGTGATTTCTGGGGGAATAGTAGAACTCAAGCAGCTGTAGTTCTGTGAATTCAGGGGATTTCAGCCACGCGTCCACCATGTAGGGCATGCTCAGGTAGCATGCCGGGATGCAGAGGCTTTGAACGGAGCCCTAGTGGGAGTAGATGATGGCTCCAGGGAGTTCAAAATCATTAAAGAGAGATAGCTACCGACAGACAAGATTAAGGGGCACGGCGTGTCGGGGAACGTAGCATGTAATTTCAAAAAAAATCCTACGCTCGCGCAAGATCTATCTAGGAGATGCGTAGCAACAAGAGGGGGAGAGTGTGTCCACGTACCCTCGTAGACCTAAGGCGGAAGCGTTTAACAATGCGGTTGATATAGTCGAACTTCTTCTCATTCTGACAAATCAAGCACCGAATTTACGGTACCTTCAAGTTCTCCACACGTTCAGCTTGATGACGTCCCTCGAATTCTTGATCCAGCAAAGTGTCGAGGGAGAGTTCCGTCAGCACGGCGACGTGGTGAGGGTGATGGTAAACTGATCCGCGGAGGGCTTCACCTAAGCACTACGAAGATGTGACCGGAGGCGTAAACTGTAGAGGGAGGCGCCGCACACGGCTAGGAATCAATGTTGTATGTTCTAGCAGTGCCCCCCACATATATATAGGTGGGAGAGGGAGAGGGGCAGCAAGGGGTGCCCCAAGTAGGAGTAATCCTAGTTGGGCGCCTCCCACAATTCGGCCTCCCCCCTTCCATAAGTGTCGGAGGGGGAAGGAAGGAGAGGGGGGAAGAGAAGGGAAGGGGGAGGCCGAATCTGAAGGAAATATGCCCTAGAGGCAATAATAAAGATGTTATTTATATTTCCTTATATCATGATAAATATTTATTATTCATGCTAGAATTGTATTGACCGGAAACTTGATACACGTGTGTATACATAGACAAAACAAAGTGTCTCTAGTATGCCTCCACTTGAGTAGCTCTTTAATCAAAGATGGTTAAGTTTCCTGACCATAGACATGTGTTGTCATTTGATGAACGGGATCACATCATTAGAGAATGATGTGATGGACAAGACCCATCTGTTAGCATTATGATCGTTAAGTTTTATTGCTATTGCTTTCTTCATGACTTATACATGTTCCTCTGACTATGAGATTACGCAACTCCCGAATATCGGAGGAACACCTTGTGTTCTATCAAACGTCGCAACATAACTGGGTGATCATAAAGATGCTCTACAGGTATCTCCAAAGGTGTTTGTTGGGTTGGCATAGATCAAGAGTAGGATTTGTCACTCCGTGTATTGGAGAGGTATCTCTGGGCCCTCTCGGTAATGCACATCACTATAAGCCTTGCAAGCAATGTGACTAATGAGTTAGTTATGGGATGATGCATTACGGAACAAGTAAAGAGACTTGCCGGTAACGAGACTGAACTAGGTATGATGATACCGAGATCAAATCTCGGGCAAGTAACATACCGATGACAAAGGGAACTACGTATGTTGTTATGCGGTTTGACCGATAAAGATCTTCGTAGAATATGTAGGAGCCAACACGAGCATCCAGTTTCCGCTATTGGTTATTTGACCGAAGATGTGTCTCGGTCATGTCTACATAGTTCTTGAACCCGTAGGGTCCGCATGCTTAACGTTCGATGACAATTTATATTATGAATTATGTGATTTGATGATCAAAGTTTGTTCGGAGTCCTGGATGAGATCACGGGCATGATGAGGAGTCTCGAAATAGTCAAGAGGTAAAGGTTCATATATTGGAAGGTTATATTCGGACATCAGAATGGTTTCGGGAAGTATCAGGTAAGTTTCGGAGTATCGGGAGGTTACCGGAACCCCTCGGGGAAGTAATGGGCCTTATTGGGCTTTAGTGGAAAGGAGAGAAGGGTCACAAGGGGAGGCAGCGCGCCCCCCCATGGGCTGCTCCGAATTGGACTAGGAGGGGGCGGCGCCCCCCTCTTTCCTTCTCCCCTCTTCCTCCTTCCCTCTCTCCCCTTGTTGGAATAGGAATGGGGGGGGGGGCGAATCCTACTTGGACCGGGAGTCCAAGTAGGACTCCCCCCCATGGTGCGCCTCCTCCTAGGCCGGCCTCCTCCTCCCCCTCCTTTATATGCGTGCGGAGGGGGGCACCCAAAGGCACAACAGACAATCTCTTAGTCGTGTGTGGTGCCCCCCTCCATAGATACACACCTCGGTCATATCATCGTAGTGCTTAAGCGAAGCCCTGCGCCGGTAACTTCATCATCACAGTTGCCACGCCATCATGCTGACGGAACTCTCCCTCGACCTCAACTGGATCAGGAGTTCATGGGACGTCATCGAGCTGAACGTGTGCCGAACACGAAGGTGTCGTACATTCGGTGCTTGGATCTTCGGATCATGAAGACGTTCGACTACATCAACCGCGTTTCTAAACGCTTCCGCTTTCGGTCTACGAGGGTACGTGGACACACTCTCCCCGCTCGTTGCTATACTTCTCCTAGGTAGATCTTTCATGATCGTAGGAATTTTTTGAAATACTACGTTCCCCAAGAGTGGCATCCGAGCCAGGTCTATGCTTAGATATTATATGCACGAGTACAACACAATGAGTTGTAGGAGATAATAGTCATACTGCTTACCAGCAACTCTTACTTTGATTCGGTGGTATTGTTGGATGAAGCGACCCAGACCGACATTACATGACCGCGTTCATGAGACTGGTTCTACCGACGTGCTTCGCACACAGTTGGCCAGCGGGTGTCTGTTTCTCCAACTTTAGTTGAATCGAGTTTGACTGTGCACGGTCCTTGTTGAAGGTTAAAACAGCACACTTGACGAAAAATTGTTGTGGTTTTGATGTGTAGGTAAGTATGGTTCTTGCTAGAAGCCCGTAGCAGCCACGTGAAACTTGCAACAACAAACTAGAGGACGTCTAACTTGTTTTTTCAGGGCTTGTTGTGATGTGATATGGTCAAGACGTGATGATATATAAATTCTTGTATGAGATGATCATGTTTTGTAGAAGTTAACGGCATCTGGCAGGAGCCTTATGGTTGTCGATTTATTGTATGAAATGCAATCCCCATGTAATTTCTTTACTTTATCACTACGCAGTAGCGATAGTCGTAGAAACAATAGTTGGCGAGACGACAATGATGCTATGATGGAGATCCAGGTGTCAAGAAGTTGACGATGGTGATCATGACGGTGCTTTGGAGATGGAGATCAAAGGCACAAGATGATGATGGCCATATCATATCACTTATTTGATTGCATGTGATGTTTATCCTTTATGCATCTTATTTTGCTTAGTACGGTGGTAGCATTATAAGATGCTCACTCACTAAATTTCAGGGTATAAGTGTTCTCCTAAGTATGCACCATTGCTACAGTTCATCGTGCTGAGACACCACATGATGATCGGGTGTGATAAGCTCTACGTTCACATACAATGGGTGCAAGCCAGTTTTGCACACGCAGAATACTCGGGTTAAACTTGACGAGCCTAGCATATGCAGATATGGCCTCTAACACCGAAATGAAAGGTCGAGCATGAATCATATAGTAGATATGATCAACATAGTGAAGTTCACCATTGAAAACTACTCCATCTCACGTGATGATCGGACATGGTTTAGTTGATTTGGATCACGTGATCATTTAGATGACTAGAGGGATGTCTATCTAAGTGGGAGTTCTTAAGTAATATGATTAATTGAACTTTAATTTATCATGAACTTAGTACCTGATAGTATTTTACATATCTATGTTGTAGATCAATAGCTCGCGTATAGCTCCCCTGTTTAATTTTTGATATGTTCCTAGAGAAAACTAAGTTGAAAGATGATAGTAGCTATGATGCGGACTTGGTCCAGGATCTGAGGATTATCCTCATTGTTGCATAGAATAATTATGTCCTTGATGCACTGCTAGGTGAGAGACTATTGCAATAGCAGATGCACACGTTATGAACGTTTGACAAAACTCGATATGTTAACTACTTGATAGTTTAGTGCACCATGCTTTAGGGCTTAGAACCGGGACTTCAAAATGTTTTGAACAACACGGAGCATATGAGATGTTCCAAGAGCTGAAATTGGTATTTCAGACTCATGCCCGAGTCGAGAGGTATGAGACCTCTGATAAGTATTTTTCCTACAAGATGGAGGAGAATAGCTCAACCAGTGAGCATGTGCTTAGAATGTCTGAGTACTACAATGACTTGAATCAAGTGGGAGTTAATCTTCCAGATAATATAGTGATTGACAAAGTTCTCTAGTCACTATCACCAAGTTACTGGAACTTCGTGATGAACTATAATATGCAAAGGATGACAAAAACGATTCCCGAGCTCTTCGCGATGCTGAAATCAGCGAAGGTAGAAATCAAGAAAAGCATAAAGTGTTGATGGTTGACAAGACCACTAGTTTCAAGTAAAAGGGCAAGGGAAAGAAAGGTAACTTCAAGAAGAATGGCAAGCAAGTTGCCACTCCCATGAAGAAGCCCAAAGCTAGACCCAAGCCTGAAAACTAAGTGCTTCTACTACAAAGGAAATGGTCACTGGAAGCGGAACTGCCCCAAATACTTGGCGGATAAGAAGGATGGCAAAGTCAACAAAAGTATATATGATATACATGTTATTGATGTGTATTTACTAGTGTTCATAGTAACCCCAGGGTGTTTGATACCGGTTCAGTTACTAAGATTAGTAACTCGAAACAGGAGTTGCAAAATGAACAGAGAATAGTTAAGGGCAAGGTGACGATGTGTCTTGGAAATGATTCCAAGGTTGATAAGATCACCATCGCACACTCCTTTTACCTTCGGGATTAGCGTTGAACCTAAAATAAATGTTATTTCGTGTTTGCGTTGAGCATGAATATGATTGGATCATGTTTATTGCAATATGGTTATTCATTTAAGTCAAAAAATAATTGTTATTCTGTTTACATGAATAAAACCTTCTATGGTCATACACTTAATATAATTGGTTTATCGAATCTCGATTGTAGTGATACATATATTCATAATATTGATGCCAAAAGATGCAAAGTTGATAATGATAGTGCAATATACTTGTGGCACTGCTGTTTAGGTCATATTGGTGTAAAATGCATGAAGAAACTCCATGCTGATGGGATTTTGGAATCACTTGATTATGAATCACTTGATGCTTGCGAACCATGCCTCATGGGCAAGATGACTAAGACTCCGTTCTCCGGAAAAATGGAGCGAGCAACTGACTTATTGGAAATAATACATACTGATCTATGCGGTCCTATGAGTGTTGAGGTCACAAGCGGTATCATTATTTTCTGACCTTCACAGATGATTTGAGCAGATATGGGTATATCTACTTAATGAAACATAAGTCTGAAAGATTTGAAAAGTTTAAAGGATTTCAGAGTGAAGTGGAAAATCATCGTAATAAGAAAAATAAAGTTTCTACAGTCTGATCGTGGAGGTGAATATTTGAGTTACGAGTTTGGTCTTCATTTGAAACAATGTGGAATAGTTTCGCAACTCACGCCACCTGGAACACCACAGCATAATGGTGTGTCTGAATGTCGTAAGCGTACTTTATTAGATATGGTGCGATCTATGATGTCTCTTACTAATTTACCGCTGTCATTTTGGGTTATGCTTTAGAGACGGCTGCATTCACGTTAAATAGGGAACCATCTAAATCCATTGAGACGACACCGTATGAACTATGGTTTGGCAAGAAACCCAAATTGTCGTTTCTTAAAAAGTTTGGAGTTGCGATGCTTATGTGAAAAAGCTTCAAACCGATAAGCTCGAACCTAAATCGGAGAAGTGCGTCTTCATAGGATACCCAAAAAGAAACTGTTGGGTACACCTTCTATCACAGATCCGAAGGCAAGATATTTGTTGCTAAGAGTGGATCTTTTCTAGAGAAGGAGTTTCTCTCGAAAGAAGTGAGTGGGAGGAAAATAGAACTTGATGTGGTAACTGTACCTTCTCCCGAATTGGAAAGTAGTTCATCACAGAAATCAGTTCTAGAGATTCCTACACCAATTAGTGAGGAAGCTAATGATGATGATCATGAAAATTTAGATCAAGTTACTACTGAACCTCGTAGGTCAACCAGAGTATGATCCGCACCTGAATGGTACGGTAATCCTATTCTAGAGGTCATGTTACTTGACCATGACGAACCTACGAACTATGAGGAAGCGATGATGAGCCCAGATTCCACGAAATGGTTTGAGGCCATGAAATCTGAGATGGCATCCATGTATAAAAAAAGTGTGGACTTTGGTTGACTTGCCCAATGATTGGCAAGCCATTGAGAATAAATGGATCTTCAAAAGGAAGACAGACGCTGATAGTAGTGTTACTATCTACAAATCTCGAATTGTCGTAAAAGGTTTTCGACAAGTTCAAGGTGTTGACTACGATGAGATTTTCTCACTCGTAGCGATGCTGAAGTCTGTCCGAATCATGTTAGCAATTGCCACATTTTATGAAATCTGGCAAACGGATGTCAAACTGCATTCCTTAATGGATTTCTTAAAGAAGAGTTGTATATGATGCAACAAGAAGGTTTTTGTCAATCCTAAAGGTGCTAACAAAGTGTGCAAGCTCTAGGGATCCATCTATGGACTGGTGCAAGCATCTCGGAGTTGGAATATATGCTTTGTTGAGTTGATCAAAGCATATAGTGTTATACAGACTTACGGTGAAGCCTGTATTTACAAGTAAGTGAGTGGGAGCAATACAGCCTTTCTGATAACTATATGTTAATGACATATTGTTGATTGGAAATGATGTAGAATTTCTGGAACGCATAAAGGAGTATTTTAAAGGAGTTTTTCAAAAGAAAGACATCGGTGAAGCTTCTTACGTATTGAGCATCAAGATCTATAGAGATAGATCAAGACGCTTGATAAGTTTTTTCAATGAGTACATACCTTGACAAGACTTTGAAGTAGTTCAAAATGGAAGAGTCAAAGAAGGAGTTCTTGCCTGTGTTGCAAGGTGTGAAGTTGAGTAAAGACTCAAAACCCGACCACGGCAAAAAATAGAAAGATAATAAAAAGTCATTCCCTATGCCTTAGTCATAGGTTCTACAAAGTATGCTATGTTGTGTACCAGACCTATTTGTGTACCTCACCATGAGTTTTGCAAGAGGGTACGATAGTGATCCCGGAGTGGATCACTGGATAGCGGTCAAAGTTATCCTTAGTTACCTAAGAGGACTAAGGAAATATTTCTCGGTTATGGAGGTGATAAAGAGTTCATCATAAAGAGTTGCGTCGATGCAAGCTTTGACACCGATCTGGATGACTCTGAGTCTCAATCTGGACACATGTTGAAAGTGGGAGCAATTAGCTAGAGTAGCTCCGTGCAGAGCATTGTACACATAGAAATTTGCAAAATACATACGGATCTGAATGTGGCAGACCCGTTGACTAAACTTTTCTCACAAGCAAAACATAATCACACCTTAGTACTCTTTGGGTGTTAATCACATGGCGATGTGAAATAGATTATTGACTCTAGTAAACCCTTTGGGTACTGGTCACATGGTGATGTGAATTATAGAATGTTAAATCACATGACGATGTGAATGTCCGATTTCGGGTTCCGGCAGTCCCTCTAGGTTCGAACACTGGGGTGTGCGCGGAGATCTCGCCCTCTACCTACCTACACCTCGCCGCCTCGCTAGGATCTAAGCTATGAAAAGAACAACAGAAGAGACACAGGGTTTATACTAGTTCGGGCCACCATTGTGGTGTAATACCCTACTCTAGTTTGTGGTGTGGTGGATTGCCTCTTGGGCTGATGACGAACAATACCAGGAAGAACAGCCTCGCGAGGGTCTGTTCTTGGCTGGTGCGATGAACTGCTAGGGGGAGTTCAGTCGCTCCTCTCTCTCTATCTATATGCAATCTCCAAGATTTCTAGATGCCTATACCCTGTGGATGGCTAGTCCTATTTATAGGAAAGGGCCCTGGGCCTCTTCCCAAATATCGAGCGGGAAGGGCGCCAACAATTGGCCATTTTGAAGGGGAACATCTAGTACACTTATCCTGACTAAAGTTGGTCCTCGCCTGTCAAAGGATCTGGTGGTGACGCCGGCTTGGGCTCCACGATGACTTCCTTCCTGCCGTTGTGACAGTCTTGGTCTCGTTGCACCGAAACGGATGCCTTTGATTGATGCTCTCGTCTGCGCTTGCTCCCTTTGCACCAAAGAGGAAAGGAGGATACTGCGTGGGCTGGCGCCCGCCTGGCACCCTTGGTCGCCATGGCTTGCGTCATGGGCACCTCGTGAGGTACCCCGCCTTGATCTCTCCGCCTCCTCGCGAGCCAGCCTGACGAGGCCGTGCCTGAGGAAGCCCCCTGTCGTCCGCCCCGCGAGGCTTGGCCCCTCGCGAGGGTCTTGAGCTTGTGCTGATGAAGACAGGCCGTGCTGGGCCACCCCTTGAGCCACGCCGCAGGCCGCAGGCAGGCAAGTCTGGGTACCCCCGTTCCCAGAACGCCGACAGTAGCCCCCGGGCCCAAGGCGCGCCCGGACTTGGCTGAGCAAGGAAGCGAAGGGACAAGTGCGAAGCGCCGCGGGCACTAACAGCCTGCGGCCTTGGGCGCCGCGTGGCGGTTGATTGGACGTGGGCGGCTCCGCTCCCCCACGACGCCTCGGCAACTGCAGGAACTGACAAGTCCCTGCATGCAAAGTGGGTCATGATTACCTGTGATCATGGAGGCCGGCGGTTGGCCTCCTCTGGCTATAAGTACGGGATGGCGCCTACCCTTCCGGTCCATCCCCTCTTGCTTCTCCTTCTTCTTCATGGCTCCGCCAAAGAGGTTCTCGGCCGCGGAGAAAGGAAAGGCCCGCCAGGTGGAGCTCGACTCTCCCCGCCCAAGCGCGGTCGAGGCCGTCTCCGCAAACACCCAGTGGCTCCCATGGTGGCTCCTCGCGGCCGTGGAGGTGATCTCCCGCGCGGTGACGGGCGGCAGGCCGTTGCTGGGGGGCGTGCTATGGCCGCGCGACCCCCTAGGCCATGCTTCCACTCGGCAGAGGTGCTGCCGGAGTTTGTTGTGTGGTCGGCGGAGCCGACCAGCACCCGGCTCCAGCTTCCTCGCTTCCTCCTAGGTGAGCTTCCGGCTGGTGCCCCGGGCGGCCTCTGGCTTCAGGCGGATGGTTGCTGCAGCCGGGCCTCCTGGGCTTCACTGGAGGTCTCAGAGTCAGGAGCTGGCTCACCCGACCGGCTGGCAAACGTTTGCCCGCGCGCGTGGTCTGAGCCGGAGGTGCACCCTGCACTTCAAGTTCGACGGCGATGCCACCCTCTACGTGAGGGTGTTCGGGGAAGATGGTCGCCGCGCTGCGTGCTGCCCTGAGAACGACGACCGCGGCCGCGGGTCCAGCCCCAGTGACGATGAAGACGACAGCGCGCGCGTGGTCGGCGGCGTTCAGGTTCATCGAGCTTCGACGGCTCTTCTTCGGGCAGCGGCTCCTCCAGCGGTGGCCGCGATCAGCCTCCGCGCCGCCGCGCCCGCCTGGAGCTAGGTAGCGGATCTGCCCGCCGTGGCGCCTCGGTGAAGCGCGAGATGGAGTCCGCCTGAGCTCCGGAGGCAGTTCGAGTCTCCCCCGCGTGTTGGTGTCGGGCGAGTCACGCCTGTTTTGTTCTTTTTTCCTTTTCCTGCGCAAAGAGACAGTAGTGTGGGGCCCCGCGGGGGCGTGCTTGGACTATTGCTGTTAATTATCGTACTGTTTCCGCTATTTCGGTATTGTGCCTTTGTGCCGCACGCCTGCGCGTAGAAATTACTTAGCTCGGGGGGGCCTGTCGTGACCTTTGCTTCCCGAGGCCGAGGCCTCGTCGAACGCTTCAAGTCCTGCGAGGGTTAGTCTGGAGAGGTAGCTCCCGGCCTCAGCTGTGGAGGCGACCGACCCAGGTCCTATGTTCGTGTCGCGGTGCCCGTGGGGCACAGACTGGAGGGGTGCTTATGTAGTGGACCCGGGTACGGAAGCCTCAAGAGATAAGGGCAGAAAACACTCGCGTGGGTGCCCCGTTGCTCCCTCGCGAGACTTGCGCGAGAGAAATCGAGGCAGGAGAGCGAAAAAGGCAAAGAGTCACAAGCCAAAGACGGCAACAACTTCAATAAAACCTCGAATGGGGATGAACAAGCCAACTGCAGAAAGCAAATGAGAAAAGCCGCGTCCGGCACCTAATCTAGTCTTCGACGTCTTCTCACCAATGTGGAGCTAAGTGCTGCCACTGGGCGTGGGAGGGAGCCCCAGGGCCTGAGGCCGGCGCTCCCGAGACTCCGGCGCGTGTACAGCCCCAACTCATTATTACGTGAGAGTGTCACGGGCGGCGAGCTTCACAGGAATTGGCCTTCTTCACAGGCTCCGGGCCTTTCTCAGAAAGATAAACTTCACAGACGTTTGCCTTCTTCACAGGCACCGGGCCTTTTCCAAAACACGACAGCTTCACAGGCGTTCACCTTCTTCACAGGCTCTGGGCCTTTTCCAAAACGCAACAGCTTCACATGCGTTCGCCTTCTTCACAGGCACTGGGCCTCTTCCAGAACGTAACAGCTTCACAGGCGTTCGCCTTCTTCACGGGCTCTGGGCCTTCTTAGGGGTAAAACCTCCGGAGGTGCTGGATGTTCCACGCGTTCTGGACGGGCACCCCCTCCTGAGTCTCCAAGTGCACGGAGCTGGGCCTGGAAACATGAACAACCTTGAACGGGCCCTCCCACATGGGAGTTAGCTTATGCAGCCCTTCCCTGGAGAGAACCCGCCTGAGCACAAGGTCCCCTACCTCGAGAGTCCTGGGGCGGATGTTGCAGCAGTGGTATTGCCGCAGCGCCTGTTGGTATCTTGCCGCCAGAAGCGCTGCTTCCTCGACGACATTCCTCCCAAAGACGAGGTCATCCCCTCGCATGGCGTCCTGCTGTGCCTCGTCGAACACCAGGACCCGTGCGGAACGACGTCTGACCTCGGGAGGGAGGATTGCTTCAGCTCCATAGACCAGGAAGAACGGGGTCTCGCCAGTCGGCTTGGTCGCGGTTGTGCGGATGGACCACAATACGGACTGAAGCTCATCGTACCAGCCTCTGCCGCAGGCCTCCAACTTCTTCTTGAACGTCCTAGTTTTGAGGCCCCTCAGGACCTCTGCATTGGCCCGCTCGGCCTGACCATTGCTCCGCGGGTGTGCTACCGAGGCGTAGCATATCTGCGTTCCAAGGTTAGTGCAATATGTTTTGAAGAGGTTACTGGTGAATTGCGTACCGTTGTCGGTGATGATGCGGTTTGGCACCCCGAACCGGCTCACAATGCCCTTGATGAACTTGACCGTAGAACCTGCGGGGATGGTGCGGACGGCTTCCACTTCAGCCCACTTGGTGAACTTGTCCACGGCTACGTAGAGGTAGCGATAGCCCCCGGGCGCCCGAGGAAACGGGCCCAGGATATCCAGCCCCAAACCACGAACGGCCAGGAGAGGGGTATAGTTTGCAGACCTCCCGCCGGCTGATGGATCTGCTTGGCATGGAATTGGTAGGCTTCGCAAGCCTTCACCAGTTCGACGGCATCATTGAGCGATGGGCCAATAATAAAACCCGCTGCGTAACGCCTTCCAACGAGGGTCCGCGATGATGAATGATGCCCACAGGTCTCCACCGTGTATATCTGCGGCAGTTCCTTCCCTTGCTCCTCGGAGATGCAACAGAGGACACATCATTTGGTCGCTTCGGTGAGAGCTCTCCATCCTCGATGCAAGATGTTGTGGCTTGCCGCGCCACACGCCCGCTTCCTCCTCCTTCTCCGGCAAGATCCCTTGCGCCAAGTAGCTCCGGAGCTCGTGATCCAACACCCTCCCGAGGCTCCAGCGTCAAGAGCAAAGCGCCTCGAGGCCGGGCCACAGACCGGGGCTCCCGAGGCTGGTGGGTGGGGGAGCTCCTCCCGAGGCTGCGCCGCGCTTGACAGGGATGGCATGGCCGAGGGCTTGAAGAGCCGCTCCTCGAAGACGCCAGGGCTCTGAGGTAGCCGCTGGATGCTCGTTTGGCGATGTCGTCGGCCTCCTGATTGGTGCCACGGGGCACATGCTGCAACTCCAGCCCCCAGAACTGCTTCTCCATCCTACGGACCTCCGCGAGGTAGGCTTCCATGTGCTCGTCCCTCGGCTTGTATACCTTGTTGGAGAAGTTGACGAGGAGTTGTGAATCACCCTTGATGGTAAGGCGCTTCACTCCTAGGGCAGTTGCGGCCTTCAGGCCTGCTATTAGGCCTTCATACTCTGCTATGTTGATGGAGACCTTTTCTCCGTGCTGGAAACAGAGCTGCACGGCGTAGTAGAGCTTTTCTTGGGTAGGAGATATAAGCACCGCACCAGCCCAGGCTGCGTTCGGAGAACGCCCCGTCGAAGTACATGACCCAACCGTCCGGCGCCTCGGTTCTCGGGGAGAGGGATCGATCCTCATCAGCCTTGAGGCCCTGCGCCTCCGTCCGTTCAGCCACGAAATCCGCCAAGGCGGCCCCCTTGATGACTCTGGTTGTGCTGAATTTGAGCTGAAATGCTTGCAGTTCAATGTTCCACTTAGGGACTCTTCCAGCTGAGTTAGGGCTCCTCAGCACCCTTTCCAAGGGGTACGCTGAGACAACCTTGATGGGGTGGCCCTGAAAGTAATACCGCAGCTTGCGCGAGGCCACCAATAGCGCGAGGAGGAGTTTCTGAGGCATGGGGTCCCGCGCCCTCGCATCCCGCAACACTGTGCTGACGAAGTACACGGGGTGCTCAACGAGGTTGGGAGTACTGGTGTCGATGGCGCCCTCCGGAGACCGCGGCGCCTCCTGAGAAAGTGGAGTCTCCAGCGGCTGGTCCCAAGGGGGAGTGGTCTCTCCTGTCCCGAGTGCGTTCCCCTACGGCGGCTGATCCTTCTTGGTTGTGGTAGTGGTCTCTGTGGATCTTCCTTGATCCGGCTTCGCCTCGACCCGGGCAGCTGCTACGGATTTGGTCCGACGCTCCTCCCTAACCGCCACCAGGGCTGCGCTGGCGGAGTAGGGAGTGGCTGCAAGGTAGAGCACCAGGGGTTCCTGAGGGCGCGGGGCCACCATTACCGGAGGGCTGGTTAGGTACCTCTTGAGATCTTGAATGCCTTGTCGGCCTCTTCATCCATTCAAAGGGTCCTTTTTCTTCATCACCGGAAGAAAGGCAGCGCTCGCTCCCCCAACTTGGAGATGAAGCGTCCTAGTGCTGTCACGCGCCCAGTGAGCTTCTGCATTTCTCTGAGGGTCTTTGGCGGGCTCATGTCCTCGACCGCCTTGACCTTTTCTGGGTTAGCTTCGATGCCTCGGTGGGACACGAGGAAGCCCAAGAGCTTGCCTGAGGGGACCCCAAACACACACTTCTCTGGGTTGAACCGCAGGTTCACTGCGTTGAGGCTAGCGAAGGTTTCCTCCAGGTCTTGTATCAGGGTCTTGGCCTCGCGAGACTTCACCACAATGTCCTCGACGTAAGCCTCAACATTCTTCCCGAGCTGCGGGCCCAAGGTGATGTGCATCAGTCATTGAAGGTCGCCCTGCGTTGCACAGCCCGAACGGCATGCATATGTAGCAAAGACACCCCACACGGGGTCAGGAAAGCCGTTTTTTCCACATCTTCTACCGCCATCTTGATCTGGTGATACCCAGTGAAGGCATCCAAGAAACATAACAGGTCGCATTCGGCGGTGGAATCGACGATCTGATCGATGCGAGGGAGCGGAAACAGATCTTGCGGGCAGGCTTTGTTGAGGTTGGTGAAGTCGACACACATGTGTTCCTTCCCCCCTTTCTTTGGCACGACGACCGGTTTGGCCAACCATTCCGGGTATCGGACCCCGCGAATGACCCCTGCAGCTTCCAACTTGCGGGTCTCTTGGACGATGAAAGCCTGCTTTTGGGATCGCCGCCTTGCCTTCTGCTTCACGGGGCGGACATTGGGGCACACGTTGAGGTGGTGCTCGATCACGCTTCTAGGGATCCCCGCCAGCTGATCAGGCTCCCATGCGATTACCTTCTTGTTTGCGCGCAGGAACTTGACCAGGGCCTCCTCCTGCTCGGGCTCGAGGTTGGCGCCTATGGTGAAGGTCGCGTTAGTGGATCCGTCCTCGTCGACGATATCGCTTGGTTTCCGCCTTGTCTTGGGTGAACAATCGCTTCCTCTTGGTTGGCGCAGCCCCTTAGGCCTCGGGGCTGCTCGAGTCGGCAGGCTGCACCAACACCGCCGTCTTGAAGGCGAGCTTGAGCACTTGCAACGCATCCCCGGTGTCTCCGGACACGGTGAGGACGCCGTTGCTCCCGGGCATCTTCATGAGGTTGTACGCTAGGTGAGTCGCGGCCATGAATCGGGCCAATGCTGGGTAGCCGAGGATGGTGTTGTATGGGAGGCTGATGGGGGCGATGTTGAAGTCGATTAGCTCCGTGCAGAAGTTGTCGTAGGTGCCGAAGGTTACCGGGAGACGGATCTGCCCCAGGGAGCTGGACGACCCGCCTCCGATGCCCAAGAAAGGCCGGCTGGGCTGAAGCCGCTCCGGCGGTATGTTGAGGAGGCTGAAGGCTTCGACCAAGAGCATGCTGAGGCCCGCGCCGCCGTTGATGAGAGTCCTGGTGACGGCCACCTGGCAGATGGTGGGGGTGCACAACATTGGGAGCGTGCCCGAGCAGGTTGAGTTGGAGGAGTGGTCCTCCGAGCTGAAGGCCAGATCGGCCTTGGACGCCGACCGTCCTGGGGGAGCCCCCTGCCGCGTGGAGGCAGCGCCGACCTGGCGGACGAATGGCTTGACGTGGCGGCAAAAAGGTGGCGCCTGCGAGCCGCCCAGGAGAGCCGCAACGACTGGGGGCGCCTGCGCAGCGTGCTGGGCGAGGAAGAGGTTGCGCAGCTCTTCCCAAGAGGCCACGGAAGTCGCCGGTAGGTGGAGCAGCCACATGCGCGGGGCGTCGGTGAGGGCCATGGGCAGCCAGTTAGCCATGACCCTGTCGTCGCCTCCTGCTTCGAGGATGGCCTCCTCGTACGCCAGCAGGAAGGCTAGTGGATCAGTCGTGCCGTTGTAGCGCGGCGGTGTCTCCGTCTTGAACTTGTCCGACCACCGCACCTGTCGCAAGGCTGGCGCTGGCGACCGGAGTGGGCGGCGCGCTGCTCATCGCAGGGTGAGTCGTGGTGTCGGAGGAGAGCGGGTCGATGGAAGGGAAAGCTCCGGCGCACCTCTACCTGGCGCGCCAAATGTCGGATTTCGGATTCCGGCAGACCCTCTAGGTTCGAACACTGGGGTGCGCGCGGAGATCTCGCCCTCTACCTACATGTACCTCGCCGCCTCGCTAGGATCTAAGCTATGAAAAGAACAACACAAGAGACACAGGGTTTATACTAGTTCGGGCCACCATTGTGGTGTAATACCCTACTCTAGTTTGTGGTGTGGTGGATTGCCTTTTGGGCTGATGACGAACAATACCAGGAAGAACAGCCTCGCGAGGGTCTGTTCTTGGCTGGTGCGATGAACTGCTAGGGGGAGTTCAGTCGCTCCTCTCTCTCTCTCTCTCTCTCTCTCTCTCTCTCTCTATGTGATCTCCAAGATTTATAGATGCCTCCACCCTGTGGGTGGCTAGTCCTATTTATAGGCAAGGGCCTTGGGCCTCTTCCCAAATATCGAGAGGGAAGGGCGCCAACAATTGGCCATTTTGAAGGGGAACATCTAGTACACTTATCCTGACTAAAGTTGGTCCTCGCCTGTCGAAGGCTCTAGTGGTGACGCCGGCTTGGGCTCCACGATGACTTCCTTCCTGCCGTTGCGACGGTCTTGGTCTCGTTGCAGCGAAACGGATGCCTTTGCTTGATGCTCTCGTCTGCGCTTGCTCCCTTTGCACCAAAGAGGAAAGGAGCACACTATGCGGGCTGGCGCCCGCCTAGCGCCCTTGGTCGTCATGGCTTGCATCATGGGCACCTCGTGAGGTACCCCGCCTTGATCTCTCCGCCTCCTCGCGAGCCAGCCTGACGAGGCCGTGCCTGAGGAAGCCCTCCGCCTCATGAGGCTTGGCCCCTCGCGAGGGTCTTGAGCTTGTGCTGATGAAGACAGGTCGTGCTGGGCCACCCCTTGAGCCACACCGCAGGCCGCAGGCAGGCAAGTCTGGGTACTCCCGTTCTCAGAACGCCGGCAGTGAACTATTGGTGTTAAATCACATGGCGATGTGAACTAGATTATTGACTCTAGTGCAAGTGGGAGCCTGAAGGAAATATGCCCTAGAGGAAATAGTAAAGTTGTTATTTATATTTCCTTATATCATGATAAATGTTTATTATTCATGCTAGAACTGTATTAACCGGAAACTTGATACATGAGTGAATACATAGACAAAACAAAGTGTCTCTAGTATGCCTCCACTTGACTAGCTCGTTAATCAAAGATGGTTAAGTTTCGTTACCATAGACATGTGTTGTCATTTGATGAATGGGATCACATCATTAGAGAATGATGTGATGGACAAGACCCATCTGTTAGCTTAGCATTATGACCGTTAAGTTTTATTGCTATTGCTTTCTTCATGACTTATACATGTTCCTCTGACTATGAGATTATGCAAATCCCGAATATCGGAGGAACACCTTGTGTGCTATCAAATGTCGCAACATAACTGGGTGATTATAAAGATGCTCTACAGGTGTCTCCGAAGGTGTTTGTTGGGTTGGCATAGATCAAGAATAGGATTTGTCATTCCGTGTATCGGAGAGGTATCTCTGGGCCCTCTCGGTAATGCACATCACTATAAACCTTGCAAGCAATGTGATTAATGAGTTATTTATGGGATGATGCATTACAGAACAAGTAAAGAGACTTGCTGGTAATGAGATTGAACTAGGTATGATGATACCGATGATCGAATCTCAGGCAAGTAACATACCGATGACAAAGGGAACTACGTATGTTGTTATGCGGTTTGACCAATAAAGATCTTCGTAGAATATGTAGGAGCCAATACGATCGTCCAGGTTCCGTCGTTGGTTATTGACCGGAGATGTGTCTCGGTCATGTCTACATAGTTCTCGAACCCGTAAGGTCCAAACGCTTAACGTTCGATGATGATTTGTATTATGAGTTATGTGATTTGATGACTGAAGTATTTCGGAGTCTCGGATGAGATCACAGACATGACGAGGAGTCTCGAAATGGTCGAGAGGTAAAGATTCATATATTGGAAGGTTATATTCGGACACTGGAATGGTTTCGGGAAGTATCGGATAAGTTTCGGAGTACCGGGAGGTTACCGGAACCTCCCGGGGAAGTAATGGGCCTTATTGGGCTTTAGTGGAAAGGAGAGAAGGGCCACAAGGGGAGGCAACGCGCCCCCCATGGGCTCGTCCGAATTGGACTAGGAGGCGGTGGCGCCCCCCTCTTTCCTTCTCCCCTCTTCCTCCTTCCCTCTCTCCCCTAGTTGGAATAGGAAAGGGGGGGGTGAATCCTACTTGCACCGGGAGTCCAAGTAGGACTCCCCCCATGGCGCGCATCCTCCTAGGCCGGCCTCATCCTCCTCCTCCTTTATATACGTGGGGAGGGGGCACCCAAAGGCACAACAGACAATCTCTTAGCCATGTGCGGTGCCCCCCTCCACAGTTTCACACCTCGGTCATATCGTCGTAGTGCTTAAGCGAAGCCCTGCGCCGGTAACTTCATCATCACCATCGCCACGCCATCATGCTGACGGAACTCTCCCTCGACCTCAACTAGATCAAAATTTCGTGGGATGTCATCGAGCTGAACGTGTGCTGACCACGGAGGTGTCGTACGTTCGGTGCTTGGATCGGTCGGGTCGTGAAGACGTTCGACTACATCAACCGCGTTACTAAACGCTTCCGCTTTCGGTCTACGAGGGTACGTGGACACACTCTCCCCGCTCGTTGCTATACTTCTCCTAGGTAGATCTTGCGACAATTCGAGCTTTGTAGATAGTAACACTACAATCAGCGTCCGTCTTCCTCTTGAAGATCCATTTATTCTCAATGGCTCACCGATCATCGGGCGAGTCAATCAATGTCCATACTTTGTTCTCATACATGGATCCTATCTCAGATTTCATGGCCTCAATCCATTTATCGGAATTTGTGTTCATCATCGCTTCCTCATAGTTCGTAGGTTCGTCATGGTCTAGTAACATGACTTCCAAAACAGGATTACCGTACCACTCTGGTGCGGAACATCACTAGTATAGCGAGGTGCTATTCAAACGGTTTTTAACCCCTTTCCGCAACGGCATTTGGAACCGTCGCCTAGTGAGTGTGGGTGATAGGGGGGTCCTTCCCACACGACCCACAAAACCGTCGGGGATATGCCCTCCTGGCACACACACTCGGCAAAATGAGGTCGTGTGCGACCGGCAAGCGCTCAAATACGGAAATACGTACAGTAGAGCTAAAAAATACAATTATACATGCGAAATCATTTCCGGTCGCAAGTACATCCCACACAGTCAGTCACCGCTAAACATTTCCATTCGTATATACATCCCGCATAGTCGCTCCAAGGAAAACGTTACTATTCGCAAGTACATCACACACAATTTTCCCCGTTAAATCATTTGTGATGGCGTTTCCATTGTACACGGTATAAAAAAATTATCGTTTGCGTTATTGAATGCATCACACACGGTGCATAGAAGAAACTGTGTGTCAAGGGCTATCCATCGCACACAGTTTTTATGTGGTAATGTTTGCGCCAGGTGGCCTAATGCAAACAGTTTTCAAGAGGATGTCGTGTGTGATTGTTCATTAATCTAACACCACAACAAATGAACCAAATATTAACTGAGCACCACAGTGTACAATATAACATACTCCTAATAGAAGATCAAACAGTTAACCAAACCAAGCATGCTTAACAACTCAGAAATATAGCCATTGTATTTTTTTCTCATGTATTTACTACAACGAAATTCAATTTATTCCTCACATGGTATACAATAAGAGAATGCACCCACAACTATTGAACATCGCATTGCAGAATTGAACCAAACAGTTAACTAAACATCACAACACAAATGAACCAAACGTTAACTGAGCACCACATTGCACAATGTATAACCAAACCAAGCATGCTTGACAACTTGGAAATATAGCAATTGTATTCGTTTCTCATGTATTTTGTAAAGATAAATTCGATTTATTTCTCACATGGAAGACAATACAAAATTACAGCCTGAAGAATTGAACATCACATTTGGAGAACTGAACCAAACAGTTAACTGAAGACGGCAACTAATTAACAAAACAGTTAATAAGTGAGCACCACACTGCACGACATATAGAACATATACACTAGAGCAACAAATTGCATGGTAAAATTAGATATCACAATTCACTAGAATTTGTGAAGGAAAGGCAGGAGCAGCACACGCAACAAGTAAACCAAGCATGCTTAACCGGCGTAGCTAGCAAATGGCAAGGTTCTCCTCCAGTATCTGGGGGTCGGCACGAATAGCAACCATCGCAACCTCATCCGCGCGTGCGGCCGCGATTTGCTTCTCTAATGCCAAATGCTCCTTGAGATCCTGGCTATACTACGTGCACCATGGCTTAGGGCAGCGCTTATTTGGTGGAGGCATTGGTGATTTGGGTGGAAGGTGACGCACTCGCGCTGGTGGTCGGGGCATGTGGGATGTGGAAGGAGGAGGAGGATGGGGGTCGGGTGTGGAATACCTGCATGGATAGGAGAGGCCGAGCAGCGTGAAGGAGGGTCGCTGGCGAGGAGGCGGTGCTGCAAGCAAGGAGTGAAGGTTTCAACTTGGAAAGAAAGGCGAAAACAGGGGAAATGTGGCTTTTGCTAAGGGGAGGGGGCGGGGAGGTAGATATTTCCGCGGAAGCCAAAAATTTGGAATCACTTTAGCGAAAAAACTGGCGCGCAAAGTGTCATTAGACACGGTCCCTTATTCAGAACTATGTACGGTATGTGAACATCACAAACGATTCAAATAGCTTAACCCGTGTGTGATGAGTTTGAACGTCAAAAATTTTGGTTCGAATTTCCCTGGTTACAGTGGTCATCCACGTCATTGCATAATTTGGGTACACAAAGGAGACTACATCACACCCACACTTCTTAATTGAGCAAGTTCAGCAATTAAAATGAGCTAGCTGACCTAAACATTAATCTAACAATTTAAAGACCGACGCTCTTAATTAAACAGAAAAAAGAGTACTACTATGGCTGGTGCTCGTCGATCTTCGCCGCCGCCTCCATGTCCAGCTCACGCCCGACGGTCTCCTGGGGAAGGGGCTCCATGGCATCAATTGCACCATACTCCGCAAGCATCTCGCCATTCGCGTCCGCCATATCTTTGGAATAAGCTGCTACGAGCTGGGCGTGAGCGGCCGCGATCTGGGCCTTAGCGGGCTCCGTCGTGGCAAGGCATGCCGCGCAGGAACTGACGGCTGCCCGAACTCTCTCGGCGATTGCCAACTCTTCGGCCGTGGGTTGCCGACCATTGTCGGAGAAGCTTCGTTTGATTTGTGCGGTGACCGCCACGAGCTAGGCGTGGACGGCCTCCATCAGGGCTAAGGCCGCCGCTATAGAACGGATAGCTGATGTGCCGCTCACGCCGGTTGCTATCCCCAAGGTAGATGCTGCTGCCGCTGCCTGAGAAGCAACAACGGCCGTTTGGGCTGCCTTGGCCGCCCGGACGTATATTGCGGTCGCCCTCATGAAGCTTGTTAGCACGCGCCTGGCGGCTGCGACCGCGCTCTCGCCGGAGTGGGCCGTCGAAGTTGCCCTCACGACGCGGGTCCACGTCCCCATCTTTCACCGGCGACGATTGTACAGGGAAATGATATTTTGAGGAGCGGGCTAGTGTGATTGACACTCCGACGGTGCTCCAAGATATTTTGTGCTACATCTCACACGGTTGGTGATAAAAAACTGTGTGTGACCTACTTGATTTTTCGTCTTGATTTGAATTTTGTAATGGGGTCACAGCTGCAAACGATGGTGTTTGAATTGCTAGAACTTTTATCTGCAGTGAACATGCAACAATAGGTGTGTCGTCAAAAAAATTTGAATTATTCAGGTTTCGTTTGGATATTTTTATACATTAACTTGGTTTTGTAGGCATTTCAGGTGCATAATTCAAATGAACTACATGCACATGCTCCAGTGCATATAAACTGGTTGAAAAATCAAATCCGTGTCCTTGGTTGCATGCTTAGGTCCCATGCAAGAAATGGGGATGAATGTCAAACACCCTGTCACCGTCACTCGGTCGCAAACATTGGTATACTTGGTTTTAAAATTCTAGTAAATCCAAAACTCGTCTAAAATTCATGAAACATGGCATGCTATCATTGAGCGGCATCGACATGCCGTGGTAAAAACTTGTCCCATATGGGACAGGATTGCGTATAAGCTTCTCCCAAACCAGAGCTTCTCACAACAAGCATGATGGTTTCAGTAGGGAACGTGCCACATTGGGGGATGAAACGATATCCATTGCCTCCTATTGTTTCCAAAAAATTTCTAGTGTTAACATAGAACAACAGGAGTGTTGTATTTAATTTTGGAACTTTTCGGGGTTCGTTTGGACATTTTTATACATTAACTAGGTTTTCTAGGCATTTTATGTCCACAATTCAAAGTTGAACTACATGAACATGCTCCAGTGCATATAAATTAGTTGAAAAATCAAATATGTGTCCTTCGGTGCATGCTTAGGTCCCATGCAAGAAATGGGAATGAATTTCAAACACCCTCCACCGTCACTCGGCCGCAAACATTGAGATACTTGGTTTTTAAATTCTAGTAAATCTAAAACTCGTCTGAAAGTCATGAAACTTGGCATGCTTTCATGGAGCGGCATCAACATGCCGTGGTAAAAAATTTGTCCCATTTGGGGCAGGTTTGGGTATAAGCGTCTCACAAACCAGAGCTTCTCACAACCAGCGTGATAGTTTCGGTAGGGAACATGCCACCTATGGGGATGAAACAATATCCGTTGCCTCTTATTGCTTTCAAAAAATTTCTAGTGTCAACATAGAATAACAGGAGTGTTGTGTTTAATTTTGGAATTTTTCGGGGTTCGTTTGGACATTTTTATACATTAACTTGGTTTTGTAGGCATTTCAGGTGCATAATTCAAATTTGAACTACATGCACATGCTCCAGTGCATATAAACTGGTTAAAAAATCAAATCTATGTCCTTGATTGCATGCTTAGGTCCCATGCAAGAAATAAGAATGAATTTCAAACACACTGCCAACGTCACTTGTCCGCAAACATTGAGATACTTGGTTTTTAAATTCTAGTAAATCCAAAACTTGTCTGAAATTCATGAAACTTGGCATGCTATCATGGAGCGGCATCAACATGCCGTGGTAAAAAAATTTTGTCCCATTTGGGGCAGGTTTGGGTATAAGCGTCTCACAAACCTGAGCTTCTCACAACAAGTGTGATGGTTTCGATAGGGAACGTGCCACCTTTGGGGATGAAATGATATCCGCTGCCTCTTATTGTTTTCAAAAAATTTCTAGTGTTAAAATAGAACAACAGGAGTGTTTTGTTTAATTTTGGAATTTTTCGGAGTTCGTTTGGACATTTCTGTACACAAACTGGGTTTTCTAGGTATTTTATGTGCATAATTCAATTTTGAACTACATGCACATGCTCTAGTGCATATAAATTGTGTGTGTTATGTTAACCATTCACGTGACGCCACGCCTCTCTCTTTTAATGGTTAGGAGGTGCAGTGCGGACAGGTGCTTGAGTGCTTGACTAAACGGTAGGCGTGCGAGCTGTACTCCAATGCGGAGGCTCACCGTGAAGCGTGCGAGCTGTATGCCATGCAGGCTAATCGGAAAGCGAGCCCTTTGACTTCCATGGCCGCCCGCCTTGCTCGCATCCTCTCCATTAATGGCACCCAAGCCACAGTTTAATTTGGTTTTTAAATATAAAATACTCATCGCAAACGTTTTTGTTAAAACACCCGTATGCAAAAATGACAACTTCCCCAGGAAGCCAAGGGAAAATGTGCCTAGCAGGATTTGTGCAGCTCTTGATCGCAAATGATTTAGTTAGAACACCCGTATGCAAACCGACAACTTCCCCAGGAAGCCAAGAGAAAATGTGGCGAGCAGGATTTCTGCAGCTCTTGATCGCAAACGTTTTAAATAGAACACCCGTATGCAAAGTGAGAGCTATGGTCTTCCCCCTTAAGTCGAGGGAAAATTCGCAGCGTTGGATTTGTGCATCCCTTCAACGCAAACGATTGTTTTGGATGACCAGTGTGCAACCATATACAAAAAAATTGTAAGATTTGCATCTGGCATATTGGTTATGTTGCCATTTGTCAAACTGGAAAGATTGACATTTGTTGATCTAGTAACACTGCCATTTTTCAATCCTTGTAACACTGCGATTTGTCAAAATATGCAGCTAAAAATCACTAGCACTATCTAATTTTTGCAACTAAAATTCAGTAATTAAGCATAGATTTCATTCATAGATTAAGCAGTCATTCTTAATTTATACAAACAGTTCAACTCGACAACTGAACCGACCAAACGTTTCCCCAATTGTTGCCAACCACGTACTGAAATAGCTAGTTCAACTATATATACTAGCTAATTTTAAGTACGTTGTACGATTCCACCACACATCTATAGTCAGATGAACTCAACAAAATAGCCCCTAAATACTACTACTACGGAGGGGCTTTGGCTACTTCCGGCAGCTTCTCCTCTGCCGAGCATGCTCAGTAAGAGGCAGAGGTGGAGGAGGACCCTACCGACGAGCTGGATAAATGCAATACGGTGTCTGCCGCTGCTGCACGTTTAGCGACAGGTATGGTGAAGGTGGCGTTTGTGGACCCGTCCTCGTCGACAGGTATCTGCTTGGTCTCCGCCTTGTCTTGAGTGAACAACTGCTTCTTCTTGGTCGGCGCAGCCCCCATGGGCTTGAGGGCTTCCGCATCGGCGGCTGCGTTGCGGCCGCCGTCTTGAGGGCGAGCCTGAGCGCTCGCAGCGCACCTTCGGTATTCCCGGGCACGGTGAGGACGCCGCTGCTCCCGGGCATCTTCATGAGGTTGTACCCCGGGTGGGTTGCGGCCATGAATTTGGCCAATGCTGGATAGCCAAGTATGGCATTGTAGGGGAGGACGATTGAGGCGATGTCGAAGTCGACCAGTTCCGTGCGGAAGTTGTCGTAGGTGCCGAAGGTCACGGAAGCCGGATTTGCCCCAAGGAGCTGGATGACCCTCCTCCTACGCCCGAAAAAGGCCGGATGGGCTGCAGCCGCTCCCTGGGTATGCAGAGGAGGTTGAAGGCCTCGACTGAGAGTACGTTGAGGCTGGCGCCACCGTCGATGAGGGTCCTGGTGACGGCAACCTGGCAGATCATGGGTGTGCAGAGTTGGTGGGGTGGTCCCGAGAGTCGAAGGTCAGCCCGGCCGATGGCTCTGTCCGGCCTGAGGGAGCCCCCTGCCGCGTGGAGGCGGCGCCGACCCGGCGGACGAATGTCTTGACATGGCGGCTGGAAGGCGGCGCCTGCAAGCCGCCCAGGAGGGCCGCGACGACCGGAGGAACCGGCGCGACGGGGCGGGTGACGAGGAAGCTGCGTGGCTCCTCCCCAGAGGTCGCCGAGGAGCGCAGGGACGATGCTTGCTGCCCATTCCCGGCCGGGCCGGTGGCGGTATTGACAGCGGGCGGTGAGGAACGACGAGAGCGCCCGCCGTCGGAAACCGTCCGGGCGACATGGGAGGCGAGGGCGGCTCGGCGCTCGGCGCGAGCCCGACGAGCGTCAGACATGGTTGCGTTGGTCGGGGAAGAACGAGGCGACGGAAGGCAGATTCCGGCGCACCCCTACCTGGCGCGCCAAATGTCGGATTTCGGGTTCCGCAGACCCTTGAGGTTCAAACACTGGGTGCACGCGGAGATCCAACCTCCACCGTCTCGCACCTCGCCAATCGCTGGGACCTAAACTACTAAACGGAACAGCACAAGAGACACGGGATTTATACTGGTTCGTGCCACCATTGTGGTGTAATACCCTACTCCAAAGGTGTGGTGTGGTAGATTGCCTCTTGGGCTGATGAGGAACAATACAACGAAGAACAGCCTCGCGAGGGTCTGTTCTTGGCGGGTGTGATGAACTGCTAGGTGGGGTTCAGTCGCTCTAGCTACTGGTTTCTTAATGAGGATTCGGATCCCTCCGCCCTGGGGGTGGCTACTCCTATTTATAGGCGAAGGCCCTGGGCCTCTTCCCAAATATTGAGCGGGAAGGGCGCCAACAATTGGCCATTTTGAAGGGGAACAGTGGGTACACTTATCCTACCTAAAGTTGGTCCTCGCCTGTCAAAGGCTCTGGTGATGACGCCGCTTGGGCTCCACGATGACTCCTTCCAGCCGTTGGGCTGGTCTTGGTCTTGTTGCAATCAAACGGATGCCTTTGCTTGATGCTCTCGCCACGCTTGCTCCCTTTACACCAAAGAGGAAAGGAGGACATCGCTGGCTGGCGCCAATCGGGCGCTCTTGGTCGTCATGGCTTGCGTCATGGGCACCTCGCGAGGTACCCTGCCTTGAACTCTCCGCCTCCTCATGAGCCAGCCTTACGAGGCCGTGCCTGAGGAAGCTCCTTGTCGTCCGCCCCGCGAGGCTTGGCCCCTCGCGAGGGTCTTGAGCTTGCGCTGATGAAGATGGGCCGTGCTGGGCCTCCTTCGAGCCACGCCGCAGGCCGCAGGCAGGCAAGTCTGGGGACCCCCGTTCCCAGAACACCGACACTCGCCAGCTCGAACGCCCACTGCCGCTCCACACGATCCCTCTCGAAGCGGCAGGACTGCTCGTAGATCTCCTGATTCCTCGCCTCTGCATCGGCGTGTGCTGTGGCCACAGCTACGCTGAGGCTCTTTGCATGCTCGACGAGGCACTCCTCCTCCTCCTGCAGGAACTCGATGTAGCGCGCAAGGTCGCTGACGCACGCGCGGGCCTCCACCTCCGCCTCCCTCCTTCAGGCGGCGGTGGCGGAGCGGATGATGGCCATGGAGGCCGAAAGTGGGTTGCGGCCACGACGGCCAACTCCCGCCTTCGGGCCGCGATGGCAGAGCAGGAGATGGCCCTGGCTTTCGACGGTGGTGTGGCGGCAACGGTGGCCGGCAACAGCTGCTGATGGGCAGCGGCGGCGTAGTGTGTGGTGGGTGTTCCGCGCACACCCAACAGAGACGCCACATGCACTACACTACGCCGAGGACTGCGCCGCCGCCGGGGTGTAGCCTCCCATCTGGAGCTGTCCTATGATGGCGGCGGAGTGGCTGAGTGACGACGACGGACCGGTGCCATTGGTGATTGTGGGAGAAGCAGACGAGATAAGCTACAGGGAGGGAGGGGAAAGTGCGACACAGGACTCGCCGGCCGTGAGTGTATATACAGCAGGCTGGTAAGCATTGGGATTTTGGGGGATTTCACCGAGTTGGGCGGGAAGCTTGCACGGGAACCTATGAGGTTGCGCTGGAACGGGCTCACCGACGATTCATTGGTGCCACTTCGAGCCACCGTTTGGCCAAAAGAACGCCCCCGCGCGCTGCCGACGCTTGTGTTGTAAGCCATCTGCGGCAGCGGGGTGACAAGAGTGCGAAAGGAGGACGAAAGGACACGTACACATACGTTTAATGCAAAAAAATGTTTGCAATTTATTACCTACTATACCCCCGTACAGGTTTATAAGTAGGATTTAACTAATAAAATACGAATGCACACACCAAAGATTATATCCTTGGAGTCGTATTGGAACATAGTTTCCAGCTATACAATTTTTGTAACATGCATTAACACTTTTTGGTTATATTTAAGGTTAGATACCAGCAAGCGTTTGCCCGCAACACACACATCTTATTCCATCACAAACAACTCGGATGGATCAACTGTATGCCACGTATCGCACACACAACTCTAATCTTATTTGTGCTTGATGTCTCCGACATCGCTCGCACAATTCGTCTTATTTGCCACCTATCACTGTGCTGGCCTCTGCTCGCGTCCCTCGGCAAGCTCTGCTCGCCGTTAGGCGCCGCATCGTGCTGTGCTTGCTGTTAGGCACCGCGGCGCTCTCTGCTAGCGTCCGTTGGCACGCCTGCTCGTATATATATATATATATATATATATATATATATATATATATATATATATATATATATATATATATATATATATATATATATATATGGTTGCTCGCCATTGAGGCGATCATGAGCGCCTCGCCGTGTCCCTCCGCACGCGCGCTCGTGATTGCGCATGCACATGATCACGCTGGGGCCCCATTTGCATGCGGTTGCGCCACAAGGCGTTACACGCGATGCGATTACGCAAAGACGATGGAGTTACGTGCTGCAAATTAGAATGGCCATGAGGGCCTGCCGATATTTCTCGCCGTCCAGCTTCCCCTTTTATTCCCACATCCATTATAACCTTAGTCTCTTCAACCTTTCGAGCACGCCCCACAACACAACAAGCACACCTACAAAGACTCATAGAGAGGGGATGTCTATCTGCGCTCCAGTGGAGGTCGGCGAGCATAGAGTGGAGACCCAGGCGAGGGAGACAGATCTCTCGGTGGTGTACAACATCGACCCGGCCGTGGTGGACGACTATATCAACAACGTTGAGTAGTTGCTTGCTTGAGGCAAGTACAAGGTGGTCGGCATCAGTCTCCAGTACACCGTCGGTCATCTTGGCACAGATCAGAAGGTTGCTGTCGCCCAGTTGTGCGTGCGCCATCATGTCCTCATCTACCACTACTGCATGGCCACAGAGCCTTGTGACCATTTCAAAAGGTTTGTCAACAGCACTGACTACAAGTTCGCCACGGTGGAAACCAAAGACGATGTAAAAGTGCTCAGTGTTACGGGCTTGGCTTGCAAGAACCTTCTCATGTGTGTAGTAGCCACCTATGTAATTATGCATGTAATAGTTTACTTTGGTTTGTGCAAATGCCATGGTTGTACTAGCCACCTATGTAAGTACATGCTTAATTCGGTTATGCAACCATGTCCTTATAAGTGTGTATATAATGTTGTTCTGTATACAATACCATCGCACAACACACACGTCTTATTAGCAGCAACCGTCTGTGTTATTATCAGTCTTCGCACACATTTCTGATTATAGACCTGTTTGCCGCGTATCACACACATCTTGTTATACTGAACCGTTTCTGTTCTCTTGTCTCAACACAAACAGTTCATCCGAGTGAACCGCATGTCGTATATCACACACACCTTGATCTAGCTGACCGTTTCTTTTGTGTTTCCTATTCACGAACAATTCATCCGAGTGAACCGTATGCTGTATATCGCACACACCTTCATCTGGCTGCCCGTTTCTTTTGTTCCTCCTCATGGCAAACAGTTAATTGAACTGAACTGTATGCCATGCATCGCACACGCAACTAAAATCTGAATCATGTTTGATGGATCCTCCATTGCAAACGTTTTGCACATTTTTTGACGGTCTTTTTACACCACGTTTGTGATTATTGCATCACACACAGTTTCATCGAAGGGTCTCTGATCGTAGTGTCACGTTAGCAGCATCCTGTAGTAGTGCATGCTCTGGTTGACCTACGAGGTTTGGTAGTAACTTGATCTGAAGTTTCATGATCATTATCATTAGCTTCTTTACTAGTTGGTGCAAGCATCACGGGAACGGTTTTTTATGATGAGCTACTTTCCAATTCAAGAGAAGGTACAATTACCTCATCAAGTTCTACTTTCCTCCCACTCACTTCTTTCGAGAGAAACTCCTTCTCTAGAAAGGATCCATTCTTATCAACAAAGATCTTGCCTTCGGATCTATGATAGAAGGTGTACCCAACAGTTTCTTTTGGGTATCCTATGAAGACGCACTTCTCCGATTTGGGTTCGAAGATATCAGGTTGAAGCTTTTTCACATAAGCATCGCAAACCAAAACTTTATGAAACGACAGCTTAGGTTTCTTGCTAAACCACGTTTCATATGGTGTCGTCTCAACGGATTTAGACGATGCCCTATTTAATGTGAATGTACCTGTCTCTAATGCATAACCCCAAAACGATAGTGGTAAATCGGTAAGAGAGATCATAGATCGCACCATATCTAATAAAGTACGGTAATGACGTTCGGACGCAACATTATGATGTGGTGTTCTAGGTGGCGTGAGTTGTGAAACTATTCCAGATTATTTTAAATGCAGGACAAACTCATAACTCAAATATTCGCCTCCGCGATCAGATCGTGGAAACTTTATTTTCTTGTTACGATTATTCTCCACTTCACTATGGAATTCTTTGAAATTTTCGAATGTTTCAGACCTGTGTTTCATCAAGTAGATATACCCATATTTGCTCAAATCATATGTGAAGGTCAGAAAATAACGATACCCACCGCGAGCCTCAACACTCATCGGACCGCATACATCGGTATGTATTATTTCCAATAAGTCAGTAGCTTGCTCCATTATTCCGGAGAACGGAGTCTAGGTCATCTTGCCCATGAGGCATGGTTCGCAAGCATCAAATGATTCATAATCAAGTGATTCCAAAAGTCCATTCGCATGGTGTTTCTTCATGCACTTTAAACCAGTATGACCTAAACAGCAGTGCCACAAATATGTTGCACTATCATTATCAACTTTGCATCTTTTGGCATCAATATTATGAATATGTGTATCACTACGATCGAGATTCAATAAACCATTTACATTGAGTGTATGACCATAGAAGGTTTTATTCATGTAAACAGAATAAAAATTATTCTTTAACATAAATGAATAATCGTATTGCAATAAACATGATCCAATCATATTTATGCTCAAAGCAAACACCAAATAACATTTATTTTAGGTTCAACACTAATCCCGAAGGTAAAGGGAGTGTGTGATGGTGATCTTATCAACCTTGGAATCACTTCCAATGCACATCGTCACCTCGCCCTTAACTAGTATCTGTTCATTTTGCAACTCCTGTTTTGAGTTACAAATCTTTGTAACTGAACCGATATCAAATACCCAGGGGCTACTATGGACACTAGTAAACTACACATCAATAACATGTATATCAAATGTACCTTTGTTCACTTTGCCATCGTTCTTATCCGCCAAATTGGAGCAGTTCTGTTTCCAGTGACCATTTCCTTTCTAGTAGAAGCACTCAGTTTAAGGTTTGGGTCTAGCTTTGGGTCTCTTCACGGGAGTGGCAACTTGCTTGCCATTCTTTCTTGAAGATCCCTTTCTTTTCCTTTGCCCCTTTTCTAGAAACTAGTGGTCTTGTTAACCATCAACACTTGATGCTCTTTCTTGATTTCTACCTTCACTGATTTTAGTATTGCGAAGAGCTCGGGAATCGCTTTCGTCATCCCTTGCATATTATAGTTCATCACGAAGTTCCAGTAACTTGGTGATAGTGACTAGAGAACTCTGTCAATCACTATCTTATCTGGAAGATTAACTCCCACTTGATTCAAGAGATTGTAGTACTCAGACATTCTGAGCACATGCTCACTAGTTGAGCTATTCTCCTCCATCTTGTAGGAAAAGTACTTGTCAGAGGTCTCATACCTCTTGACTGGAGCATGAGTCTGAAATACCAATTTCAGCTCTTGGAACATCTTATATGCTCCGTGGCATTCAAAAAAAATTTGAAGTCCCGGTTCTAAGACCTAAAGCATGGTGCACTAAACTATCAAGTAGTCATCATACCGAGCTTGCCAAACGTTCATAACGTCTGCATCTGCTCCTGCAATAGGTCCATCACCTAGCAGTGCATCAAGGACATAGTTCTTCTATGCAGCAATGAGGATAATCCTCAGATCACGGACCCAGTCCGCATCGTTCCTACTATCATCTTTCAACTTATTTTTCTCTAGGAACATATCAAAAATAAACGGGGAGCTACATCGCAAGCTATTGATCTAAAACATAGATATGCAAATACTACCAGGACTAAGTTCATGATAAATTAAGTTCAATTAATCATATTACTTAAGAACTCCCACTTAGATAGACATCCCTCAAGTCATCTAAATGATACGTGATCCAAATCAACTAAACCATGTTCGATCATCACGTGAGATGGAGTAGTCATCAATGGTGAACATCTCAATGTTGATCATATCTACTATATGATTCACGTTCAACCTTTCGGTCTCCAATGTTTGGAGGCCATGTATGTACATGCTAGGCTCATCAAGTTTAACCCGAGTATTCTGCATGTGCAAAACTGTCTTGCACCCATTGTATGTGAACGTAGAGCCTATCACACCCGATCATCACGTGGTGTCTCAGCACGAAGAACTTTCACAACGGTGCCTACTCATGGAGAACACTTATACCTTGAATTTTAGTTAAGGGATCATCTTATAATGCTACCACAGTACGAAGAAAAATAAGGTGCATAAAAGATAAACATCACATGCAATCAAAATATGTGACATGATATGGCCAGCATCATCTTGTGCCTTTGATTTCCATCTCCAAATCACCATGATGATCTCCATCGTTACTGGCTTGACACCTTCATCTCCATCGTAGTTTCGTGGTCGTCGCGCCAACTATTGCTTCTACAACTATCGCTAACGCATAGTGATAAAGTAAAGCAATTACATGGCGTTTGCATTTCATACAATAAAGCGACAACCATAAGGCTCCTGCCAGTTGCCGATAAATTTTACAAAACAAGATCATCTCATACAGCAACGTATATCACATCATGTCTTGACCATTGTCGGTGTCAAAACCGGCGGATCTCGGGTAGGGGGTCCCGAACTGTGCGTCTAAGGCGGATGGTAACAGGAGGCGGGGGGGCATGATGTTTACCTAGGTTCCGGCCCTCTCGATGGAGGTAATACCCTACTTCCTGCTTGATTGATCTTGATGATATGAGTATTACAAGAGTTGATCTACCACGAGAACGTAGAGGCTAAACCCTAGAAGCTAGCCTATGGTATGATTGTTGTCGTCCTACGGGCTAAACCCTCCGGTTTATATAGACTCCGGAGGGGGCTAGGGTTACATAGAGTCGGTTACAATGGGAGGAGATCTACATATCCATATTGCCAAGCTTGCCTTCAACGCCAAGGAGAGTCCCATCCGAACACGGGACGAAGTCTTCAATCTTGTATCTTCATAGCCCAACAATCCGGCCAAAGGATACAGTCCGGCTGTCCGGAGACCCCCTAATCCAGGACTCCCTCAGTAGCCCCTGAACCAGGCTTCAATGACGATGAGTCCGGCGTGCAGATTGTCGTCGGCATTGCAAGGCGGGTTCCTCCTCTGAATACTCCATAGAAGATTTTGAACACAAGGATAGTGTCCGACTCTGCAAAACAAATTCCACATACCACCGTAGAGAGAATAATATTTCCACGAATCTAATCTGTGGACACACTCTGTAGCATCATGCCACACCACGGCCCAGTCATTATTCGAACCGTTTTTCTCAACCGGCCACGATGCATATCGCGAGGCAGTTTCCTCGGCACTTCTTGTCGAAGCAGAGATCGTGTCCCCTTATCACGGGATTCTCATTAATACGGGTATGGGTAACCCAACCGTGCCCGCTGGTATGACTTCTCGATTAGGAAAGTCCCAAACGGCTATGCGGAGGACGCTTGATATTCATCCCCTTTATAAAGAGGCCAAGGCCCGTCCTTTTTCTTCTCGCGCTGAATCGACCCCTTCCCCCCACCTCGAGTTCCAACACCCAAGGCTTAGGCCAGGCGCCTCGGATCTTCAACCATGTCCGGATCCAACCTTCAAGGTCGGTGGATGTCTTCCTCTATCACAGAGGAAGATATCAAGAAGCTAAGAGAGGCCAGGTATCTGACCGGCGAAATCTCGCACAGGCTGCCCGCTCAAGGGCAGGCCATCCCCACTCCCGAACCCGGCAAGAGCGTTGTATTCATCTCTCACTTCCTCCGAGGGCTGGGCTTTTCTCTGGATCCCTTTTTAAGGGGGATCATGTTCTATTACGGGCTGGATTTCCATGACCTGACCCCAGATTCCATCCTTCACATCTCATCGTTCATCGTCGTGTGCGAAGCTTTCCTCCGCATTACCCCACACTTCGGTCTGTGGCTCAAAACTTTCAATGTGGAGCCGAAGATGATTGAAGGGCGACACGCAGAGTGCGGAGGTGCCGTAATAAGCCAAGATGCCAATGTTCCATGGCCGAAGGGTTCCTTCCCGGAGGTATCCAGTTTATGGCAATGGGATTGGTTTTATATCACAGCTCCTCGGGGCACCAAGTGGGTGGCCGCCCTGCCTTTCGCTTGGGCCCCCACCACAACTGACGTCATGGATTAACAAGGGGCTGGACTTGGGGCCAGTAAATCATGTGTCGATATTGCAGAGTCGCATCCGAGATCTCCTCGAGAGAGATGTCGGCCTGGTCACGGTAATGCAAGTCATGCTAGTTCGTCGGGTCTTGCCTTGCAAACATCGACCCCCTGAATGTGGGTGTTCAACCCGGAAGGACCGCGAGCCATTCAACACTTCTTCGGCATGACGCTCGAAGATATGTACAAATTGTTCTTCGGACCACAAGTAAGGTCTTCGGACCTCACCGAGGATGCGGGTCTGAGCTGCAATCGCCCAGACACCCAAGTAAGTAATCCCATGGCTGAACACGCTGTCTTTTGATTTATCACAACATCATTCTGAAAAGTCGCTCTTTGACCAGGACTGGGTAACAAAGGCGAAGATGATCAGGTGTTCGGCTCCCCTTCCCGAAGGCTCAGTGGATCCTAGTTCTGTCCCGAATGCTTGAGCCGGCGCCTTATCAGGCGCCCTCCGGGGAAGGTGAAGGGCGAATAAAGAGGCTAGAAGCGGGCCTCACTCATTATTCATCCAAGCCATGGGAATTAACGCCTCCACGAAGGGGGACAACCGGGGAGAAGGATCTGAAATTCCCTCACCCCAAGGAAGGAAGAGGACCACCTCTGCACATCAGGAGACAAAGGTTTCCAATCGTGGGAAGAAATCTTCGCCAGAGGGTCCTGCCTCGGAGGGTACCCTTGCCGCACAGTGCCCGCAAGGGGATCAGCCTCCCACCGAGCTGTAAGTAAACAAAAAGTACTTAATAGTAAAAATATCCTTCTTTACCTCTGAGGACAATAACCGAAACATATATCTTGTAGTTCAGATCGTAGCCCTTCTCGACAGAGTTCGTCTTCGGGGGATCTTCTTCCGAAGATGATGGAGAGCGAAACACCTCCCCAAGCCACCCCGCCTCATGAAGCGGGCGACGCTGAAGTGTCGTCGCGAAGGGTTTCTCCTGATCCGCCAAGGCCAGAGGGTAATCCCTCGGCCACCCGAAGTCCTCAGTATTCAGCTCCTGAGGAGAGTAACAGAAAGAGTCCGGAACAGTCCGGTGAGAGATCGGACGCACTGAAGGATCTTCTGGAGCAAGCGCTATCTCAGAAGCGCATCGTACGCTAATGGGTATGGTGATTCAGAGGATTTCATCCGCCGAAAGCGGGTTGCATGAAGCTTTTATGAGCCTGCTGAAAGGCTTTGAGGTACGTGAAATAGTGTATGTTTTTTACGGTACCGCACACGTTATGTGTGCCCTATACGGATAGTAGCCCCTGAGACTCTGGTTGCCGTCGAGAACGGCGGCAAACAGAGGATCATAATCCCAGGTAATAATCAGGCCGCCTTCATGTGCAGGTGGCTGAAGGTCCGGTGGCTAGCCGGACTGGTGAGTTTGCCAAGCTGAAGCGGCAACTTGATGTGGCCGATGCCGACATCGTGCTTGTCAACAAGCGGCTTGACGAGGCATAGGGTATGTAATTTCTCCGGCGATCAACACATAGTAAGAGGAGCATGATGCTAGTATCTTTAATGTGTGTGACTGCAGATGGAGATGCCGCCGTGGAGACCCTTCGGGCGGAACTTGCCTGAGCCAAGGAACAAGCCAGGAATAGTGATGTGGCAGCTCTAAAGGCGGTCGAAGAGCTGAGAGCCTAACAGGCTGCCCATTGCCAGAGTAGACAAAAGATGGCCAAGATGGCCGTTGAGTTGAAGGATGTCGCCGACCATTACCAGCTTCTTGAAAAGGAAAACCTAGCGACGACGACGGAGCTGGAGAAGGCCATGGTAGCAGCCAAGAAGCTCGCTCTAAGATCAGAGCATCGAAGGAGGAGCTGCGTCAAGCTGGAGATATCGCGGCTGGGAAGCCCTTGTTGCAGACGAAGTTCGGAGATCCGAAGTACGGCCCTCTTGATCAACTATGGAGTTCTGCGGATGCATATGCGGATCTGGCAGCTAGTGCTGCTGATGCGGCCGAGTACTTCAAGGATCAAAAAGATCATGAAGTGGAAAAGCTATTCTGGTCACAGTTCGATGATCCAATGCGTCCGCTGTTGTTAAATGAGTGAATGACCGAGTGGGACGAGCTCCATAGGTTTTCCGGGCTTGCCATGGTGTCTGTTGTGGATCATCTTTGGCCGAGAGGGCCACGGCCGAATAGTTATTTTGGTTTGGTGCAGCAGTTCCTTGGTGTTGTGCCGCGTATCGACGCTATGTAGAAGTCGGCGTGCATAGAGGGTGCGCGGATGGCCCTTGCTCGTGTCAAGACATACTGGGCAGACATGGAGGCCACCGCTATTGCAACCCAGGGTTCAGCCGTTGGCCGATCAGCTGCCGAGCACTACTTTGAAGAAGTCCTTGAAGGCGCTCGTTCAATAGAAGCTCAGTGCTCGAAGAATATTATGTTTTAGTGACATGTATTCCCATTGTAAAAACAATGTTTTATTGAATTATAAAGGCTATGTTTATACTTCTACCTGAAAGTATTATGATGCCTCCTGTGCGGCCGTTTATGTATGTATGTGTATAACCTGAAAGTTTGCAGTCGTCGGCTTTAGCCCCCACGCATATAATGCGGGGGTGTTCGCAAAAACCGCCTATTCACACTTGATCCAACGTCCTGGTCCATTAAGGAGGTGGTAGCACAACGAACAAGGCAATCGGACTATATTGCTTTAACACTTTCACTTAGCCATATGAGTTTGACGACGGGGCTACTATATAGCCCCTGGTACCTCCGCGCTCGTCCGAATACGAGGCGCGTACGTACATGACTGGGAAACGGCCCTTCGTTAATGCGGAGGAATCCCGAAGGTTCCAGTAAGTCATCGAGTGGTTGACCAGTCTCGCGCTTTATCATGAGCCGGTCGGTTTGGATTTCTCTCTTGAGGTGCTCATCCGGATGAACCAGGGCACAATCGCAGTAGTTCTCCCGGTGCCACCTTAGCCGATAGAGAGGAACGTAAGGTAGCAAAACACGGGAGCCGGGCAAACCCAACATTTGACCAAAGACATGATTCGGAGCTGATGCATATAAGGCCAAACTCATGACGCCGAACACTCCCTAAGGTATTCGGTCTTTATAACATATGCCAGGCTGAACAATGCCCTTGATAATGAACCCCGAGTGTCCAGGTACGTGCAATTCTCTGACGTGGCGAAATGCCAATAACGGCAGCATCCTTCTCAGTTATATTAGGTATCCGGAGGATGTGAACAACAAGAGACAATAAAAAAGGTTTACACAGGGTCTTAATCTAAAAAGAACCTTTGAGCGGGTCCCTGTTGCACGTCTGCGCCTGTATCTCCGTTGTGCCGTATCCTGGGCGGGTGTGGCGAGATTGTCATCTGTAAAAGAGAAGAGCTTAGGTGAAAGTTGTCGTGCCAAAAAATTGGTTATTCTCAATAAACCATTAAAATTCAAGATAAGTCAAGTTGAGCTGAACTAGCCGTGATTACACACGGGAAGCCCCTGGTACCATCTATGGGGGTATAACCAACAAACCATTAGGGTTTATCCAAGCTGTTATAGCTAGTAATGCACCGGACTCGTCTAGCCGTGTCCGCGGTCTTGACGACCGATCCTTTATTCTGGTTGGAGGGGCCATTTAGTGTTCGGCTATTAAAGCCATCACACATTCTTCCGCTTGTAAGGAACATTCAACGTTTCCGCTAATGGTGATGATGCCACGTGGGCCAGACATCTTTAGCTTGAGGGAAGCATAATGCGGTACTGCATTAAAACGAGCGAAAGCCGCTCTTCCGAGTAGTGCTTGATAGCCACTTCGGAATGGAGCGATGTCGAAGGTTAACTTTTTGCTTCGGAAGTTGTTTGGAGAACCAAATACAACCTCTAGTAATAGGGAGCCCGTGCAGCGGGCCTCTGGGACTGGTATTACTCCCTTGAAGGTTGTATTACTGTGGCTGATTTTTGTCGGGTCTATCCCCATTTTCCGGACTGTGTCCTGATATATCAGATTTAGACTCATCGCCGTCCATAAGGACTCGTGTGAGATGGTATCCATTTATTATTGGGTCTAACACCAAGGCAGCCAATCCTTCGTGCTGGATGCTTGTTAGGTGATCCCTGTGATCAAAAGTGATCGGGCAGGCCAACCAGGGGTTGAACTTAGGGGTGACGGGCTCTACGGCTCGTGTGTCTCAGAGTGCATGTTTGCTTCTTCTCTTCGTCACGTGGATCACGTTTACTGTCTTGACCTCTGGTGGGAATTTTTTCTGTCCCCCAGGGTTTTGCTGGCGAGGCACATCCTCGTCTTCGCTTGGTGTATCCCGCCCCTTGTGTTCGGCGTTTAGCTTACCGGCCTGCATGAAGACCCAGCATTCTCTGTGGGTGTGATTTGCAGGTTTATCGGGGGTGCCGTGAATCGACATAGTTTGTCTAGAATCTTATTTAGGCCGGACAGTCCATCTCTGCTGCCTTTAGAAGGCTTTTTCCGTTGACCTGGTCGAGGGCCCCTGAATCCGGCGTTTACCGCCGTATTGTCTGGGCTGTCTTCTGTATTTCGACGCTTGCTTTTACTGCGCCGTGGTTTTCCGTTTCCATGCCTGACTTTGGATGTGCTTGGGTCACTGGTGCTACTGCGGGCCAACCAGCTATCTTCGCCCGCGCAAAAGCGGGTGATGAGGCTTGTCAGGGCTGCCATTGTTCTCGGCTTTTCTTGGCCGAGGTGTCTGGCGAGCCATTCGTCTCGGACACTGTGCTTGAAAGCTGCTAAGGCTTCAGCGTCCGGACAGTCGACGATTTGGTTCTTCTTAGTGAGAAACCTGTTCCAAAGCTTTCGGGCTGACTCTCCGGGTTGTTGAATTATATGACTTAAATCGTCAGCATCCGGAGGTCGGACATAGGTCCCTTGAAAATTAGCCCGAAAAGCATCCTCGAGCTTCTCCTAACTTCCAATGGAGTTTTCGGGGAGGCTTTTTAGCCAGTGCCGAGCTGGGCCTTTAAGCTTGAGGGGCAAGTACTTGATGGCTTGGATATCGTCTCCGCGAGCCATATGGATATGGAGGATAAAGTCCTCAATCTAGACCCCAGGGTCTATGGTCCCATCGTATGCCTCTATGTTCACTGGTTTGAATCCTTCTGGAAATTCGTGGTCCAGCACCTCATCAGTGAAACATAGGGGGTGTGCGGCACCCCTGTATTTAGATTTATCAAGGCGTTCGGACGGTTGTGGTATTCGGTTTTGATACTGTGCCATAGCGCGCTTCCTAGATCCATAGATGGATCTAGCCACTGGATTTTTGGCGCAAGTCCTCACGTAGGCCGTGTGTTGACTTATGTGCGGCCCTGTTAGCCGTTCTATCATGGCCACGGGGTGGTTGATCCGACCGGTTGGCCATTTTGTTTTTCGACTGCGTGGCCTCTACGACCTCGTCGTCGAATTCGGGCAATAGCTTGTGCTTTGGATAGCTCTTTGCGTGGTAACTTCCACCATGCATTTCTTCGTTGTCGAGCACTTTTTTCTCTTGTTCTCTTGTTCCAATAAGCCTTCTGCGGAGGTTCTCTTGTTCCAAGTGCTTTTCCGGGATGATGTGCACATCTTCTCCCGGACTATTTTCCTCCTCAGAGGTAGTTTTATGAGCTTTATCCTCGGTGTCACCATGTTCGGACATCGGATCCGTACTATGTTCACCGTTCGCGGCTTCATTTTGCTCTGCCACTGGGTCAGTGTGGTCGTCGTTTCCTCTGCAGTCGACCGGGGTGTTATTTTTTCTTTCGCTGTTATCACTGTTTTTGCCGAGGCGAGATTTAGAGCGGCGCCTACGTCGACGCTTTGTTTGCTCCTCGATGGAGCTGTTCTTCGCTGCTTCTTTCCGTTCCTCGTCATTGTTTTCTTTGGGTGTATCCACCATGTATATGTCATGTGATGAAGTGGCGGTCCAGCGCCCTGTGGGCGGTGGTTCCTGTTCGTCTCCTGCATCATCGTCCATACCGTCGATGTCTTCAGAGTCGAAGTCGAGCATGTCCGTTAAATCGTCGACAGTAAATACTAAGTGGGTGGTGGGTGGGTGGCGAATTTCTTCATCGTCCGCATCCCATTCTAGTCGGACATAGTTCGGCCAAGGTTCTCCTGACAGGGAGAGAGACCTTAACGAATTTAGCACGTCGCTGAAGGGCGAGTGAAGAAAGATATCCGCGGAGGTAAACTCCATGATCGGCGCCCAATCGGATTCGATAGGTATGGGCGCTGGCGGCTCGGAGTCCGTGGCCAGGGACGAATCCAGTAGTTCGGCGTCACGGCTCTCGAGAGGAGTAAAGTCAGTATCCGGCTCTATCGCCGCTGAGTGTGTGGCCTCCATGGCGGGGTCTATCCGCCCGTCCTCGGATGGCGCAATTGGCTCCGGATTGAAGGCTGGAGTAGTTGCCGGTGCGATCTCCCGAACGCTGTCCGACGACAGAGCTAAATCATGCTCGTCATGAGTCAGCGGCGCACCTGGCATGGGCTCGAATCGGTCGAAGATCAAGTCTCCGCGGATGTCGGCAGTGTAATTCAAGTTTCCGAACCTGACCTGGTGGCCAGGGGCGTAGCTCTCGATCTGCTCCAGATGGCCAAGCGAGTTGGCCCGTAGTGGAAGCCGCCAAATACGAGGATCTGCCCAGGGAGGAAAACCTCACCCTGGACCGCATCATTACCGATGATCGAAGGAGCCATCAGGCCTTATGGTTACGACACAGTGGAAATCTCAATGAAAGCACCAATGTCGGTGTCAAAACCGGCGGATCTCGGGTAGGGGGTCCCGAACTGTGCGTCTAAGGCAGATGGTAACAGGAGCACTACAAGAAATATGTCAACTAGTGACCTTCTGTCAGTGACCCTGGAAGAATTGGTCATAGATCTATGACCATTTCAGACCAATTGGTCAAAAGCTGTTCGGGGGGCTCCAAACCCTAAACAATAACAACCATTTTGGTCAGAAAGGTCGTAATTTCCTTACACGAAATGGTCATAAAGAGATAGCACAGGTCCGCTGCCTTATTTCTAGCTTGTCATGACCAATATAGATGGTCATAACCTTGTAAATTGTGGTGGGTTGTTATGACTAGGCGCCACCTCACCAGTTTTGCCTATGTGTCATGCCCATGTGGCAGTTTTTGCCCTAGGTTGTGAAGCAACCTATGTTTCTGTCATTCCCAAAATTCCCAAAAAATCTCATAAATATTTTGGGTCATATCTTCGTCAAATATGTAAAAAAACTTCCTTGCGTAGTTCAAAAATAATTCAAAAATATTCATTTTCCTATTCTGTTCAGAAAAACACTTTGTGAAGGAAGTACCACTTTGGCATGTCCAAATGGTATCCATTTTCTACAGTGCTCTCCTCTACCCTAATAACCATCCTGCATCAAATGCCAGCTCAATCCATTCATTATTTTGAGCCCGGCTTCAACATTCGTATTTATGTCCAGTGTGGTACTTTGCAAAGCCAGTACCACCTAGGCTCCTCCTTTTGAGCTAAAAATTTGTGAAGACGGTCTTCTTAGTAATTGATCATCCTCAGCCAAAACTCACACCCATTAGCCATGTGCATTTCCCGTACCGCTAATCAAACACTTGGCTGCTTATTCATGTTTGAGCATCGATCGTTCTCCTCGTGAGAATCTTATGTTGTGATTTTCTTCCTAGTACCTACCTGGGGAGTGCCCAACCCACTAGGCATGCCTAGGCAGCCCAGAACACATGGCAACGCCACGGTCACGCGGTGACCATGCGGCGGGCATCTTGAGTTCTGGCAGCTCTAGAGTTGGGGCCCTCGGCCACCGTCAAAACCTCGACATATCACCACCAAACCATGTATTTATGATTAAATAGGTACTTTCGTAACTAGAAATGATTTTTGGAAAAAATAAATAGCAAACTATGAGGCAGCTGCAGTTCAAATTTGACCCGCTTCCAACTGAATCGGCGGGAATTTGTCTATTTCACCAGAGGTGGATCAAAACTTTTGACACCCGACCATTTTGTCAAATGTGCATTAAATATGGCCTAGTATTTTATAAAATTGATTTGGTCCAATTTTGCAACAATTATTGGGTAGGTCCTTCACAAAAAAACCTCATTTGGGGCACTCGAAAAATGGAAAATGGCTCTTTTATGCAATGGAAGTGAAAAGTCCCTTAGGCAACATTGTTTGGAATTCCAAGATGCACCCTTGTGCACAATATGAGATCATTTGAACAAACTATGCCATGAATATGGCCATAAGATTGATCATTTGGCTTGAAAGCCATGAATCTTCACGCATGATAGCTCATTTCTGAGAACACTTTTTTAAAATAATTTATGTATTACAAGTTTATTATTTTTCCTGGAAACTTGGTCACATATAATGACACAATGCGAAGGTTTTCCAATTTTATGATTTTTTTGAATTTTTTTATGCCCGTTTCAAAATGCGGTCAAAACGACGGGCTTGACCGTTCCTAGCTAGTGGTTGAATCTCGGAATTTTTTTGGTGTTTCTCTGATTAAATAGATACTTATGTACCTAGAAATTATTTTTGGAAAAAATAAATAGCAAACTATGAGGCAGCTACAGTTCAAATTTGACCCGCTTCCTACTAAATCGGTGGGAATTTGTCTTTTTCACCAGAGGTGGATCAAAACTTTTGACACCCAACCATTTGGTCAATTCTGCATTAAATATGGCCTAGTACTTTATAAAATTGATTTGGTCCAATTTTGCAACAAATATATGGTATGTCCTTCACCAAAAACTCATTTCAGGCACTCGGAAAATGGAAAATGAATTTTCCGAGCAAAGAAAATGAAAACTCCCTTAGGCAACATTGTTTGGAATTCCAAGATGCACCCTTGTGCACAATATGAGATCATTTGAACAAACTATGCCATGAATGTGGCCATCAAATTGACCATTTGGCTTGAAAGCCAGGAATCTTCACGCATGATAGCTCATTTTTAAGAACACTTTTTTAAAATAATTCCGTATTACAAGTTTATTAGTTTTCCTGGAAACTTGGTCACATATAATGACACAATGCGAAGGTTTTCCTATTTTTTGATTTTTTTCAATTTTTTATGCCCGTTTCAAAATGCGGTCAAAACGGCGGGAATGATCGTTCCTAGTTAGTGGTTGAATCTTGGTAAACTTTTGGTGTTTCTCTGATTAAATAGATACTTA
This sequence comes from Aegilops bicornis, assembly GCA_021605145.1. NCBI lineage: Eukaryota > Viridiplantae > Streptophyta > Magnoliopsida > Poales > Poaceae > Aegilops > Aegilops bicornis. The sequence continues at coordinate 467,570,095 of CM038675.1, read as the reverse complement.
TGTACCTATAAATGATTTTTAGAAAAAATAAAGATCAAACTATGAGGCCGCTGCAGTTCAAATTTGACCCGCTTACTCCTGAATCGGCGGGAATTTGTCTTTTTCACCAGAGGTGGATCAAAACTTTTTACACCCAACCATTTATTCAATTGTGCATTAAATATGTCCTAGTACTTTATAAAATTGATTTGGTACAATTTTGCAACAAATATATGGTAGGTACTTCACAAAAAAACCTCATTTCGAGCACTCAAAAAATGGAAAATGAATTTTCCATGCAAAGATAATGAAAACTCCATTAGGCAACATTGTCTGGAATTCCAAGATGCACCCTTGTGCACAATATGAGATCATTTGAACAAACTATACCATGAATGTGGCCATAAGATTGATCATTTGGCTTGAAAGCCATGAATCTTCACACATGATAGCTCATTTCTGAGAACACTTTTTTAAAATGATTACCGTATTACAAGTTTATAATTTTTGCCGGTAACTTGGCCACATATGAAGGAAAAATGCGAAGGTTTTCCAATTTTATGATTTTTTTTGAATTTTTTATGCCTGTTTCAAAATGCGGTCAAAACAGCGGGAATGACCGTTCCTAGCTAGTGGTTGAATCTTGGAAGTTTTTTGGTGTTTCTCTGATTAAATAGATACTTTTGTACCTAAAAATAATTTTTTGAAAAAATAAAGAGCAAACTATGAGGCAGCTGCTGTTCAAATTTGACCCGCTTCCAGCTGAACCGGCAGGAATTTGTCTTTTTCACCAGAGGTGGTTCAAAACTTTTGACATCCAACAATTTGGTCAATTGTGCATTAAATATGGCCTAGTATTTTATAAAATTGATTTGGTCCAATTTTACAACAAATATTTGCTAGGTTCTTCATAAAAAAACCATTTTGGGCACTCAAAAAATAATTCTCTTACAAAAAACTTATTTCTGACAACATTTTTTATGATATTTGCATTATTCAAAGTTTCTTATTTTTTACTGAAAAGTAGGTCACACTTGGTGACACAATGCAAAGGTTTTTGATTTCTATTTGTTTTTTATAAATTTCCTAAGCCGTCAAATAGCAGACATGATTTAACATCTTATTTTCAATCAATTATGACCAATTTAAATGGTCTAGAAATCATCAAAGGGGTACTGCGTTCTGATTGGTCCAAAACCATCTCATGCGGATCATGGATTAGCACCGTCGGATGCGCCTGGATCCAACGACAGCACACACCCCCCTCGTCGCTCTGGCCCCCCTCCCTCTCATCCTCGTCCACCCACGAAACCTTAGATCACTTTTCCCCATCGCCGCCACCGCTCCCGCTCCCGCTCCCGGAGGCAGAGCGGGGAGCGAGTGCACGGGCGAATTGCCGGCGAAGGAGAAAGCTCAGGCTCGGCTCCGGTCGGCCGCGCCGTGCCGTGCGGCAGAGATGGCACCCTCCGAGATGCCCCCGCTCTTGACCCTGATTCTTGCTCTTGCCGCCCTCGTTTCCCCCACCTCCGCCGCCAGGAAGATACCGGCCTCCGTCACCCCGATCTCGCGGGACCTCTACAGCCCACCTCATCCCTCCCTCCCCTCACCATCTCTCCCTCCCCTCTGCCCTCTGCCCCCTCCCTCAATCTGGGGCACCCAATTGACACAACCCCGCCGCCCCCGCACCCCGTGCTTTCCACCATGGCCGCCTCCTCCTCCTCCGCACCAACCCACCACCCCGCCGTGGGGGCATTTCCGCGTAGAAGGGCAGCGATGGCCCGTTCCGGCGACTCCTACCGGCGTGCAGCATGCTCCCATGCTCGACTCCCTCCGCTCCGGCTAGATTCGCCATTCCAGCTCCCTCCCCTCCTCTCCCCCGTGGCCAGGGCTCTAGGGTTTCGGCATCTTCTTCCGCCGCCTCCCCTCCCCCACCACCTCTCCCTCCCGGATCCTACACGCCATGGACTGCCTCTGCTCGGGATGCCAAGGTCAGGTGCTCCTCTCCTCTCGCCTCAGATTTGATTTTGTTGGTTCCCTGCTTGACCTCCTCCTCCTCCTCTGTTTTTCTTGTCCATTACAGAGTTGCTCATCTCATGGGGCTACACCTAAACTTCGTCTACGGCTCCAACCAGTCCTCCATGGACCCCTGCTCAAGCATCAACCACAAGCAAACAGGTGATGATTTCTTCTCCTCCTCCTCTTCTTCAAATTCACCTCAACATTTGACATATCTCGCTTGCACTTGTTGTGCAGCACGATTCGGTACAGCCAGGCAGAGGCACTCTTCTGATAAGATAGATAAATAGATAGATAGATGGTCAATTTTTTTGTTTTACACTAGTACTTTCATGTGTGAACTAAGATATGAACAAGTTAAATCACTGTTTAGGGGTCTTTCTATGACCACCTTTTGAGCCATTAGCGCTGGTTGCTCACTTGTGAGTAATGTGTATTCCAGGCTCTCTAATTTTGTATCAGCAGCTGCGTATGGTCTACACAACTGGTACCAGTTTTGCTTTTGAATAGATGAAGTATTTTATTTATATCACTGGAAATCCTTTTTTTGTCCAAGTAATTAGTGCTTTGGTGGCAGATTAAATAAATAAATAATACTTTTAAGCATTTAAGTGTTGGTACTCACTAGTTTTAACTTGCGCGGAATGTGGCAGACATTGTTACATCTGTCTGTCTACAGGCATCGTTTTAGAACTACCTAATTAAGTCATCTACTGTCATGTGCCTGTGCAATATTTCCTCCTTATATTACCTTTAATCCAAGGCAAAATCTGGACCAGCGAGTACCTATTGCACTAATGGGTGATTAGTATGCTGACAGAGATATTTGGAAATAGGAATTCTAAAGCGCATACTATTCGGAGCAGAACGGTAATTTCCTTAATGAAGTAGGTGACTGCAATTTGTCTAATAACCACGCATGCTACTTTAATTAATGTTTCCACTTTTCTTCGATTAAATGGTTCAGTTTTGATTAATAACTCATTGGATTTTAAATATGGTAGTAAGAAGTTGCAACAGCGCTATGTGGCGTTTGCACAAATTCCTTGATTTTCTAGCATAACAGGTGCTAGGACTTGTCAAACAAGAGCTTAGTTTCCATAGAAGTATACTCAGTTATATGAGATACTTGGTTGGAATAGTAAACCAAACCATGTTACTGATATATTTTTTTGTTCCTTCTCAGGACTGCTCCCGTGTGGTGGCCTCCTTAAGACTTGGCACTTAGCAGCAGAATCTAATTAATTATACTAATTTTTTTGTTCTTCCAGAATCTTGGCACTTTGCTTGTCTATGGATCATCTTCCACTTGAGAGCTGGCAGGAGGTCATTATTCCGTTGTTGCCTCATCACTTACCTCCAGTTCTGAATTTGTGTGATAAATGCTTCTGAATTCCAATGACAAGTGCTATTGAAAATTTTCTGTGCTTATTTCTTTAATACGCATGTTCATGAATAATCGCTTCAGTTATTTGTTCTTCTGAAAACTTCAGTATGCAAGTACCTATTCCTGGTACAGCAAGTACCAGTTCTTGAGCATTTGCACAGTTTTCCTCCAAAGTATTCTGCATAGAGCTCTAACTAACATTTTGAGACCTTATTGGTTTCACAAACAAAATATGCACTATCGAGACACTTGGGTATATAAACAAGTAGTAGTAGCAGTTGTACCGGACAACTGGTTATTTTGTATCTTTTCTTGTTCAAGTATTTCTTGAGTATCTGTTAACAAAACAACCATATTAGTCCTCTAATTCAACTCAGTTCAATACATACTATTTGCTGATCTTCCACTATATGCATGACCTGTCCTGTTTTCTTGCCATCTTCCACTTCACATTGCTTCATGACTTTGTAGATCTATTTGTATACACCTCTACAATGTCGATTTATTTTGCTTTGTTTGCAATTTCCAACTATGCGTATCTGTTGCAACTTGCAAGATTTATATTATTTCTGTTCTTGTCTTGTTTCCTTCTTGATTTGTTCATATATGCATGACTTGTCCTGTTTTCTTGCTATCTTCAACTATTCAGATGTAGATCTTTGTGAAGACTCTCACCGGGAAGATCATCACACTTGAGGTCGAGTCCTCCGACAGAATTGACAACGTCAAGGCAAAGATCCAGGACAAGTAGTGGCCTGTCCGCTGGTGCTGCTGATCCTGCTTGGACGAACATGCTGCCTCTTCCACATCGGCCACATGACAGCCATGGTGAGCTCTTTGCTGATCCTTCTTGTTCTCTGCTCTGCGTTCAACTGAACTTATTTCAGTTGGCAACTGTATACTGAATTCAAGAGTATGGGTGCTTGCTTGTGAATAGTGATGTTGTTCCCATTAGATTAGATTAGGTTAATTACAGCCACAAGTATAGTAGCTTCTGTCCAAGTGCTCTTCATATTGTGTGTCATCTTGCGGCAATCAAGTTAATTAGATGTTGCTCTTTTCATGTTCTGCTTCATACATACATGCATATGTGATCATGGGGTGCTATATATAGAAATATTAGGGGATGCTATAGAAGAGTGTGCTAACATAATTTGAATCACTATGATACTACTAGTGAAAATACTCTTGAGTACTATTGCCATGTGCCGACGAGACAAATTCTAAATTGCGACCATCATCTAGCTAGCATCTATATTTATGCAGTAATAAAATGAAAATGAAAAAATAACTATGTTGTATTGTTTGGCTTGTTAATTTCCCTTGGAAGAAAAGGATCTCTTAGTTGTGCAGTACTTGGTTCTTGGATGATTTTTCTGTTTGGAAACAAACATTAGTCAACAGTCGTATGTATAGTCACTAACACTTGGACTTGCCAAAACATTCATGCAGGCTGCTGGTGGACGTGGTGGTGGTCCCCCTCTTGAAGAAGACGAGGTGGCGCGCCTCCTGTGAGGTAGAGGACGTGAGCTGAGCTGCTGTCTGGTTGAGGAAGAAAGTCGCTATCTTTACTGGCGAAACAAACTGTTGCGGCAGCCATGCTTGTGAGCTTATGATTTGCCTCTAGTTTAATTTGTCAGTTTATGTGAACCGTTCTCTGTCATGTATGATGTATTCCTGCTGTAGATGTAAATGTCATGTATGATGAGTTGACTTGATGGTTCGTTTGAGGCTGTCTTGTGAAGGTTATTGTTAGTTAACATGAGTTAAACTAATACATACACTTGCTGCTATTAGCTGTTAACATGAGTTGACTTGATGGTTCATTTGAGGTTGTCTTGTGAAGGTTACTTCTAGTTAACATGAGTTAAATTATTACATGCATTGGGACCCATTTGACTGTGGACCCATTTAAAAAAAGGAAAATGAAATTGTTTGGACAAAATGGCCACGGCCCAACAATAAAAAAATGTTGCACTGTTGGGCTAGGCCCATGAAATCGACCACAAATTGATAGAAAAAATAATAATAAATGGGCTGAATTAATGGGCTCGGCCCATATAGACACCTACTCGGACCGGGCTGAATCTTATCAGTGACCTTTTGAATTGGTCGCAATGTTGCCACGTCAGATTGCCACATCGGATCCGACGTGGCCTGCGCAGACAGCTAGTGACCAAAACAAAAGGTCATGGGTTCAACGACCTTCTGTTTTGGTCGTAAACATCTACGACCTTCTCTGTGAGAAGGCCGTTAATTTCAGTTTACGACCGCCAGCTTTTGACCTTCTCTTTTTGGTCACAAAAAGGTCGCAAATGAAAAACAATGACCTTTCAGTGACCAATAGTCAAGGTCACAAGTTGACATATTTCTTGTAGTGGAGGCGGGGGACACGATATTTACCCAGGTTAGGGCCCTCTCGATGGAGGTAATACCCTACTTCCTGCTTGATTGATCTTGATGATATGAGTATTACAAGAGTTGATCTACCACGAGATCGTAGAGGCTAAACCCTAGAAGCTAGCCTATGGTATGATTGTTGTCGTCCTACGGTTTATATAGACACTGGAGGGGGCTAGGGTTACATAGAGTCAGTTACAATTGGAGGAGATCTACATATCCGTATTGCCGAGCTTGCCTTCCACGCCAAGGAGAGTCCCATCCGGATACGGGACGAAGTCTTCAATCTTGTATCTTCATAGTCCAACAATCCGGCCAAAGGATATAGTCCGGCTGTCCGGAGACCCCCTAATCCTGGACTCCCTCAACCATATCACATCAGAACATGCCCTACAAATAAAAGTTAGACGTCCTCTACTTTTTTGTTGCAAGTTTTACGTGGCTGCTACGGGCTTCTAGTAAGAACCGTTCTTACCTATGCAGCAAAACCACATCAGTGTTTCATCAAGTTTGTTGTTTTAAATTTAAACAAGGACCGGCCATAGTCAAATTTGATTCAACTAAAGTTGGAGAAACAAACACCTGCCAGCCACCTTTATGCAAAACTAGTTGCACGTCTGTCGGTGGAACCGGTCTCATGAACGTGGTCATGTAAGGTTGGTCCGGGCCGCTTCATCCAACAATACCACCGAATTAAAATAAGATGTTTGTGGTAAGAAGTATGACTTTCACCGCCCACAACTCTTTGTGTTCTACTCGTGCATATCATCTACGCATAGACCTGGCTCTGATACCACTATTGGGGAACGTAGCATGCAATTTCAAAAAAATTCCTACACTCACGCAAGATCTATCTAGGAGATGCATAGCAACAAGAGGGGAGAGTATGTCCGCATACCCTCGTAGACCAAAAGCGGAAGCATTTGACAACATGGTTGATGTAGTCAAACTTCTTCTCGTTCCGACCGATCAAGCACCGAACGTACGGTACCTCTGAGTTTTGCACACGTTCAGCTTGATGACGTCCCTCGAACTCTTGATCCAGCAAAGTGTCGAGGGAGAGTTCCGTCAGCACGACGCTGTGGTAACAGTGATGGTGAAGTGATCCATGCAGGGCTTCGCCTAAGCACTACGAAGATATGACCGGAGGCGTAAACTGTGGAGGGAGGCGCCGCACACGGCTAGGAATCAATGTTGTATGTTCTAGTGGTGCCCACCACATATATATAGGTGGGAGAGGGAGAGGGGTAGCAAGGGGCACCCCAAGTAGGACTAATCCTACTTTGGCGCCTCCCACAAGTCGGCATCCCCCCTTCCATAAGTGTGGGAGGGGGAAGGAAAGAGAGGGGGGAAGAGAAGGAAAGGGGGAGGCCGAATCATCCCCTTTCCTTTCTCCCTTCCCCTCCTTCCTTATCCTCCTATTCAGCCTATATGGGGGCGCACCAGCACACTAGGGGCTGGCCTGTCCTGCCCTTGGCCCAATAAGGCCCGTATCTTTATCGGGAGGTGCCCGGAACCCCTTCCGGAGACCCGATACATACCCGGTACCCCCGGAACACTTCCGTGTCCTAATACTATCGTCCTATATATGAATCTTTACCTCTCGACCATTTCGAGACTCCTCGTCATGTCCGTGATCTCATCCGGGACTGCGAACAACATTCGGTCACCAAATCACATAACTCATATAATACAAAATTGTCATCGAATGTTAAGCGTGCGGACCCTACGGGTTCGAGAACTATGTAGACATGACTGAGACACTTCTCCGGTCAATAACCAACAGTGGAACCTGGATGCTCATATTGGTTCCCACATAGTCTACGAAGATCTTTATAGATCATACTGTAATGACAACATATATTATTCCCTTTGTCATTGGTATGTTACTTGCCCGAGATTCGATCGTGGGTATCTTCATACCTAGTTCAATCTCGTTACCGGCAAGTCTCATTACTCGTTCCGTAATGCATCATCCCGCAACTAACTCATTAGTCACATTGCTTGCAAGGCTTATTATGATGTGCATTACCGAGAGGGCCCAGAGATACCTCTTCGATACTCGGAGTGACAAATCCTAATCTTGATCTATGCCAACCGAACAAACACCTTCGGAGATACCTATAGTGCATCTTTATAATCACCCAGTTATGTTGTGACCTTTGATAGCACACAAGGTATTCCTCCGGTATCCAGGAGTTGCATAATCTCATAGTCAAAGGAATATGTATATGACATGAAGAAAGCTATAGCAATAAAACTGAACGATCATTATGCTAAGCTAACGGATGGGTCTTGTCCATCACATCATTCTCCTAATGATGTGATCCCGTTCACCAAATGACAACACATGTCTATGGTTAGGAAACTTAACCATCTTTGATTAATGAGCTAGTCTAGTAGAGGATTACTAGGGACACGGTGTTTTGTCTATGTATCCACACATGTATCAAGTTTCCGGTTAATACAATTCTAGCATGAATAATAAACATTTATGATATAAGGAAATAGAAAATAACAATTTATTATTGCCTCTAGGGCATATTTCCTCCACGGCGCGCCATAGAGGGCGCCACCGAGTTGAGAGGACTTGGGTGCGGCAGCAATCCTTGGTGGGGAGAAGCGAGATGATCTCCCCAAGGATGGCATCTGCGAGATTGTTGATGTAGTCCACCCAAGATTCTACAGGTTCCTGGGATCCGGTGGTGGCGGGCTTGCCGCTTCTCTCCACACTGCCGGGTGCGGGATCTATCACAGGCGTCGCCGCTGGCAGTAGCCTCATCTTCTTGGCGCTGGGGTTAGTCGACTCCATTTTCCTCGAGGGTGTCGAATCGAACTCATGGATTTGAGCATAGTAACGGATGATGAGCCTAGTTGTAGTGCGAATGAAGAAGGGGAGGTGGGGTTTTCTGTAGTAGTGATGAAGAAGGGGAGGTGGGGTTTTCTGTAGGAGTGAAGTGAGGAATTTGGGGGTATGAGTGGAGCGAGCTGACGTGAGGTGGGTGGGAGTGAGGAGGAAGAAGAGCACCCAGGTTTTTTTGGGGGCGGTGTGCTAGGTAGCACCTCTCATTATGTAAATATATGGGCTTTTGAATTGATTTTATTATTACTATGGTGGATGGGCTCTTTTTTTTGGGCCCAGAGAAACAATTACTACTAGTACTGTGGAGACACTCTACAGCTACCCAGAAAAACAATTACTACTAGTACAATGGATACACTACCATTTCTGGCTCCTCTGAGGTCATCGAAACGTCTCCCGCTATCGAATGCCATTTTAATTTGGTTCACCGACATGCGGGCCCAAATGCCAACCACCAAATTAGATGGCGTTATGCAGGCGGAGAGTCACCCCGGTCATAGCGCGGCAATAACGAGCCATCATATCACAAAACCCCACCTCCCCGCAATCTATGTTTGACGGACGAAGCAACCATCGTTTCACTCTTCGTTGAATCCCCTTCTACCTCACCGTCTTCAAGAAAGCCAACACTTGCATCTGCCATTGTTCTTCTCTCCCAATGAAGGGAAGGTAAGAATATCCGTGATGTTGGTATATTTTCTTTTAGGAAAAAAGAACTTTTGTAAAGCAGTAACCGATCGTCACTCTCTTTTTTGTTTCATTGTTATTGCTATTGTGTTTTCCTTTTAGTGGTTTCCTATTCGTCAGTTTCATGATGGACCAAGGAGACCCAGGCAAATCCCCATGAGACAGAAAGCTCCAAGAAGATGGAGGCCGCCACCGAGCTGACCCCAGATACGCTCACGGCCACTACTGAAATGGTCAACGCCCTGTTTGAGCTTAGAGCCCCCGTGGCCCTGCACGAGCAGTTTTCCCCCTTCGAGGATGTGTCCCCCCCCCCCCCCCCCCGCTGAGCAGCCCAAGGTGCTTTTTTTCTTTGCCGATCTCGATTGTGGTTTTTCATCTAAGCATGTGGTGATAAACAATGCAAAATTTTATTAGCTTTGATGCCATGCTACCTTCCCCGTTATGCATACTTTTGACTCTACATAGTGGTTTAAATAACCATTGTTTTTTATATTGGAAAGTAATTCAGAATTCGTTTATGTTTCAATTAGAGCCCTGATGCTGACAAGGATTGTGTGGTTCTACATGTCACTCCCTATGAGGCGGATGACCTGAATATATGCACTAGGAAAATAAAGTTCTTAGGCTGTTGGATCCCGGAAGCCATTTGCACTTATACCAAAGTTGAGATGTATTCCAGCCTCACTGTTGTTAGGCGTGTTGTCCAGGGTGTACTGAAGCACAAGAAGTTCAAAGCCACTCCTTCGTTTTTGAGGCATACTATTCTTGTCAAGCTTACGCAGGAAGATGACGTGGCATGCCTCCACAAACATGTTTATGAGTGGCAAGGCCACAAGGTCATCTTCGGGAAGGTTCACAGGATTGAGCTGTTGTCGGACGTCCTCGATGATGTTCATGGCAAGGTCCGTCTTGCGTCCATCCCAAATTAGATCGAGGCATGAAATAGTTGCCCCAGCTAGTGTTTAAAAGTCGTTTGGAATGTGTCTAATTATCGGAACCTTGCGTATTATCGAGCCCTCTGGGGCTAGTGCTCTGTTTGAATCCGTCTATGGGAACTACTGCTACTTTTGTGTGCCCGTGAATCATGTGAGAACCATCCTAATTGTTGCCGAAATAGATGTGTCCTCACTAGTTTTTTATGTAATATTGCATGGTAATACATAAGTTATCATAGTTTATCATATGAGCAATGTGTGTTTGATGAAAAAAGAGGACTTGTTCGAGGACTGTGCGCTGACGTATACATAGGGTACGTAAGGCTGGTTAAGTACTTGTAAACACTGTTGGTGATACCCCACTTGTAAGCAGTTGTGCAAAACACGACACATTGGCTCAGCTTGCTTCAACACTAATGTCGGTGTCAAAACCGGCGGATCTCGGGTAGGGGGTCCCGAACTATGCGTCTAAGGCGGATGGTAACATGAGGCGGGGGACACAATGTTTACCCAGGTTCGGGCCCTCTCGATGGAGATAATAGCCTATTTCCTGCTTGATTGATCTTGATGATATGAGTATTACAAGAGTTGATCTACCACGAGATCGTAGAGGCTAAACCCTAGAAGCTAGCCTATTGTCTGATTGTTGTATATATCTATCAACTAGCCTGGCCTCGTTTTATATAATGCACCAGAGGCCTAGGATAACAAGAGTCCTAGCCGAATACGCCGGTGGGAGGAGTCCTTGTCTTGATCGCCAAGTCTTGTTGAATCTTCCTTGTATGCGGCAGCTGTCCGAACTGGCCCATGAGTATACGACCATGGGGGTTGAGGGAGTCCTTGATTAGGGGGTGTCCGGATGGCCGGACTATGACCTTTGGCCGGACTCCTGGACTATGAAGATAGAAGATTGAAGACTTCGTCCCGTGTCCGGATGGGGCTTTCCTTGGCGTGGAAGGCAAGCTTGGCGATATGGATATGTAGATCTCCTCCCATTGTAACTGACTCTGTGTAACCCTAACCCTCTCTGGTGTCTATATAAACCAGAGGGTTTTAGTCCGTAGGACGAACAATAATCATTCCATAGGCTAGCTTCTAGGTTTTAGCCTCTCTGATCTCGTGGTAGATCTACTCTTGTACTACCCATATCATCAATATTAATCAAGCAGGAGTAAGGTTTTACCTCCATCGAGAGGGCCCGAACCTGGGTAAAAACATCGTGTCCCTTGTCTCCTGTTACCATCCGCCTAGACGCCTGATTCGGGACCCCTACCCGAGATCCGCCGGTTTTGACACCGACATTGGTGCTTTCCTTGAGAGTTCCTTCCTGTCCGTCATCTTTAGGCCCGATGGCTCCTCCGGTCATCAACAACGACGCGGTCCAAGGTGAGACTTTTCTCCCGGACAGATCTTCGTATTCGGCGGCTTTGCACTGCGGGCCAATTCGCTTGGCCATCTGGAGCAGATCGAAAGCTACACCCCTGGCCATCAGATCAGATTTGGAAGTTTAAACTACACGGCCGACGTCCGCGGAGACTTGATCTTCGACGGGTTCGAGCCACAGCCAAGCGCGCCGCACTGTCACGATGGGCATGATCTAGCTCTACCGCCGAACAGTGCCCTGTAGGCCGCACCAGTGTCCGCTCCGACCCTTAGCTCGGAGTCGACTGCGCCAATGGAGGACAAGTGGCTGGACACCGCCTCGGGGGCTGCAATCTCTACGGTGATCGAGCCGAACACCATACTTGTCCTTTGCGAAGCCCGTGACTCCAAGGTGCCGGACTTTTCTCCTAACTCCGAACCTTCCGCACCCCTGCCAATCGAATCTGATTGGGCGCCGATCATGGAGTTCACCGCCGCGGACATCTTTTAGCACTCGCCCTTCGGCGACATCCTGAATTCACTAAAGTCTCTCTCTTTATCAGAAGAGCCCTGGCCGGATTATGGTCAGCAAGGTTGGGATGCGGACGACGAAGAAATTCAATGCCCACCCACCACCGGTTCAGAGCCACCGCCGATGATTTAACCGACATGCTTGACTTCGACTCTGAAGACATCGACGGTATGGACGACGATGTAGGAGACGAACAGGAATCAGCACCTATAGGGCACTGGACAACCACCTCATCCCACGATGTATACATGGTGGACACACCTAAAAGAAACGACGACAAGGAACAAAGGGGCGCAACAAGGGATCGTTCCCTCGAAAAGCAGTCAAAGCGGCGGCGTAAGCGCCGCTCCAAACCCCACCTCGGCAGAGACAGCAGCCATACAGACCCAGCCATAGAGCAGGGCGAACCGGCGGACAACGAACATGTCATCGAGCAACTGTCCGAACAGGGCAACTTGGATAAACAACCCGTCCCCTGTGAAGACAACAGTCCAGACGACCTCACGCCGGACAAGTTGCTGGAGCAGAAGAACCTCCAAAAAGGCTAAATCGCCACTACGCGTAGCCTGAAAAAGCAGAAGCGGAAGCTCAAAACAGCGGAAGATGCACTCAGAATTAGATGGAGCAAAGTACTTAACACCGCAGACAAATATGGCGACAGTCGCCACACAAAGAGTTATCCGAAGTGAAAATTACTGCCGGAATTTGATGAAGAGGCCTTAGAGCCCCCGCAATCAAAAAATAAGGAAGCCACCCGATCGGATAAACGACCTCATGGCCTACATAGTGCGGCAAATGGCGCCGCACACAATTCGACACGCGATCCGCACAAGGATTCGTATCAAAAAGATGGCCCAGCTAGATCTATCTACGGGCCAAGAAAGCAAGCTCTAATAAGCAATGCAACGCATCAAGTATCCGAACATCAGAGTACACCCAAATATAGGGGTGCCGCACACTCCCTATGTTTCAACGATGAGGTGCTGGATCATGAATTTCCAGCGGGATTCAAGCCAGTAAACATAGAGGCATACGACGTAACAAATGCACTCGAGTGCGGATTGAGGATTACATCCTCCACATACACATGGCTAGAGGAGATGATCTCCACGCCATAAAATACTTACCCCTCAAACTCAAAGGGCCAGCCCGGCATTGGCTTAAAAGCCTTCCCGAGAACACCATTGGAAGTTGGCAAGAGCTCGAGGATGCTTTTCGGGCAAATTTTCAAGGGACCTATGTCCGACCTCCGGATGCAGATGATTTAAGTCATATAACTCAACAACCCGGAGAGTCAGCCCGGAAACTCTGGAACAGATTTCTTACTAAAAAGAACCAGATAGTCGATTGTCCGGACGCTGAAGCCTTAGGAGATTTCAAACACAGCGTTCAAGACGAATGGCTCGCCAGACACCTCGGCCAAGAAAAGCCGAGAACAATGGCCGCATTAACAAGCCTCATGACCCGCTTTTGCGCAGGAGAGGATAGCTAGTTGGCAAGATGCAGTACCAGTGACCCAAGTACATCCGAAGTTAGGGATGGAAACGAGAAACCGCGACGCAACATGGACCAGCGTCGGACCAAGGGAAACAGCCCGAAGAGCACGGCAGTCAACGCCGGATTCAAAAGCTCTCGGCAGAATCAGAAAAAGTTGCCCCTCAAGGATAACAGGGACGAGCTATTTAACCTAAGCAAAATCTTGGACAAGATATGTCATATCCACAGTACTCACGGGAAGCCTGCAAACCATACCCACAAAGATTGTTGGGTCTTCAAGCAATCCGGCAAACTCAATGCCGAACACAAGGGGCTCGACACACCAAGCGAGGACGATGACGAACCCCACCAGCAGAGCACCGGAAAACAAAAGAATTTCCCACAAGAAGTTAAACAAGAAATTCACTTCACGTGACAAAAGGGAAGAACAGAGTGGCGCCCATAGAGATATGCGCCATACGGCCTATCCCAGACGAGTCCCGCCACTGGTTGTTAAAACCAATCACCTTTGACCATCAGGATTACTCTAGAAGTATCCGGAATGCAGGCTGGGCTGCCTTGGTATTAGATCCGATAATTGACGGACTCCACTTTACACAAGTCCTAATGGACGGCGGCAGCGATCTAAATCTGCTATATCAGGACACAATCCGCAAAATGGGGATAGACCGAACAAAAATTCGCCATAGTAACACTTCCTTTCAGGGGGTAACGCCAGGCTCAGATGCCCATTGTACGAGCTCTCTCCTGCTAGAAGTTATGTTCGGCTCACCCGACAACTTCCGCCACGAAAAGCTAACCTTCCACATCGCCCCATTTACATGTAGCTATCAAGCACTATTGGGACGCGAAGCTTTCGCCCGCTTTAACGCAGTACCGCATTATGCATCTCTTATACTTAAAATGCCCGGTCCACGAGGCATCATCTCATTAAAGGGAAATATCGAGTGTTCCTCGAGCGCGGAAGATTGTGCGGCTGCCTTGACAGCCACACACTAAGCCGGCTTCACTAATCAAAGCACCTAAACAGGTCGTTCAGACCCCGGACATGGCTAGACAAGTCCGGCGTAAACATACAAGGGCTTACTAGCCGCATACCCCCGTACAAGGGGCTCCGCGCATATACAACAAGAGACAATAAAGCTCAATCTTATTCATTTTTTAAATTATACTTTGTTTATTTAATATAACGTACATTTTTGCACGATCTTTTTCAATTAAGTTCCTCTCTTTTACAGATGAACACCGTTACTACACCCGTCCGAGGATACGGCTGCACAACGGAGACACAGCGCAGACGTGCGGTAGGGACCCGTTCAAGGATTCTTTTCAGATTAAGACCTGCGTAAACCTTTTTACTGTCTCTTGTTGATACACATCCCCGGTTTCTTGCTATAACCGAGGTGGAGGCTGGCGTCTTGGCATTGGCCACGCCAGGATTTTGGCGCTGCACAGACACGAGGGGCTTATTACTAAGGGCGTTGTTCAGCCCGTTTTCATAAAGACCGAATACCTTAGGGAGTGTTCGCGTCGCGAAGTTTGGCCTTATATGCATCAGCTCTGAATCATGTCTTTGGTCAAATGTTGGGTTTGCTGCTCCTGTGTTTTGCTGCCTTACGTTCCGCTCTATCGGCTAAGGCGGCACCAGAGAACTACTGCGATTGTGCCCAGTTCGCCAAAGCGAGCACCTCAGTAGAGAAAGCCGAAAACCGACTGTCACGATATAGCATGAGAATGGTCAACCACTCGATGACCCACCGGAATCTTTAGGATTCCTCCGCATTTACGAAGGGTCGTTTCCGGCCAGCACACACGTCCCCGACCGGGCGAAGCGGTGCCCCTAGGGGCTATATAGTAGCCCCACCGTCAAACTCCTATGGCTAAGTGAAAGTGATAAAGCATTATAGTCCGGTTGCCTAGTTCACCGCGCTTATCACCTCCTTTATTCGACCAAGACGTTGGATCAAGTGTGAAAATGCGCAGGAACACCCCGCATTATATGCGTGGGGAATGTCAAGACTGCCATCTTTCAGGTTATATACACATATACATTAACGGCCGCATAGGAGGTATTTTAATTCTTGCAGGCACAAGTATAAAAAGCTTTTATATTCCATCGAAACATTGTTTTACAATAATGCATGTTATTCAAACATGACATCCTTCGAGCACTGCGTCTCTATTAAACGAGCACCCTGCAGAACTTCCTGAAAATAGTGCTCGGCAAGTACTTGGCTCCCGTCCGAATCTTGGGATGCAACATCGGTGGCCTTCATCTCCGCCCAGTATGTCTTGACACGGGCAAGAGCCATCCACGCACCCTCTATGCATGCTGACCTCTTCATTGCATTGATATGTGGCACCACACCAAGGAACTGCTGCACCAAACTAAAATAACTCTTCGGCTCGGGCCTTTCCAGCCACAGATGACTCACGACATCCTTCATGGCGAGTCCGGATAACCTATTCAGCTCCGCCCATTCGGCCAAACGCTCGGTTAATGGAAGTGGGCGCTCTGGATTGTGGAACTGCGACCAAAAAAGCTTTTCCACTTCGTGATCCTGTTGATCTCGGAAGTGTTCGGCCGCGTCATGCACTTGCCGCCAAGTCCATATAAGTATCCGCCGCACTCCACGTACCGGTCAAATTGAGCATATTTAGGATCCCCGAACTTCATCCGCAGCATAAAGGGCTTTCCACCGCGATATCTCCTACCGACGTAGCTCTGCTTCATGCCTCTCATTGCAGAGCGAGCATCCTTGGCCTCGAGTGGCCTTCTCTAGGTCCTTTTGTTCCGCTCGATCTTCTTTTTCAAGAAGCTCGCAGCGGTCGGCAGCATCCTTCAACTTCACAGCCATCTCGGCCATTTCCTTCCTGCTTCGGCAGTGAGCGACTGTTTCGACTTTCAGCTCTTCGGCCGCCTTTAAGGCAGCCGCATCACTTTTTCTGGCCTGCTCCTTGGCTTGGGCAAGTTCCGCCCGAAGGTTCTCCATGGCAGCGGCACCGTCTGCATCAAGCATACATGTTGTAAGGCACGGGCATCAAGCCCCCTTACCGGGTGTCTTCGGAGAAATTACATACCTTGTGCCTTGTCAAGCCGCTTGTTAACAAGCGCGATGTCGGCATCTGCCACGTCAAGTTGCCGCTTTAGCTCGGCAAACTCATCAGTCCGGCTAGCCACCGGACACTTCGCAACCTACATAGGAAGAGCGACATATTATACCTGGGATTATGATCCTCGGCGCGCTGTCATTTTTGACAACACACCGAGTCTCAGGGGCTACTATCTACACAGGGCGCATCTTATATATGCGAAACCATCAAAAGGGTACATCATTTCGCGTACCTCAAAACCTATCAGTAAACTCCTGACGGCCTCGTGCAACCCGCTCTCCGCGAATGAAATCCTTTCAATCACCATGCCCATCAATGCACGGTGTTCTTCTGAGATAGACGCTCGCCCGAGCAGATCCTTCAGCTCCTCTGACCGTGCACCGGACGTTGACGGACTTGTCCGAGGGCCTTTTTCGAAGGCCGGATACGGAGGGCTTTGGGGAGCCGTATGGTTGCTTTCCGGCCCTGCCGGATTTACAGAAACCCTCCGTGACGACACCTCAGGGTCGCCCGCCTTGCAAGGTGGTATGGCAGGGGGAGGCGTTCCGCTCTCCATCATCTACGGACGAAGATCCCCTGAAGATGAGCTCTGCTGAGAAGGGCTGAGATCCGAACTACAAGGTAAAAATTCAGTTATCTTTCTCAGGAATAGAATAGGGATGTCTCTTATTTTAAACTCCCCTCTCTACTTACGGCTCACTGGAGGGCTGATCCCCTTGAGGGCACAGTGCGGCCGAGGCACCCCCCGGCGCAGGACCCTCTGACAAAGATTTCTTCCCCCGCTTTGAGGCCATGGTCTCCGGGTCTTCAGAGGTGGTCCTCTTCTTCCCCTGGATGGAGGGATTCTCGATTCCTCCTTTCCTGACAGCCCCCTTCGGTGAGGCAGTAGCTTCCTTGTTCCCCCCCTTCACCTTCTTCCAAAGGCGCAACCTCCAAAGATCTGGTTAACACGGGATCCGGCATGGTCTCAGGGAGGGGGGGCCGGACACCTGATTAGCTTTGCTTTCGCTATCCACTCCTGTTTAAGGGACAACTCTTTTAAGGGAAAATTTATGATAAATATACGGATAGCGTGTCCTGGTACAGGGCTACTTACTTGAGTATCTGGGCGATTGCAGCTCAGACCCACGTCCTCGGTCGAGTTCGGACACATTGCTTGTGATCCGAAGAAAAATTTGTACATCTCCATGGGCGTCGCGCCCGTAAAGTGTTGGAGAGCTCGTGGTCCCTCCGAATTAAACTCCCATAGGCGGAGGGGGCGGCGTTTGCAGGGCAAAGTGCGGCGAATCAACATGACCTGCGTCACTACGGCCAGGTTGATGTCTCTTTCAGAGATCTTGAATGCGGCTCGCAACAAGGGCATCGCCCTTGGACGGCCCCAGCCGAGCCCTTTATTGACCCATGACGCCCGGCCATGGGAGGACCCGAGTGAAAGGCAGGTGGCGCCACCCACTTGGTGCCCACAGGAGCTGTGATATAAAACCACTCTCGTTGCCATAAGCTGAACTCCTCTTGAAAAGAGCCCTCGGGCCATGGAGCGTCAAGATTCTTGCTTATAACAGCCCCTCCGCACTCCGCTTGCTGCCCCTTGATCATCTTCGGCTCCACTTTGAAGGTCTTAAGCCACAATCTGAAGTGAGGGGTAATGCGGAGGAAGGCTTCGCACACGACAATGAACGATGAGCTGTGGAGGATGGACTCCGGATCCAAGTCGTGAAATTCCAACCCATAATAGAACATGAGCCCCCTTACGAAGGGGTCCGTCGGGAAGCCTAGCCCTCGAAGGAAGTGAGACATGAACATCACGCTCTCGCCAGGCTTGGGAGTGGGAATAACCTGCCCTTGAGCAGGCAGCCTATGCGAAATTTCGCCGGTTAAATACCTGGCATCTCTTAGCTTTAGCACGTCTTCTTCCGTAACGGAGGAAGGCATCCACCGGCCTTGAAGGCGGAGCCGAACATCATTGAAGGTCCGAAGCGCCTGAATCTAGAGCTTTGGGTGTTGGGACTCGAGGCGAGGGGCGGATTCGATTGAGATTGAAAGAAAGGAGTAGAGCCTTGGTCTCTTTATAAAGAGGTTGAATACCAAGAGCCTTCCCCGTGACCATTTGGGACTCGCCTTCGATGGAGGAGACATGCCAACGGGCACGATTGGGTTACCCACGCCCGTATTAATGAGAAACCTGGAATAAGGGGACACGATCTCTGCTTTGACAAGACGTGCCAAGGAAACCGCCTCGCTTAACGCGCTGAGGTGGGACAGTAAAAACGATTCGAATAAAGGCTTGGCCGTGGTGTGATGTCACACTGCGGAAAACGTCAGCAGATTGGATTTGTGCAAATATTATTCTCTCTACGGTGGTACGTGGAACTTATTTTGTAGAGACGGACACTATCCTTGTGTTCAAAATCTTCTATGAAGTATTCGGAGGAGGAACCTGCCTTGCAATGCCGAAGACAATCTGCGCGCCGGACTCGTCGTCATTGAAGCCTGGTTCAGGGGCTACTGAGGGCTCTGGATTAGGGGTGTCCGGATGGCGGACTATGACCTTTGGACGGACTCTGGACTATGAAGATACAAGAGTGAAGACTTCGTCCCGTGTCGAGATGGGACTTTCCTTGGCGTGGAAGGAAAGCTTGGCGTCTGAGATATGTAGATCTCCTCCCATTGTAACCGACTCTGTGTAACCCTAACCCTCTCCGGTGTCTATATAAACCGGAGGGTTTTAGTCCGTGGGGCGAACAACAATCATTCCATAGGCTAGCTTCTAGGGTTTAGCCTCTCACGATCTTGTGGTAGATCTACTCTTGTACTACCCATATCATCAATATTAATCAAGCAGGAGTAGGGTTTTACCTCCATAGAGAGGGCCCGAACCTGGGTAAAAACATCGTGTCCCTTGTCTCCTGTTACCATCCGCCTAGACACACAATTCGGGACCCCCAACCCGAGATCCGCCGGTTTTGACAGCGACAGTGGTCCTTGACCCAATCTAACAAATCGGGAGATGACGTGGTGAGTACCCCCTAGTCCAGGACACCGTCAATAGCCCCCTGAACCGGTCTTCAAGTTAGGTACGCTCCTCGATTCTTCCGAACTGTTCTTCATCTTCAGTCGTCGGTCTTGAAAACGGGTTCAACAAATTTTCCCATCATCTGTATTGAGGATTGCCGAGCTAAATCTGACGAGTTTATACGTCGGGTATCCGAGGACCCCTTTAATTCTTCAGCCTTTATCAATGCCTTGTTATTTTTATGCCACGCCTCGGGTTTGAAGTTGTTCCCGTGCGGCGGTGTCCTCTTGCATCTGAGCCCCAACGCCGGTCTGCATTTGAGGTATCCTTTGCAGCCAAGCACCAATGCTGGACCGTGTCCAAGCTCCAACGCCGGACTGTATCCGAGCTCCAATGCCGGACTATATCCGAGGTGTCATAGATCACCTTGGTTCGAAAAAGTTGAAGGAGTTTAGCCGAGCTTAATGCCGGAAATGTCCTCTATGGAGCCAGCCACTGGCGCCCGAGCTTTATGCCAGACTGCTTCTGAGGTGGTGCACCACCCGACAGCGGGCTGATTTTTTACGGATTTTATTTTTGATGCGCGTAAATTTATTAGTTGTCAACATGTATAACTAGTAGCCCTCAAGGTGTGTGTCGATCTAAAACCCGAGATGCACCTGAAGGAAAACATGAAACTGCTAATCATAGTAGCCCCTCAGACTCAGGTCGATGTGCGAAATCGGCCTAAGGATCAACTCCTAGCTCGGTAGCACACGTAGGAATAAAAGCACAGTGTAATATATTTGAGATAATAGTGATCGGCGAACGGGACCCTGAGAGAGGGTCGTGAGAAGTCGCCGCAATATACTAGCTTGACGCGGATAGGTCCAAATGGCACGTATTGTTATCTGAAGACACGTTTGCCCATAGTTCGGTCAAACCGAACACTGAGCCCATTGGATTTTCTGCATTGAATAGGCAATGCAGTAGCCCCTGAGACACTGGTCGGGTGGCAACACCAGATCAGGGGATCGATGTGCCCCATTAATATTTGTAAATAATGAGCGCAAAGCCCAATAGCCCCGGGGCCTTAATGTGGGCACGGGTGGCCGAATTAAGGACCGATATCCAGAGTAAAATCACAGAATATGTGTAATGATTCTATGTATCCAAGTACTTTACATCATTATTTTGACTCCATTGCGACCGTTTATCAGTTGAAAGTGGCCAATTGTCGGCTTCTACCCCTTTGTAGATACTACGCAGGGTGTTTCCGCAATAACAAGAGAACCCTTAGCCGATGTCTCGGTGCCCGAAGGCGGTTGTGCTAGCGGAAATGAGGCAATTAGATATGCAGGCTTTATAACTTTCGCTTAGTCATAGGAGCCTTAAACTGGGGAAGCTAGCTATGAGCCCCCGGTTAGTGTTCGGCGACATCCGAGGTCAAGTCGTAAACACTTCGGCCAATGTTATGAATGGCCCGTCATTTAACATAGTCATCGGATCGCTGACCCGTTTACACTTATTGTGACAGTCAGTTTTTGGCTTTCTCCACTGAGGTGCTTAACCATGCGAGTTGGAAGCATAATCGCAGTGGTTCTCTCTTTGCGCACCTAGCTGAACAAAGCGGAACATAGGAGGCAAGCACAGGAGCCGGGCAACCCAACTATTGACCAAAGACACAATTCGAAACCAATGCATATATAGTAGTATCCGAGAATGTTTTTGCCGAATCTCTAAAGGTGTCCAGCGTTGCACTGCGAGACTTATGTTGGAAACACACAACTAGTTTAAAAGTGCCATATGCTTGGAAAACCAAAAGACACTTCAGTAAAAACAGGACGTCCGAACTACAACAAGTGTTCGGTGCCAAATCGAAAATTGGTCTTAGAAAAAAAAGGTGCTTCTGTCGTGCTTTAACATGACACATCCTATCTCAAGACTCCTAGCGGGTCAGCCTACGGTGTCGGATTTCGGGTTCCGGCAGACCCTTGAGGTTCGAACAATGGGGTGCGCACGGAGATCCAACCCTCCACCGTCTCGCACCTTGCCGGATCGCTGGGGCCTAAACTACTAAACATGACAGCACAAGAGACACAAGATTTATACTAGTTCGGGCCACCGTTGTGGTGTAATACCCTACTCTAGTTTGTGGTGTGGTGGATTGCCTCTTGGGCTGATGAGGAACAATACAAGGAAGAACAGCCTCGCGAGGGTCTGTTCTTGGCGGGTGCGATGAACTGCTAGGTGGTGTACATCGCTCTAGCTATTGGTTTCCTTGATGAGGATTCCGATCTCATCCGGGGGCGGATCCCTCTGCCCTGGGGGTGGCTACTCCTATTTATAGGCGAAGGCCCTGGGCCTCTTCCCAAATATTGAGTGGGAAGGGCGCCAACAATTGGCCATTTTGTAGGGGAACAGCGGGTACACTTATCCTGACTAAAGTTGGTCCTCGCCTGCCAAAGGCTCTGGTGATGACACCTGCTTGGGCTCCACGATGACTCCTTTCCTGCCGTTTGGCTGGTCTTGGTCTTGTTGCACCGAAATGGATGCCTTTGCTTGATGCTCTCGCCTGCGCTTGCTCCCTTTGCACCAAAGAGGAAAGGAGGACGCTGTGGCTGGCGCGCCCGGGCGCCCTTGGTCGTCATGGCTTGCGTCATGGGCACCTCGCGAGGTACCCTGCCTTGAACTCTCCCCTCCTCATGAGCCAGCTGACGAGGCCGGCCTCGAGGAAGCTCCTTGTCGTCCGCCCCGCGAGGCTTGGCCCCTCGCGAGGATCTTGAGCTTGCGTTGATGAAGATGGGCTGTCTTGGGCCTCCTTTGAGCCACGCCGCAGGCCGCAGGCAGGCAAGTCTGGGGACCCCCATTCCCAGAACGCCGACAGTAGTGGCTGGGCCCACGGCGCTCCCGAACTTGGCCGAGCAGAGAGGCGAAAGGGCAAGTGCGAAGCGTCGCGGGCCCTAACAGCCTACGGCCTTGGGCGCCACGTGGCGGTTGATTGGACGTGGGCGGCACTGCTCCCCCACGCCTCCTTATTTCGTTCCTTGCAAGGCGGACACGCTGCTGTACACATCCGTTCCCCTCTCTACTGCTCGTGCGCCCCTGTCCTTCCCCCTCTCGAACCCCTGCTTCCATTTTCAATCCAATCTCAAATTCCCCCCCCCCCCCCTTTTCAATCGCCATGGCAACGACGAAGAAGGGGAAAGGGAAGAGACATGTGCCTCCGCCTCGCTCGCCGCCGCCGGCGGCCTCCGCCGTCGACCCGTCGATCATACTCAATCTAGAGGGCTTGGGCAAGGTTAGTTCGGCTCGCCACCACCTTCAACGAATGCGGGAGGACGACGGCATGGCCCAAGGCCCCACTTCTCCATCGATAGGATAGTCACCGAGGTCCGGTATTTTGTCGACGCCTGTGGGCGGGCTGGTTCCCCTTTCGATTTCTTCAATGTCGTGCTTTCCCACTATCAGATCCACATGATGCATCTGGGTCCTGAGTCCATCACTCTCCTCTCGGTCTTCGCCTTCGTTTGTGAAGCAATGATGGGCATCATTCCTTCGGTTGCCTTGCTGCGCCACTTCTTCTCTCTGCGCCTTGTCGACCCCACCCAATGCTCGGCGTGCGTGAGCTTTGTCGCTGCGCCTGAGACAGCGGCCTCAGGGATTGACTTCAGCCTGCCTTCGCGGGCTGAGTTCCGCGAGAGGTGGTTATGCGTGGATGTGGGGTGCCCAGCCCCCGCTATCGGAGCCAACCTGCCGCTGTCCCCAGCTCAGGCTGGGGCAGGAGACGCTTTCAAGCCCTCGGCTTATTTTTGTCCGCACCGCTCGAGATCCCGAGAAAGCTTGGCGGACAGCGCCCAAGGTGGTGAAGGAGTTCCTGATGTGCCGCGTTGCTCCTCTCCAACGCCATTCCCACCGGATGTGGGCCTTCAGCGGGCCTGGTGACCGTATGAGGCTCCAGGAAGAAGACCTGACGCCTGAAGCGCTAAGGAAAGTGCTCCTGGTCCTGACTGGCGACCCCAACCCCGGTGGCATCCGGCATGGAGGGGCCTTGCTGTATCTCTGCCAGAACAGGGGTGATTTTGTGAACCAGATGCCTATCTTCGATGAATGGGGGCCGCGCCCCGCTGGTCTCCATGGGCCTTGCGAGAATCCAGTGATGGTGAGAGCCCTTCGGTCGGCTCCTCCTCAAGTGGCGGAGCAGGAGGCACGAGCCGCCAGAGGTCAAGGGACCCCGCCGGGTGACAAAGACCGGCGGCGCTCATGAGGGCAGCTCACGAGGCTCATGCCGCCTGGGCCGAGGGCGGCAGGCAGCCGCCTGCAGGCCGCGCGGATGGAGCCCCCGAGGCCCCTGCTGCTTCTCTTGGTGAGGCGACCAGCAGCGCACGTCAGGCGGACGCCCCTGACGCAGGTCGCCTTGATGCTTCTCCTTCGCCGCAGGCTGACCCCTGCGCTCAAATCTTGGGTCGCTTCCATGTGGACTTCGAGGCCCTCCGGAAGAGAAGGGAGGCCCTGGGCGATGATTACCCTTGTCGCCTGCTGAAGCGTAGGAAGTATTTCGCCACTGATGAGTAAGCCTTCTCCTTCTCAAGCTCCTGATTCTTCTGTTGCTTGTACTGATCCTTGCCCTGCAGGCCCCTTCCTGCCGAGCTCACGGAGACGGGCGAGGAGCCGTCTGCCTCGGCTTCGCTCCCTCCCCCGTCCCTGAGTGCTCCAAGCAGTGGAGCCCTTGTGGTGAGGGCGACCGGGGAGGTGGACCGTCCCGAGGCACGTCGTGGCCCTGCGCGCCTCGAGACCCTTCCTCGCGAGCCTTCCCATGGGAATAGCTAGCCTGCCGTGGGCTTCTCGCCTGGTCGTGGTCGGCGATTGGCTGAGGCGCTTCCTGCGCCCCTCGTCTGGGGGTGGGCTGTCTCTAGGCCGGGCTTCTGGCGTGGCGTGCCCGGCCGTCGCGAGGGTGCCAGCCCCCAGCCCCCTGCCCGGAGGGGGAGTGCTGATTCGCGGCTCCCGGCGCCCGCTTGGGGCGGCTGATGGTGTGGAGGACGTGCTCGAGCGCGCTCGAGAGCGTCGCGCTCTTCGCCAAGGATTCCTTCGAAGGGCGGCTGATGCGGTGAGCCTGCTTGGTGAAGAGCTCGCTGATGAAGACGTGCGCCTTGAGGCCGAGGGCCTGCGCCTGGCCGCAGAGAGGTGCGAGCTGGAGGGCGCTGTCGCCCTTGCGTGCCACTAGCGCGATCTTGATGATGAAGAGGCCAAGGCCTCGCTGGCAGCCTCTCGGGAGGCCTGTTCTCGGGCCGTCGAGGAGGCCCAGGAAGCAAACAGGCGGCGAGAGGCGGCGGAGGAGCGGGCACGGGAACTCCTGGCCCGGTGTCACTCACTCGAGGAGCAAGTGGAGTTGCGCGAGGCAGCCCTCGCGTCGATGAAGGTGGCCTCCGGCGACCCGGCGGAGCTCCAGAAGCGTGAGGAGGCGCTGACGCTTGAAGCCGCCGAACGCACGTGCGAGTACGAGCGCTTGGAGACGAGGGAGAGCTTGGAGACGCGGGCGGAGGATGAGGTCGCTGCACGGGAAGCCCGCGTCCTGGAGGAGGTCGGACGCCGAGTGGCGACGGCGCGCTCGAACCTCGAGCGCGAGTTCGAGGAGAGGCTGGGGTTGATCGAGGCCGAGGCTGAAGGCAGGACCGCTACCTTGAGGGCCAAGCTGGAGGAGGCGACGCGGTGGGCCGATGCTTTTCGGTCCGCCCTCGAGGTGGCGCAGGGGGAGTCAACCACCTCTCAGGCCGAGCCGCTCCTTCTTCGCCAACGGGTGGAGGAGGCCGAGGTCGTCGCGCGCCAGAATGCGGACGAGATACGTTAGCGGTGAATCCTGGAGCATGAGCACGGCCCCATGCTCGCCACGCTCCGGGAAAGAGCCAACACAGCCTTGGGTAACATCTGCGAGGCGGCTGTTGGCGAGCCGCACGCGGTTAACTACGCCGGCAACCTCCAGTTCTTCACCGACGTGGTGGCACGGCTGGAGGCGCGGTCGGTCAGGGCCAACAGGTTGGTGGAGGAGAGGAGCCGCGCGCTGCTTGGGCACGCCTTTTCTCGTGTCTTCAGCCATCTCCGAAACATGGACCCCCACTTCGACTTTGACGCAGCCATCGCTTCAGATTCCCCAGCCGTCCGGGCGACCCGGCGCACTGGGTGGAAGACAATGTGGATGCTCTCGTCAGGGCCTTTGCTTCGGACAACGACGGCGTGGTCGTGGCCGCCGACGAGGGCGGCGTGGTGAACCGCCCTGACGCCGCCGATGACACCGCAGATAGTGACGGCGAGGCCAGCGACGCCAGCAACGGCTCGGGAGGTGCTCCTGAGGACGCATTGGGGGATTTATCCAACTGATTATGTATTCTCCCTGTTCCATTACCCTGCATGAATAGAACTCAGGTTTTGGCCTGATGGCTGTGAGAGCATTTTGGGAGGGGGAGCCCCTCATGTAAAACTTGTGTTCATCGTATTAGCAGGTGTTACATCGCCCATACGCCCGCGCCAAGTGGTTGGCCAAGCGACGTGCTGGTTGGCTGATTTACCTTTGTTTCGTACGAGCCCTGAGATAGCCTGTGGGAGGCTGTGGTGACCCGAGTGTCTCCTGATCGAATCCGTAGGATCTGCAGTAAAAACCCTCCGGAGAGGACGTGGCGGCGGCAGGCTGGGCTGCGTGCAAGCTAGGCCTGGCCCGGCTCGCGAGGGGCTCGCGAGGGGAGGCAGCTAAGGCGGAGTGGTTACCGAAACGCGAGAGATTTGCTCGAACGAGACTAAGCACCCCTTCCCCGAACACACGCAAATCTCAAATTCGAATCCAACTTAAATCCAGCGGGGGAAAGCGACAACCAAATGGAAAGGCGAAGAAAGCAGAAGAAAAGCCGCGTCCAGCACCTAGTCTAGTCTTGGACGTCTTCTCACGGTAAGGAGCTAAGTGCTGCCACTGGGCGTGGGAGGGAGCCCTAGGGCCTGAGGCCGGCACCCCTGAGACTCCGGGGCGTGTACAGCCCCACTCATTATTACGTGAGAGTGTCACGGGGCGGCGAGCTTCACAGGCACTGGGCCTTCTTCACAGGTACCGGCCTTGCTTCATATCGCCAGACGAGGGCCCCGCCTTGCGCCACACTCTAGTGCCATCAACGACGACCGGAAACCAGGACGCCGCCGATGGGTTAGAGCGGTCACCAGCGGTTCCCCCGACGACCACGGGTCCTCCACCAGGGGCAGGCCCTGAGGCACCTCCCCAGCAGAGGGCCTACCTCCTGAGAACACCTTGCTCCGAACGCCGCGGTGGTGATGTCGGATCTCTGCCTCTCCGGCAGCCCTCGCGCCTCCTCCCGAGGGGTAGGAGATCGCGGAGCGGGGCAGCCGCTCGTCGTGGCGACCTGTACCTCCTGCGATCTATGGTCAGCGTATGTTTGCTCTTGAGGAAGTAGCGGTACCCGATAATCGTCGCCCCTGGCGTGACCAGTGGGACCGTCAAGAGGCCCCTGGAAGAGCTCGGCTTCCGGCGCCTCATCTCCCGAGCTCGGGCTGAGGAGCGAGCCTTGTTCTCCTTCACGCGGGTGCCCTTGGTCCATCATGTGGGGCATGTATTCTTCTGGCGCCGTCATCCCGAAGGCCACGCCCGTGGTCTTGGCGTGCCATGCGGCTCTGCTTGATGCGCCCACCGTGGGGTGGTGGTGTGGCGGTCCACCTGGGCCGTGGGTCACGTCGAGTCCTTCTTCCCCGCGGGCCGGGGGTGGGGGCAACCCCGCCGCCGGCCCGGTGCTGACATCGTCACCGGTGTTGGAGTAGCTTTGGAGCCCGCGGGCACGCGTGGAGCCCCCGTGCGGGCCGCCCTGGGCTTGAGGTGGAAACTGGGTGCAGAAGGGGTGAGCCCCCGAGGCGGCGAAGCCCAGGAGCTTCGCCACTCGCTCTAGCAGCACGTCGCGGCCGCTCTCCAGCAGCCTGCACTGCAGCAGCTCTCGAGCCACTGTGAGCGCGACCCTCGAGTTCGCCTGCTCCCGGCGGGTGTATGGTGACGTGGTGGCGGCGTGATTGGAGGCCCTTGTTGCTGACCGCGCCTGCCGCGGCATGAGAGGCGTCGAAGCCTATCCGTGTCGCCCACGGCCCGCAGCGCCCTGCGGACCGCGAGCTGCCTGGGGCACGGGGTCGCCCGAGGCGAGCGGCTCTGCGCGAGCGGGCCACGCCGCCCAAGGATCTGGGTTGCCCGCTTGGTCGCCGGACATGGTGATGACGATGCGACGGGACACGAGGTGGCAGAAGGTGGATTCCGGCGCACCCCTACCTGGCGCGCCAAATGTCGGATTTCGGGTTCCGGCAGACCCTTGAGGT
The DNA here is from genome assembly GCA_021605145.1 of Aegilops bicornis. NCBI lineage: Eukaryota > Viridiplantae > Streptophyta > Magnoliopsida > Poales > Poaceae > Aegilops > Aegilops bicornis. The sequence continues at coordinate 467,541,979 of CM038675.1, read as the reverse complement.
TCGAACACTGGGGTGCGCGCGGATATCCAACCCTCCACCGTCTCGCACTTCGCCGGATCGCTGGGACCTAAACTACTAAACAGGACAGCACAAGAGACACAAGATTTATACTAGTTCGGGCCACCATTGTGGTGTAATACCCTACTCTAGTTTGTGGTGTGGTGGATTGCCTCTTGGGCTGATGAGGAACAATACAAGGAAGAACAGCCTCGCGAGGGTCTCGTTTCTTGGTGGGTGCGATGAACTGCTAGGTGGTGTTGGTCGCTCTAGCTCTTTGGTTCCTTGATGAGGATTCGATCTCATCCGGGCGGATCCTCTCGCCTGGGCTGGCTACTCCTATTTATAGGCGAAGGCCCTGGGCCTCTTCCCAAATATTGAGCAGGAAGGGCGCCAACAATTGGCCATTTTGTAGGGGAACAGCGGGTACACTTATCCTAACTAAAGTTGGTCCTCGCGCCAAAGGCTCTGGTGATGGCCTTTGCTTGGGCTCCACGATGACTCCCTTCCAGCCGTTGGGCTGGTCTTGGTCTTGTTGCACCGAAATGGATGCCTTTCCTTGATGCTCTCGCCTGCGTTTGCTCCCTTTGCACCAAAGAGGAAAGGAGGACGCTGCGCGGGCTGGCGCCCGACTGGCGCCCTTGGTAAATCATGGCTTGCGCCATGGGAACCTCGCGAGGTACCCTGCCTTGAACTCTCCGCCTCCTCATGAGCCAGCCCCGACGAGGCCGTGGCTCGAGGAAGCTCCTTGTCGTCCGCCTCATGAGGCTTGGCCCCTCGCGAGGGTCTTGAGCCTGCGTTGATGAAGATGGGCTGTCCTGGGCCTCCTTTGAGCCATGCCGCAGGCCGCAGGCAGGCAAGTCTGGGGACCCCCTTTCCCAGAACGCTGACATACGGCTTCAACCTCCTATCCCGAAGCCGGAGTACTTCTCGTTAGGCCAGTTTAGTAAACTGATCTCTAGCGGTTTTGTGAGAGATATTTAGGCTCCTCGGCTAGTGACCACACACTCGTGTCGAAAAAGGGAGTGCTAAATAATAATAATAAAAACTTTGCAACGACTAAAAAGAAGAACACTTATTATAAAACGGCTCATATAAATTTAAGAGCCCCCAAGTGACTTGGGTAAAAGAATTTTATGTATAATGATTGTATGTACCAAAGTATTTATATCATATATGTGTTCACCCGAACTTTATACGCGTCTTAACCGAACGTCGGCTTCTCCCTCTTCGGTCAAGGGCCAAAAAGTGTTATGTACTCCACCTGTCGAGAATATCGACGGTGTTTCCGATATCCAGGCAATCAGGCCATAAGGCTGTAGCAGACAAAGCGCGCTCAGGGAACTTATGTTATATTACTGATGAAGTGTAAGAAGCATCTTCGAATAAAATTGTAACCCCACTGATACCTTTCTTCGGTGCTCATTGAGGGAGTCCTGGATTAGGGGGTATCCGGACAACCGGACTATATCCTTTGGCCGGACTGTTGGACTATGAAGATATAAGATTGAAGACTTCGTCTCGTGTCCGGATGGGACTCTCTTGGCGTGGAAGGCAAGCTTGGCGATACGGATATGTAGATCTCCTTCTGTTGTAACGGACTCTGTGTAACCCTAGCCCCCTCCAGTGTCTATATAAACCGGAGGGTTTAGTCCATAGGACAACAACAATCATACCATAGCCTAGCTTCTAGGGTTTAGCCTCTATGATCTCGTGGTAGATCAACTCTTGTAATACTCATATTCATCAAGATCAATCAAGCAGGAAGTAGGGTATTACCGCCGTAGAGAGGGCCCGAACCTGGGTAAACATCGTGTCCCTTGCCTCCAGTTACCATCCGCCTTAGACGCACAGTTCGGGACCCCCTACCCGAGATCCGCCGGTTTTGACACCGACATTGGTGCTTTCATTGAGAGTTCCACTGTGTCGTCGCTACAAGGTTCGATGGCCTTCGATCAGAGACAACGATGCGGTCCAGGGTGAGGTTTTCCTCCCCGGACAGATCTTCGTGTTCGGCGGCTTCACACTGCGGGCCAACTCGTTTGGCCATCTGGAGTAGATCGAGAGCTACGCCCCTGGCCATCAGGTCAGGTTTGGAAACTTGAATTACACTGCCGATATCCGCGTAGACTTGATCTTCGACGGATTCGGGCCCATGCCAGGTGTGACGCACGATCACGACGAGCATGATATAGCTCTGCCGTCGGACGGTGTTCGGGAGATCATGCCAGCAAATACTCCGGCCTCTAGTCAGGAGCAGATCGCGCCATCCGAGGACGGGAGGATAGACTCTGCCACGGAGGCCGCGCCCTCAGTGGCGATAGAGCCAAATACTGACCTTACCCTTCACGAGAGCCGTGTCGCCGAACTGCTGGACTCGTCCTTGGCCACGGACTCTGTACCACCCGCGCCCATACCTATCGAATCCGATTGGGCGCCGATCATGGAGTTCACCTCCGCAGATATCTTTCAAAGACTTCGCCTTCGGCGACATACTGAACTCATTGAAATCTCTCTCCCTGTCTGGAGGACCTTGGCCGAACTATGTCCGGCTAGAGTGGGATGCGGACGACAAAGAAATTCAATCCCCACCCACCACCCACTTAGTAGCCACTGTCGATGATTTAACCGACATGCTCGACTTCGACTCCGAAGACATCGATGGTATGGACACCGATGCCGGAGACGAACAAGAACCACTTCCCACAGGGCACTAGACCGCCACCTCATCATATGATATATACATGGTGGATACACCCAAAGAAGGCAATGGCGACAAGACTACAGAGGACGACCCCTCCAAGAAGCAACCCCAGCACCGACGTCAGCGGTGCCGCTCTAAGTATCGCCACAGCAAAAGCGGTGATAGCGGCACAGGAGATAACAGTACTCCGGACAGTGCCGAAGATGATGACAATCCCCTCCAGAATGATCAAGAGCCGGAGGATGAACAAGCCAACCCTCCTAAAAGAGCGGCAGAGGGAGAAACGGAGGACAACAACTATATGCCTCCCTCCGGAGACGAAGCGAGCCTCGACGACGAAAAATTTGTCGTGCCTGAGGATCCCGTCGAGCAGGAGCGCTTTAAGCGCCGGCTTATTGCCACAGCAAACAGCCTGAGGAAAAAGCAGCAACAGCTTCGAGCTGATCAGGATCTGGTAGCAGATAGATGGATTGAAGTCCTTACGGATGAGGAGTACGAACTCGAACGCCCTTCCAGAGGTCATCCCGCGTCCAATGCGGCTGATCGGACACCCCGTGGCCGAGATAGAGGGGCAATACGGCCTGAAAATCAGCCTGCACCCCGCCGCCATTCAAACAAACATACCAAGGCAACGGGAAACACGCGAGACCTGTGAAACATATTGGAAGACATGGCAAAACACGCTAGATCGATCTATGGATCACGGGGCCGTGCCCCTACAAGGGACGGTGACCGCCTCGCCGGATACAGTAAAAGCAATTCCGGACGGGCCGAATACAGAAAGGCAGGACTCATACGAGCTGCGTCGCGACATAGCCCAAAGACGCAGGCGCGTCCACACCCCTATGATTCACCAACGAAGTAATGGAGCATGAATTCCCGGAAAGGTTTTTAACTCGTAGAATATCGAACCATATGATGGTACAACAGATCCGCGGTATGGATGGAGGACTTCCTCCCCACATCCACATGGCTGCGGTGATGATCTGCATGCCGTCAAGTACCTCCGTTAAAACTCAAAGGACCAGCTCGGCATTATTTGAATATTTGCCAGCCAGACTCCGTCTGCTGTTGGGAGGATCTGGAAGACGCATTTCTCGACAATTTCCAGGGTACTTATGTGCGACCACCAGACGCCGATGACTTGAGCCACATAATTCAGCAGCCAGGGGAATCGGCCAGGCAATTCTGGCACGGTTCCTAACAAAGAAAAAAACCAAATTGTCTACTATCCGGATGCAGAAGCCTTAGCGGCATTAAAGCACAACATCTGTGACGAGTGGCTCGCCTGGCACCTCGGCCAGGAAAAGCCGAAATCAATGGCAGCCCTCACGACACTCATGACCCGCTTTTGCACGGGAGAGGATAGCTGGCTGGCTCATAGCAATAACATATCAAGGAACCTTGGCACTCCGGATACCAAGGACAGCAACGGCAGGTCACATCACAGCAAACACAATCGCTGCAGCAAACGGGATAACGCCAAAGACACGGCAGTCAATGCCGGATTTAGAGGCTCTAAATCCAGTCAACGGAAAAGCCATTCAAAAGAAGTACTCCGGGCCTGTCTAGTTTGGACCGCATACTCGATCGCTCATGTCAAATACACGGCACCCCCGATAAGCTAGCCAATCACACCAACAGAGAATGCTGGGTGTTCAAGCAGGCCGTCAAGTTAAATGCCAAAGACAAGGACAAGGGGCTGCACATCGATGACGAGGAGGAGCCACGGCTGCCGAACACGGGAGGACAGAAGAGGTTGCCCCCACAAGTGAGGATAGTAAACATGATATATGCAACCCACATCCCCAAAAGGGAACGGAAGCGTGCACTAAGGACGTATACGCGATGGAGCCCGTCGCCCCGGAAAGTTCAACCCATGGTCCTCTTGTCCGATCACATTTGATCGTAGGGACCACCCGACAAGTATCCATCATGGCAGATCTTCTGCATTGGTCCTAGACCCAATCATCGACGGATATCACCTCACTCGAGTCCTTATGGACGGCCGCCGCAGCCTGAACCTGCTTTACCAGGATACAGTGCGCAAAATGGGTATAGACCCCTCGAGGATCAAACCCACCAAAACGACCTTTAAAGGCGTTATTCCAGGTGTAGAGGCCCATTGCACGGGCTCAATCACACTGGAAGTGGTCTTCGGATCTCCGGACAACTTCCAAACCAAGGAGTTAAGCTTCGATATCGTCCCGTTCCACAGCGGCTATCATGCACTGCTCGGGTGCACCGCATTTGCAAGATTCAATGCGGTACCGCATTACGCATACCTCAAGCTCAAGATGCCAGGACCTAGGGGGTTCATCATAGTCAATGGAAACACAGAACGCTCGCTCCGTACGGAGGACCACACTGCGGCCCTCATAGCAGAAGCACAAAGCAGCCTTTTGAGGCAATCCACCAGTTCGGTGATCAAGCCCCCGGACAGCGTCAAGCGCGTCCGGAATAACCTGCAACAGGATCGCCTTTCACGCTCAAAGCTCGCCTAGCAATTCGGCCCCCGCCCTAGTCTTAGTACAACGGCAAAGTCCGTCCCACGCGTGCATAATTAAGCATTGAAAATACCATGGGTATAGGCGGGGGCACGATCACAACGCGTCCCACAATGCGGTTTAACCGCACTAGGGGCTTACTACCTTCATCACTCTCTCTCTCTTTCAGGACTCTACTCTCTGGAAGCCTTATCCGACAGTACGGTAGCCGGACACATGATACAACACCCAAGGACGCAGGACACTACGTCATACAATGGAATCCCCAGGTGGTCTCTGTTAACAAGCTAAATACCTGTTTTAAGATACCAGTCTGCATCTTGCCCTTGGATGGGACATGTCAAATAGTCCTATTGTTTGCTTACCGCACCACCTGTATCAATATGCTTTAACGCATTCCTTAAATAAACAATGCTTAGTACTAGTCTATTATTGCATCTTATATTCTTTTATATATATGCTTATCTATGACAATCAGCACCCGTACACTGTGGTACGGCCAATACGCCAGGGGATTCCGTATACCCCATAATTCAACGTGAGAAGTCCGAACACTTTCGACAGTGCGGCACCCCAAACTTATAGCATTATATGCATCAGCTCCGAATCATGTCTTGGGTCAATAGTTGGGTTTGCCCGGATCCCATGTTTTGGTACCTTACGTTCCGCTATATCGGCTAAGGTAGCACTGGGAGAGCTACTATGATTGTGGCCCGGTTCTTCCGGCCAAGCACCTCAGTAGAGAAAGCTAAAACTGACTGTCATGATGAGGCGAGAGCTGGTCGCTATTCGAGAGGTCTCAAGTCCCTAAAGACTTTTTCCGCATCGGGCGAGGAGCCGGCCTTGTCCGGCTTAGGCGTGTATAGCGCCCCAAATTCGGCTTTCTGAAGACTAGGGGCTTCGCTAAAATTTAAAATTGTAGACTTCTATGGCTAAGTGAGAGCGATAAAGCATTATAGTCCGATTGCCTGGTTTGTTGCGCTGAACACCTCCCTCGAAGGACCCAAGAATGGGAAAAAGAGTGCTCAGATTTATCCCGAACACCCAACACTAGTTGCATGGGGGCAGAAGCCGACGATTAGCAACTCCCAAAATTTATCAACGGCCGCACAGAAGGTAATATTTTAAATAGAAAAGTGTTGCATAATGAACATGAACTAGTTTTCATAAATACAAGGATCACATGAGCAAGTTAATTCAAAGATTACATCCTTGGTACATTCGTCCGCCACAAGACGGGCACCCTTCAGGACACTTTCATAATACATTTCAGGGTGGCGGTGCTCCTGCCCTGCGGCAGCCCCTCCTTCACAAGCTTTTCAGCGTCCATCTTCGCCCAGTGCACCTTTGCACGGGCAAGAGCCCTACGTGCACCTTCGATGCAGACGGACCGCTTGACGACTTCTAGCCGTGGGCAGGCATCTACAAGCCGCCTCACTAGGCCAAGTAGCTGTTGGGAAGGGAATCGCCAGGCCACATCCGGACTATAAGGCCCCTCATGGCATGTTCGCCCGCCTTGTGGAGCTCGACCAGTTGCTTCAGCTGGTCGCTCACGGGCATCGGGTGTTCGGTCCCAGTATACTGAGACTAGAACAACTTCTCCGTCGAGCTTCCCTCCTCTGCCCGGTAGAACTCCGCGGCGTCAGACACACTACGGGGCAGATCTACGAACGTTCCTGGAGAGCTCCGAACTCGGGTAAGTAAAAGGAAATTTTCTTTCGCATGCCTACTTTGCATAATGAATGCCTTACCCGCCACTATTTTTTTCACCGCCTCAACTTCCTGGAGGGCCTTATGGGCTTCGGCCTTGGCAGTTTTTGCACTTTCGAGGGCTTGGGCAAGCTCGGACTCTCGTGTCCTCAAGTCAAGCTCCAGGGACTCATGCTTCTTGACGAGCACCTGGAGCTCTTGCTGCACCTCAGCTACCCAGGCTTCGTGTCTTTCTCGCTTAGTGCGCTCCTCGGCCGCTTTGTTTTCGGCCTCGGACAGCGCCTTCTTGAGGGTCGCCACTTTGGTCGTGGCCCCTGGCAAAATTCATGATGATCCTATTATTCCGCAACCAACTCTTTCTTTTTTCATATTGGCAAGGTATTGCTTACCTTTGTTCTCCTCGAGCTGCCTCTTGGCAAGGCCGAGATCTTCCTTGGATCGCTCAAGGTCCTGCTGTAGTGCGGCCACCTCTGCAGTACGTGCGGCAGCGGCCAGCAGGGAAGCCTGCAGATTCACATAGACATACTATAATTAGACTCCTGCGATTTTTATTCGATCCTCTATTCGGCTTTTCTTCGCGAAACGCCAAACAGAGCATCAGGGGCTATTGTATATGCGGTGATATTTCCCTATAATTTAATTACTTACCTCAAAGCCTGTTAGGAGGCTGGCGCAAGCTTCAGTTAATCCGCTTTTGGCGGACTGAACCTTCTCCATCACCGCACTCATGATAGTGTGGTGCCCTTAGTCGATGGAAGCGCCTTGGAGCGCTTCCAGCAAGTTGTCCGGTGCCTCTGGATGGACGGAGGTCACCGGCACGGGCGGCTTGCCCCTCTTCGCAGGGGGTCGCCTGACAGAGTCCGGAAACCACTGAAGGTTCCGGCGCGGTGTTCGGCTGGAGGCCGAACTCGGAGCCCATGTGAGTCTTGCTCCCTTTGCACCCAGGGTCCGGAGTGTCGCCTTGAGGCGCCTGTGACTACCTCCCCGGCTCGGTGCCCTTTGAGACAACACCTCGGCGTTGTCCGTAGGGCGAGGGGTGGAGGCGGTCGGAAGTGAATCACTATTCATATCCGACGGGTCCAAAGAACCATCCGATGAAGATACGTCGATATGGGCTCGGGACAGAATGCATAATCATGTTCGGCGTGATGAGAAGCAGTGCGATAAAATATATCAAGAATTATTATGGTATCCGGATACTTACGACTTCGCCAGGGGCTTGTCCCTGGGCAACCACTCGTCGTTGCTATGGGCGGCGGTCGTGGAGCAGTCTGGAAGGAGGGTCCTTCCTTCTTGGACCCTTCGGCCTCCCCGGTTGGGGCGGCCTTCCTTTTCTTGTCTCCCCCGGCTGGGGGCGAACTTTCCTCTTCCTCCTCGTCGTCGTGGGAGGAGTGCGCCTCGGAGTGTTCGGACAATGAGTCCAACACAACCTTGCGCCGGAGACCCTGTCGGGTCCCCGTGGCCTTCTTCCTGGCCGTCTTCGCTGGCACCTCGTAAGATGCCGAAGTCAGCATATCCGTCAGGAGAGCGTCTGCTGGATCTTCGGGCAGGGGGGCTGGGCAGTCAATCCGCTCGGCCGTCTCCACCCAGTCATGTCAAAGGCATGAGGGCTTAGATCCTGCATAGGATTAAACTGAGGAAACTAAACATCATGTGATGTGTGAAAACCTACTGGATTGGTGCGGTGCTTTGCGCTGAGCCCGCGGTCATCGGTAAGGGGAGGAGGTACCTCAGCGCCTTTAAACAACACCTTCCAGACGTCCTTGAGCGTCGTGTCGAAAAGCTCCTGCAGCGTCTGGTGCTTGGCCGGGTCGAACTCCCACAAATTGAATACCCGTTGTTGACATGGGAGGATCCGGCGGAAGAGCATGACCTGGACCATGTTGACAAGCTTGATTTTCCTGTTCATCATGTTCCTGATGCAGGTTTGGAGTCCGGTCAGCTCTACCGGGTTACCCCAGGACAGGTCCTTCTCTTTCCAGGAGGTGAGCCACGTGGGGATTCCGGATCGGAACTCGGGGGCCGCCACCCAGTTAGTGTCGCGCGGCTTGGTGATGTAGAACCACCCCGATTGCCACCCCTTAATGGTCTCCACATAGGAGCCCTCGAGCCATGTGACATTGGGCATTTTGCCCACCATGGCGCCGCCAAGATTCCGCTTTGGCGGCCGCCTATACAACCTTCGGCTTGACATTGAACGCCTCTCGACCACAGTCGAAGTGGGGCTGGATGCGGAGGAAGGCATCGCACACGGCGATAAACACCGAGATGTTGAGGATGAAGTTCGGGGCCAGGTCATGGAAGTCCAGCCCGTAGTAGAACATGAGGTAGCGCACGAATGGGTGGAGAGGAAATCCCAGTCCGCGGACGTAGTGGGTGAGGAAGACTACCCTCTCGTAAGGTTCCGGGGTAGGGACGATCTGCCCCGCTGCCGGGCAGCTGGTCTGGCGATGTCCGCGGCCAAGTATCCGGCTCCCCGCAGCTTCTTGATGTCCTCCTCTGTGACGAAGGATTTCATCCACTTGCCTCCCGCTCTAGACATGATTGGAGCGGTTTGAGGGGAAAAAGTGCAAGCTTGGGTGCTGGAGCTCGAGTGCGCAAGAACGGATATGCGAGAGGGTAGAAGGCGTGGGTGAAAAAGGTGAAGTCCTTATCACTTTATAAAGGCGGTTGAAACTATGTGCCCCCACTTGCCTAGTAAAACTCGCTTGATCCCCAAGCGCCGTAATTGATGGCGCGGTTGGGTTACCCACGTCCGTATTGATGAGAATCCTGTGATAAGGGGACACGATCTCTGCTTCGACAAGACGTGCCAAGGAAACCACCTTGGCATGATCTCTGGTTGAAAAACACGGTTCGATAATAACCGGGCCATGGCATGATGTCATGGTATAAAATACATCAGCAGGTCGGATTTGTGAATATTATTCTCTCTATGGTGGAATGTGGATCTTGTTTTGCAGAGCCGGACACTATCCTTGTGTTCAAGATCTTCTATGGAGTATTCAGAGGAGGAACCCGCCTTGCAATGCTGAAGACAATCTGCACGCCAGACTCATCGTCATTGAAGCCTGGTTCAGGGGCTACTGAGGGAGTCCTGGATTAGGGGGTATCCGAACAGCCGGACTATATCCTTTGGCCGGACTATTGGACTACGAAGATACAAGATTGAAGACTTCGTCTCGTGTCCGGATGGGACTCTCTTGGCGTGGAAGGCAAGCTTGGTGATACGGATATGTAGATCTCCTTCTTTTGTAACCGACTCTGTGTAACCCTAGCCCCCTCCGGTGTCTATATAAACCGGAGGGTTTAGTCCGTAGGACAACAACAATCATACCATAGGCTAGCTTCTAGGGTTTAGCCTCTATGATCTCGTGGTAGATCAACTCTTGTAATACTCATATTCATCAAGATCAATCAAGCAGGAAGTAGGGTATTACCTCCATAGAGAGGGCCCGAACCTAGGTAAACATCGTGTCCCTTGCCTCCTGTTACCATCCGCCTTAGACGCACAGTTCGGGACCCCCTACCCGAGATCCGCCGGTTTTGACACCGACAAATGCCGTAAGAACCGTTACATCAGCATCCGACAGTGTTAGTTTTGCCATGGCATTTATCAGAACAACCACTTGTCCGACACACAAATCTTCCACGTGAGTGTTAGCAACTGTTGTATGCTCCTCCCTCCGTTCCAGAATGTAGTGCGTATATCTTTCTTGAAAATTTGAATCTCGCAAACTTTTACCGAGTTTTCATATACCAAAATGCACATATAGAGTACCCAGTATGTATCATTTCATTCATCTTCGAGAGGTAACTATAAAGGGGGAGGAGTGTACAAAGAAAGACTGTCGTATCACCTGCAGCAACTTCAACCATCCTTTGGTGTGGAGGAATATCATAGGAACTCTATATGATATGATTTTGATAGGATTTTTTCTCCTTTAGAGCCAATTGGTTCATTGGAATAGATTCATATACTCCACATTTCAAAGGAAAATAAACATGACATCATTTTTGTAGCTATAGAGCCACTTGGTTCATATGAATGGATTCCTATACTCCCACAATTCCAAAGGAAAATAAACATTAGCCTAGATTCAATAAAAAAAATCCTATGATGTGAACCAAATTACATCTCTTTTCCAATTCCTCCTCATAGGAATTGAGATACATATCATCTCTAGATTCAATAGAAAAGTTCCTCTGATGTGAACCAAATGACGTCTCTTTTCCAATCCCTACTCATAGGAATTGAGATACATGTCATCTCTAGATTAAAAAGAAATGTTCCTATGATGTGAAACAAATGACATCTCTTTTCCAATCCCTACTCATAGGAATTGAGATACATGTCATCTCTTTCCTTACAACTTCCATATATACATCTTCTATTCCTAAATAGCTAGTACAACCCACTAGCTTCTTTCCTGGACATGCAACTATGGCACATGAGTACATCATGCATGCAAGTCACACATCACATTGTTTTTGTACTCTATGCATGCAAGCACCACAACATCAATTCGTGCATGTTACTCCTAAGTTATTTCTTGCATTAGATTTTGTATTGACAATATATGTGTTGGTCACGTGCACACATATGTAGTTCACATTCACATTTTTGTTAGAAAGTCATTCTTTTAACTACAATTCATTTTTTCTCTTTGTATTACATTTTCATTTTAAGCATACATTCACTTCCCATTAGTTATAATTGTTTTTGGAGGAAATTTTATGCATTATTTTGAGTAGAAAATTTCACGCGGCCGCGGGTATATCAAAATGCGGGGCCCGTGCATCATTGCCTTTCGATCGAACCTAGGTCCACAATTTTTTGTACGTATATCTCCACTACTCCCAAACCCAATATTCTGCCTCGCTCCCGTAAAACCGAGCGGCCCACCCGTATTAAGGCTTCGACTCAAACTCAATCCCTCTCGCGTTTACTACGGCGTGGCTCCACACGTCATAGTACTCCTACAAACCCCACCCGCCACACGCATCATCGGTTTTCTTCAAGAGGACGAGGAAGAAGTGGATTGGTAGTGGAGGCTCCTACCTTAGGGCGCCCTAGGTAGCTGCCGCACACATCATTGGTTTTCTTTTTTCTTTAAGCTCTTGCGCCCAAGAATGAAATGATGGTTGCTTCGTCCGTCCAGCTTAATGCGGGAAAGGTGGGGCTTTGTTATTTGACCCCTCATCGCTCATTTACTAGTACTACGGCGCAACGATCGGGGTGCCTCCAAGTCCAGCCCCTGCTCCGAACTATAATTTGGTGCATCGCACATGGAACAAGATGGTGGATGAGCCACATGTCGGCCAAAGGGGTTGTCGTGGGTTTGTCACGACAGATGTCCTCGTGAAAGGACATAGTCGTGGAGCCATCGCTATGGGTTAGCTTAAAGGGGTTAAACCGGACAAGGGACACGAGAGTTTTATACTAGTTCGGCCCCTTACAATGAAGGTAAAAGCCTACGTCTAGTTGTGATGGAATTGCTGGGGTTTCGATGACCAGGGAGCGAATACACTTTGCCTGAGTCTCGAGTTGTTGTTTGTTGTCCTTGAACCGCCGCTGGGTCGTCCCCTTATATACATGGGTTGATGCTCGTCGGTTTACAGAATCCTGAGGCCGGCTCATAAACGTGTCCGGCCCGGTCTCTGCTCTTCCTATCTTAGAACACAAGTTTACATATCAACACCGGTTTATGTCTATAGGCCTTAAACCGGCTTTGGGCACTGGGCCTTCATAAAGCGTCACCGTCTGTCTTCATGAGCTTCAGATATAATGAATTACTTATGGGGTTAACCCGGCCTCTCCTGGCCGGTTTACGCCCAATGGTAATATCCCCAACATTAGGCCCCAGATTGATTTGAACTGGTTCATGTCAATCCTCAATACTTAAGAAAATTTCGTCTTCAACATCTTCTCATAATCTTGTAAACCGCCGTGACGTCATCTTCCGGACCATGGCAAACCGCCATTACGTCATCTGTTATTGAAAACTGCGTATAACCCATCTTCATTAATGGGCCTCCAAGGATCGAGGCAACAAAGCTGTCATACACCCCATTTTTCAGGCTCCTCGATTCTCGCACCTGCCTTTTATCCATTCATCTTATAAATAGGGCCGAGGGGTCACTTTCACTTTTCCCCCTCGTGCCTCTTCGCGTCGTCGTCTTCCTCGCGCCGACCGACCCTCGAGTTCTGCCGCCGCCGTCGTCCTTCGCCTCTGCTTCGACAAAGGCCGCTGCATCAACCTGATTGTATCAGAGAAAAGCGGTGACCCTCCGCTGCTTCCTCCTGCCGTAAGCTCCTCTTCTCCTTGCCCTAGATTTGCCATTAGGGTTCGGTGTTCTTCATAGCTTGAAGCTGTTCTTCCTTCGGCAATACCAATGGCCGGTTAGATCTGACTGTTTTCAGCGCCTTTTGTAGTTTAAACAACTTTCTTCTTGTTAAGGCATCTGCTTGATATCCAACTCATCTGAACTTACTGAACTTTTTGAGCACTTGATATTAGACCATAATATATTTTGATTATCCAACACACGGTAGATCTGAAACTACCATGCGAAACTGTGAAACTTGTTTTTCCTTCACTTATACATCTTCAAACTTGTATCTTCAATATCATATTAGGTGGTTTAACTTCATAGTAAAAATGATGACCCAGTAGATATCATTAGTCCCCTATTGAACCACCAATGCACTCATTATTGTACTGTCTCCATCATCAGACTCCGGTATACAAATAGCTAACTCCTGTTTAACAATATGCTTACATCCTTATACCGCTTTATAATTTCCCCCGTAAATCTTAAACCGGCAATAATCATGTTTCAGATCTTTCATTGCCATGGCCAAGCAAGGGGCTCCTTCTCAAGTAACCGAAGAACAACTAGACAATCTGGTTAAAACTGGCGCTTTAGCCAAGAAAGATGTCATCCACTGCAGGGTCCCTGGCCCGGAAAATCCTCCTACACCCAAGGACGGAGAGGTAGTCGTGTTTGCTGACCATCTGGGTCGAGGTTTTAGCCCTCCCGGTTCGAAATTTTTCTGAGATGTACTAGCCAATTTTCAGCTGCGTCCTCAAAGACATCAGTCCCAATTCTGTGACCAACAACTTCCACTTCCAAGTCTTCTGTGAGGCTTATCTGCAAGAGGAACCTACGGTCGAACTGTTTAGGGATTTCTTTCACTTAAACTGTCGCACAGAGTTCACGGATGGACCCAATACGAAACTGGGCGGAATGGCGGTTCAGAAAAGGAAGGAAGCCACTTTCCCTCATCCCAAGCTCCATATTCACCCCAAAGAGTGGAACCAGACCTGGTTTTACTGTAAAGATACATCTCCACCTGATGAAAACCCCCTGCCGGGTTACCGCCCTGAACGCCTTAGCAATAGCATCCTTTTCCCCAGAGGTTGACTGCAAAAGAAAGGGCCAACTATGCTCCTCAATTATCAAAGCTTAGAGCCTTCATGGCGAACGGTTTGACAGGAGTTGATCTTGCTCGTTGTTGGATAAGCTGGAGTATTCTACCCTTAAGCCAGCGCTCCGGTTTGATGTGTGAGTATACGGGGAGTTTGAAGGATGCTCAGCGGCACATTGACATTCAGCTTACAGATGCAGAAGTCACTCAGGCTGTAAAGAAAATGCTGAACGAACCGGATGCTGTGTGTGCCCAAACAAGACTACTCCCTTTCTGCACCTTCAACAAACCACCAGCTGTAAGAATTATATAATCTTTTTATCTGAAGTTGCTTCTGTCCAAATATTCTTTAAAAGTGTGATTATTTTCTGACAGGGTGATGATCCATTCTGGAACAAGAAACCACCACAAGACAAACCGGCGAAGCCGCAAGAGAAACCGTTCGGTCAAGCCAGTTCGTCCAAAGACCAAGGTTGTTAAAAAACCTGCCAAGAAAAGGACCTCTGCATCCTCTGAGCTATCACCTGATGATGATGTGGGTAATCCGGAATCAGAGGTAGAACTTGACTCTCTTGGTTCATTTTTTGTACACCTCATTGACAATGATTATTATCAGGACGACGTTGAAGGCAGTCATGCTGATGATGTAGAGGTAATTATTTTTTCCTCTGATTCAGATCCTCTGCCAACATAAAAAATCCGTCGAGCAAATCGGAAAGTAAAATTTTCTCACCCCCTTGCTTACTTGGACCCAAACTTTCTTTTGAAGACACAGCAGCACAAGGCCCGCCGCACAACCGGCACAGCGGCCAGGTAGTTACCTCCACCGGTTTACCGAACAATCCGGTTCAGAAACGCCGATCAGAGGTCTCTTATCCGCTTGACACTTCATGCCCCAAAGCGGGTTGTTTCCGCCAGCCTCTTAACCCGTCTGATTCAAATTATTAGGGTACTTCTCACTCATCTTCTGGCAAGTCGTCGGCCACAAAACTTCCACCTCTCAAAATAGTTCTTGCGTGAGCTATACACTTCTTTTTGTTGTTGATTTGCTTATTTTGATATACTGTACTGATCCTCATGTTTATTTTTTCCCAGCGCCAAGCCCAGAACCAGCAAGAAGGCTCGGTTGAATAAACTGGCTGATGATGACGTGGCTGTTGAACCGGAGAAAACTCCAGATCCTGAAGAGACCAACATTGATGCTATACTAAATGACCCACCGCCTCAAGATCATGACTTTGTTGCTGAGCAGATAGAAGTTGACACCACAAGCCATGCTGACCAGCCAACCAGCCCTGTCCGGACTGACGACAAACCGGTCAGTCCAATTAAAAATACTGACAAACCGCCAACCCCTGTAACGGCTGCTGATGACAAGACGATGACATTATGATTACTGGCACTGGCCATACCACTCCTGGCAATCCTGTCGCTTTGTCAAAGCATACTGCCAAAGATGAGCTCTCTGCAATTGGCAAAGGCAAATGGAACGCCGATTTGTCCAATTATGCCCATCTGAATGCTCAAGACCTTCACTCCGGCTTCTTGAACCGTCTGTACACCAGCCGTGACTATGAAGCCGGCTTGGTAAAATTGATGAAGGAGCAATATGAGGTAACTACATAAGTGTTTCTCTCTTACATTTAATTGCAGCTTATCAACTCCAGTAGCCCCCAAGTAACGGTTTAGGATACCAATCTAAACCGGGACTTAGTTGCAACAATGCATCTTAACTTCACTGATGTAGCCCCCAAGGGCCGGTTTAACTTTATAAAGATGAACCGAGACTTTGTAGCTGAATTCCCATATCAGCAATTCTGAGCAAACACACATTAGCCCCAAAGTGCCAAGTTTAATACTTGTATTGTGCTTGTGATTTGCAAAAATTTCTGATAAAGAGCAAATATGCATTAGCCCCCAAGTACCAAGGGCATAACTTGTTATGTGCTTGGCACTTCAAACATGTACCGTCAACTCATTATATATCTATCTTTTTATAGGCTGAACTGAGCAAGAAGGAAAGCCAAACCGCTGATCTGCAAGAGAACCTCAAGTCCCAGCAAGCTGAAACCTCTAAAGCAAAGGAAGAATTGACCAACGCTCTAGGCGCTATGGAGAAACTGACAGAGGGATTCAACAAGGAGCGGGCGGATTGGAAGACTGAAAAATCCGTTTTTGATAAAAAGGGCTGAAAACACAGAAGCCGCTCTTAAACCGGTGGTTGATGAACTGACAGGTATAAAGCGGCAGATTCATGCCATGACTGCTGCTGTGTTCGGTAAACATCTTTTCCTTAATACTTTCAACGTATCTTCCCATGTGTTGTCGGTTTACTGATGTGTACAATGGCGCAGGAACTCGTATTAGCCATCTGGGCTCTGACGTACAGAAGAAATTGAAAGCAGCCTATACTCTGATAGAGCAGCTGTATACCGGTGAACAGCGGATCATCTATACTGCTTCACACAATAATCCTCCTCCCACTTTGATCAAGGATACCTTAGAAAGGTTATCTATGCTTCCTGCCCGGGTAAACGAGCTAAAAAAGTCTGCCGCTAGAATGGGCGCTTTGGCCGCGCTAACCCGGGCAAAAGCGTGGGTACCTGAGTTTGATCCAGTGGAAGAGGCCCAAGGCTATCCCAGTTTGAAGGAAGACGGAACAGAATTTGGCAATGATGATCTCCGAATCATAAAATGGGAAGTACGCCCATTAGCTTGTCAACTGGTTGAAGAAGCAGATCTCTCGTACTATCAGGTGAGTTATGATGATAAAAACAGGCGGGTTGCTGCACCAATTCCGGAAGCGCAAAATCTGATCCCACCAATCCGTAAGCACACTTATGCCCCTGACATTGAACCGTCCATGCTTATAAGTGATGAAGCTGTATTCCAAGCCCTAACTGGGATCGACTGGGCAACTGTTGACTTCCATCCACTGGGTAGAGAGGAGGGAGTTGAACCGGCACGAGATGATCCGCAGCCATCAGGCCAAGCTGGTGACCAATCATGAACCGGAGGCCGGTTTAGTCTTCTACATGCTGTAACATGTATTTGAGAAAACCATTATCCTTTTGGGCACTGAAACGCCTTGTAATAGGCTAGTAAAAATACTTGGTCTAGTATGCCTTCGTGCATTTTTATCTGCGACTGATGCTTTCTTAATTCGACATGCTTAAGATATGATGTTCATAATCCATAGCTATTTATTCAAGCTATTCCTGCAGATAAGAAGCTTAAAGAGCCCTGGCGGTTTATCCCCAACGGGTCATGATACCCATATATATATATATATATATATATATATATATATATATATATATATATATATATATATATATATATAACCAAGGTTGTAAAAGATAACCAAATAAGGAAATATATAATACCTGTGACCTTTAGGCATAATGTTGGCTGACCAACATTGTAGTGAGGGTCATAACCCTACTTTGGAGGGTAAGTAACTCCTGTTATATGATGCCAGTTTACAATAAAACCGTTCCGGGTTGTGATAAACACCGGTTTATTCCATACTGGCGACTTTGAGTCAAAACCAGACCGGGCTGATAGTCTCCGGATTATAATTTGATCGTGTACTGACAACTTGTAGTTGACAGCCTAACTGGGTTGATAAACACCGGTTTAAAAAACATCACAAATCTTATGAAAACAAAGAGAACTCAGCAAAAGGCAAATGAAAACCGTTGTAGTCGAGGCTTTTCACGGGCTGCCAGGCCCCAAATTCGAGGCTTTTCATGGGCTGCCAGGCCACTGAGTTAAACCATTTTTGCAAAGCCTTTTAAGATGGTCCTCAATCCTTAACCAATCACCGTTTTAACCTGACAAGTTCAGGGTCTTTATTTTAGAGTAACTTGTCAAAGTTCGAAGGGGCATACCAGGTTTACCTGGGCGGAGTGACTTACTTAAATAGGCAGGTTAACCCAGGGTTTTAGGTGTATACACCAGGCTTCCAAGCCATGGCTTGATAGCCTGTTACAAGTGTAGATTCTTAGTTCATTTAGACAGCAACGAATCCCAAAGTAACATTGTGAGCTGTGCTCAGTGGGTGCCTATGTTTGAGTTGTTGTTTTACAACACTCTCTTTGGCCCCGGATTGATTGTGGCTTTTAGCCGATCAAGAGGTGTGACTGTGGTTCGGATACGACCCAACCCCCAAGTGATGTTGTGGCATTGCACCGATCAAGAGGTGTAGCTATGGTTCAGATACGACCAAGCCCCAAGTGATGTAATATAAAGCTTTGAGAAGCTGAATCAAGGGGTAAACCGGATGCCACTTTGTAAGCTCCATGTAACCACACATGATGTAAGAAAAACAACGGATACCCCGCTTTAGGTGAGCTTCCGGTTTATTATATTGATCATAATATATACAATGTCATAATATGTACATAAGGAGAGCCTATGGCTCAAGTATAGTAGGGCTGAAGATGAGCAATATTCCACGGCCGGTTGGTCTCCTCCTCCGATTTACGTGAGTCTTTGCGCTCTCGAACATCGATTAGGTAGTATGACCCGTTGTGCAGATTCTTGCTGACCACAAAGGGTCCTTCCCAAGGGGGGGATAGTTTATCATATCCGTCTGATCCTGGATAAGTCGAAGCACCAAATCACCTTCTTGAAAGGTTCTGGTTCTAACCCGGCGGCTATGATAACGACGCAGATCTTGCTGATAAATCGCTGAACAGGCTGCCGCCATGTCACGTTCCTCATCTAACAGGTCAAGAGCTTCCTGTCGTGCCTTCTTGTTGTCAGCTTCAACATATGCCGCTACACGAGGTAAGTCATGACGGATGTCACTAGGAAGAACTGCTTCCGCTCCATAAACCATGAAGAACGGTGTGTATCCTGTCGATATGTTGGGTGTGGTATTGATGCTCCACAACACAGAAGGTAACTCCTCAACCCAACAACCCGGCGTCCGTTGCAAAGGAACCATAAGCCGGGGTTTGATGCCTCTCCAGATCTCTTGATTGGCCCTCTTCGCTTGACCATTGGATTGGGGGTGAGCCAATGATGACACGTAAAGCCGGATGTGCTCACGTTGATAAAACTCCTTCATGGCACCTTTCGATAGATTGGTACCATTGTCTGTTATAATGCTGTGTGGAAAGCCAAACCGGAAGATCACCTTTTTGATGAATTGAACCGCCGTGGCTGCGTCACAGTTACTAACTGGCTCTGCATCCACCCACTTCGTGACTTATCAACCGCCGCCAAAAGGTGGGTCTTCTTGTCCTTGGCCCTCTTGAAAGGCCCAACCATATCCAGCCCCCAAGTTGCAAACGGCCAGGTGATTGGAATCATCCTAAATTCTTGAGCCGGTACATGAGCGCGCCTTGAGAATTTCTGACAGCCATTGCATCTTTTGACTAAGTCCTCGGCATCAGCATGAGCTATCAACCAATAGAAACTGTGACGAAATGCCTTGGCCACCAAAGATTTTGAACCGGCGTGGTGACCACAATCTCCTTTGTGGATCTTACGCAAAATTTCACAGCCTTCCTCAGGAGACACACAACGTTGAAACGCCCCTGCCACACTGCAATGATGTAACTCTCCATTGATAATAGTTATGTACTTGGACCGCCGGATTATCTGCCTGGCCAAAGTTTCATCCTCTGGTACCTCACCCCGGTTCATATACGCCAGATATGGAACCATCCAATCCGGGATAACATGCAGAGCCGCTACCAACTGAGCTTCCGGATCAGGAACAGCCAAATCATCTTCACCAGGGATCCTGACGGGCAGATTATGCAGAACATCCAGGAAGACATTAGGTGGAACCGGTTTACGTTGGGAACCCAGGCGGCTTAAAGCGTCCGCCGCTTCATTCTTCTGTCGGTCCACATGATCCACCTGATAACCTTTAAAGTGTCCTGCAACAATATCCACCTTACGATGATATGCTGCCATGAGTGGGTCCTTGGAATCCCAAGTGCTGGACACTTGTTGAGCCACCAGATCCGAGTCACCGAAGCACTTAACTCAGCTTAGGTTCATCTCCTTAGCCATCCGAAGACCATGGAGTAAAGCCTCATATTCAGCTGCATTGTTAGTGCAAGGGAACATTAAACGGAGAACATAACAAAACTTATCACCTCATGGGGAAGTTAATACGACTCCAGCCCCCGAGCCCTCCAATTGCCTGGACCCATCAAAATGAATAGTCCAATAAGTGTGATCCGGCTTCTCTTCTGGCGCTTGTAATTCTGTCCAATCATTGATGAAATCCACAAGTTCCTGAGATTTGATCACCGTTCGGGGTATGTATTTCAACCCGTGAGGCCCGAGCTCGATAGCCCACTTAGCAATCCGCCGATTGCTTCCTCGCTACGGATTATATCCCCAAAGGAGCATAGTCGACCACTTTGTGATGGGATGGCCTTGGAAATACTGCTTAAGCTTCCGGCTTGCCATAAAAACTCCATACACCAATTTTTGCCAATGCGGGTGCCTCTGCTTGGACTCAATAAGTACCTCACTGATATAGTAAACCGGCCGCTGAACCGGATATTCCTTTCCTGCCTCTTTGCGCTCCACCACAATAGCCACACTAACAGCCCGAGCGTTAGCTGCTACATATAGCAACAATGGCTACTTGTCAATTGGAGCAGCAAGAACCAATGGATTAGCCAGCTACCGCTTTAAGTCCTCAAACGCTTCATTAGCGGCGTTACTCCAGACGAAGTTATCCGTTTTCTTCAGCATCTGATATAAAGGGATGGCCTTCTCGCCAAGGCGACTGATAAACCGGCTCAACGCGGCAATCCGGCCCGCCAGGCGTTGAACATCATTGATACACTTCGGTTTGGCCAAGGAAGTGATGGCTTTGATTTTCTCCGGATTAGCTTCAATGCCCCTGTTAGACACCAAAAAGCCCAAGAGCTTGCCTGCAGGTACACCAAAGACGCACTTGGCCGGATTAAGCATCATTTTGTAAACCCGGAGGTTATCGAAGGTTTCCTTCAAGTCATCAATCAATGTCTCCTTCTTCCTTGATTTCACCACAATATCATCCACATAGGCGTGAACATTGCGGCCGATCTGTTTATGAAGACAATTCTGCAAATACCATTGATAAGTCGACTGTGCACTCTTGAGCCCAAAGGGCATGGACACATAGCAGAAGGCTCCAAAGGGAGTTATGAAGGCTGTCTTCTCCTGGTCCTTGACTGCCATTTTGATCTGATGATAACCAGAATATGCATCCAAAAAGCTTAAACGATCGCAACCCGCCGTAGCATCAATAATTTGATCAATACGGGGGAGGGAAAAAGGATCTGCTGGACAAGCTTTGTTGAGATATGTGTAGTCCACACACATACGCCATGTGTCGTGCTTCTTAAGGACCAGCACCGGATTAGCGAACCACTCAGGATGGAATACTTCAACGATAAATCCAGCCGCCAAGAGCATGGCTACTTCTTCTCCAATAGCCTTGTGTATTTCTTCATTGAACCAGCGAAGAAACTGCTTGACCGGTTTATACTTGGGATCAACATTGAGAGTGTGCTCAGCTTGTTCTCTCGATACACCTGGCATGTCAGAAGGCTTCCACGCAAAGATGTCCCGATTCTCATGGATGAACTCGATGAGCGCGCTATCCTATTTCGGATCCAAGTTAGCGCTGATGCTAAACTGCTTGGATGAATCGCCAGGCACGAAGTCAACAAGCTTAGTCTCATCAGCCGATTTAAACTTCAGGGGCGGATCATGCTCTGTAGTTGGTTTCTTCAGTGAAGTCATATCTGCTGGATCAACATTGTCTTTGTAAAACTTCAACTCTTCTGTTGCACAAACCGACTCAGCATAAGCCACATCACCTTCTTCACACTCCAGAGCGATCTTGCGGCTCCCATGCACAGTTATGGTTCCCTTGTGACCCGGCATCTTGAGCTGCAGATAGACATAAAAAGGCCATGCCATAAACTTAGCATAAGCTGGCCGTCCAAACAGGGCATGATACGGGCTTTTGATTTTCACCACTTCAAAGGTCAAAGTTTCTGATCTTGAGTCATGCTCATCTCCAAAAGCCACCTCCAAAGCTATCTTACCAACAGGATATGCCGATTTACCAGGCACCACACCATGGAACACCGTATTGGATTGTTTAAGATTTTTATCTGTTAACCCCATGCGACAGAAAGTTTCATAATAAAGGATATTGATACTACTCCCTCCGTCCATGAGTACCTTAGTGAACTTATAGCCTCCAACCTGAGGTGCCACCACCAATGCCAGATGACCCGGATTGTCAACCCGGGGCGGATGATCTTCTCTACTCCACACAATCGGCTGCTTGGACCAGCGCAAATAACGGGGCACCGCAGGTTCAATGGCATTCACCGCCCTTTTATGAAGCTTCTGATCGCGCTTGTCCAAGCTAGTGGTGAAGACATGATAATGTTCGCTATTCAACTGCTTCGGGTTGCTCTGGTAACCCGACTGCTGCTGCTGCTGCTGATTGCCCTGATGATTATAGCCACCTTGGTTGCCCTGATTACTTTGATTGTTATGTCCACCCTGATTACTGTGGAAGCCTGAACTAGAATTTCCTCCACCATAACCCGACCCATGAGACCCGGGGCCCGAACCGCCTCCTGGTCCATGATCATACCGGAAAGAATCAGAATTTTTGAACTCTTGCATGATGTAACAATCTTTCCAGAGGTGCGTGGACGGGTTCTCCTTCGTCCCATGCTTTGGACAGGGCTGGTTCAATAGATAAGACAAACGGTCTGGGTTAGGACTTGGCTCTCCACCGCGCTGGGGCGGTTTACCCTTACGCCGCTAGCCCTTGTCATGTGTATTAGTATTCGCCACAAAGTCTAAACCATGGTCCGCCTTACGCTTGCCGCCGTTTCCATGACCCGCCGGGTTGTGGTGCTGCCCCTTGGCGTTGCCGCTCGTTTTTCCCTTCACTGTCTTATCATCGTCAGACTCGGGATCCTTGGTCCTATCAGAGCCAGCATACTTCACCAGTGCAGTGATGAGGGTTCCCATGTCATTACAATGACATTTGAGCCGTCCCAACTTTAACTTCAGGGGTTCAAACCGGCAATTGCCTTCCAATGTTAAAACTGCAGGATCCGCGTTGATGCGGTCCGATGAATGCAAAATCTCCGAAACCCGGCGCACCCAATGGGTTGTTGATTCTCCTTCCTCCTGGACACAGGAAGCTAAGTCTACAATTGACATGGGCTGCTTGCATGTATCCTTGAAATTCTGGATAAACCGGGCTCTCAACTCGGCCCATGACCTATAGAATTAGCCGGTAAGCTCTTTAGCCAAGTGCGGGCCGTCCCTTCTAGCATCATGGTGAAGTATTTCGCACATGCCGCATTATCCACATCCAACATCTCCATGGCCATCTCATAGCTTTCGACCCATGTCTCAGGGGATAAATCGGCGGTGTAATTCGGCACCTTGCGCGGGGCCTAGAAATCCTTGGGCAGGCGTACATTGCGCAACGCTGGGATGAGACACGACACTCCCAAAGAACTAGAAGTAACTCCTGGTTCCACCGATGTGGTTGGACGAACCGGAGTAAGCTGACGGGCTTCATGCTGCGCCGCTAACTCGGCCTCTCTATGTGACCGAGCCTGGTCCACCACCTCCTGAGCATCACCAGCACCACCCGCCGGGTTATTGCCACGGGGCGGATCACGGTTCCGCGCGTTGCTTGACACTGCCGGTTCATCCATACGCCTGCTGTAACTCCGGCTTGGACGGGGAGTGGAATGAATCCGATCGCGACTATATGAATAAGCCTCCTGTTGAACCAAGGCTGTCTGAAGAAGCTCCTTAACCCGATGCGTCCTGATCGCCACCGGAGAATCGCCTTTGATCGGGATGGCCGCCAGCCGTGAAGCGGCAGCGACAATGTTGTCCATCGGGTTAGAGTAATGACCCGGTGGCGTGGGGACATGCGGTGTTACAATGTTGTTCTCACGAGGCGGATCCACCAAATGTGGCTGAACCGGCGCCCCTGCTCCAGGTGCCTCTTCCCGGTTTACCACCGGCGGATTACTGGTCCCTGCTCCTGGGGTGTTAAAGAGGTTTCTAGCGTCATAAACCGGTGGCAGGCGCGATCGGTACCTCCTCTTCCGGACTTCGTTCGACGCACTCTGATCCAACATAATCCGGTAAGCTTGTGCATCCAAAGCGGCCCGCTCCGCGACCATCCTGGTATCCTCAGCTGCTAAGTCGGCTTTGGCCTGGGTGATTTGATCTTTCACTTTCGCGATTTCCGCATTGTGTGCATCCTGATCCGTTGGGTTAACCTCCGCCATCAGCGTTGCCAACGCGTCAAACAAATCAGATAGAACCTGAGCTGGCGGTCGCACAGGGCCTCCTGCCCGACGGCATTGCCATTGCCGATCCGGAAATCATCGGCGCTGTGGTCAAAGAGTGGAGCGCCGGTTGCATACCGGCCATGAAGATCGCAACCCGGTTTGGCAGATCAAAGGGGTCCGAAATACTGTCGCCATCGGAATAGCCCCCAATCCGGCCATCTTGTAACTGATATAATGACTCGGTCTCTCCTGTCGATGACTCGTCGCCTGAATAAACGACGGTTTCACCACCAGATTCCGATCTATCCTCAGATTCCCCTCCATGGATAACTCCCACGAAGGCACACTTCATGACAGGCTTGACCCGGGCAGATCTCGCACGCTGAGCCGTTTCGACGAGGTCGATGCAGATGTCTGGCTCAGGGCCCGGTTTGCCGATCTTGCCAATGAAAACGTGTATGCCACCAAAGGGGACCCGGTACCCGTACTCGATTGACCGGCCTTGGGGCCCCAGCCTGTATTGTCGATGTAGAGCTTGCCGCGACGACTCTTGGTCATCCGGCCCACAGCGTAACTGAGGGAGTCCTGGATTAGGGGGTATCCGGACAGCCGGACTATATACATCGTCTGGACTGTCGAAGCGTGAAGATACAAGACTCAAGACTTCGGGCCGTGTCCGGATGGGACTCTCCTTTGCGTGGGAGGCAAGCTTAGCAATCCGGATATTGTATTTCCTTCCTTGTAACCAACTCCATGTAAACCCTAGCCCTATCCGGTGTCTATATAAACCGGAGAGGTTGGTCCTTAGAAGGCCGATCACAATTACAATCATACCATCATAGGCTAGCTTCTAGGGTTTAGCCTCTATGATCTCGTGGTAGATCTACTCTTGTACTAGCCATATCTTCAATATTAATCAAGCAAGAAGTAGGCTTTTACCTCCATCGAGAGGGCCCGAACCTGGGTAAACATTGTGTCCCTTCCTTCCTGTTACCATCAACCTAAGATGCACAGATCAGGACCCCCTACCCGAGATCCGCTGGTTTTGACACCGACATTGGTGCTTTCATTGAGAGTTCCTCTGTGTCGTCGCAACAAGGCTCGATGGCTCCGTCAACCATCGTCAACAACACGGTCCCGGGTGAGACCTTTCTCCCCGGACAGATCTTCATGTTCAGCGGCTTCGCCCTGCGGGCCAATCCGCTTGGCCATCTGGAGCAGGTCGATAGCTACGCCCCTGGCCACCAGATCAGGATTGGAAATCTGAACTACACGGCGGACATCCGCGGAGACTGGATCTTCGACGGATTCAGGCCTATGCCAGGAGCACTCGACGGTCACGACAAGCACGACTTAGACCTGTTGTCGGACAAAGCTCGGGGTATCACCCCCGCAGTAGCCTCGGACCTAATTCCGGAGCAGACTGCGTTGCCTAAGGACGGAGGGCTAGACCCCGCCCCGCAGGTCGCACACTCGTCGGCGGTGGAGCCAATGCCTTACCTCTGTGGTGGCCTGTGACTCCGGACCCCCGGATTCGTATCCGGATGTTGGTTCCGGTCCGCGCACTCCCGAGCCAGTCGAGCCAGGTTGGGCTCTACTAATGGAGTTCACCGCTGTGGATATCTTCCAGCACTCGCCCTTTGGCGACATGCTGAACTCGTTAAAAACTCTCTCTTTGACAAAAAATTCTGGGCCAAACTATGTCCGCTCGAAAGGGAAGCAAAGCTGACGAAGAAATTCGTTGCCCACTCACCACCCACTTCATAGCCACAGTCGATGATTTAACCGACGTGCCTGACTTCGACTCTGAAGGCATCGATGGTATGGACGACGATGCAGGAGAAGATTCAGAATCTATGGGGCGCTGGACTTCTGCCTCGTCACACGACATATACATGGTGGATACACCAAAGAGGACAAAGGCAATAATCTGGAAGATAAAACCCCGGGCAAAAGCCAAAGAGACGGCGCAGACGCCGTTCTAAGTCTAGCAACAGTAAAAATAGCGACAAGAGCGCCAGACAGATCGATACTACAGTCAACTCCGAAGGCAACAACGACCATACGGACCCAACGATGGAGCAGGGCGAACCAGGCCACCCCGAACACAGTTCCGAGCAGACGCCTGAGGACAATGATCCCGACGGACGAGGTCATAAAACCGAACCAGCAAAAGAAAGAAATCCGGATGACGATGCATTCATCATCCCGGAAAAACGCGTGGGACGAGATAACCTCCACAGAAAGCTTATGGCCACCGCAAGAAGTCTAAAGAAGCAGAAGCAACGGCTCAAAGCCGCAAAGGAAACGCTCAACCGTAGATAGAATAAAGTGCTAGACACTGAAGAAAGATACGGCTATGATCGCCATACCAAGAGCTATCCAAACCGCAAGCTACTGCCAGAATTCGACGACGAAGCGGCTACTGACGCCGCGCACGATCTACGTGAACACCTGGATAAGAAAGCTGGCGCGGCCAGGTCCATTTATGGATCTAAAGGACACACCCCGGCGAGGGACTATGGTCACCAAAATGATTATGCTAATCGAATACCAGTTCGGAATAAACACCGGACACAACAACAACCGACGGCATTCCACAACACGTCCAGATAGAGAGGGGCTGCTCACCCCCTGTTCTTTACCGAAGAAGTATTGGACCATGAATTTCCACGGGGCTTTAAACCTGTGAATATAGAGGCATACGACAGAACGACAGACCCAAGTGTCTGGATCGAGGATTTTATCCTGCATATACATATGGCTCGTGGGGATGACCTCCACGCCATCAAATACCTTCCCCTCAAACTGAAGGGACCAGCTCGACACTGGTTGAAAAGCCTCCCCGAAAATTTAATTGGGAGTTGGGAGGAACTTGAGGACGCTTTCAGGGCCAATTTTCAATGGACCTATGTCCGGCCTCCGGATGCTGACGATTTAAGTCACATAATCCAACAACCCAGAGAGTCCGCCCGCAAGCTTTGGAATAGATTCCTCACTAAGAAGAACCAAATTGTCGATTGTCCGGATGCCGAAGCTTTAGCGGCATTCAAACACAGCATCCATGACGAGTGGCTGCGGAGACACCTCGGCCAAGAAAAGCCAAGGACAATTGCAGCCTTAACAAGCCTCATGACCCGCTTTTGCGCGGGTGAAGACAGCTGGCTGGCCCGTAAAAGCACCAGGGATCCCAGCACATCCGAAATGAGGGACGGCAACGGGAAGCCACGGCGTAATTAAAACAAACGCCAAAACAAGGAAGAGAGCCCGGACAACACAACGGTTAATGCCGGATTCAAGGGCTCTCGACCTGATCAACAAAAGAAGCCATTTAAAGGCAGTAAAGAGGGACCGTCTGGTCTGAATAGAGTCCTAGACAGGTATTGCCAAATTCATGGCACCCACGACAAACCTGCGAACCACACGCACAGAGAGTGCTGGGTCTTCAAGCAGGCCGGCAAATTAAATGCCGAACACAAGGGAAGGGAAACACCAAGTGAAGACGAGGATGAACCTCGCCAACCGAACACTGGGTGACAGAAAAAATTCCCGCCGGAGGTTAAAACAGTGAACATGATCCACGCGACTCACACATCCATGAGAAGGCACGAACGCGCGCGTAGAGACGCGCTCGATATAGAGCCCATCATACTCACACCTAACTACTGGATGTCGTACCCGATCACCTTCGATCACTTGGACGACCGAACTAGTAATCGGCACGGAGGATCAAAGGCCTTGGTGCTTGACCCGATAATCGACGGATACCGTCTCACCCGTGTCTTCATGGACGGCGGCAGTAGTCTCAATTTAATATATGAGGACACTGCCCGTAGGATGGGGATAAACCCATCCAGAATTAACCAAAGCAACACCACCTTTGAAGGGGTGATACCAGGCGTTGAAGCCCACAGCAGGGGCTCCGTCGTACTGGAGGTAACATTCGGCTCTCCAGGCAACTCCAGAAGCGAAGAGCTACTCTTCATCATCGCACCCTTCCAAAGCGACTATCATGCATTGCATGGAAGAACAGTCGCCCGCTTCAACGCAGTGCCGCACCATGGCTACCTTACACTCAAGATGCCCGGTCCACGTGGCGTCATCACCATTAGAGGAATCATAGAGTGCTCTTCACGCGCAGAGGAACTCGCGACGGCCCTAGCGGCCGGACTATAAGCGGCCTCCAATATCAGAAAACATGACTGGTCATTAAGACCACAGACACGGTTAGACGAGTCCAGTCGCCCGGATAAAATTGAATCATGGCACCGTATATGTAATCCCATAGTGAACAGCAGGGGCTATAAATATTTAATACAGCCCCACACTTGGCTCAACCTTATTGGTAGGCCAACATCTTACACTTTTACTATCCATCGCATACTTACGCTGTACTCTCCTACGAGTTCTGTTTTTTTTCACAGACAACGTTCGCGCGATACCCTTCCAGGATACGGCACAACGGAGACAAAGGTGCAGACGTGCAGCAGGGCCCTGTTCAACAGGTTTCTTTTAGATTAAGCCCCTGTGTAAACCTTTTCTATTGCCTCTTGTTGCTTAACCATCCCATGGGTTCCCTCACAGAGGATACTGCCGTTATTGGCATTTCGCCACGACAGATTAACACACGTACCTGGAAACACAGGGTTTATAATGAATGGGCATTCTTGAGACCATCGTCTGTTATAAAGTCCGAACACCTTAAGGAGTGTTTGGTGTCACGAGTTTGGCTTTATATGCATCAGCTCCGAATCATGTCTTTGGTCAAATGTTGGGTTTTCCCGGCTCCTGCGTTTGCCGCCTTATGTTCCGTTATTATCAGCTAAGGTGGCCAAAGGAGAACTACTGCGATTGTGCCCTGGTTACTCCGGACGAGCACCTCAGTAGAGAAAGCCGAAAACTGACTGTCATGATACAGTGAGAGACTGTTAAACCACTCGAAGACTTATCGGAATCTTTAGGATCCCTCCGCATTAATGAAGGACCGTTTCCCGGTCATGTACACACGCGCCCGTATTCGGATGCAAGCGAAGGTACCAGGGGCTACATAGTAGCCCCACCATTAGACTCCCATGGCTAAGTGAAAGTGTTACAGCTATATAGTCCGGTTTCCTAGTTCGACGTGCGATCACCTCCTTAATGGACCAAGACGTTGGATCAAGTGTGATTTAGCATATTTTTCGCGAACACCCCCGCATTGTATGCGTGGGGGCTGAAGCCAACGACTGCTAACTTTTGAATTACATATTTATATATCTATATATATAAACGGCCGCACAGGGGACACAATCATATTTTCAAGCAAATAGTATAAATATTGTCTCATAATCAAAATAAACATTGTTTTTACAATGATTTGATTCATCACTCGAACAAGACAATCTTCGAGCACTGTGCCTCTATTAGGTGGGCACGTTCTGTGACCTGCGCCAAGTAGTGCTCGGCCGGATATTGGCCCCCTACCGGATCCTGGGTCGCTATAATGGTGGCCTCCATATCTGTCCAATAGGCTTTAACGTGGGCAAGAGCCATTCGTGCACCCTCTATGCACGTCGACCTCCTCATGGCGTCGATCCGAGGCACGGCCCCAAGGAATTGCTGCACCAAGCCAAAGTAACTGTCCGGCTTAGGCCCCTTCGGCCAAATATGGTCTATCACAGACCGCATTGCATGCCCGGACAGCCTGTGAAGCTCCGCTACAGTAGCCATCTTGTCACTTCACGGCAGCGGGCGAGTGGGAGTGAATTGCAACCAGAAAAGTTTCTCCACTTCCTCATCACCCTGATCCTCGAAGAACTTGGTAGCGTCAGCTGTACTCTTCGCCAAATCCGCATACGCGTCCGCAGGACTCCAGCGTCCATCCAGGGGAGCGTACTTCAGATCGAAAAATTTCGTCTGCAGCAAGTAGGAGCCCCTAGCCGCGATTTTACCGTCCTGTTGAAGCTCCTCTCGCGCACCCCTGAGCTCGGTCCGTATTTCCTTGGTGGCATTAAGTGCCTTGTTCAGGTCCGCCGAATTATCCTTATGCTCCTTTTTAAGGAGCTCATACCGGCCAGCGGCATTTTTTAACTCCACAACCATTTCGGCTATCTTTTCCTCGCTTCGGTGATGAGCAGCCTGTTCAGCTCTCAATTCCTTGGCCGCCTTTAGGGCAGCCGCATTGCTAACCCGAGCTTGTTCCTTGGCCTGGGCAAGTTCTGCCCTCCGGGCCTCCACGGCAGCAGCACCATCTGCAGCCCGAACATATTACATTAATATCATGTCGCCTCCATATTTTCCTATATAAAGGAAGGCAGAGCACATACCTTGTGATTTGTCCAGCCGCTCATTCACCAGCGTGATATCGACATCAATCGATCCAATCTGCCTTGTTAGTTCGGTAACTTCAACGGACTGGTCGGCGGCCGGACCCACAGGTACCCGCACGTATTTACAGCGCAATCATTAGTTTATGATCCCCTGTTTGCCGCCTAGGGCGGGCAACCAGAGTCTCAGGGGGCTACTATCTATATGGAGCACACCTAACGCATGCCTCACAGCCAAAAATAGTGTATTCTTCACTACATACCTCAAAGCCTCTGAGCAGACTTGTAAATGTTTCATTCAAACCGCTTGTAGCGGATGAAATCTTCTTGAGCACCGCGATCATTAATAAGCGGTGCTCCTCCGAGAGCGTGGTTCGCTCCAGTAGGCCCGTCAGTACGTCTGGCCGGACATTGAACTGTGCTGGACCCTTCCCATCGCCCCTCGTGGGAGCCAAACACTCCGGGCTCAGGGCAGCTGACGCATTGGCTTCCGGCTTCGGCAGATCCGGACTCCTCCATGACGACACCTCAGTGTCGCCCGCTTCATGAGGCGGAGAGGTGGGTGGGGCCTCGCTCTCCATCATCTCCAGAGGAAGATCCCCCGAAGACGAACTCTGTTGAGAAGATCTGCTAGCCGGACTGCGAAAGACGAATCCTGGTTATTGATCTAGGAGAAACACAGTACCTTCGAATTAACGATTGACTTACAGCTCGGTGGAGCGCTGGCCCGTTGGCAGGCATGGCGCGGTGAGGGTGCCCGTCGGGGTAGGCCCCCCTGGGGATACTTTTTTCCCTGGTTTGGGCATCTCCGTCTCCAAGTCTTCGGAGGCAGCCCTCTTCTTCCCGAGCGGGGAGGAGGCCTTAGCCTCCCCTTTCCGACTATCCTCCTTAGGGGAGACGAAAATTCCCCTGGTTCGGATGCGTAGCGTGTGAAGTTTGGTTTCTTCGTTCTTCCCCTTGTCTTTCCCTGAGGGCATTCTTCTGAGTACTCGGTCAAGCATCTTGGCCATGGCGGGACCAGGCGAGCCTTCGAGAAGTGGCGCCCGACTCCTGATTCTCTCCGCCTTGCTGAGCCATTCCTGGCCACGGATTATTTTCAGAATAAACAATTATGACAAATAAAAAACAAGGTGTCCGGTATCAAGGATACTTACTTGGGTATCTAGGCGATTGCAGCTTAGGCCCGCATCCTCGGTGGTGTCCGGACACTCTACTTTCGGTCCGAACAATAATTTGCACATCCCTTCGAGCTTCAGGCCGAAGAAGTGCTTAACAGTCTGCGAACCCTCTGGATTGAACTCCCACATCCAGAGAGGCCGGCGTTGGCATGGCAACATCCGTCGGATTAACATCACTTGCATTATGCTAACAAGGTTAATGTCCCTCTCAAGAAGCTCTCGGATGCAGCTCTACAGTACTGGTACATCACCAACGGGCCCCCAATTCCGTCCTACATCGGCCCAAGACACTAGTTGTGACAGAGGGCCCGAGCGGAACTCGGGGCGGCCACCCACTTTGTGCCTTTGGGAGCCGTGACATAAAACCACCTCCGTTGCCTTACATCGGATACTTCTGGGAAAGAACCCTCTGGCCATGGGGCATCGGCGTTCCTGCTTAATACGGCACCTCCGCACTCCGCGTGTCGCCCCTCGATCATCTTTGGCTTCACATTGAAGGTCTTGAGCCATAGGCCGAAGTGTGGGGTGACATGGAGGAAGGCCTCACACACTGATATGGAGGATGGCGTCCGGAGCTAGATCATGAAAATCCAATCCATAATAAAACATGAGCCCCCTCACAAAAGGATCGAGGGTGAGGCCCAAGCCACGGAGGAAGTGAGGAACAAACACGATGCACCCATTGGGCTCCGGTGTAGGGATGGCCTGCCCTGGAGCAGGAAGCCTGTGCTGGATGTCGGCGGTCAGATATCCGGCGTCCCTAAGCTAAGCAATGTCCTCCTTTTGAATCGAGGAAGGACATATTGAAGGATCTGGGGTGTTGGAGCTTAGGTCTTGGGTGTTAGAACTCGAGGTGCAAGAAGGCGCGAGGGAGGTGGAAAAGAGGCATAGACCTCGGCCCCTTTTATAAAGGGGGTGAATATCAAGAGTCCTTAGGGTGACAACTTGAGGTTTACCTGACGGCACACGGTGTCATACCAACGGTCGTCATGGGGCTATGCACGCCCGCATTAATGGAAGATCCCGTAATAAGAGGGACACGATCTCTGCCTCGACAGGACGTGCCAATAAAACCGCCTCGCAACGCGAGTCGAGGTG
The DNA here is from genome assembly GCA_021605145.1 of Aegilops bicornis. Taxonomy (NCBI): domain Eukaryota; kingdom Viridiplantae; phylum Streptophyta; class Magnoliopsida; order Poales; family Poaceae; genus Aegilops; species Aegilops bicornis. The sequence continues at coordinate 467,508,732 of CM038675.1, read as the reverse complement.
GGGCAAGAAATGCCGGTTCGTGTTGGACCAAGCCACGATGCAAGGGCACGACGTATGAAGATTGCCAGCAGATCAGATTTACGCTATGTTCCCTACAATGGTATGTGACGATCATCTTGCAGATCCGGACACGGTTTGAGTGTTCGATAATTACTTTGGAGTATTCGGAGAAGGAACCCGCCCTGCAATGCGGAAGACAAGACTACGAGCCGGACTCATCGTCATTGAAGCTTGGTTCAGGCGCAACTGAGGGAGTTCTGGATTAGGGGGTATCCGGACAGCCGGACTATATACATCGTCCGGACTATCAAAGCGTGAAGATACAAGACTCAAGACTTCGGGCCGTGTCCGGATGGGACTCTCCTTTGCGTGGGAGGCAAGTTTAGCAATCCGGATATTGTATTTCCTTCCTTGTAACCAACTCCATGTAAACCCTAGCCCTCTCCGATGTCTATATAAACCGGAGAGGTTGGTCCTTAGAAGGCCGATCACAATTACAATCATACCATCATAGGATAGCTTCTAGGGTTTAGCCTCTACGATCTCGTGGTAGATCTACTCTTGCACTACCCATATCTTCAATATTAATCAAGCAGGAAGTAGGGTTTTACCTCCATCGAGAGGGCCCAAACCTGGGTAAACATTGTGTCCCTTGCTTCCTGTTACCATCAGCCCAAGACGCACAGATCGGGACCCCCTACCCGAGATCCGCCGGTTTTGACACCGACAGTAACCCTTGAGTCCTTCGAAGTTGCCCTCCAAGAACTTGAAACCATCGTGTGATAGCCCCACGGTGGGCGCCAACTGTCGTGGGTTTGTCATGGAAGATGTCCTCTTGAAAGGACTTAGTCGTGGAGCCATCACTACGGGTTAGCTTAAAGGGGTTAAACCGGACAAGGGATACGAAAGTTTTATACTAGTTCGGCCCCTTACGATGAAGGTAAAAGCCTACGTCTAGTTGTGATGGAATTGCTTGGGTTTCGATGACCAGGGAGCGAATACGCTTTGCCTGAGTCTCGAGTTGTTGTTTGTTGTCCTTGAACCGCCGCCGGGTCGTCCCCTTGTATACATGGGTTGACGCCCGTCGGTTTACAGAATCCCGAGGCCGGCTCATAAACGTGTCCGGCCCGGTCTCTGCTCGTCCTATCTTACAACACAAGTTTACATATCAACACCGGTTTATGTCTATAGGCCTTAAACCGGCTCTGGGCCGTGGGCCTTCATAAAGCGTCACCATCTGTCTTCATGGGCTTCAGATATAATGAATTACTTATGGGGTTAACCGGCCTCTCCTGGCCGGTTTACGCCTAGTGGTAATATCCCCAACAAGGGTCCTATAAGTGTGTCACCATTTCGTGTGCGGGCTGACCCTACTGAGTTGCTACACCAACGCGACAGGAGCAGCCTACCACTTGGTTTTGCTCCTTGGTGAATACCGACTATATTGATCTAAAAAGATACTAGTAGTATCTAGATTAGTAAAAATGAGGTGATTTTACCGAGCGGGGGAGCATGGCCTGTCATGCGGTCCCATGTATCATGATGTACCAAGGCGATGCGTGTCCCTCTTGAGGTAGAACAATGGCAGAAGAAAATACATAGTTTTCTTGAAGGAGATGATGGAGAAGAAGATTCAGCAAAGTGTGAAATAATGGTTGCTTCGTCCATCTGGGGGAAAGGTGTGGCTTTGTGATTTGACGTCTCATTGCTCATTACTACTACTGGGGCACTACGACTAGGGTGCATCCCCCTGCTGTTCAGCACAGTTATTTGGTGCATGACGCGTCGACCCGGTTGCTATATGTCCCACATGTCTGTGAGAGGAAGTACGATGGAGGATTACAAGACATGGCTTGGTTTTTGCTGCTTCACGCGATCCATCAATACAAACCCGGACTAAAAAACGAGAGGGCGGGTCTTTTCACGCACGGCAGGCAGGGGAGTTTAACATAGTCTGTTCGAGGGAACGAGGCAGGAAGGAAAACAAGCAAATAAAGGTTGAGCGACTTAGTTTGGGGAAAATATGATTTTACAGAGTATGTACCCACTATGTTAGTAGTACTACTTACTACTCCCTCCTTTCCGGTTTATAGGGCTCATATAAAAAAATTCGTTTTTCCGTTTTATAAGTCTCAATTCTACTAGTACTTACCATCACATGTTTGGATTTTGAGGTGCCTTAAATCACCCGATGCAAGCAGTGTCAAGAGAAAACTCACCAATGCATGTAGAAGTTCATGGAAATTTAGTGGTCGTGCATGCATTCGTTGTAACTAATGCATCGGTAAACATAAATTTTTGAGAAAAACGAGCGTACTAATTAAGTACTTGTGCAAACTACGAAATTAATTCCACCACCCACCATCTACCTTGGTGGGAGAGATTTTCAAACTGAGTCTTATAAACCGAAAAGGAGGGAGTAGTAACATTGCCTAGGGTAGCTTGCTGCATCACGGACTCCAAGGAAATTGATGTAGTACTACTCATACCAATGTACTAATCTTACTACTAAAAGACATATATTTCAAACAATATAATAATCTCTCTAACCAAGGTAGGGGAGTATATGTCTAATGGAGCGAGTAGTAAAATTTTCTCCTCGTCCAGTGAGCCACCACGCACGTGGGCGAGGGAGCGGGCGTAGGCGTAGTAAGCAAGCTTCTCCTCGTCCCGCGACTCTGCGAGCCACCGCACCCGTGGGCGGGGGAGAGGGTGTACCAAGCAAGCTTCTCCTCATTCGGCGAGTTGACGGGACACATCAAAAGTAGTACTACAGAGCATCTCAAATGTATAGAGCCTTGCCTCTAAGGTAGGCCCCACATGGTTTGCCTCTTATCAAATGAAAAAACCACAATGTGTAGAGACTCACATTGTTAGAGGCATCCCCTATGGTTAGACGGGATGCTAGCCAATTTTTTGTTAGAGGCAGTTAATACAATGTATAGAGGCCTGCCTCTAAGACAAGAGAGAGGGCTTAGAGGAAACAAAAAGCATACATTGTGGATGCCCTAAGTGCCTACTTTCCGTTCTATATGACTCAATTTAAAATCCACAATGTATCCATAATAGATGCTGAGTGGTGGAATAAATTTCTTACTTCCATGTGAACGAAGGGAGTATGATACCATTAGTACTACATTCTTTTGGAAGGGTTGTAGTAGTCCTCCCATTCACATGTTCACATTTCAAGCTTCAATAAAAACGTTGCATTCAAGGATTAAGAGAAACCTCAGCAATGCATGTACTCATTCAATCCATATACGGTCTAAAATGCGTTTTGGAGGCTAACTTTGACCACATGTTAGAGCAATAATATCACATCCAACTTACACAAATCTTACCATCAAATTCGTACGTGGTCATTATACTGCTAACACATGCATGTGTTGCAATTAGTACGTACATGATGCAGTAGTAAACACTCACTATCTAGTAGTACTAATTCTCGACACTACTACTAGTATGAGACCATCCAACTGTGTCCCGACAGAAGACCGCGGACACCGACTATTCGTTCATATTTAAATTTGTTTTCACACAACGAAATATCCATGAAAACAACACATGGTAAAATTTCACGGTGAACGAGGGATTTGAATGTGCTGGGAGGGGTGGGGCTGGAAGGGGCTATTTGGATCTTGCCCGGGGTAGCCAAAATATTGGCGACCCTTTTTTCCACCCATGCCTTTGCCACCAACGAACAAGGTAGAGCTCGGCTGCTCATGCATCCTCCAGCGCGCGCGCTGGAGACGGGCTTGCACGAGCTGTACTTTTTTGTCCCACCTGGCCGCCTGAGCCGGCTGCAGACCGACCAGCGACCCGCAAATTACGCCATCCAACCGTAGCCACACACATTCTAACAGCAACTCAACCAACCGGACGAAATTCATGCAAACACGGCGATATTTCATATAAACAATGAAAGAATTCATATAAAATAACGGATTTTCATATAAACATGACGGATTTCATTACATTTAAGTCAACTAAGCGGTGATAATCCTGAACAACACAGGTATAATAATACCAAGCCTAAATGGTCGCCTAACGATCCATTTGTCAGCAACAGAAGGATCCAGCAAGACACCTGCTATGTACGTCGGCGTCGCCTCGGCGGTGGCCTTCATGGGACCCAAGCGGCGGCGGCCTCCCTTGTTCTACTTCTCCTCGATGATGGCGGCGGACATGGAGGCGCCGGCTACCGACTCGTCGCTCTCTGTGCACCGGACTTCTGTCTCTACTTGCATGGCGCGGCTCCAGGCATGGGAATCTCGGCCACAAACACGGGAGATGCGGTCGCAGACACGGGAGGTGCGGTATGAGGCGGCAATGTGGATGGCAGCGACGACGCCCGTGCTCCCGCCGTGCCAGTGTGGAGCAGCTCACCGCTCCTCGTCGAGTTGGCCTAGAGCGGCGAGTTGCTAAACCACGCTCCGGCTTGGGGCTGTGCTGTGGAGCATCCTATGGACATCACCATGACAAGCGTTCATTATGCAAGTGACACGTGCCACATCTACTTCATACATACAAATGTGAATCATCTCCTTTACAAGTGTCCACTTGTACCTTTCGAGGATGGTATACTACATGACCCCTCTCTCGAGTGCATACATAGGTGTGAGCGTAGCTACACATTCATCCAGGAGGAGTCCAAGAAGAAGAGAACATCTACACCATCCAAGAGGGAAGCCTGGAAGCGGAGAATGAAGCGCCAAGAAGAAGGCAGCAGCTCCCAGGTGACCCCGTGCGCACGGGCGTGTACCGTGCCCACAGGACCCCCATGCCCACGGGCCTCACGGACCCCGTGTGCACGGGCTCATGCGTCAGGTTTCTGGATACCCCGTGCGCATGGGCTCCATTTACCCCGTGCACACGGGCCCCCCTATGCGTGGGTGTTGGGCTTTGCCCTTGTATCCCTATATACTCCCCTTCCTCCTCCATTTGGACTTAGCTAAGAATAGATCTAGACATTAGAGCTTAGCTAATGTATCTCCCCTTGTGGGATTCCTCTTGAGAGAGAAGGCTCCATTGGAGTTCATGGCCTCCATTGGAGAAGATCCTTTGGGATTCATCGAGACCTCATCTCCCTTTGGGATTTGGGTTGAACTTTACCTTGTATCTTTCCTTTTGTTGTTCGTGTACCTTGTGGATCTTGTGTGTTTGATTGTCTAGTCGAGATGTGTGATTTGGACTTGTTCTTGAGTGTTCATCCTCTTTTCCCCCTTGTGTTCTTCTTGTTCTTGGGTATTCCCCCTCCAATTCGTGAAAGATCTCCCTATAGGGTTCCACCCTACAACATCTTGGTATCATGAGCCATGGTTTCTCACAAAATTGGAGCCCCCTCTTTGTTTTCTAGCCTAATTTTGCTTGTTCTTGCCCAATTTCAAAAATCCCCACAAAAAGAGCCTTACCAAATTTTTTGTGATTTGAAGTTTCTTGTGAGTTTTTGTTGATTTTGATCTGTGGATCTGGTTTCTAGCAAGTTGATCTAACTCCTATTGCATCCCCATACCCCAATTTTTCTTTTCCCCCTGAATTTGACAAGAAAATCGCGAAATTTCCGCCGACCCCGTGCCCACGGCCCCCCGAAAAGTCTCTGGACACCTCGTGCCCACGGACCTGTACCGTGCGCACGGGACCCATGCCCACGGCCTTTGACCCCGTGCGCACGACCCTCCCAGAATCAGCTGCGTGCACTTTACATTTTTGGTCATAACTTCCACTCCCGAACTCCGATTTGGGTGTTCTTTGGCTCGTTGAAAAGCTAGTGATGTGCCCGAGCTTCTCATCTTGGTTTTACCACAGTTTGAATCCATAAAATTTCCTCCATTTTTGCATCTTTTGCATAGGCCATCCGCCATAACTTCCGCACCACCACATACAACTTCCGCAAACTAACCCATTTTGGTTCTTATTGCATTTGTGGTTGGTTGAGTTGTGATTTGAGTCTCCTAAGGTTTTTCGGCTACTTAGGGTTGGTTACATCTTCATCCACAACTGGTTACTTGTATTGTGCCATCGACTACATCCACCACGACATTCCGCATCGACGACGACCATCCATCCTTTGAGACCATATTCAATCGGAAGCAAGGTCGGTTACCCCCTGACTTCGTGAAAGGTTAAGTGTGACGAAGGTATCCATTCCGTCATAAAATTTTCCTTCCTTGCCATTACATCTTGATAGCCCCACCATCTTTGCGAATACCTTCATACCTATTGAGACTAGCTATCTGAGTATTGTCGGGCTTCACGAAAACTTATGCACCATAGTGATATGATATCATATTGTGCAATTGCTTGCTCCCGTGCATATCTTGTGATACCTATCTCATATGTGTGGTTGAGGCTCAATAAGAAGAGTGGAAAGGAAGAGAAGAGCAAAAATAAAAGCTTCTAAGCAAGAAAAGAATGATCATAAGCTTATAAGAAAAAGAATGTTGAGCATGAAAAGAGATACTTGTGCATGTGGATACATGGAATAGGAAACATTTAGCTTGCATGCATATAGGTTTGTGCCAAGGGGTGAATCGTGCCCAAGTGTGCAATCAAGCTAGTGCTCTCCTAGTGTTTGAGCAACACGAGCTTAGTCTTCGTTAGGAAATTTTGCATTGCTCATCCCTATAGCTGCACAAGCCCCATTATCCCACCGTGTGTGTTTCTTTATTTCCCTCCTCTATAGTTGTGATCACTTGCTTTGCATTTTGAGTCCTTTGGATTTATTTCAACATTGACAATATCTTGGACTTCAATTTGCATGAATTTGTGCCACTTGTCCTAACCAAGCCACTCTATAAGTGTGGCACCCCGATCCGCATGGAGCAGGGGGCCTTCGCACGTCAGCCCAGGATTACGCCTGACACACGACAGGTCCATGATACAGCATTCCAGGTACAATAATATTCATCAAATACATGTGTATAAGATTACATCATTGATGAATACAATTTTCTGGCATAGCCCTAAGGCTATTAACATGGCAGTGGAAGTCCATATAAATTGCCGTGGAAGTCTTGGTTTGGCAACGTCTCACTAAGGTGGGGCTCCATAACGCACAGGACTGGCAAGATTACGGCCTAGCACGACGGAACAAGCGAACGACCTACAAAACTAGCATGACATGCCAGGTCAGTACATTGAATGTACTTGCAAGACAACCAAATACATAGCATCCAAACAAACAGATGACAAAGCAAGAACCAAGCATATGCAACAATCTACTCCAACACTATTTCTAAGCATGGCATGATATTAACTAGAATCATAAATCCAACTAGGCATGAACAACATCATAGCATCTACTATCATGGCATATCAAACTTACTTCTAACATAACAACAGCAAAGCATAGCATATCAAAACATGGCATGGCATCATGAAACTATGCTGAAAATAAACTACCAGTTACCTCCCGTGAAGATGTGTTGTAATAACCTTATGCCACAATCACTTACTCTGCCACGGCTCCTCGGAGCAAAATCATGACTTACCGAGACCTCGTCACTTGGTCATATCAACACATCATCGTGACTTCTCACGATTATTTCATAGTCCAAGCCATCACATTAGTTATCACATCTTAGTTATCACATAATTTATTAGCTGATTTATCCTCCATTTCGACCGAGACCCGATAGTGTGACCTACTACGAACCTGTGCTCATGACCAAGGACACGGCTATCGATAGATTGAATACACTCTGCAGAGGTAGCGCACTTTACCCACACTACGAAACCCTGGCCTCGCACTCCCATACGTGCGGACCAAAGCGTTCCAACAAAACCGATATACTGCCATGACACTCTCCCGGCCACTCCGACCAACACCCCTTAAGGGTTCACTCCTGGGTGGCCCTGTACCTACCAAAGGTACCAACGGCCACCGTCGTGGCAAAACGGTCCCAAATGGGGATATGAGCTCAAAACCAAACCTGGGCACAGAAGGCTTATGTCCGCCTACCTGATCAGGGTACGCGCGCCCATAACCTTCCCTCGCGGGAGCCACCGGTGAGAGGCATGACAATAGACCCAGCTAGGACCTTCCCATAAGGTAAATGTGGTTGCACCGGAGAAAGCTTGATTTGGTGGCACTATGATATCCCAGTGATGGCGGAGGAGGTTTGTTATTAAGTCACATTATTAACTTCTCCACCATCATCAACATTATGAGCATATTAAACAAGAATGCAACAATGAACATGTAGCAAACAAATGCATTAACAAATATCAAGTTACTCCAGTGAACAGTTATAGCATATGGAACGTAAAAATACTAGATACGAGCTTATTGACGGTGCAACGAAATCATCATAACATCAAGACTACTGGCATGAGCTAAATTAGATAGAGGCATGATATTATCAACAACAATATAACTAGCATGCCAAAAGCCATCATGAGAGGTAAGCAAGCAGTACTAACATATATCACAACTGAAATAACGGTAGACGAAACAGACAAAAACTACTACAACTAAGCACACACACGAGGTACCAGCAAAGTCAACATGCAAGTTCGGGGCTCATGATAAGAGGTTGGCTTGCCTGGGGGTCAAGGATTACTCCGGAAAAAGTGTGGAACGATCGCGGAAAGATTTGCCGAAAACAGTTCTCTCTCGGAGGGGGCTGTTTACGTGCAAGGGCAATATGGTCATCTTCAGAATGTGCAAACATGGTGAAAATGATTCCATCAGAACGGGCTCGACGAAACGAAGACGTGGGCTTTGGAATCACCTGATTTGGAGCTACGGGTAAAAAGATACGGAGGGTTAAAGCTCAGGGACCTATCGGTGAAATGTTTTCAGCAAACAGGCCCTTGGAGGAAAAACTGAACATGCCTTTGGGCTGAATACGTTTTCCGCACAGGGAAACGCATTTTGAGCCGAACTGCCCAGGGAATACGTTTTCTGACGTGGAAAGCGTATTCACCAGGAATATGTTTCCAGAGTAGGGAAACGACTTCGGTGGGCGGGCGCGTCCACTTATCCGATGTGGCCCCGCTGGCCACGCCCTCCTCTCCCCGACAGGTGGGTCCCGCAGGGTGGGGCCCGCCTGGCCTGTCTTCTTCTTCCTCCCGCGTGTACGCGCGCCTGGCCGAGCGAGACGCCCGCCTCGACGGCGATTGCCGGCGGCTCCGGCCGCCTCAGACGACGGCCGACCTATCCACGAGCTTAGGAGCGAGAGGCACATCCCGTGGTGGTTTCCGTTGCCAGCGAGGAGCACGGGAGAAGGAGCAGCAAGGCTCATGGCGGCGGTGGTCTTCGGACTCCGGCGAACAGGGGGCTCCGGTGGGGGAACTAGGTGGGCAAGGCTACGGGGAGGTGTGCCGGACCTCGGGGAACACATAGGTGGTGGTGGAACGGCGAGGGGGGCACGACATTGCCGGGATCGAGCGAAGCCCGAAACTGCAGCCATAACGATGGTGGGGATCGGAGAGCGACTCTGGGGACGAGTGAAGGGACTGGTGAGGCTTGAGGACTGCGAGGGAGCTTGGGACGGGCTTAAATAGCCGTGGGATGAGCTCTAGGGGAGGGGAGGAGGTGACACGCGGCACGGCTCGGCAACTTGGTTCCAAATGATGTCTACAGCTAGTCCTTCCAACGCTCATTAAGACTGAAGTGATGGAATGAGCAAAGGTGTAGTGAGCAGAGGAAAACTGGCTCGACAAGGTTGTTGTTGCAAACTTGGCAACATCCTGGTGATCAGCACAAAGAGGTTAAGGGCAAAACTGGTTGTCTAGGAGGTTTAGGATAGCAAGGACTACGGTCCTGGGAAGCTGGAAGGGATTTGGGCAAGTATTTAGCATAGCTGCAGTTCAAATGCCAAATCTGACCTAGAAAGCAAATGATGAAGAAGCACTCACTAGGAGTGTTGGATTAGGTTGAAACTTGGCAAAGCTTCCTTATTTGGCCATATGTAGATGCTGCAAAATGATCATACCAAATGGACTTGCTAAATTGGTACTTGATTCACAAGCATCAGATCTGACCAGAAACTTTGGAAAAATCCAGGAAAATATTGGCTCCATGAAATGAGCCAAAATTTGTTGGAGATAGGTTATATGGAGAGGAGAAGGCTTAGGAATATTTTCAGCCATAATGGAGCAAGATAAAATAGACTTGCTTCACAAACTGAAAATTTGGACAAAAACCAAGAATTGCTCCTGTGCTCCCATAGTTCAATGAAATGAACTGAATTTGGGTGGAGGCTAATGATTTGAGATACTTGAGAAAGTGGACAAGTTTCATCCCATTTGGAAACTCTATGAAGGTACTTCCTTCACAAAGTTACATTCTGGTCAGAAACTTTGAAAAATTGCACATGGAGCTAGGACGAATGGATTGAGCTCATCTTTGGTATTCAGGGGTGATTTATCAAGGTTAATCACCCTGACAATTTGCAGCTCAATAGGAATTAGGAATAAGGCACTTCCTTTGCAAAATTTCAGAGAAGGCAGAAACTTGCATTGGATCATGTGCCAAATTTTTGAACTGAGGAACATGAGATAAGAATGGAACTAGTGATTATATAGCAAGGACAAGCTCCACCATTTATGTGGGAATTTCTCTGCTATAAAAATAGTAGTTCCTTTAGAAAATGGCAGAAATGCAATATTGGTATTAAATAGGAAAAGGCAATTTTCCTTATTTAATTATGGCCAATATATTTGTCAGAGCTTGATTAGACATAAATATGAACTCCCCCCATTCTCATGAATTTAGGAGAGGACTAGATATGCCATTGGATTTTATTCCTCAGAAAGGCAAGAAAAGGAATAAATCATAATTCAAAACTATTGCATGGGACTTGGCAATATTTTTGCATATCCAAGGATTAGGACGGTCTCTAGGAACAGATGGGATGATCAACAAATCGAGGAAAATGATGGCTCCTTTGTATTCACAAAGGGCACATTCAAATTCGAAAGATTGGAAGTATGGTTTGAAAGGATTTGAGAGGATGCAAAAGAGGTCTTGCCCACTAACAAAGACATGAGCAAGGTTTTGAAAGGTTGGAAAGGGCAAAAATTTCTCAGAGTCATCCAACAAACTCAGGAGAAAATTTTGAAAATGAGTGCCAGTAAGGAATAATAGCTCAAAAATTGATAACCCAATTTTGGGGCTGTTACAAACCTTCCCCCGATTCCTAGGGTTACAGCACAATTGCGAAGATAACTACTCCGGAGAAAAACCTCGGGGTTAATTTTAACCCTTTGGTCGGATTCGAACGAGTTGGGTATCGATAATTGGTACACCTAGGCAGAGATATGGGAAAAACACGGTTATATCCACGGCTAGGGGCACTCGAGATCAGACTCCCGAAAGATGCTGGATGCACCCCAATGAACAATGGTTTCACCTGCTGACACGTGGATCCAGGGCCCACTGGTAGCCTCCTTCTTCTACCTTTGGCTGGCTGCTTCTCCGATGCTGCTGCTCTGCGTGCAGCTTGGCGCAGCGCGCATCTAGCTCCTAGGGCGATGAGGACCCTAGTGCCGTAGTGCGTCGCGTGCACGGCGCCGGTGCAGCGAGCACTCACATCGCGGGCCAGCACCTTGTCGGCACTGCTCGCGGATCCGCCTCCTGGATGCCGGTGATTGAGCGACGAGCGGTTTTCCCGGACCTCGCTCATCGTACACTGGAGTTGGGCTATAAAAACGGCAGCGCGGCTCTCCTCCAACGCACAAACACAATGCCGCTCTACTACCTATTCGGTTTGGACGAGATCAAGCCAAGATCCTTCGGCGAGGTTGTGTTCCTGGTGGCGCTGCGGTGGTTCCTAGTTGCACTGCTGGGCACGCTCATTGGCTCGCCGATCGTACTGCTGATGATCATCAGGTACGAGCGAGCTCGAGGCAACGCGCGGCCAGTTGCGGTAGCTCGAGGTGTGGAAGAAGATGGTGAACGGGGTGGTCCTCCGCCACGCTTGATTCTCCGACGCGTTACGCCGGTGGAGTAATCGCGTGCTGTGGGGGAGCGGTGGTGGCGATCTGCCTGCGCCACGCAAGGCAGATGTGAGGTGGCTGCGCCAGCTCAGGAATCATACCGGGGTATGGATAAATTTTGCGGATTTCTCCACAAAATGTAGGTGTCAGGGTAGAAGCGGAGTTGAAATCTGTATCGGGGGGTTGTACTAGATCGAGTGAAATAAAGCTGGCAACGTTTCTCCGGAAACGAAATTGGGTTAACGAAAAAGAATTAGGGATGAGAAATGGCCAGATGAAAATGACTCTTTGAGGCGCTGGGTTTGGAAAATCTGGCACACGGGGTATGCACAGATAGAGATAGGGATGTGACTTTGCGTTTTCCCCGAGTACTGCCCTAAATGTACTCGTGGGTGATCCGGGTATGTGTGCAGTATGCAATGCAGTCTAAACTAACAACACACAGGTGCAATGAACATGCAATGAAAAACACATCAGACAAATAATACTAAGGTGTTTTAATGCTAGTGGGTATATGCACTCCTGGCATACATATACCTACACCATCACGCATTTTATTAAAGACTCGGGACAAGCCAATGTTATTTAGTGTATGTGATCTACTGATTAAAATCTTGTTAGCACACATTGCCAACCCTGTCAAACATCTCTGTTTGACGGAGAGACAAACAAAAACAAGCACAAAAATAAAAAGCAAGCAAGCATACACAAACACATGACGGGTTACAAACAGTACAGGCATACAACCAAGCACGAACGCTCTACGCGCTAAACTAAACTACTCACTCCAGGGTACATAGTTCTATCCTCATATCGGGGATGAACCGACTGACTGACCTACTCGTAGAATCATCTCACTGCGTGACTGAGGTCATGCAGAGGACTGGCCTTGCTGGGGCTCTCCGGGAGGACGAAGACTGAGCCAATCTCCATCTTCATTGTCCGACACTACTATGGGTTGGGGTTCGTCTGCTGGAGGTGTGGCTGAAATTGATCCAAGCAAATGTTGCTGGTGGATCCGTAAAACAGCCTTGTCGAGGGTGATAATGTTGGTGTCTAGGCCACAACACAGGCTGAGAGGGTAGCACTGGTTCGGATGGCATGGGGTCGATGGCTTGAGATGCAAATTTACGAGCCTCACGGTAAGCTTCCTTGACAACTCATACCACATCATTGTCCATGGCTCTAAACTTGGCAAGCATCTTGGCAATCATCATCCCCTAGGTAATGATATATTGCACCAGGCGAGCGATTGCAGGGTCATCTCCTTGGATAGCGGGAGAAGGCTGCATTCCTACTTCTGTCACAATGGGGTAAAAGCAGAAATCCCGCCTCATTGCCATATGCGGGTACCTGGTTCGGAGGTGAAGCATCGCCTCCACTGCAGCGGCCTGAATGGCTAAATCAGTGGTAGGCATGGCTCTACCCTGAAAAACCAACGGCTGGCCATCTACTGTGGGACCTAGGCTGATGTGTACTCTTGCATTAAAGCGATGCAGGTGAGGGACGGGTGCTGAATGGAACACCAGGTAATCGGGGCTAGCCTTACAGCCTAAGGATTTGGTGAGCATGTTGGTAAGAAGGGGTGGAAAGCCAGTGTGGTTGACGGCACAGGTGCGGGTGCAAAACTTGGGAGCTTTGAAGGTGCTAGTCATGGTTGGGGAGCTACTAGCTAAGCTTTTCTGCAGGGACATGGCTGACTGAGGGGTGAGCGATACGGCTAGCAGAAAGGGGGCTTTTATAGTCGGCTATGCGGGACATGCCCGCATGGCATGGCCCCTTTCCCTTAATGGCAAAGGGTACACGGTGCAGCCGACCAGAAAGGATAGGGTTGCTATTCAATCCACGGATAACTAGGCGGGGACAGCGGGGTAAGGACGTGTCGGTCCCGACTGCGCCACCTGTTGTTTAATAGTGGCCATGCCAGATGCCAAGGATGGGTCAAATCCCTTAGGGCCATTAGGGGCTGATGGTAGCGGTGATCTAATGCTAGGATAACCTATGCCAGCCTGGCTACTCTGATACCATCTCCTCTGGCACCCCGATCCGCATGGAGCAGGGGGCCTTCGCACGTCAGCCCAAGATTACGCCTGACGCATGACAGGTCCATGATACATCATTCCAGGTACAATAATATTCATCAAATACATGTGTATAAGATTACATCATTGATGAATACAATTTTCTGGCATAGCCCTAAGGCTATTTACATGGCAGCGGAAGTCCATATAAATGGCGGTGGAAGTCTTGGTTTGGCAACGTCTCACTAAGGAGGGGCTCCATAACGCACATGACTGGCAAGATTACGGCCCAGCACGATGGAACAAGCGAACGACCTACAAAACTAGCATGACACGCCAGGTCAGTACATTGAATGTACTTGCAAGACAACCAAATACATAGCATCCAAACAAACAGATGACAAAGCAAGAACCAAGCATATGCAACAATCTACACCAACACAACTTCTAAGCATGGCATGATATTAACTAGAATCAAAAATCCAACTAGGCATGAACAACACCATAGCATCTACTATCATGGCATATCAAACTTACTTCTAACATAACAACAACAAAGCATAGCATATCAAAACATGACATGGCATCATGAAACTATGCTGAAAATAAACTACCAGTTACCTACCGTGAAGACATGTTGTAATAACCTTATGCCACAATCTCTTACTCTGCCACGGCTCCTCGGAGCACAATCATGACTTACCGAGACCTCGTCTCGGGGTCATATCAACACATCATCGCGACTTCTCACGATTATTTCATAGTTCAAGCCATCACATTAGTTATCAGATAATTTATTAGCTGATTTATCCTCCGTTTCGACCGAGACCCGATACTGTGACCTACTACGAACCTGGGCCCATGACCGAGGACACGGCTATCGATAGATTGAATACACTCTGTAGAGGTAGCGCACTTTACCCACACTACGGAACCCTGGTCTCGCACTCCCATACGTGCGGACCAAAGCGTTCCGACAAAACCGATCTACTGCCATGACGCCCTCCCGGCCACTCCGACCAACACCCCTTAAGGGTTTAGTCCTGGGTGGCCCCGTACCTACCAAAGGTACCAACGGCCACCGTCGTGGCAAAACGGTCCCAAACGGGGATATGAGCTCAAAACCAAACCCGGGCACACAATGCTTATGTCCGCCTACCTGATCAGGGTACGCGCGCCCATAACCTTCCCTCGTGGGAGCCACCGGCGAGAGGCATGACAATAGAACCAGCTAGGACCTTCCCACAAGGTAAATGTGGTTGCACTAGAGAAAGCTCGATTTGGTGGCACTATGATATCCCAGTGATGGCGGAGGAGGTTTGTTATTAAGTCACATTATTAACTTCTCCACCATCATCAACATTATGAGCATATTAAACAAGAATGCAACAATGAACATGCAGCAAACAAATGCATTAACAAATATCAAGCTACTCCTGTGAACAGTTATAGCATATGAAATGTAACAATACTAGATACTAGCTTATTGACGGTGCAATGAAATGATCATAACATCAACACTACTGGCATGAGCTAAACTAGACAGAGGCATGATATTATCAGCAACAATATAACTAGCATGAAAAAGCCATCATGAGAGGTAAGCAAGAAGTACTAACATATATCACAACTGAAATAACGGCAGACGAAACAGACAAAAACTACTGCAACTAAGCACACACACGAGGTATCAGCAAAGTCAACATGCAAGTTCGGGGCTCATGATAAGAGGTTGGCTTGCCTGGGGGTCGAGGATTACTCCGGAAAAAGTGCGGAACGATCGCGGAAAGATTTGCCGGAAACAGTTCTCTCTTAGAGCGGGCTGTTTATGTGCAAGGGAAAGATGGTCATCTTCAGAATGTGCAAACATGGTGAAAATGATTCCATCAGAACGGGCTCGACGAAACAAAGACGTGGGCTTTGGAATCACCTGATTTGGAGCTACGGGCAAAAAGATACGGAGGGTTGAAGCTCAGGGACCTATCGGTGAAAATTTTTCAGCAAACAACCCTTGGAGGAAAAACTGAACGTGCCTTTGGGCTGAATACGTTTTCCGCACGGGGAAACGCATTTTGAGCCGAAGTGCCCAGGGAATACGTTTTCTGACTTGGAAAGCGTATTCACTAGAATACGTTTCCAGAGCAGGGAAACGGCTTCGGTGGGCGGGCGCGTCCACTTATCTGACGTGGCCAGCGGGGCCATGCCCTCCTCTCGCCGACAGGTGGGGCCGGCAGGGTGGGGCCTGCCTGGCCTGGCTTCTCCTTCCTCATGCGCGTATCCGCGCCTGGCCGAGGGAGACGCCCGCCTCAACGGCGATTGCCGGCGGCTCCGGCCGCCTCAGACGACGACCGACCTATCCACGAGCTCAGGAGCGAGAGGCGCATCCCGTGGTGGTGTCCGTTGCCGGCGAGGATCACGGGAGAAGGAGCATCAAGGCTCGCGGCGGAGGTGGTCTTTGGACTCCGGCGAACAGGGGGCTCTGGTGGGGGAACTGGGTGGGCAAGGCTACGGAGAGGTGCGCCGGACCTCGGGGAAAGCATAGGTGGTGGTGCAACGGCGAGGGGGGCACGACATTGCCGGGATCGAGCGAAGCCCGAAACTACGGCCATGGCGATGGTGGGGATCGGAGAGCGACTCCGGGGACGAGTGAAGGGCTTGGGGAGGCTTGAGGACTGTGAGGGAGCTCGGGATGGGCTTAAATAGCCACGGGCATGAGCTCTAGGGTAGGGGAGGAGGTGACACGCGGCACGGCTATGTGTACGCGCGCCGACGATGTGCATGCGCGGCCAAAGGCCATGGGAAGCGACGGGGACATGATGAGGGGATGCAGACGACGCGCAGGGGCTCACGGAGACGAGGGGTGCTCGCGGATAAGGGGGGGAAGGGGACAAGAGCGAGGAAGACGATGGTGCACGGGCGTGCACTGTGCTCGGCGACAGTGATGGCTCAAGGAGGAAGAAAACGAAGGGGGAAACGGGCCAAGGCGCACGGCAACGATGATGCTGAGCTGGTTGACAAGCTTGGACGAGCCAGAACCGGACGGAGCAGCGCCACTTTGGCCAACAGTGTGCAGACCACCGATTTGGCTGGCATAGCCCCGTGGTCACCACCGACAACGCATGCTCTGGTTGTCTACTAGGTGCCAAATGATGTCTACAGCATAGTCCTTCCAACGCTCATTAAGACTGAAGTGGTGGAATGAGCAAAGGTGTAGTGAGCGGTGGGAAACAGGCTTGACAAGGTTGCTATTGCAAACTTGGCAACATCCTGGTGATCAGCACAAAGAGGTTAAGGGCAAAGCTGGTTGTCTAGGAGGTTTAGGATAGCAAGGACTACGGTCCTGGGAAGTTGGAAGGGATTTGGGCAAGGATTTAGCATAGCTGCAGTTCAAATGCCAAATCTGACCCAGAAAGCAAATGAGGAAGAAGCACTCACTAGGAGTGTTGGATAAGGTTAAAACTTGGCAAAGTTTCCTTATTTGGTCATATGTAGATGCTGCAAAAAGATCATACCAAATGGACTTGCCAAATTGGTACTTGTTTCACAAGCATCAGATCGGACGAGAAACTTTGGAAAAATCCAGAAAAATATTGGCTACATGAAATGAGCCAAAATTTGTTGGATATAGGTTATATGGAGAGGAGAAGGCTTAGGAATATTTTCAGCCATAATGGAGCAAGATAAAATAGACTTGCTTCACAAACTGAAAATTTTGACAGAAACCAAGAATTTCTCCTGTGCTCCCATAGTTCAATGAAATGAACTGAATTTGGGTGGAGGCTAATGATTTGAGATACTTGAGAAAGTGGAAAAGTTTCATCCCATTTGGGAACTCTATGAAGGTACTTCCTTCACAAAGTTACATTCTGGTCAGAAACTTTGAAAAATTGCACAGGGAGCTAGGATGAATGGATTGAGCTCATCTTTGGTATTCATGGGAGATTTATCAAGGTTAATCACCCTACCAATTTGCAGCTCAATAGGAATTAGGAATAAGGCGCTTCCTTTGCAAAATTTCAGATAAGGCAGAAACTTGCATTGGATCATGTGCCAAATTTTTGAACTGAGGAACATGAGATAAGAATGGAACTAGTGATTATATAGCAAGGACAAGCTCCACCATTTATGTGGGAATTTTCTCTGCTATAAAATTAGTAGTTCCTTTAGAAAATGGCAGAAATGCAATATTGGTATTAAATAGGAAAAGACAATTTTTCTTATTTAATTATGGCCAATATATTTGCCAGAGCTTGGATTAGACATAAATATCAGCTCTGCCAATTCTCATGAATTTAGGAGAGGACTAGATATGCCTTTGGATTCTATTCCTCGGAAAGGCAAGAAAAGGAATAAATCATAATTCAAAAATATTGCATGGGACTTGGCAATATTTTTGCATATCCAAGGATTAGGAGGGTCTCTAGGAGCAGATGGGATGATCAATAATCGAGGAAAATGATGGCTCCTTTGTATTCAAAAAGGGCACATTCAAATTCCAAAGATTGGAACTATGGTTTGAAAGGATTTGAGAGGATGCAAAAGAGGTCTTGCCCACTGACAAAGACATAAGCATGGTTTTGAAAGGTTGGAAAGGGCAAAAATTTCTGAGAGTCATCTAGCAAACTCAGGCGAAAATTTTGAAAATGAGTGCCAGGAAGGAATAACAGCTCAAAAATTGATAACCCAATTTTGGGGCTGTTACAATAAGCTTTACTTTGTAGGTGTGAGTGAACAAGTCCGGTACCAATTCCACTATTCTTTCATTTCACATTGAGTGCTACGAGATACATCCTCAACTTTGGGAAAAGGTAGCTTGGTATTGTTTATCTCATTTCCTACTCACCTTTGCTCGAGTCTTGTGATGGATAGGAAAAGCACATAATCTCCGGTCTACAACCATGACGACGAGTTCGATGCTATGAAGAACTTCATGATGCCAAGATGGACAAGCACATGGAGGAGTTCAAGGTCCTCATCAAGAACCGCAGGCGGTCTTCCTCATCTTCGAGAAGACACTCAAGTGCACAAGCTCTTGAGCTACCATCTCTGGCAAGTACATACAAGCATCGACACCGACAAGACCAAGAAGAGCGACCTTCTGGACGAGAGTTGGCTTCTCTTCCACCCTCGTGCCCACGGCCTCCTGCACACCCATGTGCACGGGCTACACAGAGCCAGGACATCAACCTTAGGACTACGGCTTCTTCAACACCTTTGGCATCTTCGCCAAGTGACTTCAAGGCATCTTTGCCTTTGGACATACGGCATCTTCGCCTACTCCACGAGCTCAAGTCCACTACTCCCTCGAGCTACTATGACTTCAACATCACCGGGGAGATTCCATTCTATGGGACTCAAGAACCCGAGGAGTATCTCAAGTGGGAGCACCTAATGGACGACTACCTCAAGCTACATCAAGTTCCTCCCAAAGATCAAGTGAAGTGCGCCACAAGTACCTTCCATGACTACGCATAGGCATGGTGGCTTCACACACCTTCGGAGTGCTACGACATGAGTTGGCCCAAGACGAAGAGAGCATTGCAGCGAGAGTTCGTGCCTCCAACCTACACGAAACATCTTCAACGCCAATTGGAGAACACCATACACGAATTCAAGTCCCTCGACGAGTACTTCAAGAGCATGAAGGAAACCTTGCGACGAGCTGCTACCTCTTGAGCACTGCGTTGGTTTTCCCTTGAAGAGGAAAGGGTGATGCAGCAAAGTAGCGTAAGTATTTCCCTCAGTTTTTGAGAACTAAGGTATCAATCCAGTAGGAGGCTACGTGCGAGTCCCTCGTACCTACACAAAACAAATAGCACAACGCAACTAACGCGATTAGGGTTGTCAATCCCGTCACGGTCACTTACGAGAGTGAGATCTGATAGAGATGATAGATACTATTTTTTGGTATTTTTGGTATAAAGATGCAAAGTAAAATAAAAATCAAAGTAATAATAAAGTGATGGAAGATTGATATGTTAGAGAATAGACCCGGGGGCCATAGATTTCACTAGTGGCTTCTCTCAAGAGCATAAGTATTTTACGGTGGGTGAGCAATTCTTGTTGAGCAATTGATGAATTGAGCATAGTTATGAGAGTATCTAGGTATGATCATGTATATAGGCATCACGTCCGAGACAAGTAGACCGACTCCTGCCTGCATCTACTACTATTACTCCACTCATCGACCGCTATCCAGCATGCATCTAGAGTATTAAGTTAATGAAAATAGAGTAACGCCTTAAGCAAGATGACATGATGTAGAGGGATAACTTCATGCAATATGATAAAAAAACCATCTTGTTATCCTCGATGGCAACAATACAATACGTGCCTTGCTGCCCCTACTGTCACTTGGAAAGGACACCGCAAGATTGAACCCAAAGCTAAGCACTTCTCCCATTGCAAGAACTACCAATCTTGTTGGCCAAACCAAACGGATAATTCGAAGAGACTTGCAAAGATAACCAATCATACATAAAAGAATTCAGAGAAGATTCAAATATTGCTCATAGATAATCTTGATCATAAACCCACAATTCATCGGTCTCAACAAACTAACCGCAAAAAGAAGATTACATCGAATAAATCTCCACAAGAGAGGGGAAGAACATTGTATTGAGATCCAAAAAGAGAGAAGAAGCCATCTAGCTACTAACTATGGACCCGAAGGTCTGAAGTAAACTACTCGCACTTCATCGGAGAGGCTATGATGATGTAGAAGCCCTCCATGGTGGATTCCCCTTCCGTGAGCTCGGAACAGGCCCCAAGATGGGATCTCGTGGATCTGAGAAAGTTGTGGTGGTGGAATTAGGTTTTGGCTCCGTGTCGATCGTTCGGGGTATGTAGGTATATATAGGAGGAAGAAATGCGTCGGTGGAGCAACAGGGGGCCCACGAGGGTGGAGGGCGCTTTGGGAGGCCGCCCCTACCTCGTGCCTTCCTGTTGGTTGCTTGACGTAGGGTCCAAGTCTCCTGGATCATGTTCGGTGAGAAAATCACGTTCCCGAAGGTTTCATTCTGTTTGGACTCCGTTTAATATTCCGTTTCTTCGAAACACTGAAATAGGCAAAAAACAGCAAATCTGGGCTGGGCCTCCGGTTAATAGGTTAGTCCCAAAAGTAATATAAAAGTGTAAAATAAAGCCCAATATGGTCCAAAACAGTAGATAATATAGCATGGAGCAATCAAAATTATAGATACATTGGAGACGTATCAGGCATCCCCAAGCTTAATTCACGATCGTCCTCGAGTAGGTAAATGATAAAAGATAATTTTGATGCGGAGTGCTACTTGGCATAATTTCAATGTAATTCTTCTTAATTGTGGTATGAATATTCAGATTCAAGAGATTCAAGACAAAAGTTTAATATTGACATAAAAATAATAATACTTCAAGCATACTAACTAAGCAATTATGTCTTCTCAAAATTACATGGCCAAAGAAAGTTAACCCTACAAAATCATATAGTCTGGCTATGCTCTATCTTCACCACACAAAGTATTTAAATCATGCACAACCCCGATGACAAGCCAAGCAATTGTTTCATACTTTTGACATTCTCAAAACTTTTTCAATCTTCACGCAATACATGAGCATGAGCCATGGATATAGCACTATATGTGGAATAGGATGGTGGTTGTGGAGAAGACAAAAGGAGAAGATAGTCTCACATCAACTAGGCGTATCAACGGGCTATGGAGATGCCCATCAATAGATATCAATGTGAGTGAGTAGGGATTGCCATGCAACGGATGCACTAGAGCTATAAGTATATGAAAGCTCAACAAAAGAAACTAAGTGGGTGTGCATCCAACTCGCTTGCTCACGAAGACCTAGGGCAATTTGAGGAAGCCTATCATTGGAATATACAAGCCAAGTTCTATAATGAAAAATTCCCACTAGTATATGAAGGTGACAAAATGGGAGACTCTCTATCATGAAGATCATGGTGCTACTTTGAAGCACAAGTGTGGTAAAAGGATAGTAACATTGTTCCTTCTCTCTTTTTCTCTCATTTTTTATTTGGGCCTTTTCTCTTTTTTTTATGGCCTATGTTCTTTTTTTTTCTGGTTTTTTATTTATTTTTCGTCCGAAGTCTCATCCCAACTTGTGGGGGAATCATAGTCTCCATCGTCCTTTCCTCACTTGGGACAATGCTCTAAAAATGATGATCATCACACTTTTATTTACTTACAACTCAACAATTACAACTCGATACTTAGAACAAAATATGACTCTATGTGTATGCCTCGGGAGGTGTACCGGGATATGCAATGATTCATGAGTGACATGTATGAAAGAATTATGAATGGTGGCTTTGCCACAAATACGATGTCAACTACATGATCATGCTAAGCAATATGACAATGATGGAGCGTGTCATAATAAACAGAACGGTGGAAAGTTGCATGGAAATATATCTCAGAATGGCTATGGAAATGCCACAATAGGTAGGTATGGTGGCTGTTTTGAGGAAGGTATATGGTGGGTATATGATACCGGTGAAAAGTCTTGTGATAATAGAAAGGCTAGCAATGGTGGAAGGGTGAGAAAAGTGCGTATAATCCATGGACTCAACATTAGTCATAAAGAACTCATATACTTACTGAAAAAATCTACAAGTTACCAAAGCAAAGTATTATGCGCATGCTCCTAGGGGATAGATTGGTAGGAAAAGACCATCGCTCGTCCCCGACCGCCACTCATAAGGAAGACAATCAATAAATAAATCATGCTCCGACTTCATCACATAACGGTTCACCATACGTGCATGCTACGGGAATCACAAACTTTAACACAAGTATTTCTCAAATTCAGAACTACTCAACTAGCATGACTCTAATATTAGTACCTCCATATCTCAAAACAATTATCAAGCATCAAACTTTTCTTAGTATTCAACGCACTCAAAAGAAAGTTTTACAAATCTTGAATATCAAGCATATTATTATTATTATTAAGCAAATTAACATGCTATTTAAGACTCTCAAAATAATCTAAGTGAAGTATGAGAGATTAATGGTTCCTATAAAACAAATCCACCACCGTGCTCTAAAAGATATAAGTGAAGCACTATAGCAAAACTATATATCTCAAAAGATATAAGTGAAGCACATAGAGTATTCTATCAAATTCCAATTCATGTATGGCTCTCTCAAAAGTTGTGTACAGTAAGGATGATTGTGGTAAACTAAAAAGCAAAGACTCATTTGGTGCTAGGTCCCATATACGACGACGCCACGATATTCGATGACTATGTCCTCCCTTTGGACAAGACGATGGTCATGGTGGACTATGATGCACCCCCACATGGTTCCATCGCGATGATGACGATGACCATGATTTGGTCTTTGCCACCTCACCTACACCACATGAGTGGAATGAGAAAGGTAACATAGGTGAAGGTGATGCTCTAGTCCCACTAGTGCATGTTCTTGACATTGATTGCTTGCATGATGTTGATCTACCTATTACCATGCTTCATGCTAGTATGATTTCACCATGCGATGATTTACCCATTTATGATGAGGTTGATGATTGCCATGTGTATTCTTAGTTGTGATGCCATGTTACATAGGATTTCGTGTGCTAATTCTCTTGGTCACATCATGTTTGATAATGCACTTGACTTGTCATATGCTATGCATGAGATCACCCATATATTTGCAATCTCATCATAGTGACTATGCATATGCCATTAAAATAAACCCAATTTGCACATATGGCATAGATGACAAGCACATTGTTATTGGCATTTGTTTTTCTTGTGAGGATATTGATATGCTCCCTTTGCATCATTTATCTCATATGCCATGCCATGACCACCTAGCTTCGGACATGCATTATTTGCCATGTTGTCAACATTCTCCATATGATGATTTTGCTATTGCTCATGAGGAGACCCCCATAGTTTCTTCATACCCATTAGGAGATTTTGCTACATCCTATACTCTACATGATTCCCATGATTGTGTGCACCATATGCATCCCATGAATAACTATGCTATTGTTGTGCCACACACTTGCTATAATTTGCGTCCCAATCATGTTGAACATGATAACTATTCTTTCATGATGGATGACATATTTCTCTACCATGCCTCAAATTTCTTTGAGCGATGCTTATCTTGTGCTAACACTCACATGCTCATACACATCACGATGGATGACGTGTACATTTACCACACACACAATTTCATTGGTTTGTGTCTCTTTTGCGTAGGTACAAATGAATATCGTCAACCTCACAATCCCATGAGTTGACAAAACGAGCTCTAGAGAGCAATGATGACTTGGGATTCCGTGGATTCTCATTCCCACCACTCCCTTCGCGCAAAGACTTCGCGCATCTCTTCTACATGGCCCTCACATGGCTATGGGTTATATACCACTTCTCACTTTATGCCCATATTGCCATGTTCACTATGCTTGATATAATCATTCATATGCCTTTGTCATGCATTTGTGACCCATGCTTTGCATTACACATGTTTATTGATTCTCATACTTGTATGTGTATTTGCAAGCTTGGTGGAGATATTGCTTGTTATTGCCATGTTCCATTTGTGCCCCATGCCTATGATGATACTTTGATCTCACTTTGTGTCCGTGCTTGCGATATGTCATGTGCATTTCCTATGCATATTGTTTGCTCACATGACATGATTTACATGATCTCCTCTAGTGCGTTGCATCTTTGCTCCACTAGTTTGAACGACATGATTGATATGCTTGTGTAACATCCCAAATTTCCCATTTGGAATGTTTTACAATTATAGCTAAGCATCTATGCATATTGTTTGTATTGAGTGACATTTGAAGTATATCAGAGGCTTTTGAGTTTGTGGAATTTGAATTCAAATTGGCAGTTGAAATTTATTTCAAAACAATGCCTGACAAATACTTGAGAAAAAGTATGAGAGGAGTAAACATGACACTCCAAAAATGTCAGATGAAAAATGTTGCCAAAAAGTTTGAATTCAAATCTGATTTTATTTGGGATTTCAAAAAAAATGTTTTTTTAAGTTTGAGTTTTGCCCCTGGAAAAATGTCCAAGTTGTAGGGTAATTTCCCCTGATCATTTTGATATATATATGTCCTATATAAAAAATATATATTATATATATTTTCCCTCTCCTAATTCAAAAAAAGGAAAGAACTCCCAGGCGCCACCAGCTAACTGCCCAGCCAGCTGAGGCACCCACCAGCGCAGAGCCCAGCCCAGCCAGGCCCAATACCGAGCCACGCCCGAGCCGACGCTACCAAAACCCTCCCCTCGGTCGCCTGTCAGCTCACCCTCTCCCTCTCACCGACGCCGGTCCCACCCTTCTCTTTCCCCTCGCCCACGCCACGCGGCCAACAACCAACCCGCCGTCGCCACCGCACCCGCCGGAGATCTCGGGATTCACCTCCCGATTCGCCCCTCCTCCAAGCCGGCCCCCCCTCCTATAAATACCCCCTCGCCCGTTCCGCCCCCTCACTGAAACCCTCTCCCCTCGCCCGCGATTCTCGCTTGAACCCGACGCCCCTTGGCGCCATTGTCGCCCCACCGAGCTCCTCCGTCGCCCCAGGCTCCAACTACTCCACCTCGACCTCCTCGAGCCGCCGCACTGCTCGACGCCTCCCGTCGCCCGGACCACTGAGCCACCGCGCCATCGCCGCCCGAGCCGCCGTCGCCGTCGACCACCTCGGTAAGCCACCGGAGCCCCCTCCGCCGTCCGATCTAAAATTTAGGGTTTAGATTAGATCCCCCGAAGGGGTATGTTTTATTTTAAAAACCCGGTTTTAATTACGGTTTATTTTGGTTTAGTTAGCGATTTAGTTTAGACCGGCCCGATCGGGTTATTTTCAGTTAGCCGCGAGCACGTTTAAATTATTTGACGCCTGAGCGTTAGATAGGCCCGTAGCGCTAGTTTTTCTTTTTTTAGTTTTATTTCCGTTTCTGTTTTTAACAGAATAGTTTCAGTTTTGTAAAATCCATATCTTTTAGGTTACTTAATATTTTTAATTGATTCTTTTTTTGTTAGTTTGCAAATGTGTTGTAGTTTCTGTAGAAAATATGATTGGCCATGTTTAAATTATTAGAAAATGTTTTATTTTAGTTTTAGACAGATTAGTAATTCTGCTATAAAATGAGTTAGGATTATTTTATTTTAGTGAATCTTTTTGTCACTGCTTTGTTTTGACTTTGCCTAGCAGTAGGGATTTATTTGGGTATTTTAGATTTAATAAAAAAATATTTTTAGTCAAAATCATGTATTTCTTGTTTATTTAACTAGCTACTGTTTTCCTATTGTTTTATTTAGTAAATAATTTTATTTTTACTATGTTATAGTTTGTTTTAGATTAGTTTCTGTAGCTACAGAGGATGAACTTTTATTTACAGTAGAATAAAATTTTTATTTTATTTTCTTTGCTAGGATTGTTATAGGCATAATAGGAGTTCTATAATAGCTTTTGATGTGATTCTTTTTGCTCCTAGTTTATATGATGTTTTCCCTTCTGTTAGTTAGCAAAACCCATGCTTAGGTTCTCTTAAGAAAAGTTTTAGTTGTGTAAAACTATTTGTTGCTTGATGTGGTGAAAACCTTGATTTGATTTCTCCGAGTTTTCTTTGGATTTTGGTTTGAGTGCTTGGGTGTTTTGTTTCCAACTTGCTGTTATGTTATATTGTGCCATACTTATTTGTGCTATTGTTTGATTCGGTAGAATTTCCGGAGTGCGAAGCCTGCTATCACGAGTCCCTAGCTTTCGAAGACCGTCAGCCAGGCAAGTCAATTGATCATGTTTCCTTTACAATACCTATGATTTTATTGCATTAGAATTATACCTCCCCACCATGCATGCAGTAGGAGAATTTTAAGTTATGTTCTTGAGTAGTATCATGAGGTAGGATGAAACCATTTCCCCTCGTTACCATGGCCCGGGACGAAGTAGTTTAATTTTGCTATGCTCGTGAGCGGGGTTGGTTGAGTGATTCATAAGGGAGATGTGAGAGTCAAGATGATGACAACCCCATGACTTCAAGCTCAAGATGGACTTCAAAATTCACTACTGGGTGGAGGGCAGTTGACGGGCACCACTGGAGAACCCAGCGGTTGGCGGGATGCATGGAGAAGCGCCATGACATCTTGCGGAAAGCTTCACCCAGCCACGAAGAGGCGGATGGATACCCCATTGACGGAAGCTTACCTGTGCAGCCGCAAGCCATTATGGGCTCGGCTTGGTCGACCCTAGGTGTGACTCTGGCGGACGGTGCTCTGAGATGTAGAAGAACGGTAGGATTGGATGGGCACCGGCGGTGGCCCGGAGGAACTCTTCGGAAGACCCTGTTTACGTTCGTCCCGTCTTCAAACACCAGGAAGTGCGAAGACTAAAAGGAGGGAACGATTCTTGCGGGTAAAGTGCGCAAACCTCTGCAGAGTGAAGATCTAATCGGTTAGCCGTGTCCCCGGTTACGGACAATTTGAGCCTCTGGAACTTGGAGTATTTCGGATATCTCAACACCAAACTTAATAAATTAATTGAGGGGATTATTTAATAATTGGGAATGAGACATTGGTTGGCGGAACAATCTCAATAACTACCAACATTTTGTAGTAATTGCAAACAAGTCCTTGTTATAGGGAAAAAGCGGCATTTTCAAAACAATGAAACTTAGAGCCCCACAGACCAAATTGCATATAGTGTTAGTAATTTTATTGTTGTTCTCTCTTTGACTTGCCGGCATATTCAAAATGCTTGACCTACACACGGCTGCAACGTCTTATGTTGCAGAGGAGTTTTCCGATCGGGAGTGAGGCTACGATCCACGCTTGGCGATTGCCCTATGGAGTCGGATGGACTCGCTATTCGTCTCACGCTTCCATGACTTTATTTAGTTTATTTCTCATGAGTTGGCCTTCGGCCGAATTTATTCTATTGTAATAAAGACTCAATATGAGAATCGTGTAATAAATTCAGGTGTGATTGAACTTTGAATCTTTTCATCAATGTACTATGTGTTCCAGCATGATCTTGGGATGGTACAGCTACACAGAGACTTGACCGATTTTGGGTCGGGTCGCTACATAGATGGTATTCAGAGCACACGCTGAACGTAACCCCTAGGATCGGAAAGCCATAGGAAGAGACTATTTATTTTATGTCCTTATCATTCCGTAATTCTCCCCTGTTCATTTCTGACTTCTCTCCGATTTTCAACATTCTAGATGGCCGAGTTCACCCCAGTTCTGCTACGGAGTTTTGCCACCAGATGAGACGATGCCTCTCGGCAAGAAGCTGGTTCAGATCGTGAAGAAGCTGAAGATTGCTCGCCCTCAATCACCGGAAGCCTACCAATGCACTTTCGACGGATACCCGCCATGTGATTAAGGTGCACATTCCAGGGAGGACCTTCGGAGGACATTGAGCCCATTGACTTTGAGTTTACCGATTTCAGTTGGATTCTCGGAAGAGACATGGCGATATATCGTGCGATTGGACATCTCCGAGAAGAGTACAGGCGAGCTTGACCCATCGGACCTCGCCATGATTTCTGAGAGCTAGGAATGGAGATATCATCCGTGCCGTAGAGGACGACTCCATTCTCTCATATGTCCAAGACTTGGAGAGTCTCCTCGTGAAACGGAAATCCGGACTCGCCGTGAACGCCAAGGTACACAGGGAGGCTATTGTTCCGTGAACTGGAACCGGAGGATAAAGCACACGCGATTTCCTTGACCATGAAGAAGAAATCAAGGATTTCATGGAGAGAGTCGACAAGCTGAAGATGGATGTTGCCGCATTAGAGGAGAAGATGGACCTGGGAGAAGACCTTTTCCGAGTGGAGATGACGGACCCCTCGTGAGCAATGACCAGGATTATGAAGAGAGCTCCACCGAAGAAAGCCGCAAGAGGAGGCGCCACACCAGAGGACGCCGCACGGGAGGACGCCGCACTGCAGGAGGGCAGGATAATTGATGAAGACATTTAGTCGACCGCCATGTTATTTTATTTTTATTTTTTCGTCGATCAGTTAGGCCGTTATTTTCGATTAGTCGTGAGAATTTGTAATCCGAGATTGAACCATGTTTGAGATGATTGAATAAATGATTGGTGTGATTATGATTGTGCATTCATATGGGTAGTGATATTTTCTCATTAGACCCTTGTTCTATTCTAATTTTCTCATCCACTCCAAAACACCAGATGCCTCCGAGACGTGACCCCGGTTTCAACTTTCCGTCGGAGCTCACCCAGCTGATCTAGCAGCAGAATGCCCTCATGCAGATGCTCATCCAGAACCAGAACAACAACAACAACAACAATCCACCGCCACCACCCCTCGCTGACAACGACCCGCTTCCTAAGGCTGAATCCGGGTGTTCTCCAAAGAAGACTGAGCCGATTGTGGCCGATGATTGGCTCCGCAAGGTCGGAAGGAGTTAGCCACTGCTGGATGCACGGATGCGGAGAAGGTGCGCTTTGCCGCGACATCGCCTGACGGACCTGCAGCCTCTTGGTGGGAGAACTACACCGCCACTTATCCCATCGCCGCCATCACGTGGGATCAGTTCCAAAGAACTTTCCGCACCGCTCATGTCTCAACTGGAGCCATGAGCATGAAGAAGCATGAGTTCCGCAACTTACGCCAGGGAAACTGTACTGTGGGGCAGTACGTGGATGACTTCAGCAAGTTAGCTCGCTATGCCCCAGATGATGTGGCCACAGATGCCGCATAAGCAGGAAAAAGTTTCTCGAGGGACTCAATGACGAGCTGGGAATGCAGCTAATGGTGGCTACCTTCAACAACTACCAGGAGCTGGTAGACAAGGCCACCATACTCGAAGGCAAGCAGCAGCAGATTGATAGCCGCAAGCGGAAGTATGGCCAGGGGAAGTACAACTCTGGAGCCCAGCAGAAGCCCCGTTATGCCCCCTACTCGGGAGGACATACCCATCACACCCATGGAGGACATAACCATGGAGGGAATGGGAACAACCGCAACCATGACAACAAGTCAGGCAATGGAAACGGCAATGGTAACCAGCATCGTCCTACCCCGGCTCAGAAGGATCTGAGCCACATCACCTGTTTCAAGTGCCAGAAAATAGGGCACTATGCCACCGACTGCCCGGAGGCCAAGCAGAGGAATGGAAACGGCAATGGAAGCTCAACAAAGAAGCCCAACCCTTTTCCTCGTGCTCAGGTGAATCACATTGACGTGGAGGACGTCTATGATCAGCCGGATAATCGTGGTTGGTAAGTTTTTATTAAATTCACATCGGTATTGGTACTATTTGATTACGGTGCAACGCATTCATTCATATCAAGGGTAGTTGTGGAAAAGTACGGGTTGCCCACTAGAACCCTTAGAAGCCCTCTTCACGTCAGTTCCGCAGGAGGAGAAATGATGGCAGGCTTAGGCTGTCATGCAACCCTTAACATCGGAAACCATAAATTTCCTGCAGACCTCATAGTATTGGAAACCCAGACCTTGGATGTAATCCTAGGCATGGATTGGTTGACGAAGTTTGAAGGAAACATAGACTGTGCCTGCAAGACGATTCTGCTCACCACTCCGGGCGTAAGAGAATCAAGTATGTATCCGGGCGCATCCCGATGAAGAATCGGTGAATTCCCTCACGGAGTTGTTCAGGAGGAAGTGCCGTGAGTGCAAGATTTTGCCGATGTGTTTACGGAGGAATTACCGGGAATGCCACCGACAGAGACATTGAATTTCTGATTGAGTTATTGCCGGCACAGCCCCAATATCCAAGAGACCCTATCGGATGCCCCCGAACGAATTGGAAGAGAAAAAAAAGCAAATTAATGAGCTATTGGAGAAGGGATATATTCGGCCAAGCTCGTCACCTTGGGGAGCCCCAGTTCTTTTAGTAGAGAAGAAGGATGGAACCCTGAGAATGCTTGTGGATTATCGTTCGTTGAACGACGTGACCATCAAGAACAAGTACCCGCTGCCGATGATTAATGATCTGTTTGATCAGCTAGTTGGAGCCAAGGTATTCTCCAAGATGATCTTCGATCAGGGTATCATCAGTTGAAGATCCATGAAAAGGATATACCTAAAACAGCATTCACCACCAGGTATGGTTTATATGAGTATACCGTCATGTCATTCGGATTGACTAATGCCCCTGCATACTTCATGAATTTGATGAACAAGGTATTTATGGAATATCTGGACAAATTTGTGTTGGAAATATGCCCTAGAGGCAATAATAAATTAGTTATTATTATATTTCCTTGTTCATGATAATCGTTTATTATCCATGCTATAATTGTATTGAAAGGAAACTCAGATACATGTGTGGGTATATAGAGAACACCATGTCCCTAGTAAGCCTCTAGTTGACTAGCTCGTTAATCAATAGATGGTTACGGTTTCCTGACCATGGACATTGGATGTCATTGATAACGGGATCACATCATTAGGAGAATGATGTGATGGACAAGACCCAATCCTAAGCCTAGCACAAAGATCGTAGTTCGTATGCTAAAGCTTTTCTAATGTCAAGTATCATTTCCTTAGACCATGAGATTGTGCAACTCCGGATACCGTAGGAATGCTTTGGGTGTACCAAAGCGTCCTGGCGTAACTGGGTGACTATAAAGGTGCACTACGGTATCTACGAAAGTGTCTGTTGGGTTGTACGAATCGAGACTGGGATTTGTCACTCCGTGTAACGGAGAGGTATCTCTGGGCCCACTCGGTAGGACATCATCATAATGTGCACAATGTGACCAAGGGGTTGATCACGGGATGATGTGTTACGGAACAAGTAAAGAGACTTGCTTGCGAGATTGAACAAGGTATCGGGATACCGACGATCGAATCTCGGGCAAGTACAATACCGCTAGACAAAGGGAATTGTATCTGAGGATCGATTGAGTCCTTGACATCGTGGTTCATCCGATGAGATCATCGTGGAACATGTGGGAGCCAACATGGGTATCCAGATCCCGCTGTTGGTTATTGACCGGAGAACGTCTCGGTCATGTATGCGCATGATTCGAACCCGTAGGGTCTACACATAAGGTTCGATGGCGCTAGGGTTATAAAGGAAGTTTGTATGTGGTTACCGAATGTTGTTCGAGTCCGGATGAGATCCAGGACATCACGAGGAGTTCCGGAATGGTCCGGAGGTAAAGATTTATATATGGGAAGTCTGTTTTGGTCACCAAGAAGTTTGGGCGATATCGGTAATGTCTGGGACCACCGGAGGGTCCCGGGGTCCACCAAGTGGGGCCACCTGCCCCGAGAAGGTTGCGTGGGCCAAGTGTGGGAGGGACCAGCCCCTAGGAGGGCTGGTGCTTCCACAAGGGGTCCAAGGCCCAAGGGGGAGTGGGAGGGGGCAAACCCTAGTTCAGATGGGCCTTAAGGCCCACCTAGTGGGCGCCTCCCCTCTTTCCCCTCTTGGCCGCCCCCCCAAAACCCATCTAGGGCTGGCCGCCACCCCTAGGGGGTGGAAACCCTAGAGGGGGCGCAGCCCGCCCCGTCCCCGATATATATGAGGCCTAGGGGCTGCCCAAAACACACGAGAGCCTCTCCCTCTCCAGCGCACCTGCCTCCTCCTCCTCTTCTCCCTTGGTGCTTGGCGAAGCCTGCTGGGATGCCACGCTCCTCCATCACCACCATGCCGTTGTGCTGCTGCTGGATGGAGTCTTCCTCAACCTCGCCCTCTCTCCTTGCTGGATCAAGGCGTGGGAGGCGTCACCGGGCTGTCACGTGTGTTGAACGCGGAGGTGCCGTCCGATTCGGCACTAGGATCTCCGGTGATCTGAATCACGGCAAGTACGACTCCTTCAACCCCGTTCTCATGAACGCTCCGCTTAGCGATCTACAAGGGTATGTAGATGCGCTCTCCTTCCCTCGTTGCTAGTCTCTCCATAGATAGATCTTGGTGACACGTAGGAAAATTTTGAATTTCTGCTTCGTTCCCCAACAGTGGCATCATGAGCTAGGTCTATTGCGTAGATTCTTTGCACGAGTAGAACACAAAGTAGTTGTGGGCGTTGATGTTGTTCAATATGCTTACCGTTACTAGTCCAATCTTGTTTCGACGGTATTGTGGGATGAAGCGGCCGGACCGACCTTACACGTACTCTTCACGTGAGACAGGTTCCACCGAATCGACATGCACTTGGTGCATAAGGTGGCTAGCGGGTGCCGATCTCCCACTTTAGTCGGAATGGATTCGATGAAAAGGGTCCTTATGAAGGTTAAATAGCAATTGACATATCACGTTGTGGTTTTTGGCGTAGGTAAGAAAGCGTTCTTGCTAGAAACCCATAGCAGCCACGTAAAACATGCAAACAACAATTAGAGGACGTCTAACTTGTTTTTGCAGGGGTATGCTATGTGATGTGATATGGCTAAGAAGAATGTGATGAATGATATGTGATGTATGAGATTGATCATGTTCTTGTAATAGGAATCACGACTTGCATGTCGATGAGTAAGACAACGGCAGGAGCCATAGGAGTTGTCTTTATTTATTGTATGACATGCGTGTCATTAAACAACGCCATGTAATTACTTTACTTTATTGCTAACCGGTAGCCATAGTAGTAGAAGTAATAGTTGGCGAGACAACTTCATGAAGACACGATGATGGAGATCATGATGATGGAGATCATGGTGTCATGCCGGTGACGATGATGATCATGGAGCCCGAAGATGGAGATCAAAAGGAGCAAAATGATATTGGCCATATCATGTCACTATTTGATTGCATGTGATGTTTATCATGTTTATGCATCTTGTTTACTTAGAACGACGGTAGTAAATAAGATGATCCCTTACACAAATTTCAAGAAGTGTTCTCCCCTGACTGTGCACCGTCGCTACTGGTTAAGTCGCTTCTAAGCACCACGTGATGATCGGGTGTGATGGATTCTTACGTTCACATACAACGGGTGTAAGATAGATTTACACAAAGAAAAACACTTGGGGTTAACTTGACGAGCCTAGCATGTACAGACATGGCCTCGGGAACACAGAGACCGAAAGGTCGAGCATGAGTCGATAGTAGATACGATCAACATGAAGATGTTCACCAATGTTGACTAGTCCGTCTCACGTGATGATCGGACACGGCTTAGTTGACTCGGATCATGTAATCACTTAGATGACGGAGGGATGTCTATTCGAGTGGGAGTTCATAAGATGAACTTAATTATCTTGAACATAGTCAAAAGACCTTTTGCAAATTATGTCGTAAGCTTCGTGTTTTAGTTCCACTGTTTAGATATGTTCCTAGAGAAAATATAGTTGAAAGTTGAAAGTAGCGATTATGCGGACGAGAAAGCTTATGTCCTTAATGCACCGCTCGGTGTCTTTGAACCCCAAACGTCGTTTGTGGATGTTGCGAACATCGGACATACACGCTTTGATAACTACGTGATAGTTCGGTTAAGCGGTTTAGAGTTGAGGCACCAAAGACGTTTTCGAAATGTCGCGGAACATATGAGATGTTTCGAGGGCTGAAATTGGGATTTCAGGCTCGTGCCCACGTCAAAAGGTATGAGACCTCCGACGATTTTCTTAGCCTGCAAACTAAGGGAGAAAGCTCAATCGATGAGCTTGTGCTCAGATTGTCTGAGTACAACAATCACTTGAATCGAGTGGGAGCTGATCTTCCAGATGAGATAGTGATGTTTCTCCAAAGTCATTGCCACCAAGCTGCTAGAGCTTCGTGATGAACTATAACATATCGAGGATAGATATGATGATCCTTGAAGTATTCGCGATGTTTGACACCGCGAAAGTAGAAATCAAGAAGGAGCATCAATTGTTGATGGTTGATGAAACCACTAGTTTCAAGAAGGGCAAGGGCAAGAAGGGACACTTCATGAAACGGCAAATCAGTTGTTGCTCCAGTGAAGAAACCCAAGGTTGAACCCAAACCCGAGACTAAGTGCTTCTGTAATAAGGGGAACAACCACTGGAGCGGAACCACCCTAGATACTTGGTAGATGAGAAGGATGGCAAGGTCGATAGAAGTATATTTGATATACATTATGTTAATGTGTACTTTACTAGTACTCCTAGTAGCACCAGGGTATTAGATACCGGTTCGGTTGCTAAATGTTAGTAACTCGAAATAAAAGCTACGGAATAAAAGGAGACTAGCTAAAGGTGAGCTGACGATATGTGTTGGAATTGTTTCCAAGGTTGATATGATCAAACATCGCACGCTCCCTCTACCATCAAGATTAGTATTAAACCAGAATAATTATCATTTGGTGTTTGCGTTGAGCATAGACATGATTGGATTATGTCTATCGCAATACGGTTATTCATTTAAGGAGAATAATGGTTACTCTATTTATTTGAATAATACCTTCGATGGTCTTGCACCTAAATAAATGGTTTATTGAATCTCGATCGTAGTGATACACATTTTCATGCCAAAAGTATAAAATAGTAATGATAGTACCACTTACTTGTGGCAATCGCCATGTAAGTCATATTGGTGTAAAGCATGAAGAAGCTCCATGTTGATGGATCTTTGGACTCACTTTCGTTTTTGAAAAGTTTGAGACATGCAAACCATGTCTATTGGTGTATACGCATGATGAAACTCCATGCAGATGGATCGTTTGGACTCACTTGATTTTGAATCACTTGAGATATGGAAAACATACCACATGGGCAAGATGACTAAAAAGCCTCGGTTTCAGTAAGATGGAACAAGATAGCAACTTGTTGGAAGTAACACATTTTGATGTGTGCAGTCCAATGAGTGCTTTGAGGCATCTTGATGAATATCGTTATGTTATGACTTCACAGATGATTCGAGTAGATGTTGAGTATATTTACTTGATGAAGCACAAGTCTGAATTATTGAATGGTTCAAGTAATTTCAGAGTGAAGTTGAAGATCATCGTGACAAGAGGATAGAATGTCTATGATATGATCATAGAGATGAATATCTGAGTTACGAAGTTTTGGCACACAATTAAGACATTGTGCAAATTGTTTCACAATTAATACCGCTTTGGAACACCGTGAGTGTGATGGTGTGTCCGAACATCATAGTTGCACTCTATTGGATATGGTGCGTACCATGATGTCTCTTATCGAATTA
The DNA here is from genome assembly GCA_021605145.1 of Aegilops bicornis. Classification (NCBI taxonomy): domain Eukaryota; kingdom Viridiplantae; phylum Streptophyta; class Magnoliopsida; order Poales; family Poaceae; genus Aegilops; species Aegilops bicornis. The sequence continues at coordinate 467,472,671 of CM038675.1, read as the reverse complement.
CCACTATCGTTCATGGGTTAGGCATTAGAGACAACCGCACTCACTTTAATGGGGCACCACGTAATTCCGTTGAGACGACACCGTTTGGAGAAACATAAGTTGTCATTTCTTGAAAGTTTGGGGCTGCGACGCTTATGTGGAAAAGTTTCAGGTTGATAAGCTCGAACCCAAAGCGGATAAAATGCATCTTCATAGGACACCCAAAACAGTTGGGTATACCTCCTAATTCAGATCCGAAAGCAATAGGGATTGTTTCTTGAATCGGGTCCTTTCTTGAGGAAAAGTTTGTCTCGGAAAGTTGAGTGGGAGGATGGTGGAGACTTGATGAGGTTATTGAACCGTCACTTCAACAAGTGTGTAGCAGGCACGGGAAGTTGTTCTGTGGCACCTACACCAATTGAAGTAGAAGCTTATGATAGTGATCATGAAACTTCGGATCAAGTCACTACCGAACCTCGTGGGGCGACAAGGACGCAGCATCGCTTCCGAGTGGTACGGTGATCCTGTCTTGAAGGTCATGTTGCTAGACAACAATGAACCTACGAGCTATGGAGAAGCAATGGTGGGCCCAAATACCGACAAATGGTTAGAAGCCATGAAATCCGAGATAGGATCCATGTATCAGGACAAAGCATGGACTTTGGTGGACTTGCCCGATGAGCGGCAAGCCATTGAGATGAATGGATCTTTAAGAAGAAGACGAACGTGGACGGTAATGTCACCGACTATGAAGCTCGGCTTGTGGCGAAGAGTTTTTCACAAGTTCAAGGAGTTGACTACGATGAGATTTTCTCATCCGTAGCGATGCTTAAAGTCCGTCGGAATCATGTTAGCATAAGCTGCATTTATGAAATCTGGCAGATGGATGTCAAAATGAGTTTCCTTACCGGTTCAGAAGGAAAGGTTGTATGTGATACAATCAGAAAGGTTTTGTCGATCCTAAGGATGCTAAAAGGTATGCTAGCACCAAATGATCCTTCTAAGGACTGAAACTAGCATCTCGGAGTTGGAATGTGCACTTTGATGAGATGATCAAAGATTTTGGGTTTATACAAAGTTTATGAGAAACTTGTATTTCCAAAGAAGTGAGTGGGAGCACTATAGAATTTTTGATGAGTATATGTTGTTGACATATTGATGATCAGAAATGATGTAGAATTTCTGGAAAGCATACAGGGTTATTTGAAAGATGTTTTTCAATGGAAAACCTGTATTAAGCTACTTGAACATTGAGCATCAAGATCTATAGGGATAGATCAAACCGCTTAATGGTACTTTCAAATGAGCATATACCTTGACATGATCTTGAAGGTGTTCAAGATGGATCACCAAAGAAGAAGTTCTTGCACGAGATGTAAGGTATGAAGTTGAGACTTAAAGCTCGACCACGGCGAGCAGAGAGAAAGGACGAAGGTCGCCCCTATGCCTTAGACGTAGGCTCTACAAAGATGCTATGTTGTGTGTGCATCGAAGTGTGCCTTGCCATGAGTCAGTCAAGGGGTACAAGAATGATCCAGGAATTGATCATTAGATAGCGGTCAAAATTGTCCTTGGAGTAAATAAGGACATGTTTCTCGATTATGGAGGTGATAAAGAGTTCGGCGTAAAGGGTTACGTCGATGCAAACTTTAAACACCTATCCGAATGACTCTGAGTAGCAAACTGGACACATATAGTGGAGCAACCATTTGGAATAGCTCCAAGTGGAGCATGGAAGCAGCGTTTACAATATGACCTAGAAAGTTGCAAAGCACACACGGATCTGAAAGGTTCAGACCCGTTGACTAAAACTCGTTGACCAAAACCTCTCTCACAAGCAAAACATGATCAAACCTCAGAACTCATTGAGTCTAAATCACATGATGATGTGAACTAGTTCTGAGACACTAGTAAACTCTTTGGGTGTTGGTCACATGGCGATGTGACCTATCGGTGTTAATCACATGACGATGTGAACTAGATTATTGACTCTAGTGCAAGTGGGAGACTGTTGGAAATATGCCCTAGAGGCAATAATAAATTAGTTATTATTATATTTCCTTGTTCATGATAATCGTTTATTATCCATGCTATAATTGTATTGAAAGGAAACTCAGATACATGTGTGGGTATATAGAGAACACCATGTCCCTAGTAAGCCTCTAGTTGACTAGCTCGTTAATCAATAGATGGTTACGGTTTCACGACCATGGACATTGGATGTCATTGATAACGGGATCACATCATTAGGAGAATGATGTGATGGACAAGACCCAATCCTAAGCCTAGCACAAAGATCGTAGTTCGTATGCTAAAGCTTTTCTAATGTCAAGTATCATTTCCTTAGACCATGAGATTGTGCAACTCCGGATACCGTAGGAATGCTTTGGGTGTACCAAACGTCACAACGTAATCGGGTGACTATAAAGGTGCACTACAGGTATCTCCGAAAGTGTCTGCATTGGGTTGTACGAATCGAGACTGGATTTGTCACTCCGTGTAACGGAGAGGTATCTCTGGGCCCACTCGGTAGGACATCATCATAATGTGCACAATGTGACCAAGGGGTTGATCACGGGATGATGTGTTACGGAACGAGTAAAGAGACTTGCGGTAACGAGATTGAACAAGGTATCGGGATACCGACGATCGAATCTCGGGCAAGTACAATACCGCTAGACAAAGGGAATTGTATACAGGATCGATTGAGTCCTAGACATCGTGGTTCATCCGATGAGATCATCGTGGAACATGTGGGAGCCAACATGGGTATCCAGATCCCGCTGTTGGTTATTGACCGGAGAACGTCTCGGTCATGTCTGCATGGTTCGAACCCGTAGGGTCTACACACTTAAGGTTCGATGACGCTTAGGGTTATAAAGGAAGTTTGTATGTGGTTACTAAATGTTGTTGAGTCCGGATGAGATCCGGGACGTCATGAGGAGTTCGGAATGATCCGGAGGTAAAGATTTATATATGGGAAGTCCTGTTTTGGTCACCGAAAAGTTTGGGCGATATCGGTAATGTCTGGGACCACCGGGAGGGTCGAGGTCCACCAAGTGGGGCCACCTGCCCCAGAAGGTTGCGTGGGCCAAGTGTGGGAGGGACCAGCCCCTAGGAGGGCTGGTGCGCCCCACAAGGGCCCAAGGCGCCAAGGGGGAGTGGGAGGGCAAACCCTAGTCTGGGATGGGCCTTAAGGCCCACCTAGTGGGCGCCTCCCTCTTCCCCTCTTGGTCAGCCCCCAAAACCCATCTAGGGCTGGCCGCCACCCCTAGGGGGTGGAAACCCTAGAGGGGGCGCATCCCTCCCCTTCCCCTATATATATGAGGCCTATGGGGCTGCCCATAACACACGAGAGCCTCTCCCTCTCCAGGCGCAACCTGCCTCTCCTCCTCCTCCTCTCCCTTGGTGCTTGGCGAAGCCCTGCAGAATTGCCACGCTCCTCCATCACCACCATGCCGTTGTGCTGCTGCTGGATGGAGTCTTCCTCAACCTCTCCCTCTCTCCTTGCTGGATCAAGGCGTGGGAGACGCCACCGGCTGTACGTGTGTTGAACGCGGAGGTGCCGTCCGTTCGGCACTAGGATCTCCGGTGATCTGAATCACGACAGCAATGCGACTCCTTCAACCCCGTTCTCATGAACGCTTCCGCTTAGCGATCTACAAGGGTATGTAGATGCACTCTCCTTCCCTCGTTGCTAGTTTCTCCATAGATAAATCTTGGTGACACGTAGGAAAATTTTGAATTTCTGCTACGTTCCCCAACAATTTGTCGTGGTGTTCATCGATGATATACTGATTTTCTCCAAGAGCGAGGAAGAGCATAAGGAACATTTGCGTCTAGTTCTGGAGAAACTCCGAGAACATCAGTTGTATGCCAAGTTCAGTAAATGTGAATTTTGGCTAAAGGAAGTCGGATTCCTCGGACACGTTATTTCAGGAGAAGGAATAGCAGTTGACCCCACCAAGGTTGAATCAGTCACCGATTGGCGATCACCCACCTCGATCAAGGAGATCCACAGTTTCTCGGACTCGCAGGATATTATCGAGAGGTTTATTGAGAATTTCTCGAAGATTGCCAAGCCCATGACTGAGCTGTCAAGAAGGACGCCAAGTACATCTGGACCGAGGATTGTGAAGCCGGTTTCAGAATTGAAGAAACGTTTGGTTACAGCCCAAGACTGATTTTGCGGACATACACAAGGATTACCGGTTATATTGTGGACGCTTCTCGCCAGTGGACTCGGAGGAGTACTCATGCAGGAAGGAAAAGTTGTAGCTTATACCTCCAGACAGCTACGACCTCACGAGATGAATTACGCCACAAAAGATTTGGAGTTAGCAGACGTAGTGCATGCGCTCAAGACATGTAGACATATCCTTATCGGAAATAGTTGTGATGTTTACACAGATCATAAGAGCTTGAAGTATATTTTCACGCAGAAAGAGTTGAACCTCAGGCAAAGGAGATGGCTAGAGTTAATCAAGGACTATGACATGAGATTGCATTACCACCCAGGAAAGGCTAATGTTGTAGCAGATGCTTTGAGCCGTAAGAGTTATGTGAATACTCTCATAGCGGGAGGATTACCCCAGGAGTTAGTTGATGACCTTCGAGATCTCCGACTGGAGATAGTTCCGAGAGGGTATGTTGCAGCTCTGGAAGTTCAGTCCACTTTGGCCGAAAGAATTCGTGAAGCCCAGAAGTCGGACAAGGAAATTGATGAGATAAAGAAAAGGATGAATGAAGGAAAAGCTAAAGGGTTTCGTAAGGATGAATACGGAGCTATATGGTACGAGGATCGTTTATGTACCCAATGATCCCGAACTCAGGAAGCTAATTCTTCAGGAGGCTCATGATTCACCGTACTCGATTCACCCCGGTAACACCAAGATGTATCTGGATTTGAAGGAAAGTTTACGGTGGACGGTATGAAGAAGGATATTGCTTGATGCGTAGCAATATGCGATGTTTGCCAGCGAGTAAAGGCGGAACATCGAAGCCAGCAGGTTACTTCAACCCTTGCCGATTCCCCGAGTGGAAATGGGAAAAACTTGGAATGGATTTTATCACAGGATTACCCGGGACCCGTTCAGGTTATGATTCCATCTGCGTAGTGGTTGATCGATTGACCAAGGTAGCTCATTTCATTCTGTGAAGACTACCTATACCAGCGCTTAAGTTAGCCAAGATATACATGACCAGGATCGTATGTCCGCATGGAGTTCCGAGGAGTATCGTGTCGAGATAGAGGAACACAATTTACCTCAAAGTTTTGGAATCAGTTGCATGAAACTTTGGGTACGAGGCTGGAGTTCAAGATCTGACTTTTCATCCATGAGCAGATGGACAGACCGAGAGAGTCAACCAGATCCTGGAGGACATGTTGAGAGCTTGTGCGCTAGACTATGGATCTAGCTGGGATGATAATTTGCCATCTGTGAGTTCTTGTACAATAACAGATTATCGGACCCGATGCGAAGATGGCCCCTTTTGAAGCTCTATACGGAAGAAGGTGCGAGAACACCATTGTTGTGGGATGGTGTTGGAGATCGAAAACTTTTCGGTCCCGATCTTATCGAGATTCCGAAGAGAAAGTCAAGCTGATTCGAGATAGGCTCAAGGTGGCTCAGTCGAGGCAGAAGAGTTATGCCGACAGTAAACGCAAGGAAGTAACATACGAAGCGGGAGACCGGGCATATCTCCGTGTGTCCCCACTTCGTGGAATCAAGAGGTTCGGTGTTAAAGGAAAGTTAGCACCCCGGTTCATTGGTCCCTACAAAATCCTCGAACATCGTGGAGAAGTTACTTACAAGTTGGAATTGCCGGAAGGATTGTCCGGAGTTCACGATGTCTTCCATGTTTCTCAGCTGAAGAAATGCCATGCCGAGATGGCCGATATTCCGTTAAGAGACACAGTGCCCCTAGAGGCCATACAGCTCGACAAAGTGATCGACTTATGAGGAGAAACCCGTCCAATTCTCGAGATTGCGAACAGAGTCACCCGCAGCAAGATCATCAAGTTTTGCAAGGTCTTTGTGGAGTCATCATTCCGAGGAGGAAGCCACACAGGAGCGAGAAGAAGACCTCCGCCGAGACCACCGCACCTATTTGCTAGCCAACCCGAATCTCGAGGGCTTAGATTCATCTTAAGGTGGGTAGGTTTGTAACATCCCAAATTTCCCATTTGGAATGTTTTACAATTATAGCTAAGCATCTATGCATATTGTTTGTATTGAGTGACATTTGAAGTATTTGAGGCTTTTGAGTTTGTGGAATTTGAATTCAAATTGGCAGTTGAAATTTATTTCAAAACAATGCCTGACAAATACTTGAGAAAAAGTATGAGAGGAGTAAACATGACACTCCAAAAATGTCAGATGAAAAATGTTGCCAAAAAGTTTGAATTCAAATCTGAAAATTGGGATTTCAAAAAAAATGTTTTTTTTAAGTTTGAGTTTTGCCCCTGGAAAAATGTCCAAGTTGTAGGGTAATTTCCCCTGATCATTTTGATATATATATATATATGTCCTATATAAAAAAATATATATATTATATATATTTTCCCCCTCTCCCTAATTCAAAAAAAAAGAAAAGGAAAGAACTCCCAGCGCCACCAGCCAACTGCCCAGCCGAGGCACCCACTGACCCACCCAGCCCAGGGCCTAACGCCCGAGCTGCCCACGCCCGAGCCGACGCTACCAAAACCCTCCCCTCGGTCGCCTCTTCGCTCACCCTCTCCTCTCACGACGCCACGGTCCCACCCTTCTCTTTCCCTCGCCCACGCCGCCAACAACCAACCCGTCAGCCAAGACTACGGAGATCTCGGGGTTCACCTCCCGATTCGCCCTCCTCCAAGCCGCCCCTATAAATACACCCCCTCGCCCGTTCCGCCTCACCGCGTGAAACCCTCTCCTCATGATTCCTCGGGAACCCGACGCCTTCCCTTGGCGCCATTGTCGCCCACCGAGCTCCTCCGTCGCCCCAGGCTCCAACTACTCCACCCCGACCTCCTCGAGCCGCCTACTGCTTTGACGCCTCCCCCGTCGCCCCGGACCACCGGAGCCACCGCGCCGTCGCCGCCCGAGCCGCCGTCGCCGTCGACCACCTCGGTAAGCTACCGGAGCCCCCTCCACCATCCGATCTAAAATCTAGGGTTTAGATTAGATCCCCCGAAGGGGTATGTTTTATTTTAAAAAGCCGGTTTTAGTTACGGTTTATTTTGGTTTAGTTAGCGGTTTAGTTTAGACCGGCCCGATCGGGTTATTTTCAGTTAGCCGCGAGCACGTTTAAATTATTTGACGCCTGAGCGTTAGATAGGCCCGTTGCGCTAGTTTTTCTTTTTTTTTAGTTTTATTTTCGTTTCTGTTTTTAACAGAATAGTTTCAGTTTTGTAAAATCCATATCTTTTAGGTTACTTAATATTTTTAATTGATTCTTTTTTTGTTAGTTTGCAAATGTGTTGTAGTTTCTGTAGAAAATATGTTTGGCCATGTTTAAATTATTAGAAAATGTTTTATTTTAGCTTTAGACAGATTAGTAATTCTGCTGTAAAATGAGTTAGGATTATTTTATTTTAGCGATTCTTTTTGTCACTGCTTTGTTTTGACTTTGCCTAGCAGTAGGGATTTATTTGGGTATTTTAGATTTAATAAAAAATTATTTTTAGTCAAAATCATGTATTTCTTGTTTATTAAACTAGCTACTGTTTTCCTATTGTTTTATTTAGTAAATAATTTTATTTTTACTATGTTATAGTTTGTTTTAGATTAGTTTCTCTAGCTACAGAGGATGAACTTTTATTTACAGTAGAATAAAATTTTTATTTTATTTTTCTTTGCTAGGATTGTTATAGGCATAATAGGAGTTCTATAATAGCTTTTGATGTGATTCTTTTTGCTCCTAGTTTATATGATGTTTTCCTTCTGTTAGTTAGCAAAACCCATGCTTAGGTTCTGTTAAGAAAAGTTTTAGTTGTGTAAAACTATTTGTTGCTTGATGTGGTGAAAACCTTGATTTGATTTCTCCGAGTTTTCTTTGGATTTTGGTTTGAGTGCTTGGGTGTTTTGTTTCCAACTTGTTGTTATGTTATATTGTGCCATACTTATTTGTGCTATTGTTTGATTCGGTAGAATTTCCGGTCTGAAGCCTGCTATCACGAGTCCCTAGCTTTCAAGACCGTCGGCCGTGCAAGTCAATTGATCATGTTTCCTTTACAATACCTATGATTTTATTGCATTAGAATTATACCTCCCCACCATGCATGCAGTAGGAGAATTTTAAGTTATGTTCTTGAGTAGTATCATGAGGTAGGATGAAACCATTTCCCTCGTTACCATGGCCGGGACGAAGTAGTTTAATTTTGCTATGCTCGTGAAGCGGGGTTGGTTGAGCGATTCATAAGGGAGATGTCAGAGTCAAGATGATGGCAACCCCATGAGTTCAAGCTCAAGATGGACTTCAAAATTCACTACTGGGTGGAGGACAGTTGACGGGCACCCTGGAGAACCCAGCGGTTGGCGGGATGCATGGAGAAGCGCCATGACATCTTGCGGAAAGCTTCACCCAGCCACGAAGAGGCGGATGGATACCCCATTGACGGAAGCTTACATGCAGCCCGCAAGCCATTATGGGCTCGGCTTGGTCGACCCTAGGTGTGACTCTGGCGGACGGTGCTCTGAGATGTAGAAGAGCGGTAGGATTGGATGGGCACCGGCAGTGGCCCAGAGGAACTCTTCGGAAGACCCTTTCGTTCGTCCCGTCTTTAAACACCAGGAAGTGCGAAGACTAAAAGGAGGGAACGATTCTTGCGGGTAAAGTGCGCAAACCTCTGCAGAGTGAAGATCTAATCGGTTAGCCGTGTCCTCGGTTACGGACAATTTGAGCCTCTGGAACTTGGAGTATTTCGGATATCTCAACACCAAACTTAATAAATTAATTGAGGGGATTATTTAATAATTGGGAATGAGACATTGGTTGGCGGAACCATCTCAATAACTACCAACATTTTGTAGTAATTGCAAACAAGTCCTTGTTATAGGGAAAAACTGGCATTTTCGCAAAACAATGAAACTTAGAGCCCCACAGCCAAATTGCATATAGTGTTAGTAATTTTATTGTTGTTCTCTCTTTGACTTGCGGCATATTCAAAATGCCGACCTACATGGCTGCAACGTCGATGTTGCAGAGGAGTTTTCCCATCGGGGTGAGGCTACGATCCACGCTTGGCGATTGCCCTATGGAGTCGGATGGACTCGCTATTCGCTCACGCTTCAGCTTTATTTAGTTTATTTCTCATGAGTTGGCCTTCTTAATTTATTCTATTGTAATAAAGACTCGATATGAGAATCGTGTAATAAATTCAGGTGTGATTGAACTTTGAATCTTTTCATCAATGTACTGTGTGTGCCAGTATGATCTTGGGATGGTACAGCTACACAGAGACTTGACCGATTTTGGGTCGGGTAGCTACAGCTTGCTTATGTTGCATCACACATGATTCAAATTTGCTCGTTTCATTCGGTTGATGGCATCCCTTTCCATGCTTTGCACATGTTTGCTATTATATGTTGTCATATGTCTCCATATGTTGCCTCTCTCATGCTAGATGATTTTCCATGTAGTACTTGTGAAGCATAGTACTTGCTCTCATAGCTCTCTCGCTTATGTTTGGAGATTTTGACATATTACTTGTGAAGCATGCTTGTCTTACCTCTTTGCACCATATGCCTAGTGACATGAATATGCACATTGTCGCATCATATTATTCATGCACTTTCGCGACTAATGGTTATGTGCAAGAGAAAAGAATCATCATGATGGATGATGTGTTTATCTACCATGCACATACATTGTTTGCTTTCTTTTGTGCATGTGTAGGATACTTGGACTTCGTGTCGACTACAACTTCACGTGAGTTGACCATTCGAGCTCTTGAGAGCGAGCCTCATACATCCGACCACGACTCGCTTCTACACCAAATTTCCTACCACTTCGGCATTGTGAAGGACGCACAAGGACATGCTTTCGAGGTGATATCCCTCTATCTCGAGAACACCCAAACCATGAGCATGCATATTGTGGATCATACTTCATGTGTTGCTTGCACCATGACACTTTGCACACATGCTAGCGATCTTGCTTCGACTTATCATTGCCACATTGCTATGCCTCATGACATATATTGTAGCGACCCGACCTCAGACGGTCAAGTCTCTGTGCTCAGTGTCATCCCTGGATCAGTAATGCTGACACCACACAGTAATCGAAGGATTTATAACAGAGTAGCAATCACACACTTATTACAATCGAAAGTCTCAAGAGAGAACTTAATAAAATATATATGGCTTAAGGCCATCTAATAACGATAACAGCGGAAGGCTTGGAAGAATAAGCGAGTCCATCAACTCCAACGGCATCACTGAGTATAGAACCACGACCTAAGCACCTTAATAAATCGTCTAAAAAGTCTGCAACATGAAACGTTGCAGCCCGAAAACGGGTCAGCACATGGAATATGCTGGCAATGTAACACATAGAGAATAATGGAATGAATAGCCTATACTACATGCATACATGGCTGGTGGAAAGCTCTATGGTTACAGTTTTGCATAAAGCCAATTTTCCCTCTCGCAAAGGAATAAATTTATTTAACTATCATGGTGGTTGTGAAACATTGAGAATGGTTGACATCATTCTCAATCCCAATTAAAAGTACTCATTAATAAACCCAACAGTATTAATTAGAAGTAACATGATGAGATTCACATGATATCCAGGTACTAGATACTCAAAATGTCCATAACCGGGGACACGGCTAACCATGATTAGTTTATACACTCTGCAGAGGTTTGCGCACTTTTCCCCACAAGACTCGATCGCCTCCGTTTGATTTCTCGCACTACATGATGTTTGAGAAAAGGATGACCGAGACATAGTCTTTCAGAAGCACTAGCACCTTACTTCTGGGTAGACCGGTACACCTACTTTCCCCTACATCTGCTAGTCTACCCGTAAGAGTTCGCACAACTTAGTCAACTATGCCAGAGCCCATAATGGCTTGTGGCTGCACACGGAAGTTTCTAGTTTGAATAATCTCATGATCCGTTTGAGCACGGGTGGCGGTCCGAGAAATCTGAGGCAAGTCTGATAGAAACCATGTGCCTCAATCCACCCAGATGTGTGTTTAAGTTGCCACCTTAAATAAACCATTAAATAACAATCTCACATCTGTCATGGATATACTCACCCAATCCACGTCTACTATCATAGCATGGCATAATAAGCAAACGTAGAAGTAACTCCCAAGGGTTTATAATAAAACAGGTAATAGGTACTACCTCAACTACTTCCCCTCCCACAATTTAATTAGATCCTAATCATGCAAGTGTTTTAGGAATAGATCTAATGCATAAAAACTGGGTATGAGTAGAGGTATGATCAAAGTGTTACTTGCCTTGCTGATGATCCGCGTAACCTAGAGACTTGAAATAACAGGCGGCGCACTCCGGGTATTCTATCGCAGACAAACAAACAAGCATACAATAAGTACTCATCTAATGCACAGGTAAAACTCGAATAGATCTAACCAGATTGTTCAACTTAAGAACTCCGGTTTGCAAAAAGAATCAAATCAAACGAAGCAACGAAAGTCAAACGGCGGAAGAAAACAGCTTCGTTTTACTAATCTGGATCTAGGTCAAATTTTACAGATGCAAAAACTTGCTTAAGTAGATAATTCGGAAAGAGGGTTTCGAGATGAAACCCCAAGCGCTTGAATCGCCTGATTCCGATAAACGAGCGAAAAGTTATACTAAAACGAAAACCGGATCTGGAATCGCGATCAGAAAAATCGCGGAATAAATCCGAGAAAAAGAAAAAAACGACGAACAGATTCGAACGGAAAAAGAAAATAAATAAAAATAAAGAAAATAAAACAAAAAAACCGAAAAAAACCTAAGAAAACCGATCATTTTTGTTTTAAAACCGGCACGGAAATCAGTGACAGCGAACCTCGGAAGCGTCTTGGCGACTCGGCCGGCGGCAATTGGGGCGGGGGCTAGGGTTTCGCTCGGCTCGGGTGAAATTTGAGGCTCGAGGCGGCCGCTATTTATCTCGCCCAGCGGAGTCCCGCTCGGTATGCCCGAAGCGGTGCGCGTTTTTTAATAAAATATTACGCATACGAAAAAAAATCAAAAGCAGTACCAAACGGACTCCAAAAATCCCGAAATAAAATTTCCCCGGTTTCTAAAATCAAGCCGGATTTAATGAACATTTATTTGGGGCCTAAATGCAATTTTTAAAAACGCGCATTTTTCCTAAATTCAAATAAAAAGGCGAAAAACTCCAAAGTAAAATCTTATTTGATTTTATTATTAAATCTTCGTTATTTATTTATTTTGGGAAAGTCATTTTATTCCCTCTCGCATATTTTTGTAATAGAAATAATTGAAGATAAAATAATTAAAATCAAATGATCCTATTTTCAAAATTTGAGAAAACTCAAATATGAAAATAACGAAAGTCCCCAACTCTCCCCATGGGTCCTTGAGTTGTGTAGAATTTCTAGGATCGAGCAAAATGCAAAGAAAATGCAATGAAAAATATGATATGCAATGATGCTCTATGTGTAACATTCCAAATTGAAAATTTGGGATGTTACAAACCTACTCTTAAGATGAATCTAGCCCTCGAGATTCGGGTTGGCTAGAAAATAGGCGAGGTGGTCTTTAAGCAAATCTTCCTCTCGCTCCTGTGGCTTCATCCTCCGTGTGGTGGCTCCTTTGAACCTTGCAAAACTTAATGACCTTCTTTGCGAGTGACTCTGCTGGCATACTCCAAAATCTTAACTGGTTTCTCCTCATAGGTCAAATCATCATTCAACTGAATTGCTTCCAGTGGCACGGTGTCTCTCAACGCTATATCGGCAATCTCTGCGTGGCACTTCTTCAAATGAGAAACATGAAACACATCATGAACTCCTGACAATCCTTCGGGTAATTCCAACTTGTACGCAACTTCTCCCATACGTTCCAAAACACGATATGGTCCTACAAATCGAGGTGCTAACTTTCCCTTAACTCCAAAACGTTTAACTCCTCGAAGTGGCGATACTCGAAGATAAACTCTGTCTCCGACTTCGTATTCTGTCTCCTTGCATTTTGAATCCACATAACTTTTCTGTCTTGACTGGGCTACCTTGAGCCTATCGCGAATCAACTTTACTTTCTGTTCAGACTCCTTAATCAAATCTGGTCCAAACAACTGGTGGTCTCCAACTTCATCCCATAACAACGGGGTCCTGCACCTCCTTCCGTACAAGGCTTCGAAAGGGGCCATCTTCAAACTGGTTTGGTAACTGTTGTTGTAAGAAAACTCCGCATCTGACAAATTGTCATCCCGACTTGATCCATAATCCAAAGCACAAGCTCTAAGCATATCCTCCAAAATCTGGTTGACTCTCTCGGTTTGTCCATACATGCGTGGATGGAAAGGCATGCTAAACTCCAGTCTGGTTCCCAAAGTCTCATGCAACTGCTTCCAGAACTTTGAGGTAAATTGGGTTCCTCTATTTGATACGATACTCCTCGGAACTCCATGCAAGCATACAATCCTGGTCATGTATATCTTAGCCAATTTGGCACTGCTATAGGTAGTCTTTACTGGAATGAAATGAGCTACCTTCGTCAAACGATCGACTATAACCCAAATCGAGTCATAGCCTGAACGAGTCCTGGGCAATCCCGTGATGAAATCCATTCCTAGTTTATCCCACTTCCATTCGGGTATAGGCAATGGCTGTAACAATCCTGGCGGCTTACGATGTTACGCCTTCACCCTCTGACATACATCACAAACTGCTACGTACTCTGCAATATCCTTCTTCATTCCGGTCCACCAGAAAGTATTCTTCAAATCCAAATACATCTTGGTACTTCCTGGGTGAATCGAATATGGTGAAACATGTGCCTCTTGTAGAATCAACTTCATGATCTTCGGGTCATTGGGCACATAAACACGGTCCTCAAACCATAGGGTATCGTGCTCGTCCTCGCGAAATCTCTTAGCCTTTCCTTCGCTCATTCTCTCCTTTATAGAGGCAATCTCTTTATCAGTCTTCTGAGCTTCCCTGATCTTGTCCATCAAAGTTGACTGAATCTCCAATGCTGCTACATAGCCTCTCGGAACTATTTCCAAACATAGCTATCGAAGATCCTCGGCTAACTCCTTTGGTATTTCTCTCGTCATTAGTGTGTTGACGTGACTCTTAAGGCTCAACGCGTCTGCTACAACGTTAGCCTTTCCGGGGTGATAATGCAATCTTATATCATAATCTTTGATGAGCTCCAACCATCTCCTCTGCCTGAGATTTAGCTCCTTCTGCGTGACGATGTACTTCAAACTCTTGTGATCCGTATACACCTCACAATGATTTCCAATGAGGAAATGTCTCCATATCTTCAACGCATGCACTACGGCTGCTAACTCCAAATCATGTGTAGCATAATTTAACTCGTGAGGCTTAAGCTGTCGTGAAGCATACGAAACAACTCTCCCCTCCTGCATAAGCACTGCTCCAAGTCCTCGACGTGAAGCGTCGCAATACACCTCATAATCCTTGGTCTGATCTGGCAGAATTAACACTGGTGAGGTAACCAAACATTTCTTCAACTCTTGGAAACTAGCTTCACACTCCTCGGTCCAAATGAACTTGGTATCCTTCTTCAACAATTCTGTCATAGGCTTCGCAATCCTTGAGAAATTCTCAATGAATCTCCGGTAGTATCCTGCTAGTCCAAGGAAACTCCGGATCTCTCCAACGGTTGTTGGCGCTTCCCAGTTGGTTACAGTGACAACTTTAGTGGGGTCTACTGCTATACCTTCTCCGGATATAACATGTCCAAGAAATCCAACTTCCTTCAACCAAAACTCATACTTGCTGAACTTGGCATACAACTGATGTTCTCTGAGCTTTTTGAGTACCAAATGCAAATGCTCCTTATGTTCCTCTTCATTCTTCGAGTAGACCAAAATATCATCAATGAACACCACGATGAACTTATCCAAAAACTCCATAAACACTTTGTTCATCATGTTCATAAAATAGGCAGGTTCGTCAGTCAGACCAAATGGCATAACAGTGTACTCATACAGCCCGTACCTGGTGGTAACAGCCATCTTAGGTATATCCTGCTCTCGAATCTTCAACTGATGGTACCCTGATTGCAAATCGATCTTTGAAAACACCTTAGCTCCTTGCAATTGGTCAAACAAGTCATTGATCATCGGTAACGGGTATTTGTTCTTAATGGTCACTTCATTCAATCCTCGATAATCAACAACCATTCTTAATGATCCATCCTTCTTCTCCACTAGCAAGATCTTGGTGATCCCCAAGGCGAAGAACTTGGGCGAATAAAACCTTTATCCAATAACTCCTTAATCTGCTTCTTAATTTCCTCCAAATCTTGGGCTGGCATCCTATACGGTCTCTTAGATATCGGCCCAGTGCCTGGCAATAGTTCAATCAGAAACTCAATGTCTCTATCCGATGGCATGCATGGCAACTCTTCCGGAAACACGTCCGAGTAATCCCTTACTACTGGTACTTCCTCCTGCACAACTCCTGATAAGGAATTTACATGTGCTCTCCTCGGCTCATGCCGTGATACATACTTGATTCTCCTCCCTTCTGGGGTGGTAAGCAAAATTGACTTACTGGCGCAATTGATATTTCCTCCATACATCGACAGCCAATCCATACCAAGAATTACATCCAAACCTTGGGATTCCAATATGATTAAATCCGTTGGGAAAACATGCCTCCCTATACTTAATGGCACTTGAAAACATCCTTGACTGGCCATATACTCCGCTCCCGGTGAGCTTACTAACATGGGTGTCTTAAGAGTTTTAGTGGGCAGGCTAAACTTATCCATAAATCCTTGATATGTATGAATGCGATGCACCAGTATCAAAAAGAACAACTGCAGTAAATGACTTAACCAAAAACTTACCTATTACTGCATCTGGCTGAGCTTCAACCTCCTCCACGGTAACGTGGTTCACTTGTCCTTTGTTGAAAGGGTTCGGCTTCTTTCCTGAGCTTCCATTGCCATTTACATTACGGCCTTACGGACATTCGTTTGCATAATGCCCAGTCTTGCGGCACTTAAAGCAAGTTATGTGGCTCAGGTCTACCTTAGATGGCGTCGACGGGTTGGTGCGGTTCTGTCCATTGCTTCCTCCATTCCCGTTCCCATTCTTAGTGCCACTATGGTTGTGCGAGCTACCTCCTCCATGGGTATGCTGAAATTGTCCTCCTGGCTTCGGGGTAAAGCGAAGTTTCTGCTAAGCTCCAGAGTTATTCTTCCCCTGTCCATACTTCCTCTTGCGATAGTCAATCTGTCTTGCTTCCCTTCAATCATAAGCACACGATCTACTAACTCCTGGTAGTTATTGAAGGTGGCTACCATCAACTGCATGCTCAGCTCATCATTCAGTCCTTCTAGAAACTTCTCACCGCTTAGTGCATCCGTAGTAACGTCATCCGGTGCATAACGTGCTAGCTTCTTGAAATCATCAACATATCGCCAACTGTCCGAGTCCTCCTTGGCGTAAGTTGCGAAACTCACGCTTCTTCATGGCCATAGCTCCTGCTGAAACATGGGCGACGGAAAGCTTGTCAAACCGATCCCATGTGGCGGTGTCTCTGTGGTAAGTGGTCGTGGAAATTCTCCCACCATCTGCCAAGGGCCCTTCAAGCCGATGTGCGGCAAACTTCACCCTTTCTCCATCCGTACATCCTGCAGTGGTAAACTCCCTCCCTATCTTACGGAGCCAATCATACGCAACAACCGGCTCGGTGCTCTTTGGAAAACACCGGCGGATTCAGCCTTAAGAAACGGGTCAAATGGTCAACAGGTGGTGGTGGCGGTAGGTTGTTGTTGTTGTTGTTGTTGTTGCCTTGGTTCTGTACCAATGTTTGAATCAAGGCATTCTGCTGCTGAATCAACTAAGTGATCTCTGGCGGGAAAACAAATCCGGGGTCGCGTCTCGGAGGCATCTGAGGGGTTTAAAGAAAAGACGAGAATTTAGAATAGAATGAGGTCTAGAGAGAAACACTACCCATATGCACATGAGACAAATCACACAATATCACTCCAATCAATTCAAACAAGGCAAACAACGGTCTATCTATCGTTACAAAGTGCTGAAACTAAAACTAATATAACATGGGGGTAATCTACTACTATTATGGTGGTCAACTAGAAAAACTGCTCCGAAGAAGACTCCATGATATCTGCTCCAGCTTCATCTTCGTAATCATCATCACTAGGATCGGAATCGGTGTAAATCGATGATGATGTAGTTCTCTGACAGGTGCTATCTTCATCTCCTCCTCCGGTGCTGAATTTCCGTAAGTTCTTCAATCTCCTCCTTAAGATCGCCGCGTTTTGTCCCACTAGAGCTACAATCTCCTCCATGTAGTCCTTGCAGTGGCCTTCGTTCTCCTTCTAGTTCGATAATCTTGGCTTTGCTGTCTTCAACTCCATCATGTCTGCGCAAGACATCCGGTTCTCCAGCGCCGAATGTGCTTTGGTTTAACTCCTGGATGAATGCTGCAATGGATCGATCCTTCTTAGTGCCAACTATCTCCCATTGTTCATCTCGGCGCCCGCAAATCTGGTAGATAGTATCCTTGAGGTCTTCTTTGTAAACTTCTCCAATGCGTCCCATGGTTATGTGAGCTGCCATACTCTTTCCCAGACTCCAGGTTGGTGCATTGAAAACACACTCTATGGGCTCCGTGATTGGCGCAAACGTTCTTCCGGGAACTTGAGCTTGAATCTTCCAGCGCTCCTCTTCAGGTAAAGTGGAATTGTAGGTCCTGGTGAAGCTTGGTAATCCAATGTTAAGGTACTTAGTGACTTCCTTGGGTGTCGTCCAAAGGGTGTATCTTCATCCAATTTGAGTGAACTTGATCCTCGCTTAGTCATCCTAAAAGAGTAGAAAAGATGAGGAGTCGAGAAATGAGAAGAGAGTAGTGATCTAGGGCTTTAGCTTAATGGTCGTGTCCTCAACCAGGTGCTCGATACCATCTCTCAGAGCGACCCGACCTCGACGGTCAAGTCTCTATGCTCGTGTCATCCCCGGATCAAGAATCTTGACACCACACAGTACTCGAAGGGTTTATAACAGAGTAGCAATCACACACTTATTACAATCGAAATTCTCAAGAGAGAACTTAATAAAATAAATATGGCTTAAGGCCATCTAATAACGATAACAACGGAAGGCTTGGAAGAATAAGCGAGTCCATCAACTCCAATGGCATCACTGAGTATAGAACCACGACCTAAGCCCCTTAATCGTCGTTTGAAAAGTCTGCAACATGAAACGTTGCAGCCCGAAAACGGGTCAGCACATGGAATATTCTAGCAATGTAACACATAGAGAATAATGGAATGAATAGCCTATACTACATGCATACATGGCTGGTGGAAAGCTCTATGGTTACAGTTTTTGCATAAAGCCAATTTTTCCCTACTGCAAAGGAATAAATTTATTTAACTATCATGGTGGTTGTGAAACATTGAGAATGGTTGACAGCATTCTCAATCCCAATTAAAAGTACTCATTAATAAACCCAACAATATTAATTAGAAGTAACATGATGAGATTCACATGATATCCAGGTACTAGATACTCAAAATGTCCATAATCGGGGACACGGCTAACCATGATTAGTTTATACACTCTGCAGAGGTTTGCACTTTTCCCCACAAGACTCGATCGCCCCGTTTGATTTCTCGCACTACATGATGTTTGAGAAACGGATGACCGAGACATAGTCTTTCAGAAGCACTAGCACCTTACTTGTGGGTAGACCGGTACACCTACTTTCCCCTACATCTGCTAGTCTACCCGTAAGAGTTCGCACAACTTAGTCAACTATTCTAGAGCCCATAATGGCTTGTGGCTGCACACAGAAGTTTCTACTTTGAATAATCCATGATCCCTTTGAGCCTGGGTGGCGGTCCGAAGAAATACAGGCAAGTCCTGATAGAAAGCAGGTGCCTCAATCCACCCAGATGTGTGTTTAAGTTGCCACCTTAAATAAACCATTAAATAACAAAACACACATCTGTCATGGATACACTCACCCAATCCACGTCTACTAGCATAGCATGGCATAATAAGCAAACGTAGAAGTAACTCCCAAGGGTTTATAATAAAACAGGTAATAGGTACTACCTCAACTACTTCCCATCCCACAATTTAATTAGATCCTAATCATGCAAGTGTTTTAGGAATAGATCTAATGCATAAAAACTGGGTATGAGTAGAGGTATGATCAAAGTGTTACTTGCCTTGCTGATGATCCGCGTAATCTAGAGACTCGAAATAATAGGCGGCGCACTCCGGGTATTCTATCGCAGACAAACAAACAAGCATACAATAAGTACTCATCTAATGCACAGGTAAAACTTGAATAGATCTAACCAGATTGTTCAACTTAAGAACTCCGGTTTGCAAAAAGAATCAAATCAAACAAAGCAACGAAAGTCAAACGGCGGAAGAAAACAGCTTTGTTTTACTAATCTGGATCTAGGTCAAATTTTACAGATGCAAAAACTTGTTTAAGTAGATAATTTGGAAAGAGGGTTTCCAGACGAAACTCCAAGCGCTTGAATCGCCTGATTCCGATAAACGGGCGAAAAGTTATACTAAAACGAAAATCGGATCTCGAATCGCGATCAGAAAAATCGCGGAATAAATCCGAGAAAAAGAAAAAAACGACGAACAGATTCGAACGGAAAAAAAAAATAAATAATAAAATAAAATAAAATAAATAAAACCGAAAAAACCCCGAAGAAAACCGATCTGTTTCTTCTTTAAAAAAACCGGCACGGAAATCGAGGCGGCGGCGAACCTCGGAAGGCGATCGCGACTCATGCAAGGCGGCGGCGGCGGCGGCCGGTCAGCTAGGGTTTCGCTTGGCGGGCTGGGGTGGGCTGAGGCTCCGGGGCGGCCGCTATTTATATAGCGCCCCCGAGCGGAGTCCCGCTCGGGTACGACCCGAAAGGCGGTGCGCGTTTTTTTAATAAAACATTACGCGCAGAAAAAAAATCAAAAGAAGTACCAAACGGACTCCAAAAATCCCGAAATAAATTTTCCCCGGTTTCTAAAATCAAGCCGGATTTAATGAACATTTATTTGGGGCCTAAATGCAATTTTGAAAACGCGCATTTTTCCTAAATTCAAATAAAAGGCTTAAAAACTCCAAAATAAAATCTTATTTGATTTTATTATTAAATCTTCATTATTTCTTTATTTTGGGAAAGTCATTTTATTCCTCTCGCATATTTTTGTAATAGAAATGATTGAAGATAAAATAATTAAAATCAAATGATCCTATTTTCAAAATTTGAGAAAACTCAAATATGAAAATAATGAAAATCCCCAACTCTCCCCGTGGGTCCCTGAGTTGTGTAGAATTTCTAGGATCGAGCAAAATGCAAAGGAAATGCAATGAAAAATATGATATGCAATGATGCTCTATGTATAACATTCCAAATTGAAAATTTGGGATGTTACATATATGCGTTTTGTGTTGCATCTGTTCTTGGATTACTTGCTCCTATCATCTGTTTGGTTGCAACAATGTCATTTCTTCACATATGCCATGTCCCATAGCTTGTCACATGATTGACTTGATTGCCTCACACATGTTGAACAATTGCTCATTCCATTGTGTTGAGTGCCTCGATATCTTCACTACACCCTATGCCTTGCACTTATCACATGTTTTTAGACATATCATTATATTTGGGGTTGTGGATGATTCTTATGCCTACCATAGACCTTTTATTGAGCACTTTGCGCATTCTTGCTATGACCTTGAGGTAGATGCTTGTTCACTTCTAAAACATATTTGCATCTCTACCTCCCATTTGCATGCTTGTTTCCATGATGTACTTGATTGTTCTCAATTTAAATGCTTAAATGCCATGCCACACTTCCTTGTCAAACCATATACTATGCTTGATGACAACACCTGTTGGGTGAATAACCTTTTGAATGCTTGGTTTTGCTCTTACGCCAACAACATTTTTTCCAGGTGCTTGTTATCTTTGCTCCTTTTGAAGGAATTACAAGACGGTGCGACATTGGAGTGTGCCCATCTGGAACTACAAGATGATGAATGCTTGGTGATCATCCACTTCTACACGACAACATCATCTCTTTCCCATGGTGATTTGGATTTCGATCCGAGGTCGGATCTTTCCCAAGGGGGAGGGGATGATGTGGAGCATCCTATGCACATCACCATGTCAAGAGTCCATTTGGAAAGTGACACATGCAACATCTACTTCATACATACAAAGGTGAATCATCTCCTTTACACGTGTCCACTTGTACCTTTCAAGGATGGTATACTACTTGACCCCATCAAAGGTGAATCATCTCGTGTGCATACATAGCTGTGAGCGGAGCTACACATTCATCGAGGAGGAGTCCAAGAACAAGAGAACATCTACACCATCCAAGAGGGAAGCCTGGAAGCGGAGTAGGAAGCGCCAAGAAGAAGGCAGCAGCTCCCAGGCGACCCTGTGCGCACGGGTGTGTACCGTGCCCATGGGACCCACGGGCCTCATGGACCCCGTGCGCACGGGCTCATGCGTCATGTCTCTCGATACCCCGTGTGCATGGGCTCCACTTACCCCGTGCACACAGGGCCCCCCTGTGCGTGGCTGTTGGGCTTGGCCCTTGTATCCCCATATCGTGCCTACTTACTCCTTCATCCCTTGGACCTATATATACTCCCCTTCCTCCTCCATTTGCACTTAGCTAAGAATAGATCTAGATATTAGAGCTTAGCTCATGTATCTCCCCTTGTGGGATTCCTCTTGAGAGAAAAGGCTCTATTGGAGTTCATGGCCTCCATTCGAGAAGATCCTTAGGGATTCATCAAGACCTCATCTCCCTTTGGGATTTGGGATGAACTTTACCTTGTATCTTTCCTTTTGTTGTTCATGTACCTTGTGGATCTTGTGTGTTTGATTGTCTAGTGGATGTGTGATTTGGACTTGTTCTTGAGTATTCCTCCTCTTTTACCCCTTGTGTTCTTCTTGTTCTTGGGGATTCCCCCTCCAGTTCATGAAAGATCACCCCATAGGGTTCCACCCTACAACAAGCTACAACTGGCTCCATCGGGCGAGTGGAGGGAGGTGGATCAACGAGCTGCATAGCTCGTATCCGGTGGGCTCGGCGGGCCACCCAGCCGGCTTGGATGCCGGATAACTACTCTTTGTAAGCCATTGTAAGAGTGGAGAAAATGGTGAAGGATGAGATAGGGGAGCGGCGGAGGCGTGCGATTCTTGGCCGACTTCTGGCCTCGTTTAAATAGGAGATTGAATAGACGGTGGACGGGAGCAGCTTGGACGGCATTGCGTTTAATGCTGGCCCGGTCATGAACGGACGTGTGGTCAGAGTTGGTTTCTCGGCTTCCACACAGGTTTCATGGAGGCGTTTTAATGCGGCAAGGAGGCGTGTTCAGCCGGGCGTGCAACGAGCAGCCCCCTCGACTCTGACGTACGACATAGCGCTGTTCTTCCACTAACGTGTGGGCTCGCTGGGTACCTGGCCTGCATGTCAGTGACCCAACGCAGGCAGCGCATGACAGAGGAGCTTTTGGTGGGCCAAGGCGGTGAGAAACGGGCATTTCATAAACCGATGATTGTTCATTGAGTGTGACGTCATCTAATTCATGTAGGTTGATAAACCTACTATATAATGTAAGAGAATTTTAAAATTTTCCTATATACATTGATAGCCCGTTCGATACATTGTGATTCATAAAGACCACTACAAACATCAATGTTCTGCTTATCATAGATAAGATTGATTAATACCCGTAACAATCCATGGCCTTAACAAAGGTTGCATGCACGTACAGGTTGAGCGTGTGTCTTGCGTCGTGTGCTGTGTGCATGCAGGCATGAGAGTGTTGCGTGCGTGCATGTGTATGTTTCAATGTTGCATGCATGTGTGCGTGCGTGATTGTGCATGTGCACGTGTCAGTGTTGCACGCCTGCATGCGTGCGTGTGTTCGTGCGAGTGTTGCGTGCGTGCCTGTGTACATGTGAGGCCACATGCCCCTTGTGCTTCGGCGAGGGGGAAATCACGTTGCACAGAGAGCGGAAGCCATGGGGGCAGCATGACGACGATGACATTGGAGACTTTTACCCAGGTTCGGGCCGCTATGAGGCGTAAAACCCTACTCCTGCCTTTGGTGGATTGGATGGTGGAAGAAAACAGCATGCATCGCTTGAGCCCGGCAAGGTGGCCTCGGGGGAAGCAACTAGGCGCGTACAAGTGTGAGGGGGTCCGAATCCCTTTCTATGTTGCCTTAGACCTCCTTTTATAGCTCAAGGGGTAACCACAGTGCAAAACAGTCATTATCTTGTGATTAGATAGCTAACAGTGTTATCATACCTAACTCTGACAATTAGGACATAGTGCATTAAATGAACTGCTAGGTGTCATGTGGAGGGCGAAGCCCGGCAAGCCTGCCGTGCCGCTTACTCATCTTCTGCTTATCTGTTTGACACACCACTTGGATGTGTGTCATGTGAGGATAACCTGTCTCCCAACGGGCCGCCATGTGCATGGTGGAAGCCACTTAATTATCTTGGAGGGTCAACACCGCATTCATAAGTGACTTGCATCATCGGGCGTTGGAGCGGTGGTGTCTTAGCGGGATTTCCTGCCCTTGGCGGCCCCGGCAAGCCTACCGGGGCAATCTTGGACTTGTCCCTGGGGCGGCTTCGACCCGGTCAGGCTCTCCTACTCGGCAAGGGAGGCTATCCCAAGGTGATGTTCTGTTGTCTTGTATGACTTGGTCTTCTTGATCAGCCCCTTGATCTCACGAGGAGCGTCTCCTCTTGTTTGGTCTTGTTTTTATATGTTGGTGCTGGATATAGGGTGATAGCATGCCTGTTGTAACTCCGGGCAACAAACGTGAATGTTCGTTGCACCGACACCATTCTTGCAAAAGCACAAATTTTTAATCACCTATCTTGAGATCGAGCACGGTGATGATGATGTCTATCAGTGTCACCACACACCTAGGGAATGATCAAAAGTGGATAGAGCTTACTTCTTGACATGGCTAGATCTAGTTAGGGAGGTACATAGGTCACTTCATTAAATGCTAGATCTACCTAGCTAGTTGGGGAAGGAGATGAGTCTAACTAGCGGAGGGGGAGGAAAAAGAGAAAGGAGATGCACTAATGGAGGTGGTATAGTTAGCTAGGAGCAATAAAGATAGAGAAAGATAGGTAGAAGAAAGAGAGTAATGAGGGGAGAAGTAGTGAGGAAGAAGCAAAGTGAGGGAGAGAGGAGGTGGGAGCTAGGGGAAAGTGAAGGAAGAGAGGATAGGGGGGGGGAAGGGGGGAGGAAAAAGGTGGTGGCTGCGGTTTAGCAGTAGTGTTGGGGCGTAAATGCGCTGCTGCTAAAAAGGTAGTAGTAGCGCGCCCCTGGGAGAAGCGCTACTACTAAGTGGGGCCCACCATGTGGCCAGGTTCAAACTTAGCCGTAGCGCCCTACCCAAAAAACGCGCTACTCCTATATAGTTAGCAGTAGCGCAATTATTTGAAGGGCGCTACTACTAAACCTAGCCTGGCGGCAATGGTGGGGCAATTTAGTAGTAGCGTTGTTTGTTCTTGCCACGCTACTACTATGTCGATAGCAATAGCGCATGTTGTGGACACTGTCGGTGTCAAAACCGGCAGATCTCGGGTAGGGGGTCCCGAACTGTGCGTCTAGGATCGATGGTAACAGGATACGGGGGACACGATGGTTACCCAGGTTCGGGCCCTCTCTATGGAGGTAATACCCTACTTCCTGCTTGATTGATCTTGATGAATATGAGTGTTACAAGAGTTGATCTACCACGAGATCGTAATGGCTAAACCCTAAACGTCTAGCCTATATGACTATGGTAATGTGTATATATTTTCCGGACTAACCCGTCCGGTTTATATAGATACCGGGGGGATCTAGGGTTTACATGGAGTCGGTTACATAAGAAAGGAATCTACATAGTCGGTTGCCAAGCTTGCCTTCCACGCCAAGTAGTGTCCAATCCAGACATGGGCACAGTCTTCGGTCTTCATGTCTTCACAGCCCATTAGTCCGGCCCAATGAATAATAGGCCGGACGCCCGAGGACCCCTTAGTCCAGGACTCCCTCAGTAGCCCCTGAACCTGGCTTTTAATGACGAGGAGCCCAGTGCGCAGATTGTCTTCGGCATTGCAAGGCGGGTTCCCCTTTCTGAACTCCCAGTTGATCTTCAGATGTGATGATTGTATCCGGACTTGTATAGACAACTACAGAGGATATAATACTTTACGAGTTCAATTCCCTGACAACTTTTTGGTAATATGACATCACGCCTGCTTCGGCCATTGTTTGCGAACTGCTTTAGCTGGCCCGTCGCCCCACGTCTCAAGACGCTATTTTATTGGCATGTCTTATCCAAACGGAGATCGTGGCTCCCTTTTTAAGGGATTCCTGTCAACCCGGACGTGGGTAACACAACCGTCGCTTGGGTACAACTCCTTGGAAATAAGCAAGTTTTCGAGGCCTGAAAGGAGACGCTTGATATTCGCGGCCTTTATATACAGGGGTACAGACCCGTCTTTTTCTTCCATGCTTGCTTCTTCCTCAGACCCCACTATCCCGAGTTTCACCACCCGAGTTTCGGTCGCCACAAGCCCCAATTATGTCCGGATCCAGCCGTCAAGGCCGGTGGGTAGCTTCGTTTGTCACGGAGGAAGATATTGCAAAGCTTCGGGCAGCGAGTGAGGGAGTCCTGGACTAAGGGGTCCTCGGGCGTCCGGCCTATTATACATGGGCCGGATTGACGAGCTGTGAAGACATGAAGGCCGAAGACTGTACCCATGTCCGGATTGGACTCTACTTGGCATGGAAGGCAAGCTTGGCGATGGAAGATTCCTTCTTATGTAACCGACTCTATGTAAACCCTAGATCCCCCTAGTGTCTATATAAATCGGAGGGGTTAGTCCGGAAAGGATACACATTACCATAGTCATAAAGGCTAGACTTCTAGGGTTTAGCCATTACGATCTCGTGGTAGATCAACTCTTGTAACACTCATATTCATCAAGATCAATCAAGAAGGAAGTAGGGTATTACCTCCATAGAGAGGGCCCAAACCTGGGTAAACATCATGTCCCCCGTCTCCTGTTACCTTCGATCCTAGATGCACAGTTCGGGAACCCCTACCCGAGAACCGCCAGTTTTGACACCGACATTGGTGCTTTCAATGAGAGTTCCACTGTGCCGTCGACGAAAGGTTCGATGGCTCCTTCAATCGTCGATAGGGACGTTTTCCAAGGAGAAACCTTCCTTCCCGGACAGATTTTTGTGTTTGCTGACTTCATACTGCGGTCCAACTCGCTTGGCCATCTGGAGCAGGTCGATAGCTACGCCCCTGGCCATCAGGTCAGATTTGGAAGCTTGAACTACATCGCGGATACCCGCGGAAACTTGATCTTCAGTGGGTTTGAGACCGCGGCGATTGCTCTCCCTCGCCCCGATGAACATGACTTGGATCTGTCATCGGATCACATCCAGGAGATGGTTCCTGTTGCTGCAACAGCCCTAGAACCGAAGCAGATCATGCCCTCCGAGGCCACAAAGTCCGTGGCGTTGGAGCCACACACGGACTCGACATCCCGCAATATTTGCGTCAATGGAACTCCAGACTCATCTCTAGCTATAAGTTTCGGACCAGGTACGCCTGCGGACACCGAGGTGGATCGGTTATCGATTTTCGAATTTAGCACCGTAGACATCTTCCAGCACTCACCTTTTGATGACGTGTTAAACTCTTTAAATAACTTGTCCTTGGAGGAGGACTCGCGGCCAAACTATGTTCGGTTCGAGCTAGAGGCGGATGACGAGGAATTTTGCTTCCCACCCGCCACCCACTTCATAGCCACTGTCAATGACCAAACTGACGTGCTTGACTATGGCTTCGAAGACATCGACGGTATGGACGACGATGCCGACAAGGAGCAAGGCCAGGACCCGCCATTCACTGGATGTTGGACGACCACCTCTTTGTACGACGTGTACATGGTTGATACACCTAAAGGATCTGGCAACGATAAAGAAGAGCCAGATGTGAATAAACCCTCTGAGACGCAGTGCAAGCGCCGGCGGCCCAAACGCCATTCTAAGCCCCGTCGCTCAAAAGATGGCAACACTGGCACCGGAGAAAATAGTACTCCGGGCGACGCCGAAAACAATAAAGACCCTGTCGGAGCTGCAGCCGAACAGGAGGAACAAGACAACGGGCAAGATAACCCTGATGAACATGCCATAGAAGATGACATGGAGGACGATAGTTACCGTCCACCCTCCGAGGAGGAGACAAGCCTCTCAAACAAAGACTTCATCGTGCCTGAGGATCCTATAGAGCAGGAGCGCTTTAAGCTTCAGCTCATAGCCACTTCAAAAAGCCTGAAAAAGAAACAACAATAGCTTCAAGCTGAACAGGATCTGCTCGTCGACAGATGGACTGATGTCCTAACAGCTAAAGAATACGGCATCAAGCGCCGAGCCAAGAGCTACCCAAAATGCAGACTGCTACCTCAATTCGATGAGGAGGCGCCGGAGCACATATCACCCTCGCGTAATGCCGAACGACCACCACGTGGTCGAGACAGGGTGGCTGACCGGCCACCCCGTGGTCGGGATAAAGCGGCAACTCAGGCCGACCAACAGCCTGCCCCACCGCCCCATAAAAATAGAGACGGAAGAGTTCGGGGTCATACATACGACCTCCGGAAGACCCTGGATAGTAGAGCAGGACATACAAGATCGATCTACGGATCGCGAGGACGTGCATCGAGGAACGACGACGGCGGCTACCTATTCGGACGTGACAAACCTAACCACGCCCGAGCCGAATGCCACAGACGGACTCAATCAGAGCTACGCCGCGATGCGACCCGATATAGAGGCGCCGCACATCCTCTCTTCTTCACAGATGAAGTACTGGATCATGAATTCCCCGAGGGGTTCAAGCCCGTCAATATCGAATCGTACGATGGCACAACCGATTCTGCAGTATGGATTGACGATTTTATTCTCCATATCCATATGGCTCGAGAAGATGACCTCCACGCCATTAAATACCTCCCACTAAAGCTCAAAGGGCCAGCTCGGCACTGGCTTAACAGCCTGCCTGAAAATTCTATCGGCAGCTGGGAGGACTTGGAAGAAGCC
Source organism: Aegilops bicornis (assembly GCA_021605145.1). Classification (NCBI taxonomy): domain Eukaryota; kingdom Viridiplantae; phylum Streptophyta; class Magnoliopsida; order Poales; family Poaceae; genus Aegilops; species Aegilops bicornis. The sequence goes on along the minus strand of CM038675.1, from coordinate 467,444,366 downwards.
TTCCTGGACAACTTCCAAGGAACCTATGTCCGGCCACCAGACGCCGACGACTTAAGCCACATAGTTCAACAACCTAGAGAATCAGCGAGAAAATTCTGGACTAGGTTCCTAACCAACAAGAACCAGATCGTTGACTGTTTGGATGCTGAGGCCCTAACAGCCTTCAAACACAGCATCCGTGACGAATGGCTAGCACGCCACCTCGGCCAAGAAAAGCCAAAGTCTGTGGCAACCCTTACGACACTCATGACCCTCTTTTGCATAGGTGAGGACAGCTGGCTGGCTTGTAGTAAGAACACATCCAGCGAGGCAGGCCCCTCCGAGGCCAAGAACAGCACCAGCAAGCTCCGGTGCAATAGACACAAACGCCAAAGCAGGGGCGACAACACCGATGACACCACAGTTAACGTTGGATTCAGTGGCTCCAAGTCCGGTCAACGGAAGAAGCCATACAAAAGAAACAATGAAGGACCTTCCAGCCTAGATAGCATACTCGACCGTCCGTGCCACATACATGGCACCTCAGACAAACAAGCCAATCAAACCAACAAAGACTGTTGGGTTTTGAAACAGGCTGGCAAGTTAAACGCTGAAAACAAAGAAAAGGGATCACAAAGTGAGGAGGAGGACGAAGAGCCCCGGCAGCCGACCACTGGGAGACAGAAGAAATTTCCCCCTCAAGTCAAAACGGTGAACATGATATACGCTACACACATCCCCAAAAAGGAGCGCAAGCGAGCATTTAGGGACGTCTACGCGGTAGAGCTAGTCGCCCCCAAATTTAATCCGTGGTCATCATTCCTGATCACCTTCGATCGTCGAGATCACCCAACTAGTATCCGCCATGGCTGTTCAGCCACACTAGTCCTCGACCCAATTATTGTCCGGTTTCACCTAACACGAGTCCTGATGGCTGTGGTAGCAGCCTCAACCTGCTTTATCAGGGCACAGTGCGGAAGATGGGCATTAACCCCTCACGAATCAAACCAAGAAAGAATACCTTTAAAGGAGTCATACCAAGCGTAGAGGCCCGCTGTACGGGCTCAATCACGCTGGAGGTGGTCTTCGGTTCTCCGGACAACTTCCGAAGCGAAGAGTTAATCTTCAATATTGTCCCCTTCCGCAGCGGCTATCACGCGCTGCTCGGACGAACCACGTTTGCTATATTCAACATAGTGCCACACTATGCTTATCTCAAGCTCAAGATGCTCGGCCCACGCGGTGTCATAACAGTCAATGGCAATATGGAACGCTCCCTCCAAACAGAGGAGCACACCGCCGCCCTAGCAGCAGAAGTACAGAGCGGCCTTCTCAAGCAGCACCATAGTACGGCTGTCGAGCCCCTGGACATCATTAAGAGGTTCCGGACTACACTGCAACAGGACGACGCGGCTCGTCAAGAGCTTGATTAGCAATTCGGCCTCCGTCCCAGTCCCGATGAGGTAGCGGCATTCGTACCATGCGTACATAATTACGCACTCAAAATTCCATGGACATCGGCGGAGGCACAAGCTAATCCGGGATCTACAGTTCGGCTAGACCGATCCCGGACACACATACTTTCACTTTTTCTTTTTGTTTCAGGTTCCTTTTCCCGCGGGCCTGATCACCAGTCCTTTCGGAGGATTGGCATACAACGGAGGCAAGCAGCACAGGTGTGTAGGGAAACCTCTATACGTTCTTCTTGACGGTATTTATACTTATTTCTCAGGACCCGCACGCTGCGCCCTATTGATTCCAGCATGTTAAATAGCCCGGATACTTATCGCACCATCTGTACAAGAAACGCCTTGACGTATCCATCCACTTATAATAAAAATGGTTTGTGGCCCAGTTTCTGTGGTTTTCGCTTCTTACTTCGTTTTATTTCGATCTGCTTATCGGCTGCATCGGTACTCTTTTGTACGATTCATATTCGCCAGGGGCTACTTATCGCCCCACAATATGGCAGCAAAGTCCGAACACTTCTTATAGATAAGTTCGGCACCCCGAATTTAGCATTATATGCATTGGCTCCGAATCATGGCTTTGGTCAATAGTTGGGTTGCCCGGCTCCTGTGCTTGCTACCCTATGTTCCGCTGAATCGGCTAGGGTAGTAAAGGGAGAACTACTGCGATTGTGCCCTGGCCTTGACCAGATGAGCACCTTAGTAGAGAAAGCCGAAAACTGACTGTCATGATATGGCGAGAGTCTGTCAGCTATTCGAGGGTTACAAATCGTTGGAGATTTTTTTCGCGTTATGCGAGAGATCGGCTCTTCCCGATCAGATGCTGACAGCACTCTGGTTCAAACAAGGGGCTGCGCCCATGCTTTATTATAGAACTCCTATGGCTAAGTGAGGGCGTTTAAGCCGTATAGTCTGATTGCCTTGTTCGTTGCGCTAAACAACTCCTTCAAGGACCATATAATTGGATAAAGATTGTTTAGATTCCATCCTGAACACCTCCGTACTACCTACGTGAGGGCAGAAGCCGACGACATGCAACACGGCCGCACAGGGGGAAACAATTAAAAGCATAATCAAATTACAAAAACAGGCTTTGTTTTCATAATAAAAGGCAAGGGCAACATGAATACATTTATTCAAATACAATGTCCTATGAACATTGAGCTACCGCAAGTTGAGACCCTTCTATGACATCTGCAAAATATCTCTCAGGTGTGCGGCGCTCCTTGCCCTCCGGCGGCCCGCTGGCAACTTCAACGGCGTTCATCTTCGCCCACCACATCTTGAAACGAGCTAAGGCCATACGGGCACCTTCGATAGGCGTTCACCATACGCCTCACGAGTCCGAAGTAGCTGCTAGGCATATCTTCGGCTGGCCATAACCGGATTATCAAATCCTTCATGGCTAAATCGGCCACCCTATGCAGCTCCACCAGCTGTTTCAGCTGATTGGTGAAGGACACGGGAGGCTCTGACACCGCATACTGCGACTAGAATAGCTTCTCTGTAGAACCCCCTCCTTCGGTTCGATAGAACTCCACGGCGTCCCATACACTGCATGGTAAATCAGAAAAAGCCCCTGGGGAACTCCGAACCCAGGTTAGTAAAAGATATTGCTTCTCTGCATACTTGCTTTGCATCTTAAAAGCCTTACCCGCGGTGATCTTCTTGGCCTCCTGGATCTCCTGGAGGGCGGCCTGGGCCTCATTTCGTGCGGTCTCCACGCTCTGACGAGCCTTGGTGAGTTCTGCCCCTTGAGCCGACGCATCATGCTCCAAGGTCTCACATTTTTTCACCGCAACCTAGAGCTCCTGCTGGATTTCCTTGACCCGGGCCTTGAGCTTCTTACGGGCGGCTTGCTGCTGGACAGCCTTCCCCTCGGCCTCACCCAGGGCCTTCCTCAGGGCCTCGACCTCGGTCGTGGCTCCTGCACATATTACGACACTACAGTCAATACATGGCGCCTATGCTTTCCGAACACACAGCAAGTCGTTACTCGCCTTGCTTCTCCTGGAACCGAACCTTAACCTCGCCGAGCTCGCTCTCGGTCCGCTCCAGCCTCTGCCTCAGTTCAGAGACTTTGGCAACATGCGAGGTTGCGGCCAACAGCGACGCCTGCTTATGCATACATATCACGTTAGTCTCCTACAATAAAAGATTGATCCTCTATTTGGTTCTTCTCGCCGAGCACATGACAGTGTCTCAGGGGCTACTGATTATATGGGGATTTTTCTCTTTTTATGTCACTTACCTCGAAACCTGTCAACAGGTTGCTGCAGGCTTCGTTCAGTCCACTCTTGGCGGACTGAACCTTCTCGATCACCGGGCCCATAAGGACACGGTGCTCGTTGAGGGAGTCTTGGATTAGGGGGTCCTCGGACAGCTGGACTATATACTTTGGCCGGACTGTTGGACTATGAAGATACAAGATTGAAGATCTCGTCCCGTGTCCGGATGGGACTCTCCTTTGCATGGAAGGCAAGCTTGGCAATTCAGATATGTAGATCGCCTCCCTTGTAGCCGACTCTCTGTAACCCTAGCCCCCTCCGGTGTCTATATAAACTGGAGGGTTTAGTCTGTAGGACAACAACAATCATAATCATAGGCTAGCTTCTAGGGTTTAGCCTCTACGATATCGTGGTAGATCAACTCTTGTAATAATCATATCATCAAGATCAATCAAGCAGGAAGTAGGGTATTACCTCCATCGAGAGGGCCCGAACATGGGTAAACTTTGTGTCCCCCGCCTCCTGTTACCATCCGCCTTAGACGCACAGTTCGGGACCCCCAACCCGAGATCCGCCGGTTTTGACACCAACATTGGTGCTTTCATTGAGAGTTCCACTGTGCCGTCGCGATAAAGGCTTGATGACTCCTTCGATCATCGGCAACGATGCGATCCAGGGTGAGGTTTTTCCCCCGGACAGATCTTCGTATTCGGCGGCTTCGTACTGCGGGCCAACTCGCTTTGCCATCTAGAGAAGATCGAGAGCTACGCCCTGGATGTCAGGTCAGGTTTGGAAACTTCTACTATACCGCCGACATCCGCGGAGACTTGATCTTTGATGGATTCGAGCCCATGTCAGGTGCGCCGCACGGTCACGACGAGCATGACTTAGCTTTGCCGCCGGACGGTGTTCGGGAGATCACACCTGTGGCTACTCCGGCCCTCAATCAGGAGAAGATTGCGCCGTCAGAGGACGGGTGGATGGACCCCGCCATGGAGGCCGCACACTTAGCAGCGATAGAGCCGAATACTGACTTCACCTCCTACGAGACCTGTGTTGCCGGACCCTTGGATTCGGCCCCGACCACGGGCTCCGAACCGCCTGCGTCCATGCCTATGAATCCGATTGGGCGCCGATCATGGAGTTTTCCTCCGCGGATATCTTTCAGCACTCGCCCCTGGGCGACGTGCTGAATTCATTAAGGTCTCTCTCCTTGTCAGGAGGCCCTTGGCCGAACTATGTCCGGCTCGAGTGGGAAGCGGACGGCGAAGAAATTCGTTCCCCACCCACCACCCACTTAATAGCCACTGTCGACGAATTAACCGACATGCTCGATTAAGGCTCTGAAGACATCGACGGTATGGACGATGATGCAGGAGAAGAACAGGAACAACCGCCAACAGGGCACTGGACTGCCACCTCATCATATGATATATACATGGTGGACACCCCCAAAGAAAGCGATGGCTATAAGGCAACGGAGGATAATCCCCTCGAGAAGCAATCTAAGCAACGGCGTCATCGGCGCCGCTCTAAGCCCCGCCATAGCAAAAGCAGCGGTACCGGCACAAGAGACAATAACGCTGCAGATAGTGCCGAAGACGAAGACAATCCCCTCGGCCAAGGCTTGAGGCGGGAGGATGGGCAAGATAGCCCTAAGGAACAGGCAGCGGACGGAGAATCAGAGGAAGACAATTACATCCCTCTCTCCGAAGACGAGGTGAGCCTCGGTGACGAAAAATTTATCGTTCCTATGGACCCCGTTGAGCAGGAGCGCTTCAAGCGCTGGCTTATAGCCACAGCAAAAAGCCTGAAGAAAAAGCAACAACTGCTTCAAGCTGACCAAGATCTGCTAGCGGATAGATGGACTGAGGTTCTGGCGGCCGAGGAATACGAACTCGAGCGCCCAACCAAAAGTTACCCAAAGCGCAGGTTGCTACCCCAACTCGAGGAGGAAGCATTCAAGCCTACGCTTCCAGCATATGATACGGCTGACCGGCCACCTCATGGCCGAGACAAAGCGGCATATCAGGCCGATGTCCAGCCCGCACCCCGTCGCCAGTTAAACAAAAATACCAAGGCCCGGGGTAACACGCAGGACCTGCGAGACGTATTGGAAAACAAAGTAGGACATGCAAGATCGATCTACGGATCACAGGGGCGCACCCCAATGCGTCACGACGACCGTCATGCCGGATATACTAAAAGCAAATCCGGCAGGGCCGAATACAGCAGACAAGACTCATATGAACTGCGTCGCGACATAGCCCGGCACAAAGGCGCCGCACACCCCCTATGCTTCACTGACGAAGTAATGGATCACGAATTCCCAGAAGGGTTTAAACCCGTGAACATTGAATCATATTATGGCACATTAGACCCCGCGGTATGGATAGAGGATTTCTTCCTCCACATTCACATGGCCCATCGGGATGATCTACACGCCATCAAGTATCTCCCGCTAAAACTCAAAGGGCTGGCTCGGCATTGGCTGAATAGCTTGCTGGCAAACTCCATCGGAAGTTGGGAGAACCTGGCAGACGCATTTCTGGACAACTTCCAGGGCACTATGTGCAACCACCAGATGCTGACGATTTAAGTCACATAACACAACAGACCGTAGAGTCAGCTAGGAAATTCTGGACTCGGTTCCTAACTAAAAAGAACCAAATTGTCGACTGTCCGGAGGCCGAAGCCCTAGCGGCCTTTAAACATAACATCCGTGACGAGTAGCTCGCCCGACATCTCGGCCAAGAGAAGCCAAAATCCATGGCAGCCCTCACGACACTCATGACCCGCTTATGCTGGCGAAGATAGCTGGTTGGCCCGTAGCAACAACACAGCAAGCAACCCTGGCACATCAGAGGCCAGAGATAGCAACAGCAAACCCCGACGCAACAAACACAAGCGCCGCAAAAATGGTAAAAACGCTGAAGATATGGCAGTCAATGCCGAATTTAGTGGCTCTAAGTCCGGTCAGCGGAATGGGCCACTCAAAAATGACAATCCGGGTCCGTCTAGTTTGGACCACATACTCGACCGCCCATGCCAAATTCATGGCACCCCAGGAACACCAGCCAATCATACCAACAGAGAATGCTGGGTCTTCAAACAAGCCGTCAGGTCAGGCGCCAAAAACAAAGATAAGGGGTCTCAAAGCGATGATGGCAACGAGGAGCCCAGATCACCGAATACAGGAGGGCAAAAGAAATTTCCCCCGCAAATCCAAACGATGAACGTGGTAAACAGCACCCACACTCCCAACCCGGACCGGATGCAAACCCTTAGGTATGTCGACTTAACGAAACCAGTCGTCCCACAATATAAACTAGGGCCGATCACCTTCAACCGCACGGATCGTCTGGTTAACACCAATCAGGGCAATCCAGCCGCACTAGTCCTCGACCCAATAATTGACGGGCTCCACCTCACACGAGTCCTTATGGACGGGGGCAACAGTCTAAACCTACTTTACCAGGACACAATGCGCAAGATGGGCATCGATCTTTCGGTGATCAAGCACACTAAAGCCACCTTCAGAGGTATTATACTAGGTGTGGAGGCTAGCTGTACAGGATCCATCGCCCTTGAGGTAGTCTTCAGATCACCAGACAATTACCGTGCCGAAGAGTTAATCTTCGACATCGTCCCCTTCTGCAGTGATTATCAGGCACTGCTCGGACGAACCGCATTTGCTCGATTCAACGCGGTGCCACATTACGCCTACCGTAAGCTCAAGATTCCCGGTCCGCGCGGCATCATCATGGTTAATGGCAAGGCCAAACTTTCCCTCGGCACCAAGGAGTATACCGCTGCTTTAACAGCAGAAGCAACGAGTGGCACCATCCAATCGAACCTCGAGTCGACGGCCAGGCTCCCGGACACCGCCAAAGGACTTCGAACTACTTCGCGGCAGGATAGCCCGGCTCGTCCAGAGCTCAATTAAACACTCCGGCGAAGGCCAGGACAGGCCGCATACCGCGGCTCAACCGCTCTCCGGCACACAAACATTTCTTACATTCCCTTTGCAGGTTCACCCTTGCGCCGACCAGGACTGGCGATTTGGAAGCAGCTCGAACGCGCAAGGGAATCCTTAGATATTCCCCGCAATGACCATCCGACTATACTTCGGATCCGCACACAACTTCTTCCCCCTGGTCTCAGCAGGTTCCACGGTCATATCTCTTTTTTATCGCATTACCTGTACTCATACGCATCAACGTACCATTCAAATACAACATGTATATTTATATAACGCTTATCTGGTGTTATTTCTTATTGAAATTCTTTTGTCAAGTGGCATCCGTACACCGCGATATGCCTTAAATATGCCAGGGGCTTCGTTTTACCCATAATACGGCAATAAAGTCCGAACACCTTCATGGAAGTTTGGCACCCCAAACTTATAGCATTATATGCATCAGCTCCGAATCATGTCTTGGGTCAAATGTTGGGTTTGCCCAGCTCCCATGTTTTGCTGCCTTACGTTCCGCTATATCGGCTAAGGCGGCACAGGGAGAACTACTGCAATTGTGTCCCGGTTCTTCTGGACGAGCACCTCAGTAGAGAAAGCGGAAAACTGACTGTCATGATATGGCGAGAGCTGGTCAGCGTGCGATGGATCGGTTTTTCTTCCGATCAGGTGCTTATAGAGCCCCTCGTGCGGTCTTCCAAACACCAGGGGCTGCGCCTACCTTCCTTTTCTAAAGCTCCTATGGCTAAGTGAGAGTGATAAAGCCCTATAGTCCGATTGCACAGTTCGTTGTCTTGAACACCTCCTTGAAGGACCCAAACTGGGATAAAGAGTGATCGGGTTTATCGAACACCCCTGCATTTCCTACGTAAAGGCGGCATTTAACGCGTAACTCTCCGGATTAATATATAAAACGGCCGCGCAGGAGGATAAACTTTCATATATCAGGCAATAAATAATAGAAATGACCTTGTTCAACATTACAAAGGACAACATGATTGTATTCATGGAAATATAACGTCCTTGGTGCATTGCTCCGCCGGAAGGCAGGATCCTTTCAGGACACTTTCATAATATAATTTGGGCTTGCAGTGCTCCTTCCCCTCTAGCGGTCCCTCGGTCATCAGCTTTTCAGCATCCATCTCCCCCAGTGCACCTTTGCGCGGGCGAAGGCCATTCGCGCACCCTCTATACAGACCGACCGCTTGATGACGTCAAGTCGAGGGCAAGCACTTACAAGCTGCTTCACGAGCCCGAAGTAGCTGCTTGGAATTGGCTCTGCAGGCCATAGCCGGATAATCAAATCCTTCATGGCTAGTTCGGCCGCCCTATGCAGTTCGATCAGCTGTTTCAGTTGATCGGCAAAAGGCACTGGATAATTCGGTGCCAGACATCGTGACCGAAGAGCTTATCCGCAGCTTCCCTTTCTTGGCTTGGTAGAATTAGGGCGGCATCTGATATCTTGGGGCAGCTCATAAATACCCCTAGAGAAATCCGAATTCAAAATTAGAAACATGATTTTCTCCTCAAATACTTGCTTTACATGGAAAAAAGCCTTACCCGCCGTGATCTTCCTCGCCTCTTGGATCTCCTGCAGGGTGCTTCGGGTTTCCCCCCGGGCATCACGCGTGGCCTGATGAGCCCTGGTGAGTTCGGATTCTTTCTCCGTTAAACTCTGCTCCAAGGTCTCGCATTTCTTCACGGCCTATTGAAGCTCCTGCTCAGCTTCAATAACCCTGGTCTCGTGCTTCTCACGAAGAGCCTGCTCTGCGGCTGCCTTTTTCTCGGCCTCGGCCACAGCCTTCTTAAGAGACTCGACTTCGGTCATCGTCCCTAGAGCAAATCATGAAACATATTTTATCATACTGGAAATTGGTTCACAATGAACGCGAACAGGGCTTGTGCATACCTTGTTTATCTTCTAACTGCCTTTTCAACTGGCCAAGTTCTTCTTTGGCCCGCTCCAGACTTTGATTCAGTCCGGAGACCTCCGCAGTATGAGAGGTAGCAGTCGCTACAGACGCCTGCTTATAAAAGAGGAGAGATAGATGTCATCAACAAAGTCTTCCTACGAACATAAATTTGATCCTTTGTCCGGTTCTTTCTTTCACCGAACAGTGTATCAGGGGCTACTATCCATACCATGACACTCTTCGAAACCTCATAGAACATACCCCAAAGCCTCTTATAAGGCTCATACAAGCTTCATTCGGTCCACTCTCAGTAGACTGAATCTTCTCAATCACTGCACCCATAAGGGCACAGTGTTCATCGACGATGGAGGCGCTCTTCAGTGCCGCCAACAAAGCGTCCGGCACCTCTGGTTGGACATCGGTTGCCGGTGGAACAGGCACACTCCCTCCAGCCGAGGAAGGCTGCCTGCTTGATTCTGGAGCCGTATTGGTCTCCAGAATTGCGTCCGGCCGGGGGCCTGATTCAAGATGTCCCCCGCCGTCGACTCCTATGGGAATCTTCTCCCACATGTCTCCGGCCCCTAAAGTTTGACCTCCAGGCGCCGCCTTTATGATCTCCCCCCCTCCTTGGCTTGGGCCCTTCTGGGACAAACCTCGGTGTTATTCACATATTTGGGGGAAGGGGCCTTCGGGGGCGTCTCGCTCTCCATAGCATCCGAGCTCAGCAAATCCTCTGTTGAGGATTGTTCGGTGCGGGACCTCGCCGGACTACAAAAAGTATGGCTCAGGTTAAAATATTGTGCTATTATGAGTCTAGATGCATAATCGTGTTCGGATACTCACGACTTCACCAGTGGCTGGGCCCTGGGATCCCACTCCGGGCTGCTGTCGGCGGCAGCAGTGGACTCCTCCGGAAGAGGAGTTTTTCCCCTTTTAGGTGACTCGGCCTCCAAGTGTATGGAGTCCGTCCTGTTCTTTCTTCCCCCGCTGGGGATTCGTCTTCCCCCCCCCCCCTCGTCGTCCTCTTCGGAGGCAGAATGGGCATTGGAGCCTTTGGATATTGTGTCCGAAGTGCCGCGGCGACGAAGGCTGCCTTGGGTCTTTTTGGCCTCCTTCTCGGCCTTCTTCTTCGGCGCCTTGTAAGGCGCCAGGACCAGCATCTTCGTCAGAAGTGGGCCGGCCGGTTCTTCGGGCAGCGGGGCCACACAGTGGATCCGCTCCGCCTTCTTCGTCTAGCCCTAGGAGAGTTGTGGAAAACACATTAAGCATTTCCCTTGGGTTATGCAGATAAAACGTATGATGACTTACCGAGCTTGCAGGGCGGGACAGTTGGTACCCGCGGTCCTTGGCTGAGTCCGGCCATGATTTGCCGGACTTGAAAAGCACCTTCCAGATGTCTTTGTGCAAGGAGCCAAAGAGCTCTCGCAGTGTCTGGTGCTTGGCCAGATCGAATTCCCATAGATTGCAAGTCCGGTGTTGACAAGGCAGGATCCGGCGAACTAACATCACATGGACAACATTGACAAGTTCGATGTTCTTGTCTTCCATATCTTTAACGCGCATCTGGAGCACCGGCAGTTTGTCAGACGAAGACCAGTTTAGGCCCTTCTTGGGCCAGGACGTAAGCCGCAGAGGGGCTCCGGATCGGAACTCGGTAGCAGCGGCCCATTCCGTGCCGCGCGGCTCAGTGATGTAAAACCACTGTTGTTGCCACTCTTTGACGGAATCATTAAAAGTACTTGTTGGCCATGTGACGTTGGGCATCTTGCTCACCATAGCGCCTCAAGACCTTTTCGGCGTGCTCGCCGCTCACTACCTTGGGCTTCACATTAAAGATCTTCAGCCATAAGCCGAAGTGTGGCGAGATGCGGAGAAAATCCTTGCACACGATGATGAATGTCGAGATGTTGAGGAAGGAATTGGGGGATAGATCACGAAAATCGATCCCGTAATAATACATGATGTTGTGAACGAACGGGTGGAGGGGAAACCCTAGCCCGCGGACAAAATGAGGGAGGAATACAACCCTCTCGTGGGGTTCCGGAGTAAGGACGATCTGTCCCGCCGTCGGGAGACGGTGGCTGATTTTATTGGCCAGGTACCCGGTCTCCCGAAGCTTTTTGATATCCTTCTCCCAGACGGTAGAGGCCATCCACTTGCCTCCTGCTCCGGATCTGGACATTTTTGGAATGCCTTGGTGGGCGGAGAAGACGGACGCTCGGGCGCTGGAGCTCGAGCGAAGGGGAATGGATCGGGAAGAAGAAAGCGTGGGTGCGAAAGGGAGTCCTTATCCCCTTATAAAGGCAGCAGGGATTCTGCGCCTCCCCACTTGCCTGGTAAACTCACTTATTCCCCAAGCAACATGACTGATGGCGCGGTTGGGTTACCCACACCCGTATTGATGAGAATCCCGTGATAAGGGGACACGATCTCTACTTCGACAAGACGTGCCAGGAAAACTGCCTCGCAATATGTGCAGTAGCTGGTTGAGAAAAACAGTTCGAATAATGACCAGGCCATTGCGTGATGTCACGCTTTGAAATTTGTTAGCAGATTAGATTTGTGGGGAATTGTACTCTCTACGGTGGTATGTGGAATTTGTTTTGCAGAGCCGGACATGATCCTTGTGTTCAAATTCTTCTATGGAGTATTCGGAGGAGGAACCCGCCTTGCAATGCCGAAGAAAATTTGCGCGCCGGACTCATCGTCATTGAAGCATGGTTCAGGGGCTACTGAGGGAGTCCTGGATTAGGGGGTCCTCGGACAGCCGGACTATATACTTTGGCCGGACGATTGGACTATGAAGATACAAGATTGAAGACTTCGCCCCATGTCCGGATGGGACTCTCCTTTGCGTGGAAGGCAAGCTTGGCAATTTGGATACATAGATCGCCTCCCTTGTAACCGACTCTGTGTAACCCTAGCCCCCTCCGGTGTCTATATAAACCGGAGGGTTTAGTCCGTAGGACAACAACAATCATAATCATAGGCTAGCTTCTAGGGTTTAGCCTCTACGATCTCGTGGTAGATCAACTCTTGTAATACTCATATGATCAAGATCAATCAAGCAGGACGTAGGGTATTACCTCCAGCGAGAGGGCCTGAACCTGGGTAAACTTTATGTCCCCCGCCTCCTGTTACCATCTACCTTAGACGCACAGTTCGAGACCCCCTACTCGAGATCCGCCGGTTTTGACGCGGACACTCGTCCATAATGGAGGCGCCTCGTAGCGCCTCCATCAGGTTATCCGGCGTCCCTGGATGGACAGGGGCCACCCGGCAGGCAGCGCACCCTCCTTCAAAGGGGGCTGCTCGTCCGACTCTGGAGCCATATGGGTCTCCGGAATCGTATTCGGCTGAGGGCCGAGCTGGATGTGGCCCTCTTCACTATCTGCATGGGGATCGCCCCCCCCCATGTGTCCGGTAGTGGAGGTATTGCCTCGTGGCACCTCCCGGACAGCGTCTTGGGCTCCTCCCCGGTTCGGAGCGGTCCTCCGAGACAACACTTCGGTGTCGTCCCTGGCCCCGGGGGATTAAGCAGGCGGTGGCGACATGCTCGCCATCTTCGACGGAGCCAACGAACCTCCAGATGAGGATCACTGGATAAGGTCACGGGCCGGACTGCAATATTGTAGTTAACTATGTTAAGATAATAAAGAGAAAGGGCTGGGTGTGCGCATGAATGAGCCATGTCACTTACGATACGGCCTGGGGCTTAGTGCGGGGGCGTCGTTCCGGACTACTATCAACGTCCCACGCGGTAATGACCGCTGGGGCGCCCTTCCCCTTTTTGGGCATTTCCACCTCCAGATGCACCAAGGTCGCCCTCTTTTTCTTCTTCCCCTCGGGGGGAGGGTTGTTTTCCTCCTCCTCCTCCTCTTCCTCGTCATTGTCCTCACAGACAGATGAATGGGATTCGTCGTCTTCGGACATCACGTCCGAAGTGCCCTTGCAATGGGGACCACTCTTGGCCCCCTTGGCCTTCTTCTCCGGTGCCTTATACGGCACCGGCACAAGCATCTTCGCTAGGAGCGGGATGACCAGTTCTTCGGGAAATGGAGCCGGACACTGGATCCGCTTTGCCTCTCCATCCAGTCCTGAAAGAGCAATAATAAAAGCTCAGACATCATCCTCGAAACAATTAAGTTGGGGATACGACAGAAATAACATACCTCGCTGGCAGGGTGTTTACAATTGTGACCACGGTCTGAGTCAGTGGCCGGTGGCTTCTCGTTGCCCTTAAAGAGCAACTTGCAGGCACCTTCGTGAGTAGTCTCGAAGAGCCTTATCAAGGTCTGGTGCTTCTTTGAATTGAACTCCCACAGAGGGCGGCTTCAGCGCTGGCACGGAAGAATCCGGCGAACTAGCATCACCTGGATTACGTCAACAAGCTTGACATTCTTGGTCACCATGCTCTGAACGCGCGTCTGCAGCGCTATAGCTCGTCAGGTGAACACCAGTCCAAACTCTTCTCGACCTAGGAGGTGAGTCGCATGGGAGCACCGGAGCAGAATTCGGCAGCTGCGTCCTAGGTGGTGCCGCGAGGTTCTGTGATGTAGAACCACTGCTTCTGCCACTCCTTTACTGTCTCCACAAAAGTGCCTTTGGGCCAGGAGAAGTTAGATAGCTTGCTCACCATGGCTCCCCTGCACTCCGCGTGCTGGCCATCCACCACCTTCGACTTCACGTTGAAGACTTTGGGCCACAGTCTGAAGTGGGGTTGGATGCGGAGGAAGGCCTCACACACGACGATAAACGCCGAGATGTTGAGGAAGAAATTCGGGGACAGGTCATGGAAATCTATCCTGTAATAATACATCAGCCCACGGACAAAAGGGTGGAGTGGAAACCCTATCCCGCGGAAGAAATGGGGGATGAATACTACCCTCTCAGTGGGCTTCGGCGTGGGGACGACTTGTCCCTCGGCCGCCAGACGGTGGGCGATCTCCTTCGCCAAATACCCGGCCGCCCGAAGCTCAGTAATGTCCTCCTCCTTGACGGGGGAGACCATCCACTTGCCTTGACCTCCAGATCCGGACATGATTTCTTGAGTGGAAAGGAGATGAGTACTTGGGCGCTGGAGCTCGAGATTGGAAAGATGGAGACAGAGAGAAGGCGTGAGAGAGGAAGAGGGAGTCCTTATCCCCTTATTAAGGCAGTGAATATTAAAAGCCTCCTCACTCGCCCTGAAAACTCGCCTATTCCCAAGGGCCGTATAAACGGCACGGTTGGGTTACCCGTGCCCGCATTGATGAGAATCCCGCGATAAGGGGACATGATCTCTGCTTTGACAAGATGTGCCAATGGCAACCGCATCTCAAAACATGGACCAGATAGATGTGATGCTGTGTTATTAAAAAAGCTGTCAGCGGATAGAACTCGTGTGAACATATATATTCTCTCTGCGGTTATGTATGGTGTGTATGTGGCAGGTCCGGATACCGTCATCGCATCCGAAGACTATCTTGGAGTTCGGAAAGGGGAACCCGCCTTGCAATGCCGAAGACAATCTACGCGCCGGACTCCTCGTCATTGAAGCCAGGTTCAGGGGCTACTGAGGGAGTCCTGGACTAAGGGGTCCTCGGGCGTCCGGCCTGTTATCCATGGGTCGGACTGATGAGCTGTGAAGACATGAAGGCCAAAGACGGTACCCGTGTCCGGATTGGACTCTACTTGGCGTGGAAGGCAAGCTTGGCGACCGAAGATTCCTTCTTACGTAACTGACTCTATGTAAACCCTAGATCCCCCTGGTGTCTATATAAACTGGAGGGGTTAATCCGGAAAGGATACACATTACCATAGTCACACAGGCTAGACTTCTAGGGTTTAGCCATTACGATCTCGTGGTAGATCAACTCTTGTAACACTCATATTCATCAAGATCAATGAAGCAGGAAGTAGGGTATTACCTGCATAGAAAGGGCCCGAACCTGGGTAAACATCATGTCCCCCGTCTCCTGTTACCATCGATCCTAGACACATAGTTCGGGACCCCCTACCCGAGATCCGCCGGTTTTGACACCGACAGCGAGGTATTTGACCGCGGAAATCCATCACCGGCTTCCTGCCGTGGGGCAGGTTATTCCCACCCCCAGATCCAGCGAGAGAGTCGTGTTCATGTCCCACTTCCTTTGCGGGTTAGGGTTTGCACTTAACCCCTTCGTCCAGGGGCTCATGTTCTATTACGGGCTAGATTTTCATGATCTGGCCCCAGACTCTATTCTTCTTATCTCGGCGTTTATCGTCACGTGTGAAGCCTTCCTCCAGACTCCCCCGCACTTCGGCTTGTGGCTCAAGACCTTCGACGTGAAGCCACAAGTGATAGAGGGGGAGCAGGCTGACTGCGGTGGTGCTTCAATGAGCAATCTCACCAGCGCCGTTTGGCTGAAAGGATCCTTCGCCAAATCCTCCGATCCGTGGCAGCAGGGGTGGTTCTATATTACCGAGCCCCGTGGCTCCAAGTGGGCAATGACGCCTGCATTCCGATCCAGCGCTCCAGTTCAGCTTGCATAGGGGTTAACAAGGGGTTGGATTAGGGATCATGAATGATGTGCGAACTCTGCAGAGTCGCATCCGAAGCCTTATTGAGAAGGACATCGACATAGCCAACGTTGTTCAAGTAATGCTAGTTCGTCGGACCCTGCCGTGCCAGCGACGACCTCTCCGCATGTGGGAGTTCAATTGAGAAGCGCCGCGAACTCTTCAGCACTTCTTCGGCACTACGCACGAAGGAATGTGGAGATTATTCTTCGGGAAGCGAAGGCAATGGCCGGACACCACCGAAGATGTCGGCCTAGAATGTAACCATCCGGACACCTCGGTAAATCCCTTTTTACCGAATACCTTATGGTCAGATACCCAGTGGCTAGATACCAACAGTATCATCCTCTTTTCAGGGTTGGATAAAGAAGGTGGAGTGGATTAGGTGTCCGGATCCCCTTCCCGAAGACTCAGCTACTCCCATGTTAACAAGGATGCTGGCCTTGGCGCCATACCAGGCACAAGCAGGGGAGGGTGAGAAGACCCAAGATGGCCTTGATTCCGGAGGTAAGTAGGGCACTGAGTCCAGAGAAATTGACCTTTCCTTGCCCGAAGACGGAGGGGGGAAAGGACCCAGTATCCCTTCTCCAAGCAGGAGAAAAAGGGCCGCCTCCGAAGATTGGGAGGGGCGGTCTTCAAAAGGGGCAAGATGCCGCTATCGAGCGGCTTGGGTTTGGAGAGCGACGCTGTTGAACAACTCTAACAAGGGGACAAGCCCTTGGCCAAACCGTAAGAGAATCTGGAGTACTTTGATAGGGCCCCGCTCCGTTGTCGTTACTGAAGATATACGTAACACATTTATGCATTTTACAAGTCGGGACAGAATTTTTCTGGGCGATCCTCTTCTTCGGGGAGTCTCCTCCCAGAGATGATGGAGAGCGAGACGCTTCCTCGAACCTCCTCGCCCACTAAGGTGGATGACTCTGAAGTGTCCTCCTGGAGGGTCCCTTTAGATCAGGGGAGAAAAGAGGCAGTGCTCGAAGGTGGACCTCCGACCATCCGGGATTCCAGGGCTGATGATAACGAAGGCCCTGGACTGTCTGGTTCACAACCGACAGTGATTTCAGAGGCGGGTGAACAGGTTCCTGCAAAGGATGACTATGCCCCTGGAGCAGTGTCCGGAAACCCGAAGACTCCTGATATATTGCGAGACATGTTGCGGAAAGCATCTGTCTCTGGGGAACAGCGTACCTTGATGGGTACAGTGATTGAAAAGATTTCGTCCGCGAAGAGCGGATTAAATGAAGCCTTCATGAGCCTATTTAAAGGCTTCGAGGTTTGTGACATAATGTTTTTCAGCTATGTTTCTTTTGCAAAGATGCGCCTATGTCTAGGTAGTAGCCCCTGAGACTCAGGTTGTCTTCCATTAGGAAGTAGACACAGGATAAAAAATGATTGTTTTGAGGACTAACCCGATGAGCTTGAACACAGGCTGCTTCCCCCTTGGCCACTTCCCGGACTATGGAAATTGCCGAGCTACAGCGGAAGCTTGACGTGGCAAGGGATGATCTTGCATTAATAAATACGCGTCTTGACGAGTCGCAAGGTATGTATTCGGGGCAATCCTCATACATTGTTTGTGGTGCAAGCATGATGCTGATATTTAGATGCTGGAATGTGCATGGCTGCAGATGGTGCTGCCGCCATTGAAGTTCTTCAAGCGAAGCTGGCCCGGGCCAAGGAGCAGGCCCGTCATAGCAATGCTGCTGTAGAAAAGGCATCGGCTGAATTGAAGGCCGAACAAGTTGCACGGTACCAAGGTGAGGAGAAGATATCCACGATGACACTCGATCTGTCGAATGCTACTGGCCGCTGCAAATTTCTGGAGAAGGAGAATAAAGCCTTAACGGCTGAACGGGACAAGGCCCGACAGGAGGCGAGAGAAGCACGATCAGAATCTAGAGCAATCCGTGAGGAGGTTCAGCAGGCGAAGGAGATTGTGGCTGGAAAGCTTTTTCTGCTGCAAACTAAGTTCGGTGACCCGGACTATGCTTAGCTTAACCAAGTGTGGAGTTCTCCGGACGAGTATTTGGACTTGCCGAAGAGTTCTTCCGATGCGGCGCGGTATTACCAAGCGCGAGATGGATATGCAACGGAGAAGCTTTTTTGGTCGCAGTTTGGTGCGTCAAAGCGCCCTCTGCTGCTCAATGAACAGATGTCCCAATGGGCCGAACTTCATAGGATATCCGGCGCTGCCATGAAGGATGTCGTAATCCGGTTGTGGCCAACCGAGCCTGCACCCAATAGCTATTTCAGTTTGGTGCAGAGGCTTCTTGACGCGGTGCCGCGTATCGACGCTGTGAAGCGGTCAACGTGCATTGAGGGTGCACAGATGGCCTTCGCCCGAGTCAAGAAGTTCTGGGGGAAGATGAAGGCCGTCGATGTTGCGACGAAGAGTCCACCCGAAGGCAAGGACCGTCCGGAAGCGGAGCATTATTGTGAAGAAGTCTGTCAGGACCCCGATTCCAAGTCACATCGATCTAGCCGGTAACACCTCATATCACTTTGCGGCCTCACGCACGGTATTCCCACGTGTGTCGCCTTACCATGGCCCGGGACCATTTGCGCCTTTTGGCTCACGTATATGATAGTGTTGCTAGCATCCATATGACAAAGAACCCGGGCCGACATGGCTAGTCATGAACCCAAAGCGGCACTAACCCATGGGGACAGGCATACATGAATCAACTTCGAGCATGTCGATTGCCAGCGTGTGAATCCGGGCTGTAGCACTGGGCTAACAGGACTCCGGGAACCCCGGCTGTAGCAGGCTAGGCAGGACTCCGGATGTCATCCCGTGACATTTCCCCGAAGGGACAGACACAGGAACAAAGTGAAACACATGCCGGCCAGTCAAGCATCCTGAGCAGTAGTGCTGGGCTAGCAGGACTCCGGTGAACTGGGCTGTAGTGGACTACTATGGCTCAAGGAAGCACTAGACTACATCTCCCCATAAGAGAGGCTGCCAAGGATAAACAACTAGATTGTCGGATCCCACACATACCAAGCATTACAAACATACACACAATATGCTTGATATGTGTAAATAAAACATGGCATGACAACATAACTCTCACGACTCAAAGTATTTATTCATTAGGCCCGAGGAGCGAGATATTACAAACATGGGTCTCATGACCCAACATTCAGAGCATACAAGTCAAAGCACATGCGGAAGCTTAACATGTCTGAGTACAGACATCTACAAATGAAAAAGGCTGATAAGCCTGACTAACTACCAGATCTGCCGAGGGCACAAGATCGTAGGCGAGGTAACAAGCTAAACGTCGAAGTCCATGCGGAACTACTAGCGAGACTGACGTCTCTCTGCAAAACATAAAATAAGCAAATGTGAGTACAAATGTACTCAGCAAGACTTACATCAGAACAAACTACATATGCATCATTATCAACAAAGGGGGTGGTGGAGTTTAACAGCAGCAAGCCAGCTTTGACTCGGTGGCTATCCTGAACTATGACTGCAAGTAACTCTTTTGAGGTGGCGCACACGAGTCCACATATTCACCATATCAATACACCACTATGGATCGCTCCCGTCTCCCTACGCGAACGCCATCCATAGCACTCACGCTTATCTTGCGTATTTTAGAGTATCCACTTTCACTTGTCTATGAATTGTTATAGGAAACCCAGAAGTCCTTTACCGCGGACGCGGCTATTCGAATAGATCATTTATAAACCTACAGGGGTGTACTTCTTCACACACGCTCTCGTCACTTACCACCATGTACACATCGTGTATCTCGGCAACCTTCAAGCGGAAGCCTGGCGAGGGAGTCGACCACGACCTGACTAACCACACAAGTCTCTAGTCCAGGTTTATCGCCTATTCGGGCTCCATCCGAGGGAGATCCGGCCGGAGTTTCGCTCACAGCCCCAAACGATGTGTGCAGGGTTCCCGAGACACCAAGCAGGCGCTTCGGTACACCGGGCCATGGTGTATCTACCGCATCATAGCCCACCCCTAGGGTCAGCGCTACGCACGGCCTCCAACACATATTCCTACAAACCCCAGAAACTAGTTGCAACTCCTGGACAGAGGACAGGGCGATTAATAAGTTGAGAGAGTCAATTAAGGATCCCAATGTGTGGTAGTAGCTGTTCATGGATCACAAACACATAACTCAGTTCCTGAGGACGGCTGCAATGAGACAACCCACCATGTACTCCTACATGGCCTCTCACCGCTACCTTTACCAAATCGTATTCACACACTTAGCTCTCAACAAGAGGGACATGTTCACACACCTCCGATTCATCCCGGATGAATCAGACCTGACACAACTCTAAGCAATAGCAGGCATGACAACCAACCATGAATGAGTAGGAACATCAGGGCTCAAACAACTCCTACTCATGCTAGTGGGTTTCATCTATTTACTGTGGCAATGACAGGTCATGCAGAGGATAAGGGGTTCAACTACCGCAGCAAGTAACAGATGATTCGTTTTTTTCCTAATGCAGTAAAAGAGAGCAGGAGCGAGAGAGTGGGATTGTATCAGAATGAACAAGGGGGTTTTGCTTGCCTGGCACCTCTGAAGATAATATAGTTCTTCATCGGTGTCATCGAACCCATTGTCCGAACCACGTCTATGATGCAAGTATCAGAATGAACAAGGGGACAAACACCGGCAAACAAAGAAGAACACAATCAATGCAATGCACAATATGATGTATGATCATGACATGGCAATATGCTGTGCTTTGAGCTAATGCAACTAGCAACCAGATTAAATGAAGTTGGTTTGAATCCAAGATTCAAATTCAAACTCCATATGTGGATATTTAAATGCCATTTATATGATTAGTGCTAAACAACAGCTATAAGTTGTTCTAACATGCATGAAAATGGTACAGATGGATAGATTGAATTTTTCTGATCATTTTTCATATATAATTTATCTCATTTGGAGTTACGGTTGAATTACTATGATTTTTAGAAGTTTTGGCTAATTTCTGGAATTTCCTGTAAAAGAATAAATCCAGAAAATGATTTACTGCGTCAGCATGACGTCACTGTGATGTCAGCAGTCAACTGGGTCGGCCAAGTCAAACCTAACCTGTGGGACCCACGTGTCAGTGGTTAGTTAACTAACTAAACAGAGTTAGTTAGTGTTAGGTTAAGCACTAATCTAGGTTAATTAGCGCTAAACTAACCTAACTAATAATTAACAAGGGTGGCCCACACATCAGTGACCCAGGGGGTCAAACTGGGCCCACCCAGTCAATGGTCAGCGGGGTCAAACCCACCGGTGTCGAGTCGCCGGCGAGGCCGAGACGACGGAGAACGTCGGAAACGCTGCTCCGGCCACGGTTTGACGCACGGGTGGGTGCTACGAGTAGCTGGCGATGTGGCGCATCCAACGGTGGCGGTGTTTGGTGCTGGGGTGGCCGGGAACAACGGCGGCGACATGGCCGGCGGAGCCGAGCTCGCGGCTCCGGTGGAATCGGCGGCTACGGGGCAGGAATGAGCTCGGGAAGGAAGGGGAAAGACGCAGAAGCTCACAGCGAGTTGAACGGAGGCCTCGGCGTGCTCGGGGAGGGGCTGGTGACGACGCGAGGTCGCCGGTGATCTCGGTGGCCCGAGGAGGAAGAAGACGTCGGGGACGGCGCTCCGGGGCTCTTCCCGTCGCGTGGCTCGGGGAAGACGGCGTATGGGTCCACGGCGGAACTCGAGGTCACGTTGGAGAGGCACGAGGAAGGCTCAGGGCGTGGCGATGGCGGCAGCGGCGGTGGCTCGGGTGTGTGCAAAAGTAGAGGAGAGCTGTGGGGGAGAGAAGCTCGGGAGAGAGTGGAGGGTTCCAGGGGGTCGGGCGGTGCCAAGGTGCTGAGGCGCTGAATGGGCGCTGGGCGACCAGCGGCAGGCAGTGGTGGTGGCGTGGCGGCGGGCGGCATCGCTGATGTCCCTCCTCGCCTCTTGGCAGGTAGGTGATGACTGGCACAGGCCAGATGGGCCGGGCCAGCCAGGTAAGTGGCCTCTGGCCTTTCTCTCTCTCTCTTTTATTTCTGTTTTCTATTTTTCTGTAACTGTTTTGGCTTTAGTAAAAATACTAAAGCATTTTGTAAAATGCTGCAATAATTTGTGGACACTCTATGGATTATTCCAGTGGCCCACATTTAAATTCAGTATTATTTGAGCATTTAAGTTATTTATAGTGTTTAAATGCCTAAATTCAAATATGATATGATTTAATCCAAAAATCCATGAATGACCGTGAAACATGTGCATCATTTTCGTCAGAGGTTTTAACCTTTTCTAAAAATGATGAACATTTTTTAAAGGTATTTTGGGTTTACTGAAAAGACTTATGGTTGACCCACTAGTAGAAAAAGGGTCAAACGTGAAGCACATTAGTGCCGGTTTGAATTTGAGCCGGCACTAATGTGTACATTAGTGCCGGTTCCAACGGCTAGCCGGGCCGCTCTCATTAGTACCGGTTCATGGCGAACCTTTAGTACCGGTTCGTGCCACGAACCGGTACTAAAGAGGTGGTGGCCTTTTGTACGGTTGGTGGCTCCAACCGGTACTAAAGATCCCCATTAGTACCAGTTGGAGCCACCAACGGTACTAAAGGGGTGCGCCACCACCAAGAAGGCACAATATTTAGTCCCACCTCGCTAGTTGAGAGGAGTTTGCACCGATTTATAAGCCCCGCCGTGGCTACCGTGTCGAGCTCCTCTCTAAGCAGTGCCTTTGTGGGCCTATTGCACGCCTTTCTGCCTGTGGGCCTTTGTAGTATCGTAAAATACCAGCAAACGAAAAAGAATTAAATGGAAAACACAAAATTAAATGAAAAGAAATCATCAAACCAAAACCCCCAAACCTTGGGCTCCGCCCCGGAGCTGGCTCGTGCCACGTGGTTGCCCTTTAGCACCGGTTCGTGCTGAGCCGGTACTAAAGGGGGGGCCTTTAGTGCCCACACTTTAGTGCGGGTTATGGAACCGGCACTAAAGGCCTTACGAACCGGTGCTATTGCCCGGTTCTGCACTAGTGACCCTATTTGATTTAATTTTGGTGCTAGGGTTTGTCATCCCCATTTCAACTTTCCGAGAAATTTAAACATGATGACATGAATGCCTTAATGCAACTAATAACAAGCAAATTCTAGGGCTGTGACAACTCACCCCCACTAAACAAGAATCTCGTCCCGAGATTCAAGACGTGAGGTAAGAAGACAGAGGGGGTACAAGATCAACACAATCTTCACGATCCAGGTTGCATTTCATAAGAACGTTGATTCGGTCACCATCTTTTTCTCGACATCTTGCTCTGAGAACTCCAGCTGTCATGACAACGAGAGGAAAAGGAAAACTCTAGAAGGATCGATCTTCTCGAAGATCGGACAACTGACGATGAACTCACGGAATGAGACGTTGACCATTTCTCGAGCTGAGACATGAAACATACATCCCGAGGGATGAAGTGTAACAGATGACGAAGGTTCACTATGTAGACACAATTCCACACTTAAGAAGGTGGTGAACGGTTGTCAACGTAGCGAGGAGTTGATTTGCCATGATACCATAACGAGACATCTTAAGGAAGGTGACTCACAGAAATATTCCCTTAAGTGGCAAAAAGAATTACTTTTGTTTCAGAGATCATTGAAACTCTTTATACCAGCCTAAGGCAATCACAATCGATCGCTTACGGAGTTCAAAGGAATGGCATATCCAGATTCGAATGGATGATGTGGACTACCTTGTTGAAGACAACGCAATGGATGATTTTGCTTATCATCGGAAATGGATGGGACCCATGTCAGGACCACTTTTGGAGATGATCCTGGACAGCAACTGCTGAGAAGGACAACCCATGGAAAAATTGGCATGATGGGGTGCAAGCTGGGAACAACATGCAAATGTTGGAAATGTTCCAACCATCATATCTGCCTGAGATTCAGATCTAGTTGGAAACAGGATATTTCGCATAAAGATGTCCGAAAAGAAAGTTTGCAACACAAATCCCATTTAAATGACGTTGCAAGATTCTCGGGAGATGGACTACGGTAGTAAGCTCCAAAACATGAGCTGGTTCTGCTAAACACATGTGAACACGCTGTCCCAGACAAGCATGACCACATAGTAGTCTTATGATAAAACACTACCGAGTTCAGGTGGGGAACCATCATCTAGGGTAACGAAGTCTTGTGCATGACCTAGGATTTGCACAACAACTCCTTTTCCTTGAACAAATCAATCAGTAGCTTGGTGTGCTAGGGAATTCATATGGGGTGGAGGTAATTAATCTACCAAACCATAGAATACATTTGCTCATGCATAATTGACTTGGGATGGTACCTGAGGAAATAAAACAATCTTTCTCGAACCCACGGCGGCAACTTGCACCAAATGCACATGAATTCGAGGAAGTCACTTCTTCCGTCCAAGCATAAGCTTCATGAATGAAACATGAAGGCATTGCTTACAAAGTTTCCAACACTAGGTTGATGTTCAACATGAATCATGGGGAGACAAAATGTCACGATGGACTCAATAGAAACTCATCGGAATTTCCATATCACTGGACTTCCACCATCATGTGAACACGGTGGTAGTATTGGTCAGACCAAAAGATGTAATGGTGTATGCTCGAGGGATCAACCACGAGTAAGACAACATTACGAACATCGTTGGTTCTGATTTGATTTGATGATAGCCCATACTCAAGTCAAGGGTTGGATAAGACAATAGCACCGACAACTGATCACGAGGATCAATCAACGAAGATATCATCTTTCTTCGACACACACACAAACACAAAGATATCCCTTCAGAAAGAACCAAATTCGGCAAAGCTTTTTATCTTCCAACTCTCCAAGTTGTTGTTTAGCTTAACGAACTAGCTCAGGGGTATCCAACACAGATTCTTGGAGAAGGGGTGGTTTGCAAGAAACCATCTTGATCACGAGCTCAACATAATGATTAGGGGACAACCTGGTGATACTTCCGAGAGAATATTAAGAAAATCACGAACCACCGATATGTTTCTAAGCTCGAGAACAATCTTGCTTATCAGGGCAAGACGATATGATCAAATAAGCGAGGGATTGGCACAATCCTAACTCATTGATCAAGGTGTGCACCAGAAATAAGGACTAGGTAGCACGATCAATCTTAGGATGATGATTTAATAACCAACACGCTAAGAATGAGAATATTGTCCATTAACTACCAAGCAACGAGGTTGCTAGGAGTATCAATTTCACACATCACAGTTCACTTGTCGGCATTCCGGTTACAACAACACGGGACCGAGGAATGAATAATGATAGCGAGAAGTATCACTACGTCAAGAATTCATGAGGAATGTTGCAATCCTCATGACAATCCTGACATAAAGGGGGTAATACTCCGAGGTAGAACAGAATCAAAAGCTGGATTGGCATTTGATTTGCGGATTACAACTGCTTTGACCCAATCCTGGATATGGATGAGGTACTGGAGTTTGTTTCTCCTAGTCATTCCAGAATAGAATGGCTTGACGGACCACAAGAGTAATAAGCATCGATAAACAAATGCACGCATACCCTTGACTATCAATTGATAGACGGGGGTCAGAGTACAACTAAGGAGGAACAACTCGAGGAACATATAACTTTCTGAGTTGTGGATGCATAGATTAGTATGTCGAACCAAGTTCAACATGTTTCTTCCGGATAACCCAGCAAATAGGTAGGACAGGCAGAGTCACAATTATGAATGGAGAACTCCTCAAGAGTACTCTGATTCTGATCTTTTGGTTCAGCGAGGAACTTCTGCCATAAGCGGTTCATAGTATTTGGAAGAAGGAAATACCACGGACCTCGAGGACTATCGCAAAGTTACTAATATCCTAAAGGAACTAGAAAACACTATCAACAGGAGGTAAGTAGGGTGAATCTCGGGTTCAAGAACCCAGGAATAGAATACCTACTAACTAATAACATCACGGGATGCTTTTGAGAATGATGGCCAGAATCATCACACCGGGAACACAAAACATGGCTAGATTACTAGGTGACTCCCTAAAACACCTAGGTTCATAATAATAGCTCCAACATATATGTTGAGGCAGCGGAGTACCTCAACACACTAATTTGTGTGATTAATCTGGCCCATATGAACATTAGAAACAGAGAGAAAGGATTTGCAAACGCATCAGACTATTTAGAAATCTGGGATGACTCGGACAGCATAACGGCTGTAAATGCTCAAAATGATTAGAGACATCCTGCAAAATAGTGGCATGACCACTCAACATCACAATATCAAGGTTCTGAGACCAGCTATGAACATACGGAAGTAGTAAAAACTGAACTGAGATTTGAATCAATTCTATAAGTCTATGGATTAGTAACACGTCATCCTGATAGATAGATGAGAAGGCCTAGTTCTTAATGCCCGTAGAAGAGAAGAGGATGACTCAGATCAGAAGGCCATGAGGTATAAGGAGTAAAAAGAGCCTTACGTTCCCTTCCACAATCAATTCCCTTACATAACTAAAGCATTTCTAGACACAACCCGACCCGGTTTGGCTTGGTAATCCTACAGCAACAAAGCTCGATACCAAAGCTGTCAGACCCCGATTCCAAGTCACATCGATCTAGCCGTAACACCTCATATCACTTTGCGGCCTCACGCACGGTATTCCCACGTGTGTCGCCTTACCATGGCCCGGGACCGCTTATGCGCCTTTTGGCTCACGATATGATAGTGTCGCTAGCATCCATATGACAGAGAACCCGGGCCGACATGGCTAGTCATGAACCCAAAGCGGCACTAACCCATGGGGACAGGCATACATGAATCAACTTCGAGCATGTCGATTGCCAGCTGTGAATCCGGGCTGTAGCACTGGCTAACAGGACTCCGGGAACCCGGCCTGTAGCAGGCTAGGCAGGACTCGGATGTCACCGCATGACATTTCCCGAAGGGATGTACACAGAACAAAGTGAAACACATGTCGGCCAGTCAAGCGTCCCCGGCAGTAGTCTTGGGCTAGCAGGACTCCGGTGAACCGGGCTGTAGCGGACTACGATGGCTCAAGGAAGCACTAGACTACATTTCCCCATAAGAGAGGCTGCCAAGGATAAACAACTAGATTGTCGGATCCCACACATACCAATCATTACAAACATACACACAATATGCTCGATATGTGTAAATACAACATGGCATGACAACATAACTCTACGACTCCAGTATTTATTCATTAGGCTCCGAGGAGCGAGATATTACAAACATGGGTCTCATGACCCAACATTCAGAGCATACAAGTCAAAGCACATGCGGAAGCTTAACATGTATGAGTACAGACATCTACAAATGAAAAAGGCTGATAAGCCTGACTAACTACCAGATCCTGCCGAGGGCACAAGATCGTAGCTGAGGTAACAAGCTAAACGTCGAAGTCCACGCGGAACTACTAGCGAGACTGACGTCTCTCTGCAAAACATAAAATAAGCAAACGTGAGTACAAATGTACTCAGCAAGACTTACATAAGAACTAACTACATATGCATCATTATCAACAAAGGGGTGGTGGAGTTTAACAGCAGCAAGCCAGCTTTGACTCGGTGGCTATACTGAACTACGACTGCAAGTAACTCTTTTGAGGTGGCGCTGCGAGTCCACATATTCACCATATCAATACACCACTATGGATCCGCCTCCGCCTCCCTACGAGAACGCCATCCATAGCACTCATGCTTATTTTGCGTATTTTAGAGTATCCACTTTCACTTGTCTATGAACTGTTATAGGCAACCCAGAAGTCCTTTATCATGACGCGGCTATTCGAATAGATCATTTATAACCATGCAGGGGTGTACTTCTTCACACACGCTCTCGCCACTTACCACCATGTACACGTCGTGTATCTTGGCAACCTTCAAGCGGAAGGCTGGCGAGGGAGTCGGCCACGACCTGACTAACCACACAAGTCTCTAGTCCAGGTTTATCGCCTATTCGGGTTCCATCCGCGAGGAGATCCGGCCGGAGTTTCGCTCACAGCCTCAAACGATGTGTGCAGGTTCCCGAGACACCAAACGGGCGCCAGACACCGGGCCATGGTGTATCTACCACATCATAGCCCACCCCTAGGGTCAGCGCTACGCACGGCCTCCAACACATATTCCTAGAAACACCAGAAACTAGTTGCAACTCCTGGACAGAGGACATGGGCGGTTAATAAGTCGAGAGAGTCAATTAAGGATCCCAATGTGTGGTAGTAGCTGTTCATGGATCACAAACACAGAACTTAGTTCCTGAGGACGGCTGCAATGAGACAACCCACCTCTACTCCTACATGGCCTCTCACCGCTACCTTTACCAAATCGTATTCACACACTTAGCTCTCAACAGTAGGACATGCTCACACACCTCCGATTCATCCCGGATGAATCAGACCTGGCACAACTCTAAGCAATAGCAGGCACGACAACCAAGCATGAATGAGTAGGCACATCAGGGCTCAAACAAGTCCTACTGATGCTAGTGGTTTTCATCTATTTACTGTGGCAATGACAGGTCATGCAGAGGATAAGGGGTTCAACTACCGCAGCAAGTAACAGATGATTCGTTGTTTTCCTAATGCAGTAAAAGAGAGCAGGAGCGAGAGAGTGGGATTGTATCAGAATGAACAAGGGGGTTTTGCTTGCCTGGCACTTCTGAAGATAATATAGTTCTTCATCGGTGTCATCGAACCCATCGTCGGAACCACGTCTATCGAGAGGGGACAAACACCGGCAAACAAAGAAGAACACAATCAATGCAAGTCACAATATGATGCATGATCATGACATGGCAATATGCTGTGCTTTGAGCTAATGCAACTAGCAACCAGATTAAATGAAGTTGGTTTGAATCCAAGATTCAAATTCAAACTCCATATGTGGATATTTAAATGCCATTTATATGATTAGTGCTAAACAGCAGCTATAAGTTGTTCTAACATGCATGAAAATGGTACAGATGGATAGATTGGATTTTTCTGATCATTTTTCATATATAATTTATCTCATTTGGAGTTACGGTTGAATTACTATGATTTTTAGAAGTTTTGGCTAATTTCTGGAATTTCCTGTAAAAGAATAAATCCAGAAAATGATTTACTGCGTCAGCATGACGTCACTGTGATGTCAGCAGTCAACTGGGTCGGCCAGGTCAAACCTGACCTGTGGGACCCACGTGTCAGTGGTTAGTTAACTAACTAAACATAGTTAGTTAGTGTTAGGTTAAGCACTAATTTAGGTTAATCAGCGCTAAACTAACCTAACTAATAATTAACAAGGGTGGCCCACACGTCAGTGACCTAGGGGGTCAAACTGGGCCCACCCAGTCAATGGTCAGCGGGGTCAAACCTACCGGCGTCGAGTCGCCGGCGAGGCCGAGACGACGAAGAGCGTCGGAAACGCTGCTCTGGCCACGGTTTGATGCGCAGGTGGGTGCTACGAGTAGCTAGCGATGTGGCGCATCAAACGGTGGCGATGTTTGGTGCTAGGGTGGCCGAGAACAACGGCGGCGACATGGCCGACAGAGCCGAGCTCGCGGCTCTGGTTGGAATCGGCGGCTACAGGTAGGAATGAGCTTGGGAAGGAAGGGGAAAGACGCAATAGCTCACAGGGAGTTGAACGGAGGCCTCGACGTGCTCGGGGAGGGGATGGTGACGACGGGAGGTCGCCGGGGATCTCGGTGGCCCGAGGAGGAAGAAGACATCGGGGACGGCGCTCCGGGGCTCTTCCCGTCGCGTGGCTCGGGGAAGACGGCGTACGGGTCCACGGTGGAGCTCGAGGTCACGTCAGAGAGGCACGAGGAAGGCCTGTGGCACGGCAGCGGGGCGGAAGCGGCGGCGACGGTGGCTCTTGTGCGTAGAGGAGAGCCAGGGAGAGAGAAGCTCGAGGAGAGAGTGGAGGGTTCCAGGGGTCGGGCGGTGCCGCAGAGGCGCTGAGGCGCTGAATGTGGCGCGGGCGACGGCAGTGCAGTGGTGGTGGCGTGGCGGCAGCGGCATCACAGGTGTCCCTCCTCCGCCATCTTGGCAGAGGTAGGTGATGACTAGCATAGGCCAGATGGGCCGGGCCAGCCAGGTAAATGGCCTCTGGCCTTTCTCTCTCTCTTTTATTTCTGTTTTCTATTTTTCTGTAACTGTTTTGGCTTTAGTAAAAATAGTAAAGCATTTTGTAAAATGCTGCAATAATTTGTGGACACTCTATGGATTATTCCAGTGGCACACATTTAAATTCAGCATTATTTGAGCATTTAAGTTATTTATAGTGTTCAAATGCCCAAATTCAAATATGATATGATTTAATCCAAAAATCCATGAATGGCCTTGAAACATGTGCATCATTTTTGTCAGAGGTTTTAACCTTTTCTAAAAATGATGAACATTTTTAAAGGCATTTTGGGTTTATTGAAAAGACTTATGGTTGACCCTATTTGATTTAATTTTGGTGCTAGGGTTTGTCATCCCCATTTCAACTTTCCGAGAAATTTAAACGTGATGACATGAATGCCTTAATGCAACTAATAACAAGCAAATTCTAAGGCTGTGACAACGTCCTAGGGGCCACCCGCCTGATAGAGGGTCAATGCTCAAAAGACATAATGTTCGAGTGAGGTGTATGATAATTGTAAAAGACAATTTTATAGTTAATCTCTTTATATGTTTTTGCTTGAAAGCTTCAATTCCTCATGTTCGGCCGTTTCTGATATAAGCTGGAAGTTTTCCCGTTGTTGGGCTCAGCCCCCTCGTAGGAAGTACGTGGGTGTTCGGAAAATCGTTTAATCACTCTTTATCCAACGTCTTGGTCCATGAAGGAGGTGATAATGTGGCGAACCAGGCAATCGGACTATAGGGCGTTAACGCTTTCACTTAGTCATAGGAGTTGTATTGTGGGGCTACGACATAGCCCCTGGTATGTATGCGGCGTAGGGTGCCTTACATGTTTGACCTGAAAAAGATCCCTCGTGTGACATGGAGAATCACTAAAGATTCCAAGAATTCGTCAAGTGGTTGACCAGCTCTCGCCGCATCATGACAGTCAGTTTTCGGCTTTCTCTACTGAGGTGCTCATCCGGTTTAGACCAGGGCACAATCGCAGTAGTTCTCCCTTTACTACCCTAGCCGATAGAGCGGAACGTAGGGTAGCAAGCACATGAGCCGGGCAACCCAACTATTGACCCAAGACAATGATTCGGAGCTGATGCATATAAGGCCAAACTTGCGACACCGAAGTGTGTTGTAGAGCTATTCGGGCTTTTGTTGGCAACTCATTTGTTCCCATACCGAGCCCCTGGCAGGTTATGCCAGGGTATATTTGTGAAACAAACGTGGCGGCCGTATTCCGCGGCGAGACAGCACAGATGGTTAGTTTGGATATGTTTTACTGGGAACTGAGCGGTATGCCAATGATTACTTAGGATATATATATATATAATCCATCCTCTCGGCTATTTGACATGCTCGGGGTTGGAGGCGGAGGAACATGCATAGTACAGGCTCGAGAAATAGAGAGTGCGGTCTACAAAAATTTATTTTGGACCTCCTGTCACACGTCTGCACCGCCAGTCCTCGGTGGGGGGAATCCTTGATGGAAATAGCCCCTTAGGTTAGTATACGGTTCTGGACTCCGATAGAGCCAGGTTCCGACGTTTATCCTGTTCGTCACTTGTTTTTAAAGGATAGCGAAGGAAGAAATAAAAAGAAAATAAATGATAATAACAATAACAAAAAAAGTTACTAGAGTGCTTGCAGGCTTGTCCGTATTGTGCTTCCGCCAATGCCCATGGTATCTTGAGTGCGTAATGATGTATGCGCGGTATAAACTTTGTAGGTGTATGGAGTGGGCGGCGGAAGCCGGGTTGCTATTTCTGTTCTGGGAGTAGTTTATCTTCGGATGGAGATTTCTTCTGACCCCCAGTGTTTCGTTGGTGAACCTTTTCGTCATTCCTGTCGCCTGGCGGCCTCCTCCCCCTGTGTTCAACGTTGAGCTTGCCGGCCTGTTTAAGGACCCACAAGTTTCTATTGGTATGATTAGCTGGTTTGTCGGGGTGGCCATGAATCTGGCAGGGTCGGTCCAGTATCCTGTCCAGGTTGGATGGTTCATCTTGATTCGCCTTGAATGGCTTCTTCCGCTGACCGGGCTTGGGGTTGCTGAATCCGGCGTTAACAACTGTGTCGCATGATCTTTCATTGTCATTGCGACTGTTGTTTTTGCTTCACCGTGGCTTTCCGTTGCCGTCTCGGATTTCGGAGGTGCCCGGGTTGCTGGCGCTATTTCTTCTACGAGCGAGACAGTTGTCTTCTCTCGCGCAAAAGCGGGTCATCAGGGCCGTGAGGGCTGTCATGGACTTAGGTCCTTCTTGGCCGAGGTGGCATGCCAGCAATTCGTCCCGGACACTGTGTCTAAAAGCCGCAAGGGCTTCCTCGTCCGGACAGTCGACGATTTGGTTCTTTTTGACTAAGAACCGAGTCCAGAGCTCCCTGGCTGATTCTCCGGGTTGCTGGACAATGTGAATTAGGTCATCGGCATCCGGTGGCCGGACATATGTTCCTCGGAAATTATTGAGGAAAGCCTCTTCCAAGTCCTCCCAGCTGCCTATGGAATTTCAGTGTGCTGTTTAACCAGTACCGAGCTGGCCCTTTTAGTTTTAGTGGGAGGTATTTAATGGCGTGGAGGTCATCCTCACGGGCCATATGGATGTGGAGGATGAAATCTTCTATCCATACCGCTGGGTCGGTTGTCCCGTCGTATGATTCAATATTGACGGGTTTAAATCCTTCGGGGAATTCATGATCCATTACCTCATTAGTAAAGCAAAGTGGGTGTGCGGCGCCTCTATGTTGGGCCACACTGCGAGATAACTCTGAAGGAGTCCCTTTGCGGTTTTCGACTCGGGCGTGGCGAGGTTTGACACGTCCGAATAGGTAGCCATCGTCGCGTATCGAAGCATGCTTTCGCGATCCGTAGATCGGTCTTGCGTGTCTTGCTTTATTGTCCAAGTCCCACTGCAGGTTGTCTGGGTAATCGTGACCTGCGTTGTTCTTACCTTTACGGTGAGGTGGGGCGGCCTCGTGTTCGGCTTGAGTTGCCTTTCTATTCGGACAGGGTTGTCGGCGACCTGCCGCATTGTGTGACGATGGTATGGGCCCCAACGCCCCATTATCGGACTGGTATATCAGTCTGTGTTTTGGGTTGCTTTTGGCTAGGCCACTAAGGCCATATTCTTCGTCGATCGGGACTTCGGTCCATCTGTCGTTGAGTAGGTCTTGGTCAGCTTGAAGCTGTTGCTGCTTCTTTTTCAGGCTCCTTGCCGTAGCTATTAGTCTGCGCTTGAAGCGCTCCTGCTCGAGGGGCTATTCGGGTATGATGAAGTCATCATCACTGAGGCTTTCCTTATCTTCGGAGAGCGGAAGGTAGTTGTCGTCCTCCGAACTGTCGCTGGGCAGGGCTTGTTCATCGGGGCTGACTTGCCCGTTTTCCTGTTTCTCCTGTTCGGATATTACTCCCACAGGGTCTTCATTGCTTTCGGCGCCGTCCGGAGCACTATTTTCTCCGGTGCCATCGTTGCTGGGGCATGACTTGGAGCGGTGTCTGGGGTGCCAGAACTTAGACTGTGTCTCAGGAGTTTTATTCTCAACTGGATCTCCCTTGTCATTGCAACGAGCTTTTTTAAGTGTATCGACCATGTACGCGTCGTATGGAGGGGTGGTCGTCCCATGCCTGATGACTGGCGGGTCTTGGCCTTGCTCCTTGTTGGCATCGTCATCTATACCGTCACTGTCTTTGGAGCCATAAGCAGGCATGTCGGTTAAGTCCTCGACAGTGGCTATGAAGTGGGTGGCGGGTGGGAAGCGAAATTCTCCATTATCAGCCTCTAGCTCGAACCGGACATAGTTCTGCCGCGAGTCCCCCATCAGGGACAGGTTTTTCAATGAATTTAGCACATCGCCAAAGGGCGAGTGTTGGAAGATATCTGCGGAGCTGAACTCGACGATTGATAACCGATCCAACTCGGTGTCCGGGAACGTGCGAGGTTCGGAACTTATAGCCGGAGACGAGTCCGGAATTCCGTTGACGCTGATATTACCAGGTGTTGAGTCTGTGTGCGGTTCCAACACTGCAGACTCTGTGGCTTCGGATGGTGCAAACTGCTCCGGATCTAGGGCCGTTGCAGCAACAAGAACCATCTCCTGGATGTGATCCGATGACAAATTTATGTCATGTTCATCAGAGCGAGGGGGAGCGATCGCCGCGGTCTCGAACCCATTGAAGATCAAGTCTCCACAGATATCCGTGACGTAGTTCAAGCTTCCAAATCTGACCTGATGTCCAGGGGCGTAGCTATCGACCTGCTCCAGATGGCCAAGCGAGTTGGCCCGCAGTACGAAGCCGCCGAACACAAAAATCTGTCCGGGGAGGAAGGTTACTCCTTGGACAGCGTCATTATCGACGATTGAAGGGGCCATCGAACATTTTGTCGACGGCACAGTGGAACTCTCAATGAAAGCACCAATGTCGGTGTCAAAACCGGCGGATCTCGGGTAGGGGGACCCGAACTGTGCATCTAGGGTCGATGGTAATAGGAGACGGGGGACACGATCTTTACCCAGGTTCGGGCCCTCTCAATGGAGGTAATACCCTACTTCCTACTTGATTGATCTTGATGAATATGAGTGTTACAAGAGTTGATCTACCACGAGATCGTAATGGCTAAACCCTAAAAGTCTAGTCTATATGACTATGGTAATGTGTATATCCTTTCCGGACTAACCCCTCCGGTTTATATAGACAACGGGGGGATCTAGGGTTTACATGGAGTCGGTTACATAAGAACGAATCTACATAGTCGGTTGCCAAGCTTGCCTTCCACACCAAGTAGAGTGCAATCCGGTCACGTGTACAGTCTTCGGTCTTCATGTCTTCACAACCCATCATTCCGGCCCAATGGATAATAGGCTGGACGCCTGAGGACCCCTTAGTCCAGGACTCCATCAGACACGCGCTACTGCTAAGTAGCAGTAGCACCTCGTTTCTGCCAGTGCTACTTCTAAAGTTGTGTGTATAAAGTTTTCCCTAGTAGTGTAGATATTCAAGAGAGAGATAGCACGAGAAATGGGAGAGGTCTAGAGAGAGACGAATAGGATGTCTTAGTGAGAGATGTCATTGAGTGTGTGTATGCAAGGGAGAGGAGGAGAGAGACATGGGTAGTAATAGTGTGTGCGATGGGTGTGTTGGTATGTGTGGTTGTGAGAAGATAGAGAGACCTAGGGGTAGAGGGTGTGTGACAGCGTGAGGTCTGGTGGGCCGAGGTGAGGCCCCTAGGTTGGTTCCATCCTGCGCCACATTGGTCGGCCCGTGACGCATTGTACAGAGACCCTTGCAGTACTAGTCGTACAAGACAAAGATACCAGAGTCGTGAAGGACTCTGTGTCCACCGACAAAGCCAACTAGGATTTGTAACCCTAGGTCCTGGGTATGTTAAAGCTGGGGTATTCATGTATACACAAATCCCTTGGTATTCATGTAGTTAACTTTGTACGCAACATACTCACAAATATACATGACCGGGAGTACGGTATTTGGTAGATCACAAGGGCCTGAACTAAAGGTAAGCCCTTATCTCTTATTACCATTCATTCAACCTAGTTGTAAGAGACATCCTACTGAATGCTCTGCTGGAATCATATTCATCAACTAGGAAGAGAGGTGGAGACAATTCGTGCCAGATAGGCCTAAAGATAATGTAAAAGGGAGACACGAGGTGTATGTGTATAAAGAAAGGGTTGATGGAGATGGTGTGTGCATAAGCGTGTGAGAGAAAGATTGCTTGGGACAAAGATTAGTGAAAACGGTCATAGACGGTTAAGAGAGAGAGGGAGCGTGATATAGAGAGCGTGTGTGTGTGAGAGAGACACCTCGGGAGAGAGTTTGAGCATGTGTAAGAGAGATTGCTGATGGATATACATTGTGTGCACATATGTGTGACAGAGAAGGTTAGTGTGTGTGTGAGGAGGGGCCTAGGGAGAGTGAATCTATGCGTAAAAGACTGATGTACACATTGATTTTAAATATAAATTGTATCCAAATATTTTTATGGGATCATGATATTTGCAATTCACATAAGGAACGATCATTGGTCTATCAAACATCCATATTCTATTGAATTTGAGCATGTGTATGTTATTATTCGACATAAGAGGTCCATAGAGTCAGTATTTTCAAGTCCAAACAATGTAAGGCTTTAGCAATTCAAATATAAATGTGAGTATAGTTTATGTGGTGTGTGTAAAGCCCATTATATATACAAAAGATACATAGTAAACATTCTAAATAGCTATCTAGGAACTAGCATACATTTGAAAATTCAACTTAAGGTTGTTTGAAATATTCGAATTCAACATCAAATGCATTCAACTATTTGAATTCCAGATCATGGCATTTGTAAATCATACCTAAATCAATAGGGCATCAATCTTTGCTTAACATATAGTCGTGTACAAAACAGATTCAAATTTACCTCCTCCATTCCAAAAATAATCGTAGTTATAGGATTTTCAAGAGTCAAAATTTCAAAAGAAGCACATATTTTGATGAGGTTTTCGAACATACAAGGTCAAATTTAACGAGATATATTTAGGTAAATCCTAAAAGTTCAAGAGTACTCTAAACATGAATCCTTCTGGTTCAAAGTTTTGAACGAAGTGCCAAAAGAGCCTCTCCTCACCCGAAACCGTGTGAGACTAATTTTTGGTAGAAGAAATTTTTGTTCCAACTCTAACCCATGAAACCTACCGGCCCGACATCCAAAGGTCTAAACCAGGGTAGATTTGTAACTTCATCTAGATGCCACACAACTGCCTCCGAAAAACATTCATACACCATGGGTTCCTAAACACACATACGCTCGGGCAATATTGCACCCGCCCACTATTTGTGACACATGAGATTATCGTCCTACCCCCGACGCGCAATATGTTCAAAGTTTAAGATGGGGGCAAAGTTTGAACATTCCCAAAAATTCAAACAAGCGCTCCCAGATCGAGTGGTTCCCCCTTAGCTCCCCCATCCACCCATCCGATTCCCCATTCATACTCTATGGGCACCAAAACTCCCTATCCACCAGCTGTGAAACCCCAGCCTCCTCCATCTGCCACCGCATCGCACGGATCAACTGCTGCCCTCCTCCATCATGTCGAACGCGATACCCCGATGTCATCGTCCACCACAACCGCAACCGCAATGCCCTCCACGGCTAGCAGTTGAAGCCGAGGCCGAGCTACCTCCAGGATGCCGACGTGCGTTGTACATGAGCCAGCTCAAGCACGTCGTCCTGTGCCTCACCACTGCCGCTCCAACCTCATAACCGTCCACCGCATAGGAGCAGTTCCCGCTAGGCTTGAGGGAGTCCTTGATTAAGGGGTCCTCGGGCTGTCGGCTTACTGCATCTGGGTCACTATGGGGCCAAGCTAGAGTGTGGATCTGTGGCCGGATAGGAGATCTTTGGGGTCGTGGTGTGCCCTCCAAGTCAAGATTAGGGATGATCTTTCCTTCTTTGTAATCGATCACCTGTAACCCTGACCCTACTGGTGTCTATATAAACCAAGGGTTTTAGACTTTAGGGTTAGAGCAACATCCATTACCCCATCAACCTAGGGTTTAGCTCGCCTGATCTCGAGGTAGATCGACTCTGTAACCATATCATACACATCAAATACAATCAAGAAGGACTTTGAGTTTTACCTCTTCGAGAGGGCCCAAACCTGCGTAAGTACCATGTTCATCGTCCCTTGTTCCCCATTGATCCTAGATCCCCAGCTCGAGACCCCCTACCCGAGATCCGCCAGTTTTGATACCAACATTGGTGCTTTCATTGAGAGTTCCGCTGTTGGGTCGCCGAAGGATCGATGGCTCGCCTGATCATCAGAGATGAAGTCAGCTCCGGGGACCTCTTCATCCCCGGCCAGCTCTTCGCGTTTGGCAGCATCATGCTGCAGGCCAACCCAACTGGTCATGTAGACCAAATCAACAATTTTTCCCCTGAGCACCGGATCAGATTCAGCAAGTTGGAGTATGTCGCGGATGCCCGAGGCGATCAGGTCTTCACCAGATTCACTGCCTCTCTCTGTACCCCTATGGGCCTAGATGTGCCCGCTTTGGAGTTTTCTCCTAACCCGATCAACGGATCGGCCTCAACCTCCTAGCCAGCTTCAAGCTCGGACGACACCACCCTGTCTGGGGGCCAGGAATCCCCTTCAACTGCACTAATGATGCTCGCTGAAGACTCAGCTTTAGGCCTCAACGTGGAAGCGGTGTTCAGCCGATAATAATCTCTCTCAGCCGAACCCTCTCCTGATGACACGCCTCCGGCCTTGAGCCCTAGTGACGGGTCGATGTTCGGAATCTAGGAATCATCCCTGGGCGAACTTCCCCTCACGCACTTGGCTTCAAGCCCCAACATGGAGACAGCATCCAAAGACCAGGTTTTGTCCTTGGACTCTTATGCTTATCCGGACATAAATCCTGCCTTGGGCTTGGAGGTCATCTCGGCCCTAGAAGACCAGGACCCAGTTCAGACCTAGATCACTCCTCGTCCCGCCACAAAGGAAACCGGTCTCGAGCGTCCGCCGTACGCCAGCTCGGCGAGCCTCGCATTGCTAAATGAAGCGCTCGACCGAATTCGGATGATGGCTATTCGAGAGGACTCGACCTCATCCCACGTTCAGCAGCCCCTCGAGGTAAATTATAGGGAATTTTACGACCCACCCACCACCCACCTAGTACGAACAGTCGAAGACTTAAACA
This sequence comes from Aegilops bicornis, assembly GCA_021605145.1. Classification (NCBI taxonomy): domain Eukaryota; kingdom Viridiplantae; phylum Streptophyta; class Magnoliopsida; order Poales; family Poaceae; genus Aegilops; species Aegilops bicornis. The sequence continues at coordinate 467,405,456 of CM038675.1, read as the reverse complement.
ACATGTTGGACTACACTTCAGAAAACGCAGAATACATGGACGAGGATAGTGGAGCCACGGCTAACTCTGATGTGCCTCCCCCCGTCACCGACCGCTGGATGGCCACGTCCTCCTACGACGTATACATGGTGGACACCCTAAAGGAAGATAACGACACTCCCGGGAAGCAGTAGTGCAGAATCGGGCTATTGTCCCGGTTCGTAAGGACCTTTAGTGCTGGTTCTGCAACCGGCACTAAAGGGTGGGGACTAATGCCCCCCCTTTAGTGCCGGTTCATCACGAACCAGAACCAAAGGCCCACCACGTGGCACGATTCGGCGCCAGGGGGATGGGGGCCTTTAGTCCCGGTTGGTTACACCAACCGGGCTAAAAGGTTTAGGGGTTTATGGGTTTATTATTTATTTTTCCATTTAATTTTAGAGAAAAGGCCAGAGCCCAAATTTATAAATAAAGCCACCAGGCAGAGTCAACAACGTAGCCACACCAAATGAAACGACACACCATCCGCAAAGTATCAGCACCAAAACACGGCAGACAGAAGTTAATGTACATGCTCCCAAGCCAGTACATGGCACGCAGGCCGGAGACTCAGGAACGACGATAGTAGGGCCATCAACTCCTAGCCGCCGGCCTGAACTCGAGGAAGGGAGGTAGCTGTAGCCCGAATCCTGGTAGCCATATAAGGAAAAGCATCCCAATCCTCCTCCTTAGTCAATAATCTCCACCGCTGCAAGAATATGCAAGTTTTAAATAAGCTATCAGTGGGTTTAGCAGAAAAAATGTGTTTAATGGTAAACTTGTTCCTAATCGTCCAAAGGGTCCCAGCACATCGCTGCAAATCCCACCCAGAACATTCTTCTCTAGGCCCCAACCAGGTTAGAAGCCAAAAGACGAAGTTCTGAGAAGGAAGCAGGTCTCCAGGACACATGAAGCCAAGATCGGATACAACACCAAAAGAGCTTAGCCAAGACATAGTTGAAGAAGACATGAGTTGTGTCCTCTCTCTGGCCACATAGAGCACATCGATCAGATGTGAGTTGTGTTCCATTTAATTCATTTTCATTTCAAACATACTACAGATTGTACACGTTATGCATATATATAAATAGAATTTCTCGTAGAACCCATCATATATATATATACACACACACACACACACACACACACACACACACAATTTCTCCTACAATTTGCAGATCATTACATGCAGGCATTACAGCTTGTAATAGTATTCTCCATTGGGATCTCTGACCAGGTCAAGCAAAAATCTCGCTATTTCCTCTTGAATTGCTCGTACGCGATCCTCTGGTAGGAGCTTATCCCGCATCTCCTTCATCTTTAAAGAAGGAGACCAATATGCATGTATTAGTTGTGTGTATATATATTAGATAATGATGTTAAAATTGTGAATAGTGTTCTGGCAAACGTACCCATTGGTCTCTATCATTTTTGCTCCTTTCAGACATCTTCATGTGAATGTTGTATGCACATAAATTATTCCCCAGCGCCTGCTTCAGGGCCTTTACAAGAATAAAATTCAATCAAATAATAATTAATCAAGCATGATAATGGTATTGAAACTAGAATTAAAGAGATGGTAGCTAGCCAGTACTAGCTACTTAATTAATTACATTGGGTCGAAACCATTTTAGTTTTGTTTCCATTGGCCTTCAACCTATTTGATGAACTTTTCCCAATCCCTGCCTACCGGCAAAGAAAATGAATAAAGGAGTTATTAATTAGTTGATATCAGGAAATGAACTAAAGAGGCTGACATATAGTTCGATAATGATTGAAATTATGTGTCGACCATCCCCCTCACGATTGAGTAGTCATTAACGTCTTTAAGTTGTGGGTCTAGTACTTGAACTCTTCCCTAGCCAGCTTCAATGATTAGCAGGACCCAGTGAAAACTGCATGCGCACACGTTTGTATAATTAAGCGGGCATATGCATAACTCATCAACTACACTTATTAACATTTAGTAAGCAAAAACATAATTTTTAGTACAAGACAGTGTGACTCACCCGAAGTTGTAAGGAAGAAGTATTTCTAGTTGGGTATTTATGATAGAGGCAAAGGTGTCTCGATGTTTCGATGAGATAGCAATCGTTTTCTATGGGGTTCGACTTTGACGATCCGACTATTTAACGCAAGCGAAGACGCCGCTACTAGCAATCGCTAAACCAACTTCCGAGGGGTTATTGACCACGCCGGAGCACGGTCAACCTGACCACAATGGTCTATTTCCTGCGAGCAAATGAAGAACAAGCAAGAAACTGAGATTGCAATCTGGATATTGCGAATAAAAGAGGAAAGCTTTATTGATCAAGGTGGGGTTCTGTGACGCCTTTGTCTGGTCGTTGAACACAAAAGAAGTACGCGAAGTTGCAGCTATGGAGAACTTTTAATCTAAACAAAATCCACACACATACGGACTCTAAAAACAGCCTATATTGAAGTATTCCGGAATTACATGGGCCTGGCCCAAAAATAAGGTGACACATCACCTAGAATAGCCTGTGGACGAAAATTATGAAGTGGCATCTTGTATATTTCATACAAGGCTTCATGCACGCATTATGGTGGCTTCAAAGTCCTGAAATCATCACTTGAAACTCTGTTCTTGTCTCCCTTGCGCATGCCATCAACTCCATGCTTGTTCTTGCTCCAAATGTTCATCCTTCTCCAAGCTAGGCCCTTCATTTTTAAGCAAAACAAATGTATCCAATTTAGGCAGCATCATATTCTCATGAACATTAGAATCATTACCAAGAAACGAAAGTACATGGTAATTCAATTGGCGTGCGCGAGCTCTAGTAATCAGTACAGTATGTATAGTAGCAGGGGTTGTGGGTGTAACAATGGTATTGATGTCCTCATCAATTTAGGTGCTTCAAGAACTGTAGCAAGCTTTTATCTATGTATGGTCGACCATATTCTTGTAATCATGTCTTTTCATTAATGGTATTTGGGTCAATGAACCCAATACCATAGCATCCAGCTTTTTCATTTCATATATCTTCGTTCTGCATAATACCACCGAAAATAATATAGTGAGGATAATTACAGGTAATGAATGAACACTATAGCTAGCTAGAGACTTAAATTATAGAAAGAAATCACTTACATACAATAGAAACTGACGATAGATTTGTCGAGTGCATCGTGATTGAATAACTGAAACATTTCTTGAAACTCAACCCACAGATCTTTTTCATGGAAGTAATGCTCTGCCTTGACTCTCACCATGAGGGACTCTCGATCGGTAGTCTTTACTTCTCTCATGTACCATTGATGCAATTCATACATTCTCGTTGATAGACGCGGGATCTCCTCAGGCTTGACTAGAGGTTCGCCGCGGGCATATTTCCGTTTTAGTTCGACCTCTTTAAACGTTTTGAAGGCCTCGATGCCTAACAGTTGTTCTACGGTGAAATCGACCTCTTCAGCATGCCTTCTATGATCGTCGGTTATTACTAGCCGATCGGCGTCGGTACTCACATGCGTTAGTACAATGAGCGGGGGGATCGATTGCGATGCCTGTTCTCCCAGCTGGGGAACAACTTTCCTGCTTTTTATGGCAGCTGCTTGGCTCGAGCTCGAGCTCGACTCCTTCTTTTTTGTGCTTGATGTGACTTCCTGATTTGGTGCTCATAGTCTGAGTCCCTATGCTTGGGAGCTGGTGGTTGAGCCATATCAATAAAGTGTTGAATGACATGCTCAGGTATTTTCTCCTCTGGCGGCGGGGGCGGTTTCGGTCCAAAATGGGCCTTCACTTGGGCCATCACTTCGGCTTCATTTTCCGCGTCAATCAGGTCGTAAGGCAACCTCGAAAGAGGCTTGAGGCTTGGACCAAATCTGAATTTCTTGCCTCCTGTTGTACCGCTAGCCTCCATAGCTGTGGTGCCTCTCTTCCGCTGTTGCTGAGGCGGCGGAGCCTGCTAAGGCAGTGGAGACAGCTGACGTAGTGCCTAACATGGAGGAGGAGTTGGCTGATGCGGTGCCGGACTTGGAGGAGGAGGAGTCGGTTGACGTGGTGCCGGGCTTGGAGGAGGAGGAGTGCGCTGACGCGGTGGTGGACTTGGAGGACCAGAAGTCTGCTGACACGGTGGCGGGCTTGGAGGAGCGGGAGTCTGCTGACGCGGTGATGGACTTGGAGGAGGAGACGGCTCACGCGGTGTCGGTGGCCTTCGAAAGACGATGCAATCCTTTCTCAATAGAATGATATGATGTATGGCCTCTCCCTGTGTGCGCTCATCGTCACCTCCAAGAATATCGAGCTCTACCCCCGAATATCCTGGCACCACCTCATCAACCCCGACACGAGCATAGCCAGTTGGAATCAGACTGCATGGAAGGTTGCTTCAGGGGGGTTTGTATAAGCACAACCGTCCGCCACCTTCATGGATATGTTATTCATTTTTAAGTGTAGCTCACAAGTTGTCGTACCTATGATATCATCCACAGGGTATCTATCTAGCAGTGTATCATTACACGGGGCGGAACCCATGCTGCTTCTCGGCATGGATGGGGCGGTGCTATCCAATGTTGGATCCGCTAGCTGTTGCCACTGCTGAGACCCCCTTTCCTAGTTAAATGAGTCGATCTGCTGCTGCTACCACTGGAAAGCGAGTGCCAACTCCGTGTGCTTTGATTCTAAGATGCGAAGGCAGTCTTCTTCCTGCTTCCTCCACTCCTCCTCCAGCTCCTCTTCTGCTCCTCCTGCTGCTTCTTTCTCGCACGGCTTCTATAGTCGGCGTTCCAGTCTGCAAAGCCCTCAAAACACGGAACAACGCCTTTGCCTCGTGTTCTTCCCAGTTGTTCAGGATTCTTCAGGGTGCACGTAAGCTCATCATTCTCTCTGTTGGGCGTGACCACCCCTGTTCGAGCCTCCTCTAGTGCAAAAAGTAAATTTGCATCGCCTCCTTTAAGACTTGCCCGCTCCAAAACCTCGCCTGTCTTTGGGTCCAACGTCCCCCCCATGCACATAGAACCAAGTCCTACACATGGGGGCCAGTTCAATGTAACTGGAGTGACCCCTGCATCCGTCATCTCTTGCTCAGCGAGATCCCACTTAGGCCGGGCCACCTCGTAGCCACCTGGCCCCAGCTTATGGTGCCACTGCTTTTTCGTGGCATTAATCTTGTTTTTTCTCGACCGTTCCTCAGCTACTTCCGATTCCTTGAATTTCAGGAAAGTGTCCCAGTGATCTCTTGCCTTCTCTAGTGTTCCCTTGAATTCAGGAGTCTTTTTTCCTCCTTTCATGTACGTGGCCCATATAGTTTTTTTGTGGTTGTTGAATGCTATCGCCATCTTCTTAAGAGCACAGTTCTTGACTTTCTCCAGATCTGCATATGTCAAATGATCTGGTAGGGTGAAATGTGACATGAGCAATTCCGAAAGCAGATATTTTTCTCTTAGGTCGACAAAAGTAACATCTGGATCTCCCTTTGCTGGCTCTTTCCATTCTTGAACGGAGATCAGGATTTGGTCCTTGACAATAACTCCGCAATGACGAATGAACTTCTTCGCATTCTTCTTAGGTTCATCAGGTTTGCCATTATATTTGATGGCATCGATGTTGTACTTTACGCCATCCTTCAACTTTTTGGCCGGGCCTCGAACTGCGCTGCTGCTTGTAGAAGATTTGCTCGATTCGGAGGGCTAAAAGAAGAAGGACCGATTCATTAATATATATACATATCAATTAAAACATGTGATGATCACCAGATGACTGCTTATATAAATATACCTCGCCGGTCTTTGTAATTTGAAGAACAACATTTCCTTCGTCATCATAGTTCTGGACTTCATCTATTCGTTCATCTTCATCAAATATCATACCCTCACAGATATTTTTCAGATATTGTGAGCCGTCATCTTCTTCAATCTCATCTGGGCGAGGGTAGCGTATGATCTCGAACATGGCCTCTTCTCCTTCTCTGCCGGTATTGTCCATAGGTTTTATTTAACTAATCCAAAAGAAATATAAAACGATTTAGTATTCAAATTAGAATGCATGCATGCAATCAATAAGGAAAAACTGAATCATATATAGTAGATAATATATATACATCTTGAATAATCTAGATAATATGCATCATCGAATATAATCTTGAATACATCGTCGCGAATATTATTGAATAATATAATCTCGAATACATTGTCTCGAATATTATCTCGAATACATCACTAGCTAATATAGATCTAATATTATCGAATAATCTAGTACACTGGCGGTTCCTGAGGCGCGGGCGGTGGACACCCAAAGAGAAGGAACCATCACATGATCATAGCTCGGGTGAGATCCCCGAAGAACCTACCAGATATTGGAGAATCTGACATCCAACGCAGCCACGTAGCGATGGACATGCTCGTCCTCCTCCCTGACACGACGACATACCACTTCCTGCGGGGCTGGCTGCCTCTGCACCGAAAGTGGCCCATGCGAACGCCACCAAATGAGCTCCGGGTCGATGACGGGACCCAGGTCGGGTTCCTCACCAAGTTGCGCGCCCCAGAAGGTAGCACCTCCCAGTGCCAGTCCGGCGGAGCCCAGTCTCGGACATGGCGCCTCTGAAGTAGAACGTCATCGCGAACGTATCGACGACGAGGATGCCGGCCGGGCATCATTGACGTCGACAACAAATTCTATGCAAATGTAACATTTTTAAAATGCTTGGATTGTGATTTCTTATATGCGAGGAACCTTTAGTCCCTGGCTAGGAACAGGATTCAGAATCACAATGGTTTCTCTTAACCTTTAAGGGATTTAACAAAATGGCGCGATTCTGGATGTGCAGAAAATAATTCATATTTTTCCTGATCTCATCTACCCTTCTATATGTCACGTTTTCTGGAGTCAAAGGATTCAAGAAAACCATGGCTTCATCATTTGCCGAAAGTAACAGGTGCATGAGATGGTACGAAGCGCTCTGATACGTCTCCAATGTATCTATATATTTTATTGTTCCATGCTATTATATTATCTGTTTTGGATGTTTAATGGGCTTTAATATGCTCTTTTATATTATTTTGGGACTAACCTATTAACCGAAGGCCCAATGCCCGTTTCTATTTTTTTGCCTATTTCAGTGTTTTGCAGAAAAGGAATATCAAATGGAATCCAAACGGAATGAAACCTTCGTGAGGATCTTTCTTGGAACAAACGCAATCCAGAAAACTTGGAGTTGAAGTCTGGAACTCCGCGAGGTGTCCATGAGGAAGGAGGGCGCGCCCAGGGGGGTAGGCCCACCGCCACCCTCGTGGGCCCCATGGAGCTCCACCGACGTACTTCTTTCGCCTATATATACTCTTATACCCTAAACACACCAGGGGGAGCCACGAAACCACTTTTCCACCGCCACAACTTTCTGTACCCGTGAGATCCCATCTTGGGGCCTTTTTCTGGCGATCTGCCAGAGGGGGAATCGATCACAGAGGGCTTCTACATCAACACCATATCCTATCCGATGAAGCGTGAATAGTTTACCACATACCTTCGGGTCCATAGTTATTAGCTAGATGGCTTCTTCTCTCTCTTTGATTCTCAATACAAAGTTCTGCTCGATGTTCTTGGAGATCTATTCAATGTAATATTTTTTCGATGTGTTTGCCGAGATCCGATGAATTGTGGATTTATGATCAAGATTATCTACAAATAATATTGGGTTCTTCTCTAAATTCTTGTATGCATGATTTGATATCTTTGCAAGTCTCTTCGAATTATCGGTTTAGTTTGGCCTACTAGATTGATATTTCTTGAAATGGGAGAAGTGCTTAGCTTTGGGTTCAATCTTGCGGTGTCCTTTCCCAAAGGATGAGGGGGCAGCAAGGCACATATTGTATTGTTGCCATCGAGGATAACAAGATGGAGTTTATATCATATTGTTTGAGTTTATCCCTCTACATCATGTCATCTTGCTTAATGCGTTACTCTGTTCTTATGAACTTAATACTCTAGATGCATGCTGGATAGCGGTCGATGTGTGGAGTAATAGTAGTAGATGCAGAATCGTTTCGGTCTACTTGACATGGACGTGATGCCTATATTCATGATCATGCCTAGATATTCTCATAACTATGCGCTTTTCTATCAAGGGCCTTTGTGCCCCTAACTGGAATCCACTACTTAGATTTGCCCCTAATTTCGAAGCATGCTCAAATTTGCCCCTCCGCCGTTAGTCACACTTATAGAAATGCCCTTCCGTGTCGTTACCGTCTGGTCAAAGGGCTTTGACCATTTTCTGGACGTTCTTTGGACATTTTGCACCTAACTCCTTGTGCCACTTACATGCAGGACCCACTCTAAAAAAACAAAAGGCAAAAACTCTTTCTTTTATCCCTCTGTTTGTACCACTTACATGTGGGGCCAACAAAAAAATAAAAATAAAACCTCTATTCTCTCTCTTCCCTCTCTGTCTCTCTCAACTCCGGCGTGTTGGGAACATCGGCGGCCGCCACCAGCAACACACGGCAGCTGCCCGTAACAGGCTCGCTATAGTGGTAGTGCTGCGCTCACCATCGCGCGTTGATTCATGCCAGCCATGCATAGGAGGCCATCGGATCCGATCCCGACGGAGTCCGGTGGACGGGCGACGGTTGTCGCGGGGAGCTCCTGGGAACCTACTAAACACAAAATTGATGAGCGCAAAGCAAGAAGAAGCTCTAGAAGGGGATCTTAGCACGAGGATTTGGAGAGGCCACGCGGGAAGCGACGGCATCGACCTTGGATGGCCGGGCGGCTCATCACGGAGATTAGGAAGGAGAGGGATAAGCACCAAATTGGTTGAGGGAAATGTGCAGGAGCTCGATTGGATGCTCTTGGCGTGAGGGATTCGAGTATTGAGCATGTGTCGTGCGTGTCCCACGATCGCATGCTCCGCAGCCGCCGCCAAGGTTGGAACCAACGCTGTAGTATCTCCCGTCGTCCCCGACTACCTGTCATGTTCGGTGAGCATATGCTCCTTTTGAGCCTTTTTGAAGGGCCCTCGTGCCTTCGACCCTCGTCGTGCACCGCCCGCCGCCGCCGCCGCTTGATCTCACTGCTGGATGTTCTCTCGGCCACCCTACGCGCTCCAGCAAGCTCAGTCGACTTCAGCTTTGTGGCCGCAGCATCACAGGCCTGCTCCGCAGCCCCGAGCCACTCCAGCATCATCCCACACGTCGCCGCTGTCCATTCAGCACACGCTAGAGTTTAGTGGCCATGGCTAATTTTTTTAAGACTAATACGCCCTTGTTTAAGTGGGTCACTTACCCCTGGACCCTGTTCTAACTAAAACAGTTAAAAACTATTAAGAGACAATGACATGTGGGTCCCGAATGTCTAATTTGACCAGACTGGTCTAACTTTTCATATGTTTTTGCTTGGCCCCACATGTAAGTTGTACAAAGAGAGGGGTGAGAGAAGGATTTTTATCATTTTGTTTTTTAGAGTGGGTCCCGCATGTAAGTGGCACATGGAGACAGGGGCAAAATGTCCAACAAACACCCAGAAAACGGTCAAAGCCCTTTGACCAAACGGTAACGACACTGAAGGGCATTTCTATAAGTGTGACTAACGGCAGAGGGGCAAATTTGAGCATGCTTCGAAATTAGGGACAAATCTGAGTAGTGGGTTCCAGTTAGGGGCACAAATGTAAATGGCCCTTCTATCAGTTGCTCGGCAGTAATTTGTTCACCCACCGTAATTTATGCTATCTTGAGAGAAGCCACTAGTGAAACCTATGGCCCCCGGGTCTATTTTACATTATATAAGTTTCCGATCTATAATTCTAGTTTCCTATTTATTTTATTTTGCAATCTTTACTTTCCAATCTATACAACAAAAATACCAAAAATATTTACTTTACTGGCTTTATTAGATCTCACTTTTGCGAGTGACCGTGAAGGGATTGACAACCCCTTTATCGTGTTGGTTGCAAGGTTCTTGATTGTTTGTGCAGGTACTAGGTGACTTGCGTGTAATCTCCTACTGGATTGATACCTTGGTTCTCAAAAACTGAGGGAAATACTTACGCTACTTTGCTGCATCACCCTTTCCCCTTCAAGGGAAAACCAACACATGCTCAAGAGGTAGCAAGAAGCATTTCTGGCATTGTTGCCCGGGATATTTGCGCCAAGTCAAGTCAAGATTTGATCTCCCATCAACTAGCCATTTCTGGCGCCGTTGCCGGGGAGATCTACGCTCAAGTCAAGACATTCCAAGTACCCATCATAAAATCTTCTCCCTCGCATTACATTATTTTCCATTCGCCCCTCGTTTTCCTCTCCCCCACTTCTAAAACGATTTTCGAAAACCTTTGCCTTTTCTTTGCCCTCCTTCCATTCGATCTTGTGTTACCATGTGCCTTATTTTTGCTTGCATCTTCACTTGCCAAAAGCTTATGGATCCTCATCCCCTTGCTAATATTTTTAAGAGATCCAATTATGGTGGACCAAATTCTAGTGATTTTAGTGCACTAGATTCTCTTTATGAGGTTTAGCTTGAAATTCGTGAATCTGAAAATTGTGATGAAGAAATTTATGAAGAGATTCACGATAGCTCCTTGAATAAAAAGCATGATTGCAATGATTCTACTATAAATTCTATTAATGTCAATTTTGCTAATAATATGCAAAACCCTAAGCTTGGGGATGCTAGTTTTGCTATGAACACTACTTGTTGCAATGACATGATTGGGGTGATTCTTCTTATAATCTTGAAAATTTATTTAAGCCCCATGATGAATATGAGATTGATAATAGTGTTTGCAATAATATTGAAAGGGGGTTTGGAAGAGTGTCAAATTTATATCCCACATATTGGAAGAATGTTCAATCTTATGGTATTTTGATAAAAGTGGGTTTGGAGAGGTCATGACTTTAGTTAATGTTTAATCCCACTATTTTGGAAGAGTGTCAACTTTGCATGCATGTGGATCGTGTTGAGAATATTTTAGGGGATAGATATATTGTTGAATTTTCTTATGATCCTACATGTAATTATTATGAGAGAGGAAAATATGGTTGTAGAAATTTTCATGTTACTAAATTACCTCTCTTCATGTTGAGAATGCCATCGTCTCTTTCGTGTTCCTTCCATATGCTAGTTTTTGCTTGCCTTGATAATTTGTTTGCTCATAAAATTCCTATGCATAGGAAGTATGTTAGATTTGAATATGTTTGTCACATGTTTTATGATGCTCTCTTTGTGTTTCAATTATTATCTCTCATGTGAGCATCATTGAAATCTCAATGCCTAGCTAGGGGCGTTAAACAATAGCGCTTGTTGGGAGGCAACCCAATTTTATTTTTGTTCTTGGTTTTTAGGTCCTGTTTTGATTTAAATAATTCATATATCCTATTTCTATATGTGGTTTTATGTTTTAATTAGTGTTTGTGCCAAGTAGAACCTTTGCGAAGACATGGGGTGAAGTCTTTGCAATCTTGCTATAAAAAACAGAAAATTTTGCGCTCACGAGATTAGATGCCATTTTTTACTGGAGAGTACTTTTAGGTTGATTCTTTTTGAAGATGATTAATAGACAAATTCCTAACATCCACCGATTTATTTCAGAATTTTTGGAGTTCCAGAAGTATCGTTTGATACAGATTGCTACAGACTGTTCTGTTTTGACAGACTCTGTTTTTCGTGTGTTGTTTGCTTATTTTGATGAATCTATGAGTAGTATCGGGGGGTATGAACCATAGAGAAGTTGGAATACAGTAGTTTTAACACCAATATAAATAAAGAATGAGTTCATTACAGTACCTTAAGTGGTGGTTTATTTTCTTATACTAACGGACCTCATAAGATTTTATGTTTAAGTTTTGTGTTGTGAAGTTTTCATGTTTTGAGTAATGATTTGATGGATTTTGGAATAAGGAGTGGCAAGAGCCTAAGCTTGGGGATGCCCAAGGCACCCCAAGGTAAAATTCAAGGACAACCAAAAGCCTAAGCTTGGGGATGCCCCGGAAGGCATCCCCTCTTTCGCCTTCGTCTATCGGTAACTTTACTTGAGGCTATATTTTTATTCACCACATGATATGTGTTTTGCTTGGAGCGTCTTGTATGATTTGAGTCTTTGCTTTTTAGTTTACCACAATCATCCTTGCTGTACACACCTTTTGGAGAGACACGCATGAATCGGAATTTATTAGAATACTCTATGTGCTTCACTTATATCTTTTGAGCTAGACAATTTTGCTCTAGTGCTTCACTTATATCTTTTGAGATCACGGTGGTGGTTTTATTTTATAGAAATTATTGATCTCTCATGCTTCACTTATATTATTTTGAGAGTCTTTTAGAACACATGGTAATTTACTTTGGCTATAAAGTTAGTCCTAATATGATGAGCATCCAAGATGGGTATAATAAAAACTATCATATAAAGTGCATTGAATACTATGAGAAGTTTGATTCATTATGATTTTTTTGAGATATGAAGATGGTGATATTAGAGTCATGCTAGTTGAGTAGTTGTGAATTTGAGAGATACCTGTGTTAAAGTTTGTGATTCCCGTAGCATGCACATATGGTGAACCGTTATGTGATGAAGTCGGAGCATGATTTATTTATTGATTGCCTTCCTTATGAGTGGCGGTCGGGAACGAGCGATGGTCTTTTCCTACCAATCTATCCCCCTAGGAGCATGCGCGTAGTACTTTGTTTCGATAACTAATAGATTTTTGCAATAAGTATCTGAGTTCTTTATGACTAATGTTGAGTCCATGGATTATACGCACTCTCACCCTTCCACCATTGCTAGCCTCTCTAATACCGCGCAACTTTCGTCGTTATCATACACTCACCATATACCTTCCTCAAAACAGCCACCATACCTACCTATTATGGCATTTCCATAGCCATTCCGAGATATATTGCCATGCAACTTTCCGCCATTCCGTTTATTATGACATGCTCCATCATTGTCATATTGCTTTGCATGATCATGTAGTTGACATCGTATTTGTGGCAAAGCCACCATTCATAATTTTTCATACATGTCACTCTTGAATCATTGCACATCCCGGTACACCGCCGAAGGCATTCACATAGAGTCATATTTTGTTCTAAGCATTGAGTTGTAAGTAAATAAAAGTGTGATGATCATCATTATTAGAGAATTGTCCCAGTGAGGAAAGGATGATGGAGACTATGATTCCCCCACAAGTCGGAATGAGACTCCGGACGAAAAAAAGAGGCCATAAAAAAAGAGAAAGGCCCAAATAAAAAAATGAGAGAAAAAGAGAGAAGGGGAAATGCTACTATCCGTTTACCACACTTGTGCTTCAAGGTAGCACCATGATCTTCATCATAGAGAGTCTCTTATGTTGTCACTTTCATATACTAGTGGGAATCTTTCATTATAGAACTTGGCTTGTATATACCAATGATGGGCTTCCTCAAAATGCCCTAGGTCTTCGTGAGCAAGCGAGTTGGATGCACACCCACTTAGTTTCTTTTGTTGAGATTTCATATACTTATAGCTCTAGTGCATCCGTTGCATGCCAATCCCTACTCACTCACATTGATATCTATTGATGGGCATCTCCATAGCCTGTTGATACGCCTAGGTTATGTGAGACTATCTTCTACTTTTTGTCTTCTCCACAACCACCATTCTATTCCACCTATAGTGCTATGTCCATGTCTCACGCTCATGTATTGCGTGAAGATTGAAAAAGTTTGAGAACATCAAAAGTATGAAAAAATTGCTTGGCTTGTCATCGGGGTTGTGCATGATTAAATACTTTGTGTGATGAAGATAGAGCATAGCCACTACATGATTTTGTAGGGATTACTTTCTTTGACCATGTTATTTTGAGAAGACATGATTGCTTTATTAGTATGCTTGAAGTATTATTGTTTTTATGTCAATATTAAACTTTTATTTTGAATCTTATGGATCTGAGCATTCATGCCACAATAAAGAATTAGATCGAAAATTATGTTAGGTAGCATTCCACATCAAAAATTCTGTTTTTATCATTTACCTACTCGAGGACGAGCAGGAATTAAGCTTGGAGATGCTTCATACGTCTCCAACGTATCTGTAATTTTTGATTCTTCCATGCTATTATATTATTTGTTTTGGATGTTTAATGGGCTTTAATATGCTCTTTTATATTATTTTTGGGACTAACCTATTAACCGAAGGCCCAGTGCCAGTTTCTGTTTTTTTTTTGCCTATTTCAATGTTTTGCTGAAAAGGAATATCAAACGGAAGCCAGACGGAATGAAACCTTCGCGATGATCTTTCTTGGAACAAATGCAATCCAGAAAACTTGGAGTTGAAATCTAGAACTCCGCGAGGTGCTCACAAGGCAGGAGGGCGCTCCCCCCACCCTCGTGGGCCCCATGGAGCTCCATCGATGTATTTCTTTCGCCTATATATACTCTTATACCCTAAAAACTACAGGGGGAGCCACGAAACCACTTTTCCACCGCCGCAACTTTCTGTACCCGTGAGATCCCATCTTGGGGCCTTTTTCGGCGATCTGCCAGAGGGGGAATCGATCACGGAGGGCTTCTACATCAACACCATAGCCTGTCCGATGAAACATGAGTAGTTTACCACAGACCTTCGGGTCCATCGTTATTAGCTAGATGGCTTCTTCTCTCTCTTTGATTCTCAATACAAAGTTCTCTTCGATGTTCTTGGAGATCTATTTGATGTAATACTTTTTGCGGTGTGTTTGCCGAGATCCGATGAATTGTGGATTTATGATCAATATTATCTATGAATAATATTTTGTTCTTCTCTGAATTCTTATATGCATGATTTGATATCTTTGCAAATCTCTTCGAATTATCGGTTTAGTTTGGCCTACTAGATTCATCTTTCTTGCAATGGGAGAAGTGCTTAGCTTTGGGTTCAATCTTGCGGTGTCCTTTCCCAGTGACAGTAGGGGCAGCAAGGCACGTATTGTATTGTTGCCATCGAGGATAACAAGATGGAGTTTATATCATAATGTTTGAGTTTATGCCTCTACATCATGTCATCTTGCTTAATACGTTACTCTGTTCTTGTGAACTTAATACTCTAGATGCATGATGGATAGCGGTTGATGTGTGGAGTAATAGTAGTAGATGCAGAATCGTTTCGGTCTACTTGACATGGACATGATTCCTATATTCATGATCATGCCTAGATATTCTCATAACTATGCACTTTTCTATCAATTGCTCGGCAGTAATTTGTTCACCCACCATAATTTATGCTATCTTGAGAGAAGCCACTACTGAAACCTATGGCCCCCGGGTCTATTTTACATTATATAAGTTTTTCGATCTATAATTCTAGTTTCCTATTTATTTTATTTTGCAATATTTACTTTCAATCTATACAACAAAAATACCAAAAATATTTACTTTACTATCTTTATTAGATCTCACTTTTGCGAGTGACCGTGAAGGGATTGACAACCCCTTTATCGCGTTGGTTGCAAGGTTCTCTATTGTTTGTGCAGGTACTAGGTGACTTGCATGTAATCTCCTACTGGATTGATACGTTGGTTCTCAAAAACTGAGGGAAATACTTATGCTACTTTGCTGCATCACCCTTTCCTCTTCAAGGGAAAACCAACACATGCTCAAGAGGTAGCACTCTCCAAAGGTGTTTTGGAACGGAGTCCCAGATAGGATAATTAGCTTTTTGGTACGAAGTTCAGCAAGAGCCTTCCGAATATCGCTATTTGGAAGGCCTTTGCTGAACTTCATACCAAAATGCGAATTATCCTATCAGGAACTTCGTTCCAAAACAACTTTGGAGAGCTTTGTACCATCATGCGCCTATTACTTCCGGCTAATGATGAAGCCATGGATTTCTTCAATACTTTGGCACAAGACAACATGACATATAGAAGGGGTAGATGAGATCAGAAAAAAATTGGACAACTTGTGCACATCCATAATGGGGGCATTCTGGATAACCCTTATTAAAGGACTAAGAGAATCTATTGTGTACATACATATACTAATTAGTTGCAAATACATAACAAACTTTTGCAAATACAACATTAAAATATGTAACTTTTGCAAATACTAATTGCTATACATTGGATAAAATGTCAAAATTCATCAACTTTTTTCTATACATTGTATTCATATACTAATTTCAATACATATTGGATCAAAACGTAAAAATTCCTCAAATGTAAAAATTCCTTAACTTTTTTCTATATAAATCTAATCATCTAGTGAAAAAATGTTAAAATTCTTGCATCTATGTCAAAATTCTTTAACTTTTCTCTATATACATCTAATCATCTAGTGAAAAAAGTCAAAATTCTTGCATCTATGTCAAAATTCGTCAAAATTCCTTAACTTTTTGCTATACATCAAAATTATTGCATCTAATCATCTAATCATCTATACATCTAATCATCTAGTTTGTGTGTGTGTGTTCATGCATATGTGTGTGTGTGTGTGTGGGCTCGGGGAGAGGCCGGCGGCCGCCATGGTGGCACAGGGGGCGAGGGAGGGGGGAGCTCACATCGGTGCGACGGGGCGACGGCAAGGCGAGGCGAGTTGTAGCGACCCGACCTCAGATGGTCAAGTCTCTGTGCTTCAGTGTCATCCCTGGATCAGTAATGCTGACACACATAGTACTCGAAGGATTTATAACAGAGTAGCAATCACACACTTATTACATCGAATGTCTCAAAAGAGAACTTATTACAATAATATGGCTTAAGGCCATCTAATGCGATAACAATGAAGGCTTGGAAGATAAAGTGAGTCCATCAACTGCAACGGCATAGCTGAGCTGCACGGCAACGACCTAATGAACCTTACTCCTCGTTCAAAAGTGCGCAACATAATACGTTGCAGCCCGAAACGGGTCAAAGACATGGAATATCTTTGGCAATATAACACAGTAGAGCAAGAACAGGATAATACTATCACTACATGCATATTTGGCTGATGGAAAGCTCTATGGTTCTAGTTTTGCGAAAAGCCAATTTTTCCCTACAACAAAGGAATATATTTTAATTTAACTATCATGGTGGTTGAAACAACATTGAGAAGCTAACCCCAACTCAATCCCAGTTAAAGTAATTAACAACCTAACTATATTAATTAAGAGTGATGAGATACATGTGATAATCCAAACACCAGATACTCAAGACTGTCCACAACCGGGGACATGGCTAACCATGATTAGATTATACACTCCGCAGAGGTTTGCGCACTTTTCCCCACAAGACTCGATCTCCTCCGTTGGATTTCTCACACTACATGGTGTTTGAGAAACGGATGACCGAGACACGGTCTTTCAGAAACATTAATTCCCTACTCCGGGTAGACCATACCAAACCTACAAAACCCACTACCTGATGATCTACCTCTTCAAGAGCTTCACGTAACTTACTCAACTATGTTAGAGCCCATAATAGCTTGTGACTACACACGGAAGTTTCTAGCATGAATCATCTCAGATCCCTTTAAGCCTGGGTGGCGGTCCATAGGAAGATCACACGGGTACCCCGGGATTTCCAAAAAAAATATAGACAACACTGGGTTCCCCAGGTGCCTCAATCCACCCAGATGTTAATTTAAGTTGCCACCTTAAGTTGAACCATTAATTAACAATCTCACATCTGTCATGGATTCACTCAAACCCAAACCACGCTTCACTGAGCATAGCATAGCAATATAAGCAACGAGTAGAAGTAACTCCTGTGGGTTTGATAGTAACAGGCAATAGGTTCTACCTCAACAACTACTTCCCAACCCACAAGTTAATGACATCCTAATCATGCAATGTTTGTGGATTGAACTAATGCATAAAAACTGGGTATAAAAAGAGTATGATCAATGTGTTACTTGCCTTGCTGACTATCCGCGAATCCTAGAGACTCATAGTAACACGCTTCGCACTCCGGGAATTCTATCGCAACCAAACAATAACATACATAAGCAACAATCAAAGATGCACAAGAAAAATTTAAAATAAAAGAGGTTGACCAGAAAGTCCAACTTAAGAACTCCGGTTCGCAAAAAGAATCAAATCAAACGGAGCAATGAAACTCAAACGATGAAAGAAACAAGATCTGTTTACTAATCTGAACTAATGTCAAATTTTACAGTATCAAAATCTTGTTTAAATTGATTAAAAAAAAGAAGGTCTCGAGACGAAATTCTAGGCGTTTGAATCACCCGATTCCGACTAACGAGCGAAAAGATAAACAGAAACTAAGATCGGATTAGAAATCGCGATCGAAAAATATCGCGGATAAATCCGGTAAAAGAAAACTGACGAACAAACTAACGAAAGAGCGTTCGTTATCTGTAACTAATGGAAGAAAACCGTTCGTTAAAACGAACGTATGGACGAACGTCCGCTGATTAGAAGAACTGAGAAAAATCGGTGAACCGATCTAAAAAAACGAACTAGGGTTTAAAAAAACCGAACGGTTTTAAAAAACCGGCGGCTCGGATCCGGCGCGGTACCTCCAGCGAGGTGGCTCCGGCGGGGCGGGGTTGGGCGGCGGGCTCGGCGGCGGCGCTGGCGGTAAGCGGCGGCGGCGGTTGCAAGAGCGGCCGCAGCAGGCGGTCGCGAGGCGCGGGCGGGCGGAAGCGGCGCGGGTCGGGCGAAGCTGCGGCGGCGGTGGCGGTTGTGGTGGTTGGGGGGCTCGGGCGGCGCGGATTTAAAGGGGGGGCGGCTTGGAGGAGGGGGCAAGGCGCGGCGGCGAGAGGAGTCCCGGCCGGACTCCTCGTCCGAGTCGGCGGCGGCGCGGGCGCGCGAAGGAAGGCGGCGGCGGCACGGGGGAGTTGGGCCGGCCCGGCGGGGTTTCGGCCCAGTCGGTGCCCGAAGTTTATTTCTATATATAATTTCGCCGAAGAGAAAATAAATCCTATAAAACAAAATAAAAATCTAAAAATGCCA
Source organism: Aegilops bicornis (assembly GCA_021605145.1). NCBI lineage: Eukaryota > Viridiplantae > Streptophyta > Magnoliopsida > Poales > Poaceae > Aegilops > Aegilops bicornis. The sequence goes on along the minus strand of CM038675.1, from coordinate 467,386,575 downwards.
AAATAAAAATCCTATAAAACAAAATAAAAGTCTAAATGAAATATTTATAACGATATGAACATTTTCTTGGCCCTAAAATGCAATTTTGAAAACGTGCAATTTTTCTCTAATGCAAAAAAAAATCCAAATAAACTCAAATAAAATCGAATAAATGATTTTAACATTTTTCCTCCAATATTTCAATTGTTTTGAAGAAGGCATATTATCTCCTCTCATATTTTTAATATGAAATATTTTTCAGAGAGAAAAATAATTAAAATCAAAAAAATCCTCGTTTCATTATTTGATAAAAATCAAATATGAAAACCGGGAAATCCCCAACTCTCTCCGAGGGTCCTTGAGTTGCTTAGGATTTCGAGGGTTGCGGAACGAAAATGCAATAAAATATAATGTGCAAGAATGACCTATGTATAACATTCCAAATTGAAAATTTGGGATGTTACAAACCTACCCCCCTTAAGATGAATCTCGTCCTCGAGATTCGGGTTGGCTAGAAAATAGGTGTGGGTGGTCTTTGCGAAGATCATCCTCTCGTTCCCAGGTGGCTTCATCCTCGGTATGGTGGCTCCACTGAACTTTGCAAAACTTAATAACCTTACTGCGGGTGACTCGGCTGGTAAACAAAAGAATCTTCACTGGCTTCTCCTCATAAGTCAAATCACTGTCCAGCTGAATTGCCTCCAAAGGTACTGTATCTCTTAACGGTATATCGGCCATCTCAGCATGACACTTCTTCAACTGTGAGACGTGGAACACATCGTGAACTCCTGACAATCCCTCTGGTAATTCCAACTTGTAGGCAACTTCTCCCATCCGTTCCAAAACACGATACGGTCCTACAAATCTAGGGGCTAATTTTCCCTTAACTCCAAAAAGTCTCACTCCTCGCAAGGGTGATACTCGCAGATGTGCTCTGTCTCCAATTTCATAAGTTACCTCCTTGCGTTTCGAGTTTGCATAACTCTTGTGTCTGGACTGAGCAATCTTCAGTCTATCATGAATCAGTTTACCTTCTCCTCAGACTCCTTGATCAAGTCTGGTCCAAACAGCTGTCGGTCTCCTACCTCATCCCACATCAACGGTGTTGTACACCTCCGTCCATACAGGGCTTCAAACGGTGCCATCTTCAAACTGGCTTTGTAGCTATTGTTGTATGAGAACTCTATGTAAGGCAAATTTTCATCCCAACTAGATCCATAATCTAGCGCACAGGCTCTTAACATATCTTCCAGTATCTGGTTGACTCTCTCGGTCTGTCCATCTGTCTGTAGGTGGAATGTTGTACTGAACTCCAATCTCGTACCCAAGGTCTGGTGTAACTGATGCCAAAACTTTGAAGTAAACTGTGTTCCTCTATCTGATACGATGGTCCTCGGAACTCCATGCAGACATACGATCCTGGACATATATATATCTTGGCCAACTTCGCACTTGTATAGGTGGTTTTCACTAGGATAAAGTGAGCCACTTTGGTCAAGCGATCAACTACTACCCATATTGAATCATATCCAGCTTTGGTCCTAGGTAGTCTGGTGATAATCCATGCCAAGTTTACCCCACTTCCATTCGGGTATCGGCATAGGCTGTAACAGTCATGCTGGCTTCCGATGCTCTGCCTTCACTCTCTGACATACATCACATACGGCTACATACACGGCAATATCCTTATTCATACCAGCCGACCAGAAACGTTCCTTCAAATCTAGTATGGTGAGTCATGAGCCTCCAGAAGTATTAACTTCCTGATCTCTGGGTTATTGGGCACATAAACTCGGTCCTCAAACCATAAGGTATCGTGCTCATCCTCACGATAACCTTTGGCCTTTCCTTTGCTCATCTTCTCCTTTATCTCGGCAATCTCTTTGTCATCCTTCTGAGCTTCTCGAATCTTGCCCAACAATGTCGACTGAACCTCCATTGTTGCAACGAAACCTCTAGGAACAATCTCTAATCGAAGTTCCATGATATCCTCAGCTAACTCCTTCGGCAATCCCTTACTTTCAAGGATATTGGCATAACTCTTCCGGCTGAAAGCGTCTGCTACGACATTGGCCTTTTCGGGATGATAGTGTAGCTTCATGTCATAATCCTTTATAAGTTCCAACCATCTCCTTTGCCTAAGGTTCAGCTCCTTTTGGGTGAAAATGTACTTCAAACTCTTATGATCCGTGTACACATCACAACGGTTTCCAATAAGGTAATGTCTCCAAGTCTTCAATGCATGCACTACGACTGCTAACTCCAAATCATGCGTGGCAAGTTCAACTCATGGGGTTTTAGTTGACGTGAGGCATACGAAACAACTCTTCCGTCCTGCATAAGCACACATCCAAGTCCTAAGTGAGAGGCGTCGCAATAAACTTGAAATTCCTTATGTATATCTGGCAGTGTTAGCACTGGGGCTGTAGTCAAACGTTTCTTCAACTCCTGAAAACTTGCCTCGCAATCTTCTGTCCATTTAAACTTAGTATCCTTCTTCAATAATTCAGTCATTGGCTTTCCAATCTTGGAAAAATTCTCAATGAATCTTCGATGGTATCCTGCGAGTCCAAGGAATCTGCGGATCTCGCTAACTAAAGTGGGTGCCAACCATTCAGTGACTGACTGAACCTTGCTGGGGTCTACTGCTATACCTTCTCCTGATATAACATGCCCAAGGAATCCAACTTCCTTCAACCAAAACTCGCACTTGCTGAACTTGGCGTATAACTGGTGTTCCCTGAGTTTCTCGAGAACTAAACGCAAATGCTCCTTGTGCTCCTCTTCATTCTTCGAGTATACCATAATATCATCGATAAACACCACAACAAACTTGTCCAAATACTCCATGAACACCTTGTTCATCATGCTCATGAAATAGGCAGGGCGTTAGTCAGTACAAACAACATGACCCTATACTCGTATAATCCATACCACGTGGTGAACGCTGTCTTCGATATATCCTTATCTCGGATCTTCAACTGATAGTATCCCGATCGTAGATCAATCTTCGAAAACACCTTAGCTCCTTGCAGTTGATCAAACAGATCATTGATCGTCGGTAGCGGGTACTTGTTCTTAATAGTTACCTCATTCAAGGCTCAATAATCAACAACCATCCTTAGTTATTTATCCTTCTTTTCAACCAAAAGCACTGGAGCTCCCCAAGGTGATGAACTCCTTCGAATGTAACCTTTCTCCAATAACTCCTTGATCTGTTTCTTAATTTCCTCCAGATCATTTGCGGGCATCCGATAGGGTCTCTTGGATATTGGCCCTCTCCTGGCAATAGCTCTATCAAAAACTCGATGTCTCGATCCGGTGCCATGCCTGGTAACTCTTCTGGGAAAACATCCGGGTAATCATTTACTACAGGCACTTCCTCCTACACAACTCTTGTTAGGGTATTCACTTGGCTCCTCCTAGGCACATGCCTAGATACATATTTAATCCTCTTCCCCTCCGGGGTGGTGAGATAAATCGACTTACTAGCACAGACAATGCTTCTTCCATACTTTGACGTCCAGTCCATACCTAATATCACATCCAATCCTTGGTACTCCAAGATAATTAGGTGAGACGGAAAAACATGGGTACCAATGGTTAGGGGTATCTGGTTGCACCATCGGCTAGCCATATACTCTGCTCCAGGCGAGCTCACTAGAAGAGGGGTCCTAAGGGTTTGGGTTGGTAGTTTAAACTTATCCACGAATCCCCTTGATATGTATGAATGCGATGCACCAAAGATCGAAAAGAACAAGAGCGGTAAATGACTTAACCAAAAACTTACCTATTACCGCGTCCGGCTGCTCTTCAACCTCCTCCACGTTAACGTGGTTCACTTGTCCTTTGTTGAATGGATTAGGCTTCTTTCCAGCGCTCCCATTTCCGTTTCCATTCCTTCCTTCAGGGCAATCATTGGCATAGTGCCATGTCTTCCCGCATTTAAAGCAAGTAACTTGACTTAGGTCTCTTTTGGCGGGTGTGGCTGGATTGGAGAGGTTCTGATTGTTATTGTTGGGGAACGTTACAGAAAATTAAATTTTTTCCTACGGTTTCACCAAGATCCATCTATGAGTTCATCTAGCAACGAGTCATGGGAGAATGATTGCATCTACATACCACTTGTAGATCGCGTGCGGAAGCGTTCAATGGAACAGGGATGATGGAGTCGTACTCGCCGTGATTCAAATCACCGATGACCTAGTGCTGAATGGACAGCACCTCCGCGTTCAACACACGCATTTGAGCGGATGACGTCTCCTCCTTCTTGATCCAGCAAGGGGGAAGGAGAGGTTGATGATGATCCAGCAGCACGACGGCGTGGTGGTGGATGCAGCAGAACTCCGGCAGGGCTTTGCTAAGCAACTACGGGAGGAGGAGGAGGTGTTGCAGGGAGGAGGGAGGCGCCAGGGCTTATGGGTGCGGCCACCCCTCCCTCCCCTCCCTTTATATAGGTGCAAGAGAGGGGGGAGGGCGTAGCCTTGCCCCTTCTTCCAAGTCGGATTTGACATCCCTCTAGTCATCTAAATGTTACATGATCCGAGTCGACTAGGCCGTGTCTGCTCATCACGTGAGACGGACTAGTCATCGTCGGTGAACATCTCCATGTTGATCGTATCTTCCATACGACTCATGTTCGACCTTTCGGTCTCTTGTGTTCCGAGGCCATGTCTGTACATGCTAGGTTCGTCAAGTTAACCCTAAGTGTTTATGCATGTGTAAAGCTGTCTTACACCCGTTGTATGTGAACGTAAGGATCTATCACACCCGATCATCACGTGGTGCTTCAAACGCATTTAACTTTAGCAACGGTGCACAGTTAGGGGGAACACTTTATGAAATTATTATAAGGGATCATCTTATTTACTACCGTCGTTCCAAGTAAACAAGATGCATAAAACATAATAAACATCACATGCAATTATATAAAGTAGTGACATGATATGGCCAATATCATATAGCTCCTTTGATCTTCATCTTCGGGGCTCCATGATCATCTTGTCACTGGCATGACACCATGATCTCCATCATCGTGTCTTCATGAAGTTGTCACGCCAACGACTACTTCTACTTCTATGGCTAATGCGTTTAGCAATAAAGTAAAGTAATTTACATGGCGTTCTTTAATGACACGCAGTCATACAAAAATAAGACAACTCCTATGGCTCCTGCCGGTTGTCATACTCATCGACATGCAAGTCGTGATTCCTATTACAAGAACATGATCTCATACATCACAATGTATCATTCATCATTCATCACAACTTCTGGCCATATCACATCACATGACAATTGCTGCAAAAACAAGTTAGACGTCCTCTAATTGTTGTTGCATCTTTTACGTGGCTGCAATTGGGTTCTAGCAAGAACGTTTTCTTACCTACGAATAACCACAACGTGATTTTGTCAACTTCTATTTGCCCTTGATAAGGACCCTTTTCATCGAATCTGCTCCAACTAAAGTGGGAGAGACAGATACCCGCCAGCCACCTTATGCAACTAGTGCATTTCAGTCGGTGGAACCGGTCTCACGTAAGCGTACGTGTAAGGTTGGTCCGGGTCGCTTCATCCCACAATACCGCTGAAGCAAGATAAGACTAGTAGCGGCAAGAAAGTTGACAAGATCTACGCCCACAACAAAATTGTGTTCTACTCGTGCAATAGAGAACTACGCATACACCTAGCTCTGATACCACTGTTGGGGAACGTTGCAGAAAATTAAAATTTTTCCTACGGTTTCACCAAGATCCATCTATGAGTTCATCTAGCAACGAGAGATGGGAGAGTGATTGCATCTACATACCACTTGTAGATCGCGTGCGAAGCGTTCAATGGAGCAGGGGATAATGGAGTCGCATCGCCGTGATTCGGATCACCGATGACCTAGTGCTGAACGGACAGCACCTCCGCATTCAACACAGGTACAGAGCGGATGACGTGTCCTCCTTCTTGATCCAGCAAGGGGAAAGGAGAGGTTGATGATGATCCAGCAGCACGACGGCGTGGTGGTGGATGCAGCAGAACTCCGGCAGGGCTTCGCTAAGCAACTACGGGAGGAGGAGGAGGTGTTGTAGGGAGGAGGGAGGCGCCAGGGCTTATGGGTGCGGCCACCCCTCCCTCCCCTCCCTTTATATAGGTGCAAGAGAGGGGGGAGGGCACAGCCTTGCCCCTTCCTCCAAGGAAGGGGTGCGTCCAAGAGGGGGGGAGGAGTCCATCCTCCCCAAGGCACCCCTGGAGGTGCCTTCCCCTTTAGGACTCTCCCTTTTTCTTATATCTTGGCGCATGGGCCTCTTGGGGCTGGTGCCCTTGGCCCATATAGGCCAAGGCGCACCCCCTACAGCCCATGTGGCCCCCCGGGGCAGGTGGACTCCTCCGGTGGACCCCCGGACCCCTTTCGGCACTCCCGGTAAATACCGATAACGCGCGAAACTTTTCCGACGACCAAAATAAGACTTCCTATATATAAATCTTTACCTCCGGACCATTCCGGAACTCCTGGTGACGTCCGGGATCTCATCCGGGACTCCGAACAACATTCGGTTTGCTGCATACTCATATTCATACAACCCTAGCGTCACCGAACCTTAAGTGTGTAGACCCTACGGGTTCGGGAAACATGCGTACATGACCGAGACGGCTCTCGGGCAATAACCAACAGCGGATCCGGATACCCATGTTGGCTCCCACATGCTCCTCGATGATATCATCGGATGAACCACGATGTCGAGGATTCAATCAACCCCGTATACTATTCCCTTTGTCAATTGGTATTTTACTTGCCCGAGATTCGATCGTCGGTATCCCAATACCTCGTTCAATCTCGTTGCCGGCAAGTCACTTTACTCGTACCGTAATGCATGATCCCGTGACCAAACACTTGGTCACTTTGAGCTCATTATGATGATGCACTACCGAGTGGGCCCAGTGATACCTCTTCGTCATACGGAGTGACAAATCCCAGTCTCGATCCGTGTCAACCCAACAGACACTTTTGGAGATACCTGTAATGCACCTTTATAGTCACCCAGTTACGTTGTGACGTTTGGTACACCCAAAGCACTCCTACGGAGTTACACGATCTCATGGTCTAAGGAAGAGATACTTGACATTGGAAAAGCTCTAGCAAAACGAACTACATGATCTTGTGCTATGCTTAGGATTGGATCTTGTCCATCACATCATTCTCCTAATGATGTGATCCCGTTATCAATGACAACCAATGTCCATAGTCAGGAAACCATGACTATCTGTTGATCAACGAGCTAGTCAACTAGAGGCTCACTAGGGACATATTGTGGTCTATGTATTCACACGTGTATTACGATTTCCGGATAATGCAATTATAGCATGAATAAAAGACAATTATCATGAACAAGGAAATATAATAATAATACTTTTATTATTGTGTCTAGGGCATATTTCCAACAGTCTCCCACTTGCACTAGAGTCAATAATCTAGTTACATTGTGATGAATCGAACACCCATAGAGTTCTGGTGGTGATCATGTTTTGCTCGCGGAAGAGGTTTAGTCAACGGATCTGCGACATTCAGATCCGTATGCACTTTGCAAATTTCTATGTCCCCATCTTGAACATTTTCACGAATGGAGTTGAAGCGACGCTTGATGTGCCTGGTCTTCTTGTGAAACCTGTGCTCCTTGGCAAGTGCAATAGCTCCAGTGTTGTCACAGAAGAGTTTGATCGGTTCCGACGCATTGGATATGACTCCTAGGTCGGTGATGAACTCCTTCACCCAAATTGCTTCATGTGCTGCCTCCGAGGCTGCCATGTACTCCGCTTCACATGTAAATCCCGCCACGACGCTTCGCTTGTACTGCACCTACTTCGCTTCCACCATTTAACATATACACGTATCCGGTTTACGACTTTGAGTCATCCAGATGCGTGTCGAAGCTAGCATCGGCGTAACCCTTCTGACGAGCTCTTCGTCACCTCCATAAACGAGAACCATGTCCTTTGTCCTTTTCGGTACTTCAGGATATTCTTGACCGCTGTCGGTGTTCCTTGCGGGATTACTTTGGTACCTTCCTACCAAACTTACGGCAAGGTTTACATGAGGTCAGTACACAACATGGCATACATAATAGATCCTATGGCTGAGGCATAGGGGATGACACTCATCTCTTCTTTATCTTTTGCCGTGGTCGGGCATTGAGCCAAGCTCAATTTCACACCTTGCAAAACAGGCAAGAACCCTTTCTTGGACTGATCCATTTTGAACTTCTTCAAAATCTTGTCAAGGTATGTGCTTTGTGAAAGACCTATGAGGCGTCTCGATCTATCCCTATAGATTTTGATGCCTAATATGTAAGCATCTTCTCCAAGGTCCTTCATTGAAAAACTCTTATTCAAGTAGGCCTTAATGCGGTCCAAAAGTTCTATATCATTTCCCATCAAAAGTATGTCATCTACATATAATATGAGAACTGCTACGGAGCTCCCACTCACTTTCTTGTAAACGAGGCTTCTCCATAAGTCTCAAGATAAACCCAAACGCTTTGATCATCTCATCAAAGCGAATGTTCCAACTCCGAGATGCTTGCACCAGCCCATAAATGGATCGCTGGAGCTTGCATACCTTGTTAGCATTCTTAGGGTCGACAAAACCTTCCAGCTGCATCATATACAGCTCTTCCTTAAGATAACCGTTAAGGAATGCCGTTTTGACGTCCATCTGCCATATCTCATAATCATAGTATGCGGCAATTGCTAACATGATTCGGACGGACTTAAGCTTCGCTACGGGAGAGAAAGTCTCATCGTAGTCAATTCCTTGAACTTGCCGATAACCCTTAGCGACAAGTCGAGCTTTATAGATGGTGACATTTCCATCCGCGTCCGTCTTCTTCTTAAAGATCCATTTGTTTTCTATCGTCGCCGATCATCGGGCAAGTCTGTCCAAAGTCCATACTTTGTTTTCATACATGGATACTATCTCGGATTGCATGGCTTCAAGCCATTTGTTGGAATCCGGGCCCGCCATCGCTTCTTCATAGTTCAAGGTTCACCGTTGTCTAACAACATGATTTCCGTGACAGGGTTGCCATACCACTCTGGTGTGGAACGTGTCCTTGTGGACCTCTGAAGTTCAAGAGCAACTTGATCCGAAGTACCTTGATCATCATCATTAATTTCCTCTCCGGTAGGTGTAGGCACCACAGGAACATTTTCTGAGCTGCACCACTTTCCGGTTCAAGAGGTAGTACTTCATCGAAGTTCTACTTTCCTCACACTCACTCCTTTCGAGAGAAACTCTTTTCCGAAAGGATCCGTTCTTGGCAACAAAGATCTTGCCTTGGATCTAAGGTAGAAGGTATACCCAATGGTTTCCTTAGGGTAACCTATGAAGACGCATTTTTCCGACTTGGGTTCGAGCTTTTCGGGTTGAAGTTTCTTGACATAAGCATCGCATCCCCAAACTTTTAGAAACGACAGCTTAGGTTTCTTCTCAAACCATAATTCATACGGTGTCGTCTCAACGGATTTAGACGGTGCCCTATTTAAAGTGAATGTAGCTGTCTCTAGAGCGTATCCCCAAAATGATAGCGGTAAATCGGTAAGAGACATCATAAATCGCACCATATCCAATAGAGTGCGATTACGACGTTCGGACACACCGTTATTACCGAGGTGTTCCAGCGGCGTGAGCTGTGAAACGATTCCACATTTCCTTAAGTGTGTACCAAATTCGTGACTTAAATATTCTCCTCCACGATCTGATCGTAAGAACTTTATTTTTCGGTCACGTTGATTCTCTACCTCATTCTGAAATTCCTTGAACTTTTCAAAGGTCTCAGACTTGTGTTTCATCAAGTAGATATACCCATATCTACTCAAGTCATAAGTGAGAGTGGGAACATAATGATATCCTCCGCGAGCCTCGACGCTCATTGGACCGCACACATCGGTATGTATGATTTCCAATAAGTTGGTTGCTCTCTCCATTGTTCCAGAGAATGGAGTCTTGGTCATTTTGCCCATAAGGCATGGTTCGCATGTGTCACATGATTCATAATCAAGAGACTCTAAAAGTCCATCAGAATGGAGCTTCTTCATGCGCTTGACACCAATGTGACCAAGGCAGCAGTGCCACAAGTATGTGGGACTATCATTATCAACTTTACATCTTTTGGCATTCACACTATGGATATGTGTAATATTACGTTCGAGATTCATTAAGAATAAACCATTGACCATCGGAGCATGACCATAAAACATATCTCTCATATAAATAGAACAACCATTATTCTCGGATTTAAATGAGTAGCCATCTCGCATTAAACGAGATCCTGATACAATGTTCATGCTCAAACTTGGCACTAAATAACAGTTATTGAGGTTTAAAACTAATCCCGTAGGTGAATGTAGAGGTAGCGTGCCGAAGGCGATCACATCGACCTTGGAACCATTCCCGACGCGCATCGTCACCTCGACCTTCGCCAGCCTCTCCGTTTATTCCGCAGCTCTGCTGTGAGTTACATATATGAGCAACGGCACGGTATCAAAGACCGGGAGTTACTACAGTAATCGGGTAAGGTACACATCAATTACATGTATATCAAATATACCTTTAGTGTTGCCGGCCTTCTTATGCGCTAAGTATTTGGGGCAGTTCCGCTTCGGTGACCCTTCCCTTTGCAATAAAAGCACTAGGTCTCGTGCTTGGGTCCATTCTTTGACTTCTTCACGGCAATCGGCTTCTGGGCGGCGGCAACATCCTTGCCGTCCTTCTTGAAGTTCTTCTTTCCCTTGCCCTTCTTGAACTTAGTGGTTTTATTGACCATCAATACTTGATGCTCCTTCTTGATTTCTACCTCTGTGACTTGAGCATTGAAAATACTTCAGGAATAGTTTTCACCATCCCACGCATATTGTAGTTCATCACAAAGCTCTTGTAGCTTGGTGGGAGCGATGAAGGATTCTGTCAATGACCGCCTCGTCCGGGAGGTTTATGTCCGGTGGGACAGGCGGTTGTGCAACCCGGACATTTTGAGTATGTGCTCACTTGTGAACTGTTTTGCTCCATCTTACAACTATAGAACTTGTCGGAGACTTCATATCTCTCGACCCGGGCATGAGCTTGGAAAGCCATTTTCAGCTCCTCGAACATCTCATATGCTCCGTGTTGCTCAAAACGCTTTTGGAGCCCCGGTTCTAAGCTGTAAATCATGCCGCACTGAACGAGGGAGTAATCATCAGCATGAGACTGCCGAACATTCATAATGTCTTGGTTCTTCAGGATGGGTGCATCACCTAGCGGTGCTTCTAGGACATATTGTTTCTTGGCTGCTATGAGGATGATCCTCGTGTTAGGACCCAGTCCGAATAGTTGCTGCCATCGTCTTTCGACTTGGTTTTCTAGGAGCGTTGAAGTTCATGGTGATATGAGCGTTGGCCATTTGATCTACAAGACATTTTGCAAAGATTTTAGACTATTGTTCATGATAATAAAGTTCATCTAATCAAATTATTTAATGAACTCCCACTCAGATTTGACATCCCTCTAGTCATCTATGTGTTACATGATCCGAGTCGACTAGGCCGTGTCCGATCATCACGTGAGACGGACTAGTCATCATTGGTGAACATCCCCATGTTGATCGTATCTTCCATACGACTCATGTTCGACCTTTCGGTCTCTTGTGTTCCGAGGCCATGTCTGTACATGCTAGGCTCGTCAAGTTAACCCTAAGTGTTTATGCATGTGTAAAACTGTCTTACACCCGTTGTATGTGAACGTAAGGATCTATCACACCCGATCATCACGTGGTGCTTCGAAACGACGAACTTTAGCAACGGTGCACAGTTAGGGGAACACTTTCTTGAAATTATTATAAGGTATCATCTTATTTACTACTGTCGTTCTAAGTAAACAAGATGCATAAAACATAATAAACATCACATGCAATTATATAAAGTAGTGACATGATATGGCCAATATCATATAGCTCCTTTGATCTTCATCTTCGGGGATCCATGATCATCTTGTCACCGGCATGACACCATGATCTCCATCATCGTGTCTTCATGAAGTTGTCACGCCAACGACTACTTCTACTTCTATGGCTAACGCGTTTAGCAATAAAGTAAAGTAATTTACATGGCGTTCTTTAATGACACGCGGGTCATACAAAAATAAGACAACTCCTATGGCTCCTGCCGGTTGTCATACTCATCGACATGCAAGTCGTGATTCCTATTACAAGAACATGATCTCATACATCACAATGTATCATTCATCATTCATCACAACTTCGGCCATATCACATCACATGACAATTGCTGCAAAAACAAGTTAGACGTCCTCTAATTGTTGTTGCATCTTTACGTGGCTGCAATTGGGTTCTAGCAAGAACGTTTTCTTACCTATGAATAACCACAACGTGATTTTGTCAACTTCTATTTACCCTTCATAAGGACCCTTTTCATCGAATCCGCTCCAACTAAAGTGGGAGAGACAGACACCCGCTAGCCACCTTATGCAACTAGTGCATGTCAGTCGGTGGAACCGGTCTCACGTAGGCGTACGTGTAAGGTTGGTCCGGGCCGCTTCATCCCACAATACTGCTGAAGCAAGGTAAGACTAGTAGCGGCAAGAAAGTTGACAAGATCTACGCCCACAACAAAATTGTGTTCTATTCGTGCAATAGAGAACTACGCATACACCTAGCTCTGATACCACTGTTGGGGAACGTTGCAGAAAATTAAAATTTTTCCTACGGTTTCACCAAGATCCATCTATGAGTTCATCTAGCAACGAGTCATGGGAGAATGATTGCATCTACATACCACTTGTAGATCGCGTGCGGAAGCGTTCAATGGAACGGGAATGATGGAGTCGTACTCGCCGTGATTCAGATCACTGATGACCTAGTGCTGAACGGACAACACCTCCGCATTCAACACACGTACGGAGCGGATGACATCTCCTCCTTCTTGATCCAGCAAGGGGGAAGGAGAGGTTGATGATGATCCAGCAGCACGACGGCGTGGTGGTGGATGCAGCAGAACTCCGGCAGGGCTTCGCTAAGCAACTACGGGAGGAGGAGGAGGAGGTGTTGCAGGGAGGAGGGAGGCGCCAGGGCTTATGGGTGCGGCCACCCCTCCCTCCCCTCCCTTTATATAGGTGCAAGAGAGGGGGGGAGGGCGCAGCCTTGCCCCTTCCTCCAAGGAAGGGGTGCGGCCAAGAGGGGGGGAGGAGTCCATCCTCCCCAAGGCACCTCGGAGGTGCCTTCCCCCTTTAGGACTTTCCCCTTCTTCTTATATCTTGGCGCATGGGCCTCTTGGGGCTGGTGCCCTTGGCCCATATAGGCCAAGGCGCACCCCCTACAGCCCATGTGGCCCCCCGGGGCAGGTGGACCCCCCCGGTCGACCCCCGGACCCCTTTCGGCACTCCCGGTACAATACCGATAACGCGCGAAACTTTTCTGACGACCAAAATAAGACTTCCTATATATAAATCTTTACCTCCGGACCATTCCGGAACTCCTCGTGACGTCCGGGATCTCATCCGGACTCAACAACATTCGGTTTGCTGCATACTCATATTCGTACAACCCAAGCGTCACCGAACCTTAAGTGTGTAGACCCTACGGGTTCGGGAGACATGCAGACATGACCGAGACGGCTCTCGGGCAATAACCAACAGCGGGATCTGGATACCCATGTTGGCTCCCACATGCTCCTCGATGATATCATCGGATGAACCACGATGTCGAGGATTCAATCAACCCCGTATACTATTCCCTTTGTCAATCGGTATTTTACTTGCCCGAGATTCGATCGTCGGTATCCCAATACCTCGTTCAATCTCGTTGCCGGCAAGTCACTTTACTCATACCGTAATGCATGATCCCGTGACCAAACACTTGGTCACTTTGAGCTCATTATGATGATGCACTACTGAGTGGGCCTAGTGATACCTCTCCGTCATACGGAGTGACAAATCCCAGTCTCGATCCATGTCAACCCAACAGACACTTTTGGAGATACCTGTAATGCACCTTTATAGTCATCTAGTTACGTTGTGACGTTTGGTACACCCAAAGCACTCCTACGGTATCCGGGAGTTACACGATCTCATGGTCTAAGGAAGAGATACTTGACATTGGAAAAGCTCTAGCGAAACGAACTACACGATCTTGTGCTATGCTTAGGATTGGGTCTTGTCCATCACATCATTCTCCTAATGATGTGATCCCGTTATCAATGACATCCAATGTCCATAGTCAGAAACCATGACTATCTGTTGATCAACGAGCTAGTCAACTAGAGGCTCACTAGGGACATATTGTGGTCTATGTATTCACACGTGTATTACGATTTCCGGATAATACAATTATAGCATGAATAAAAGACAATTATCATGAACAAGGAAATATAATAATAATACTTTTATTATTGCCTCTAGGGCATATTTCCAACAGTTATTAGCACCGTTCCCAATTCCATTCTTAGCGCCATTGTGGTTATGCGATCCTCCCCCAGTGTGGGTGTGACCTCCATGGTTATGAACAAGTCCTCTCGAATTCGGGGTTAAGCGAGGCTTCTGTTGAGCTCCTAAATTATACTTCCCTTATCCATACTTCCTCTTACGGCTTTCAATCTGCTGCTGCTTCCCTTCAATCATAAGAGCTTTATCCACCAACTCCTGGTAGTTGTTGATGGTTGCTACCATCAACTGCATGCTCATCTCATCATTCAGCTCTTCCATAAACTTCTCCTGCTTCGCGGCATCTGTGGCCACATCATCAGGGGCATAGCATGATAGCTTGCTAAAATCATCCACGTACTGAGCCACAGTATGATTCCCCTGGCATAACTTGCAGAACTCCCGCTTCTTCATCTGCATAGCTCCAGTTGAGACATGGGCTGTGCGGAAAGCTTGCTGAAACTGGTCCCAAGTGACATTGGCTATAGGAAAAGTAGCCGTGTAATTCTCCCACCATGAGGCTGCTGGCCCATCCAATTGGTGTGCGACAAAGCGCACCTTCTCAGCATCTGTGCAACCCGCGGTGGTCAACTCCCTTCCAATTCGGCGTAGCCAATCATCAACAACTATTGGATCGGTGCTACTGGAAAACACCGGCGGCTGTAACCTTAGAAAACGGGCTAGGTTGTCCACTGGCGGCGGGTTATTGTTGTTGTGTTGTTGCCCTGGTTCTGAACTAGCAATTGCATCAAAGCATTCTACTGCTGGATCAACTGGGTGAGCTCCGGTGGGAAAGCAAAACCGGTGTCACGTCTCGGAGGCATCTGGGTTTAGATGGAAGAGATTAGAATAGAAAAGGTCTAACGAGAAAGCACTACCCATATGCACATGAGATAAACACAATCATTTCACTCAATCAATCAAGCAAGGGCATACAAACGGTTTAGTACTATCGCAAAAGTGCTCAACTACTACTAAATACATGGGGAAATACTACTAATATATGGTGGTCATCTCGAAATTTTGATCGGTGGAAGACTCCATGATGTCCGCTCTAGCTTCGTCTTCAAAGTCATCATCACTAGGATCAGAGTCAGTGTCATCGATGATGATGTATTTGTCCAGGAAAGTGGGGTCGTCGTCTTCTTCTCCCGGTGCTGGTCCTCCCATGAATACTCCGATCTTCTTAACCAGGTCGTCATTCTTCTCCAGTAATGTCTTGATTTCCTCGTCATATCCATCGCGTGTAAACTTGAGTTCTTCTTCCAGCTCGATGATCCTAGTCTTCGCTTTCTTCAAGTCCATCATGTTTGCGCACATCTGGTTCTCCTGACGTCAAATGTGCTGGTTTAACCCCTGGATGAAAGCTGTAATGGATCTATCCTTCTTGGTGCTGATTACTTCCCATTGCTCGTCTCGGCGCCCACATATTTGGTAGATCATGTCCTTGAGTTCCCTGTTGTAGACTTCTCCAATGCATCCCATGGTAATGTGGGCTGCCATGCTCTTGCCTAGACTCCAGATGGGTGCTTCGAAAGAAAATTCTATGGGTTTAGAAGTTGGCGAGAACGTCCTTCCTGGAACTTGTACTTGAATCATCCAGCGCTCCTCTTCTGGTAAGGTGGCGTTGTACGTCCCGGTGAAACTTGGTATTCCAATGTTCAAATACCTAGTGACTTCCTTCAAGTGGCGTCCAAAAGGTGTGTCTTCATCCGGTTGCGCAAACTTGTTCTTCATCTCCATCATCCTAAAGAGTGGAAAATGGAGAGGAGTCAGAAATGAGTAGAGAAGAGTGACCTATGGTTTATCTTAGTGGTCGTGTCCTACACTTAACGTGTGCTCTGATACCATCTTATAGCGACCCGACCTCAGATGGTCAAGTCTCTGTGCTTCAGTGTCATCCCTGGATCGATAATCTTTGACACACAGTACTCGAAGGATTTATAATGAGTAGCAATCACACACTTATTACATCGAATGTCTCAAAAGAGAACTTATTACAATAATATGGCTTAAGGCCATCTAATGCGATAACAAATGAAAGGCTTGGAAGATAAAGTGAGTCCATCAACTCCAACGACATAGCTGAGCCGACGGCAACGACCTAACGAACCTTACTCCTCGTTCAAAAGTGCGCAACATAATACGTTGCAGCCCGAAAACGGGTCAACACATGGAATATCTGGCAATATAACACAATGAGAGCAAGAACAGGATAATACTATCACTACATGCATATTTGGCTGATGGAAAGCTCTATGGTTATAGTTTTGCGAAAAGCCAAATTTTCCCTACAACAAAGGAATATATTTTAATTTAACTATCATGGTGGTTGAAACAACATTGAGAAGGTAACCCCAACTCAATCCCAGTTAAAGTAATTAACAACCCAACAATATTAATTAAGAGTGATGAGATACACGTGATAATCCAAACACCAGATACTCAAGACTGTCCATAACCGGGGACACGGCTAACCATGATTAGATTGTACACTCTGCAGAGGTTTGCGCACTTTTCCCCAAAAGACTCCATCTCCTTCGTTGGATTTCTCGCACTACAAGGTGTTTGAGAAACGGATGACCGAGACACAGTCTTTCAGAAACATTAACTCCCTACTCCGGGTAGACCATACCGAACCTACAAAACCCACTACCTGCTGATCTACCTCTTCAGGAGCTTCACGTAACTTACTCAACTATGCTAGAGCCCATAATTGCTTGTGGCTGCACACGGAAGTTTCTAACATGAATCATCTCAGTTCCCTTTAAGCCTGGGTGGCGGTCCATAGGAAGATCACACGGGTACCCCGGGATTTCCAAAAAATCTGAGACAACACTGGGTTCCCCAGGTGCCTCAATCCACCCAGATGTTAATTTAAGTTTCCACCTTAAGTTGAACCATTAATTAACAATCTCACATCTGTCATGGATTCACTCAAACCCAAACCAGGTCTACGAGCATAGCATAGCAATATAAGCAACGAGTAGAAGTAACTCCCAGGGGTTTGATAGTAACAGGGCAATAGGTTCTACCTCAACAACTACTTCCCAACCCACAAGTTAATGACATCCTAATCATGCAATGTTTGTGCATTGAACTAATGCATAAAAACTGGGTATAAAAAGAGTATGATCAATGTGTTACTTGCCTTGCTGACGATCCACGAATCCTAGAGACTCGTAGTAACACGCTTCGCACTCCGGGAATTCTATCGCAACCAAACAATAACATACATAAGCAACAAGCAAAGATGCACAAGCAAAACTTAAAATAAAAGAGGTTGACCAGAAAGTCCAACTTAAGAACTCCGGTTCGCAAAAAGAATCAAATCAAACGGAGCAACGAATCTCAAACGACGAAAGAAACAAGATCCGTTTACTAATCTGAACTAAGGTCATATTTTACAGTATCGAAATCTTGTTTAAGTTGATTAAAAAGAAATAAGGTCTCGAGACAAAACTCTAGGCGTTTGAATCACCTGATTCCGACTAACGAGCGAAAAGATAAACAGAAACTAAGATCGGATAAGAAATCGTGATCGAAAAATGTCACGGATAAATCAGATAACAGAAAACTGACGAACAGACTAACGAACAAGCGTTCGTTATCTATAACTAACGGAAGAAAAACATTCCTTAAAACAAACGTACGGACGAACGTCCGCTGATTAGAAGAACCGAGAAAAACTGGCGAACCGATCTAAAAAAACGAACTAGGGTTTCAAAAAAAACCGGCGGCTCGGATCCGGCGCGGTACCTCGTGAGGTGGCTGGGCGGGGTTGGGCGGCGGGCGGCGGGCTCGTGGCGGGGCGGTAAGCGGCGGCAGCGTCATGGGCGGCGGGCGTCAAGCGCGCAAGTCTGGCGCGGAAGGCGAGGGTCGAGGCTGTGGCGGCGGTGGCGGTTGTGGTGGTGGGGGGCTCGGGTGGCGCCGATTTAAATGGGGGGGGCGGCTTGGAGGGGGGGCAAGGCGCGGCTGCGAGAGGAGTCCCGGCCGGACTCCTTGTCCGAGTCGGCGGCGGCGCGGGCGCGTGAAGGAAGGCGGTAGCGGCGTGGGGGAGTTGGGCCGGCCCGGCTGGGTTTCGTCCCAGTCGGTGCCCGAAGTTTTTTTTATATATAATTTCGCCGAACAGAAAATAAATCCTATAAACTAAAATAAAAATCTAAAAATTCCAAAACAAATTTTCACCGTCTAAATGAAATATTTAGAACGAGATGAACATTTTCTTGGCCCTAAAATGCAATTTTGAAAACGTGTAATTTTTCTCTAATGCAAAAAAATATCCAAATAAACTCAAATAAAATCGAATAAATGATTTTAACATTTTTCCTCCAATATTTCAATTGTTTTGAAGAAGTCATATTATCTCCTCTCATATATTTTAATATGAAATATTTTTTAGGGAGAAAAATAATTGAAATAAAAAAATCCTTGTTTCATTATTTGATAAAAATCAAATATGAAAACCGGGAAATCCCCAACTCTCTCTGAGGGTCCTTGAGTTGCTTAGGATTTCGAGGATTGTGGAACGAAAATGCAATAAAATATGGTGTGGAAGAATGACCTATGTATAACATTCCAAATTGAAAATTTGGGATGTTACATGAGTCGGGGGCGGCGACGGCGTCGGCGGCGCGGTGAGGAGCTCAGGGCCGAAGGAGTGGGTGCAGGCGGCGTCCCGGGCGGTGCCGGGCTGGGCTCGGGGAGGAGCGGGCACTGGCGGTGTCGGCGAACGGCGCGACGAGGCGCGGGCGGCTGGCATCGGGGCTGCGACGAGCTCCGGCATCGGGGAGGCGAGACGGTGACGCGCGGCGATGTCGAAGAGATCGACTATTTAGTCCCGGTTGGAGCCACCAACCGGGACTACAGGTCACTTTTGGCCAGCCAAAGCGGCGGGAAGCCACCACCTTTAATCGCAGTTGGTGGCTCCAACCAGGACTAAAGGGGGGCCTTTAGTCACGGTTGGAGCCACCAACCGTGACTAATGGTGGTGCGCTGCCAGGCAAGGGGCGCAGTGGAAATTTAGTCCCGCCTCACTAGTTGAGGGGAGCCAAAACCTGTTTATAAGCCCCGGCGCAGGCATGATGGCCCACAAGTATAGGGGATCAATTGTATCTCTTTTCGATAAGTAAGAGTGTCGAACCCAATGAGGAGCAGAAGAAAATGACAAGTGGTTTTCGGCAAGTTAATGTCTGCAAGCGCTGAAATTGTAAGTAATAGAGTAGTTTGATAGCAAGATAATTTGTAACGAGCAAGTAATGCTAGTAGTAACAAAAGTGCAGCAAGGTAGCCCAATCCTCTTGAGGCAAAGGACAAGCCAAACCGGTCTCTTATAATAAGCAAAGCGTTCTTGAGGGTACACGGGAATTTCCTCAAGTCACTTTCATCATGTTGGTTCGATTTGTGTTCACTACTTTCATAATTTGATATGTGGGTGGATTGGTGCTTAGGTGTTGTTCTTACTTGAACAACCTCCTACTTATGATTAACCCCCTCGCAAGCATTAGCAACTTTGAGAAAAGAACTAAGAATAAATTCTAACCATAGCATTAAACTTTTGGATCCAGTAGGTCCCTTGCGGAATAGCGCATAAACTAGGGTTTAAGTTTCTGTCACTCTCGCAACCCATCATCTACTTACTACTTCACAATGCATTCCATTAGGCCCTAACATGGTGAAGTGTCATGTAGTCGACGTTCACATGACACCACTAAGGGAATCACAACATACACTATCAAAATATCGAACACATATCAAGTTCACATGATTACTTGCAACATGATTTCTCCCATGACCTCAAAAACAAAAGTAACTACTCACAAAGGATAATCATTCTCAAGATCAGAGGGGTATTAAATAGCATATGGGATCTGAACATATAATCTTCCACCAAATAAACCATATAGTAATCAACTACAAGATGTAATCAACACTACTAGTCACCCAGAAGCACCAATCTATAGTTCCGATAACAAGATTGAACTCAAGAGATGAACTAGGGTTTGACATGAGATGTTGCTGTTGAATATGTTGATGGAGATTGCCCTCCCCATGATGGGAGACTTGTTGGTGATGATGATGACGATGATTTCCCCCTCCGGGAGGGAAGTTCTCCCGGCGGAATCGCTCCGCCGGAGGGCAAAAGTGCTCCTGCCCAAGTTCCGCCTCGAGACGGCGGCGCTACGTCCCGAAAGTACCCTCCTTATTTTTTTGTAGCTCAAAATGACTTATATACCAGAATATGGGCACCGAAGGTGGGCCATCGTGAGCACAACTCACCAGGGCGCGCCCGGGCTCCCTGGCGCGCCCAGGTGGGTTGTGCCCACCTAGTGGGCCCCCTTCGGTACTTATTTGCTCCAATATTCATCATATATTCCATAAAAAAGAAGTTTCAGCTTATTTGGAGTTGTGCAGAATAGGTAGCCTGACGTAGCTTTTCCAGCTCCATATTTCCTGTTGCCAGAATTCTCCCTCTTTGTGTGTACCTTGCAAATTATGAGAGAAAAGGCATTAGAATTACTCCAAAAAACATTATTATGCATAAAAACATCATAAATGACGGTAGGAAAACATGATGCAAAATGGACGTATCAACTCCCCCAAGCTAAGACCTCACTTGTCCTCAATTTTCTCTTACACTAAATGATCTCACATGTTTAGAAGCAATTTTTATTGCGTTTTTGCACCGATGACAACTTACTTGAGGGATCTTGCTCAATCCCTAGGTAGGTGTGGTGGATTATTGAAAATAAGATTTGGGTTTATGGGTTTTTGGATGCACAAGTAGTATTTCTACTTAGTGCGGTATTTTTGGCTAGCAAAGATAGGGGGCAAGCACCACATGTTAAAGGATCTATGACAATATGACTTCTATGTGAATATGAACAAACATAAATCATTAAGTTGTCGTCGTTGTGCAACGTCAACAATTTGGCATATAATATTTTGATGGGGGCTCACAATCACAAAAGATTTCGAGGATAGTATATTTATATGTGAATCTTCACTTCCCTTATTTATTCTTTCATGAGTTGCATCATTGACTTATGCTATGTTTGCTAATCTCTAATAAAATTTTCTACTTCTACTTTTCTTATGTGGTGTCATCACATACCATAATATTAGCATATGATCTTTTTATTTATATTCTTTCTTTTTATTGCAACATGAAAGTAAAGAAAGCAAAAAACTCAAACTAAACTTTATTATATCTCTCGCACATGATTACAAGGATAGATCACTAAGCTAGCTCTCGAAAATAAAGGATCGAACTAAACTTTTATTCATCTAAAGCAAAAGATCAAACTAAAATAAGTAAAGGCAAAATATAGTGGGGATGATGCGATACCGGGGAACCTCCCCCAAGCTTGGCGGAAGCCAAGGGGAGTGCCCATACCTGATACTCAATTTTCTTTTGGGATGAAGAAGAAGGTGGTGGTGATGAAGAAGAGAACTTGTCCTTGGGTTTCCATGGCAGAGGTCCAGCATCATAAGAGGAGGAGTGAGTCTCACGGGTCCTGCAACCGGCAGCCAAACTCAGACCTTTAAACCTCCCCTCATATTGAAAGACTTGGTTTTGGAGATCGTAAATCTGGCTTTGGAGGAAGTTGATTTGCTCATTGAAGGTGAAGATGATGTCCTTCATGGTTTTGCCATCCACCTTGAGATCAAGATAAACATCCGTGATCATGAGGTGATTGGCATTGAGTCCACGCTCCACCATCCCCTTGCACCGGAAGACCTCCTGCTCCATAGCTTCAAGCCTGGCCTCCACGGTTCCCGTCCCCTTGGGACCTAGCACATCATGGAGGTGAAGCACCCCCTCTTGCATCTGAATGACCTGAGGGTGCTGCACCACCTCCCGCAAATATGGGTTGATGATGTTCTTGAAGAACTTGTCCTTGGAGGAGCTTGAAGAGGCCATGGTAGATGGGATCTGACAGAAAACAGCAAGGAAAGAGAACAGAAGATTTCTCCGTGATATGGTGGTCAATAGGTTTGGGGGGTGTTGGGTATATGACTATTTGTGTAAACCGCCCAGGAGGGGCCGGGTTACGCAAAGAGAGACTCATCAGAAGAAGCCCAAGACCACATCTTTGAAAGGTAGCAGGTGCATTGCATAAACTAAAAGGCATATGTCTATAAGCATAAGTTCCAAAGGGACAAGTAAAAGCGGTATTTTCTTGATCAGGTTGAGAAAAAGGTATTTGTGAAAAACCAGAATGTCCATCAAGGAAGCAAAAATGTGAGTGCTTAGATAATCTTTCTAACATTTGATCAATAAAAGGCATAGGGTAATGATCTTTTCTAGTTGCTTTGTTTAAGTTTCTAAAATCAATTACCATTCTATAGCCTGTAACAATTCTTTGGGGAATAAGTTCATTCTCATCATTAGGAACAACAGTAATACCTCCTTTCTTGGGGACACAATGAACATGACTTACCCATCTACTATCAGCTATAGATAGATCATACCTGCTTCCAGAAGTTTTAAGATTTCCGTTCTTACCACTTCCTTCATTTTTGGATTTAACCGATGTTGATGATCAACAACGGGTTTAGCATCAGGTTCCATATTAATCTTTCGCTAACATAGACTGGGACTAATGCCCTTTAAATCATCAAGAGTATACCCAATAGCAGCTCGGTGCTTCCTTAGAACTTTCAATAACCTTTCTTCTTCATGTTCTGAAATGTTACCACTAAAAATAACAGGATATATCTTCTTTTCATCAGGATACGCATATTTCAAAGTGGCTGGCAATTGTTTTAATTCAAACACAGGATCACCTCTAGGTGGAGGAGGACCTCCTAGAGTTTCAATAGGCAAATTGTGTTTAAGCAGAGGACGTTGTTCAAAGAAAATCTTGTCTATTTCATTTCTTTCATGCATATGTAAATCATTTTCATGGTCTAGCAAATATTGTTCTAAAGGATCAGTAGGAGGCACACCAATAGAAGCAAGAACAATTATTTCATCCTTACTAGGCAATTCTTTTTCATGAAGCTTTCTACTAAACTTGGAAAAAATAAACTCATGAGACTCATCAACAAAGCTAACACCGACAGTTTGTTTCTCAATCTATTTTAGCATTAACAGTGTTCAAGAAAGGTCTACCAAAGATAATGGAATAGAAGTCATCTTGTGGGGAACCAAGAACAAGAAAATCAGTAGGGTATTTTATTTTCCCACACAAGACTTGAACATCTCTAACAATCCCAATTGGTGATAAGGTATCTCTATTAGATAGCTTAATAGTAACATGTATGTCTTCTATCTCTGTGGGTGCTATATCATTCATAATTTCTTGATATAAAGTGTAAGGAATAGCACTCACGCTAGCACCTATGTCACATAAACCATGATAAAAGTGATCTCCTATTTTAACTGAGACAACGGGCATGCCAACAACAGGTCTATGTTTATCCTTTTTATCTGGTTTGGCAATTCTAGCAGCTTGTGCACAGAAGTAAATAACATGCCCATCTATATTTTCTTCCAAGAGATCTTTAACCATAGCAACACTAGGTTCTACTTTGATTTGTTCATCAGGTTTAGGTGTTCTAATATAACTTTTGTTAACCACAGTTGACACTTTAGCATGTTCCTTTATCCTAATAGGGAAAGGTGGTTTCTCAATATAAGCAGTAGGAACAACTAGATCAACATTATAGAGTATAGTTTCTTCTTTAGATGGTATAGGTTCTTTAATTTCTTCTTTAATAGGTGGGTGATATTTGAACCACTTATCTTTAGGGTGATCAATATGAGTAGCAAATGCTTCACAAAAGGAGGCTACTATCTCAGAGTCAAGTCCATATTTAGTGCTAAACTTTTGAAAAGCATGGGTATTCATAAAAGATTTGACACAATCATACTTAAGCTTAATACTTGGCTCTTTACCTTGGTCGAGTTCCCAATATTCAGAGTTGCGTTTTGTTCTTTCCAAAAGATCCCACCCGAATTCAATAGTCTTCTTCATAAAAGAACTAGCACAAGAAGTATCGAGCATGGATCGATCATTATGAGAAAACCGAGCATAAAAATTCTGGATAATAATTTCTCTTGAGAGCTCATGATTGGGGCAGGGATATAACATTGACTTAAGCCTCCCCCAAGCTAGAGCGATACTTTCTCCTTCACGGGGCCAAAATTATATATGTAATTCCTATACAATGAACTAGATGCATAGGATAATTTTTTTGGTGGAACTCCAATTTCAATCGATTCCAATTCCAAGATCCAATATCATCGCATAGCCTATACCATGCCAATGCTTTTCCCTTCAAAGATAAAGGGAAAACCTTCTTCTTAACATCATCTCTAGGTAAACCTGCAAGCTTAAACAATCCACAAAATTTGTTCCACATTTGTCAAGTGCATATCAGGATGTCCGGTTCCATCTCCTGCATAAGGATTAGCTAGCAGTCGTTCTATCATACCCGAAGGAATTTCATATTCAATATTTTCAGTAGGTGTAGTGGGTTGAGGGGTAGCTAATTGTGGTTCCAAATGAGGTGAAGATACCGAACAAACCCCTCAAAGGATTGTTTTCCATAGTAACAAGTGACAGTAAATTTCAGCACACTATATAAATGTTTCCTTACCAAATTCCACTTACCAAAGGCGCTTCACACCCCGGCAATGGCGCCAGAAAATAGCCTTGATGACCCAAAAAAATAGGGGATCAATTGTAGCTCTTTTTGATAAGTAAGAGTGCCGAACCAAACGAGGAGCAGAAGGAAATGACAAGTGGTTTTCAGTAAGGTAATGTATGCAAGCGCTGATATTGTAAGTAATGGAGTAGTTTGATAGCAAGATAATTTGTAACGAGAAAGTAACGATAGTAGTAACAAAAGTGCAGGAAGGTAGCCCAATCCTTTTAAGGCAAAGGAGAGGCCAAAACGGTCTCTTATAATAAGCAAAGCGTTCTTGAGGGTACACGGGATTTTCATCTAGTCACTTTCATCATGTTGGTTCGATTTGTGTTCGCTACTTTGATAATTTGTTATGTTGGTGGACCGGTGCTTAGGTGTTGTTCTTACTTGAACAACCTCCTACTTATTATTAACCCCCTCGCAAGCATCCGCAACTATGAGAAAAGTATTAAGAGTAAATTCTAACCATAGCATTAAACTTTTGGATCCAATCGGTCCCTTACGGAATAGCACATAAACTAGGGTTTAAGCTTCTGTCACTCTCGCAACCCATTACCCCATAATGCATTCCCTTCGGCCCAAACATGGTGAAGTGTCATGTAGTCGACGTTCACATGACACCACTAAGGGAATCACAACATACATACTATCAAAATATCGAACACATATCAAGTTCACATGATTACTTGCAACATGATATCTCCCGAGACCTCAAGAACAAAAGTAACTACTGACAAATGATAATCATGCTCAAGATCAAAGGGGGTATGAAATAGCATATTGGATCTGAACATATAATCTTCCACCAAATAAACCATATAGTAATCAACTACAAGATGTAATCAACACTACTAGTCACCCACGAGCAATAATCTATAGTTCCGGTAACAAGATTGAACACAAGAGATAAAGTAGGGTTTGATATGAGATGGTGCTGTTGAAGATGTTGATGGAGATTGCGCTCCACAAGATGGGAGAGTTTTTGGTGATGATGATGACGATGATTTCCCCCTCCGGGAGGGAAGTTCCCCCGGTGGAATCGCTCCGCCGGAGGGCAAAAGTGCTCATGCCCAAGTTCCGCCTCGAGACGGCGGCGCTCCGTCCTGAAAGTCCCCTCCTTATTTTTTCTAGGTCAAAATGACTTATATACCAGAAGATGGGCACCAGAGGTGGGCTTGGGTGAGTAAAACCCACCAGGGCGCACCTGGGCTCCCTGGTGCGCCCAGGTGGGTTGTGCCCACCTGGTGGGCCCCCTCTGGTACTTATTTGCTCCAATATTCATCATATATTCCTTAAAAATTCCCCGTGAAGTTTCAGCTTATTTGGAGTTGTGCAGAATAGGTAGCGTGACGTAGCTTTTCCAGGTCTAGATTTCCCGCTACCGGAATTCTCCCTCTTTGTGTGTACCTTGCAAATTATGAGAGAAAGGCATTAGAATTATTCCAAAAAGCATTATTATGCATAAAAACATCATAAATAACAGTAGGAGAACATGATGCAAAATGGACGTATCAAGGCAATGCATCGAGCTCCTCTCTAATGAAGGCCTTCTGGGCCTACGTCACATGCGCTGCCCTGGTGGGCCTACTAGGCCTTCCAGGCCTGCGTCCTGGCCCAACTATAGGTCGGGTTTCCAGTCGTATGCAGGCCGTTGTGGCCCAATAGGCGGGCATTTTTTTAATTTATTTATTTTTCATTTTTTTGTTTTCTTCTTTATTTGTTTTCTTTTGTTTCTGAGTTTTTTTTGCTTTATTTAGAGTTTCTTTGTGAATCTTTTTTGCTTTAGGTAAAAAAATTATAAACTTTCTGTTAGTTCCAGTAGTTTTCAAATTTGAATTATTTGAAATTTGTGTGAATCACTAGTTTGTGACTTTACTTTAAAAATAGATTTTTTAGTGATTATTTTTTCTTCTATTAATTATTACTGTGTTTCATCATTATATTCAACTTGGTAATTCTTAGGTTATTTAAAAAATGAAATGCCTTTGTAACACATGAGGTTTCGTCCAAATCCCTGATACTTCGAAAGAGAATATCCGTTTTGTACACGAAGTGCATCCAGTATTTTCCGTAACCCTCTCAACTTTTTTGCACATGCTATGTCGGTTGAAATGATGATACCATGCCAACTGTCAACCTTTTCAGAGTTCATTTGTAGTTATTTTCAATTTCAGGTTCACTTAGCTAAAAAAATCAGTAAATGCATGAAAAATAGCAAATGAAGTCAGAAAGGGTTGAAAATTGATGACTTGGCTTCGAATGGTGCATACAGAACACACAAAAAGTCTGGAGTTGAAATAAGTTTAAAAAAATGAAATGCCTTTCTAACAAATGAGTTTTAGCCCAAAACCATGATACTTCGAAAGAGATTGTCCATTTTGTACGCTAAGTGCATCATGTTTTTGCCGCAAACCTCTCGACTTTTTTGCACATGCTATATGGGTGAAATGCTGATACCATGCCGACTTTCAACCTTTTCAGAGTTCATTTGTAGTGCTTTTCAATTTCAGGGTCATTTAGCTCAAAAAATCAATAAAATGCATGAAAAATAGCAAATGAAGTCAGAAAGGGTTGAAAATTAATTACGTGACTTCGAATGGTGCATACTGAACACACAAAAAGTCTGGAGTTGAAATAAGTTTAAAAAAATGAAATGCCTTTGCAACATATGAGTTTTAGCCCAAAACCCTGATACTTCAAAAGAGATTCTCCATTTTGTACACAAAGTGCATCCTGTTTTTGCCGTAACCCTCTCAATGTTGTTGCACATGCTATGTGGGTGAAATGATGATACCATGCCAACTTTAAACCTTTTCTGAGTTCATTTTGTCGGATGTGGGGTTCCGGCAAACCCTTAAGGTTCGAACACTACGGTGCACGCGAAGTCTTTCCCTTCTACCGATCTACGCTCTAGCTCGCTAGGATCTCAGACGAACTCGGATTTAACTCGCAAATACGTAAAGACACGAGGTTTATCTTTGGTTCGGGCCACCGTTGTGGTGTAATACCCTACTCCAGTGTGGTGGTGGTTGATTGCCTCTTGGGCTGATGATATACAGTACAAGGGAAGAACAGCCTCCTGAGGTTCAGGTGTTCTTGTGCGTATGAACCTGTGGCGTGAGGATTCGATCTGAACCAGTTCCGGATCAGTTGCCTCGTACTGTGGTGGCTAGTCCTATTTATATAGGCCCTGGTCCTCTTACCAAATGTTGAGCGGGAAGGGAGCCAACAACAGCGGGCAAATTTGAAGGGGGACAGCTAGTACAAGCTATCCTGACAAAAGCGGTCTTCGCCTGCGAAAAGCTCTAGGGTGACGCCGTCTTGGGCTCCATGATGAACTCCGCCTTGCCGTCCTCCTGGTCTTGGTCTCGTTGCACCAATATGGCAACCTTTGCCTGATGCCTCGGTACTCTTCGCCTGCGCTGGCCTCCTTAGCACCAAAGAGGAAATAGGGACGCTGCACGCACTGGCGCTCGCCTGGTACCGTTCGTCATGGCTCACGTCACGAGAGCCTCGTGAGGTTTGCCTTGCCTTGATATCTCCGCTCCTTGTGAGCCTGCCTGGCTAGGCCACTCAGAGGAGGTCTTGCGTTGTCCGCCTCACGAGGCTTGGACCCTCGCGAGGGTCTTGGGTGCCTTGTTGACGAAGATGGGCCGTACGGCCTGCTCCTTGGCCACGCTATGGGCCGCAGGCAGGCAGGTCTGGGGACCCCCATTCCCAGAACACCGACGAAGCCAAGGGTCCAAGGTGCGCTCGGGCTTGGCTTCGCGGCGAAGCCAAGGGTCAAGTTCGGAGCACCACGGGCCCCAAAAGCCTGCGGCCTCGGTCGACGCGTGGCGGTTGATTGGATGTGAGCATCTCCACTTCCCCACGCTGCCTCGGCAACTGCACGACTTGAAAGTCCCTGCGACATGCAAGGAAAACCATCATTACCTGCGATCGTGTGAGACGTCGGTTGGCCTTCTCTTGCTATAAATGGGGAGGGGGGCGGAGCCCCTGTTGCCCATCTATTCCTCGCTTGCTTGCTTCGTCCTCCTTGCTCCACTGCTGACAACAATGGCGCCCATTAGAAGGTTTTCTGCCGAAGAGAAAGGAAAAGCTCCCCGTGACGATCCGGGCCTGTTCAACCAAAGAAGAGGTCGATCCATCGCCGTGATGAAGCGGCGATGCAGGTGGTGATGAGGCCTTGGTGCGAGCGGCCTCCTCCGGGGTATCCGCTACCCTTGTACGCCCCAGCCGAGGGCTCGGGAGGTTGGAGCGACGAGCAGCGCCGCCCGCGCCGCGTCCGGAGCCGCTGCGCCACGGCGCCACGTGCCGTCGCCCCTGGGGTCCACGCCACGGACTCCTCGCGTGAGTTGGTGCTCTGGGCGCCGATGCATCCAAGCTCCTGGATCCGCTTCCCGTGGTTCTTCTCCGACGTGATGCCGCCGAGGGGGCCTCTCGAGCTCTGGCTGCAGCATGCCGACTGCAGCGCTCCGGCGACCGGAGCGGAGATCGAAGCGGTCCCCACCGGCAAGATCTTCATGACTCGCGGCTGGGGCGAGATCGCGCGGGTCTGCCGTGCGAGGGGAGCCCTCGCTACTCACTTCGAGTACGACGGCGCCTCCACGATCTTCTTCAAGGTCTTCGACACCGAGGGCCGCCGCCTGGAGTGCTACCCTGGGAGGAGCGCCAGACCGATGCGCGCCCCACCCGCAGCTACTCCAACAGCAGTAGCCCTTGGGAGTCCGGCAGCTCTCGTGAGCTTTACGAGACTCCAGAGACGAGCGACGATAGCTATGTGCCCCCGAGCTCTCGCCACGCTCGGAGCAGGGCTGCGGCGTCCGGCCGTCGCCGGTGATCTGGATGGGGTTGGCGCCGACCTCTCGTGGCCCACTGTTGATGATGGCGTCTACCACAGAAGGGTGTAGATAGGATTTCCCTTAGTATCAGCTTTTGTTTCCTGCGAAGAATCATGAATCACCCCGTGGGGGCATGTAAGGGTCTGTAATATCTTTGGTGCTTATCTTCCTTGTTAAGAAAACTTGGTGAATGCATGTCCCGTTGAGGCTTGGTCCCCGCTTTCTTTCCTCGCAATGGCTTGTTGCTCTACGCTGATAGGTCCCGGTCCCTCGTGCAGGCTACTGCCGGGCCGGTATGCTGTGTCGCGTGCCGTGGTCAAGGCCAGGAGGTGTGCAGCCCGAGGTCCAGTAAGAGCCCCTGAGGCACGATGCCCAGGAGGTCCCCCTTAGCGCTCAAGCAGCCATGGTAAGGCAAGAAAGGAAAATGACTTGGCCACACGGGGCTGCGGCACGACACGAATGCCATTAGGCCCAGATATTTAGCCGATTGCTGACTTCACGGTGATTCCTGATGTTACGCTAGGGCTGCGCACCAATTCGCGTGGCATAGCCAGGTCGACCCATACGAGTTCCTCTCCCCTCATGCTCTCCTCAGTGCTCTACGTCCTCAGGTCCCGGCCCTCGAGCGAGCTCAGCCGCCGCTGGTAAGTCAGGTCGCGATGCCGTGGTCAAGGCCAGGGGGTGAGGGCTAGAGAGCCAGTAAGAGTTCCTGAGCCGCGATGCTCAGGAGCCCTCCTTTTAACACGCAAGCGAATTGCACGAGAGAAAAAGAGACTCGCTGTGCCGCCTGCTATCCTTCCCTCGGGATCCCTGTGAGCAGGCACGAGAAGAAACATGGTTTGTCGTTATAGCTGTTAGCCTGCCGCTGGTTGCTCTGGGTTAGGTGAAGGCACTGAGGCCTGGTGAGGTGACGTGCGCGGCGCGTGCCACGAGCTAGAGCTCGACCACTCAGATTTGTCGGTGTGGCTGGGACGAACCCATGCACCAGCGTCGTGCCTGCGTGAAGGCCCCGGGGGAGGCAATGATCGAGCAGGTGATAGCTGTTGGCAGGTTAAGCATGAAGAGCAGATCAACTTGGATAAATGCAGGAAGATACGCGCCACCGGGTCTGGCCCGAGCGGCTCAGGGATGATGCAGCCCGAGGGGCGCCCCCAGCAAGGTAAGCTAAAGACTTAAGCAAAAGGGATATATGCCACAGGGATGGACCCATGTGGCCTGGGAATAATGTAGCCCGAGGGGCGCTCCTAGCTTAAACGAACTTGGAAGGTGTCACCTGGTTATGTAGACGAAGTAGAGTTGGTGCAGCTGAATCCGCGCGTTGAAGGAATGGCTCCTCATGAGCCACCGGGACCCTGAGCCTCGGAAGGCTCTCGAGGTTCAGGAGGTTCCCTGAAGAACGTCTCCATCTCCTCCAGGAAGGCGTGGAACCTGGCCTCCAGAGCCGCCAGGACTTGCCGCATGTTGCGCTGATAGGTCGTCACCATGCTCGGCAAGCCGAAGGGCATGCGAACGTAGCTGTGTGGTGGGCCCTCATAGCAGCCCACACGCAATGGCCATAAGCGCTCCTGAGATGCGGCCCTGTTGAGCCCTGGGACATCGACGCAGACACGTAGCCCGGCATCCTCGCCTGGATGGGGAGCTGCACCTTGTGAGCGGCTGTGGCCGTGCATGGATCTTGCTTCTTGCAGTTTCTGGGTGGCCTTGGTGATGAACTCCTGGGTGGTGGGCACTCCTTGCAATGTGCTCTCCTGAGGAAAGTGTGCCGTGAGGCACGCTTGCAAGTGGTGCCCAAGCACCTCCCTCATGAAGTTGGCAAGGTCTGAGGCTCTCCGGAAGATAGCCCCCGAGCCCTGCCTGAGGAGGGCGTCGGGCGCGCTTTCCTATGTGTTGGAGGGAGGCGTCCCTGGAGCGGGCGCTGGTCCTAATGAGGCTCCTTCCGCGATGCCATCCTCTTGAGGTCCTATGCGGTGCGGCAGCTTCTTCTTGGGGATGGTCTCCGGAGGGCCTTCACTTCTACTGTCGGGGTCATCAATTGCTGCGGCTTGAAAGGCGCGCTCAAGGGAGCACACTGCATCCCTCTCTTCACATGGGACCATGATGATCCCTCCGCTTCCTGGCATCTTGAGAATGTTGTAGTCGTGATGAGTGACCGCCATGAACTTGGCCAGGGCTGGATACCCGAGGTGTTGGAGATATGCCCTAGAGGCAATCATGTATGATGATATTTCCTATGTGTTTATGAATAAAGATAGTCCTTGGACATTATCAATGATGTGTATCAGCAAGTACGTGACTTGTTTGTGGGACTATGCATTGTATGATGACTGTCCTAAAAGGTCCCTAGTCGAAAGGGCTGTGTGGACGCGCAACCGACTTGACTAGCATATGACACGGTCGATGGCTTGGTCTCACTAGCCATGGAGCATTGGATGCTAACCGGATAATATGGACTGGGAAAGGTCTGGTCGGATTCAATGTAGTCGGATCCGAGTCGAGATAAGGTCCGAGTCGGACAGACCCAATGATGAGATGCAACGATATGTCATCTGTGAGTCTCTAGTACAATATACGTTCTATGTCCTAAGACCTGACCTGATGCATGTACTCGAGATGGTGACAGACTTGCTTTGGGCTGACCAAACGCTACTCCATGACTGGGTAGTTACAAAGGTAGGTTTCGGGTTTGTCTAGTCCCATGCTGCAAGACATGGTCGAGCAAGATGGGATTTGCCCCTCCCATTAGGAGAGATATACTCTGGGCCCCTCGTGTGATCCGACCAGGATAAGCATGGCCATGCGACAAGGATTATGAGATAATCCGGATTGTGGTCGGTATCACTGGAACGAGAAAGAGGTCGGGCTAGCACAAGGATGACAGTCTCGCCTTGAGCCCGACAACATATATCGTGCCGCAAAGGGAACAGAATTGTGACACGTTGTACGGGTTCGCCTAACCAGCTTCATAGTCTGCTTGGTGGTTGGCACGCCTTGCTAGAGGCCGCTACCAACCGTGCAGGTCGGAGGTGATCCGAACTGTGACCAAGCCGACTTGAACCTAAGGGTCGCGCGCTTAAGGGAAGGAACCTACGAGGTCGGTTCATAGGACACTGGTCGGATGTGATCCGAACTAGAATAGAAAAGTGACTGAGTAGACTTTGGGCTTTAGGGTCCGTGCGAGGCCCAAGTGTTGAGCCTGCGACAAATGCCTATATAAAGTGGAGGTGCAGCACACTCATGCGGTTGATCGCTTCGGCGCTGCAACTAGGGTTTGCATGTGTTGCGAATAGCCACCTCCACTCGCCGCCGACTGTGTGATCGGACCTAGCAGTCCGCCGCACGGTGTTCCTCCTGCACGCGCGGATATCATTAGAGGCAGTGCACTTGCGCCGCTCCGGCGAACTCGTACGTGGGATTGGACGACCGGCTGTTCGAGGGAGATCGAATGAGGAGGAGACGATCCACGCGGACACACTGCCCCAACTCTTCTTCCGCTGCACGGCACTGCACGTCTAGTGGTAACGAACTGTGATCCATCTCCCGTAGCATGTTCCTGGATGTTCTGCGCGTAGGAATTTTTGTTTTGCAGTCGACGCACGCTACCGTAGAACCCAACACGAGGATGGCATTGTACGGCAGGCGGATGTGCGCGATGTCGAAGTCGATGAGCTCGGTGCGATAGTTCTTGCGCTCCCCAAAGGTGACAGGCAGGCGGACCTGCCCTATTGGTGTGGTGGAACTGTCGGTCACTCCTGAGAAAGGCTTGGTTGGCTGGACCTGCTCATATGGCACTTGGAGGTTGTCGAATGTGTCGACGGACAGGACGTTGAGCCCTGCGCCGCCGTTGATGAGAGTCTTGGTGACTTGCACATTGCTGATGACGGGGAAGCACAACATAGGGAGGGCGCCAGCGATGGCTGCACACTTGAGCTGATCTGCCGAGTTGAAGGTGATGGCACATTGGGACCACCTGAGCGGGCGCGTGGCCTCAAGCTTGGGGAGTGTCACGTTCACCTCGCGAGCGAACTGTTTGAAGATGCGCTGAGAGGCTGGGGCCTGGGCACCGCCCAAGATGCAGGTGATCGCAAGCGGCTCCTGGAAGCCCCCAGCCTCCTCCTCCTAGTGGTGGTCGTCGTTCCTTCTTGGCGGCGGTAGCGGGGGAAGATCGGCGTTGCCCTGCGGGCGATCCTCACGAGGCGGGTCCCTCCAGGCGCCCTTGCAAGGTTGATCCTGCCAGTTGTCCTCACGAGGTCGGTCGCGCCACTCCTGGCGTGGGCCACGGTCGTCCCAGCGTACGCCTCCACGTCCTCCTCCGCGGCCGTATTCCCGATCGTTGCGCTCGGGGCATCGACCGTAGCGTCCTTCTCGTATGGCTCTGAGCTCTTGACAGTCGCTGGTGTTGTGGTTGTTTAGGTTGTGGAAGGCGTAGAACGGTTGGCCGTTCTTGGATGACTCGGGCTGATCTCTGCCTCGCTTGGTGTCGGGCTCCGCTGCGAGCACTACTGCCTCTTTCCTCTTCACGTCCTTGGCCTTGGCCTTCTTCTCCTCCACTCCTGCAACTGGCAGCTCGAGGAGAGAGAGGCGCCCCTCCTCAGCTCTTGCGCACTTGGTCGCCAGGTTGAATAGCTCCTGAGATATGCAGAGTCCCTCATGGATAGCGAGCTCTTCCTTCATCTTGACGTCACGGACGCCGTCCGAGAACGCGGAGATGATGGATTCGTCCGTGACCTTGGGGATCTTGAGACGGATGTTGTTGAAGCGCTGGATGTACTTCTGGAGGGTCTCTCCTGGTTGCTGCTTGATGCGGCGTAGATCACCCACGGCCGGTGGGCGGTCGCGAGTGCCCTGGAAGTTGGCGACGAAGCGGTCGCGCATCTCATCCCAGGAGGAGATCGAGCCGTGCTGCAGGTTCAGGAGCCAGGAGCAGGCCCCATCCTTGAGAGCCATGGGAAGCCAGTTCGCCATGACGTTTTCATCACTGTTGTCCGCTTCGATGCTCAGCTCATAGAGCTGCAGGAACTCCGCGGGGTCGGCGGTGCCATCGTAGCGAGAAGGCAGATCTGGCTTGAACTTGCCTGGCCAGGCGACGCTACGCAGTTCGGGGGTAAAGGCGTGGCAACCGGCCGTGGTCGCCGGGGCCCGCTTTTGAGGTGGAGCTTGGTCTTGGCGAGGTACGCGCTGCGCCGCTACAGGTGGAACGCGGTCTTGACGAGGTGGCGCGGGGGAGCGCCGGTGCAGCTTCTCACGGCCGCGGGATTTCTTGGCAGCTTCTTTCTTCACGCGCGGGCGCCGGGCGCGGTGGATGACGCTGCGGAGGCGCGCGCCATGGTGCCAAGGCAATGTCTTGGGGTTGAGGTGGTGGGGGCACACCATGAGCCCAATCGCCCGCGGCTGGTTGAGGGGGAGGCAGAGATTGGGATGGCGCTGGAGAGCCCCCTGCGGCACGGACGAGCTCGGTGACGTGGTCGAGCCACTCCTCATAGAGGTCGTCGACGGGGTGATAGCGCAGGAGCTCGTTCGCCGCGATGAGCACGGCCCGTGCCTTCATGGGAGCGCGGTGCGCGTGAGACGAAGAACCGGCAGGGGTAAGTGACGGAGTACCGATGCGGCCGTCTTGCCGCACCGAAGGATGCAGAGAGGATGCGTGATGCTCGTTCCCCGCCGGGCCGGTGGCAGCGTTGGCGGTGGGAGACGGGGAGCGACGAGGTGGCCCGCCTACGGGAGCCGTCTGAGCGACGCGGGCGGAGAGGGCAGACCAACGCTCAGCTCGAGCACGGCGAGCGTCTGTCGTGGAAACAACGGAGCGATGGAGCAACGAACTGATGGACGGGAAACTACGGCGCACCCCTACCTGGCGCGCCAAATGTCGGATGTGGGGTTCCGGAAAACCCTTAAGGTTTGAACACTGGGGTGCGCGCGAAGTCTTTCCCTTCTACCGATCTACTCTCTAGCTTGCTAAGATCTCGCGGACGAACTCGACGAACTCGCAACACAGAAAGACACGAGGTTTATACTGGTTCGGGCCACCGTTGTGGTGTAATACCCTACTCCAGTGTGGTGGTGGTGGATTGCCTCTTGGGCTGATGATGAACATTACAAGGGAAGAACAGCCTCCTGAGGTTGAGGTGTTCTTGTGCGTATGAACTTGTGGCGTGAGGATTCGATCTGAACCAGTTCTGGATCAGTTGCCTCCTACTGTGGTGGCTAGTCCTATTTATATAGGCCGTGGTCCTCTTCCCAAATGTTGAGCGGGAAGGGAGCCAACAACGGCGGGAAAATTTGAAGGGGGACAACTAGTACAGGCTATCTTGACAAAAGCGGTCTTCGCCTGCGAAAAGCTCTGGGGTGACGCCGTCTTGGGCTCCACGATGACCTCTGCCTTGCCGTCCTCCTGGTCTTGGTCTCGTTGCACCAATATGTCAACCTTTGCCTGATGCCTCGGTACTCTTCGCCTGCACTGGCCTCCTTAGCACCAAAGAGGAAATAGGGACGATGCGCGCACTGGCGCCTGCCTGGTACCGTTCGTCATGGCTCACGTACGAGAGCCTCGTGAGGTTTGCCTTGCCTTGATATCTCCGCTCCTCGTGAGCCTGCCGGGCTAAGCCACTCATAGGAGGTCTTGCGTTGTCCGCCTCGGGAGGCTTGGACCCTCGCGAGGGTCTTGGGTGCCTTGTTGACGAAGATGGGACATACGGCCTGCTGCTTGGCCACGCCGTGGGCCGCAGGCAAGCAAGTCTGGGGACCCCCGTTCCCAGAACGCCGACACATTTTAGTGCTTTTCAATTTCAGGGTCATTTAGCTCAAAAAATCAATAAATGCATGAAAAATAGCAAATGAAGTCAGAAAGGGTTGAAAATTGATGATGTGGCTTCGAATGGTGCATACTGAACGCACAAAAAGTCTGGAGTTGAAATAAGTTTAAAAAAATGAAATGCCTTTGCAACTGATGAGTTTTATCCCAAGACCCTAATACTTCCAAAGAGATTGTCCATTTGTACACGAAGTGCATCCTGTTTTTGCCGTAACCCTCTCAACTTTTTTGCACATGCTATGTGGGTGAAATGATGATACCATGCCAACTTTCAACCTTTTGAGAGTTCATTTGTAGTGCTTTTCAATTTCAGGGTCATTTAGCTAAAAAAAAATCAGAAAATGCATGAAAAATAGCAAATGATGTCAGAAAGGGTTGACAATTGATGATAAATTAATCACACATAAGTACCCTAACTATTACAAAGATTCCCTCCGGTTTGTCTGAAGTGGGACTTTCCATATATATAAGTCCGGAAACTCACTAGAGAAGAAAGTGATGATAGTGAAGCCGGTCACATCCTAGAGTGGGATCTTTGGGTGTAAAAAAATTTCTTCGCATGTGTCCCATTGCGCCGTAACCATGGACAATCTTCATCATTTAACTGGATGCTCGGGTCAATATTCACTGTGAAGGGAGCAATTTCATGAAACTTTTCATTATCTTCTGACATGCCTTTCTTGTCCCACTCCCATGATGTTTCTTTTCCTTGAAAGAACTATGTGGTGCTTTGGCTCATCGTATGATGTATTCGCTTCCTTATCTTTTCTTTTTCTCGGCTTGGTAGACATGTTCTTCACACAGAAAACCTGGGCCACATCATTGGCTCGGAAAAATGGTTCATCTACGTACGCAAGATTGTTGAGATCCACTATATTCATTTTGTACTATGGGTCTTCCGTTACCCCGCCTCCTGTCAGATTGACCCATTTGCACCGAAACAAAGGGACCTTCCGTCCGCCAGGACCCTTTCCAAAGATTACTTTTAAATCCTTGACCATATCAAGTACATCATCACCAGTACGGTGGTGAGGTTCTTCCGGTGATCTGCCTCACCTTTGAAATGATTGCCTTTCTTTCTTACAGGATGCCTTCTCGGAAGAAATTGACGATGTCCTAGGTACACATTCTTATTACCATATCCAAATATATATTGTCGGTATCATCCAAATAGTGCGTGCATGCATGGTATCCCTTGCCTGTCTGTCCTGAAAGGTTACTGAGAGCAGGCCAATCGTTGATGGTCACAAACAGCAATGCATGTAGGTCAAATTCCTCCTATCCATGCTCATCCCACGCACGTACACCTTTTTCATTCCACAGCTGTAAGAGTTCTTCAACTAGTTGCCGGGTTGCTTAGGGCCTTGGATGAGCACTGGCATCATAATGTATTACCGCTTCATGCACAACCAAGGAGGAATGTCATACATACATAGAGTCATAGGCCAGGTGCTATAATTGCTGCTCTGCTCCCCAAAAGGATTAATGCCATCTGTGCTTAGACCAAACCATACGTTCCTTGCATCATTTGCAAAGTCCCGCCACTTTCTCTTGATTTTTCTCCACTGCGACCCGTTAGCGGGTACTCTCAACTTCCCGTCTTTCTTACGGTCTTCTTTGTGCAATCGCATCAACTCGACATGCTCTTTGTTTTGAAACAAACGTTTCAACGTGGTATTATAGGAGCATACCACATTACCTTGGCAGGAATCTTCTTCCTGGGGCGCTCACCCTCAACATCCCCAGGGTCATCGCGGCTGATCTTATAGCTCATCGCACTGCATACCGGGCATGCATTCAAATCCTCATACTCACTGTTGTAGAGGATGCAATCATTAGGGCATGCATGTATCTTCTGCACCTCTAATCCTAGAGGGCAGGCAGCCTTCTTTGCTTCGTACATACTGTCAGGCAATTTGTTGTCGTTTGGAAGCATCTTCTTTAACATTACCAACAACTTTTCAAATTCCTTTTCAGATACACCTTTCTCGGCCTTCCATTGCAGCAATTCCAGTGTGGTGCCTAGCTTTTTCTTGTCAGCTTCGCAATTTGGGTACAACAACTTCTTGTAATCCTCTAACGCGTGCTGCAACTTCAGCCTCTCCTTTTCAGTTGCGCAGTTTCTCTTTGCATCGGCAATGGCCCGACCAAGATCATCAGCAGGCTCATCTGATGCCTCTTCTTCAGCTTCTTCCCGCATTGTCCTCTCAGCTTCTTCCCCCATTCTTGTACCATCGTATTCAGGGAACCCATGGCCAGGATAGCTGTAGTCATCCTCTTCTTCTTCATTCTCTACCATTAGGACCCCTCTTTCTCCTTGCTTGGTCCAAACATTATAGTGGGGCATGAAATCAGACTCAAACTGGTAGACATGAATGGTTCTTGACTTAGAGTAATCCTTATCGTTCTTACAGAAAACACATGGACAACACATAAAACCATCCGCCCGCAGCCTCAAGCGGAAAAGTACGCACACCATTAACGAACTGGGGAGAGCATCGGTCATCATACATCCATTGCCGGCTCGTCTTCATTACACAACACCGAAAATACCAAATTAATACAAGTTCATACACACTTATTCTCATAAAACAACATGCAAACTCTCTAGCTAAAGCATTTAAATGCAACAACAAATGCGATCAAGATCGAAACTAAGGTAACAATTGATCCAGCAGCATACCAAGCCTCACTATCACTAGCATATTTTCTAATCTTTCTAATATTCAAGCGCATTTTCTCCATCTTGATCTTGTGATCATCGTCGACATCGGAGACATAAATTTTCAAGCGCATTTTCTAATATTCAATCTTTCTAAAACTCTAGTGTCATCTTTGCTTCTTCAATTCTTTTCAATTTTTCTTTCAAATACTCGTTTTCTTTTTCAACTAAATTTAACCTCTCGACAAGAGGGTCGTTTGGAATTTCCAGGTCACATACCTCCTAGATAAAAATATCTATGTCAACTTGATGGGCATAATTTGTCATAAACACGAAATGCAACAAATATTTATAAAAGAGAATATACCACATCCGAATCACAAACCGGACGAGGGCCGATGGGGACGGATATCAAAACCATGCCACTATGTATAACAAACAACGTACGGGTAAGAAAATTATACAAGTAACTATATATCTAAATCACACAAACATTAATTTTTATATATAAAAAAGATAAGAACAAGAGGCTCACCAAGGTGGTGCCAGCGACGGGACGGTGCGGGGGATCGACGGTGGTTAGGACGGGGACGGGAAGGTACTAAGTAAACCACACCCACATATGCAAACTAAGAGTTAATTTGAGCTCAAATTGCATATAAATCAAATAAACTACCACATATAATTACTCCCAAACTAAAACCCACAAATCACTATACTTATGGAGCATTGCAAGAGCTAATCTAGCAATGAGTGATGAAAGGATAAAGTTGCTATCCTTTGTGATCACTTGGATGGATGGGGGCCTTCAAAACTTGACAAATTTTGGGGAAAATGAAGGATGAGCTCGAGCAAGAGGGGAAGAACATAGAGGAGAGGAAAGGGGAAGAACAAAGAGCTCGGGCTTGACGAAGGGGTTATATAGGATCATCGTTAGTCCCGGTTGGTAATACAAACCGGGACTAAAGGTGCATCTCTAGTCCCGGTTTGTGACGCGAACCAGGACTAAATGTGCCAGTGGGCCCCCAGCCTGACACAAGCCTGCCACCACACCATTAGTCCCAGTTCGTGTCATGAATCGGTACTATAGGTTCAACATGAATCGGGACTAATGATTCCCGCCCCTAGCCATTGGAACCGTCACTAATGTTCACATTAGTGTCGGTCCGTTTACAAACCGGGACTAATGATGCTCACCTAAAGTAGTTTTCTACTAGTGAAGGATAATGACGAGCCCAGCGATGAGCCGTCGAAATTCCTTAGACAGCGTCGCCTCTCCAAGGCACGTCGAAGCCATACGAGCAACACGGATACCGGAGAAAATGACACCCGTACAACACAGATGACCTCAACGACCCCAGCGCAGACAAATGGCCAAAAAATAACCACGAGGAGCACGAAGACCCGCTCGATCTTGAATACCTCGACGACTCTGAACACAACAACTACCTCCCCCCTTCTGAAGAGGAGGTTAGTTTGGGTGACGAGGATTTTATCGTCCCCAAAGATCTGGTGGATCAAGAGCGGTTCAAACGGCAGCTAATTGCCACTACACGAAGCCTAAACAACGACAAAAAATAAAGTCCGAACAGGATACCTTTAATGAGAGATGGACTAAAGTCCTGCATGGCGAAGAGGAGTACGGTCACAAGCAACAGACAAAAAGCTACCCTAAGCAATGGTTACTCCCGGAATTCGATGATGAGGCCATAGAGCCAGCACCTCTAAGGTACACCCATGCAGATCGCCCGGACCGTCCCCCCTCGAGGATGGGACTGGACAACTGATAAAACCGAACAACCTCCCACTCACCCTCGCTGTCAAGGCAAGGAGCAATTGTGACCAGGATATGAGTACGACCTACGTCGTGACCTGGGCGCTCGGGCAGGTCTAAAAAGGTCCATCTATGGACCTAAAATAGATCTTCCTGTTATATGTGACGGAGACAAATCCTTGATAGACTGAATGATAGAGCTCGGGAGCTGCAACGGGCCCTGATGATAGATGACCTCCGGCGCGACGTAGCCGGAATCAGGGGCGCTGCTTATCCTCTTTGCTTCACAGGTAGAGTGATGCAGCACCAATTCCCGGAGGGTTTCAAACCCGTAAATATTGAGCCCTATGATGGGACAATAGATCCAGCGGTATGGATTGAGGATTTTCTGCTACATATACACATGGCATGAGGAGACGACCTCCACGCCATCAAGTACCTACTGTTAAAGCTCAAGGGTCCGGCAAACCTGGTTAAATAGCCTCCCCGAAGACTCCATAGGATGTCGGGAGGAGCTAGAGGAGGCCTTATAAGCTAACTTCCAGGGCACTTATGTTCGACCCCTGGACACTGACGACCTAAGCCACATAATCCAGCAACCCAGCAAGTCAGCCTGGTAGTTTTGGAATCGATTTTTAACCAAGAAGAACCAA
Source organism: Aegilops bicornis (assembly GCA_021605145.1). Taxonomy (NCBI): domain Eukaryota; kingdom Viridiplantae; phylum Streptophyta; class Magnoliopsida; order Poales; family Poaceae; genus Aegilops; species Aegilops bicornis. The sequence goes on along the minus strand of CM038675.1, from coordinate 467,344,744 downwards.
ATTGTTGACTGTCCAGACGCCAAAGCAATAGCCTCCCTCAAGCATAGTATTCGGGATGAATGGCTAGCACGTCAGCTCGGCCAGGACAAGCCAAAAATGATGTCCATGCTTACCTCCCTAATGACCCGATTCTGTGCCAAAGAGGACAGTTGGCAAGCTCGTAGAAGCATCAACCCAGAACCTCCCGGCACCTCGGAAGTCTGGGATGGGAACGGGAAGCCTCGACGGAATAAGAACAAACGTCGCCACAATGATGGCGAAGCTGACAAGACGGCAGTAAATTCCGGATTCCATAATCCAAAGTACGGGTCACGGAAAAAGCCTTCTAAGGGCAACCATGACGGCCCAACCAAATTGGATGCAATCCTGGACAGGCCATGCCCGATCCATGGAACCGCCGAAAAACCCGCCAACCACACCAATGGTAATTGTTGGGTGATAAAACAGGCCGGCAAGCTCACAGCCAAAGACTCTGGCAAAAGCCCACAAAGCGAGGATGATGAGGAGCCCCGTGGGCCGAACAGTGGAGGCCAAAAACCCTTCCCTTCTAAGGTCAAGATGGTGAACATGATCCACGCCACCCATATACCAAGGAAGGAGAGGAAGCACGCTCTACGGGATGTGTACACCATCGAGCTCGTAGCGCCGAAGTTCAACCCTTGGTCGGCTTGCCCGATCACACTACAAAAAAAATACACATGCGTGACATTTTGGGCCGAACAAAAAAATTCCGTCATGCTTATGACACTTCTATGACAATAATTTTGACAAAAACCGGTATCATCATAGATGTGGTGGGCTCCTACTTCTATGACAAAAAATCATGACAGAAAATGGGCTTTTCGTCCTGGGCGGGCCGGAGACGAAACTGCATGACATTCTTTGGGCCGTCCATGACGGAAAAAACCATGCTAGAAGCGAGGGCGAGGAAAATATCAGGGAGTTCCCGGTTACGGTGGGTGGTCGGAGCCGAGCGATGCAAGTTTCTCTCATACACGTACTCGCGTGGGTGCAAGGTGTTGGGTCTAACTGAACCCGAGCGAGGTGTTTGCCTACTAAACCCGAGCAATTGCACTGCAGGCTACGTGTTAATGATCCCGAGAGATCGATCGATGGCTGTTAACTGAACTCGATCGAGCGATTCCTTCGCTACTACTGCTAACTGAAGTCGATCGAACCTGCTGCCTCTTCATGAACAGTGAGCGTTGTTGGGGGGGTTTGGATGAACAGTTCCTGGTGGGGGGTTGGATGAACAGGACCCCGTGGTAGTAGAGGTCGTTGCCGCTGGATGAACAAGACCCCGATCGAGCCGGTTGGGGTTGGATGAACAGGACCCCGTGGAGGGCTGGATGAACAGGACCCCGTGGAGAGCTGGTTGAACAGTAGCCGGTGGAGGGTTGGATGAACAGTAACCCATGGAGGGGTGGTTGAACAGGAACCCATGGAGAGGGCTGGATGAACAGTAGTCGGTGGAGGAGCGGTGGAGGCTGGATGAACAGTCGCAGTGGAGGCTATAGGAGGTCGACGGTGGATGAACAGTAGCCCGTGGAGGCTGGAGGAGGTCGACGATGGAGATGAACAGTATCCCGTGGAGTCCCGTTTTGTGGTACGCCACACCCCTCCTGATGAACAGGACCCCTGCTTTCGACTGCATCGCTCCAACACAAGTCTGCTTCTCCGCTTTTGCGGTACGCCACACCTCCCGATCAACAGGACCCCTGCTTTCGACCGTAGGAGGTCCAAGAGAAGTCTGTTTCCTCCGTTTTGCGGTACGCCAGACCCCTTCCCATGAACAGGATCCCGTTTCGACCGTGGCCGATCGAACATAAGGTCGTTTCCTCCGTTCTGCGGGTCGCCAGGCCTCGTTTCAATCAACTGTTTTGTCCAAGCAGTTGGCTCCCGATGAACACGACGTATTCCGTTGCCTCCCGATGAACACGACGCATTTCGTTGCCTCCCCATGAACATGACGACGACACAGTTTCTACGTTCCGACCCGGCCATGTACACGAGACCTGGCCGTACGTATGCACAAGTAGGCGTTCGAGACCCCGCCTGTATGTACGTACGTGGTCGTATTTACTCTCTTGCACCCTGGCTGTACGTACATTTACAAGCTACGTGCTCGCCTCTACTACGACACGTGCCCTTCCTTACACGGCAACGGTTTATCGTTGCAGCCTGCAGACAGACCGATCGTATGTACGTACACGTTTGTGACCAGAATGACAACGCTATGTACACTTTGACCAGGTGGGTCCCGACTGTCAGGCACTTCCTTGTGTGCGAAGATCTAGCTGGTGGGTCTCAGCAGTCAGGGGGCGAATCTTTTTTTTGCCCGTAATATGGACGCACTTCCTTGCGTGCAAAGATGTAGCTGGTGGGTCCCAGCAATTAGGGGGTGAATCATTTTTTCGCGAAATACGGTGGCCCGTCGGGTGGGTCCCTACTGTTAGCTGGAGGAATCATTATTTTCCCCGTAATAAGGAGGCACTTCCTTGCTGTGGCCATGGACCCAGCTGTCAACCTCTCCACGTACATTACTCTTTTGATGGAAGTCGTTCCCTGACCACGTTGACCACGCCGCGCCGAGAGCAGCTGGGCGATGGACGATAGCGAGGCCTATGAAGGGGACGACATAGAGTCGGGGAAGACGCAGTAGTGGATGCCCACGCGGAGAGGAGTACGAGGGTTCACTAGTTCGGCTGCGGTGTGAGGCTGCCATCGTCGTAGGGCCTGGCCAGCGGTGGGAGTAGTAGGGGGCGATGAGTCCTCAACAGTAGCACAACCGGCCACTGGAGGCAGGAGCAGGCGGTCTCACCGGCGCTGGATTGGGCGGCTGGTGCAAGAAGAGCAACGATTGAAGAAGCAGCAGGACCATTCGATTCAAATCCAAACGGGCTGCTGGTGCAAGAAGAGCAATGATTGAAGAAGCATCAGGACCGTTCGATTCAAATCCAACGGTCACTGCTGCTAGAATCGTTTGTTGACTAAGTTGACAAAGCCCTGCGTACGCGTCAACTTAGTAGGCCCACAGGTCAGCCTCCGAACCGGTGCGCCCCAGATGTCAGTGGGAGGAATCATTTTTTCGCGTAATAAGGAGGCAGTTGATTGCGTGCGGCTAGGCCAGCGGAGGGAGTAGGCTGGGTCGGTGAAGCCTGCACATCATCACAGCGGGCCACAAGAGGAGGGAGCAGGCAGTCCCGCCGGTGCTAGTTTAGGCGGCTGGAGCAGGAAGATCAGAGATTGAAGAAGCACATCGGTCGTTGGATGGACATCCAACAGTCACTCCTGCTAGAATCGTGTGTTGACTGACAAAGCCTTGTGTAAACAAGTCAGCCTCGAAATTTGTGGCGTGTACAACCCATTTGCTATTATTTTTATAATTTTTACTCATTTTCTAATTCATATGGAATTTATTGCAGCCCATTTTCCATTTTTAGAATTGCTGCCCATTTTCTGGTCAGTACCAGGGTTAAAAAATTGAACTAAATATGTGCGAAATTTTGAAAATTCGCAAATTTTTGGTGGGGAACAAAATATTCTTAATCCAAAAATTTGCAGCCATACTAAAACAAATTTAAAAATAAATTAGTACTATGTCATGTTAAAATCCCATGAAATATAAAATATCAGTGAAGAACAAAAACAAAAAAAGGAACTAATTCCCCATTTGCTATAATTGTTTTGGAATTTTCAACCCTTTGATATTACTTTTAATACACACTGACTATACTCTTTGGCCAGGCCGGAATGCATCCCTCCTCGTGTTGAAAGATTTGCAGCCCAGTAAGTCGGAGAAAACAAATAGGCCTAGCTTGAGTATTCTTCAAAAAGAAATACTGGGCTACCTATTTTCCCAATGAAAAAACTGCTGGGCTGGTCATGTTGTTAGACGGGCCACAGAGACCGCACAACCCAGTTTATAGCCTGCTCCTCTGAATTATAACTCAAAAAAAAGTTGTGCAATTCTGTCATTAATTGACTATACATTGAAAATGATGTGGGTCCCAGATATCAGCAGGGTGGATTAGAGTAAAAACACGAGGGGTACATATGAGTAGTAAAAGAGGCGCTTGCTTGTGTTCAGGAGTGGACCTGTTGGGTCCGTACTGTCATACTCACAACTACAGTCCTCTCCGGATTCACTATGTTGACAGGGCCGGACGGCGGCGCGCGGCGAACGCACCAAGGCGGAGGATAATGTGTTGTCGCCAATGTGCTGGGCTGGGTCGGATATTCTTATTGAAAAATAAAAATGGACCGATACTATTTACGACGTTGACTACGATTTGCATGGGTCCGTTGGTTGCAAGAAGAAAATGGTGGGAGAAAGAAGACTTGTCGCTATCTTTGCCTAAGAATAATATCGATTGAATGTGACGACACTATCATAAAAAATAATATCCTCCTGTTAAATCGTGAATTTAAAGAACTGGTGCATGAGCACTTAGCTTTATTTATTTATTTATTTACATATTTATGTTTAGGGGACCATGAGCTTGTACCTAGGCCGGATTCATGTGAGAGCCTCCCTTCCAGTTAATTATGGGATCCTCTATTGGGCCTTCATCAGTGGGCTGCATGTTATCAACAAGTGGAAAATATGTTCCATACCAAAAATAGTTTGCGCTACGTAAGGTACGGGGCACTAAAGGATCAGACCGTTTCCCTCAAAAAACTAAAGGATTGGACCGTGCAAGGACTTCCAAAACATTGTGTTTGTCGTTCTAACAACACATTTATTCAACCAACAGAAAAAATATACTACTGATTGTACATTGAAAACAGCAGCAGCATCAACCAGGGCTGGGGGTGCAACAGAAGCAGTAAGCAGGCCAGAAGAGTAAAGACGTAGCTCTCTCTTCCAAACCAAACATCAGCCATCATTACAAAAGGGATACCAAAAAAGAAAAAGTGTATGCATCAAACTAAATAAAGATCCTACTACACCAAGTGTACACATCTAACTAACTGGCTCAGTTAGACGTTACTATTTATTAAGTTGTGGAGATTGGCTGACGGCTTGAACCAGATGGGTGCCTGACGGGGGAAATTCCAGCCAGCAGGCCAAAGTCTGATACTTGCGACCCTCTCTCGTACTTTGGGCTGCAGAGCGTGGCGGCACATATCAGGGTATGGTGCATGCAGAGACGCATGGTATGCTGTGTACACATAGTTTTGCCTGATGAACGAAACCGCGCTGCCATCATGATCCTTGTCATCGGTTATCTCCTGGTTAATCGGATAATTCAGTCCGAGAAACAAAGAGCATGTACCAAGGCTACTTACCAGCCTCTATTCAAAAATTCCTGAAGGCCCAGAGAAGCTGGGATCCTACTCAAAGACCTTGTAGTGACTGTGATTGTATTCCGCGAAACAACACATCCGGTACATGCGAATGATCATCAATCATTCGCCATCGTCTGATTGAGCCAGGAACCACCTGCAACTGCCATGCCGCTTTTCTTTGGAAGGTTCTAGAATTAGGAAGGGTAGGGACACCAGGAGGCCTACAACATCATATCAAGTTGGAGTCAAATAAAAAAGGGCTATTAATGTAGTCAATCTTAAGAACAACATGTTATGAGCATGAATATTTTTTCAGTAAATGTTCACAGTAATATAAGCAAGCCATCGTGATATCATAGGGAAGTAATGTACTGCTGACAGCCGTTTTTAGCGATGACTGGTGTAGGCCAGCAATACGTCCAGCCATAGAAGGAGTCGACAGCGTAAATTAAGCCCTTGTGTTCGATGGCATCAAAGAACCATGGAGGATGTATGATCCTGCGATGGACGTGCAGATTTATCCACTTACCGCAGTGACCTGTCAGATAGGCCAGACTGCGGTTGAAGAATGCAATTAGCCTAAAGTCTATATAATTCACAGATCTTGTGGGCACTTGGCAGATTACAACCTTCAACAAATCAAACTTGGTATCATGTTGGCTACTGTAAGATTCCGGGTATTCTGGGTCATGGTGCCAAAGCAGTGCAATGTTAATCGAAGGAAGGGGGTCAATCGCCGGGTGTAGTCCTCCACGAGCATCCAGCTGCCGCGACCATCGACAAGCACCATCCAAGATGTGTTCATGCTGACCCAATACATACCGTTAATGTAGTTGAGGATGTCGGGGATCGGATCGCAGTCAAGGGGGCTGATGCTCGCCACCCTACGATCATTATGTTGCATGACACGCCGTTTCTGAAGATCAGGCGGGATTAGCAAGCAAGGAGCTAGCTTAAAAAGCTACGGCCTGAGGGCTTTGAGTAAACAGTACAGCCCCGACGAGCACGAGGCGAGCGGCATGGTACGGAGGTTGTCCACACGCGAAACGATGAGCTTGATTACCTCTGTGGGGAGCTAATTCCAGCCACTCTTTCAGCGGACGCTGCTCGGTTCTGCCATTGTTAGTGTTGGGTTTCGGACGAGGGGGGAGGCGCCTTAGCGGGGATGGAAGATTGGACGAGATTATGTGCGGACAAGGATGGAGAAGCAAATATGTGTTGCAGGAAGTGGACAGGTGATGATGACTACAGCATGCCGCTTGACTTACGAGACACATACCGGCAGCGTAGGGTCATATTGATGCCAGAAAACTTGCTTGAGTGATCACAGTACAGGTACTCCCTACAGTACCTACTACTATGCCCTAACTTGCTTGACTAGAGTAGTAGTGGAGTAGGACTCTGCTCTACTACTAGCACCGGAGGAGTAGTATATTCTAATCTAAAATAGTTACAAACTTCAATGCCCGAGCATGGAACGACTACGAACCGCCATCGGTGCTAAATCCAATCCCTAGCAAACGTTCGCTGGGAGACATGGCAGTTGCAAACGCTGCGGCGCAGTTACAGTCTATGTGTAAGGGTGGCAGTTTTGTCAAATACAATGGCTTAAAAACAGGCCACCGTCGGATGGAATTCTTGAAGGAAATATGCCCAAGAGGAAATAATAAAGTTGTTATTTATTTCCTTATATAATGATAAATGTTTATTATTCATGCTAGAATTGTATTAACCGGAAACTTACTACATGTGTGAATACATAGACAAACAAAGTGTCACTAGTATGCCTCTACTTGACTAGCTCGTTGAATCAAAGATGGTTAAGTTTCCTAGCCATAGACATCAGTTGTCATTTGATTAACGAGATCACATCATTGGAGAATGATGTGATTGACTTGACCCATTCCATTAGCCTAGCACTTGATCGTTTAGTTTGTTGCTACTGCTTTTTTCGTGACTTATACATGTTCCTATGACAATGAGATTATGCAACTCCCGAATACCGGAGGAACAATTAGTGTGCTATCAAACGTCACAACGTAACTGGGTGATTATAAAGATGCCCTACAAGTGTCTCCGATGGTGTTTGTTGGGTTGGTATAGATCGAGATTAGGATTTGCCACTCCGTGTTTCGGAGAGGTATCTCTGGGCCCTCTCGGTAATGCACATCACTATAAGCCTTGCAAGCAATGTGACTAATGAGTTAGTCACGGGATGATACATTACGGAACGAGTAAAGAGACTTGCCGGTAACGAGATTGAACTAGGTATTGAGATACCGACGATCGAATCTCGGGCAAGTAACATACCGATGACAAAGGGAACAACGTATGTTGTTATGCGATTTAACCGATAAAGATCTTCGTAGAATATGTAGGAACCAATATGAGCATCCAGGTTCCGCTATTGGTTATTGACCGGAGATGAGTCTCTGTCATGTCTACATAGTTCTCGAACCCGTAGGGTCCGCACGCTTAATGTTCGGTGACGATCGGTATTATGAGTTTATGTGTTTTGATGTACCGAAGGCAGTTCAGAGTCCCAGATATGATCACAGACATGATGAGGAGTCTCGAAATGGTCGATACATAAAGGTTGATATGTTGGATGACTATATTCGGACACCGGATGAGTTCCGGGGGTCACCGGATAATTATCGGAGTGCCGGGGGGTTATCGGAAACCCCGGGGGAACTAATGGGCCAACATGGGCCTTGTGTGTGAGAGAGGAGGGGGCCTTAGGGCTAGCCGCCCCCTCCCCCCTTGAGGAGTCTGAATTGGACAAGGAGGGGGCGGCGCCCCCTCTTTCCCTACCTCTCTCCCTCTCCTTCCTTCCCCCTCCTAGTAGGACTAGGAAAGGAGGAATCCTACTCCTACTAGGAGGAGGATTCATCCCCTCCTTGGCGCGCCTATAGGGCCGGCCGGCCTCCCCCTTGCTCCTTTATATACGGGGGCAGGGTGCCACCCTAGAACACACAAGTTGATTGTTTAACCGTGTGCGGTGCCCCCCTCCACAGATTTCCACCTCGATCATGTCGTTGTAGTGCCTAGGCGAAGCCCTGCATCGGTAACTTCATCATCACCATTGAGGGAGTCCTGGACTAGGGGGTGTCCGGATAGCCGAACTATCATCACGGCCGGACTCCAATACTATGAAGATACAAGATTGAAGACTTCGTCCCGTGTCCGGATGGGACTTTCCTTGGCGTGGAAGGCAAGCTTGGCGATACGGATATGTAGATCTCCTACCATTGTAACCGACTGTGTAACCCTAACCTATCCGGTGTGTATATAAACCGGAGGGTTTTAGTCCGTAGGACGAACAACAATCATACCATAGGCTAGCTTCTAGGGTTTAGCCTCCTTGATCTCGTGGTAGATCTACTCTTGTACTATCCATATCATCAATATTAATCAAGCAGGACTAGGGTATTACCTCCATCGAGAGGGCCCGAACCTGGGTAAAAACATCGTGTCCCTTGTCTCCTGTTACCATCCGCCTAGACGCACAGTTCGGGACCCCCTACCCGAGATCCGCCGGTTTTGACACCGACATTGGTGCTTTCATTGATAGTTCCTCTGTGTCATCACCGATAGGCCCGATGGCTCCTTCGATCATCAACAACGACGCGGTCCAGGGTGAGACTTTTCTCCCCGGACAGATCTTCGTATTCGGCGGGTTTGCACTGCGGGCCAATTCGCTTGGCCATCTGGAGCAGATCGAAAGCTACGCCCCTGGCCATCAGGTCAGATTTGGAAGTTTGAACTATACGGCCGATATCCGCGGAGACTTGATCTTCGACGGATTCGAGCCGCAGCCAAGCGTGCCGCACTTTCTCGATGGGCATGATCTAGCTCTGCAGCCGAACAGTGCCTCGAGGCCGCACTCAGCCTTCCGCTCCGACCCTTAATCCGGAGCCGGATTCCCCGATCGAGGACGAGTGGTTGGACACCGCCTCGGGGGCTACCATCTCTACGGCGATTGAGCCGAACTCCATCCCTGCCCTTTGCGAAGACCTCGACTCCAGGGTGTCGGACTCCTCTCCGGACTCCAAACCTTACGCGCCCCTACCAATCGAATCCGATTGGGCGCCGGTCATGGAGTTCATCGCGGACATCTTTTCGACTTTTCGCCTTTGGCGGCGCCCTGAATTCACTAAAGTCTCTCTCTTTATCCGGAGAGCCCTGGCCGGACTACGGATAAGAAGGTTGGGATGCGGACGACGAACAAATTCAACGCCCACCCACCACCCACTTTGTAGCCACTACCGATGATTTAACCGACATGCTCGACTTCGACTCCGAAGACATCGACGGTATGGACGACGATGCCGGAGACGACCAAGACCCAGCGCCTACAGGGCACTGGAAGGCCACCTCGTCATACAACATATACATGGTGGATATCCCAAAAGATGGGAACGGCGATGGAACAACGGAGGATGACCCTCCAAAAGCAACGAAGGCGCCGGGCGCCAGGGCGCCGCCTAAATCCCGCCACAAAGAAACGGTGATTCCGCACGGGATATAATAACTCCCGGACAAGATTGAAGACAACCCCTCCACCGGACTCGGCGCCGAGGAGGGAGAAGCAAGTCCGCACGACGGCGGCGTAAAAGAGAGGTCGAGGGCGATAATTATGCGCCTCCCTCCGAAGATGAGGCAAGCCTCGACGACGCATTTAATTTATCGTGCACGAGGATCGCGCCAACAGAGGCGTTTCAAACGCAGGCTTATAGCCACGGCAAGCAGCCTCAAGAAAAAGCAACAACAGCTTAGAGCTGACCAAGACCTGCTAGCTAACAGATGGACTGAAGTCCTTGCAGCCGAAGAGTATGAACTCGAACGCCCCTCCAAAAGCTACCCCAAACGCAGGCCGTTGCCTCGATCAGAGGAGGAAGCACCCAAGTCACCAGCGCACGACATGGCAGACCGGCCACCCCGTGGCCGCGACAGAGAAGCCTCTCGGCCCTCTGCTCAAGCCACACCCCGACGCCGCTCAAAAAGTACCAAGGCACGGGAAAACGCTACGGACTTGCGTAGATATATTGGAGGATAAGGCAAAACATACAAGATCAATCTACGGATCGCGTGGGCACCCAACGGCGGGATGATTACCGTCGCGCCGGATACTGACAAACCCAGCCGGGCCGAACACAGTAGACAAAGCTCATATGAGCTACGTCGTGATATAGCCCAATACAGAGGCGCCGCACACCCACTATGCTTCACAGATGAAGTACGATGGTACCACAAATCCTGCGTTCTGGATCGAGGACTATCTCCTCCATATCCACATGGCCCGCGGTGATGATCTACATGCCATCAAATACCTCCCACTCAAGCTTAAAGGACCAGCTCGACATTGGCTCAACAGCTTGCCAGCAGAATCAATAGGTTGTTGGGAGGACATGGAAGCCGCATTCCTTGATAACTTCCAGGGCACATATGTGCGACCACCAGACGCCGATGACCTTAGCCACATAATTCAGCAGCCAGAAGAATCGGCCAGACAATTCTGGACACGGTTCCTAACAAAGAAAAATCAAATCGTTGACTGTCTAGATGCAGAGCCCCTTGCAGCCTTCAAACATAACATCCGCGACGAGTGGCTTGCCCGGCACCTAGGACAGGAAAAGCCAAAATCCATGGCAGCCCTCACAACACTCATGACCCGCTTTTGTGTGGGAGAGGACAGCTGGCTAGCTCGAAGCAACAACTTGGCCAAACATCCTGATAGTTCGGATACCAAGGACAGCAATGGCAGGTCGCGTCGCAACAAGAACAAGCGCCGCATTGACGGCGATAATATTGAAGATACGGCCGTCAATGCCGGATTCAGAGGCTCTAAACCCGGTCAGCGGAAGAAGCCATTCAAAAGAAATACCCAGGGCCCGTCCAACTTGGACCGAATACTCGATCGCTTGTGCGGATACATGGCACCCCGAAAAACTAGCCAATCACACCAACATGGACTGTTGGGTGTTCAAGCAAGGTGCAAGTTAAGTGCGGACTCAATGACAAGGCTGCATAGCGATGACGAGGAAGAGCCCGACCGCCCGAACAATAGAGGACAGAAGGGTTTTCCCACGCAAGTGCGGACGGTGAACATGATATACGCAACCCATATACCCAAAGGGAGCGGAAGTGTGCACTACGGGACGAATATGCGATGGAGCCAGTCGCCCCAAAGTTCAACCCATGGTCTGCCTGCCAGATCACCTTTGATCGAAGGGACCACACCACTAGCATCCGTCACGGCGGTTTTGCCGCATTGGTTCTTGACCCAATTATTGACGGATTTCACCTAACCGTAGTCCCGATGGACGGCGGCAAAGAAGCCGAACTCGCTTTATCGTGATACAAAGGCGCAAAATAGGCATAGACCCCTCAAGGATTAAACCTACAAAGACGACCTTTAAAGGCGTCATACCGGGTGTAGAGGCCAGTTGTACGGGCTCAATTACACTCGAAGTGGTCTTCGGATCCCCGGATAACTTCCGAAGCGAAGAGTTAATCTTTGACATCGTCCCATTCCACGGTTATCATGCATCGCCAGACGAACCGCATTTGCAAAGTTCAATGCGGTGCCGCACTACGCATACCTGAAGCTCAAGATGCCAGGCCCTCGAGGAGTAATCACGGTTAATGGAAAATCCGAACGCTCTCTCCGAACGGAGGAGCACACGGCGGCCCTCGCGGCAGAGGTACAAAGCAGCCTCTCACAGCAATTCTCGAGTCCGGCCATTAAGCGTACGGACACTGTCAAGCGCGTCCGAAGTAACCTACAAACAAGACCGCCTGGCACGATTCAAGCACGCGTAGCAATCCGGCCCCAACCCCAGCCCTCACGAAATTGCGAAGCTAGTATTACGCGTACATAATTACGCTCTGGAGATACCATGGGCATATGGGGAGGGGCAAGACCACCGCACCAGGGGCTCCCGATTGTGTCATTCTTTTTATTTTTTCCTTTTTCTTCCTTTTTCTTACTTTCAGGACTCCGTCTTTCAGAAGTCCTGTCCGGCATTAGAATCGCCGAACTCACAGTGCAACAGCCAGGGAAGCAGACATCCACGTCGAGTGTTCAGGTGGTCTCTATTACGAGCATTATACCTGTTTTACATACCATACCGCAGCTTACCCCTGGAGGGGGACATGTTAGATAGTCCCATCCCTTGCTTATCGCACTATTTGTATCGTTCTGCTTTCATTGCAGTACCTTTTTGAATAAACAATACATAGCTTTTGCTTATTATTGCTCTACTTCCTTTATCTATACATATGTTCATTTCATGACATGTTGCAACCGTACACTTTGGTACGGCCAATACACAATGGGCTTAAGTATCCCAAAATTAAGGTGTGAAAAGTCCGAACACTTTCACAAGTGCGGCACCCTAACTTATAGCATTATATGAATCGGCTCAATCATGTCTTGGGTCAATAGTTGGGTTTGCCCGGCTCCCGTGTTTTGGTACCTTACGCCCGTTATATCGGCTAAGGTAGCACCGGGAGAACCACTGCGATTGTGCCCCAGTTGAGCTGGGTCGAGCACCTCAGTGGAGAAAGCTAAAACAGACCGTCATGATAGGGCGAGAGCCTGTCGCTGTTCGAGAGGTTTTTTCGGGTCCCTAAAGACTTATGTCGCTTAGAGCGAGGAACCGGAATTGTCCGGCCAAGGCGTGGATAGCGCCCCGAACTCGGTCTTCCGAATACTTGGGGCTTCGCCGAAATTTAAAATTATAGAATTCTATGGCTAAGTGAGAGTGTTCAAGCATTATAAGTCCGGTTGCCTTGCTCGTTGTGTTGAGCGCCTCCCTAGATGGACCCAAAAATGGGAACAAGAGTGCTCAAGTTTATCCCGAACACCCCAGCACTCGTGGCATGGGGGTTGAAGCCAACGACTTACCATCTCTCAAATTTGATAAACGGCCGCACAGAAGGTAATATTTTAAATTAACAAGCATTGCTTAGCGCATATGAACAAGTTTTCAGCGCATAGGATAACAAATGCGAGTCTATTCAAAAATTACATCTTTGGAGCACTCATCTGCTATTCAAGGCACCCTTCAGAGGCCCTCATAGTACATTTCGGGCGGCGATGCTCATTGCCCTTCGGTGGCCGTCGTCACAAGCTTTCTCCGTGATCCAGCTTGCCCCAAAGGCACTTTAGCACCGGCAAGGGCTCGACGGACACCTTCAATGCAGACGGAGCGCTTGATGACTTCAATCCGTGGACAGGCGTCCACCAGCCGCTGCACTAAGCCGAAGTAGCTCCCAGGCATGGCTTCCAATGGCCACAGTCGCGCTATAAGGCCCTTCATGGCCTGTTCGGCGACCTTGTGGAGCTCGACCAGCTGCTTCAGCTGGTCGCTCAGGGGCAACGGATGTCCGGCCTCAAAGACATCGAGACCAGAACACCTTTTCCGCCGAGCTCCTCCTTGGCGCGGTAGAATGCGGCAGCATCAGACACACTACGGGGCAAATCTGCGAATGCTCCTTGAGAGCTCTGAATCTGGGTAAGTAATAGGTAATTCACTTTCACATGCTTGCTTTGCATAAAGAATGCCTTACCCGCCGCTATCTTCTTTAACGACTCAATTTCTTGGAGGGCTTTTTGGGCCTCGGCCTTGCAGCTTTGGCACTCTCAAGAGCCGAGGCAAGCTCGGACTCTCGAGTCTTCGAGTCACGCTCCAAACTCTCGTGTTTTTCCACGAGAGCTTGGAGCTCTTGCCAGCCTTGGCCAGCTGCGCCTCCCCTTCTCTCGCTTTCGGTGTGTTACGCAGCCGCTTTGTTTTGCCACGGACAACGCTTCCTTCAGTGGTCGCCACCTGCTCGTGGCCCTGCAGTACCCATGTTATCCTGTTATTTTTTGCAACCGAAACGTTTCTATAAGGTCTTTCTTTAATAAGGTAGTACTTACCTCCTTGTCCTCGAGCTGCTTCTTGGCTTGGCCGAGCTCGTTCTCGGAGCGCTCAGTGCTCTGCTTCAATGCATTGACCTCCGCGATCAGGCGGGCGGAGGTCAAGAACAGCCTGCATTCCCATATTGACATACTTATGTTAGACTCTTGCGTATATCTTTTTAGATCCTTAGTCCGGCTTTTCTTTCCGAACACCGAACTAAGCATCAGGGGCTACTGTCTATGCGGTAATATTTTTACATATTCTAAACTTACCTCAAAGCCTGTTAGAAGGCTGGTACAGGCTTCGGTCAGGCCGCTCTTGGCGGACTGAACTGTCCGGATCACCACACTCATAACAGTGCGGTGCTCCTCCTTGATGGAGGCGCTGTTAAGCGCCTCCAGTAAGCTATCCGGTGCCTCCGGTTGGACGGAGGACACCAGCGTCTTACCCTTCTTGGCGAAGGACCGCTAGCCGGACTCGGAATCACTGAAGGTTCCGGCATGGAGTCCGGACAAGGATCGGTCTTAGAGCCCCTGGGGGTCTTGCCCCCCACGCGCCTGGAGTCCGGGAGGTTGCCTTGTGGCGCCTCCTGCGCCACCTCCTCTTGACCAAGCCCCCCTTGGGGCCCCACCGCGGCGTCGTTCACAGCGTGAGGTGAGGAGGCGGTCGGAAGTGAAGTACTCTCCATTTCCGACGAACTCGGGGACCCGCTCGACGAAGTGGTGAACTCGCCCTTGGGCGGGCTGCATGATTGTTCGGCATTAGAGAACACTATGCAATGATAAAAACAGCCATGGGTATCCGGACACTTACGATCTTGCCAGGGGCTTGGCCCTTGTAGGCCAATCCTCCTCGTCGTCGTCGACGTTGGTGGAGAAGTCCGGAGGAAGGGTTCTTCCCTTCTTGGACCCTCCGGCCTCCCGGTTGGGGCGGCCTTATTTTCCTCTCCTCTTCACCGGGGAGAAGCTTCTTTCCTCCTCCTCGCCCTCGGGAGAAGATTCTGCTTCAGAATCGACAAGACTGGCGTCGGGAGCTCCTTCGAGTTCCCGTGGCCTCCTTCTTAACCTTCTTCTCCGGCACCACATGGTACTGAAGCCAAGAGTCAATCCCAGGGCGTCCGCTGGGTCTTCCGGCAAAGGAGCCGGACAGTTAATCTGTCCGGACGTCTTCAGCCAGTCC
Organism: Aegilops bicornis; assembly: GCA_021605145.1. NCBI lineage: Eukaryota > Viridiplantae > Streptophyta > Magnoliopsida > Poales > Poaceae > Aegilops > Aegilops bicornis. Next base: position 467,329,364 of record CM038675.1, on the reverse strand, counting down.
TGCCAAAGATTAGGGAGTTTTAGATCCCACATAGAGTCAATCTATGAAAAAAGAGTCCCGTAAAGGGTAAAATAACTTACCTCGCCGGCTTGACGCTGCGAGCTGTACCCGCGATCTTCAGTAGCGGATGAGGGAGCCTCGGCGCCCTTGAACAGCACCTTCCAGCCATCTTCGTACGTCGTGTCGAAGAGCCTTTTTAGAGTAGAGTGTTGTGTCGGATCGAACTCCCACAATTTGAAGGCCCGTTGTTGGCATGGGAGAATCCGGCGGATGAGCATCACCTGGATTACGTTGACAAGCCTGAGATTCTTGTCCACCAGGTTTCGGACGCATGTTTGGGGTCCGGATGTCTCGTCCGAATTCCCCCATGCCAGGCCCGTCTCTTTCCACGATGAGAGCCGTGTGGGGAAGCCAGATCTGAATTCGGGGGCCGCCACCCATTTGGAGTCGCGTGGCTCGGTGATGTAGAACCACCCCGATTGCCACCCCTTTATTGTCTCCACAAAGGAGCCCTCGAGCCATAGGACTTTGGCCATCTTGCCAACCATGGCGCCTCCACACTCCGATTGACGGCCGCCCACTACCTTCGGCCGTACATTGAAGATCTTCAGCCATAAGCCGAAGTGGGGCTGGATGCAGAGGAAGGCCTCGCACACGACGATAAATGCCGAGATGTTGAGGATGAAATTCGGGGCCAGGTCGTGGAAGTCCAGGCCGTAGTAGAACATGAGCCCCCGGACAAATGGGTGAAGTGGAAAACCTAGTCCGCGGAGGAAGTGGGGAGAAACACCACCCTCTCATGGGGCCTCGAGGGTTGGAATGAGCTGCCCAGCGTCCGGGCAGCCAGGCGATGTCATGGGACAAATATCCGGCCTCCTGCAGTCTTGTGATGTGCCCCTCCGTGACGGAGGAGGCCATCCACCGCCTCCCGCCTCGACATGGTTGGAGAAGGTTGAGGTGGGATGTGCGGACTTGGGCACTTTGGAGCTCGAGTCTTGTGAAATGGATGAGCAAAGGAGGAAGAAGGCGTAGGTGAAAAGGTGGATCCTTATCCCCTTATATGGACGGACGAAGCTATGCGTCCCCCACCAGCCTGGTAAAACTCGCTTATCTCCCAAGCGCCGTAATCAATGGCGCGGATGGGTTACCCACATCCGTATTGATGAGAATCCCGGAATAAGGGGGCACGATCTATGCTTTGATAAGACGTGCCAAGGAGACCGCCTCGCTAAACGCGCTAAGGTGGAACGGTAAAAAACGATTCATATAAAGGCCTGGCCGTGATGTCACGCCGCGGAGTACGTCAGCAGATCTGTGCAAAAGTTATTCTCTCTACGGTGGTATGTGGAACTTGTTTTGCAGAGCCGGACACTATCCTGGTGTTCAAAACCTTCTATGAAGTATTCGGAGGAGGAACCCGCCTTTGCAATGCCGAAGACAATATGCGCGCCGGACTCGTCATCATTGAAGCCTGGTTCGGGGGCTACCGAGGAGTCTGGACTAGGGGTGTCCGGATAGCGAACTATCATCACCGCCAGCACTCCAAGACTATGAAGATACAAGATTGAAGACTTCGTCCGTGTCCGGATGGGACTTTCCTTGGCGTGGAAGGCAAGCTTGGCGATACGGATATGTAGATCTCCTACGATTGTAACCGACTCAGGTAACCCTAACCTATTCCGGTGTCTATATAAACCGGAGGGTTTTAGTCCGTAGGACGAACAACAATCATACCATAGGCTAGCTTCTAGGGTTTAGCCTCCTTGATCTCGTGGTAGATCTACCTTTGTACTACCCATATCATCAATATTAATCAAGCAGGAGTAGGGTATTACCTCCATCGAGAGGGCCCGAACCTGGGTAAAAACATCGTGTCCCTTGTCTCATGTTACCATCCGCCTAGACGCACAGTTCGGGACCCCGTACCCGAGATCCGCCGGTTTTGACACCGACAACCATCATCACAACATCGTGCTGACGAAGCTCTCCCTCAACACTCAGCTGGATCTGGAGTTCATGGGACGTCACGGAGCTGAACGTGTGCAGATCGTGGAGGTGCCGTAATTTCGGTACTAGGATCGGTCGGATCGTGAAGACGTACAACTACATCAACCGCGTTGTCATAATGCTTCCGCTTTCGGTCTACGAGGGTACATGGCCAACACTCTCCCTTTCGTTGCTATGCATCACCTAGATGGATCTTGCGTGTGCGTAGGAATTTTTTTGAAATTACTACATTCCCCAACAGTGGCATCAGAGCCAGGTCTATGCATAGATGTTATTTGCACGAGTAGAACACAAAGATTTGTGGGCGATAATAGTCATACTGCTTACCAGCATGTCATACTTTGATTCGGCGGTATTGTTGGATGAAATGGCCCGGACCAACATTATGCGTACGCTTACGCGAGAGTGGTTCTACCGACGTGCTTTGCACACAGGTGGCTGGCGGGTGTCAGTTTCTCCAACTTTAGTTGAATCGAGTGTGACTACGCCCGGTCCTTGTTGAAGGTTAAAACAGCACACTTGACGAAACATCGTTGTGGTTTTGATGCGTATATAAGAATGGTTCTTGCTCAGCCCGCAGCAGCCACGTAAAATTTGCAACAACAAAGTAGAGGACGTCTAACTTGTTTTTGCAGGGCATGTTGTGATGTGATATGGTCAAGATATGATGCTAAATTTTATTGTATGAGTTGATCATGTTTTGTAACATAGTTATCGGCAACTAGCAGGAGCCATATGGCTGTCGCTTTATTGTATGAAATGCAATCGCCATGTAATTGCTTTACTTTATCACTAAGCGGTAGCAATAGTCGTAGAAGCAATAGTTGGCGAGACGACAATGATGCTATGATGGAGATCAAGGTGTCGCGTCGGTGATGATGGTGATCATGATGGTGCTTTGGAGATGGAGATCAAAGGCAGAAGATGATGATGGCCATATCATATCACTTATATTGATTGCATGTGATGTTTATCCTTTATGCATCTTATTTTGCTTAGTTCGGCGGTAGCATTATAAGATGATCTCTCACTAAATTTCAAGGTACAAGTGTTCTCCCTGAGTATGCACCGTTGCGAAAGTTCGTCGTGCCAAGACACCACGTGATGATCGGGTGTGATAAGCTCTACGTTCACATACAATGGGTGCAAGCCAGTTTTGCACATGCAGAATACTCGGGTTAAACTTGACGAGCCTAGCATATGCAGATATGGCCTCGGAACCTTTGAGACCGAAAGGTCGAGCGAATCATATAGTAGATATGATCAACATAGTGATGTTCACCATTGAAAACTACTCCATCTCACGTGATGATCGGACATGGTTTAGTTGATTTGGATCACGTGATCACTTAGATTATTAGAGGGATGTCTATCTAAGTGGGAGTTCATAAGTAATATGATTAATTGAACTTTAATTTATCATGAACTTGGTACCTGATAGTATTTTGCATGTCTATGTTGTTGTAGATCAATGGCCCGTGCTACTGTTCCTTTGAATTTTAATGCGTTCCTAGAGAAAGCTAAGTTGAAAGATGATGGTAGCAATTACACGGACTGGGTCCGTAACTTGAGGATTATCCTCATTGCTGCACAGAAGAATTACGTCCTAGAAGCACCGCTAGGTGCAAGACCCGCTGCAGGAGCAACACCGGACGTTGTGAACGCCTGGCAGAGCAAAGCTGATGACTACTCGATAGTTCAGTGTGCCATGCTTTACGGCTTAGAACCGGGACTTCAACGACGTTTTGAACGTCATGGAGCAAATGAGATGTTCCAGGAGTTGAAGTTAATATTTCAAGCAAATGCCCGGATTGAGAGATATGAAGTCTCCAATAAGTTCTATAGCTGCAAAATGGAGGAGAATAGTTCTGTCAGTGAGCATATACTCAAAATGTCTAGGTATCATAATCACTTGACTCAACTAGGAGTTAATCTTCCAGTTGATAGTGTCATTGACAGAGTTCCTCAATCACTGCCACCAAGCTAAAAAAGCTTCATGATGAACTATAACATGCAAGGGATGGATAAGACGATTCCCAAGCTCTTCACAATGCTAAAGGTTGCGGAGGTAGAAATCAAGAAGGAGCATCAAGTGTTTGACGGTCAACAAGACCACAAGTTTCAAGAAAAAGGGAAAAGGGAAGAAGGGGAACTTCAAGAAGAACGGCAAGCAAGTTGCTGCTCAAGTGAAAAAGCCCAAGAATGGACCTAAGCCTGAAACTGAGTCTTCTACTGCAAAGGGACTGGTCACTGGAAATGGAACTGCCCCAAGTATTTGGTGGATAAGAAGGATGGCAAGGTGAACAAAGGTATATGTGATATACATGTTATTGATGTGTACCTTACTAAATACTCACAGTAGTACCTGGGTATTTGATACTGGTTCTGTTGCTAATATTTGCAACTCGAAACAGGGACTACAGATTAAGCGAAGATTGGCTAAGGACAAGGTGACGATGCGTGTGGGAAATGGTTCAAAAGTCGATGTGATCGCCGTCGGCATGCTACCTCTACATCTACCTTCGGGATTAGTTTTACCCCTGAATAATTGTTATTTGGTGCCAGGGTTAAGCATGAACATTATATCTGGATCTTGTTTGATGCGAGATGGTTGTTCATTTAAATCCGAGAATAATAGTTGTTCTATTTATATGAGTGATATCTTTTACGGTCATGCACCCTTGAAGAGTGGTCTATTTTTTGTTGAATCTCGATAGTAGTGACACACATATTCATAATATTGAAACCAAAAGATGCAGAGTTGATAATCATAGTGCAACTTATTTGTGGCACTGCCGTTTGGGTCATATTGGTGTAAAGCACATGAAGAAACTCCATACTGATGGACTTTTGGAATCACTTGATTATGAATCACTTGGTACTTGCAAACCATGACTCATGGGCAAGATGACTAAAACTCCGTTCTCCGGAACAATGGAGCGAGCAACAGATTTGTTGGAAATCATACTTACTGATGTATGTGGTCCGATGAATACTGAGGCTCGCGGCGGGTATCGTTATTTTCTTACCTTCACAGATGATTTGAGCAGATATGGGTATATCTACTTGATGAAACATAAGTCTGAAACATTTGCAAAGTTCAAAGAATTTCAGAGTGAAGTGGAAAATCATCGTAACAAGAAACTAAAGTTTCTGCGATCTGATTGTGGAGGAGAATATTTGAGTTACGAGTTTGGTCTTCATTTGAAACAATGCAGAATAGTTTCGCAACTCACGCCACCTGGAACACCATAGCTTAATGGTGTGTTCGAACATCGTAACCGCACTTTATTAGATATGGTGCGATCTATGATGTCTCTTACTGATTTACCGCTATCGTTTTGGGTTATGCTTTAGAGACAGCTACATTCATGTTAAATAGGGCACCATCTAAATCCGTTGAGACGACACCTTATGAACTGTGGTTTGGCAAGAAACCCAAATTATCGTTTCTTAAAGTTTGGGGATGCGATGCTTATGTGAAAAAGCTTCAACCTAATAAGCTCAAACCCAAATCGAAGAAATATGTCTTCATAGGATACCCAAAGGAGACTTGTGGGTACACCTTCTATCACAGATCCGAAGGCAAGACATTCGTTGCTAAGAATGGATCCTTTCTAGAGAAGGAGATTCTCTCGAAAGAAGTGAGTGGGAGGAAACTAGAACTTGATGAGGTAACTGTACCTGCTCCTTATCGGAAAGTAGTTCATCACAGAAATCTGTTCCTGTGACTACTACGCCAATTAGTGAGGAAGCTAATGATGATGATCATGTAACTTCAGATCAAGTTACTACTGAACCTCACAGGTCAACCAGAGTAAGATCCGCACTAGAGTGGTACGGTAGTCCGGTTCTGGAGGTCATGGTACTTGACCATGACGAACCTACGAACTATGAGGAAGCGATGATGAGCCCAGATTCCGCAAAATGGCTTGAGGCCATGAAATCTGAGATGGGATCCATGTATGAGAACAAAGTGTGGAGTTTGGTTGACTTGCCCGATGATCGGCAAGCCATAGAGAATAAATGGATCTCCAAGAAGAAGACTGACACTGACGGTAATGTTACTGTCTACAAAGCTCGACTTGTTGCTAAAGGTTTTTGACAAGTTCAAGGAGTTGACTATGATGAGACTTTCTCACCCGTAGCGATGCTGAAGTCCATCCGAATCATGTTAGCAATTGCTGCATTTTATGATTATGAAATTTGGAAAATGGATGTAAAGACTGCATTCCTGAATGGATTTCTAGAAGAAGAGTTGTATATGATGCAACCCGAAGGTTTTATCAATCCAAAGGATGCTAACAAAGTGTGTAAGCTCCAGCGATCCATTTATGGACTGGTGCAAGCATCTCGGAGTTGGAATAAATGTTTTGATAGTGGGATCAAAGCATATGGTTTTATACAGACTTTTGGAGAAGCCTTGTATTTACAAGAAAGTGAGTGGGAGCTCTGTAGCATTTCTAATATTATATGTGGATGACATATTGTTGATTGGAAATGATATAGAATTTCTGGATAGCATAAAAGGATACTTGAATAAGTGTTTTTCAATGAAAGACCTCGGTGAAGCTGCTTATATATTGGGCATCAAGATCTATAGAGATAGATCAAGACGCTTAATTGGACTTTCACAAAGCACATAACTTGATAAAGTTTTGAAGAAGTTCAAAATGGATCAAGCAAAGAAAGGGTTCTTGCATGTGTTACTAGGTGTGAAATTGAGTCAGACTCTATGCCCGACCACTGCAGAAGATAGAGAGAAAATGAAAGTCATTCCCTATGCTTCAGCCATAGGTTCTATCATGTATGCAATGCTGTGCACTGCACTGATGTGTGCCTTGCTATTAGTTTAGCAGGGAGGTACCAAAGTAATCCAGGAGTGGGTCACTGGATAGCGGTCAAGAACATCCTGAAATACCTGAAAAGGACTAAGGATATGTTTCTCGTTTATGGAGGTGACAAAGAACTCGTCATAAATGGTTACATCGATGCAAGCTTTGACACTAATCCCGATGACTCTAAGTCACAAACCGGATACGTATTTATATTGAATGGTGGAGCTGTAAGTTGGTGCAGTTCTAAGCAAAGCGTCGTGGCGGGATCTACATGTGAAGCGGAGTACTTTGCTGCTTCAAAAGCAGCAAATGAAGGAGTCTGGATGAAGGAGTTCATATCTGATCTAGGTGTCATACCTAGTGCATCGGGTCCAATTAAAATCTTTTGTGACAATACTGGTGCAATTGCCTTGGCAAAGGAATCCGATTTCACAAGAGAACCAAGCACATCAAGAGACGCTTCAATTCCATCCATGGTCAAGTAAAGGAGGGAGACATAGATATTTGCAAGATACATACGGATCTAAATGTTGCAGACCCTTTGACTAAGCCTCTATCACGAGCAAAACATGATCAGCACCAAGACTCCATGGGTGGTAGAATCATTACTGTGTAATCTAGATTATTGACTCTAGTGCAAGTGGGAGACTGAAGGAAATATGCCATAGAGGCAATAATAAAGTTGTTATTTAAATTTCCTTATATCATGATAAATGTTTATTATTCATGCTAGAATTGTATTAGCCAGAAACTTAGTACATGTGTGAATACATAGACAAACAGAGTGTCACTAGTATGCCTCTACTTGACTAGCTCTTGAATCAAAGATGGTTAAGTTTCCTAGCCATAGACATGAGTTGTCATTTGATTAACGGGATCACATCATTAGAGAATGATGTGATTGACTTGACCCATTCCGTTAGCTTAGCACTTGATCGTTTAGTTTGTTGCTATTACTTTTTTCATGACTTATACATGTTCCTATGACTATGAGATTATGCAACTCCCGAATACTGGAGGAACACTTAGTGTGCTATGAAACGTCACAACATAACTGGTTGATTATAAAGATGCTCTACAGGTGTCTCCGATGGTGTTTGTTGGGTTGGCATAGATCGAGATTAGGATTTGTCACTCCGTGTTTCGAAGAGGTATCTCTGGGCCCTCTCGGTAATGCACATCACTATAAGCCTTGCAAGCAATGTGACTAATGAGTTATTCATGGGATGATACATTACGGAACGAGTAAAGAGACTTGCCGGTAACGAGATTGAACTAGGTATTGAGATACCGACGATCGAATCTCGGGCAAGTAACATACCGATGACAAAGGGAGCAACGTGTGTTGTTATGCAGTTTGACCGATAAAGATCTTCATAGAATATGTAGGAACTAATATGAGCATCAGGTTTCGCTATTGGTTATTGACCGGAGATGAGTCTTGGTCATGTCTACATATTTCTCGAACCCGTATGGTCCACACGCTTAACATTCGGTCACGATCGATATTATGAGTTTATGTGTTTTGATGTACCGAAGGTAGTTCGGATTCCCGGATGTGATCATGGACATGACGAGGAGTCTCGAAATGGTCGAGACATAAAGATTTATATGTTGGATGACTATATTCGGACACCGGATGAGTTCCGGGGGTCATCGGATAATTATCAGAGCGCCGGGGGTTACCGGAACCCCCGGGGGAACTAATGGGCCAACATGGGCCTTGTGAGAGAGAGAGGAGGGGGGCTTAGGGCTGGTCGCACCCCCCCCTGAGGAGTCCGAATTGGACAAGGAGGGGGGCGGCGCCCCCTCTTTCCCTCCCTCTCTCCCTCTCCTTCCTCCCCCCTCCTAGTAGGACTAGGAAAGGAGGAATCCTCCTACTACTAGGAGGAGGATTCATCCCCTCCTTGGCGCGCCTATAGGGCCGGCCGGCCTCCCCCTTGCTCCTTTATATATGGGGGCAGGGGGGCACCCTAGCACACACAAGTTGATTGTTTAGCCGTGTGCAGTGCCCCCCTCCACAGATTTCCACCTCGGTCATATCATTGTAGTGCTTAGGCGAAGCCCTGCATCGGTAACTTCATCATCACCGTCATCACACTGTCGTGCTGACGAAGCTCTCCCTCGACACTCAGCTGGATCTAGAGTTCGTGGGACGTCACCGAGCTGAACGTGTGCAGATCACGGAGGTGCCGTAATTTTGTTACTAGGATCGGTCGGATCGTGAATACGTACGACTACATGAACGACGTTCTCATAACACTTCCTCTTTCGGTCTACGAGGGTACATGGACAACACTCTTCCTCTCGTTGCTATGCATCACCTAGATGGATCTTGCGTGTGCGTAGGAATTTTTTTGAAATTACTGTGTTCCCCAACAAATCTGATGGTTACGTGGGATTCGCCAGGACTAAGCTCGTGGTGAACAATCGCCAGATATCATTACTAAAAAAGGTTAAAACACCTGGGGCTATAACTTGCACCGGCTGACCACTAACAATGATACTAACATAGTTGTAAAATGGTCAAAGACCGTGTCTACGTGGTGTTTGGAATTATATGCAAAAAAATTAGCAAGATGCCCGTGCATTGCATGGAACATCAAGCTGCATTTTTTTACAAAACACCTGTTGTAGTTGACCCATGCAGGAGTAATCCCAAGTGTAAAAACTAATGATATCTCGACAATTTTATCGGAAAAATGGTATCTCGACCATTTCATCGAAAAAATGATATCTCGAGAAAGATGGTACATAAGGTGAGGAGGAGTGGGGCGTGGTGGTGACTGGTGGTTGGACTGGGTGGAGGCATGGGGATGGACGGCGCCGGTAGCGGCCACCATGCCAGATTGTTCCAGAGACTTCCTTTTTTAATTGCTCAGCAATGAGGTTGCGGGAGATAAGGATGAACGAGGCAAGGCCTTATCTGGAAATGTGGAGAGAGGTGCGGGTATCTTTTGTAAAATTGTCATAGTTTGCTTTCTATCCGTCAGATATAGATCGGACGATCTATATTATAAGATGGCAGGCACACCATCATCACCAACTCGATTTTTTTCTCTACTCCTACTCCTGTAAAAGACTAAGTTGGTGATGATGGTGTGTCTGCCATCCGCCATTTCTGACCATTAGATCTGCATCTAACGGCTATGATGTAAGTTGTGGCCTTTTGCAACAATTCCCACGTTTCTGCTCCAGTTTACACAAAACCCCTTAGTATCTTGAAACCAACCACATTCCCCCCTTACTTCATCAAAACAGCCCAAAGAATATATTTGGAGTGAAACATAAGATATTTTTAGTGATATGTATATCAACACTAATTTGTTTTCTTTCAAATTTGTGAATATGTATTATTCTACTTTGGATCCGTTGCAACAGACGGTCTCATTGTTATAAAGGTTTATCTCTTGCATCGTCATAGCGAACACACCGTGTCTTGGTCCGGGGCGGGATGCTTGCAGCGCGATGACCTGAGTTCGAATTCTGTCCTAAACTTTAGCTTTTTATATTTTTTAATATATACTTCTTTCGCTACTGTACTGGCAGTGAAACCCACAGAGTACTTAGAATACAAGATTAAGGATGGATTCGTTTCTTTTTAACTTTCTGTATGAATCTGTAGCCAGCCTGCAAGTCATGTACACTATACTGACAGTGGAACCCACAGAGTACTTAGAATACAAGATTAAGGATGAAATTAACTTTTTATAGAGGGAGAATAATACACGCAATTAACTCAAATGGATTGGACGTGACTCTATTATTCTCCAACGGCAACCCGGCAAATTTCCTCCCGCGGGCCGGAGTAGGTTTCTCGGTTTGCATGCGGGTTTAACAGAGGCGTTTGATGGAGGCGAGGAGCCGTGTTTAGCCGGGCGTGCAGCGGACCGCGCAGTACTATTCAATTTGATAGCTACTACTAGTATATTATAAAAAACAAAGAAGATTAGTAGAGATAGGGATAAGAGTAGAGATAGAGATTAGGGAGGAGCACCATCTACTGCTTCGTGTGCTACTCCTATGCTCCATTCGGCGGCCACAACGTCCCCTACAGGCACTACCTCCTGCGTTGTTGAAATTTGGGGAGCACACTCGCGTGACTACTGGCAGCGACGACTTCACCGACGACGACTTCTTCCCCAACCTCGGCAACCTCTTCCTCAACGAGATGGGCGACAACCTCAACACCAATGGTGCTGCTCCCATTGCACCGTATGTGTTTCTGTCCTTCCTGTTCGAAATCGTGGTAGAATTCATGTTTCTAGTCTGTGTCCTACATTCGATCTGTTCATCTACTATGCTAGTCCACATAATTAGTTTAATCTCTGCTATAGCCGTCATGATTTATTTTGTGCTTATTAACTAAATCTTGTAGTAACTTGCTCATATATTCAACTGGCGCAATGTCCCCTACAGCCACTCCCGTTTCATGGACGGCCTGGTCGATGCCTCCAAGGAGCCCTTCTTCTACTGCTATGAGTGCCCGATGCCGTTTTGGGGCTCGCCAACGGATATCGTGCATCACCTCACGCAGGTGTGCGGCGATCACTACTGGCCCTTGGTGGAGAACATCAAGTACGAGACGTGCTACCTATTCACCGTGCCAGAGTCTCTGGAGGATCACCGCCGCCTGCTAGTCTCGGAGGAGGACGACAGCGTCTTCCTCTTGATCATGGGCACTGGCGAGGCCCGCGCAGGCCGCTGCCCCATCTATGTATTGTGCGTCAGGGGCAACGCCGCTGACGCTGACACTGACACGAGGCCAATATACGGGTGCGTGCTCACTGTTACTACCCCTCCGAGGTACGTGGGCGGCGACACTAGCTACATGAAGCTGACTAGGATTGTGTCGAGCTGGGGCCTTCCCGCCGATGTGGACATGGAAGACGCATGGTATGATTCCCCCCCCCCCCCAACGTGGTGCACGGGGACTCCAGGGAGGTTCACCTGGACATATGCATTACCAAGTTAAATGTTGATCATTAGTCTTCGCTCAATGTAATTCGTTGTCTAAGCATGTGGAGACTTCCATGCATGATCTTGCTCTATTGGAGTATCGCGCATGAATAAAAGTGTATCCATTTATGGTTTAGTCTAGAATCTTCCATGTATGAATTTTTACTACAATATTGGTGAAAGACTTATGATGAACCATTTCTTACATGTCCTCTGCCCCCTTCGAAGTCATCTGATTTAATCCCTCCGTCTAGGTGTATAAGGGCATGGTTAATACTTAAATAGTATAGCCAACTGTTGACTATAAGAAAGTGCCATGTCATCTGTAGCCAACATGTTGATAGAGGCAAAGGTGTCCCATATTTCGATGATATGGTGGCTATCATCTTGGAGGAAGTCGACTTTGATGATCCGACTACGAACGTGCGAGGACGTCGTGCCTTAGCAATCGCTAAACCAACTCCGAGAGGTTATTGACCATGCTGGAGCATGATCAACCTGACCACGAAGGTCTGTTTCCTGCAGGCAAGCGAAGAACAAGCAAGAAACTAAGATTGCAATCTGGATATTGTGAATATAAGAGGAAAACTTTATTGATCAAGGTGGGGTTCTGGGACGCCTTTGTCTAGTCGTTGAACACAAACGAGGTACACGAAGTTGCCGCTATGGCGAACTTTAATCTAAACAAAACCCAAAGTCTAAACGACGCCCTAAGGGCTGTATATATGGAGGAATAGGGGGAATCTCGTGGCCCTTGTGGGAGGGGTCCGAATCCAACCCTAACTCTTGTTTCCCCACACATACGGACTCTAAAAACAGCCTATACTTAAGTATTTCGAAATTACATGGGCCTGGCTCAATAATAAGGTGTGTGGCACCTAGAATAGCCTCTGGACGAAATTTATGAAGTGGCATCTTGTATATTTCATCCAAGGCTTCATGCACTCCTTATGGTGGCTTCAAAGTCTTGAAATCATCACTTGTAACTCCGTTCTTGTTCCCCTTGCGCATGCCATCATCTCGAGCTTGGTCTTGCTCAAGTGTTCATCCCTCTTATCCATGCCGGGCCCTTCATTTGTAAGCAAAACAAATGTATCCAATTTAGGCAGCATCATATTCTCATGAACATTAGAATCATTACCAAGAAACGAAAGTACACAGTAATTCAATTGGCGTCTTGTGAGCTCTAGTAATTGGTCCGGTATGTATAGCGGCAGGGGCTGTGGGTGTAACAATGGTATTGATGTCCTTATCATCCTCCCTTCTTGAAATGAAGTCGTCCTCGACGGAAGCTCATCTTCCTCACCCAAATAAGGCTTCAAATCTACAATGTTAAAAGTGGGACTAACCCCAAAATCTGCAGGCAGCTCAAGTTTATATGCATTATCATTTATTTTCTCTAACACCTTAAAAGGACCATCAGCACGTGGCATTAGCTTTGATTTGCGCAAATAAGGCTTCAAATCTGCAAAGACAACATGTTTTCTACCCTTATCTCCAGCAAGTTTATATTTAGCATTCATACGCTCAATGTTTTCCTTAGTTAACTCATGCATTTTTAAGATCAATTCTACATGTTGTTTAGCATCAAAATTAACCTTCTCCGAAGATGGAAGAGGCAACAAATCAATGGGTGCACGAGGTAGGAAACCATACACAATTTCAAAAGGGCACATCTTAGTAGTAGAATGCAATGACCGATTATAAGCAAATTCAATATGAGGCTAGCATTCTTCCCACATTTTCCTATTATTATTCAAAACATCCCTAAGCATAGTAGACAATGTTATATTGACTACTTAAGTTTGACCATCAGTTTGGGGGTGACAAGTAGTACTAAAAAGCAGTTTAGTCCCCAACTTAGCCCATAAACATCTCCAAAAGTGGCTAAGAAATTTAGTATCACGATCTGAAACAATAGTATTTGGCACACCATTTAAGCGAATAATTTCACGAGAGAACAAATCAGCAACATTAACAGCATCATCGCTTTTAGGACATGGTATAAAGTGTGCCATTTTCGAGAACCTATCCACGACAACAAATATGCTATCCTTCCCCTTCTTTGTTTGAGGTAAACATAAAACAAAGTCCATAGATATATCCTTCCAAGGAACAGTAGGTACAGGTAAAGGCATATATAAACCATGAGGATTGAGTCGTGACTTAGCTTTTTGACATGTAGTGCAACGAGCAACAAAACGCTCAACATCCTGTCTCATCTTTGGCCAAGAGAAATGTGTAGCAAGTACGTCCTCCGTCTTCTTCACGCCAAAGTGTCCCATTAATCCTCCTCCATGCGCCTCTTGCAACAACAAAAGACGAATAGAGCTAGCTGGAATGCATAGATTGTTAGCACGGAACACAAAGCCATCATTAATAACAAACTTGTTCCATGTTCTTCCTTCTTTACAACTCTGCATTACATCTTTAAAATCAGCATCATGCACATATTGATATTTATCAGAGCGCCGGACGCCGGATTCTCCCATCGAGGCAACTGCCTGTGTTTGGGGTAGCTTTTGGAGGGCCGTTCGAGTTCATACTCTTTGGCTGCAAGTACTTCAGTCCATCTGTCAGCTAGCAGGTCTTGGTCAGCTCTAAGCCTGCGTTTGAAATGCTCCTGTTCGGCGGGATCCTCAGGCATGACAAATTCGTCACCGTTGAGGCTTGCCTCATCTTCAGAGGGAGGCGCATAATTATCGTCCTCGACCTCTCTTTCTGCCGCACTGTCGTGCAGACTTGCTTCTCCCTCCTCCTGCGCTGAGTCCTGCTGGAGGGGGCTGTCTTCGGTACTGTCCGGAGTGTTATTATCTCTCGTGCCGGAATCACCGTTTTTGCTGTGGCAGGATTTAGAGCGGCGCCGCTGACGTCGACGCTTTGGTTGCTTTTTGGAGGGGTCATCCTCCGTTGTTCCATCGTCGTTCCCATCTTTTGGGATATCCACCATGTATATGTCGTATGACGAGGTGGCCTTCGATTGCCATGGCGCTGGGTCTTGGTAAATCTCCGGCATCGTCGTCCATACCGTCAATGTCTTCGGAGTCGAAGTCGAGCATGTCGGTTAAATCATCGACAGTGGCTACAAAGTGGGTGGTGCGTGGGCGTTGAATTTCTTCGTCGTCCGCATCCCAACCTTCCTGTCCGTAGTCCGGGCTGGGCTCTCCGGATAAAGAGAGATACTTTAGTGAATTCAGGATGTCGCCAAAGGGCGAGTGCTGAAAGATGTCCGCGGTAGTGAACTCCATGACCGGCGCCCAATCGGATTCGATTGGCAGGGGCGCGGAGGGTTCGGAGTCCGGAGAGGAGTCCGGCACCCTGGAGTCGAGGTCTTCGCAAAGAACAGGGATGGAGTTCGGCTCAATCATCATAGAGATTGTAGCCCCCGAGGCGGTGTCCAACCACTCGTCCTCAATCGGGGAATCCGGCTCAGGATTAAGGGTCGGAGCGGATCTTTGATGCGGCCTCGAGGGCCTGTTGACCGCTGCAGAGCTAGATCATGCCCATCGAGACATGCGGCACGCTTGGCTGCGGCTCGAATCCGTCGAAGATCAAGTCTCCATGGATATCGGCCGTATAGTTCAAACTTCCAAATCTGACTGATGGCGGGGCGTAGCTTCGATCTGCTCCAGATGGCTGCTTAATTGGCCCGCAGCAAAAGCCGCCGAATCACGAAGATCTGTCCGGGAGAAAAGTCTCACCACTGGACCGCGTCGTTGTTGATGATCGAAGGAGCCATCGGGCCTATCGGTGATGACACGGAGGAACTCTCAATGAAAGCACCAATGTCGATTGTCAAAACCGGCGGATCTCGGGTAGGGTCCCGAATGCGTGCGTCTAGGCGGATGGTAACAGGAGACAAGGGACACGATGTTTTTACCTGTGTTCGGGCCCTCTCGATGGAGGTAATACCCTACTCCTGCTTGATTAATATTGGTGATATGGGTAGTACAAGAGTAGATCTACCACGAGATCAAGGAGGCTAAACCCTAGAAGCTAGCCTATGGTATGATTGTTGTTAGATCCTCACGGACTAAAACCCTCCGGTTTATATAGACACGGATAGGTTAGGGTTACACAGAGTCGGTTACAATGGTAGGAGATCTACATATCCGTATCGCCAAGCTTGCCTTCCACGCCAAGGAAAGTCCCATCCGGACACGGGACGAAGTCTTCAATCTTGCATCTTCATAGTCTTGGAGTCCGGCCGCGATGATAGTTCGGCTATCCGGACACCCCCTAGTCCAGGACTCCCTCAACGGTGGCACGTCTTGTGGAAAGACGTCAGCGAACTCCTGCAAAATGTTAGTGACAGCAGGAGGCAAAGAGGAAGGCACGTCCTCGAATGAAAATAATGCCTCTTTGTACACAAAAGCAAAGCAAACAGATTTGCTAAAATCTAGATCATCAATATCAGATTTGGTGGCAAGTAAACATGCACTTTTCAATTTAATTTCAGAAGCAACACTAGATGGTTTATTATTAGGCTTCATTTGTTGCTCATATTCTTTTGGCACAATCTGATTTTCACTCTTATTTTGCTCCTGTTTTGCTTAGTTAGCTCTATTAATGTCATCTTTCAAAATGGAATCAGGAGTCATAGGAAGCAAAGTAATATTTTTGTCCTTATGAACAAGAGTATACTGATTGTTTCTACCATGGTGTACATAATTTTTATCAAATTGCCATGGTCTACCAAGTAATAAGGAACCTGCTTGCATAGGTACCACATCACAATCAACATAATCAGCATATGTAGAGATACTAAAATGCACACGAACAATACGTGTTACCTTAACCTTGCCACTGTTGTTGAAGCATTGGATGTAGTAAGGATGTGGATGTGGTCTTGTGGTGAGAGATAGCTTCTCCACCATCTCCATGCTAGCCAAGTTGTTGCAGCTCCCTCCATCTATGATGACGCTTGAACAAACGTTCCTTCACAACTCCCTTTGTATGGAACAAATTATGCCTCTGATTTTGCTCAGCTTGTGTAACCTGCACACTCAAAACACGTTGAGCAACTAAACATTCATACCTGTCAGCATCTTCAGCAGCCATGTATTGCGTCTCATGATCAAAATCATCTCCACCGTGTTCTTCATGTGTAATAAGAGCCAAAGTCTCCTCATCATAGTCACTGGCGGACTCATACCCACCATCCTCAGTAGCAATCATTACACGCTGAGATTTGCAATCTCTCGCAAAATGTCCTCTTCCCTTACAATGACGACAAATAATATCACTTTGTGTGCCCAATTGATGCCATGGAAGAAGAAGAGTTCTGCGCAACCCCGGCAGGTGTGCTCTTGGCAGATAGTGGTGGTTGTGCCTGCTTTCTTGTATCACGGAGGTAGCACCCGATGGAGGTGCTAGTGCAGTGGAAGTAGAGGATGCACGTGGTGTCCATGATGGAGATCGACCTGTAGAAAAGTTAGTTCACGCCAATGCATGTCGATCCTGCACTTCACGTTCAGCTTTACAAGCAAGATGGAATAAACGAGTGATATTATTATACTCCTTATACTCTAGAATGGTCTGAATCTCTCGATTTAATCCACCCATAAAACACGCAAGCATAGCTCCATTCTCCTAAAAAATACCACATCTAATCATGCCAGTTTGTAATTCCTGATAATATTCTTCGAAATAATTTTTTCCTTGTCTCAAGCGCTGCAATTTTTGAATTAATTCATGTTGATAATATGGTGGAACCCAACGAGTACACATAGCAGTTTTCAAAGCAGCCCAAGTAGCTGGAATAGGATATAATCTACAATGTTCAGACCACCAAACACATGCAAAGCTAGTGAAAGCACAAACAGCAGCAGGAACACGTCTCTCCTCAGGATATTGTAAACATGTAAATCGTTGTGCAGTTTCTAACTCCCAAGTAAGATATATAGCAGGAACATATCTACCCTCAAATGGTGGAATATTCAATTTCAGTTTAGGAAGATGGTCATGATCTCGTACCTGAGGGAGAGCCCTACCATTGTGATTATTTGCATGTGGACGACCTGGTGGTTGTAGTGCTGGTGGTTGCACGTAGTTCTGATTTTGATCAACCTCATCCTCATAATCTCCCACATAATCATCCTCCGCATCAGCAGCAGGAGCCAGAGAAGTATCAACGGAAGCACCAACATTTTGGCCAGGCTGAAGAAGGACACGGCTCGCTCGGCGGAGGGCTGTTTCGCGACGTGGAGGTAGTAGTAGTAGTAGTAGTAGTAGTAGTAGTAGTAGTAGTAGTAGTAGTAGTAGTAGTAGTAGTAGTTGTTGTTGTTGTTGTTGTTGCGGTAGGTGCAGCCGGTGGTGGAAGACGCGCAAGCAGTTCTATCGAGCTTTGTTTCGAACGTCTTCTCAAGGCCAGTGATCTTCTCCATGGCCTCTTCAAAATTGTTCAGCACATCTTACACCTGTTCGGTCATCATTTGCTGAAACTTATCATGAAGCTCCTTGTACGTTAAGTTCTCCCAGTCAATCTCGTCGGCTTGTGATCTGGCATGGTTAGCGACAATAGAAACACACAAGAATATGATCCTCTGGACTACTAACAAGTGGTGGTGGTGGGTGTCACAAATCCGTCAAGCAAAACTCAAATTCTTACCAGTTCTTACCCAAAGAATGACGGTGATAAACTAGCTTGTTGTAGTCAAAACTCTCAAAGCTTGGATAGAGTGATTACCAGGGAGAGTCAAACGCACGACGTAGATGTATGTGGAGCTAGGAAGGCTTATAATATGGTAGCGAAAAGGGTCAGCAATAATCAATTCAGATATGCAAAGTTGAATAAATGCTCAACGACAGTCTTTGTCTTTGGTCCTAGGCTAGACCGTGCTAGAGACGCGAGCCTAGAACACTAACAAAATCACGGCGCTACACGTAAACAAGGGAAAAGCACACTCTGGAAAAAATTCACTCTTTTTTTGGGGCTCTTTTTTTTGCGCTCCTCTTTTTTTTGTGAAAAATCACTATAATGGCGAGTGTCTCAAAACTCTTCACAGGTCAAACTGACAGGATGGGCACGAAATTTTTTTGACAATTTTTTTGACGAAATCAGGGAAGCGACGATGAAGAAGTGCGAGAAAAAATCACTATGATGGCGAGTGTCTCAAAACGCTCCGTGGAGCCTAAAAATAGGATAGGGAAAAACTATTTTTGGTCACCGAAAATTTGGCCTAATAACTGCCCGCGGGTCTCCAGACTCTTTTTTTTTGCGAAAAATCTCTATAATGGCGAGTGTCTCAAAACTCTTCCCAGGTCAAACTGATAGAATGGCCACAAAATTTTTTTGACAATTTTTTTTTCGGAAATCAGGGCAGGAACGATGAAAAAGTGCGACAAAAAACACTAATGGCGAGTGTCTCAAAACGCTCCGTGGGACCTAAAAATAGGATAGGGAAAACATATTTTTGGTTGCCGAAAATTTAGCCTAAAAACTGCCCGGGGGTCTCCAGACTCTTTTTTTTGTTTTTTTCGAGACCTACTCAGGCAAGGAAACACAAAACGAAAACTAGATGGATCTTGAAAACAAACCTAATATGAAAAGAACTCGGATTGGTGGTGGACAAGCAGATGTATATGTGGACTCGGATTGGTGGTGGACAGGCAGATGTATATGTGGACTCTGATCAATGGTGGACAGGCAGATGTATATGTGGACTCGGATTGGTGGTGGACAAGCGGATGTATATGGCAGCGGTAAGGAATATTGTAACACCCCAAAAGTTTAACCATGATTTGTTTATTAAAAAATTCTAGGAAATTAAATTTTTATTTTCTGGATTTATCCTTTGATTTCAGAACCTCTCTTTTCTTTGATATTGTGGAGTTTTTACCCCAAGTGAAAACTTCCCAAAAATATTATTGGACTTGTATACCCTCTCAAGAAAAACTTTCTTTTATCAGTGGACTTATTTGCATAATTGTTTTTCCTGAGCTTTATTCTTTTAAAATGATTTTTATAAGCTTTAGAGCCTCTTTTGCACTACAACCATTTGATAAATGCATTTAAAATTTTCACCAAAATTTGGGGATGTCATGTGATGTTTTTAAATCACTTTGATGCAAAAATATCTTTTATTCATTGGAGATTTTGAGCTCTACCCCAGGTTTTCAAAACTGGTCCAGTTGGTAGTATTGCACTACAACCTATTTAATATTTCTTTTAAATTCCCACCAAAATTAGGGGATGTTAGTAGGAATATAGTATTCAACTTTATGCAAAAACTCATCGATGTTCTTTGAAAAATTTGAGCAAAACATCCTCTTTTGCTCTCTGGTCCAGTTTGGCATTTCTACTTCAACCCCATTTTATTTTGCTTTGTTGGCCATGATTCTTTTTCCTGCTTATAGACCACCCTACAAAACCCTTAAGTCCAGGAGAATGGACCCATTGGAGTATTTTTGGTCCATGAAACTATGCCCTTTACTTTCTATCCAGAATTGGTTTTCTCAAAAACTTGCACTAACAAGTTTCTGTTTTGACCAAACTAATATTGCCAACCTCTTCATCATCTAAAGAGACTAGGATCTGGAGATTTTGGCCACCCCAAGAGTTGCCTAGATGCCCTTAGCATTCTGTCGAGCACTTTGTGTGCATAGCCAGATTTGGCATGATTTTTAGTTTGCATTGTGAGCTTGACCTTCTGACCCAACAAACTTGCCCACTAAGCTCCTATCTACCACTAACCTAGACATGTTTACTAGCATCATCATCCGAGCTCTCTAACACACGTTGGCATTTCGACGAGCACGTAGCGTGCATGCTCGGCGCGCCAGGCGCATTTTATTACTGCCACAGCCGAGCCGCCGCGTCGTGCCCCAGGCCCTTGCTCGCCTATAGAGCCACGCCCGTCCTCATCCACTCATCAGAGCCATCCAGGCCACCCTTGGAGCCCCGCAACACCGCCGTCAGGTCGGCCATGGCGGCTAGCGGGCGGCCGCAGCAAGCTACTGCCATGGACGGCGCCGCCCAAGCCACAGCCGCGCGCCAGCTGCCCCTGGAACAGCCCGAGCTTATCCTCGAGCATGTCCGCTAGTGCTCGTCGCCGCCACGTCGCACTGCAGCTACAGAACGGCGGTTCACCGTCGATCCTATCCACGGCCGCCGTGGAACCGACCTCAACCGCTATAAAAGGAAACCCCTAGCGCGTCTACGCCCTCAGGCAACCTCAAGCCATCCCCCTAGAGCCCCCACGGCTAGAAATCGACGGAGGGAAGGCTTTGTTCCTCGACTCCGACCAGTTCGGCCGCCGCCACGCTCCGGCTCCGTTTGTCGCAAGCAGGCCCTCCCCCCTCCATCTAGCGACACCACCCGACTCTCCTAGACCGTGCGGAGCCGCCCAACGCCTCTGCCCCGACCGGGAACCACCGGAGCCCAAACCCCCAAATCCTCCCGAAGCCACCTCCGCCGTGGAGCTCGCCGCCGACGATCCCCTCCACACCCGCCAACCTAGCGACCACCAGGAGGACCGCCCTGGACTGGCGGATCCATCCCCACCCTCAGAACCCCGCGAGGAGCCGCCGTTCGCCGGCGTTGATCGCCGGAGCCCCGCCTCTGTTCGGCCAGAGGAGGAGGGAGGTGCGGTGATCGTGGTCAAACGACCAAGGTGGGCCCAAGGACCTTGTCGGTGACCCACGAGCCGGTCCACGCTGGCGTAAGTGGAGGCGTAAACCCAGAGTACGTCTCCTACGTTTTTTTATATCAAAACATTTTTCTTTTTTTGTTTTATGTAAAAACAGAATTTTGACTAAACTTTGACTGGCTATAACTTTTTAAATATAAGTCCGAATGACTTGATTCTTTTTTTTATTTCTCAAATTATGTCTAGTTTATTTTCATATTTATTTGAAAATTTTCCAAACAACTTTTTTGTACTGTTTTGAAACTATGTGTTAATTTGAATTCTATCAAAATAGGATTTTGGAGAGAGGAGAAAACTTTCAAAAGTTTTGGAATGCACCCTGCCTCTCAACAACTTGAAGGCAAGCATTCTAAACTCTGGCATAATATTGTCGTGTGTTGTTTGATACGGTTACAACACCCCTCGTTTCGGAGTTTTCATTATTTTATGTGATGATATGAACATACTCATAAGTGCATATTGATGATTCCGTGCTATTGGAATTTGATACGTTGTGATAGTAATCACCATCATATGCCTTTCATGCATACCGGAAGGAATCCGGGAAAGCCTCTGTCTTGGGTAGACACGGACTTGTCTCTAGTCCTCCGTCGAGACGGTTGTGTCCGGTACGGCATGATGAGGTATGACGGGTGGTGATTATGTCTGTTGGTTGAAGTATAAATTGTTATGCTAATCATGCAGGGAATACTTAAACCTCCTAAGTCGACCATAGATCGAGTCTTGTTCCGGTAACCCCCATTCTTGTTTCGTACTACCACTTGTCCCTGCCATAGGTAGGAGTGCAGTTCGATAAGTCGTCAACCCCTTTCCTAGCACACACCGTGCAGAGAGGCCATGGTGGAAGATACTGGCTGCATCCGGTAGGCATGCCACCGTCCGGGGCATGGGTGTTTCCGGTTGGAGCCGAGGGGTAGCTCCCTAGTTCTTGTAGCGTTATAAATTTTGTTATCCCATGCTAATCGAGGTTGTAGCCTCCCCACTTAGAGTTTTTCTTAAACGGGTGTCATGGGTGATTCCAGACACTGGTGAGTTAGGCTGGTGTGTGCGGTCAGGTGTGTTTTCAACTAAAAGACCCTAGACAGAATTAGTCCCGATGGACTAAAGAAGTCCGTTACTCGTGGGTAAAGAGTAAACCCTCTGCAGAGATTAAACATCTATTCGAATAGCCGTGTCCATGGTTAAGGACTACAGTCTGGGATGGGTCAAGTGTCGGTCTTAGTGTCGGTCTTCGGAGGAAAAACTGCTAAGCCAGAACATTGATTATGACCTGTGACATATAATGATTATGATTATATTGTGGAATAACCATTTACATTATTTGAATTATTGAGTATCCCTGGGACGGTTCTACCTCCTGGATATTCATCGTGATTACTCTCTTATAAGCCCTTTATGTGGTGTCGCTGAAACGCCCGACTGTGGCATGCTTGTTATTTCTTTTATTTATAAGCCCTTTATGTTGCCTCGCTCAGACGCCTGACTGAGGCATGTTTTATATTAATATCCTTTCGAGGCATCGCTCCAGACACCCGATCGGTGCAATCTATTTGTAACATCCCAAATTTTCAATTTGGAATGTTATACATAGATCATCATTTGCATATCATATTGTATTGCATTTAGGCCCCAAATAAATTTTCATCATGTCCGGCTTGATTTTAGAAGCCGGGGAAAATTTATTTCGGGATTTTTGGAGTCCGTTTAGTATTTCTTTTGTTAGTTTTTCTGCGCGTAATTAATTTTTTTTAGAAAACTGAACCGACCTACGGGCCGTGTTAGGCACGGACTCCTCCGGGGGAGGCCTTTAAATAGCGCCCGGGGGCGTCCCCCAGCCCCAGGCCGCCCCGCGCCCCCAGCCAAGTGCCGCCGCTGCCGCCGCCGTTCGCCAGTTTTTTTTTGAAAACCGTTCGGTTTTCACCGGTTTCGTTCGGTTTTTTAGATCCGTTTCTTTTTTTAGATCAGTTTTTTTTTTCCGGTTTAGGTTAACTAGCGAGCGTTCGCTCGTTCGTTCGTTTTAACGAATGCGTTCATCGTTTAGATTCAGATAACGAACGAACGTTCGTTAATCTGTTCGTCATTTTTCTTTTTCTCGGATTTATTTCGCGATTTTTCTGATCGCGATTTCTGATTCGATTTTCGATCTAGTATAACTTTTCGCTCGTTTATCGGAATCAGGCGATTCAAGCGCCTAGAGTTTCGTTTCGAAACCCTCTTTCCGAATAATCAACTCAAACAAATTTTTGCTACTGTAAAATTTGACTTAGGTCCAGATTAGTAAAACGAAGACTGTTTGTTTCGCCATTTGACTTTCGTTGCTTCGTTTGATTTGATTCTTTTTGCAAACCGGAGTTCTTAAGTTGAACTTTCTGGTTAGATCTTTTATTTGAGTTGTACCTGTGCATTAGTTGAGTACTTGTTGTGTGTTTATTTGTTTGCGATAGAGTACCTGGATTGCGCCGCTTGCTACTTTGAGTCGCTAGGTTTCACGGATCATCAGCAAGGCAAGTAACATTTTGATCATACCTCTTTTCATACCCAGTTTTTATGCATTAGATCAATCCTCAAACATTGCATGATTAGGATCTAATTAAACTATGGGTTTTGGGAAAGTAGTTGAGGTAGTACCTATTACCTGTTTTATTATCAAACCCTTGGGAGTTACTTCTACGTTTGCCTATTATGCCATGCTATGCTAGTAGACGTGGATTGGGTGAGTGTATCCATGACATATGTGAGATTGTTAATCAATGCTTTACTTAGGGTGGCAACTTAAACACACATCTGGGTGGATTGAGGTACCTGGGTATTCCAGGATTGCCTGTTTCTTTTTGGACCGCCACCCAGGCTCAAAGGGATCATGAGATTATTCATGCTAGAAACTTCCGTGTGCAGCCACAAGCTACTATGGGCTCTAGCATAGTTGACTAAGTCGTGCGAACTCTTATAGTGGTAGACTAGCAGATGTAGGGGATGTAGGTTGGTACTGTCTACCCGTTCGTAAGGTTCTAGCGCTTCTGAAAGACTATGTCTCGGTCATCCATTTCTCAAACACCGTGTAGTGCGAGAATCCCAACGGAGGAGATCGAGTCTTGTGGGGAACAGTGCACAAACCTCTGCAGAGTGTATCAAACTAATCATGGTTAGCCATGTCCCCGGTTATGGACATCTTGAGTATCTAGTACTTGGATTATCATGTGAATCTCATCATGTTACTCTAATTAATATTGTTGGGTTTTTAATGTTGATGCTTAATTGGGATTGAGAATGTTGTCAACCATTCTCAAAGTTTAACAACCACCATGATAGTTAAATAAAATTTATTCCTTTGTAGTAGGAAAAAATTGGCTTTACGCAAAACTGTAACCATAGAGCTTTCCACCAGCCATATATGCATGTAGTATAGCATTACTCCTTCATATTGCTCTCTATGTGTTACATTGCCGGCATATTCCATGTGCTGATCCGTTTCCGGGCTGCAACGTTCATGTTGCAGACTTTTCGAACGCATTTAGTAAGGTGCCTTAGGTCGTGGTTCTATACTCAGTGATGCCGTTGGAGTTGATGGACTCGCTTATCTTCCAAGCCTTCCGCTGTTATCGTTATTAGATGGCCTTAAGCCATATTTATTGTAGTAAGTTCTCTTTTGAGACATTCAATGTAATAAGTGTGTGATTGCTACTCTGTTATAAATCTGTCAAGTATTGTGCGTGTCAAGACATTCTTGATCCAGGATGACAACGATGCACGAAGATCGGTATTTGAGGTCTGGTCGCTCCAAGATGGTATCGAGCACCTGACTTGTAGGACACGACCACTAAGCTAAAGCCCTAGATCACTACTCTTTCTTCTCATTTCTGACTCCTCATCTTTTCTATTCTTTTAGGATGGCGGATGCAAGGAACAAGTTCACACAACCGGATGAAGATACACCCTTTGGATGCCACTTGAAGGAAGTCACTAGATACCTAAATATCGGAGTACCAAGCTTCACCGGGACCTACAACGCCACTTTACCCGAAGAGGAGCGCTGGATGACTCAAGTTCAAGTTCCAGGAAGGACATTTGCACCAGTCACGGAGCCCATAGAGTTTTCCTTTGATGCACCAACCTGGAGTCTAGGAAAGAGCATGGCAGCCCACATCACCATGGGACGCATTGGAGAAGTTTACCGCAATGATCTCAAGGATACTATCTACCAGATTTGTGGGCGCAGAGATGAGCAATGGGAGATGATCAGCGCCAGGAGGGATAAATCAGTCGCAGCATATATCCAGGAGTTAAACCAGCACATCCGACGTCAGGAGAACCAGATGTGCGCCGGCATGGAGGATCTGCAGAAGGCTATGACCAAGATTAAGGAGCTAGAAGAGGAACTCAAGGCTACACGTGAAGATTACATGGAAGAAATTGAAGTACTAGTGGAGAAGAATGACCGCTTCACCAGGAAGCTAGGAATTTTCATGGGAGACCCCGCGCCAGGAGGAAATGACGACGATTCCACTTGCCCGAATAACTATATCATCATCGACGACACCGACTCGGATCCCGACGACAGTGATGATGACTATGTTGATGAAGCTGGAGCAGATATCATGGAGTCTTCATCGGAGCAGTTTTTCTAGTTGACCACCATAACAGTAGTAGAAATTCCCCCATTGTATCTAGTTTAGTCCAAGCACTTTTGTAACGATAGTTAGACCGTTGTATGCCCTTGTTTGATTGATTGGAGTGATATTTTTTGCTTTTGTCTCATGTGCATATGGTAGTGTTTTCTCACTAGACCTCATTCTATTCTATATTCTCATATTCTCTAACACCCTCAAATGCCTCCGAGACGCGACACCGGATTTGTTTTGCCACCGGAGATCACTTAGTTGATTCAGCAGCAGAATGCCTTGATTCAAACACTGGTACAGAACCAAGGCAACAATAACAACAACAACAACAACAACAACAACAACAACAACAACAACAACAACAACAACAACAACAACAACAACAACAACAACAACCCACCACCGCCACCACCTGTTGACCATTTCACCCATTTCTTGAGACTAAATCCGCCGGTGTTTTCCAGTAGCACAGAGCCGATTTTTGCAGATGATTGTCTCCGCAAGGTTGGAATGGAGCTGACCACTGCAGGATGCACAGATGCGGAAAGAGTTTGTTTTGCCGCACATCAGCTTGATGGACCACAGCATCATGGTAGGAGAATTACACAGCTACACACCCTATTGACGCATCACGTGGGATCGATTTGACCAAGCTTCCGTCACTGCGTATCGGCCAGGAGCTATGCCCATGAAGAAGCGTGAGTTTCGCAACTTACGCCAAGGAGGACGATCAGTAAGCCCAAGATTATGTGGAGGATTTTAGTAAGTTAGCACGTTATTCCCGGATAGCGTTGCTCTGAGATCTTTGCTAAGCGGAGAAGTTCTGGAAGGACTGAAAGATGAAATTTGAGCATGCAGTTGATGGTAGCCACTTTCAATAACTACCGTGAGTTGGTAGATCGCGCTCTTATGATTGAAGGGAAGCAACAACAGATTGACAACCGCAAGAGGAAGTATGGACAGGGAAGTACAATGGAGCTCGTGAAGCTTACGGTTTACCCCGAAACCGGGAGGACAATTTCAGCATACCCATGGAGGAGGTAGCTCACACAATCATAGTGGTTCCAAAAATGGAAACGAGAATGGAGGAAGCAATGGACAAAACCGCGCCAACCCGTCAACCCCAGCCAAGAGATACCTGAGCCAAGTCACTTGCTTTAAGTGTCAGAAGACTGGACATTATGCAAATGAATGTCCCGAAGCCCAGAATGGAAATGGCAATGGAAGCTCAGGGAAGAAGCCGAACCCTTTCAACAGGGGACAGGTGAACCACGTTAACGTGGAGGAGGTTGAAGCTCAGCCAGATGCAGTAATAGGTAAGTTTTTGGTTATGACATTTCTGCAGCTTGTTCTTTTTATCTTGGTGCATCGCATTCATACATATCGAGGGGATTTGTGGATAAGTATAAATTGCCAACCCAAGCCCTTAGGTCACCCACGCTAGTAACTTCGCCTGGAGCAGAATATATGGCCAGTTTGTGGTGTGATCGATTACCACTAAGGATTGGTAACTATGTGTTTCCCTCGGACCTAATAGTTTTGGAATCACAAGGATTGGATGTGATATTAGGCATGGACTGGTTATCAAAGTATGGAGGGAACATTGATTGCGCCAGTAACTCAATTTTGCTTACCACCCCAGAAGGAAGAAGAATCAAGTATGTGTCACGGCATGAGCCGAGGAGGACACAAGTAAATTCCTTATCAGGAGTTGTGCAGGAGGAAGTACCAGTGGTGAAGGATTACCCGGACGTGTTCCCGGAAGAGTTGCCAGGCATGCCACCAAATAGAGATATTGAGTTTCTGATTGAGCTATTGCCAGGCACAGGGCCGATATCAAAGAGACTGTACCGGATGCCCGCACAATATTTGGAAGAAATTAAGAAGCAGATTAAGGAGTTACTGGATAAAGGTTTTATTCGCCCAAGTTCTTCGCCTTGGGGGTCGCCAGTACTGTAGCGACCCGACCTCAGATGGTCAAGTCTCTGTGCTTCTGTGTCATCCCTGGATCGGTAATGCTGACACACACAATACTCGAAGGATTTATAACAGAGTAGCAATCACACACTTATTACATCGAATGTCTCAAAAGAGAACTTAATACAATAATATGGCTTAAGGCCATCTAATGCGATAACAGCGGAAGGCTTGGAAGATAAAGTGAGTCCATCAACTCCAACGGCATAACTGAGCTGCACGGCAACGACCTACGATCCTTACTCATCGTCTGAAAAGTCTGCAACATAATACATTGCAGCCCAAGAACGGGTCAGCACATGGAATATGCTGGCGTTGTAACATAGTAGAGCAATAACAGAATAAGGCTACCATTACATGCATATATGGCTGGTGGAAAACTCTATGGTTACAGTTTTGCGGAAAGCCAATTTTTCCCTACATCAAAGGAATAAATTTTACTTTGACTGTCATGGTGGTTGAAACATCATTGAGAAGGTATAACCCCAACTCAATCCCAATTAAAGTGATTAACAACCCAGCAATATTAATTTAGAGTGATGAGATACATGTGAATACTCAGGTACTAGATACTCAGAATTGTCCATAACCGGGACACGGCTAACCATGATTAGTTTGTACACTCTGCAGAGGTTTATGACTTTTCCCCACAAGACTCGATCGCCTCCATTGATTTCTCGCGACCGCATGGTGTTTGAGAAAGCGGATGACCGAGACACGATCTTTCGAAACATTAACTCTCTACTCCGGATAGATCATACCAAACCTATAAAACCCACTACCGCTGCCCTACCTCTTCGAGAGCTTCACGTAACTTACTCAACTATGCTAGAGCCCATAATAGCTTGTGGCTGCACACGGAAGTTTCTAGCATGAATAATCTCAGTTCCCTTTGAGCCTGGGTGGCGGTCCATAGGAAGATCACACGGGTGCACGGATTTCCAAAAAAACAGACAACACTGGGTTCCCCAGGTGCCTCAATCCACCCAGATGTGTATTTAAGTTGCCACCTTAAGGTAAACCATTAATTAACAATCTCACATCTGTCGTGAATATCTCTCAAACCCAAACCACGTCTACGAGCATAGCATGGCAATATAAGCATAACGTAGAAGTAACTCCCAAGGGTTTGATAGTAACAGGGCAATAGGTTCCTACCTCATCATCTACTTCCCAACCCACAAATTAATGATATTCTAATCATGCAATGTTTTAGGGTTGAACTAATGCATAAAAACTGGGTATGAAAAGATATGATCAAGTGTTACTTGCCTTGCTGACGATCCGGGAATCCTAGAGACTCGTAGTAACACGCTTCGCACTCCGGGAATTCTATCGCACGCAAACAATACATACATAAGCAACAAACAAAGATGCACAAACGAAACTTCAACTGAAAGAGGTTGACTGGAGAGTTCAACTTAAGAACTCCGGTTTGCAAAAAGAATCAAACCAAACGGAACAACGAAACTCAAACGGCTAGAGAAACAAGGTCCGTTTACTAATCTGAACTAGAGTCAAATTTTTACAAAGACAAAAACTTGTTTAAGTTGGCTATTCGGAAAGAGGGTTTTGAGATGAAACTCCAGGCGCTTGAATCTCCTGATTCCGATAAACGAGCGAAAAGTTAAACAGGTTTGAAAATCGGATCAAAAATCGCGATCAGAATAATCGCGGAATAAATCTGATAAAAGAAAAGCGACGAATCGCTAAGCGAGCTAACGTTCGTTAATGTAAACTAAACAGTGAACGCGTTCGTTAGAACAAACGGACGAATGGACGTTCGCTAAGTAAATAAACCGACGAAATAAACCGATCTATATAAAAAAACGATCTAGGGTTTTATAAAAAAACCGAAGGGTTTCTAAAAAAACCGGCGGCGGGGTCGGGTACCTCCGGTGAGGCGCGTCTGCGGGCGGGCTCCGTGGTTCCGGGTGGGGCGGGAGGGGCGGCATATATAGGAGGGCGAGGCGGGCGGCTTGGGAAGGGGCGCCGGGTGGAGTCCGGCTCGGACTTGCCCTCGGCGTCCGTGCCAAGCAGCGCACAAGACGGGGAAGGCGGCGGCTCAAGGGCCGGCTTTGGCTCGGTGAGCCTTTGGCCCATCAGACGCACGGGTCCATTTTTTAAACATTCTTGAAAGAAAAATTCCTAGAAAAATAAATGAGAATCTAAAAATTCCAAAACAAGTTTTCTCCGTCTAAATAAAATATTTAGAACGAGATGAACTTTTCTTGGCCCCTAAAATGCAACTTTTTAAAGCGTGCAAATTTTTCTAGGGCAATTAAAATTCCAAATAAAATCAAATAAAAACCAAATAATGATTTTAACATTTTTCCTCCGTTATTTCAATTATTTTGGAGAAGTCATATTATCTCCCCTCATTTATTTATTTAGAAATGAAATAGTTTCCGGAGAGAAAAATAATTAGAACCAAAAATCCTCGTCTTCACTACTTGATAAAATCAAATATGAAAGTTGAGAAATCCCCAACTCTCTCCGAGGGTCCTTGAGTTGCTTAGGATTTCGAGGATAGCAAATGAATATGCAATAAAATATGATATGCAAGGATGACCTATGTATAACATGCCAAATTGAAAATTTGGGATGTTACAAGTACTTCTAGTGGAGAAGAAAGATGGATCATTAAGAATGGTTGTTGATTACCGAGGATTGAATGAAGTGACCATTAAGAATAAGTACCCGTTGCCGATGATCAACGACTTGTTTGACCAATTGCAAGGAGCTAAGGTATTTTCCAAGATTGATTTGCGATCAGGATACCATCAGTTGAAGATTCGAGAGCAGGATATACCTAAGACGGATTTTACCACCAGGTACGGGCTGTATGAGTATACCGTTATGTCATTTGGACTGACCAACGCACCTGCCTATTTCATGAACATGATGAACAAGGTGTTTATGGAGTTTTTGGATAAGTTCGTCGTGGTGTTCATTGATGATATTTTGGTTTACTCGAACAATGAAGAAGAGCATAAGGAGCATTTGCGTTTGATACTTGAGAAGCTCAGAGAACATCAGCTATATGCCAGGTTCAACAAATGTGAGATTTGGTTGAAGGAAGTTGGATTTCTCGGACATGTTATATCCGAAGAGGTATAGCAGTGGATCCCACTAAAGTTGTCACTGTGACAAACTGGGAAGCACCAACGATAGTTGGAGAGATCCGGAGTTTCCTTGGACTGGCAGGATACTACCAAAGATTCATTGAGAATTTCTCGAAGATTGCGAAGCCTATGACGGAGTTGTTGAAGAAAAACACTAAGTTCAATTGGACTGAGGAATGTGAGGCTAGTTTCCAAGAGTTGAAGAAACATTTGGTTACCTCACCAGTGTTGATTCTGCCAGATCAGCACGAGGATTATGAGGTGTATTGCGACGCTTCATGTCGAGGACTTGGAGCAGTGCTTATGCAGGAGGGGAGAGTTGTTTCGTATGCTTCACGACAGCTTAAGCCCCATGAGTTGAATTATGCTACACATGATTTGGAGTTAGCAGCCGTAGTGCACGCACTGAAGACTTGGAGACATTTCCTCATTGGAAACCAATGTGAGGTGTACACGGATCACAAGAGTTTGAAGTACATCTTCACGCAGAAGGAGTTGAATCTCAGGCAAAGGAGATGGTTGGAGCTCATCAAGGATTATGATATGAGATTGCATTATCACCCCGGAAAGGCTAACGTAGTAGCAGATGCGTTGAGCCGCAAGGGCCATGTCAACACACTAATGACCGAAGGGTTACCAAGGGAGTTAGCCGAGGAATTCCGAGAGCTATGTTTGGAGATAGTTCCGAGAGGCTATGTAGCAGCATTGGAGATACAGTCTACCTTGATGGACAAGATCAGAGAAGCTCAGAAGACTAATAAGGAGATTGCCTCTATTAAGGAGAAAATGAGCAAGGGAAAAGCTAAGGGATTTCATGAGGATGAGCACGATTACCCTATGGTTTGAGGACCGGGTTTATGTGCCTGGTGATCCGGAGATCAGGAAGTCGATTTTCCAAGAGGACCATGATTCGCCGTACTCGATTCATCCAGGAAATACCAAGATGTATCTGGATTTGAAAGACACATTCTGGTGGACCGGAATGAAGAAGGATATTGTGGAGTTTGTAGCAGTTTGTGATGTATGTCAGAGAGTGAAGGCAGAGCATCCGAAGCCAGCGGGATTGTTACAGCCATTGTCGATACCCGAATGGAAGTGGGAAAAGTTAGGCATGGATTTTATCACAGGATTACCCAGGACTTGTTCAGGCTATGACTCGATTTGGGTTGTAGTCGATCGTTTGACTAAGGTAGCTCATTTCATCCTAGTGAAGACTACCTACAACAGTGCCAAGTTGACAAAGATATACATGACCAGGATCGTGTGTCTACATGGAGTTCCGAGGAGTATCATATCAGATAGAGGAACCCAATTCACCTCAAAGTTTTGGAATCAGTTGCACGAAACTTTGGGAACCAGACTAGAGTTTAGTATAGCTTTTCACCAATGACGGATGGATGAGACCGAGAGAGTCAATCAGATTTTGGAGGATATCTTTGAGAGCATGTGCATTGGATTATGGATCCAGTTGGATTGACAACTTGCCATATGCGGAGTTTTCTTATAACAACAGCTATCAAACCAGTTTGAAGATGGCCCCTTTCGAAGCCTTGTACGGAAGGAGGTGCAGAACCCCGCTGTTGTGGGATGAAGTTGGAGACCGCCAGTTGTTTGGACCAGATTTGATTAAGGAGTGCGAATGAAGGTGAAGTTGATTCGCGATAGGCTCAAGGTAGCCCAGTCTAGGCAGAAGAGCTATGCGGATTCTAAACGCAAGGAGACAGTTTTCGAAGTAGGAGATAGAGTCTATCTTCGAGTATCACCACTTCGAGGAGTTAAGCGCTTTGGAGTAAAAGGAAAGTTAGCGCCACGTTTTGTGGGACCATACAAAGTCTTGGAGCGCATGGGAGAAGTTGCTTACAAGTTGGAATTGCCCGAAGGATTGTCAGGAGTTCACGACATGTTCCACGTTTCCCAGTTGAAGAAGTGCCATGCAGAGATGGCTGATATACCACTGAGAGATACCGTGCCGCTGGAAGCTATTCAGTTGGGTAATGATTTGACTTACGAGGAGAAACAAGTCAAAATTCTCGAGTATGCCAGTTCAGTCATCAGCAGCAAAGTTCAGTGGAGCCACCACACCGAGGATGAAGCCACCTGGGAGCAAGAGGAAGATCTGCTGAAGGACCACCCTCACCTATTTTCTAGACAACCCGAATCTCGAGGGTGAGATTCACCTTAAGGGGGGTAGGTTTGTAACATCCCAAATTTTCAATTTGGAATGTTGTACATAGATCATCATTTGCATATCATATTTTGCTACATTTACGCCCCAAATAAATGTTCATCTTGTCCGGCTTGATTTTAGAAGCCGGGGGAAATTTATTTTGGGATTTTTGGAGTCCGTTTAGTATTTCTTTCGTTAGTTTTTCTGCGCGTAATTAATTTAAAAAAAACTGAACCGACCTACGGGCCGTGTTAGGCCCGGACTCCTCCGGGGGAGGCCTTTAAATAGCGCCCGGGGGCGACCCCCAGCTCCAGGCCGCCCCGCGCCCCCAGCCCAGCGTCGCCGCCACCCGCCTCCGCCGTTCGCCGGGTTTTTTTAAAATCATTCGGTTTTCGCCGGTTTCGTTCGGTTTTTTAGATCCGTTTCGTTTTTTTAGATCGGTTTTTTTCCGGTTTAGGTTAATTAGCGAGCGCTCGCTCGTTCGTTCGTTTTAAGAACACGTTCATCGTTTAGATTCAGATGATGAACGTTCGTTCGTTAATCTGTTCGTCGTTTTTCTTTTTCTCGGATTTATTTCGCGATTTTTCTGATCGCGATTTTCTATCCGATTTTCGATCTAGTATAACTTTTCGCTCGTTTATCGGAATCAGGCGATTCAAGCGCCTAGAGTTTCGTTTCGAAACCCTCTTTCTGAATAATCAACTCAAACAAATTTTTGCTACTGTAAAATTTGACTTAGGTCCAGATTAGTAAAACTAAGCCTGTTTCTTTCGCCGTTTGACTTTCGTTGCTTCATTTGATTTGATTCTTTTTACAAACCGGAGTTCTTAAGTTGAACTTTCTGGTTAGATCTTTTATTTGAGTTTTACCTGTGCATTAGTTGAGTACTTATTGTGTATTTGTTTGTTTGCGATAGAGTACCCGGAGTGCGCCGCTTACTACTTTGAGTCTCTAGGTTTCACGGATCATCAGCAAGGCAAGTAACACTTTGATCATACCTCTTTTCATACCCAGTTTTTATGCATTAGATCAATCCTCAAACATTGCATGATTAGGATCTAATTAAACTGTGGGTTTTGGGAAAGTAGTTGAGGTAGTACCTATTACCTGTTTTATTATCAAACCCTTGGGAGTTACTTCTACGTTTGCCTATTATGCCATGATATGCTAGTAGACGTGGATTGGGTGAGTGTATCCATGACAGATGTGAGATTGTTAATCAATGGTTTACTTAAGGTGGCAACTTAAACACACATCTGGGTGGATTGAGGTACCTGGGTATTCCAGGATTGCCTGTTTCTTTTGGACCGCCACCCAGGCTCAAAGGGATCATGAGATTATTCATGCTAGAAACTTCCGTGTGCAGCCACAAGCTACTATGGGCTCTAGCATAGTTGACTAAGTCGTCACGAACTCCTACAGTGGTAGACTAGCAGAGGTAGGGGATGTAGGTTGGTACTGTCTACCTGTTCGTAAGGTGCTAGCGCTTTTGAAAGGCTATGTCTCGGTCATCCGTTTCTCAAACACCGTGTAGTGCGAGAATCCCAACGGAGGAGATCGAGTCTTGTGGGGAAAAGTGCACAAACCTCTGAAGAGTGTATCAAACTAATCATGGTTAGCCGTGTCCCCGGTTATGGACATCTTGAGTATCTAGTACTTGGATTATCATGTGAATCTCATCATGTTACTCTAATTAATATTGTTGGGTTTTTAATGTTGATGCTTAATTAACATTTTATCAGTTGAACGCTTTTGTTTGCAAAAGATACTTTTTTATCTATTTCACCCTGATGTTTGTGAGCTCTAGAGATGAAATAATATCTGAAGAAACCTATCGATACCGGTTACACATGAGATGACCCCCACATCCTTTGTCAAAATAAACAACTCCCCGATCAATGCATTCACTATTCCGTGCAACGCACGGGCACCTTACTATAGATTAGTACGGCCAAAAATGGAACTAACATTATATATAGTATGATAAATGCTGATGCATGTCACCTAAAATTATATCATTGAAAACTATGTTCAAATACGAATCCAATGATATAGTTTTTTTGACATGCACTAACATTTTGTCAGTTAAATCTTCAGTCAAATTCAATGGGGGACTAATAAATCACGACTAATGTAGTACTAGTGTAGAGGGCGGCACTGCAAGAGAGTCTCACCCCGCTCGTGGCACGGCAATAAAGCCGTCATATCACAAAACCCAACCACTCCCAGTAATAAGTGGCCTGGTAAAATAAACGGACAAGCAACCATCACATCCCTCCGTCGTTTTTGCATTTCATCTCACTACATTTACTTTCTCCGGTTCGTCTCGCACACTCGATCCCTAAGCTACTACCCCTAGGGCCAGTTCTTATGGCGGCTTAAAAAATAAGCCATCTCTTCCTGAGCTTTTCCCATAAGACTAGTCATAGTGGAGAGTAACATTAAGGCGCCTCACTCATTTATTTGGGCTTCTAAACTACTAGTACCTCCATCCTAGTTTATTCATTAACATCGTAATTTGTGCTAAATTTTGACCAAAGATTTAACTGATAAAATGTTAGTGCATGTGACATGCACAAACATTTCATTAGTTAAATTTATCAAAATTTGGCATAAATTACAATGGGGACCAATAAACCAGGACGGAGGTAGTAGTTATGGGATTACTAATCTAGAAGCCTAAAAGAACTGGCCCCTGCTACTCCTACTAGTAGTTGTACTCAAGTTGGAATTCCAATTGCACGGCACAACTTGTTAGGCAAAAAATTCGATACACGAGTGGTTTGGGAATTTGCATGCCTTCCCGACCAGTGAGATACTCCGTACAAAGTACGACAGAGAAATAACCACAGAGAAGGAAGCTAAAAGTAAACAATCAAACGAGCATTTTTGCATTTGTTTTGCATTGAATCATTTCACAAGCTTTACTAGTGTTGTTTTTCTACTTTTACAAAAACCTCATCGTAATGTTAAAACGTGCATTTGCACGTACATAAGTAATAGTAGTACTGCCTCCTTCTAAGTGTATAAGTCTTCCCTCCTTCTTGGTCACGTTGCACAACCAAAGATGACTTATTCACATGGACGGAGGTAGTAGAATAGTCTGCAAGCATATATAGAGAGAGACGTCTAGTGCGATAGTATATCATAAAGTTTGTGCTATATGCACGTACTTACAAAATGCGTACGGATACACAAGGTTTCCAAACTTTCCCTTTTACATACTTAATTAAGGACGCTAATAATTCCCGAACGTTCGGGATTTATTATTTGCGTCCCAAAACTAATGAGATCGCCTTACGAAACTAAATTACACTCCTACTAAAAGCCATAGCGCTCGCAGGAGCGCTTGCGGCGCGCCACGAGTGCCATGGTGTGCGGTCATTTCCCAGCGCGCCGACACAACGCCTCTTCCCCGGCCTTGCAACTCGCGAGGTGCTGATTGGCGGCTTGCCGGCGGGTGAGCGCGATCTCACCGGTGTGGTGATCCAGCGCCAACATGCACTCCTCCTCGCTGGAAGCGTGCACTCGGTCCACGTACCGCCAAGCGTAGATGAGGTGCTTGGGCCCGACTGCACTCAAGGATTTGGCATGGGCGTCCTCCGCCACCCTCACACCCTTCGCACGAGCCTTCTACCAAAGAGCCAATTGTATGACTCTCTCGGACACGACATAGGCCTGCCAGGCAGCTTGCCCCGCGGCGCGCTTCTCTTCCTCGGCCTTCTTCTCCACCTCTATTTTGGCACGCTCTGCCGGAGGCAAAGCCTACCACAATGCGACATCCATTTCTTTCCAAAGCTCCTCAAGGCTGAGGGGGCTCGGCGGGCGGCGCGGCATTCTCCTCGTAGCGGGGAGCCGACGCGTCCTCCGACGCACGTGCTAGCGAGATTGGGAACGCCGACGCATCCACCTCGACGCGTCGCGGCGAGGAGCGGAACACCGACGCGTCCTCCTCGACTAGTGGCGGTGAGGAACGGCGACGCGTGACCGTCCGCACGGTGCAGCGAGGGGCGCCTAAGGCTTGGGAGGGGCGATGCCATGGTGGTCGACGTGAGAGGGAGGAGGAGATAGCGATGAACATGAGCGTTCTTCCGAATGCCGTGGGAGGCACATTATTTATAGCGAGCAATGTCACACCTACGTAAGATATGGACCGAGCTGCACTGACTTAACTGCAGGTCCAGTTGCGTCACTGACATGTGGGCCACACGCCTATTGGGCCCACATGTCAGTGACCCCAATGCACATGCAGTTAAGTAACCGAAGCAGCGTCCCGTAAGATATGTTGCATGATTGACGTAACAGCTACGTGGGCATATTTGTTGGAATAAATTACGGGGAAGGGAAGCGGTGGAAATATTGCTGGTCACAACGGATTGGACGAGCACGGGGGGAGGAGAGTCATGCATGCAGATTTTTTCCACACAGAGTGGAGTGGTGGGACTGCCGGAGGGAGAAGGAAAGTTAAGCAAGCGTTCAGATTTCAAGGTGCACTAAATTATTGCATGCGATGATTAAGGCTGGTCATAGTGGTGGTAATGTGGTATCTTACTACTAGCTGGTACTACCTCCGTCTTGGTTTATTGATCCCCATTGTATTTCATGTCAAATTTTGACCATAGATTGAACTAACAAAATGTTCATGCATGTCACAAAAAATTATATCATTGCAAACTATGTTCAAATACGAATCCAACAATATAGTTTTTGTTGACATGCACTAACATTTTGTCAGTTAAATCTTCAACCAAATTCAATGGGGGACTAATAAACAACGACTGATGTAGTACTAGTGTAGAGGGCAGTGCTGCACGGGAGTCTCACCCTGCTCGTGGAGCGGCAGTAAAGCCGTCATATCACAAAACTCAACCACTCCCAGCAATAAGTGGCCTGGTAAAATAAACGATCAAGCAAACATCACATCCCTCCGTCTTTTTTGCATTTAATCTCTCTGCATTTACTTTCTCCTGTTCATCTCGCACACTCGATCCCTAGCTACTACTCCTAGTATCCCTAGCTACTAGAGTAACATAGGTAGATACCATATCATGTTAAATACTATGCTACTTTGTGTCATACATGGCACTGTAAAGGTAGTCTCGTATCATACACTAGTATCATGCACATGATACTAGTATATGATACTTTCCACTTTGACTAGCCTCAATAGAATATTGACTAATCTCTACTCTCTATCTCGAATCTTATCTCTATTTTCTACTCTATATATTTATTTACTCCTATAAAAATCTCAGTTGGTGGTGATGGTGTGTCTGCCTCTGGACAACGTGAGCCGTTCGATCTACTTGGAACCATCGGCTAAGATGTGTGTGCATAGAGACATGGCCTTGCCACCGGAGTTATAGCAGATATTTACCCACCTCTGCCACTGTATAAAATACAAAACTAATCATTCCAGATTCATTTCCTTTCTTGTTCATCTCCTTGCATTCTTGCCAGCGGCGGCGAAGGTTCCTGAAGATGGAGTCCAGACTCTACAAACCATTACAAAAACTATTCCACCGCCTCTATCTTGTCTTGGTAAGAGTAGGTGAAATTTTTGAATCGAGCCCTTTAAACTAGAAGGGAGGTAGTAGTACTCTAATAGCTAACCTTGTTGTGATGACTAGATAGGACATGGCATGCCCCTGGATGGAGGAACTAGTATGCATTGTGCATATAAGTTTTGTCTGAAGTCAATGTACCTCTACTTCGACCAAACTTATAGAAAATGTATCAACATTCACAATGTCAAATCAATATTTTTATACTCATTATAAAACGTAGTTTCATGAAATATATATCTGGTATTGTAGATATTGATATTTTTAGTAGAAATTTGGTCAAAAACTTTGCAAACTAAGGACCAGAGGGAGTATCATGCATGCGGAATAGGCAAAAAAATTGCTCATTTATAGCCGTCCGAAGTCTCAAAGGGCACGACCGCGCGAGGGAGGCGAAGGTCGTGGGAGGCGCGACGGTTGACGGAATTAAGTGAAGTTACATCCACGCACCGGCATGGCGTGCAATCGCGCAGAAGCTATACCGTCAGGCCTACAATATGGGTCTAGTGACATGACATCTAGTGGGTCCCGCATAGTACTCGAGAACTCTTTGGGGGCATGCCGTCGTTTATCCACCGGGCAAGCCAACAACCCCACGCCGTTCGCACGCCCTACCCGTCCGGTCTTTCCCCGTCTTCTACCTTACAACAGTTTGCTCCCAGTCAACCCGTCCTTTCACATTACACCAGTTCAACTTCTCCTAACCTGCCTGCAAAATCCATGGCCTCCCAAATCTCCATGATCGGCGGTGAGTACAAGGTTAGAGCCATCATCGGCGATGAGTTCATCGTCATCTACACCCATAGATCCGCGACGGTGGAAGCATGCCTGGCTTGCTTCCTACGCATGTTCAAAAGTTCAAAGGATGAGTGGGTGTCAGGACCCGGTTCCAAGTCACATCGATCTAGCCGGTAACACCTCATATCACTTCGCGGCCTCACGCACGGTATTCCCACGAGTGTCGCCTTACCATGGCCCGGGACCGTTTGCACCTTTTGGGTCACGTATATGATAGTGTCGCTAGCATCCATATGACAGAGAACTCGGGCTGACATGACTAGTCGTGAACCCAAAGTGGCACTAACTTACGGGGACAGGCATACATGAATCAACACCGAGAATGTCGGTCAGCAGTGTGTGAATCCGGGCTATAGCACTAGGATAACAGGATTCCGGTGAACCGGGCTGTAGAAGGCTAGGCAGGACTCCGGATGTCACCGCGTGACATTTCCCCGAAGGGACAGACATAGGAACGAAGTGAATCACATGCCGCCGATCAAGTGTTAGGAGCAAGAGTCTTTGGGCTAGCGGACTCCGGTGAACCGGGCTGTAGCGGACTACTATGGCTCATGGAAGCACAAGACTACATTTCCCCATAAGAGAGAATACCAAGGATAAACAACTAGGTTGTCGGATCCCACACATACCAAGCATTTCAATCATACACACAGTATGCTCAATATGTGTACATACAACATGGCATCACAGCATAACTCTATGACCCAAGTATTTATTCATTACGCTCCGAGGAGCCAAGTATTACAATCATGGTCTCATGACCCAACATACAGAGCATACAAGCATCGAGCGGAAGCATAAACATGTTTGAGTACAGACAACTACAAAAGAAAAAGGCTGAGAAGCTTGACCATCTACAAGACCCTCCTAAGGGTACAAGATCGTAGTTGAGGTAACAAGCTAAACGTCAAGTCCATGCGGAACTACTAGCGAGACTGAAGTCTCTCTGCAAAAACATATATTAAGCAAACATGAGTACAAATGTACCCAGCAAGACTTACATCAGAACTAACTACATATGCATCAGTATCAACAAAGGGGTGGTGGGGTTTAACTGCAGCAAGCCAGCTTTGACTCAGAGGCTATCCTGAACTATGACTACAAGTAACTCCTTTGAGGTGGCGCACACGAGTCCACATATTCACCATAACAATACACCACTATGGATCCGCTCCCGTCTTCCTACGAGAACGCCATCCATAACACTCACGCTTATCTTGCTCATTTTAGAGTATCCACTTTCACTTGTCTATGAACTGTATAGGCAA
This sequence comes from Aegilops bicornis, assembly GCA_021605145.1. Lineage (NCBI taxonomy): Eukaryota > Viridiplantae > Streptophyta > Magnoliopsida > Poales > Poaceae > Aegilops > Aegilops bicornis. The sequence continues at coordinate 467,288,392 of CM038675.1, read as the reverse complement.
CCCAGAAGTCCTTTACCGCAGACACGGCTATGCGAATAGATCATTTATAACCCTGCAGGGGTGTACTTCTTCATACACGCTCTCGCCACTTACCACCATGTACACGTTGTGTATCTCATCAACCTTCAAGCGGAAGCCTGGCAAGGGAGTCGGCCATGACCTGACTAACCACACAAGTCTCTAGTCTAGGTTTATCGCCTATTCGGGTTGCATCCGCGAGGAGATCCGGCCGGGGTTTTTCTGACAGCCCCAAACGATGTGTGCAGGGTTCCCGAGACACCAAACGGGCGCCCGGTACACCGGGACACGGTGTATCTACCGCATCATAGCCCACCCCTAGGGTCAGCGCTACGCACGGCCTCCAACACATATCCTACAAACACCAGAAACTAGTTGCAACTCCTGGACAGAGATCAAGGCGATTAATAAGTCGAGAGAGTCAATTAAGGATCCCAATGTGTGGTAGTAGCTGTTCATGGATCACAAACACAGAACTCAGTTCCTGAGGACGGTTTCAATGAGACAACCCACCATGTACTCCTACATGGCCTCTCACCGCTACCTTTACCAAATCATGTTCACACACTTAGCTCACACAGAGTAGGACATGTTCATCACCATTCCAATTCATCCCGATGAATCGGACCTGACTCAACTATAAGCAATAGCAGGCATGACAAACAAGCATGAATGAGTAGGCACATCAGGGCTCAAACAACTCCTACTCATGCTAGTGGGTTTCATCTATTTACTGTGGCAATGACAGGTCATGCAGAGGAAAAGGGGTTCAGCTACCGCAGCATGTAACAATTGAATCGATGTTGTCCTAATGCAGGAAAAGAGAGCAGGAGCGAGAGAGTGGGATTGTATCGGAATGAACAAGGGGGTTTTGCTTGCCTAGCACTTCTGAAGATAATATAGTTCTCCATCGGTGTCATCGATCACATCGTCGAAGCAACGCGTCTCGAGAGGGACAATTACCGCAATGAGAGAGAAAACACAATCAATGCAATGCAACAATATGATGCATGAATATGACATGGCAAAATGAGTGTGTTGGGTTAATCCATCTACAACCAGGGTGGTTTGAGCTCATTTGAATCAAAGATTCAAATACAAACTCAAGTTATGGGTTTATAAAGTGCATTAACATGTTTTGAGCTAAACAGCACGGTTAAGTTGCTGCAACATGCATGAAACCAGTACGGATGGAAAGATTGGATTTTTTAATCAATTTTCATATTAAAATATTTGCATTTGGAGTTACAGATTAATTTCTATGAATTTTTGAAGTTTGTGACATTTTTCTGGAATTTCCTGAATAAGAATAAATCCAGAAAAATGTTAACTGCTTCAGCATGACATCGGGGTGACGTCAGCAGGTCAAAGGCGCCAGCCTAGGTCAAACTTGACGGCTTGGACCCACATGTCGTTGTAACAACTAACTAACAGAGTTAGTTAGTGTTAGGTTAGCACTAACCTAGGTTAATTAGGGCCTGGGCCCACTTGTTAATGACCCTTGGGGGTCAACCCATGTCAACTCGGGTCAAACCCTCCGGCGACTCGACGCCGGCGAGGCCAGACGCGGCGGCGGGCTGCGGAATTGCGTCTTCGGCGACCAAATTGATGGCGGAGGGCTTCTACACGACGAGGAGGCTCGTCCGCGTCGGGTGGTGCACGCACCAGCAGCTCCGGTGGCCTAAGTCGACGGCGGCAGCAACTTGAGGGGCGGCCGGAGCTACGGGAACGGCGGGTTCAGCGCCACGAAGCTCGGGAAGGGAAATGGCTGGTGGCTACGGGCTCGTGGAGGGACGCTGAGCACGTGGGGGTTCCAGGGGTGACGTGGCAGCCTTGGACGAGTCAGGGACGCAGGAGGTAGGCAGGAGGTGGCCTCGCGCGTGCGCGCGTGCCGCGGCCACACGCGCTCTGTTCTTCTGGCGCACCGAGGAAGATGACTGGCAAGGTGGGCTCGGGTGGGCTGCTCAGAAGCTGAGCCGACTACAGTGCTGGGCCAGGTGAGCTGCGCTAGGTAAATTGAACAGGTAACCTCTCTCTCCCTCTCTTTTCTAATCTTTCTGTTTTTCTATTTCTTTTGTCTGTTTCTGGATCTAGTAAAAATACTAAATCAATTTATATGTTCCTGAAATAAATTGTGGGCACTGTTAGAATTATTTCCAACAACCCTCAACCACTTCCAGAATTATTTGGGCATTTTAATATAGTTATAGCATTTAAATGCCCAAATTCAAATACTTTATGATTTAATTCAAAAATCCAAATTGATCTAGAGAAATGTGCACCATTTTTGTCAGAGGTGCTGGACCAATTCAAAAATGATGAACATTTCTAAAGGGCATTTTGGGATCATTAAAATGATTTAAGTTTGAACCTAGTTGAATTTCATTTGCTGCTAGGGTTTATCATCCCCCATTTCAAGTTTCTGAGAAATTTAAACGTGATGCACACATGAAGGGCTAGCCTAGTGCATACCAGAACTAGGGATGTGACAGTGGGTCGCTGGGCTAGATGTTGAGTACACCACAGTCCTGGAAAGTGAGAAGATTCTAAAGGAGGCAGAGAAGAAGAAGCTCGCCGTGATCCAGGTTTCCGTACATAACGTGTGCTTGGTCTACCACATATGTCGTGCCAACGTTGAGTGCCAGGATTTTAAGAACTTCCTCAAGGACGAAACAGTGAAATTCATTACTGTAGACTTTAGGAATGAAAGGGATGTCCTGGGTCAGCTAGGCCTTGTTGTAGGCCAGCCCTTCGATCTTTGGAAGGCAAGCCCGGTGTCCTCCTCTCAGCCTTCAATGCTGACCCTGGCAGCAGCCATGATTGATCCTTCGTATGCTAAACTGAAGAAACCTCACCACGAGTTTCATCATGCATGGGAATCAAAGACAATAGATGAAGATCACATCCTGTACGCAGCAATGGATGCCTACCTTTGTTTAAATATATACAAGGGTTTGATGAAGAAGCAGAGCCTAGTGTCCGGTTCAAGCAAAGAAGCGTCGAGGAAGAGGAAGAGGAAGAGGGACAAGGACGAAGTCGAGGACGTGGACTCGGACTCCGAGTAAGGTGGCAGTGTCGTCGCTCATGCTGGTTCTACTACAGTGTCAAGCGGACTAGTTTCTTAGTTTTATTTCAGGGGTGTGTTGTGGTGAGCCCCCAGCAGAACTATGTTTATGTTCTTTCTTGTTATTTGAACTTTATGTTCTTTCTCGTTATTTTAACTCTTTAGTACGTACAGTAGTACTAGGTCTATGTCTTACTACTGTTCTTCTTATAATTGGTACTACTGCTCGTATCTTAGTGTTCCTACTGTACTTAATATGTTCATACTAGTAGTATAATTTGGGTCAGTCGATTTGTGAAAGAAGTTCGATGGAGCAAAGGGAAGAAGATGGCAGAGAAGCTACCCTAGTATCTATATTAGGGCGGAAGGGTTCTCATGATCTATCTTATGAGTGTTGGGTGCGGGATGCAGTTCACCGAAAAAAGTGGATCGCGCCCGGGGTTAAACGGATGGCGGGGGTGGGGGAGCATGGCGGTGGCAGGCAGTTCAGGGGAGGGCAGGGCGGTAGCGGCAGGCGGTTAGGCATGTGGCGGGCTGGCGGCTCGATGCCTGAGAGAGAAGATGAACAGTGCATCAATTTTGGATGTTGAAGAAGGCCATCTGGCCATCCATGTTGCATCCAACGGCTCACAAGAGCCGACTGACCCAAATTGCTCCTTCAGATTGCAGGATCCACATGGCATTCAAGGTCTCGAAGGTATATCCCGCGTCCGTAGCCGGTTTGCGGGCTCGGCGCGGGCGCGACCGGCTTCCGACATGACAACCACCATGCATGCCTCCTCCGCGCGGGCGGAGATGACAATGACACGCTAGTTCCTCCTCATCGGCGTTCTGGAGCATGCGCTCGTCCTCCTCTTCGTACGCTGCGTACATAGACATGGCTCCACCAGCTGCTCGCGTGCTTGGCAGCACGGCGGCATCGCGAGGAGGGACTGCGAGCGATGTGAGCGGGCGAGCCTTGACTTCATGGCACGAGGATGGCGGCGACACGGCGGTGATGGGCGAAAATGGTTGGCGAGGCGGTAGGCGCCCGGCATGCGCAACGGCGGCGGCATATTGATGAGTGTGCGTGTCACGAGCTTAGATTAGTTTTATATAGGGTTGGTCAAACTTAAAACGAAATCGTACTAGTACACGTAAACATTAGACTGAGGCAGCGCTTATATTAGTTACCACAACTACGATACGGAATCATGCGCAAGCGCATGAACCGCGGCCGCGCGGTTAATCGAACGGTGCGTCACCGTGTCGCGCTCGAAGGACATCCACTGAACCTTTTTGTGTGTGTGAAAACAATCCCCGAATATTACTCAACTTTTTTTTCCTGGAAAAGTTCTTGACGCAAATATATTTCCATATATTTGAATTTTAGCTCTAGTTTGTGTTTATTTGGATTTAGACGTTTTAGGTGCGCCCTAGTTTTTTTTTAATATTTATTTTGTGTGTGTGACTAAGAGAGAATGTGTCTATGTGTCCATATGTGTGTTGTGGCGGAAGGGCAATGTGGAGACGGTGTGCGTGTGATAGAGACATAGAGAGGTGTGAATGTGCAAATGATCATGCATGAGTGAGACATAGACAAATGCCGATACATTGTGTATACATGAGAGAACGGTCTTCTATTTGTACTTGTGTCTGTGTGTGTGAGAGAGAGAGAGGAGCATCTGTAACACAACAACCATCTCTCTCGATCCGTCCATCCCTCGCACGATCTCATGTAACACATGCATCAACGCACACATTTTGACACCCTCACCCGGCCCCTTCCCACCTCAAGTCCCACACATCGCTCTCTATCTCGCACGCACAATCTCTTCGTGAAAACCCTATTTAGCATGTAGCTTTCCGTCACATACACACACACACACACACACACACACCGCACACACTCTCCCCCTCCTCCGAGCACACAATTCATCCCCATCCATGGTTATATGGCGACCACTCTCGCTTGTACTTCTCTGCACCCCAGCATGCACAACACCTCAATCTTCAAAGAGGGCGTCGAGGAGATCAAAGATGGCAACCACACTGCACTAGAGAATGCGGGGCCATTTGGAAGCAAGATGATGTGACGACAGCTAACTAACTCCTCCCCCCTCTCTCCCGCACAAAATTACCAATCCCTCTCTCTCCCACACAAAATTACCAATCCCTCTCTCTCCCACACAAACTTATCTATCCCTCTACCCATGAGATCCTTCCCCTCTTGTTGATGTTTTTCCAGCTCTCTCATCAAACCTATTGTCTCTTCTCCTTCCACGTGTACAGAATTCGGATGCACACGCATCTCACATATATTACATGTCTCCATCTTTCTCACAGACCTAACTTTTTCCTCTCTCTCTCTCTCTCTCTCTCTCTTGTTAGGTTTGTCTCCTACTCTCTCGTCCACATACATACAATCATTCCCGCCCTATCTGCTCCATCTTCGCAAGCTCTCTCTACACATTTGATTCACAACTTGGGATGTGTTCAAAATGTTACTTTTATAATGGATGATGTCGAGTTATGGTTGGTTTTGTTGCATCCTACAAAGTAATAACTATGAAATGCATTTAGATTCTCATTTGACTGGGATTATGTGAGTTTGAGCATATTGTGAAGTACTATAGACCTCGTATACATCTTGGAATTCAACAATAATTGTAACTATTGAATCGTATAGACTATTACATTCGAAGTTAGTAGCCTAATATATTTATTTCACAATTACAACAAATGATTAATTCACTACAAACTAAGAAAACAAATGTGTACTCCCTCCGTTCTTATATAAGTCTGCGCATTAGCATTGGTCAAAGTCAAGTTTTGTGAACTCTCAGAAAGTTTATAACAAAATATATTAACATATGCAATAAGAAATAAATACCATTAGATTCATTATTGAATGTACTTTTACATCATACATATTTGTTATGGTAAATGTTTATATTTTTCTATAAACTTGGTCAAACTTTAGGAAGTTTGACTTTGGTCAAACCTAATATGCAGAGTTAATAAAAACGGAGAGAGTACTAGTAGTTACTAGTACTACTAACTACTAGTACTACTCGCTAGTTGCTTAGCCCAATTACCCAACACGCCACACGGGGAGTTCAGTGTCACAAAATTTTGAGGTCGGCGGGAAAATCTCCAGTGACCCTGATTCGAGCAGTGCGAAGTTAATATCATAGCCTTTAGAACAGGCCTATGGATGAAGCTTGGTAGGGGGCTGTTTTCGTAACTTCAGGTTCACCCTACCCAGCCAACCCCACCCCGGCACCCAGAGTAGTGCACCTGAATACTCCCCATTTTCTGTCCCCACCGCAAAATAGACTTCTCCACGGCACGCAGCCTTCATGCTCCTCTCCTTCTACATCGGCGCACTCATCCACCGCAGCGCATCTGCCACATAGACAACCTCGTACACCGCACTAGAGCAGGTCCACCATCATCTTCGTACACAGAGCCTCTTCCCCGGCACCATCTTCCGCGGTCTCAGATCTGCTTCTCGGAAGCTGATGCCAAGCGTAGAAGCACCACCGTCATGGAAAATATACTGACTCCCGTTGCCGACCATGATGCACAGAGGCCGCCGCGACCATCGTTCTCCTCCTCGATTGGTAATGTGTGTATTGAATCACTTAGCAGTACACGTGCAGTTCCAATTTTGTTCATACCTACCCTTCAAATTTCCTGGTTGCTATTGTTCCCGTAAAAGTAATTGGTTATAGCCTCCATTGTCCAAAAAAATATCAGCTTGTAATTGTGCGTCGCTCCTGTATCGCGCAGTGCTTGGGTAGGTTCTTCGTCTGCAACCAGTAGTGTGGCAAATGAAGGAAAGTTTTTTAGAACAAGCAAGATGCCCATGCGTTGCACGGAACATCAAGATGCATTTGTATGAGTAGTTTATCTTGTGGGAGAAAAGGATGAACGAGCGAAGGCCTTATTTGGAAATCTGGAGAGGGGTGTGGGTATCTTTCTGCAAAATTGCCACCGTTTCCTTCCTGTCCGTCGGATATAAATCGGACGGCCTATATTGCAGGATGGTCGGCACACCATCATCACCAACACTGTCTTTTAAAAGAGTAGAGAAGTAGAGATAAATATTAAATATAAAATAAATATAACAGCAGAGAAGAGAGTAGAGATAGCAGGGACGTCGGGAAAGGGTCGCGCGCGCGTGGGAAAAAGCGGCCGGGCGCGCGCTAGTTTTGGCGCGCTGCGTCCGGCACGCTTTATAAAATCCAACACCCTCCCACCGCTCTGTGCCTTGCCACCGCTCTCTCCTCGCTCTATGTCTCACCACCGCTCTCTCCCCACTCTGCGCCTCGCCACCGCTCTCTCCCCACTCTGCGCCTCGCCACCGCTCTCTCCCCTCTCTTTCTCACCTCGCCGCCGCCGCGCCACCATGCCGTCGTGTCGCCAGGAAACTTGGGGATACTGCGGCATCCGCGCGTGCCCCTCCGGCGTCTTATCCGCCGAGATCCGGTTCCGCGGGATGCGCCTCGGCCTCGGGAATTTCAACACCGCCAATGAGGCCACCCGCGTGTACGACGCGGCAGCGTGGCGCCTCCGATGGCCTCATAGAACATTGAGCTTCCCCAACGTGCCGACGCGGGAGCGGGCGCTTGAGCTCGCGCCTCTGCCACGGCTTATCACCGACGAGGATCGTCGTGACAACCGGAGGCGGGAGCACCGTCTTGGCATCGCCGAGATGGACGAGGAAGCCATGGCTCTGTGGCGCCAATGCTTCCTGCAGGACATCATCAACGAGCGTGAGTTCTACGCACAAAGCAGGGCGGAGAGGGAGAAGAGGAGGGCGGAGCAAGCCGCCTATCGCGAGGACAAGCGTACGCGAAAAGCGAGCGCTCAATTCAACATGAGGCTAGGAGCAGCGTCGCCCTGGGAATCTGATGACGATCGGTATCTTCACGCCTACATTGAGGCGTTGGAGGAGTCGGGCGACGAGGAGTAGTTGAACTATCTTTTTTTATCTATCTATGCTACATCTATGCTGAGAACTACTCCCTCCGTCCCAAAATATAAGAGCATTTTTTACACTAGTGTAGTGTCAAAAATGCTCTTATATTTTGGGACGGAGGGAGTATCTATGTCTCTACTCTCTAGTCTCTACTCTCTATCTCTACTTCTCGATCTCAGCACTTTGGGCCCGCAAAAACTGGCTATTCTGGCGCTGTAACACTTTTTTAAAGTGTTGTGCATTGCGCTTCGGTTGGAGATGCTCTAACATGGCAGACAAGTGCTTTAATGTTGCCCACAAGATGCGTGAGTATTACTAGTAGTATATTTTTCTTGCCATGTTGAGATTTTAAAACCACGAGTGCGAACATGCAGAGGAGCAATGAAGATCAAACACGGGATATTGGGGACATCTTCAAGGAGCATGGCAAGTTAAAGAGGAGCTGCACCGAACCTGTAAAACAAGCTTTGGTAAGTAACACCCTTTCAATTACTTTTGTTTAGCCTCATGTTCTTCGATGTGTATATGTTGTAGTTTCTGTTTCTCTTAGCCTCGTGTTCTTTGATGTGTAATAAGAAGAGTCTCAATCATCCTAATGCTTTCATTTTTAGCTTGATGTAGGAAGTGGGTGTTCTCACCTTGTAGTCTGTTTTTATATTTTTGAATTCACTTCTCCAAGTCCTGTTTATCTGGCTTCTACTAAATGGATCTGGGTTGCTCTGAGTATTGATCTAAAAAAGAAGTAACTTCATGTCAGGATGCAGTTCCTGCGAGGAGGGAAGTATGGTCAACCTTGAGGTCATGTTTCCAAAATGAGGCTGGATTACACACAAGGTGCCAGTTCCATAATGATGCTGGATTAGACACAAGGTGCAAATTCCCAGATGATGCTGGATTACACACAAGCAAGGTGGAGTCGCCAACTGTTCGTGTCCTTGTGGCTCTAGTAAAGGCTGAAAGAAAGCGTGCAGCAGCCCTTGAGAGTGTAGCTGAGTTCCTGAAGAAGCGAAAAGAGCAATCAGATGCTCTCGTCAACCAAGCCAAAGAAGAGATGGAAGAAGCCATAAAGAAGCTATCAGAGGCAGAGCAGGCTAGGCGTCTCCTGCTATCTAAAACTGTTGTCAATACAAATTTTCCTTCATAATAGCTAGGTTCAAATGTTTATCCAGTCAGCATGCATGTTGTGATGTCCATGCATCTACTTTGGCAAAAAATAATTTTTTTCATGTCATGTAATAACAACAATTACTTTCCAAACAATAATAGACGAAGCATTGGACATGTTATACTTCACATGCAAGCCCAACATTCCAAGTTCAGCTTCCACATCAAAATCATGTTCACACATATCTGCACATTCATAGATAATATCCACAACCATGATTCACTTCAAAGCCAACAAAAATGTGAGGAGAGTTATAAATAAAGAAAAAGCTCTAGTTCCTGCTACTAGTGCGAGCACAACAAGTCAAGACCATGCGTAATTAATTATATTTTGGTCATTTTTTGTGTTCTAAAATGCCGGCCGGCTCGCGGAAGGACGTGTTGCCGGCACATGCGCGGATTCAATGGAGGCAGGCGGGGCAGTCTGAAGCCGGTTGCATGCGGCGAGGAGGCGTGTTCAGCCGGGCCTGCAGCGAGTGGGGCCCTCTTGGCCGGCGTGCCTGTTCAATGCCTACGCTATTAGAGGTCGTGTCTGTGTCAGAGCAATCACTCCCTGCAGTCCTTTTTGTTTTGGTATAAAAATCTCGTTTTCCATTCACATTTTACAAGTAAAATTCTTGGACAAACTTTGACCCAAAATACGATGGGGACTAGTAAACCAGGACGGAGGTAGTAGTTTTTTTAATCAAAGAAGGGTTTCCCCCTTCCGATTTTCATTACTGAAAACCAACATCTAAACCATAGTATTTGCCCTAGAACTACCAGGTTCAACATTTCGCAACATAAACCCATACAACCATACGACATGGAGGTAGTAGTTATGAATTCCATTTTCGCTCCATATCAATCGTTCTAAAAACTACTAAGTACTTATAATGCGCCATTGAAAATCGGAACTCTTACCCCGCTAAAAAAATGATATTTTAAACGTGGCTACTCGATCTATGGCAACTGGCGAGCCACCGCCTCCAGGTCGTTCACCTGTGGTCCCGACCATCAACCCCTACGGATCAAATTATCACATGAGTTGACTATTCCTACTAAGGTGCGCTCCGCCACGTACCCGGTACCTGCGCATGCAGCAATTGTGCACCTAGTGTTTTAGGGTTTATTTGTTAACGGTGTCTTTACGTAACTCTCAATGTGTAAGACAGCGAGAGACCGACTGCGTGTGTGTGCCTCTTCTCTTCATATATGTACTCCACCGTTTGTCTGGTGTCCAAAAAATTATACAATAGTAATAACTACTAGCAATGTGCCAATGCGTTGCCACACGATCAAAGTAGATTAATACATATTCATCAATTTGATAGAAAATAGAGTCTAGTTTTGAAATACGTATATCACTAAAAATATGTTATGTTTCACTCAAAATATATTCCTTTGGCGGTTTTGATGAGATAAGGGAGGAATGTTGTTGGTTTCAAGATTCAAGAAGTGGTATATCTCTAATTTCTACTCTTACTAGCAAGATGCCCGTGCGTTGCACGGAACATCAAGATCTTGTGGGAGAAAAGGATGAACGAGGGAAGGCCTTATCTGCAAATGTGAAGAGGAGTGCGGGTAAATTGCCATAGTTTCCTTCCTATCTGTTAGATATAAATCGAACGGCCTATATTGCAGGATGGCAGGCACACCATCATCACCGACTATGCTTTTTATAAGAGTAGAGATAAAAACTAGAGTTGGTAATGATGGTGTGCCTGCCATCCTGCAATATAGGCCGTCCGATTTATATCTGATGGATAGGAAGGAAACTATGGCAATTTTGCAAAAAGATACCCACACCCCTCTCCAAATTTGCAAATAACGCCTTCCCTCATTCATCCTTTTCTCCCACAAGATAAACTACTCATACAAATGCATCTAGATGTTCCGTGCAACGCATGGGCATCTTGCTAGTTGTTGCAAAAAGCCCATGTGTGTGTGTTGTGAGAGAGAGAGAGAGAGGGAGAGAGGAGGAGGATGGATAATGTTTGACAAATACACAAAGAGTGTGTGTGTGTGTGTGAGGTATCAGCTTAAAATGAGGCGATAGTGTGTGTGAGAGAAATACGTGTCGGGGTGCGAAAGCGAGAGTTTTGTGTGTGTGAGAGAGAGACGGTAGTCGGGGAGGGGAGTGCAAGCAGGAGTTGTGTGTGTGTGTGAGAGAGAGAGAAGGGGGGAGTTTGTCTGATCGGTAAACAAATGAATAATGTCAGTTTTATAACTGGGATGGAGACGGAAAGGAGACCGCAACAAATGTTGTGTCTGCGGGAGAGAGTAATTTTAGTGGTATGAGTCATATCTAGAGACATATAGGGTGTGTGAGAGAACCCCATAGAGAGCAAGACAAAGTGAAAGACGAGTGAGACTGTGTGTGTGGCGGTGAAAAAGAAAGCTTAGGTACCTAGTGATACTAGAGAACAGTAGAGACGTGAGAGATAATGAAAACCGTGTAATGTATAATGATGGGGAGAGTGTGACACTTCTCAAGGGAGACGTCGAGTGACCATGTTTGCGAAGATAGGAGAAACATGAAGTGAGCATGCGGGTGAGCTGGAGAAAAGAGAGTGGGCGAGGGAGATGGGCGTGAAAGGAGTCAACATAAAAGGGATTCAAATATTTGAATCTGAGATGATGATACATGTAATTCATACTCGAACCAAAATTGATGTATCAAACATGCATACTCATATGAATTCACGCACATCTATGTAATTTAATATGTAGATATTACTGATCCATACATTTTAGTAGAACATAATTTGGTTTAAATTTCTTGAGTTCAACCTTATGATTTTGAGATCATTGTATTTGTAAATCATATTACACATATAAAGGAGGAGAATTCTTTGATGTGATTTTGAAAGTATATATATAAAAAATGATGTATATAGAATTTTATTCAAATCGAAAATGGATCCTGCCCGAACAAAAATAGAATACAAACTAGACTCGAATTGAGTTGGCACGGTAAACGTGCACTCTTGCTCTCGCAAAAATTTGGACGAAGCAGGGAAAGTCGCAGTAACCGCCCGAAACCAAAATCCGCGAGATGGAAATTACTACCTATCCCTGCCACGCAAAGCCTCTCACCCGGATTTGATAGGGGTTTGTAATTTCACTCAAACATGACATAACCGCCTCTCACCCGGATTCATACACGGTGGGCGGCAAAACATAGTGTCTCCTCGGCCGAAATCGACTCCCTCCCCGATTCATACACGGTGGGCGCCAAAAACAAACTCTCGTCGGCAAATATTTGGTGTATGCGAGATTACCGTCCTGTCCCCAACCGACTAATATTGTTGTGATGTAGGAAATTTTAAACGGGGGCTAAGTTTGTAAATTTTCTCGCATTTGAGACAAGCGCGCCCTGAAGACATGGTTCCCCCCTTCCTCTCTCCATCCATTTCCCCATTCGTACTCCGTGGGCGCCAAAACACCCTCTCCACCCCAGCCTCCTCCGTCCGCCACCCCATCCACCGTCGTCCTCCTCCACCATGCCGGAGCTGATACCCCGATGTCGTCGTCCATTACAAGAGATCAACCTCTCTCATCCACGGCTTTCGACCGGGATCCTTGCATCCCGTCCTCTCACTTCATCCCCTTGCCAGCACCGCTCCTACGACAGTCTCGTCCACCGCGCCTCGCCTCCACCGTCTACCCTCCTAGATCTGCTTCCACGCCGCCGACAGCCATCGCTACCGCAGCACCGTCAAATTCTCAGCAGATGCATACATGGCGCCGCACCAGAGGCGGTACTCTTTCATATCTGCTCAACTTATTACTCGCAGCAAGAAAATAGATCGCCACTGCTTTACTCTGATTTCTTGTCCATCACTTACTTGTTAGTAGAAAGCAAACATTGGTTGCGAAGTTGCCTTTGTCCAGTTTGCACCTTCAGATCTGCCATGGCACGCTCAACACTATACTAAAAATGCTTATGGTTTTCCCCTTTTATATTCCACACTAGTTCAATGACAGTAGACTAAATTTCAAAATTGGGCCAGTCAATTTTTGAGAGCTCACCGGAGTTCGCCGGTGCGAAGGAAGGGGCTCGGGTGGGGACGGTGGTTGTGGGGCGGTGGTGGGGCCTTGCCGAACAAAGAAAACTCGAAGCAGGTGGGGCGGGGGTGGGGGTGGTGGAGGAACACAGGCGGTGGGGGCCGGTGGTTCGGCCGGCGGCCCGTGCGATGTTCTGTATGGGAAGAATCAGAGACGAGGAAGAAGAAGGGTGAGGAGATGTAGGATCTTCATCCAACTTCCTGAAATGGTCGACTGACCCAAATGAACAAAGTCACGCGACTTGCATGCAGACATGCCTTTATATTCAGTACCATCATCTTAGCTGCTTAGCAATACTCCTGAATCCATCAAGCTAAACAACGTGCCACTCATAATTCCAAACTTGTTGCTCAAATACGAATCTGATGTGATGCTGATATTACTAAAACAGATAATTTTTAATTGGTCAGCTAATGTTCCTACTTTACTTTCAAAAAGCACGTGCACCACATATAGAGATACAGCAAGGAATTGCATTCTTAATGCGCTCTGGTTCATCATGTGTGGGCACTGCGCAATGAACATTTTATTATCCAAAATCTGCTTGCTCTTCTTTAGCATGTTCCTCTTCCGTTCTTCTTTAGTAAGTACTCTCTCTGTTCCTAAATACAAGTCTTTGTATATATTCCGCCATGGACTACATATGGAGCAAAATGAGTGAATCTACACTCTAAAATGTATCCGTATACATCTGTATGTGATCCATAGTGGAAATCTCTGCAAAGACTTATATTTTAGAACGGAGGGAGTATAATAGTAGTGCAGTACGTTCCTTGTAGTGAAGATGAGCAGGGACATTTGCAGTGTAGAGGTCTATACGGTTGGTTGTGATGGACACTTTGAACTCTTCGGGCCTCTTTGATTCGTAGGATTTTGTAAACATACGAATAGGAATTGTAGTGGCCTTTGAGAGTTACCCTGATATTAACAGTACCGCACCTTTAGTTGAAGAGAGATGGTATCCAAAGCCTTTCTAGCCGTACCGGCAATACTAGCACATATATTTCAGCAAGTTCTACTTTGCTGATTTTACTCCTGATGCTTACGGTTTTCCCGTTATATCTACACTATGATCTGTGTAGCTGATTTGTGTCGCACTAGCAGCAATCCACTCTTGAAGCTAAACAACACACCAATCATAAGTCCAAAGCTTACTTCTTCAAACACGAATTGTGATATGATACTGATATTAGTTAACAGACACACATTTATTTGGTCAGGTAATGCTCCCACTTGATTTTCCAAATGCATGTGGCCACATATAGAGAGACAACATGGAACTGCATTTCTTTGGGCGTTGTGATTCATCATGAGTGGGCAACCAACATTGTATGCAATGAAGCGGAACCTCAAGAATATGCTTCCTCTTCTATTCTTTAACATGTTCCTCTTTTGTTATTCTGTATTTAGTACGTACAGTATGTTCCTTGTCAGGAAGGGGAGCAGGGACATCTACAGTCAACAGCTGATAGAGATGGCCTATACGTGATCGATAGGCTTTCAATTAGTAGCGGCAATACAACACCGTATTTTCCAGCCAGTTCCACTTTCCCGATTTATATATCGTGGTTATGGTGTACCCCTTTTATGTACACTACGATCTGCCTAGTTGTTGTGTGCTCTTGTTATCATGGTTTGGCAATAAACTCTCTATACAGTATATATGAACCTATCATATGCCAACTATCCTTACTTCTGGAGCCTATATTTTTGTGTACTTGTGCCATATTATATTAATGCACGCACCATATTACGGCACACATGAGCTCTCTCATCAGAATCATGTGATAGCACACAAGGGTTTATAGGGGCGCCCCTATATTAGAATATCCTCTGCATTACAAAGATAATCTCACTACTATTTATGTTTTCATGGTTCTCAGATATTCTATGTAATTACAATGAGTATTAGAATCCGCGCATCAGAAGAATCTTGTGGAACACTGCAACGACTTACAAAATTGGCACCAAGGCATTGAGTGCCATTCAGGATGCAATGAAACTCATACGCTCCCCACCTGTAGATTCTTGTTCAGAATATGATCCTAATGACTATTCTGACCTCGAGGAGTCAAAGGTAGATGTCCTGTCCTGTTCACCCATCAAGGTGTCTGTTCTAATTTGGCAAGGTTTTATTGATTGTGCGTATCTTGCATATGTTTTCTTGCATTTCTTCTAATTTGTTTCACCTCCATCTGCTTAGTTTACTCATCATATATGTCAAGATGCCATGCCCATCCATTATCAAGACATATTCCATCTGTCATCATACCATGTTTTTTCCACTCAAATGTTGTTCTTGTGCATCAGACATCAAAAAGGAAGAGGGTGATTGCCGAACCTGAAGAAGCACCAGCAAAGTCCTTGAAAAACGTGATGGTGCCGGAGAAATCAGACAGCACCCCGCTTATATTGGCTATACAACCAGTGACACAAAACGTAGGACCGACTCCAGCAGACTATACCCATACTTCACTGGCCACACCACTAGCCCCACCACACAAGACCTGCACTCCAGCAAAAGGTATGCCGATTTCAGTTGCCATAGCACCAGCAGAAAAATGCCACTCCAACAAGAAGTACAACAAGTCCACCGGCCGAAGACCTATCCCAACTGCAGAGACAGCCAATTCCTGCAGATTGGAACCCCATACCAGTTATTCCTAGTTTAAAAGACATGCTTTCAATGTTGTTAGGGACTACGTGCATATATTCCCATCATGGGAAGATTATAGTGAATACAAACACCATTTTCACATCTTCATGTCCCACTTACGTGTAAGTGCTATTATTCATGTCCCACTTACGTGTAAGTGCTATTATTCATGCTGATTATTTTCCTGTCTTCTGCTGATTGAACACATCAATGATTTACATTACATTATTGTAAGTAGGCGAGGGTCAATCTGGATAGTAATGACGAGCAAAGCTTGCTTACACTTTCAAGGAAGCATTACAGCAGTATCGGTGTTACCTGAGAAAATCACAATTTGATGGCAAGTGTATATACGAATTTCCGGTGAAGTCTCCTGTGCTAAATTTAGAAGACATTGAATGGAAAAACCTTGTTATGCACTGGTCTCGTTCCTAGGATGAGGTACTGTCTATGGTATCACATGACAATTTGAACTTCTACTTTTCCGCATGTGCCTTACGGATCTTTTTTGCAGGAAATCTGCTCGAAGAAGAATTCCGGTTTGAAAAGAATGACAGGATATCGCAAATATGCTGCCCGCTGCTTTGCTCTTGTTAGTACATGTTGTCCTGTATCACTGTACTTGCGTTCATACCTGGTTCATTATGTGACAGCAGTATGCATGATAGCTTGCTTATCAATTGTTTGCTCCAAATTATCTGATCTGTATGAATGATTACATTAGTGTAGTATATATCCAATGCCAATGAATTTTTTTAGCTCTACATTGTTCTTGTAAGTACCTGCTGTCCTTTATCAGTGTACTTATATTGGCAGGTAGTTGTTCATGTACCATCACTCTGCAGCTTATTTTCCTTTGCCCTCCATTTTCTACACATCAGATCTGTATTTACTCTTACCATATGGTTGGATAACACCGATGGTACTGAAGAAGTTTAGCTCTGCATTGCTCTTGGTTGTACCTTTTGCCTGTATCCTTTGTACTTACATTTATAGCTACTTGGTTATGTAGCATCACTCTTCATATTATCTTAAATATTCTCCATTTTTTCTTATATTATCACATCTATATTTACTCTTAACAAAATGTAGAATAAAGGCAAGGCTTATGAAGAAGATTCGGTGGTGAACTTCTTGAATTGCCCCCCTCCCCCCCCCCATCAGCATGGACAAGGGCTTTATAGAGCCTGTCTTCGCCAATAATATAAGTTTGTCCTTCTCAAGCCTTCAAACTTTGTTGTGTATATTTGGTTAGGCATGACTGCAACAGCTGTTTATTTTTTGTGTTTGCATCAAATTGCATGTTTAAAGTTTATTATGTAGTTCACAAACAAAGGTTTGTCCTTCTCAATTTAAGTTTCCAGTTGTACAACCAAGTTCCTTCTTCATACCATGTAAATTAAACTATACAAAGCAAGTGATCTTCTTTTGCACTGAATGTATGCATTCGTTTGATCCGTAATCCGATTGGTGTGGTGAACCTACCCACCACTGGCACAACGTCATATTCTGCAATTTCTTAACTATGAACAATGTCATATCATTCTACTATTATTTAAACTGTCTCTTTATTTGCCAATCTGAAATGGGATAAATTGACAGCACACTAAGCATTGATACTTATGAGTTCTTGATATGTAATCCAGTGGTGTCGTGAAGCTGCCAACTCCTTCACAATGTCATTTCCTTCCATGTCTTAACCTGAACAATACCATATTATGTTAATGCTATTTTAAAATGTGTCACTTTATTCGTCAGTAAGAAATGTGATGAATTGTCAGAACTGATACTTATATATGCAAAACTTGTCATCTGTCTGCTTGTTTATCTTTCATAGTGAGGAGGATATAAGTGTCAAACAAGCGCAGTCTCATCAGCCTTCTCAGCTGCTTGCGCTGCAGCTCCCAAGCAGGGCTAACCTTTCTAGAACTCTAATGAAGTGTTGTTGGTTTTGTATATTATTTTGTCGGCGTGTTTATTTGCACTAGTGGCGATCTTTGATGCCCAGTGTATGTAATCTGTTGTCTGCTTGCGCTTTATTATCATAGTGGCGAACTTTGATGCCCAGTGAATGTAATATGCCGTAATTTCTTTATTGTATAATCTAGGTTTTTTCTTATTCACGATGCATAAGTTATTTTACTGTATATATATCCTGTCTTCGCAGTAAACCGGCCAAACCATAAAATTACGGTACATAATCGGGCCGTCATGCAAATCACTATGTATGATCTGCATCATGGGCCCAGTCATCTTGGTCCATTAACAAGCCTAAATGTAAACTGGCCCACTAGTAGATTCGGGCCTTTAATTGGCCGAGTAAACCGTCGGCCCTATTTTCGCAAGAAATTCAATGGGCTTTTAGGAGGCTGAAAAGTAGGTTGGTCCTGAGACGTGTCGAACAGCTGACGGGCCGGCAGCAGGCCGAAATAGATCCCGGCGCATGATTGTGCCAATCACATCACGGGCCATTAACAGGCCAAAATTGTCTCGGTCTTTGTTTGGCCCAATAAAATTATCGGCTGTGAGCAGGCCGGATGCAAACCGGGTCGTAGTTAGGCCCAACTATATGACGGGCTTTTAACAGGCCGAAATAAATATAGGGCCAAAATGTCAAATGGGCCTTTAACAGGCCAAAACTAATATCAGGCCGAATTACTAAATGGGTCTTTAGCAAGTGGGCCCAAAAGCATAGCGCCCAGTTGACGGGCCGAATCTGATATGGGCCATAATTTAGCCCAAAGCCTCTTAAAGGGGCCGGATCTCATCTGGGCCGTAATTTAGCCCAGAACATGGCAGGCTTTTAACGGGCTGGCTCTCATATGGGCCTTTATTAGGGCCGGAACGTGGCAGGCTGTTAATGGACTGGATCAAATATGGGCCGGCATTTGGACCAAAATATGGCAGCCCGTTAAAGGGCCGGCCCACTAGTGTCCTCAAAATCTTATGGGCCTTTAGCTGGGCCGGCCCACTCGTGTCCTCAAAATCTTGTGGGCCTTTAGCTGGGCCGGCCCATTATGGTCGGTGAAATCTTGTGGGCCTTTAGCTGGGCCGGCCCATTATGGTCCGCGAAATCTTATGGGCCTTTAGTTGGGCCGTCCCATTTAACCTATATGGGCCTCTATTGGGCCGTGCCACATGTCGATGTATCATAGGTGCCTCCTGTCCAATGAATGGATGACACCTGTCCCAACGGTGAGCTGACACGTGTTTCCTCCGGCCAATGAGAATTTTACATGTGGAAAGTCCTCATTGGTCTAGGCTATTAGCAGGTTATCGGATCCAAAACCGGACCCAGTAGCTTAACGGCGTCCCATTATGGTGGATGCCACGTGTCGGTCACCCTTGACAAAAGCACTTCCATGACGCGCCATTTATCGTTATGGAAGTGGACACTTCCGTGATGATAATTTTGGTAGTGTTATGGAGCACTTGTACGACAACACAGGTATGACTATCTTGATTCTGTCATGAAATCGTCATGGATGTACATGCATGACAGAAAACGTGACCTACTGTGGCAAAAACGTATCATCACGGAAGTGTATTTTTTTCTAGTGTCATCTTTGACCGCAGAGACCATCCGACCAGTATCCATCATGGAGGATCGGCGGCCCTGGTGCTCGATCCCCTTGTCGATGGGTAGCACCTCACAAGAGTCCTCATGGACGGAGGCAGTAGCCTCAATATGATTTATGCAGACACGGTGAGGAAAATGGGGACCGATCCGTCAAGGATCAAACCCAGCAACACCACCTTCAAGGGGGTCATTCCAGCGTGAGAGGCCGCTCGTGCACGGTAACCACAGGCGGTATTCGGCTCACCGGACAACTTCTGAAGTGAAGACTTGATCTTCGATATCGCCCCATTCCACAGTAGCAATCATCCCTCCTCGGCCGAATGGCGTTCGCCAAATTCAACGCCGTCCCTCATTACGCATACCTCAAGATGAAGATGTCTGGTCCCGCGGGCATTATAACGATCAATGGCAACATGGAGCGCTCACTCCGGAATAAGGAACACATTGCGGCTCTGGCAGCCAAAGACCAAGCCATTGCCAACAGGCCAAAGTATCAGCCTGCCGTAATGGCCAGAGATATGATTAAATGGTCTCGAGCCCGGTCCCCGTCATGGGAGCCCGCCTGCATTTGTCGCAAATAGGGATACGCGCCCCATGGCACGCCCAACTCGGTGGCACTTTACGTGCCTCCTCAGTACAACTTGGCGCTCAAGATACCATGGGTGGCCGTGGGGGCTTATATTAAACACATATCACCATTTGTTCGGCTCAACCGAACTATGGCATCACCATGTCCTCGGACGACAACGGGTATGACTTAAGACTTGCTAAGCATCAAGCTACGACCGCAAGGCTACATCTCAAGGTCCCTATCGAAGGCACCCTTCGCCAGCATGCGGCGTTCTACCGGATGTCCAATTCACCCCCCCTTCACCTCGCATAAGCAAATGCGCAGACATGCAGCAGGGCACAGTTGAGGCTTCGAGCCACGCATCAAGGCCCTGTGTAAACCTTTCTCTGTAAAATTCTCCTTTCATTATTACTTATCATAAGCGCCTCAACAGTTCGAATTGTACGGATAGACGTCTAGAGCTTATGGAAAATAAAAAACACCTTTTACGGTGTTCGGGCATCCGCATTATCATTCCTCTTTTTTTCTTTCTTTTTCCCGTTCTTCGAACAGCTAGGCACGTACACATTGTGTAACAAACACAAATCGGCTAAATTGACCAAAGGCTTGATCTTCCCATCAGCTCTATGCACTAGTGCAGAAAACCTAGCTATGGCATGCCAAAAACAGCCTTGCTGGCATAGGAGCCCCACGCCACCAATATGGCACTAGTGTTAAAAAATAATGGTGGCACTCGAGCCTCGGCCAACAATATTATACGTGTTGCTGGCGTGCGATGTTTGCAACACCACCACTATATTCACTCACCTAGCGGCGCACAATTTAATTTGCAAGCCATGAATGTTTCATGCACAAAAAAGGTTTTTCAACACCATGTAACATTTATCATTTCATATTAACACTAAGTACATACTATATAACATTACACAGTAGAACAGTACCAGATAATAGAACATTAGGAGTTGATATTTAAGTGGCTGCTAGCTAGACCTCACAAACATAATGATACGTCTCCAACGTATCTATGACTTTTTTATTGTTCCATGCTATTATATTATCTATATTGGATGTTTTATATTCATTTATATGCTATTTTATATGATTTTTGGGACTAACCTATTAACCTAGAGCCCAATGCCAGTTTCTGTTTTTTCCTTGTTTTTGAGTTTCGCAGAAAAGGAATATTAAATGGAGTCCGATTGACTTGAAAATTTACTGAGAATATTTTTCGAAAATATAAAAAATACTGGAATGAAAAGTTATCGGAGAGGAGTCCCGAGGTCACCACAAGCGTGGAGGGTGCCCCCCCTAGGGCATGCCCCCCATCCTTGTTGTCGCCTCGTGGGCCCCCCTGACTTGTGCTCGACGTCAACACCTCCTATAAATCCCAAAACCTCCAGACATAAACCTAGATCAGGAGTTCCGCCGCCGCAAGCCTCTGTAGCCACGAAAACCCAATCGGAAGCCCGTTTCGCCACCCAGCCAGAGGGGGAAACCATCACCAATGGCCATCTTCATTATCCCAGTGGTCTCCATGACGAGGAGGGAGTAGTTCACCCTCGGGGCTGAGGGTATGTACCAGTAGCTATGTGTTTGATCTCCCTCTCTCGTGTTCTTGATTTGGCACCATCTTGATGTACTGTGAGGTTTGCTACTATAGTTGAATCATATGGTGTTTCTCCCCCTCTATCTTCTTGTAATGGATTGAGTTTTCCCTTTGAAGTTATCTTATTGGATTGAGTCTTTAAGGATTTGAGAACACTCGATGTATGTCTTGCATGTGCTTATCTGTGGTGACAATGGGATATTCACATGATCCACTTGATGTATGTTTTGGTGATCAACTTGCGGATTCTGTCCTTGTGAACTTATGCATAGGGGTTGGCACACGTTTTCGTCTTGACTCTCCGGTAGAAACTTTGGGGCACTCTTTGAAGCTCTTTGTGTTGGTTTGAATAGATGAATCTAAGATTGTGTGATGCATATCATATGACCAAACCCGCGGATATTTGTGGTGACATTGGAGTATCTAGGTGACATTAGTGTTTTAGTTGATGTGTATCTTAAGGTGTTATTTTAGTATGAACTCTAGGGCTGTTTGTGACACTTATAGGAATACCCTAATAGATCGATCAGAAAGAATAACATTGAGGTGGTTTCGTACCGTACAATAATCTCTTCGTTTGCTCTCTGCTATTAGTGACTTTGGAGTGACTCTTTGTTGCACATTGAGGGATTGTTATATGATTCAATTATGTTATCATTGTTGAGAGAACTTGCACTAGTGAAAGTATGAACCCTAGGCCTTGTTTCGAAGCATTGCAATATCGTTTTCGCTCACTTTTACCACTTGCTACCTTGCTGTTTTTATATTTTCAGATTACAAAAACCTATATCTACCATCCATATTGCACTTGTATCACCATCTCTTCACCAAACTAGTGCACCTATACAATTTACCATTGTATTGGGTGTGTTGGGGACATAAGAGACTCTTCGTTATTTGGTTGCAGGGTTGTCTGAGAGAGACCATCTTCATCATACGCCTCACACGGATTGATAAACCTTAGGTCATCCACTTGAGGGAAATTTGCTGCTGTCCTATAGAACTCTACGCTTGGAGGCCTAACACGAGTCTACAAGAAGAAGGTTGCATAGTAGACATCACATAACCAGTTAATAGAAACATTATGAGCTAAAACAGTACTAGTACATAGAGCTAATATATAATTTAGCAGTTCATTCATGTACTACCCCGCCACACACATAGTTCTAAATGAGGTCGATGACCACCATCATCCTCAAGCCATGGCACCGGGTGTTCCTGATGGTGACTAAGATGGCCTGTCCAATCTGGACATTCTTTCCAACAAGGAAGTTGTTCCATCCATGACGAACACGGTCACGATCAATGTCGGCGTGCGTAAGCACAGTTCGTGATGGAGCTCCTTGCGGTAAGGTGTAGTACAGCAATGCCTGCTGCAGCCGGCTTGATGCCACATCTCTCACTTAGCCTCTTGGGTAATTTACGGAAAAAAAACCAAATATGGTAAATGAGCATGTCACATTACTACACACTAGCTAAGAGCATATTCATCACGTTCTACACTAAGCATATCACATTACTACACACTAAGCATATCCTCAAATTCTACATTAAGCATATATATATATATATCACAACACACTAAGCATATCCTCAAATTCTACACTAAGCACACACACACACACACACACACACACACACACACACACACCCACACACACACATATATATATATATATATATATCACAACACATTAGTACACTAAGCATATCACATTACTACAAGCATGTCACAACTAAGCATATATATCATCAAATTTCAACACTAAGCATATCAAATTTCTACACTATCATGTAACATACCATGACATGGCGGTCAACATTTGTCCTTGTCAGGCGGTTCATGAATGGCATCCCGATGTAGTCATCACGTGAAGGAAGTATGTACCAAAGGTTGCCTGATTCGTCCTCGCTTAGCCTGATTCCTTTGGCATAGAGGGCTTAATCTAGTAGGTCAGCATCTTCGTCCTCCCAATTGATGTAGATAACAGCCAGCCTTGGAGTTTGTCTTCTGAAGGAGAAGCTGGTAAGTTCACCCCTAGTGAGATGCATGTGGGTGATGAAATGATTCCACTCATCTCCTCCAATCTGGGATATTTATCGTCCGTTGTGGACCTCCATAGTGTAGGGACTTACTGGAGCTCATTGAACTCCAATATCTCATTGCAAGGGATGATATGTGTAAAA
Organism: Aegilops bicornis; assembly: GCA_021605145.1. NCBI lineage: Eukaryota > Viridiplantae > Streptophyta > Magnoliopsida > Poales > Poaceae > Aegilops > Aegilops bicornis. Next base: position 467,264,530 of record CM038675.1, on the reverse strand, counting down.
AAACAAAAAAACAAACAAATTGCGTTACGGGAAATAGCAAGAAGAACAAAAGAACAAACTGTTATAGATGTTTCATGTAATGCGTTACCGCTGCAGGAACAAAGCACATCCTGAAGTAGATGCCAAACAGTGTGCCACTTGCAAGGTCGGTTGCGCACCTTGACTTGCACACTGGACATGGTGGTGGCTGCTCCATTCTACATAAAATATAATTGAAACTAAGGTTGTATTTGATAGCGAAGTATTGAAAAAATAAAGTATTGGAAAACCATAGTATTTAACAAGTAGGTTGTTGGTGCAACAAACCTTGCTGCATGTTGCCAAGACTGTACACAGGCACGGAGGCAAGGTTGCAACGACCAAATAAGACCAAGCTAAGGAGATAGCACTTTGAGGAATCGAAGGGCGGATCAAGAAGACCAAGACAAGCCAAAGGAGCAAGATATCACTAAGGAAAAACCTCCCTTACCGGGCAAGCGAGCCCGGTCAGGCCGAGGCCACATCGAAGACAAGTCTCAAGACTCCCAAGGCAGGCTTCCCGGGGACACCGAGGGTGCCAGCCCCACCAAGACGCCAATGCTCCACCGCACGGCGACTCAAGTCACTTATCAGTGCAGTGTTAAGCCCCCAAGTGATTAAGTGACTGTCCTCTGGCACGTGGCAGCCATTTGGGGAGAAGATTCACCCTCCATGACACCCGTCTAGAGGCATGTTAGTCAAACAGGGCGGGATACAGCCAAAGTGGCGCGGCAAGGCTTGCTGGGCTACATCCACGACGTGACACTAAGTGTGCATTTAATGCGCTCTGTCCTATCTGTAGAGTTAGGTATGTGTCGATGCAACAATCCCTGGGTCTGTTGCCTAGACTGTGCACAGGCACTGCTACGTCTTGAGCACTGCGTTAGTTTTCCCTTGAAGAGGAAAGGGTCATGCAGTAAAGTAGCATAAGTATTTCCCTCAGTTTTTGAGAACCAAGGTATCAATCCAGTAGGAGGCCATGCTCAAGTCCCTCACACCTACACAAACAAATAAAAACCTCGCAACCAACGCAATAAAGGGGTTGTCAATCCCTTCACGGTCACTTATGAAAGTGAGATCTGGTAGATATGATAAGATAATATTTTTGGTATTTTTATAATAAAAACTAAAAGTAAAGAAAGCAAAATAAACGGCGCCAGAAATAACTTGTTGTCGGGAGATTAATATGATGGAACATAGACCCTGGGGCCATAGGTTTCACTAGTGGCTTCTCTCAAGAGCATAAGTATTACGGTGGGTGAACAAATTACTGTTGAGCAATTAACAGAATTGAGTGTAGTTATGAGAATATCTAGGTATGATCATGTATATAGGCATCACGTCCGTGACAAGTAGACCGACTCCTGCTTGCATCTACTACTACTACTCCACACATCGACCGCTATCCAGCATGCATCTAGAGTATTAAGTTCAAAAGAAAAGAGTAACGCTTTAAGTAAGATGACATGATGTAGAGGGATAAACTCATGCAATATGATATAAACCCATCTTGTTCTCCTCGATGGCAACAATACAATACGTGCCTTCTTTGCCGCCATCATCCTTTGGGAAAGGACACCGCAAGATTGAACCCGAGCTAAGCACTTCTCCCATTGCAAGAAAGATCAATCTAGTAGGCCAAACCAAACTGATAATTCGAAGAGATTTGCAAAGATAACCAATCATACATAAAAGAATTCAGAGGAGATTCAAATATTGTTCATAGATAAACTTGATCATAAACCCACAATTCATCGATCTCAACAAACACACCGCAAAAGAAGATTACATCGAATAGATCTCCATGAGAATCATGGAGAACTTTGTATTGAGATCCAAAGAGAGAGAAGAAGCCATCTAGCTAATAACTATGGACCCGAAGGTTTGAGGTAAACTACTCACACATCATTGGAGAGGCTACGGTGTAGATGTAGAAGCCCTCCGTGATCAATGCCCCCTCCGGCAGGATGCCGTAAAAGGCCCCAAGATGGGATCAAACGGGTACAGAAGGTTGCGCGGTGGAATTAGGTTTTCGTGGATGCTTCTGTTGGTTTGGGGGTACGTAGGTATATATAGGAGGAAGAACCTGGGTAGGCGCGCTCCCCTACCTCGTGCCCTCCTGGTTGATGTCCTGACGAAGGGTCCAAGTCCTCTGGATCACGTTTGTTCCGTAAATCACGTTCCCAAAGGTTTCATTCCGTTTGGACTCTGTTTGATATTCTTTTTCTGTGAAACTCTGAAATAGGCAAAAAACAGCAATTTGGGCTAGGCCTCCGGTTAATAGGTTAGTCCCAAAAATAATATAAAATGTATAACAAAGCCCATTAATCATCCAAAACAGAATATAATATAGCATGAAGAAATCAAAAATTGTAGATACGTTGGAGACGTATCAAGCATCCCCAAGCTTAATTCGTGCTCGTCCTCGAGTAGGTAAATGATAAAAACAGAATTTTTGATGCGGAATGCTACTTGGCATAATTTTTTAATGTAACCCTCTTAATTGTGGTATGAATATTCAGATCCGAAAGATTCAAGATAAAAGTTTAATGTCGACATAAAAGCAGTAATACTTCAAGCATACTAACTAAGCAATTATGTCTTCTCAAAATAACTTGGCCAAAGAAAGTTCATCCCTACAAAATCATATAGTTTAGTCATGCACCATTTTGTCACACAAGAATGCTCTCATCATGCACGACCCCGATGACAAGCCAAGCAATTGTTTCATACTTCAGTAATCTCAAACTTTTTCAACATTCACGCAATACATGAGCGTGAGACATGGATATAGCACTATGGGTGGAATAGAATATAATGATGGGGGTTATCCGGAGAAGACAAAAAAGAAGAAAGTCTCACATCAATGCGGCTAATCAACGGGCTATGGAGATGCCCATCGATTGATGTTAATGCAAGGAGTAGGGATTGCCATGCAACGGATGCACTAGAGCTATAAATGCATGAAAGCTCAACAAAAGAAATTAAGTGGGTGTGCATCCAACTTGCTTGCACATGAAGACCTAGGGCATTTGAGGAAGCCCATTGTTGGAATATACAAGCCAAGTTCTATAATGAAAAATTCCCACTAGTATATGAAAGTGACGAAACAAGAGACTCTCTATCATGAAAATCATGGTGCTACTCTGAAGCACAAGTGTGAAAAAAAGGATAGTACCATTGTCCCTTTTTATTTTCTTTTTTTGGGCGTTTCTTTTTTTTGGGACAATCCTCTATGAATGATGAGCATCACACTTCTATTTATTTACAACTCAATGATTACAACTTGATACTAGAACAAAGTATAACTCTATAGGAATGCCTACGGCAGTATACCGGGATAACACTGAATCAAGAGTGACATGTATGAAAAATTATGAATGGTGGATTTGCCACAAATACGATGTCAACTACATGATCATGCAAAGCAATATGACAATGATAAACGTGTCATGATAAACGGAACGGTGGAAAGTTGCATGGCAATATATCTCGGAATGGCTATGGGAATGCCATAATAGGTTGGTATGGTGGCTGTTTTGAGGAAGATATAAGGAGGTTTATGTGTGAAAGAGCGTATCATATCACGGGGTTTGGATGCACCGGTGAAGTTTGCACCAACTCTCAATGTGAGGAAGGCCAATGCACGGTACCAAAGAGCCTAGCAATGACGGAAGGGTAAGAGTGCGTATAATCCATGGAATCAACATTAGTCATAAAGAACTCACATACTTATTGCAAAAATCTACAAGTCATCAAAAACTAAGCAATACGCGCATGCTCGGGGGATAGATTGGTAGGAAAAGACCATCGCTCGTCCACGACCGCCACTGATAAGGAAGACAACCAAAGAACATGTAGCGACCAGACCTCAGACAGTCTGATCTCAGTGCATAAATGTCATCCCTGGATCGGTAATGCTGACACACACAGTACTTGAAGGATTTATAACAGAGTAACAATCACACTTATTACATCGAATGTCTCAAAAGAAAACTATTTACAATAAATATGGCTTAAGGCCATCTAATACGATAACAACGGAAGGCCTGGAAGATAAAGTGAGTCCATCAACTCCAACGGCATCACTGAGTGAAAGACCACGACCTAAGGCTCCTTACTCGTCGTCTGAAAAGTCTGCAACATGATACGTTGCAGCCCGAAAACGGGTCAGCACATGGAATATGCTGGCAATGTAACACAGAAGGATAATGAACAGAATAATGCTATCACTACATGCATATATGGCTGGTGGAGGCTGTATGGTTAATATATTTTCCGAAAAGCCATTTTTTCCCTACTGCAAAGGAATAAATTTTATTTAACTATCATGGTGGTTGTTAAACATTGAGAAGGTTCACCCAACTCAATCCCAAATAAAAGGTACATAATACCCAACAAATTTTAATATTAAGAGTGATGAGATTCACATGATAACCCAAGAACTAGATACTCAAGATGTCCATAACCGGAGACACGGCTAACCATGATTAGATGTACACTCTGCAGAGGTTTTTGCACTTTTCCCCACAAGAATCGATCTCCTCCGTTAGAGTTCTCGCACTACATGGTGTTTGAGAAATGGATGACCGAGTCATAGTCTTTCAGAAGCGTTAGCACCTTATGATGGGTAGACAGTACCACCTACATCCCCTACATCTGCTAGTCTACCACTGTAAGAGTTCACACAACTTAATCAACTATGCTAGAGCCTATAATAGCTTGTGGCTGCACACGGAAGTTTCTAGTATGAATAATCTCATGATCCCTTTGAGCTTGGGTGGCAGTCCATATGAGAATCACACGGTACCCCGGGATTTCCAAAAAATACAGGCAATCACTGGGTTCCCCAGGTGCCTCAATCCACCCAGATGTTTATTAAAGTTGCCACCTTAAGTTAAACTTTAATGAACAAAACTCACATCTGTCATGGATACTCTCAAACCCAATCCACGTCTACGAGCATAACATAGCAGTATAAGGAACGTAGAAGTAACTCCCATAGGTTTGATAATAAACAGGTGATTAGGTACTACCTCAACTACTTCCCATCCCACGAATTAATCAAATCCTAATCATGCAATTATTTGAGGATTGATCTAATGCAATAAAACTTGGTAGTAAAGGGTATGATCAAAGTGTTACTTGCCTTGCTGATGTTCCGCGAAACCTAAAGACTCGTAGTAGCACGCTTCACACTCCGGGTACTCTATCGCAAACAAACAAGCATACAATAAGCAATCAAGCAGGAGCACGGGTAAAACTCAAATAAGATTTCTAACCAGAAAGTTCAACTTAAGAACTCCGGTTTGCAAAAAGAATCAAATCAAACGAAGCAACAAAACTCAAACGGCGAAAGAAACAAGCTTTGTTTACTAATCTGGACTAAAGTCAAATTTTATAGTAGCAAAAACTTGTGTAAGTTGGTTAAACAAAAAGAGGGTTTCAAGACGAAACTATAGGCACTTGAATCGCCTGATTCCGATAAACGAGCGAAAAGTTATACTAAAACGAAATTCGGATCAGAAATCACGATCGAAAATAATCGCGGAAAATCCAAGAAAAAGAAAAATTGACGAACAGGCTAACGAACGAACGTTCGCTGTCTGCGGCTGAACGGTCAAAACCGTTCGTTAAAACGAGCTAACGAACGGGCGTTCGCTAATTAACTAAACCGAAAAAAATATAAAAAATCGATCTAAAAAAATAAACCGCGGATCTAAAAAGAAAAACCGTACGGTTTTCCGAAGAAAACCGGCGGCGGCGGCGGCTACCTCCGGCAAGTCCGGCGAGGGCGTCGGCGGCGGCGGGCGGCTCCGGCGAGGCGGCGGGCGGTTCGGCGCGGGCGGCGGCGGGCGGGCGTCTTGCAGCGGTATTGTATCTCTTAGAGGAATATCTGCCATCTCTGCGTGGCACTTCTTCAACTGAGAAACGTGGAACACATCGTGAACTCTGGACAATCCTTCGGGCAATTCCAATTTGTAAGCAACTTCTCCCATACGTTCCAAAACTCTGTATGGTCCCACAAATCGTGGCGCTAGCTTTCCCTTAACTCCAAAACGCTTTACTCCTCGAAGTGGGGATACACGAAGATACACTCTGTCTCCGACTTTGTAAACTATCTCTTTGCGTTTAGAATCTGCATAACTCTTCTACCTGGACTGGGCTATCTTGAGTCTATCGCGAATCAGCTTAACCTTCTCTTCAGACTCCTTAATCAAATCTGGTCCAAACAACTGACGGTCTCCAACTTCATCCCACAACAAAGGTGTTCTGCACCTCCTTCCGTATAATGCTTCAAAAGGGGCCATCTTCAAACTGGCTTGATAACTGTTGTTATAAGAGAATTCTGCATATGGCAAATTGTCGTCCCAACTAGATCCATAATCTAGCGCACAAGCTCTCAGCATGTCCTCCAGATTCTGATTGACTCTCTCAGTCTGTCCATCTGTTTGCGGGTGAAAAGTTGTACTAAACTCTAGCCTGGTTCCCAAAGTTTCATGCAACTGATTCCAAAACTTTGAGGTAAACTGGGTTCCTCTATCTGATACTATGGTCCTCGGAACTCCATGCAGACATACGATCCTGGTCATATATATCTTTGCCAACTTAGCATGGGTGTAAGTGGTCTTTACTGGGATGAAATGAGCTACTTTCGTCAATCGATCGACTACAACCCATATCGAGTCATAGCCTGAACGAGTCCTGGGTAATCCCGTGATAAAATCCATGCCTAGTTTATCCCACTTCCATTCGGGTATAGGCAATGGCTGTAGCAATCCTGCTGGCTTCTGATGTTCTGCCTTCACTCTCTGACATACATCACAAACTGCTACATACTCCGCAATATCCTTCTTCATTCCGGTCCACCAGAAACTATCCTTCAAATCTAGATACATCTTGGTATTTCCTGGGTGAATCGAATATGGCAAATCATGGGCCTCTTGCAGAATCAACTTCCTGATCTCCTGATCATTTGGCACATATACGCGGTCCTCAAACCATAAAGTGTCCTGCTCATCCTCACGAAATCCCTTGGCTTTTCCTTTACCCATCCTTTCCTTTATCTCGGCAATCTCCTTGTCCGTCTTCTGAGCTTCCCTAATCTTATCCATCAAGGTAGACTGAATTTCCAATGCTGCTACATAGCCTCTCGGAACTATCTCCAAACATAGCTCGCGAAGGTCTTCTGCTAACTCTTTGGGTAACTCTCCGGTCATGAGGGTATTTACATGACTTTTGCGGCTTAACGCATCAGCTACTACGTTAGCCTTTTCGGGATGATAATGCAATCTCATATCATAATCCTTGATGAGCTCCAACCATCTCCTTTGTCTGAGATTCAACTCCTTCTGCGTGAAGATATACTTCAAACTCTTGTGATCCGTGTATACCTCACAATGGTTTTCGTGGAGAGAATGTCTCCATGTCTTCAACGCATGCACTACGGCTGCTAACTCCAAATCATGCGTAGCATAATTTAACTCATGGGGTTTAAGCTCTCGTGAGGCATATGAAACAACTCTTCCCTCCTACATAAGTACGGCTCCAAGTTCTTGACGTGAAGCGTCGCAATACACTTCGTAATCCTTGCGTTGATCTGGCAGAATCAACACTGGTGATGTAACCAAGCGTCTCTTCAACTCCTGAAAACTGGCCTCACATTCCTCAGTCCAATTGAATTTGGTGTCCTTCTTCAACAACTCCGTCATAGGTTTTGCAATCTTTGAGAAATTCTCAATGAATCTCCTGTAGTATCCTGCGAGTCCAAGAAAACTCCGGATCTCTCCAACTGACATGGGTGCTTCCCAATTTGTCACAGTGACAACCTTGGTGGGATCTACTGCTATTCCTTCACCGGATATAACATGTCCCAAAAATCCAACTTCCTTCAACCAAAATTCACACTTGCTGAACTTGGCGTATAGCTGATGTTCTCTGAGCTTCCCAAGTACCAAATGCAAATGCTCCTTATGTTCTTCTTCATTCTTCGAGTATACCAGAATATCATCAATGAACACCACGACAAATTTATCCAAAAACTCCATAAACACCTTTTTCATTATGTTCATAAAATAGGCAGGTGCGTTAGTCAGACCAAATGACATAACGGTATACTCATACAGCCCATACCTTGCAGTAAAAGATGTCTTAGGTATGTCCTGCTCTCGAATCTTCAACTGGTGATACCCTGATCGCAAATCGATCTTGGAAAACACTTTAGCTCCTTGCAACTGGTCAAACAAATCATTGATCATCGATAGTGGGTACTTATTCTTGATCGTCACTTCATTCAATCCTCGATAATCAACAACCATCCTTAACGATCCATCCTTCTTCTCCACTAGAAGTACTGGTGATCCCCAAGGTGACGAACTTGGGCGAATATAACCTTTATCTAGCAACTCCTTAATCTGCTTCTTAATTTCCTCCAAATCCTTTGTGGGCATTCTGTACGGTCTCTTAGATATTGGCCATGTGCCTGGCAAAAGCTCAATCAAAAACTCAATGTCTCTATCCAGTGGCATGCCTGGCAACTCTTCTGGAAATACATCTGGGAAATCCTTCACCACTGGTACTTCCTCCTGTACATCTGCTAATAAGGAATTTACTTGAGTCATATTCGGCACATGCCGGGATACATACTTGATCCTTCTTCCTTCAGGGGTGGTGAGCAAAATTGACTTACTGGCGCAATCAATGTTCCCTTCATACTTTGATAGCCAATCCATTCCTAATATCACATCCAATCCTTGTGACTCCAATACTATTAGGTCTGAGGGGAACAAGTAGTTACCAATCCTTAATGGTAACCGATCACACCACAGGCTAGCCATATACTCCGCTCCTGGCGAGGTTACTAACATGGGTGACCTAAGGACTTGGGTTGGTAGTTTAAACTTATTCATGAATCCCCTTGATATGTATGAATGCGATGCACCAATATCAAAAGAACGATTGTAGTAAATGACTTAACCAAAAACTTACCTATTACTGCATCGGGCTGGGCTTCAACCTCCTCCACGTTAACATGGTTCACTTGTCCCCTGGTGAAAGGGTTGGGCTTCTTTCCAGAGCTTCCATTGCCATTTCCATTCTTGGCTTCGGGACATTCATTGGCGTAATGTCCGGTCTTCTGGCACTTGTAGCAAGTAACGTGGCTTAGATCCTTCTTGGCGGGTGTTGCCGGGTTGGAACGGTTCTGTCCTCGGCTTCCTCCATTACCATTCCCATTCTTGGGGCCACTATGGTTGTGCGAACTTCCTCCATTGTGAGTGTGGCCTCCATGGTTATGAACAAGTCCTCCCGAGTTCGGGGTGAAACGGGGTCTCTGGTTTGCTCCAGAATTATACTTCCCTTGTCCATACTTCCTCTTGCGGCTGTCAATCTACTGATGCTTCCCTTCAAGCGTGAGAGCTCTATCTACCAACTCCTGGTAGTTATTGAAATTTGCCACCATCAACTGCATGCTCAGCTCATCATTCAGTCCTTCCAGAAACTTCTCCTTCTTAGCTGCATCTGTAGCGACGTCATCTGGGTCATAACATGCTAATTTGCTAAAATCATCCACATATTGGCCAACAGTGCGCCCTCCTTGGCGTAAGTTGCGAAACTCACGCTTCTTCATGCCCATAGCTCCTGCTGATACATGGGCAGTGCGAAAAGCCTGCTGGAACTGGTCCCATGTCACAGTGTCAATAGGGTAAGTGACTATGAAATTCTTCCACCATGATGCTACGGGTCCATCAAGATGATTTGCGGTGAAACACACTCTCTCCGCATCTGTGCATCCTGCAATAGTCAACTCCCTCTCCATCTTGCGGAGCCAATCATCTGCAACAATCGGCTCGGTGCTACTTGAGAACATCGGCGGATTCAGCCTAAGACAACGGGCTAAGTGATCAACTGGTGGTGGTGGTGGTGGGTTGTTGTTGTGGTTGTTGTTCCCCTGGTTATGATTCTGGACTAGTATCTGCATCAATGCATTCTGCTGCTGGATCAACTGGGTGAGCTCCGGTGGGAAAGCAAATCCATTGTTGCGTCTCGGAGGCATCTGCTGGGTTTAGAAGAGATGAGAAAACAGAATAGAATGAGGTCTAAGGGGAAAACACTACCCATATGCACATGAGACAAACACAAACATATCACTCAATCAATCAAACAAGGGCATACAATCGGTCTAGAACTATCGTTACAGAAGTGTTTGGACTATACTATATACATGGTGGAATACTACTACTGATATGGTGGTCTACTAGAGTAGTTGATCGGTCGAAATCTCCATGATATCTGCTCCAGCTTCATCAACATAGTCATCATCGCTATCATCTGGGTCTGAGTCGGTGTCGTCGATCATGATGTAGTTCTCCGGGCAAGTGGAACTGTCATCTTCTCCTCCTGGCGCAGGGTCTCCCCTGAAAACTCCTAGCTTCCTGGTCAGGTCGTCATTCTTCTTCACTAGTATGATGATTTCCTCCTCATAATCCTCGCGTGTAGCCTTGAGTTCTTCCTCCAGTTCTGTGATTCTTGTCTTTGCTTTCTTCAAATCCATCATGCCTACGCACATCTGGTTCTCCTGGCATCGAATGTGCTGGTTTAACTCCTGGATGAAAGAGGCAATTGATCTATCCTTCCTGGTGCTGATCATCTCCCATTGCTCATCTCGGCGCCCACAAATCTGGTACATAGTGTCCTTGAGATCATTGTGGTAAACTTCTCCAATGCGTCCCATGGTAATGTGAGCTGCCATACTCTTTCCTAGACTCCAGGTTGATGCATCGAAGGAAAACTCTATGGGCTCAGTGACTGGCATGAACGTCCTTCCTGGAACTTGAATTTGAATCGTCCAGCGCTCCTTTTCTGGTAAAGTGGCGTTGTTGGTCCCGGTGAAGCTTGGTATTCCGATATTCAGGTACCTAGTAACTTCCTTCAGGTGTCGTCCAAAGGGGGTGTCTTCATCCGGTTGCATGAACTTGATCTTTGCATCCGCCATCCTAAAGAGTAGAAAATGGAGAGGAGTCAGAAATGAGAAGAGAGTAGTGATCTAGGGCTTTAGCTTAGTGGTCGTGTCCTACAGTCAGCGTGTGCTCTGATACCATCTTTGTAGCGACCAGACCTCAAACAGTCTGATCTCTGTGCATAAGTGTCATCCCTGGATCGGTAATGCTGACACACACAGTACTTGAAGGATTTATAACAGAGTAGCAATCACATACTTATTACATCGAATGTCTCAAAAGAGAACTATTTACAATAAATATGGCTTAAGGCCATCTAGGACGATTACAGCGGAAGGCCTCGAAGATAAAGTGAGTCCATCAACTCCAACGGCATCACTGAGTGAAAGACCACGACCTAAGGCTCCTTACTCATTGTCTGAAAAGTCTGCAACATCATACGTTGCAGCCCGAAAACAGGTCAGCACATGGAATATGCTGGCAATGTAACACAGAAGGATAATGAACAGAATAATGCTATCACTACATGCATATATGGCTGGTGAAGGTTGTATGGTTAATATGTTTTGCGAAAAGCCAAATTTTCCCTACTGCAAAGGAATAAATTTTATTTAACTATCATGGTGGTTGTTAAACATTGAGAAGGTTCACCCAACTCAATCCCAAATAAAAGGTACATAATACCCAACAAATTTTAATATTAAGAGTGATGAGATTCACATGATAACCCAAGAACTAGATACTCAAGATGTCCATAACCGGGGACACGACTAACCATGATTAGATGTACACTCTGCAGAGGTTTGCGCACTTTTCCCCACAAGACTCGATCTCCTCCGTTGGAGTTCTCGCACTACATGGTGTTTGAGAAACGGATGACCGAGACATAGTCTTTCAGAAGCGTCAGCACCTTACGATGGGTAGACAGTACCACCTACATCCCCTACATCTGCTAATCTACCACTGTAAGAGTTCACACGACTTAATAAACTATGCTAGAGCCCATAATAGCTTGTGGCTGCACACGGAAGTTTCTAGTATGAATAATCTCATGATCCCTTTGAGCCTGGGTGGCAGTCCATAGGAGAATCACACGGTACCCCGGGATTTCCAAAAAATACAGGTAATCACTGGGTTCCCCAGGTGCCTCAATCCACCCAGATGTGTTTTAAAGTTGCCACCTTAAGTTAACCTTTAATTAACAAAACTCACATCTGTCATGGATACTCTCAAACCCAATCCACGTCTATGAGCATAGCATAGCAGTATAAGCAACGTAGAAGTAACTCCCATAGGTTTGATAATAAACAGGTGATTAGGTACTACCTCAACTACTTCCCATCCCACAAATTAATCAAATCCTAACCATGCAATTGTTTGAGGATTGATCTAATGCAATAAAACTGGGTAGTAAAGGGTGTGATCAAAGTGTTACTTGCCTTGCTGATGATCCATGAAACCTAGAGACTCGTAGTAGCACGCTTCACACTCAGGGTACTCTATCGCAAACAAACAAGCATACAATAAGAAATCAAGCAGGACCATGGGTAAAACTCAAATAAGATTTCTAACCAGAAAGTTCAACTTAAGAACTCCGGTTTGCAAAAAGAATCAAATCAAACGAAGCAACAAAACTCAAACGGCGAAAGAAACAAGCTTCGTTTACTAATCTGGACTAAGTCAAATTTTACAGTAGCAAAAACTTTTTAAGTTGGTTAAACGGAAAGAGGGTTTCAAGACGAAACTCTAGGCGCTTGAATCGCCTGATTCCGATAAACGAGCGAAAAGTTATACTAAAACGAAATTCGAATCAGAAATCGCGATCGAAAATAATCGCGGAAAATCCGAGAAAAAGAAAAACTGACGAACAGGCTAACGAACGAACGTTCGCTGCCTGCGGCTAAACTGTGAAAATTGTTCATTAAAAGAACTAACAAACGGGCATTCGCTAATTAACTAAACCGAAAAAATAAAAATAAAACCGATCTAAAAAAATAAACCGCGGATCTAAAAAGTAAAACCGTATGGTTTTCCGAAGAAAACCGGCGGCGGCGGCGGCTACCTCCGGCAAGTCCGGCGAGGGCGCTGGCGGGCGGGCGCCCGCAAGGCGGCGGTCGGCGGGCGGGCGGCGCGAGGCGGCACGGGCGGCTCGGGGCGGGCGGCGGGCGAGGCGTATGCCCGGCAATGACGTCGCGGCGGCGACGGCTAGGCTAGGGTTAGGGTTTCGGGGTGCGGGGCGGGCTTAGGCGCTGGTGGGCTTCGGCGGCTCGGGCGGGTCGGCTTATAAAGGCCCCCCGGGCGGAGTCCCGCTCGGGTACGGCCCGGAGTCGGTTTGACTTTTTTTTTAATAATTCCGACGTGCAGAAAAAAAAAAGAAATACTAAACGGACTCCAAAAATCCTGAAATAAATTTTCGCCGTCCTCTAAAAATAGGCCGGACATGGTCAACATTTATTTGGGCCTAAAATGTAATTTTGAGATACGCATATTTTTCCTAATTCAAATAAAATAGTGATAAAACTCCGAATAAAAATCTTATTTGATTTTAATATTCAATCTCCGATATTTCTTTATTTTAAGGAAGTCATTTTATCCTCTCTCTTTTATTTTTAATAAAAGAAATATTCAAGAGAAAAATAATTAAAATCAAAGATCCTCTTTTCAAAATTCGAGAAAAACTCAAATATGAAAATAACGAAATCCCCAACTCTCTCTGTGGGTCCTTGAGTTGCCTAGAATTTCTAGGATCAACCAAAATGCACTAAAATATGATATCCAATGATGATCTAATGTATAACATTCCAAAATGAAAATTTTGGATGTTACAGAACACCTCATGTTTCAAATTTCTTACATAACGTTTACCATACGTGCATGCTACGGGACTTGCAAACTTCAACACAAGTATTTCTGAATTCCACAACTACTCAACTAGCACAACTTTAATATCACTACCTCCATATCTCAAAACAATCATCAAGCATCAAACTTCTCTTAGTATTCAGCACACTCATAAGAAAGTTTTTACTAGTCTTGAATACCTAGCATATTAGGATTAATTTCCCAATTTAAGCAAATTACCATGCTGTTTAAGACTCTCAAAATAATTTAAGTGAAGCATGAGAGACTAATAGTTTCTGTAAAACAAAACCACTGCCGTGCTCTAAAATATATAAGTGAAGCACTAGAGCAAAAACTATATAGCTCAAAAGATATAAGTGAAGCACATAGAGTATTCTAATAAATTCCGAATCATGTGTGTTTCTCTCAAAAGGTGTGTACAGCAAAGATGATTGTGGTAAACTAAAAAGAAAAGACTCAAATCATACAAGACGCTCCAAGCAAAACACTTATCATGTGGTGAATAAAAATATAGCTCCAAGTAAAGTTACCGATGGAAGTAGACGAAAGAGGGGATACCTTCCGGGGCATCCCCAAGCTTTGGCTTTTTGGTGTCCTTAGATTATCTTGGGGTGCCATGGACATCCCCAAGCTTAGGCTCTTGCCGCTCCTTGTTCCATAATCCATCAAATTTTTTACCCAAAACTTGAAAACTTCACAACACAAAACTTAACAGAAAATCTCGTGAGCTCCGTTAGCGAAAGAAAACAAAACACCAATTCAAGGTACTGTAATGACCTCATTATTTAATTATATTGGTGTTAAACCTACTGTATTCCAACTTCTCTATGGTTTATAAACTATTTTACTAGCCGTAGATTCATCAAAATAAGAAAACAACACACGAAAAACAGAATCTGTCAAAAACAGAACAGTATGTAGTAATCTGTAACTAACGCAAACTTCTGGAACTCACAAAATTTAGAAAAAATAGGACGACCTATACAATTTGTTTATTGATCATCAGCAATTGGAATCAATATTCTATCACGTTCTGGTGACTTTTAACAATTATTTTCGTGAAACAGAAAGTTTCTGAAATTTTCAGCAAGATCAAATAACTATCATCCAAGAAGATCCTATAGGTTTAACTTGGCACAAACACTAATTAAAACATAAAAACAAATCTAACCAGAGGCTAGATCAAATATTTATTCCTAAACAGAAGCAAAAAGCAAAAAACTAATAATAAATTTGGGTTGCCTCCCAACAAGCGCTTTCGTTTAACGCCCCTAGCTAGGCTTTGATAATTCTAATGATGCTCACATGAAAGATAAGAATTGAAGCGCAAAGAGAGCATCATGAAACGCATGACAAACACATCTAAGTCTAACATACTTCCTATGCATAGGAATATTATAGGCAAACAAATTGTCATAGCAAGCAAAAACTAGCATATGCAAGGAAGCGGAAAGAAACAATAGCAATCTCAACATAACGAGAGGTAATTTATTGTCATGAAAATTTCTACGACCATATTTTCCTCTTTCATAATAATTACATGTGGGATCATAAGCAAATTAACAAAATAGCTATCACATAAAATATTTTCAACACGATCCACATGCATGCAAAGTTGACACTCTTCCAAAATAGTGGGATTATTATTAACTAAAGTCATGACCTCTCCAAACCCACTTTTATCAAAAAAATTCATAAGATTGAACATTCTCCAAATACGTGGGATCTAAAGTCGACACTCTTCCAAAACCACTTTCAATATTATTGCAAACATTATTATCAACCTCATATTCATCATGGGGCTTAAATAAGTTTTCAAGATCATAAGAAGAATCACCCCAATCATGATCATTGCAACAAGTGGTAGACATAGCAAAACTAGCATCCCCTAGCTTAGGGTTTTGCATATTATTAGCACAATTGACATCAAGAGAATTTATAGTAAAATCATTGCAATCATGCTTTTTATTCAAGGAGCTATCATGAATCTTTTCATAAATTTCTTCATCACAATTTTCAGATTCATGAATTTCAAGAAAAACCTCACAAATATAATCTAGTGCACTCAACTCACTAGCAATAGGTTCATCATAATTGGATCTCTTAAAAAGATTAGCAAGTGGATGGGGATCCATAAAATCTTAGCAAGCAAAGATGCAAGCAAAAATAAGGCACATGGTAACGCAAGATTGAACGAAAGAAGGGCGAATAAAACGGCAAATGCGAAGTGGGGGAGAGGAAAACGAGAGGCAAATGGCAAATAATGTAATGCGGGAGATAAAATTTTGTGATGGGTACTTTGTATGTTGACTTTTTCATAGACTCCCCGGCAACGGCGCCAGAAATGGCTCGTTGATGGGACCTCAAATCTTGACTTGACTTGGCGTAAGCCTCCTCGGCAATGGCGCCAGAAATCCTTCTTGCTACCTCTTGAGCACCGCGTTAGTTTTCCCTTGAAGAGGAAAGGGTGACGCAGTAAAGTAGCGTAAGTATTTCCCTCAGTTTTTGAGAACCAAGGTATCAATTCAGTAGGAGGCCACACTCAAGTCCCTCGCACCTACACAAACAAATAAAAACCTCGCAATCAACGCAATAAAGGGGTTGTCAATCCCTTCACGGTCACTTACGGAAGTGAGATCTGATAGCTATGATAAGATAATATGTTTGTTATTTTTATAATAAAAACTAAAAGTAAAGAAAGCAAAATAAACGGCGCCAGAAATAACTTGTTGTCAGGAGATTAATATGATGGAAAATAGACCCGGGGGCCATAGGTTTCACTAGTGGTTTCTCTCAAGAGCATAAGTATTACGGTGGGTGAACAAATTACTGTTGAGCAATTGACAGAATTGAGCATAGTTATGAGAATATATAGGTATGATTATGTATATAGGCATCACGTCCGCGACAAGTAGACCGACTCACCTTTGCATCTACTACTATTACTCCACACATCGACCGGTATCCGCATGCATCTAGAGTATTAAGTTCAAAAGAAAAGAGTCACGCTTTAAGTAAGATGACATGATGTAGAGGGATAAACTCATGCAATATGATATAAACCCCATCTTGTTATCCTCAGTGTCAACAATACAATACGTGCCTTGCTGCCCCTCATCACTAGGAAAGGACACCGCAAGATTGAACCCTAAGCTAAGCACTTCTCCCATTGCAAGAAAGATCAATCTAGTAGGCCAAACCAAACTGATAATTCAAAGAGACTTGCAAAGATAACCAATCATACATAAAAGAATTCAGAGGAGATTCAAATATTGTTCATAGATAAACTTGATCATAAACCCACAATTCATTGGTCTCAACAAACACACTGCAAAAGAAGGTTACATCAAATAGATCTTTACGAGAATCGTGGAGAACTTTGTATTGAGATCCAAAGAGAGAGAAGAAGCCATCTAGCTAATAAATATGGACCCGAAGGTCTGAGAAAAACTACTCACACATCATCGAAGAGTCAATGGTGTTGATGTAGAAGCCCTCCGTGATCAATGCCCCCTCCGGCAGGACGCCGGAAAAGGCCCCAAGATAGGATCTCGCGGGTACAGAAGGTTGCGGTGGTGGAATTAGGTTTTCGTGGATGCTTACATTGGTTTGAAGTGCGTAGGTATATTTAGGAGGAAGAAATGCGTCGATGGAGCAACGTGGGCCTCATGAGTGTGGAGGCGCGCCCAGGGGTAGGCGCCCCCTACCTCGTGCCCTCCTGGTTGATGTCTTGACGTAGGGTCCAAGTCCTCTGGATCACGTTTGTTCCGAAAATCATGTTCCCGAAGGTTTCATTCTGTTTGGACTCCGTTTGATATTCTTTTTCTGCAAAACTCTGAAATAGGCAAAAAACAACAATTTGGCTGGGCCTCCGGTTAATAGGTTAGTCCCAAAAATAATATAAAAGTGTGTAACAAAGCCCATTAATCATCCAAAACAGAATATAATATAGCATGAAGCAATCAAAAATTATAGATACGTTGGAGACGTATCAGGCAGCGGAACAAAATAATAGCACTAGGCCATGACAGAGTACAAGAGACCAAGATCATCGAAGGACCAACATGCGGATCAAGAGGACCGAGTGTTGGAGATATGCCCTAGAGGCAATCATGTATGATGATATTTCCTATGTGTTTATGAATAAAGATAGTGCTTGGACATTATCAATAATGTGTATCAGCAAGTATGTGACTTGTTTGTGGGACTATGCATTGTATGATGACTGTCCTAAAAGGTCCCTAGTCAAAAGGGCTGTGTGGACGCTTGGCCGACTAGGATCGGCATATGACACGGTCGATGGCTTGGTCTCACTAGACATGGAGAATAGGATGCTAAACGGATAATATGGACTTGGAAAGGTCTGGTCGGATTCGACATAGTCGGATCCGAGTCGAGATAAGGTCTGAGTCGGACAGACCCAACTATGAGACGCAGCGATATGTCATCTGTGAGTCTCTAGTACAACATACGTTCTATTTCCTAAGACCTGAGCTGACACATGTACTCTGGATGGTGACAGACTTGCTTTGGGCCGACCAAACGCTACTCCGTGATTGGGTAGTTACAAAGGTAGGTTTGGGTTTGTCCGGTCCCATCTTTGCGAGACACGGTCGAGCAAGATGGGATTGCCCCTCCGATCGGAGAGATATACTCTGGGCCCCTCGTGTGATCGACCAGGAATAGCATGGCCATGCGACAAGGATTATGAGATAATCCAGATAGTGGTCGGTATCACTGGAACGAGAAAGAGGTCGGGTTAGCACAAGGATGACAGTCTCGCCTTGAGCCCGACAACATATATCGTACGGCAAAGGGAACAGAAGTGTGACACGTTGTACATGTTCGCCTAACCAGCTTCATCGCTCGCTTGGTGGTCGGCACGCCTTGCTAGAGGCCGCTACCAACCGTCTGGTCGGAGGTGATCCGAACTGTGACCAAGCCGACTTGAACCTAAGGGGTTCGGCAGCTTAAGGGAAGGAACCTATGAGGTCGGTTCAGGACACTGGTCGGATGTGATCCGGCTGGACTAGGAAACGTGACCGAATAGACTTTGGGCTTTAGGGTCCGTGGCGAGGCCCAAGTGTTGAGCCAGCGACGGACGCCTATATAAAGTGGAGGTGCGGCACACTCAGTGCGGTTGATCGCTTCGCGCTGCGACTAGGGTTTGCATGTGTTGCGAATAGCCACCTCCACTCGCCGCCCGTATGTGATCGAACCTAGCAGTCCGCCGCGACGACGTTCCTCCCGCACGCAGCGGATACCGTTAGAGGCGGTGCACTTGCGCCGCTCCGCGAACTCGTACACAGGATCGGACGACCGGCCGCTCGAGGGAGATCGAACGAGGAGGAGACGATCCACGCAGACGCGCTGCCCCAACTCTTCTTCCGCCGCACGGCACTACGCGTCTAGTGGTAACGAACTGTGATCCATCTCCCGTAGCATGTTCCTGGATGTTCTGCGCGTAGGAACTTTTAATTTGCAGTCGACGCACCCTACCGTAGAACCCAACACCGAGACCAAGCCAGGGAGGCAAGATATCACCAGGACAAAAGCCTCCCTTGTCGGGCAGGCGAGCTCGGCAAGGGCGGGATCACCCCTGGAAGAAAGTGTCCAAGACATCCCGGCAAGGCCTGCCGGGACTCGCGGTGGCAAAACCACCTCACCCAGACACTCCGCAATGACCCACGTTGTCATCAGTGCAGTGTCAAGCCGCAAAGTGATTAAGTAGCAGCCATTCGCCACATGGAGGCCTCTTTCTAGAGGAAATACCTACAGGCGACACTCGTCGTGTGACGTGTCAAGCGAGCAGGCGCGGAGCGCGCAAGACAAGGCCGGCAAGGCTTGCGGGGAAAGCAACGATGTGATGTTGAGAATTGCATTTAATGCGGCCTGTCAGCCTATAGATTTAGGTATGATAGCACTATTTGCTATCTTATCAGTGCATAATGACTATTTTGCTATTGTGGTGACCCCTTAATCTATAAAAGGAGGCCCATGGCAACTGTAGAAGGGGTTAGAAGGTTGGACACCCACACACTCATACGCGCGTGGCCACTACCGCCCCTACCAAGCAAGTGTACTACGCTCCACCACCATTCTTCCACCAAAGCAGGAGTGGGGTTTTATGCCCCACGAAGGCCCGAACATGTGTAAAGTTGCCTGCGTGATCTCTGTCGTGCTGCCCCATGCTCCTCTGCTCTTTTGTGTAACATGACATCCCCCTACCGAACCAGCAAGAGGCCCTTGGTCCCATAGGTAGCCGTGGTTTCCCACGACATCTTTGGCGCGCCAGGTAGGGGGATCACTTGTGTGAACCTGAAAGCGTGTGCAGCACGTCATCTTCATTTGCATCTTCGTCTTCAACGGCGCCATCGACCATGGCGTCCCAGAAGAAATCCGGTGCTTTGGCTCACCCGTCCACCTCGAAGGCTCTGCCACCCGCAGCCACCGATGCTATTGGAGGAGCGGAGGCGTGCGAGGATGTGGACGCTGCTGGGGATGTGGTCGGAGCAGGCGGCACCATCACCACTTCTCCCGCGGCCGAAGTAAGAGCGGGAGACACTAGAGGAGACCAACATCAGCAACACGCCGATGGCTACGCTCCACGAGGTACGGGTGAAGGGGTTACTCCGTCCATACCGCTTCCTCTCGTCGACGGGCACAACCACAGCGATGGCGCTCGATCCAGGGCGAATAGCCGCCCTCCGGCCGCCCCCGTCATGGGAGCGACCGCAGCGCGAGCACCTCCCTCGGGGCGAGTTGACAAAGCCGCTGCGCCCAACGGAGCCACTGGTCCTCAAGCGCCTTCGCCACGCCACCCCGCCATTCAGGTGGCCGCCCCGCAACAGCGAGGGCGTGGCACTGTCGCTGCTGGCACCGTCAGGAGCCAAGCGGCAGTGCAATCTACATCATCCTCACCTATGCCATCGCTCACGGAGGCCATGGCGCGGTCTCATTCTTTGAGGTTTCCACCAGCGGCCGAGCAGATGGACGAGTGACGTGCCACCATCCAGAGTCTGCTCGGTTTCGCCAAGGCTAGGGGCTCACAGCAAGCTAGCCTGCCATGGCCTCCCCAAGTGACGATGACAGCTCGTGCTGCTGGTCGCACGAAAGGGGCCACCTCCATGGTGCAGTCCCCACCACGGCAGCCAACACGAGCGTAGCAGAATCAAGAACCTGATGATGTCTTGATGGCCTCTTCTGACCCTCGAGCGCGTCCAGGCGGATAGCATGCCCCGAAAGACAAGCAGAGGGGAGACGCGCGTGTTGTCATTGAACGACGCTGCAACGACCACCACCGGACCGATGGGTGTACAGTCTAGACGTCGACGAGCCTGCGTTCGATATCGGCGGGTTCCTACATTTCAAGGTTGGGTGCCCTGCCTTTACTCGTGAGCTGCGGCAAGTCCGTTGGCCGTCCGTCCGCACATTCACACCAGAGATACCTGAGAAGTAGGATGGGAGGCTAAACCGGCGGAGTTTCTGAGCATCTACACCATCGCTGTTCAAGCTCTCGGGGGAAGAGATGAGAAGGTGTTCGCCAACTACCTCCCTTCGGCCATCAAGTCCAATGTGATGTTCTAGCCAATGCACCTGCCAAAGAACTCCATTTCATCATGGGCTGACATGTGCCATGAGTTCATTGGCGCCTTCACTGGCGGCCATCAAGAACCAGGTCAGCCCAGAGATTTGCAACTTCTCCAATAGAAAGAAGGAGAGACTCTCCGGAAGTATTTGCAGAGATTCAACAGAGTCCACGGGAACATCTCGAACATCCATCCGCCAGCTGTGATAGTTACCTTCCAGTCCAATGTTCGCAACCGCAAGATTCGTTCTATGATGAACGTGCGGTTGCCCAAAAATGTGAAGGAGCTTTACACCTTGGTGGATAAGTGTGCTCGGATGGAGGAGGGAAGGAAGCTGCTCGGAAAGGAAGATTGCATCAACTCGATACAGAGGATGATGATGAATCCACCAGTCAGAAGAAGAGCAAGAAGTGTATTAAGAGGCACAAGGATAAGACAGTGATGACTGTTGAAGGATCGGGTACACCTAGTACCGGCAAGAAGGCTAAGGCCGAAGCCCCCAACAAGGAAGTCGTCGTGTGCGCTGATTGCCGGGAGGTTGCGGCTGCCGAGAAGGCCGGGAAAGGTGATGGGCCATACTGTAAGATTCATCGGACCAAGGGCCACGACCTTCAAGAATGCTATCAGCTTGAGCAGCTCTTCAAGTGGTAGAGAGCAGAATATGAGAAGTGTGACAAGGAAAAAGGTCAGAATGTCGCTGGCCGTAAGGGTCGAGGCGGTGAAGTAAATCGCCCCGGCAAACCCTTCTGGAACAAAGGAAAACCCGCCAAAGATCGAGAGAAGGAAGCCCGTGATGATGAGAGTGATGGAGGGGATGAAGAGGAAACCAATGGGCAGGAGTTTCAGAAGGCCACTGAAGCCATGTGCATTGACGGGTGTGCATCTCTGCACACCTCTCACCGCCAACTCAAACGGTGGGCGCGTGAGGTCAATGCCGTGGAACCAGCGCCAGAGGCCCGAAAACCACTCAAATTGTAACGCACGCCCATCATATTTGATGAAGAGGACCATCCTGGCCGCACCACTGTGGTAGGATGTTTGTCATTGTTGGTCTATCCGACAATTCGCAACCTCGAGGTCACAAATATGTTGGTGGACGGCGGGGTCGGGTTGAATCTGATTTACCCAAAGGTTATCAGCAAACTCCAGATAGCAGAGAATGATTTGAAGGTCACTGACACGTTTCAAGGAATTAATCTCGGTAGGAGTCATCCTAAGGGAAAGATCATGTTGCCTGTGACATTTGGAGGGGAGTTGAACTATCGGACTGAGAAGATTGTGTTCGATGTGGTCGATCTCCCCCTGCCGTACAATGGGATCCTTGGACGCCCAGCCCTGGCTAAATTCATGGCGGCATCCTACTATGCCTACAATACCTTGAAGATGCCTGGGCCATTTGGAGTCATTTCCATCCCATCAGATGAGAAGGACGCAATCATTTGCATGGACAAGATGTGCCGGGATGCAGTCGCGGCAGAGGCAGCGGCAGCAGCAGTTCCCGCCAAGGAGAACAGAGGAAAGAAGAAGGATAGCAAAGACACTGGCAAGGAATCCAGGAAGCGTGCCTCTTTGGAGTACACTACGCATTTTGATGACTTGCCGGAGAGTTCCAACAGCAAAAGGTCCAAGGTTGCTGCTCCACAAGTGAAGAAGGTCCCGGCAAGGCTGGCTGGCATTGATGGCACTTTCACCATCAGCGCCACCCACGATGACAAATAGGAAAGCACGCTCGTTACCTTCCTGCGGGCGAATATCAATGTGTTTGCCTGGCAACCATCTGATATCCTCGGTGTTCCCAGGGAGGTAATCGAGCACCACCTTGTTGTCTGCCCGCATGCCCGACGCGTCAAGCAGAAATTCCGGAAGAAGGCCTTGGAGAGGCAGCAGTTTATTGCAGAGGAGATAATGAAGCTTGAAGCAGCCGGTTTGGTCAGAGGAGTGCTACATCCTACATGGTTAGCAAATCTAGTGGTGGTCCGGAAGGCTAACGGGAAATGGAGGCTTTCCATAGATTTCACAGATCTCAACAAGACTTGCCCGAAGGACCCATTTCCCTTGCCGTGCATCGATCAGATTGTGGATTCCACTTCGGGCTGCGATTTGCTTTCCTTTCTGGATGCATATTCTGGGTATCATCAGATCTTCATGTCCAAAGAAGACGAAGAGAAGACATCGTTCATCACCCCATGTGGTACGTACTGTTTTATCCGCATGCCTTTCAGATTAAAGAGTGTCGGGTCCACTTTTGAAGGGCCGTTCAGATTGGGTTCGAGCCACAGCTGCACAGAAACATTGAGGCTTATATGGATGACATTGTGGTCAAGACCAAGGACAGAGCAACCCTCATCCAGGACTTGGAGGAGACGTTTGCTAATCTGCGCAAGATCAACTAGAAGCTCAACCCGGAGAAGTGTGTGTTTGGAGTCCCCTCCGGCAAGCTACTTGGGTTCTTCGTATCCCATCAGGGGATCGAAGCCAATCCTGACAAGATTAAAGCTATCGAGTTGATCCAAGCGCTAAGGACAGTCAAGGATGTGAGCGTCTGATAGGGTGCCTTGCCGCGCTAAGCAGATTCATTTCCAAGTTTGTCGAGCGCACCTTGTCGTTCTTCAAGATCCTGAAGAAGGCAGGACCCATGAAGTGGACCCCAGAAGCAGATGTAGCTTTCCAAGAGTTGAAGGCCTACTTGTCCTCTATGCCACTTTGGTTGCGCCCAAGCCATAGGAGCCATTGCTGCTATACTTAGCGGCAACCAACCAAGTGGTTAGCGCAGCCATGGTAGCACAGCGGGAAGTGGATGAAACAGAGAGTGAGCAAGGACCGGCAGAGCCAGGCAAGAATCAGGACATAAGTGAGCACGGCAGCGAGAGCAACCCCAAGGGCTCGACAAGGAAGAAAGTGGTGCAGCGCCCAGTGTACTTTGTTAGCTCCTTACTACAAGGGGCTCGATCGAGGTACTTTGGCCTCCAAAAGTTGATCTTTGGCCTCATCATGGCCTCAAGGAAAGGGCGCCACTATTTCTAAGCCCATGAGATCACGGTTGTCACTCATTTCCCGTTGCAAAGGATACTCCGAAACCCTGAGGCTACCGGCTGAATAGTGGAGTGGGCTTTGGAGTTATCCAGTTTTGGTCTGAAGTTTGAGAGCACATCAACAATCCAGAGCAGGGCATTGGCAGATTTTATTGCGGAATGGACGCCAACCCCTGATGAGGAAGTACCAGAAACACCTATCCCCGGCAAGGAGGCGCCCCAAGAATGGATTATGTATTTCGATGGTGCTTTTTCCCTACAAGGTGCAGGAGTTGGCATGCTTCTCGTCGCCCCCTCAGGGGAGCACTTGAAGTACATCGTCCAGATGCACTTTGCCCGGGAAGAGGCAACCAACAATATAGCAGAGTATGAAGGGCTCCTTGACGGGCTCAGGATTGCCGCAGAGTTGGGAATCAAGAAGCTGATCATTTGAGGAGACTCACAACTTATGGTGAGACAAGTCAACAAGGATTACCAAAGTCCATTGATGGAGGCATACATTGAGGAAGTGAGGAGATTGGAGGAGCGCTTTGATGGATTGCAAACAGAGCACATACCCTGTGCAGAAAACATCATAGCTGATCATCTGTCAAAGTGTGTTGTGCAGAAGCTTCCTGTGGAACCAGGGACTTTTATTCTCCATCTCACTCCGTATCCCAGCAACAATGGCCCGGAAAAGGAGAAAGATGGACTCCGGTAAGCCTCTCCCGGTAGAGCCTTCTGCTCCTGGTAGGGACCCTACCGGAAACAACTCCTCACAAGTTGCCTGACCGCACCCTCCAACCGAGCCCATGGTCCCCGTGAACGAAGAATATGCCCCCGCAGTTGAGGAGGTGCTGCTAGTCCTCGTCGCCGAGCCCCAGGCTCCAACTTTGGCAAGGCACATAGTCCACTTTCTCCAAACTGGAAACTCCCCAATGACCAAGATGAGGCTGAAAGGGTAGCCCGGAGGGCCAGTATGTATCAATTTGTGGATGACACTCTGTACAGAAGGAGGCCCAATGGTGTGAAATTGAAGTGCATCTGCTGGGAAGAAGGAAAGGAACTACTGGCTGAGATACACAAAGGCATGTGCGGCTCACACATTGGATCACGGGCATTGGTTGGGAAAGCATTCTGGCAAGGATTCTATTGGCCCACAGCCCACCAAGATGCGGTCGAGCTAGTCACCAAGTGTGAAGCCTGCCAGTTACATTCCAAGAACATCCACCTACCTACCCAAGCTCTTCAGACAATCCCTTTATCATGGCCCTTTCCCCGAGAAATTGGGGGCTCTGAATTCTTGTTCGTTGCTATCGACAAGTTTACAAAGTGGCCGGAAGTGACTGCTGTGAGAAAGGTGACTGCTCAGTTGACTATCAAGTTCTTGAAAGAATTGGTGTGCCATTTTGGAGTCCCAGCAAGAATCATTACCAACAACGGTACCCAGTTCATGAGCCGCGCCTTCATGCAATATGTTCATTCCCTCGGAAGAAGGATCTCATTTGCCTCTATCGCACATCCCAGAAGCAATGGGCAAGCTAAGAGGGTGAGCGCTGAAGTGCTGCGGGGACTCAAAACAAGAACCTTCGATACGCTGCAGAAGCACAGCAGGCGGTGGATCAATGAGCTGCCGGTAGTCCTTTGGTCCCTCAGAACGACACCAAATCAAGCTACCGGGTAGACTCCTTTCTCCCTGGTCTATGGGGCAGAAGCAGTTATCCCCACGAAACTCATTCACGGGTAGCCTCGAGTGCTTGCCTATGATGAAAGTAGCGCAAGATCAGCACCGGCATGACGACACTGTGCTACTCGAGGAGAACCATCTCCGGACTCCTATGCGTGCTGCACACTATTAGCAATCCCTGCGTCGCTATCATAGCCGCAGGGTTCATGCCCGGTGTTTTGAGGAAGGCAAATTGTCCTTAGGCGCGTTCAGTCCGCCAAGGCTACAAACAAGTTGACGCCAAAGTGGGAAGGCCCTTACCGGGTAGTACGAGTCACCAAACCTGGCACAGTCCGTCTGGAGACCGGAGATGGCATTCAGTTGCAAAAATCATGGAATATTAAGACTCTCCTCAAGTTCTACCCCTAAGGCGCGGCTGTCGGGCCCTGCCCGGCAGCCACCCTTTTGTACAGACCTTGCCTCAACTGCATGTAACCCCTTGTACAAAGCTAGGCGATGACCCTGAGCAACAGAGAAATAAATAAAGCGCTGGGGAGGCCGACCAAGTTGCATGCATGCATAACCATTCCAAGATCATTGCATAAGCATTTCATCAGCATTTGCATGTGCAAATAGATAGGATCGCATCTTGCATCATTCTCATCCGCATGAAGCTGCAGGTTTCTGCCGTGAACTTGGCTTCCACAAGGAGTTGAGGAGATGGCCCAGTACTGCGATCCCCGGCAAGCCAAACAGATAAGTTCTATCTCTTGTCCATTAGTGTTCTGTAAGCTAAAACTTGTGCATGAGAAAACCTCGTCGCTCTTTGAAACTTAGGTGCTCCCACCCTTGGCTCGAACGTTGCTTCAGCCAGGATGGTCGCAGTGGGCTTTGATGAAAAGGAGTTGGCGGGGGGCTGGACCCTTTATTTTTTGCCTGGTAGACTTAGTTCTCCGGCAACAAAGTAAAATGGGTACCGACAGGATAGCCTGCCGGGAAAAATCATTTATTTACAGTAAGAGGCATTTCACCTCTACATGGACATATATACATGCATGGGTTCCCGGCAAGGTTCATCTTTTTCATTAATATGCTTATCATTGAAGTACAAGCCTTACAAAACACAAATATGGACTTGAGAAGTTACATTATTTGAATTAAAATTTGGCAAATGCCTATAGATTTAAGATTGAAAAAAGATAAATGCTCCATAAACTGCTCTCCCTATGCCTATTGTCCC
This sequence comes from Aegilops bicornis, assembly GCA_021605145.1. Taxonomy (NCBI): domain Eukaryota; kingdom Viridiplantae; phylum Streptophyta; class Magnoliopsida; order Poales; family Poaceae; genus Aegilops; species Aegilops bicornis. The sequence goes on along the minus strand of CM038675.1, from coordinate 467,237,186 downwards.
AGGTAGTGAGGTGGGAAGATAAGAGGGTGGGCGACAAGCCGACACAATGATGACCCACAAGTATAGGCGATCAATTGTAGCTCTTTTCGATCAGTAAGAGTGTCGAACCCAACAAGGAGCAGAAGGAAATGACAAGTAGTTTTCAGTAAGGTAATGTCTGCAAGTGCTAAAACTGTAAGTAGCGAGTAGTTTGATAGCAAGATAATTTGTAACGAGCAAGTAACGGTAATAGTAACAAGTATGCAGCAAGATAGCCCAATCCTTTTGAGGCAAAGGACAAGCCAAAACGGTCCCTTATGATAAGCAAAGCGTTCTTGAGGGTAGACGGGAATTTCATCTAGTCACTTTCATCATGTTGATTTAATTCATGGACGCTACTTTGATGATTTGATATGTGGGTGGACCGGTGCTTAGGTGTTGTTCTTACTTGAACAAACCTCCTACTTATGATTAACCCTCCCACAAGCATCCGTAACTACGAGAAAAGTATTAAGAATAAATTCTAACCATAGCATTAAACTTTTGGGTCCAATCGGTCCCTTGCGGTATAGTGCATAAACTGGGGTTTAAGCTTCTGTCACTCTCGCAACCCACCATCTATTTACTACTCCACAATGCATTCCCATAGGCCCAAGTATGGTGAAGTGTCATGTAGTCGACGTTCACATGACACCACTAAGGGAATCACAACATACATACCATCAAAATATCGAACACATATCAAATTCACATGATTGCTTGCAACATGATTTATGTCGTGACCTCAAGAACAAAGGTAACTACTCACAACTAATGAACATGCTCATGATCAGAGGAGTATTAAATAGCATCATGGATCTGAACATATAATCTTCCACCAAATAAACCATATAGTAATCAACTACAAGATGTAATCAACACTACTAGTCACCCCCTAGCAACAGTCTATAGTTCCGGTTACAAGATTGAATACAAGAGATGAACTAGAGTTTGAGATGAGATGGTGCTGGTGAAGATGTTGATTAAGATTGCCCTCCCTAAGATGGGAGAGTTGTTGGTGATGATGATGATGATTTCCCCCTCCGGGAGGGAAGTTCCCCCAGCAGAATCGCTCCGCCGGAGGGCAAAAGTGCTCCTGCCAAGTTCCGCCTCGAGACGGCGGTGCTACACCACGAAAGTATTCTCTCTAGTTTTTCGAGGTCAAAATGACTTATATACCAGAAGATGGGCACCAGAGGTGGGCTGAGGAGGCCACAACCCACCAGGGCGCGCCTGGGGGGCCTGGCGCGCCCAGGTGGGTTGTGCCCACCTGGTGGCCCCCTCTGGTGATTATTGGCTCCAATATTTCTTAAATAATCCATAAAAAATCTCCGTGAAGTTTCAGCTCATTTGGAGTTGTGCAGAATAGGTGGGCTGACGTAGCTTTTCAGGTCCAGATTTCCAGCTGCCAGAATTCTCCCTCTTGGGGTGTACCTTGCAAATTATGAGAGAAAAGGCATTAGAATTACTCCAAAAATCATTATTATGGATAAAACATTATAAATAACAGTAAGAAAACGTGATGCAAAATGGACGCATCAACTCCCACAAGCTTAGACCTCGTTGTCCTCAAGCGAAAACTGAAATCGAAAAACATGTCCACATGCTTTGAGAGAGAGGTGTCTATAAAAACAAAATAAGGACATAGAAGCATCATGTTGATTATTATAACAGCAACAAAATTAAACATAGGATTTTTATCATAGAACTTTTATCATACACTTCCCATGAATAAGTAACAGTTCATCACATAATTGAAGTATAAATAAAAACTCTATTAGAAACCAACAAACTATGTTCTCAGTCAACTTTGCAACTACAATTCATCATCTTTTCAGGAAGGGTCACGTGTCGGAGCCCTTAAGCAAGTCCACATACTCAACCATCATATAGTCTTCTATGATTGCTAACACTCACCGAGTACACATGAGCAAAACGTTTCAACTGGACACATAAAAAGATAGGGGCTTATAGTTTCGCCTCCCAACATACTCACCTTAAAGGATCTATGACAATATGACTTCTATGTGAATATAAAGAAACATAAACCAGTACGTTGTCTTCCTTGTCCAACGTCAATAATTTTGGCATATAATATTTTGATGAGGGCTCATAATCACAAAAGATTTCTAGGATGATATATTTATATGTGAATCTTCCCTTCCCTCATTAATTCTTTCATGAGTTGCATCACTGACTAAGGCTATGTTTGTCAATCTCTAATAAAATTTCCTACTTATACTTTTCCTTATGTGGTGCTATCACCTACCATAGGATTAGTATATAATCTTATTCATTTATTTCCTTTCTTTTATTTGCTTTCTTTTTCTTTCTTTCTTATTTCTTTTCTTTATTTGCAACATGAAAATAAAGAAAGAAAAAACTCAAATTAAACTTTATTATATTACTTGCACATGATTACAATGATAGATCACTAAGCAAACTCTCAAATAAGAAAAGGATCGAACTAAACTTTATTTCATCTAAAGAAAAAAGATTGAACTAAGATAAGTAAAAGCAAAAAGATAGTGGGGTGATACGATACCGGGGCACCTCCCCCAAGCTTGGCGGAAGCCAAGGGGAGTGCCCATACCCGATACTCTGTTCTCCTTTGGTGGTGAAGAAGGTGATGGTGGTGAAGAAGAAGAGATCTTGTCCTCGGATTTCCATGGCAGTCATCCACCATCAAAAGAAGAGGAGTGAGTCTCACGGGTCCTGCAACTAGCAGCCAAACTCATACCTTTAAACCTCGCCTCATATTTAAAGACATGGTTTTGAAGATCATAGATCTGGCTTTGGAGGAAGTTGTTTTTCTCATTGGGGGTGAAGATGATGTCCTTCATGGGCTTGCCATCCACCTTGAGATCGCGGGAAAGCTCTGTGATCATGAGGTGGTTGGCATTGAGACAACGTTGCACCATCCCCTTGCACCGGAAGACTTCCTGCTCCATAGCTTCAAGCCTGGCCTCCACGGTTCCCGTGCCCTTGGGTCCTTGCTCATCGCGGATGTACAACACCCCCTCATGCATCTGGATGGTTTGAGGGTGCTGCACCACCTCCCGAAGATATGGGTTGATGAAGTTCTTGAAAAACTTGTCCTTGGAGGAACCTGAAGAGGCCATGGTAGATGGGATCTGACAGAAATCAACAAGAAAGGTGAACAGAGGATTTTTCTACGATACGGTGGTTAACAGGTTCGGGAAGTATATATAGATTTTTATCTTGGAGGACAAGTATATGGAAGAAAATGGAGTAAGGAAGGTGTCCCAGGTGGGCACAACCCACCTGGGCGCGCCAGGCCTGGCGCGCCCTGGTGTCTTGTGCCCACCAAGGGACGCTTCCTAGAAGTTTCTTTATTCCCAAAATTCTAAAATATTCCAAAACTGACAAAAAATATTTTTGCGGATTTTTCGGAGTTTGTATGCTTACCGTATCACGTACCTCCTTATTTTGATGATTCTGGAGTGTTCTGGAAGGACTCTTTTATGTGCTCTTCCGGTGTCAAAGTTTGGATAATATTGCTTTCAACATTAATAGGCATACCTGAGATATAATGCTTTATTTGTTGCCCATTGACAACCTTTGGGTTAGTACCTTTGGAATTATTTATTTTGATGGCACCGGACAGGTAAACCTCCTCGATGACATATGGGCCTTCCCATTTCGAGGGGAGCTTCCCCGCAAAGAATCTAAAATGAGGGTTGTACAAAAGAACATATTCCTCGACTTTAAACTCGCGATTTTGGATTCTTTGGTCATGCCATCTTTTAACTTTTTCTTTGAATAACTTTGCATTTTCATAAGCTTGGGTTCTCCATTCATCTAACGAGCTTATATCAAATAACCTCTTTTCACCAACAAGTTTGAAATCATAGTTGAGTTCTTTAACTGCCCAGTATGCTTTATGTTCTAACTCAAGAGGCAAATGACAAGCTTTTCCATAAACCATTTTATAGGGATACATACCCGTAGGATTTTTATATGTTGTTCTATAAGCCCAAAGTGCATCATCTAATTTCATAGACCAATTCTTCCTAGACCTATTGATAGTCTTTTGCAAAATTAATTTTATTTCTCTATTGCTAAGTTCAACTTGACCACTAGACTGAGGATGATAGGGTGATGCAATTCTATGGTTAACATCATACTTGGCAAGCATTTTACGGAAAGCACCATGAATAAAGTGTGAACCACCATCAGTCATTAAATATTTAGGGACTCCAAACCTTGGGAAAATAACTTCCTTAAGCATTTTAATAGAGGTGTTGTGTTCAGCACTACAGGTTGGAATAGCTTCTACCCATTTAATAACATAATCAACAGCAACCAAAATATGTGTATACCCATTAGAGGAAGGAAAAGGTCACATGTAATCAAATCCCCAAACATCAAATGGTTCAACAACAAGTGAATAATTCATAGGCATTTCTTGACGCTTACCAATATTACCTATTCTTTGACATTCATCACAAGATGAGACAAACTTACGGGCATCCTTGAAGAGAGTAGGCCAATAAAATCCAGACTGCAATACCTTATGAGCTGTTCTATCTCCAGCATGATGCCCTCCATAAGCTTCGGAGCGACATTTCCATAGGATTTGTCCCTGTTCATGCTCAGGTACACAACGTCTAATAATACCATCTACTCCTTTATAAAGATGTGGGTCATCCCAAAAGTAGTGTCTTAAATCATAGAAGATTTTTTCTTTTATTTGTATGTAAAGCTAGGTGGTAAATATTTAGCAACAATGTAATTAGCATAGTCAACATACCAAGGAGTACTATAAGAAACATTTATTGCAGCTAACTGGTCATCAGAGAAACTATCATCAATAGGTAGTGGGTCATCAAGCACATTTTCAAGCCTAGACAAGTTATCAGCTACGGGGTTCTCAGCTCCTTTTCTATCAATAATATGAAAATCAAATTCTTGTAACAAAAGAACCCAATGAATAAGTCTAGGTTTAGCATCTTTATTTTCCATAAGATATTTAATTGCAGCATGGTCTGTGTGAATAGTTACTTTAGAATCAACAATATAAGCTCTAAATTTATCACAAGCAAACACAACTGCTAAGAATTCTTTTTCAGTAGTAGCATAATTTCTTTGAGCACTGTCTAGAGTTCTACTAGCATAATGAATAACAATCAATTTCTTATCAACTCTTTGTCCTAGAACAGCACCAACAACATAATCACTAGCATCACACATAATTTCAAAAGGCAAGTTCCAATCAGGAGGTTGAACAATAGGTGCAGAGATAAAAGATTTCTTGAGTGTTTCAAAGGCTTCAAGACAATCATCATCAAAAACAAAAGGAATATCCTTTTGCAAAAGATTAGTAAGAGGCCTAGAAATTTTAGAAAAGTCCTTAATAAACCTCCTATAGAAACAAGCATGACCTAGGAAACTACGAATACCTTTGATGTCCTTAGGACATGGCATTTTCTCAATTGCATTAACCTTAGCTTGGTCCACTTCAATACCTCTTTCGGAAATTTTATGACCCAAGACAATGCCTTCATTAACCATAAAGTGGCACTTCTCCCAATTCAAGACAAGATTTGTTTGTTCACATCTCTGCAAAACTCGCTCAAGATTGCTTAAACAATCATCAAAAGACTTTCCATAAACAGAAAAGTCATCCATGAAAAACTCAACAATCTTTTCACAAAAGTCAGAAAATATAGCCATCATACATCTTTGAAAGGTAGCAGGTGCATTACATAAAACGAAAGGCATACGTCTATAAGCATAGGTTCCAAAAGGACAAGTGAAAGTGGTCTTTTCTTGATCAGGTTGAGATACAGGTATTTGTGAAAAGCTAGAGTATCCATCAAGGAAGCAAAAGTGTGTGTGCTTAGATAATCTTTCAAGCATTTGATCAATAAAAGGCAAAGGGTAATGATCTTTTCTAGTTGCTTTGTTTAATTTTCTAAAATCAATTACCATTCTATAGCCTGTAACAATTCTTTGTGGAATAAGTTCATTCTTCTCATTAGGAACAACAGTAATACCTCCTTTCTTAGGGACACAATGAACAAGATTTACCCATCTACTATCAGATATATGATAGATTATACCTGCTTCTAGAAGTTTTAATATTTCCTTCCTTACCACCTCTTTCATCTTCGGGTTTAACCGACGTTGGTGATCAACAACTAGTTTAGCATCAGGTTCCATATCAATTTTGTGCTCACATAGAGTGGGACTAATGCCCTTTAAATCATCAAGAGTATATCCAATAGCAGCCCGGTGGTTCCTTAGAACTTTCAATAATCTTTCTTCTTCATTTTCTGAAAGGATAGCACTAATAATAACAAGATATATCTTCTTTTCATCGAGATAAGCATATTTCAAAGTGCATGGGAATTGTTTTAATTCAAACACAGGATCACCTTTAGGTGGAGGGGGACCTCCAAGAGTTTTAATAGGCAAATTGTGTTTAAGCAGATGACGTTGTTCAAAGAAAATCTTATCTATTTCATTTCTTTCATGCATTAGTAAATCATTCTCATGGTCTAGTAAATATTGTTCTAAAGGATCAGTAGGTGGCACGGCAATAGAAGCAAGACCAATTAATTCATCCTTACTAGGCAATTCTTTTTCATGAAGATTTCTACTAAACTTGAAAAAATTAAACTCATGAGACTCATCACCAAAGCTAACACCAACAGTTTGTTTCTTGCAATCTATCTTAGCATTAATTGTGTTCAAGAAAGGTCTATCAAAGATAATGGGATAGAAGTCATCTTGTGGGGAACCAAGAACAAGGAAATCAGTAGGGTATTTTATTTTCCCACACAAGACTTCAACATCTCTAATAATCCCACAAGGTGATATGGTGTCTCTATTAACAAGTTTAATAGTAACATTTATGTCATCTATCTCTGCAGGTGCTATGTCTTTCTCAATTTCTTGGTATAAAGTGTAGGGAATAGCACTCACACTAGCACCCATGTCACATAAACCATGATAATAATGATCTCCTATTTTAACTGAAATGACAGGCATGCTAACAACTAGTCTATGTTTATCCCTTTTATCGGGTTTAGCAATTCTAGCAGCTTCTGCACAGAACTAAATAACATGCCCATCTATATCTTCTTCCAAGATATCTTTAACCATAACGACATTAGGTTCTACTCTAATTTGTTCATCTGGTTTAGGTGTTCTAACATAGCTTTTGTTAACCACAATTGAAACTTTAGCATGTTCCTTTATCCTAACAGGAAAACGGGGTTTCTCAATATAAGCAGTAGGAACAACTGGATCAACATTATAGAATATGGTTTCTTATTTAACTGGTACCAGTTCTTTAATTTCTTCTTTAATAGGTGGGTGATATTTAAACCACTTCTCTTTAGGGAGTTCAACATGAGTAGCAAATGATTCACAAAAGGAGGCTACTATCTCAGAGTCAAGTCCATATTTAGTGCTAAACTTTTGAAAAGAATTTGTATTCATAAAAGATTTAACACAATCATACTTAAGCTTTATACCTGACTCTTTACCTTCGTCGAGTTCCCAATTTTCAGAGTTGCGTTTAATTCTTTCCAAAAGATCCCTCCGGAATTCAATAGTTTTCTTCATAAAAGAACCAACACAAGAAGTATCCAACATGGTTTGATCATTATGAGAAAGTCGAGCATAAAAGTTCTGAATAATAATTTCTCTTGAGAGCTCATGATTGGGGCATGAATATAACATTGACTTAAGCCTCCCCCAAGCTAGAGCGATACTTTCTCCTTCATGAGGCCAAAAATTATATATATATATATAATTCCGATCACGATGAAATAGATGCATAGGATAAAATTTTTGGTGGAACTCCAATTTTAAACGATTCCAATTCCATGATACAATATCATCGCATAGCCTATACCATGCCAATGCTTTTCCCTTCAAAGATAAAGGGAAAACCTTTTTCATTACCTCATCTCCGGATAAACCTGCAAGCTTGAACAATCCACAAATTTGTTCTACATATATCAAGTGCATATCAGGATATTCGGTTCCATCTCCTGCATAAGGGTTAGCTAGCAGTTGTTCTATCACACCCGAAGGAATTTCATATTCAATATTTTCAGAAGGTGCAGTAGGTTGAGGGGTAACTAATTGTGGTTCCAGACGAGGTGAAGATACCCCAAACAAACCGCTCAAAAAATTGTTTTCCATAGTGACAAGTGACAATAAATTTTAGCACACTATATAAATGTTTCCTTACCAAATTCCACTTACCAAAGGCTCTTCACTCCCCGACAACGGCGCCAGAAAATAGCCTTGATGACCCACAAGTATAGGGGATCAATTGTAGCTCTTTTCGATAAGTAAGGGTGTCGAACCCAACGAGGAGCAGAAGGAAATGACAAGTAGTTTTCAGTGAGGTAATGTCTGCAAGTGCTGAAACTGTAAGTAGCGAGTAGTTTGATAGCAAGATAATTGGTAACGAGCAAGTAACGATAATAGTAACAAGTATGCAGCAAGATAGCCCAATCCTTTTGAGGCAAAGGACAGGCCAAAATGGTATATTATGATAAGCAAAGCGTTCTTGAGGGTACACGGGAATTTCATCTAGTCACTTTCATCATGTTGATTTAATTCGTGTTCGCTGCTTTGATGATTTGATATGTGGGTGGACTGGTGCTTAGGTGTTGTTCTTACTTGAACAAACCTCCTACTTATGATTAACCCTCCCGCAAGCATCCGCAACTACGAGAAAAGTATTAAGAATAAATTCTAACCATAGCATTAAACTTTTGGGTCCAATCGGTCCCTTATGGAATAGTGCATAAACTGGGGTTTAAGCTTCTGTCACTCTCGCAACCCACCATCTATTTACTAGTCCACAATGCATTCCCTTAGGCCCAAGTATGGTGAAGTTTCATGTAGTCGACGTTCACATGACACCACTAAGGGAATCACAACATACATACCATCAAAATATCATACACATATCAAATTCACATGATTACTTGCAACATGATTTATCCCGTGACCTCAAGAACAAAGGTAACTACTCACAAATAATGAACATGCTCATGATCAGAGGAGTATTAAATAGCATCATGGATCTGAACATATAATCTTCCACCAAATAAACCATATAGTAATCAACTACAAGATGTAATCAACACTACTAGTCACCCCCTAGCAACAATCTATAGTTCCGGTAACAAGATTAAATACAAGAGATGAAATAGGGTTTGAGATGAGATGGTGTTGGTGAAGATGTTGATGGAGATTGCCCTCCCCAAGATGGGAGAGTTGTTGGTGATGATGATGATGATGATGATTTCCCCCTCCGGGAGGGAAGTTCCCCCGGCAGAATTGCTCCGCCGGAGGGCAAAAGTGCTACAACCCAAGTTTCGCCTCGAGACAGCGGCGCTCTGCCCCGAAAGTCTTCTCTCTATTTTTTCTAGGTCAAAATGACTTATATACCAGAAGATGGGCACCGGAGGTGGGCCGAGGAGGCCACAACCCACCAGGGCGCGCCTGGTGCGCCCAGGTGGGTTGTGCCCACCTGGTGGCCCCCTCTAGTGATTATTGGCTCCAATATTTCTTAAATAATCCATAAAAAATCTCTGTGAAGTTTCAGCTCATTTGGAGTTGTGCAGAATAGGTGGGTGACGTCGCTTTTTCAGGTCCATATTTCCAGCTGCCAGAATTCTCCCTCTTGGTGTGTACCTTGCAAATTATGAGCGAAAGGGCATTAGAATTACTCCAAAAAGCATTATTATGGATAAAACATTATAAATAACAGTAAGAAAACATGATGCAAAATGGATGTATCACACAACGCCACCCCGATCCCCGTCGGAGCTGCCGGACACAGCCTGACAAGATCGAGAGTGGCAAGGCTGCGAAGGAGGAAGACGGACGGAGCACCTCAGCGGCCCCCTGTCACCGCTTCCAGGACTAAGCAGAAGGCTCCAGCACATGCACCAGCAGAGAAGGGCGTCTGGGCCCAGTCGGGAGACCACTGGAAGAGGCGGAAGTGCCAGGAGAGCAACCCCTTCCGCGGCCACCGTGAAAACGGTGATGGCAGCGCCAGGGAGGGGAAAGGGAAGGCAGAAAGACGAGGCAGTAGGTCGCCAGTACGAGACGAACGCATCGATGCAGTCGTACTCCAACTGGATGGCCTGCCTCCCGCCTTCTCCTTCTTCCCCAGCTTCATCTTCATCAACACCTCTCCAAGGAAGCACCGACCTGGCGGTCCGGTGCCTTCTCTAGAGAGACAGCGAGCGACCAAGACGACCAGGGAGCTCGAAGCACGCCGTTCCCCACTTCGGCAGGCAGGAAGGCGCGCCTCTTGTCAACATCAACTCCAGGCCCCCCGGGAGGGGCAGTGCTGAGATTACCAACGATCCCCAGCCCTGCCCCCCGGGCAAGCTCCGAAGGCGCCGAGGACCCGATCGCCCGGCCCACGAGCAGCGGCAGCCCGGTGCTGGGCACCAGACTACTCAATAGGCGGTCGACCGTGGCGGAAGGAGCAAGCAATTCCCCACAATGGGGAAGCTTGATATCTCCCGAGCCACGAGCAGCACGTCCACGGTGCCTTCTCTAAACAAGGACCAGATTCACTCCCCAAGCACCAACACAAACATTCGACAACTCTAAACGCAAGCTGAAGCCCGGGGGCTGGCCCCAGGCTCTTCTCTTCAACATGGCCAGCAAGAGGTAGAAGACATGAAGGAAGGAATGCGGAGATGGATGGCTCGGCTCCTCCCTCGCCCCTCCTTTTATAGGCGGGCCGAGGAGGGGTACCGCTCCATCAAACGAGCAACCGTTGTCCTCCTCCACCAATTCAAGAAGACCGGGCCCTCACCCTGATGCTCTTTCTCGCCATGCGCCAGCGTTACCTACCCTGCTCAATGCATGCAACATACATGGCTAAGGATGAGGGCATGATGGGAATAGTGAATTGGCATTTTCTACCCCGTGCGTTAAAGTCATTCATGGGCCATTACAAGGACAGCCCCACCACTATTGGCTTTACACGATGCGCGGATAAACCGGAAACTGGCCCAGACTCAAGACTAATGAAGAAGCAAAGAAGTCTCCAAGAGATCAGCCTCTTCAACACCCCTGCCTGTGCACTGATTAGGGCCTTCCCCGATGACACTCGGCAACGCGATCAGGGCAGGCCCTTGGGCTTCTATCGATGCAACAAACCCTAGGTCTGTTGCAGAGACTGTGCACATGCACGGGAACAAAATAACAGCACTAGGCCAAGCCAGAGTACAAGAGACCAAGATCATCGAAGGACCAACATGCAGATACAGGGGACTGATGACAAGCCAGAGAGGCAAGATATCACCAAGAGAAAAGCCTCCCTTGCCGGGCAGGCAATCTCGGCAATGGCGGGGTTACTCCTGGAAGAAAGCGTCCATGACATACCGGCAAGGCCTACCGGACTCGCGGTGGCAAAATCACCTCACCCAACAACTCCGCCACAACCCACGTCATCAATCAGTGTGGTGTCAAGCCGCAAAGTGATTAAGTGGCAACCATTCGCTACATGGCGGCCTCTTTCTACAGGAAATACCTACAGGCGACACCCGTCCTGCAACATGTCAAGCGAGCAGGCACGGAGCTGGCAAGACAAGCCCGACAAAGCTTGCCGGGCAAGCAATGATGTGACGTTGAGCGGTGCATTTAATGCGCCCTGTCAGCCTGCGGAGTTAGGTATGATAGCACTATTTGCTATCTTATCAGTGCATAATGACTGTTTTGCCATTGTGGTGACACCTTAATCTATAAAAGGAGGCCCATGGCAACCGTAGAAGGGGTTAGAAGATTGGACACCCACACACTCATACGCACGTGTCCACTGCCGCCCCTGCCAGGCAAGTGTACTACGCTCCACCACCATTCTTCCACCATCAATCCACCAAAGTAGGAGTAGGGTTTTACGCCTCGCGGCGGCCTGAACCTGCGTAAAATTGCCTATGTTATATCTCTCGTGCTGCCCCACGCTCCTCTCCTCTTTGTGCAACGTGACATCCCCCCTGTCGAACCAGCAAGGGGCCCTTGGTCCCATAGGTGGCCTTGGTTTACCACGACAGTATGATAACACTGTTCCTATCTAATCAATGTGTACTGACTGATTTTCCATTGTGGTAACCACTTAGCCTATAAAAGGAGGGCCATGGTTACCTAGAATAGGATTCAGAACCTTGTACACTCTTACGCGCGTAGCTGCTCTCCCCGAGGCGACCTTGCTGGGCTTGAGCACTGCGTGTTCTTCACGGTCCTCCATCCAATCCACCAAAGCAGGAGTAGGGTTTTATGCTTCGCAGCGGCCCGAACCTGGGTAAAAACCACCGCTTCACCATTGCCGTGCTGCCCCTACGGTCTCCGCTCTTTCTACAACGTGCCCCTCCCCCTTGCTGAACCACAAGGGGCCAATGGCCCCATAGGTGATCGTGTACCGCCACGACTTCTTTGGCGCACTAGGTAGGGGGAAAAGTCCGGCGCTACAGCTCACATGTCCACCTCGAAGGCCCCCTCGCATGCAGCCACTAATGTCGTGGGGGCTACGGGGGCTTATGGGGACGCTGACTCCACGGGGAACGTGACTGGCACAGGCGGCGCCATCACCGTTCCTCCTGCGGCCGAATCGGGAGCAGGAGGCGCTGGAGGAGGACAACATCAATAGCACCCTGGCGGCCATGCTCCACAAGACGCAGGTGGGGAGAATATTCAATCTCCACCTCTCCACATTGCTGAAGGACGCAGCCGTAGCAATGACGCTCACTCTGGTGCGACTTGCAACCCTCTAGCCACCCCTGCTGCGGGTGCAGCTCCGGGGCACGCGCCTTCCCAGGGCTAGTAGACCAAGACGATGCACCGAACGGGTTCGTCAATCCCCAAGCGCATCCATCTCGTCGCCACGCCACCATGGCGACTGGCTCGCAGTGACGAGAACACGGCGCCACCACTACCGGCACAGTCAGAAGTCGGGCGACATCGCGATCTGCGTCATCGTCCATGCCAAGCACCGCTTCGGAAGCCATGGTGCGAGCCCAGCTCCTGTTGAGATTCCCGCCAGCAGCCAATCAAATGGATGAGTGGAGAGCCACCATCCAGATCCTGATTGGTTTCACTAAGGCAGGAGGATCACAGTGGGTCGGGCCGCCACGGCCTCCACGGGCAGCGACAACGGCCCGAGCCGCTGGCCGTACCAAAGGGGGGCACTCCATGATGCAATCCACTCCAGGGCAGCCAACGCAGGGGCCGCAGCCACAGCCACATGACCAAGAACCCGATGATGTGTCGATGGCTTCGTCAGATCCTCAAGCCCGTCGAGACCAGCGGCAGGTTCTAGAAGACAGGGGGGAAGATGCGTGCGTCACCATAGAACAACGCCGTGAAACCTGCTGCCAGTCTGATGGGCGCAATGGCCTCGACGTCGATGAGCCCTTACCCGGTGCAGACGGATACTTTCCTTTCAAGGTTGGGTACCCCGCCTTCACTTGTGAGCTATGGCAAGTCCGTTGGCCATCTGCCCGTATGTTCAAGCCAGAGATACCAGAAAAAGTATGACGGAAGATTGAACCCAACAGAGTTCTTGAGCATTTACACCGTCGTCATTCAAGACGCCAGAGGAAGAGATGAAAAGGTATACACCAACTACTTCCCTTTGGCACTCAAGCCGAACGTGAGGTCGTGGCTGATGCACTTGCCGGAGAATTCCATCTCGACCTGGGCTGACCTATGCAATGAGTTTGTTGGCGCCTCCATGGGCGGCCATCAAGAACCAAGGCAGCCCAGCAACTTTCAGCTCCTCCCACAAAAGGAAGGAGAGAGCTTACGGAAGTATATGCAGAGATTTAGCCAGGTGCACAGGAACATTCCAGACATCCACCCAGCTGTTGTGATTGCTGCATTCCAGTCCAGCGTACACAATCGCAGGATATGTTCCAAGATGAACGTCTGGTTGCCCAAGATGGTGAATGAGTTGTACACCTTGGCAGATAAGTGTGCCCAAACAGAGGAGGGGAGGCGACTCCCCGGATAAAAAGATGGCATCGACGTTGACTCAGAGGACGACGACGATGCCATCAATCAGAAGAAGAAGAACAAGAAACACAAAGTGAAAATAGTACTGGCTATCGAGCGATCCGGCGTCCCTAGTACCGGCAAGAAGGCGAAGACCAAAGCTCCCGACAAGGAAGTTGCCGCGTGCACTGATTGCCAGGAAGCTGCTGACGCCGAGAAGGCTGGGAAGGCTGACGAGTCGTACCGCAAGATCGATCGGACCAAGGGCCATGATATCCAAGAGTGTCATCAAGTTGAGCAACTCGTCAAGAAACAGAAAGCTGAATACGAGAAGCGTGACAAAGAGAGAGACCAAGATGGCGTTGGCGGGAAAGGCCGAGGTTTCAGAGGAGGCTGCCCGGGCAAAGTCCTTCAACATCAAGGGAAACCTGCTAGAGGCCATGAGAAGAAGGAACGTGATGACGAGAGCGATAAGGGGGATGAAGAGGAAACCAACGAGCAGGAGTTTCAGAAGGCCACTGACGCCCTATGCATTAATGGAGGCACATCTTTGCACTCCTCTCACCGCCAGCTTAAGCAGTGGGCACGTGAGGTCAATGTTGTCGAGCCAGCGACAGATTCTCAGAAACCACTCAAGTGGTCTCTCACGCCCATCATCCTTGATGAAAAGGATCACCCTGACCGCACCACTGCGGTAGGGTGCTTGCCATTGTTGGTTTCACCAACGATCCGCAACCTCAAGGTCACAAAGATGTTGGTTGACAGCGGGGCCGGGTTGAATCTAATTTCTCCCAAGGTCATCAGCAAGCTGCAAATAACAGAAGAACAGCTCAAGGTTACTGGCACCTTTCAAGGGATCAACCCCGGCAGGAGTCGTCCAAAAGGGAAGATCATGCTGCTAGCGACATTTGGAGGAGAATTGAACTACTGGACTGAGAAGATTGTGTTCGACGTGGTCGAGCTTTCGTTGCCCGTACAATGGGATACTCGAACGATCTGCCCTGGCAAAGTTCATGGCGGCATCCCACTATGCTTACAATGTTGTGGAACGTAGTAATTTCAAAAAAAATCCTACGCACACGCAAGATCATGGTGATGCATAGCAATGACAGGGGAGAGTGTCTCCACGTACCCTCGTAGACCGAAAGCGGAAGCGTTAGCACAACGCAGTTGATGTAGTCGTACGTCTTCACGATCCGACCGATCAAGTACCGAACGCACGACACCTCCGAGTTCAGCACACGTTCAGCCCGATGACATCCCTCGAACTCCGATCCAGCCGAGTGTTGAGGGAGAGTTTTGTCAGACGACGGGCGTGGTGACGATGATGATGTTCTACCGACGCAGGGCTTCGCCTAAGCACCGCTACAGTATTATCGAGGTGGACTATGGTGGAGGGGGGCACCGCACAAGGCTAAAAGATCAGACGATCAATTGTTTTGTCTTTGGGGTGCCCCCTGCCCCCGTATATAAAGGAGCAAGGGGGGTGCGGCCGGCCAGGAGAGGGGGTGCGCCAGGAGGAGTCCTACTCCCACCGGGAGTAGGACTCCCTCCCTTTTCCTAGTTGGACTAGGACTGGAGGGGGAAAGAGGTGGAGGAGAAGAAGGAAAGGGGGGCGCCGTCCCCCTCTCCTTGTCCTATCCGCACTAGGGGGGAGGGGCGCGCGGCCCTTGCCCTGGCCGCCTCTCCTCTCATCCACTAAGGCCCACAATGGCTCAATAACCTCCCAGGGGTTCCGGTAACCTCCCGGTACTCCGGTAAAAATCCTGATTTCACCCGGAACACTTCCGATATACAAACATAGGCTTCCAATATATCAATCTTCATGTCTCGAC
This sequence comes from Aegilops bicornis, assembly GCA_021605145.1. Classification (NCBI taxonomy): domain Eukaryota; kingdom Viridiplantae; phylum Streptophyta; class Magnoliopsida; order Poales; family Poaceae; genus Aegilops; species Aegilops bicornis. The sequence continues at coordinate 467,221,326 of CM038675.1, read as the reverse complement.
CATTTCGAGACTCCTCGTCATGTCCGTGATCACATACGGGACTCCAAACAACCTTCGGTACATCAAAACATATAAACACATAATATAATTGTCATCGAAACATTAAGCGTGCGGACCCAACGAGTTCGAGAACTATGTAGACATGATCGAGACACGTCTCCGGTCAGTAACCAATAGCGGAACCTGGATGCTCATATTGGCTCCCACATATTCTACGAAGATCTTTATCGGTCAGACCGCATAACAACATACGTTGTTCCCTTTGTCATTGGTATGTTACTTGCCCGAGATTCGATCGTCGGTATCTCAATACCTAGTTCAATCTCGTTACCGGCAAGTCTCTTTACTCGTTCCGTAATACATCATCCCGCAACTAAATCATTAGTTGCAATGCTTGCAAGGCTTAAGTAATGTGCATTACTGAGAGGGCCCAGAGATACCTCTCCGACAATCAGAGTGACAAATCCTAATCTCGAAATACGCCAACCCAACAAGTACCTTCGGAGACACCTGTAGAGCACCTTTATAATCACCCAGTTACGTTGTGACGTTTGGTAGCACACAAAGTGTCCCTCCTATAAACGGGAGTTGCATAATCTCATAGTCATAGGAACATGTATAAGTCATGAAGAAAGCAATAGCAACATACTAAACGACCGAGTGCTAAGCTAACGGAATGGGTCAAGTCAATCACATCATTCTCCTAGTGATGTGATCCCATTAATCAAATGACAACCCATGTCAATGGCTAGGAAACATAACCATCTTTGATCAACGAGCTAGTCAAGTAGAGGCATACTAGTGACACTCTGTTTGTCTATGTATTCACACATGTATTATGTTTCCGTTAATACAATTCTAGCATGAATAATAAACATTTATCATGATATAAGGAAATAAATAATAACTTTAATATTGCCTCTAGGGCATATTTCCTTCAGTCTCCCACTTGCACTAGAGTCAATAATCTAGATTACACAGTAATGATTCTAACACCCATGGAGCCTTGGTGTTGATCATGTTTTGCTCGTGGAAGAGGCTTAGTCAATGGGTCTGTGACATTCAGATCCGTATGTATCTTGCAAATTTCTATGTCTCCCACCTGGACTAAATCCTGGATGGAATTGAAGCAGCTCTTGATGTGCTTGGTCCTCTTGTGAAATCTGGATTCCTTCGCCAAGGCAATTGCACCAGTATTGTCACAGAAGATTTTCATTGGACCCGATGCACTAGGTATGACACCTAGATCGCATATGAACTCCTTCATCCAGACTCCTTCATTTGCTGCTTCCGAAGCAGCTATGTACTCCGCTTCACACGTAGATCCCGCCACGACGCTTTGTTTAGAACTGCACCAACTGACAGCTCCACCGTTCAATGTAAACACGTATCCGGTTTGCGATTTAGAATCGTCTGGATCAGTGTCAAAGCTTGCATCAACGTAACCATTTACAATGAGCTCTTTGTCACCTCCATAAACGAGAAACATATCCTTAGTCCTTTTCAGGTATTTCAGGATGTTCTTGACCGCTGTCCAGTGATCCACCCCTGGATTACTTTGGTACCTCCCTGCTAGACATATAGCAAGGCACACATCAGGTATGGTACACAACATTGCATACATGATAGAGCCTCTGGTTGAAGCATAGGGAACATCTTTCATTTTGTCTCTATCTTCTGCAGTGGTCGGTCATTGAGTCTTACTCAACTTCACACCTTGTAACACAGGCAAGAACCCTTATTTTGCTTGATCCATTTTGAACTTCTTCAAAACTTTGTCAAGGTATGTGCTTTGTGAAAGTCCAATTAAGCGTCTTGATCTATCTCTATAGATCTTGATGCCCAATATATAAGCAGCTTCACCGAGGTCTTTCATTGAAAAACTCTTATTCAAGTATCCCTTTATGTTATCCAGAAATTCTATATCATTTCCAATCAGCAATATGTCATCCACATATAATATTAGAAATGCTCTGAGCTCCCACTCACTTTCTTGTAAATACAGGCTTCTCCAAATGTGCATACAAAACTAAATGCTTTGATCACACTATCAAAGTGTTTATTCCAACTCCGAGAGGCTTGCACCAGTCCATAAATGGATCGCTGGAGCTTGCACACTTTGTTAGCTCCCTTTGGATCAACAAAACCTTCCGGTTGCATCATATACAACTCTTCTTCCAGAAACCCATTCAGGAATGCAGTTTTGACATCCATTTGCCAAATTTCATAATCATAAAATGCGGCAATTGCTAACATGATTCGGACAGACTTAAGCATCGCTACGAGTGAGAAGGTCTCATCGTAGTCAATCCCTTGAACTTGTCGAAAACCTTTCGCAACAAGTCGAGCTTTATAGACATAATATTACCTCAGGTCAGTCTTCTTCTTGAAGATCCATTTATTCTCAATTGCTTGCCGATCATCGGGCAAGTCAACCAAAGTCCACACTTTGTTCTCATACATGGATCACATCTCAGATTTCATGGCCTCAAGCCATTTTGTGGAATATGGGCTCACCATCGCTTCTTCATAGTTCGTAGGTTCGTCATGGTCTAGTAACATAACTTCCAGAATAGGATTACCGTACCACCCTGGTGCCGATCTTACTCTGGTTGACCTACGAGGTTCAGTAACAACTTGATCTGAAGTTTCATGATCATCATCATTAACTTCCTCACTAATTGGTGTAGGTGTCGCAGAAACCGGTTTCTGCGATGAACTACTTTCCAATAAGGGAGCAGGTACAGTTACCTCATCAAGTTCTACTTTCCTCCCACTCACTTCTTTCGAGAGAAACTCCTTCTCTAGAAAAACTTCGAATTTAGCAACAAAAGTCTTGCCTTCTGATCTGTGATAGAAGGTGTACCCAACAGTCTCCTTTGGGTATCCTACGAAGACACATTTCTCTGATTTGGGTTTGAGCTTATCAGGTTGAAGCTTTTTCACATAAGCATCGCAGCCCCAAACTTTCAGAAACGACAACTTTGGTTTCTTGCCAAACCACAGTTCATAAGGCGTCATCTCAACGGATTTCGATGGTGCCCTATTAAATGTGAATGCGGCCGTCTCTAAAGCATAACCCCAAAACGATAGCGGTAAATCAGTAAGAGACATCATAGATCGCACCATATCTAGTAAAGTACGATTACGACATTCGGACACACCATTACGCTGTGGTGTTCCGGGTGGCGTGAGTTGCAAATCTATTCCACATTGTTTCAAATGAAGACCAAACTCATAACTCAAATATTCTCCTCCACGATAAGATCATAGAAACTTTATTTTCTTGTTACGATGATTTTCAACTTCACTATGAAATTCTTTGAACTTTTCAAATGTTTCAGACTTATGTTTCATTAAGTAGATATACCCATATCTTCTTAAATCATCTGTGAAGGTGAGAAAATAACGATATCTGCCACGAGCCTCAACATTCACCGGACCACATACATCTGTATGTATGATCTCCAACAAATCTGTTGCTCTCTCCATAGTTCCGGAGAACGGCGTTTTAGTCATCTTGCCCATGAGGCACGGTTCGCAAGTACCAAGTGATTCATAATCAAGTGGTTCCAAAAGTCCATCAGTATGGAGTTTCTTCATGTGCTTTACACTGATATGACCTAAACAGAAGTGCCACAAATAAGTTGCACTATCATTATCAACTCTGCATCTTTTGTCTTCAACATTATGAATATGTGTATCACCACTATCGAGATTCAACAAAAATAGACCACTCTTCAAGGGTGCATGACCATAAAAGATATTACTCAAATAAATAGAACAACCATTATTCTCTGATTTAAATGAATAACCGCCTCGCATCATACAAGATCCAGATATAATGTCCATGCTCAACACTGGCACCAAATAACAATTATTTAGGTCTAATACTGATCCCGAAGGTAGATGTAGAGGTACCATGCCGACCGCGATCACATCGACTTTGGAACCATTTCCCACGCGCATCGTCACCTCGTCCTTAGCCAATCTTCGCAATCCGTAGCCCTGCTTTGAGTTGCAAATATTAGCAATGTAACCAGATTATCAAATACCAGGTGCTCATGCGAGCATTAGTAATGTACACATCAATAACATGTATATCACATATACTTTTGTTCAACTTGCCATCCTTCTTATCCGCCAAATACTTGGGGCAGTTCCGCTTCTAGTGACTACCGCGCTTGCAGAGAAGCACTCGATCTTAGGCTTAGGTCCAGACTTGGGTTTCTTCTCTGAGCAGCAACTTGCTTGTTCTTCTTCTTGAAGTTCCCCTTCTTCTTCCATTTGCCTTTTTCTTGAAATCGGTGGTCTTATTGACCATCAACACTTGATGCTCCTTCTTGATTTCTACCTCTGCAGCCTTTAGCATTGCGAAGAGCTCGGGAATCGTCTTATCCATCCCTTGCATGTTATAGTTCATCATGAAGCTCTTGTAGCTTGGTGGAAGTGATTGGAGAATTCTGTCAATGACGCTATCATCCGGAAGATTAACTCCCAGTTGAATCAAGTGGTTGCAGTACCCAGACATCTTGAGTATATGCTCACTGACAGAACTATTCTCCTCCATCTTGCAACTATAGAACTTATTGGAGACTTCATATCTCTCAGTCCGGGCATTCTTTTGAAATATTAACTTCAACTCCTGGAACATCTCATATGCTCCATGACGTTCAAAACGTCGTTGAAGTCCCGGTTCTAAGCCGTAAAGCATGGCACACTGAACTATCGAGTAGTCATCAACACGTGACTGCCAGGCATTCACAATGTCTGCAGTTGCTGGCGCAGGTGGTACACCTAGCGGTGCTTCCAGGACGTAACTCTTCTGTGCAGCAATGAGGATAATCCTCAAGTTACGGACCCAGTCTGTGTAATTGCTACCATCATCTTTCAACTTTGCTTTCTCAAGGAACGCATTAAAATTCAACGGAACAACAACACGGGCCATCTATCTACAATCAACATAGACAAGCAAGATACTATCAGGTACTAAGTTCATGATAAATTTAAGTTCAATTAGTCATATTACTTAAGAAATCCCACTTAGATAGACATCCCTCTAAGCCTCTAAGTGATCACGTGATCCATATCAACTAAACCATGTCCGATCATCACGTGAGATGGAGTAGTTTCAACAGTGAACATCACTATGTTGATCATATCTACTATATGATTCATGCTCGACCTTTCGGTTTTCGTGTTCCGAGGCCATATCTGTTATATGCTAGGCTCGTCAAGTTTAACCTGAGTATTCCGCGTGTGCAACTGTTTTGCACCCGTTATATTTGAACGTAGAGCCTATCACACCCGATATCACGTGGTGTCTCAGCACGAAGAACTTTCGCAACGGTGCATACTCAAGGAGAACACTTATACTTTGATAATTTAGTAAGGGATCATCTTATAATGCTACCGTCAATCAAAGCAAGATAAGATGCATAAAAGTAAACATCACATGCAATCAATATAAGTGATCTGATATGACCATCATCATCTTGTGCTTGTGATCTCCATCTCCGAAGCACCGTCATGATCACCATCGTCACCGGAGCGACACCTTGACCTCCATCGTAGCATCGTTGTCGTCTCGCCAATCTTATGCTTCTACGACTATCGCTACCGCTTAGTGATAAAGTAAAGCATTACAGGGCGATTGCATCGCATACAATAAAGCGACAACCATATGGCTCCTGCCAGTTGCCGATAACTTGGTTACAAAACATGATCATCTTATACAATAAAATTTAGCATCATGTCTTGAGCATATCACATCACAACATGCCCTGCAAAAACAAGTTAAACGTCCTCTGCTTTGTTGTTGCAAGTTTCCTGGATCATGGTGAGGTTTATAATCCAGCTTATCTATGAATAATATTTGAATCTTCTCTGAATTCTTTTATGTATGATTGAGTTATCTTTGCAAGTCTCTTCGAATTATCCATTTGGTTTGGCCAACTAGATTGGTAGTTCTTGCAATGGGAGAAGTGCATTGCTTTGGGTTCAATCTTGCGGTGTCCTTACCCAAAGGATGTAAAGGGTTGCAAGGCACGTATTGAATTTTTGCCATCGAGGATAACAAGATGGGGTATTTATCATATTGCATGAATTTATTCCTCTACATCATGTCATCTTGCTTAAGGCGTCACTCTGATTTTAACTTAATACTCTAGATGCATGCTGGATAGCGGTTGATGAGTGGAGTAATAGTAGTAGATGCAGAATCATTTCGGTCTATTTGTCTCGGACGTGATTCCTATATACATGATCATACCTAGATAACCTCATAACTATGCTCAATTCTGTCAATTGCTCAACAGTAATTTGTTCACCCACCGTAAAATACTTATGCTCTTGAGAGAAGCCACTAGTGAAACCTATGGCCCCCGGGTCTATTCTCATCATATCAATCTCCATCACTTTTATACTTGCCTTGTTTTTACTTTGCCTTTTACTTTTCACTTTGCATCTTTATACCAAAAATACCAAAAATATTATCTCTATCCAATCTCACTCTCGTAAGTGACCGTGAAGGGATTGACAACCCCTAATCGCGTTGGTTGCGAGTAGCTATCATTTTGTGCAGGTACGAGGGACTTGTGCGTGGCCTCCTAGTGGATTGATACCTTGGTTCTCAAAAACTGAGGGAAATACTTACGCTACTGTGCTGCATCATCCTCTCCTCTTCGGGGAAAACCAACGCAAGCTCAAGATGTAGCAAGAAGGATTTCTGGCGCCGTTGCCGGGGAGGCTCACGCAAGAGCAAGTCAACTATACCGAGTACCCATCACAATCCCTATCTCTTGCATTACATTATTTGCCATTTGCCTCTCGTTTTCCTCTCCCCCACTTCACCCTTGCCGTTTTATTCGCCCTCTCTTTTTCGTTCGCCTTCATGTCTTTCTTGGCTCGTTTTGTTGTTTGGTTGAAATAGTTGGGTATTTATTCCTAAACAGATAAGCTAATATCTATGGATCCTCATCCGCTTGCCAATATTTTTAAGAGATCCAATTATGATGAACCAATTCCTAGTGATTTGGATGCACTAGATTATCGTTATAAGCTTTTGCCTGAAATCCGTAAATCTAAAAATTGTGATGAAGTGCTTCACGATAGATCTTTGAATAAAAAGCATGATTGCAATGATTTTATTATAAATTCTTTTGATGTCAATTGTGCTAATAAGATGCAAAACCCTAAGCTTGGGGATGCTAGTTTTGATATGTCTACTACTTGTTGCAATGATCATGATTGGGGTGATTCTTCTTATAACCTTGAAAATTTATTTAAGCCCCATGATGAATATGAGATTGATAATAGTGTTTGCAATAATATTGAAAGTGGGTTTGGAAGAGTGTCAACTTTAGATCTCAGATATTTGGAGTATGTTCAATCTTATGATATTTTTGATAAAAGTGGGTTCGGAAAGGTCATGACTTTAGTTAATGTTAATCCCACTATCTTGGAAGAGTGTCAAATTTGCATGCATGTGGATCGTGTTGAGAATATACTTTGTGATAGCTATTTTGTTGAATTTGCTTATGATCCCACATGTAATTATTATGAGATAGGAAAATATGGTTATAGAAATATTCATGTTTCTAAATTACCTCTCGTTATGTTGAGATTGCTATTGTTCCTTTCCGCTTCCTTGCATATGCTAGTTTTTGCTTGCCTTGATAATTTGTTTGCCTATAAGATGCCTATGCATAGGAAGTATGTTAGACTTAAGTGTGTTTGTCACATGTTTTATGATGCTCTCTTTGTGCCTCAATTCTTGTCTTTCTTGTGAGCGTCATTTAAATCTCAATGCCTAGCTAAAAAGGCTTTAAAGAAAAGCGCTTGTTGGGAGACAACCCAATATTTATCCTTTCTGCATAGTAATAAATAATCCATCTAGACTCTGTTTAGATGTTGTTTTATGTTTTAATTAGTGTTTGTGCCAAGTTAAACCTATTGGATCTTCTTGGATGATAGTTGTTTGATCTTGCTGTAATTTTCAGAAACTTTGCGCTCAGTGCCCGAATTGTTAAACATCACCAGAACGTGATAAGATATTGATTCCAATTGCTTCTGATCAATAAACAAATTTTCCAGGTTTTCTAATTTTGGTAGAATTTTTTGATTTCCAGAAGTTTGCGTTAGTTACAGATTACTACAGACTGTTCTGTTTTTGACAGATTCTGTTTTGCGTGTGTTGTTTGCTTATTTTGATGAATCTATGGCTAGTAAAATAGTTTATGATCCATAGAGAAGTTGTAATACAGTAGGTTTAACACCAATATAAATAAATAATGAGTTCATTACAGTACCTTATAGTAGTCTTTTGTTTTCTTTCTCTAACGCAGCTCACGAGATTTCTATTGAGTTTTGTGTTGTGAAGTTTTCATGTTTTGGGTGAATTCTTTTGATGGATTATGGAACAAGGAGTGGCAAGAGCCTAAGCTTGGGGATGCCCATGGCACCCCCAAGATAATCCAAGGACACCAAAAGTCAAAGCTTGGGGATGCCGGAAGGCATCCCTCTTTAAATCCACTTCAATCGGTAATTTACTTGGAGCTATATTTTTATTCACCACATGATAAGTGTTTTGCTTGGAGCGTCTTGTATTATTTGCGTCTTTGCTTGTTAGTTTACCAAAATCATCCTTGCTGTACACACCTTTTGAGAGAGCCATACATGAGTTGGAATTTGATAGAATACTCTATGTGCTTCACTTATATCTTTTGAGCTTGGTAGTTTTGCTCATAGTGCTTCACTTATATCTTTTGAGCGTGATGATTTTTGCTCTAGTGCTTCACTTAGATCTTTTAGAGCACGGTGGTGGATTTGTTTTAAAGAAATTTGATCTCTCATGCTTCACTTAGATTATTTTGAGAGTTGTTAATAGCATGGTAATTTGCTTAACGTTAATATACTTGGTATTCAAGATATGTGAAACTTTATTTTGAATGCGATGAATACTAAGATAAGTTTGATGCTTGATAATTGTTTTGAGATATGAAGATAATGATATTAGAGTCATGCTAGTTGAGTAGTGTTGAATTTAAAGAATACTTGTGTTGAAGTTTGTGATTCCCGTAGCATGCACGTATGGTGAACCGTTATGTGATGAACTCGGAGCATGATTTATTTATTGATTGTCTTCCTTATGAGTGGCGGTCGGGGACGAGCGATGGACTTTTCCTACCAATCTATCCCCCTAGGAGCATGCGCGTAATACTTTGCTTTGATAACTTCTAGATTTTTTCAATAAGTATATGAGTTCTTTATGACTAATGTTGAGTCCATGGATTATACACACTTTTTCCCATCCTTCCACTATTGCTAGCCTCTCTCATACTGCGCACCTTTCGCCGGTATCATACACCCACCATATACCTTCCTCAAAACAACCACCATACCTACCTATCATGGCATTTCCATAGCCATTCCAAGATATATTGCCATGCAACTTTCCACCGTTCCGTTTATTATGACACGCTCCATCATTGTCGTATTGCTAGCATGATCATGTAGTTGACATCGTATTTGTGGCAAAGCCACCGTTCATAATTCTTTCATACATGTCACTCATGTTTCATTGCATATCCCGGTACACCGCCGAAGGCAATCATATAGAGTCATATTTTGTTCTAAGTATCGAGTTGTAATTGTTGAGTTGTAAGAAAAATAAAAGTGTGATGATCATCATTGTTAGAGCATTGTCCCAAGTGAGGAAAGGATGATGGAGACTATTATTCCCCCACAAGTCGGGATGAGACTCCGGACGACAAAAAAAAGAGGCCATAAAAAAGAGAAAAGGCCCAAATAAAAAAATTGATGAGATAAAAAGAGAGAAGGGACAATGTTACTATCCTTTTACCACACTTGTGCTTCAAAGTAGCACCATGATCTTCATGATAGAGAGTCTCTCATTTTGTCACTTACATATACTAGTGGGAATTTTTCATTATAGAACTTGGCTTGTATATTCCAATGATGGGCTTCCTCAAATGCCCTAGGTCTTCATGAGCAAGCGAGTTGGATGCACACCCACTTAGTTTCTTTTGTTGAGCTTTCATATACTTATAGCTCTAGTGCATCCATTGCATGGCAATCCCTACTCACTCACATTGATATCTATTGATGGGCATCTCCATAGCCCGTTGATACGCCTAGTTGATGTGAGACCATCTTCCCTTTTTGTCTTCTCCACAACCACCGTTCTATTCCACATATAGTGCTATATCCATGGCTCACGCTCATGTATTGCGTGAAGATTGAAAAAGTTTTGAAAATGTTAAAGTATGAAACAATTGCTTGGCTTGTCATCGAGGTTGTGCATAATTTAAATACTTTGTGTGGGGAAGATGGAGCATAGCCAGACTATATGATTTTGTAGGGATAACTTTCTTTGGCCATGTTATTTTGAGAAGACATAATTTCTTAGTTAGTACGCTTGAAGTATTATTATTTTTCTATCAATATGAACTTTTGTCTTGAATCTTTCGGATCTGAATATTCATACCATGATTAAGAAGATTTACATTGAAATTATGCCAAAGTATCACTCCGCATCAAAAATTCTCTTTTTATCATTCACCTACTCGAGCACGAGCAGGAATTAAGCTTGGGGATGCCTGATACGTCTCCAACGTATCTATAATTTTTTATTGCTCCATGCTACTTTATCTATTGTTTTGGACTATAATGGGCTTTATTTTCCACTTATTACTTTTGGGCTAACCTATTAACCGGAGGCCCAGCCCAGAATTATTGTTTTTTGCCTTTTTCAGTATTTCGAAGAAACAGAATATCAAACGGAGTCCAAACGGAATGAAACCTTCGGAAACGTGATTTTATCACCGAACGTGATCTAGGAGACTTGGACCCTACGCCAAGGAACCAGAGAGGCGGTCACGAGGGTGGGGGCGCGCCCTCCCTAGGCGCGTCCCTTGCCTCGTGGGCCCCTCGGAGCTCCACCGACATACTCCTTCCTCCTATATATACCTACGTACCCCCAAACGATCAGAATGGGAGCCAAAAACCTAATTCCACCGCTGCAACTTCCTGTATCCACGAGATCCCATCTTGGAGCCTGTTCCGGAGCTCCACCGGAGGGGGCATCCACCATGGAGGGCTTCTACATCAACACCATAACCTCTCCGATGAAGTGTGAGTAGTTTACTTCAGACCTTCGGGTCCATAGCTAGTAGCTAGATGGCTTCTTCTCTCTTTTTGGATCTCAATACAATGTTCTCACCCTCTCTCGTGGAGATCTATTCGATGTAATCTTATTTTTGCGGTGTGTTTGTTGAGACCGATGAATTGTGGGTTTATGATCCAGCTTATCTATGAATAATATTTGAATCTTCTCTGAATTCTTTTATGTATGATTGAGTTGTCTTTGCAAGTCTCTTTGAATTATCCGTTTGGTTTGGCCAACTAGATTGGTAGTTCTTGCAATGGGAGAAGTGCATTGCTTTGGGTTCAATCTTGTGGTGTCCTTACCCAGTGACAGAATGGGTTGCAAGGCACGTATTGTATTGTTGCCATCGAGGATAACACGATGGGTTATTTATCATATTGCATGAATTTATTCCTCTACATCATGTCATCTTGCTTAGGCGTTACTGCTTTTTTAACTTAATACTCTAGATGCATGCTTTGGATAGTGGTCGATGAGTGGAGTAATAATAGTAGATGCGTAATCGTTTCGGTCTATTTGTCTCGGACGTGATGCCTATATACATGATCATACCTAGATAACCTCATAACTATGCTCAATTTCATCAATTGCTCAACAGTAATTTGTTCACCCACCGTAGAATACTTATGCTCTTGAGAGAAGCCACTAGTGAAACCTATGGCCCCCGGGTCTATTCTCATCATATCAATCTCCATCACTTTTATACTTGCCTTGTTTTTACTTTGCCTTCTACTTTTCACTTTGCATCTTTATACCAAAAATACCAAAAATATTATCTCTATCAGACCTCACTCTCGTAAGTGACCGTGAAGGGATTGACAACCCCTAATAGCGTTGGTTGCGAGTAGCTATCATTTTGTGCAGGTACGAAGGACTTGTGCGTGGCCTCCTACTAGATTGATACCTTGGTTCTAAAAACTAAGGGAAATACTTAAGCTACTGTGCTGCATCATCCTCTCCTCTTCGGGGAAAACCAACGCAAGCTCAAGACGTAGCACCAGCCACCTGTGTGCAAAGCACGTCGGTAGAACCAGTCTCGCGTAAGCGTACGCGTAATGTCGGTCCGGGCCACTTCATCCAACAATACCGCCGAACCAAAGTATGACATGCTGGTAAGCAGTATGTCTTATGTCGCCCACAACTCACATGTGTTCTACTCGTGCATATGACATCTACGCATAAAACCAGGCTCTGATACCACTGTTGTGGAATGTAGTAATTTAAAAAAAAATCCTACGCACAAGCAAGATCATGGTGACGCATAGCAATGAGAGGGGAGAGTGTGTCCACGTACCCTCGTAGACCTAAAGCGGAAGCGTTAGCACAACGCGGTTGATGTAGTCGTACGTCTTCACGATCAGACCGATCAAGTACCGAATGCACGGCACCTCCGAGTTCAGCACACGTTCAGCCCGATGACGTCCCTCGAACTCCGATCTAGCCGAGTGTTGAGGGAGAGTTTCGTCAGCACGACGGCGTGGTGACGATGATGATGTTCTACCGACGCAGGGCTTCGCCTAAGCATCGCTACAGTATTATCGAGGTGGACTATGGTGGAGGGGGGCACCGCACATGGCTAAAAGATCAAACAATCAATTGTTCTGTCTTTGGGTTGCCCCCTGCCCCTGTATATAAAGGAGCAAGGGGGGTGCGGCCGGCCAGGAGAGGGGGCGCGCCAGGAGGAGTCCTACTCCCACCGGGAGTAGGACTCCCTCCCTTTTCCTAGTTGGACTAGGAGTGGAGGGGGAAAGAGGTGGAGGAGAAGAAGGAAAGGGGGGCGTCGTCCCCCTCTCCTTGTCCTATCCGCACTAGGGGGGAGGGGCGCGCGGCCCTTGCCCTGGCCGCCTCTCCTCTCAGCCACTAAGGCCCACAATGGCTCAATAACCTCCCAGGGGTTCCGGTAACCTCCTGGTACTCCGGTAAAAATCCTGATTTCACCCGGAACACTTCCGATATCCAAACATAGGCTTACAATATATCAACCTTCATGTCTCGACCATTTCGAGACTCCTCGTCATGTCCGTGATCACATCCGGGACTACAAAAAACCTTCGGTACATCAAAACATATAAACTCATAATATAACTGTCATCAAAACGTTAAGCGTGCGGACCCTACGGGTTCGAGAACTATGTAGACATGACCGAGACACGTCTTCGGTCAATAACCAATAGCGGAACCTGGATGCTCATATTGGCTCCCACATATTCTACGAAGATCTTTATCGGTCAGACCGCAAAACAACATACGTTGTTCCCTTTGTCATCGGTATGTTACTTGCCCGAGATTCGATCATCGGTATCTCAATACCTAGTTCAATCTCGTTATCGGCAAGTCTCTTTACTCGTTCCATAATACATCATCCATAACTAACTCATTAGTTGCAATGCTTGCAAGGCTTAAGTGATGTGCATTACCGAGAGGGCCCAGAGATACCTCTCCGACAATCGGAGTGACAAATCCTAATCTCGAAATACGCCAACCCAACAAGTACCTTCGGAGACACCTGTAGAGCACCTTTATAATCACCCAGTTTTGTTGTGACGTTTGGTAGCACACAAAGTGTTCCTCCGGTAAACGGGAGTTCCATAATCTCATAGTCATAGGAACATGTATAAGTCATGAAGAAAGCAATAGCAACATATTAAACGATCGAATGCTAAGCTAACGGAATGGGAAAGTCAATCACATCATTCTCCTAATGATGTGCACTCTGTTTGTCTATGTATTCACACATGTATTATGTTTCCGGTTAATACAATTCTAGCATGAATAATAAACATTTATCATGATATAAGGAAATAAATAATTAGTTTATTATTGCCTCTAGGGCATATTTCCTTCATAGAACACCTTAAAGATGCAGGACCAATGGGCGTTATTTCTATCTCGTCGGACAAGAAAGACGCGATTATATGCATGGATAAGATGTACTGGGAGGCGGTCTCTGCCGAGGCCATGGAATTCGTAGCTCCCACCAAGGAAAACAAGCAAGGGAGAAAAGCTAGGAAGGATACCAGCAAGGAATACGGGAAGCACGCCTCTCAGGAGTGCGCTGCGGCTGTCGATGACTTGCTAGAAAGTTCCAATAGCAAGAGATCAAAGGTTGTTGCGCCTGCTGTGAAGAAGGTCCTGGCAGGGCTGGTTGGCGTTGATGGTACGTTCACTATCAGCTCCACCCTTGATGACAAATAGGAAAGCACGCTCGTTGCCTTCCTGCGGGTGAATGTCGATGTGTTTGCTTGGCAACCATCTGACATCCTCGGCGTTCCCTGGGAGGTAATCTATCTGCCCCCATGCCCGGCCTGGCAAGTAAAAGGTCCAGAAGCAAGCTTTGGAGCGGCATCAATTCATTGTTGAAGAAATCAAGAAACTTGAAGCTGCTGGTTTGGTCAGAGTGTTGCATCCAACATGGTTGGCAAATCCAGTGGTCATGCGCAAGGCGAATGGGAAATGGATGCCTACTCCGGGTACCACCAGATATTCATGTCCAAGAAAGACGAGGAGAAGACCATGTTCCTAGCACCATGTGGCACTTATTGCTTTGTACGAATGCCCTTCGGGTTAAAGAGCACCGGGTAGACCTTTGCAACAGCTTGCAGATTGGTTTTGAGCCTCAGCTGCATAGAAATATTGAAGCTTACATGATGACATCATGGTCAAGACCAAGGACAGATCAACTCTCATTCAATATTTGGAAGAGACCTTTGGAAATCTCGCAAGACCAACCTGAAGCTTATTCAAGAGAAGTGTGTGTTTGGAGTTCCCTCCGGAAAGCTACTTGGCTTCTTTGTGTCTTACTGGGGGATAGAGGCCAACCCCGACAAGATCAGAGCAATTGAGCAGATTCAAGCACCCAAGACAGTCAAGGATGTGAGGCATTTAACTGGATGTGTTGCCGCGCTGAGTAGGTTCATCTCCAAGTCTGTCGAGCGCGCTCTATCGTTCATAAATTTTGAAGAAGGAAGGGCCCATGAAGTGGACCCCGGAGGCAGAAGCAGCGCTGCAAGACTTTGGAACCTACCTTTCCTCTGTTCCCACCTTGGTTGCTCCCAAACCACAAGAGTCGTTGCTGCTATATCTAGCAGCGACCAATCAAGTGGTTAGTGCAACCCTGGTTGCACAACGCGAAGTGGAAGAAGGAGCGGCGAAAGCTACTGTCCTCGCCGAAGAAGGAAGAAAACCAGTCACGACAGGATCGAGCACAGATCAAGATAAAGAAGAGCAGCATAGTGAAGGCAATTCCAAGACCGTGGAAAGGAAGAAGGTAGTGCAGCGACCAGTTGACTTTATTAGCTCCCTATTACATGGGCTAGATCAAGGTATTCTGGGGTACATAAATTATTCTTCGGCCTCATCATGGCCTCGAGGAAGCTGGGTCACTACTTCCAAACCCACGAGATCACGGTTGTCACCTGTTTTCCTGTACAACGCATATTAAGGAACCCTCAAGCCACCGGCATGATAAATGAATGGGCACTGGAATTATCAAGCTTTGGAATGAGGTACGAAAGCACCTCAACCATTCAAAGCAGATCACTGGCGGAGTTTATTGCAGAATGGACACCAACTCTAGATGAAGAGACGCCGGAAGCAGTCATCCCCGACAAGAAAGCGCCCCGGGAATAGATCATGTACTTTGATGGTGCTTTCTCACTATAGGGTGTGAGGGCTGGCGTGCTCTTCGTCACACCCACCGGAGAGCACCTGAAGTATGTAGTCCAAATGCACTTTCCCCGAGAAAGGGCTACCAACAACACTAAAAAGTATGAAGGCTCAGGATTGCGATAGAGTTGGGGATTAAGAAGTTGATCGTGCATGGAGATTCACAGCTTGTGGTGAGACGAGCCAACAAGGATTACCAGAGGCCGTTAATGGAGGCATACGTTGAAGAAGTGAGGAAGTTGGAGGAACACTTTGACGGGTTACAAACATAGCATGTACCACCTGCAAAAACAACACTGTTGATTATCTGTCAAAGTGTGCCGCACAAAAGCTGCCTGCGGAACCAGGAACTTTTGTCCTTGATTTGACTCAGCCATCCATATCCCCATTGACAATGGACATGAAGAGGAGGAAGCTGGACTATGGCAAGCCTTCACCGGCAATACCTTCAATGGTCCCCGGTAAGGAGACTACTGGGAACTACTCCACCTCGCTTGGCGAGCCGCACTCTTTTGCAGGACCTCGGGTCTTTGTGGTCGAGGCAAGCTCTCTCACGAGTGAGGAGGTGCCATTGGCTCTAGTTGTCGAGCCAGAAGCTTCAACCTGGGCACAACACATCTCCACTACCTTTAAACTGGAGAACTTCCTGAGAGCAAGACGAAGTTGAAAGAGTAGCACGGAGGGCCAATATGTATCAGTTTGTCGATGACACGTTATACAGATGGAGGCCCAACGGTGTGAAACTGAAGTGCATTTGCCGGGAAGAAGGAAAGGAACTATTGGCAGAGATACACAAAGGCATGTGCGGCTCTCATATTGGATCAAGAGCCTTGGTTGGGAAAGCTTTCCGGCAAGATTTCTATTGGCCCTCGACCCTCCCAGATGCAACTGAGATAGTCACCAGATGTGAAGCCTGCGAGTTCCACTCCCAGAATATTCATCAGCCTACTCAAGCTCTCCAAACGATCCCTTTGTCATGGCCAATGTCGGTCTGGGGGCTCGACATCTTCGGGCCCTTCCCCCGTGCTACCAGGGGCTTTGAATTCTTGTATGTTGCAATCGACAAGTTTATAAAGTGGCCGGAAGTGGAGCCCGTGGGGAAGGTGACTGCACAGTCAGCTATCAAGTTCTTGAAGGGATTGGTGTGCCATTTCGGAGTACCCGCCAGAGTCATCACTGACAATGGCACCCAATTCACGAGGCGCTCCTTCATGCAATACCTTCATGCCCTCGGAAGCAGGGTCTCATTCGCCTCTGTTGCCCATCCCAAAAGCAATGGACAAGCTGAGAGGGAGAACACTAAAGTGCTAGGTAGACTAAAGACAATAACATTTGATAGGCTGCAGAAGTGGGGCAGGCGATGGATCTACGAGCTGCCGGTGGTTCTTTGGTCCCTCCATACGACAGAAATTGAGCTACCGGCCAGACTCCCTTCTCCCTATTCTATGGGGCAGAAGCAGTGCTCCCCACGGAACTCGTATACAGGTCACCTCGAGTATTTGCCTATGAAGAAGTAGCACAAGAACAACACCGGCGTGACGACGATGTGCTACTTGAGGAGAACCGTCTCCGGGCTGCTATATGTGTTGCACGATACCAGCAGGCCCTGCGTCGCTATCACAGCCGCAGGGTCCATGCCCGGAGTCTTGAGGAAGGCGACCTTTTCCTTAGGAGTGTTCAGTCCGCAAGGGTTCCAACAAGTTGACGCCAAAGTGGGAAGGCCCTTATCGGGTAGTACGAGCCACCAGAACTGGCACAGTCCGTCTGGAGACCGAAGATGGCATCAAGGTGCAAAACTCATGAAATATTGAGCATCTTCATAAGTTCTACCCGTAAGGCGCGGCTACTGGGCTCTACCCCGGTAGTCACCTTCTGCACAAGCCTTGTCGATGCTGCATGTAACCCTTTGTACAAAGCCAGGCACAGACCCAGAGCAGCAGATAAATAAACGAAGTGCTGGGGGCCCCTAAAACTTGCATGCATGCATAGCATAAACATGAACTTGCCATGAGCATGTAGATGAGATCATATGTTGCTACTGCTTCCCTTTGCACTAACTGCAGGATTCTTGCCGCGGACTCGACCCTGAAAGGAAGAAAAGGGAACAAGCCTACATATCGATCCCCAACAAGCCAAACAGATAAGTTCTCTTTTTTATCCATACATGTCTTTGTAAAAAAAAAACTTGTGCATAGAGAAACCTTGTCGCCTTCGAAGCATTTGTGCTCCCATCCTTTGACCCGAAAGTTGCTTCGGTCAGGAAGGTTGTAGTGGCATTTGACAAGAAAAAGGTTGACAAGGGGCCGGTCCCCTCTCCATGTTTCTGAAGCCCGGTAGGCATGGCCTCCAGGGCAACAATGGAAGGCACCGCAAGATAGCCTGCCGAGGAAACTTGTTTACTTAAGAGTATAAAGGTCATCATCCTTTGCGTGGACAGGAGACATGCACAAGTAACCGGCAAGGCTTGTCTTTTTCATTAATATGCTAATAAGCAAGTACAAATCTTACAGAGCACAAACATGGATAAAATAGATAACATATTTAGACTAAAGATTGGCAAGTGCCTGCATGTTTTAGACTAAAAAAAGATAAGTGCCCCATAATCCCTTTCTTGCCCCTCTCCTCCTAGGAGCTATAGTGGGAGGTGAAGAGGGCAAAAGGTGCGCCTGGGCAGAAGCCCAGCCTGACCCCGTCAGGCCCCATGTGAAGGAGCCTACCAAGATCACGAGGGCGCAGGCGAAGGTGATGGTGAAAAGAGCGGCGGAGGGATCCCCTGGTTACCGCCACCAGGGCCAGCAGGACACGACAGGGCGAACGAAGTCAGAGCCCACGAGGAAGCCCGCCGGGGTCCAGCTGGAAGGCTGCTAGAGGATCCGGAGACACCATACACAACTCCACATCCAACTCCCCGGCCGGGGAAGAGATGCAGGTGCATATGGTGGTGCCGTCGGCTAACGGTGACGTTGCGGCTGGTGTTCAGCCGGAGTCGGAGCCGTCGTCCTCCCCATCGGCTCCGTCGTCATTGTCGTTACTGTCCTCCTCAACGCTATCGCTCGAGGAGGAGCTTTCGTCGTTGGTCGAGCTCTCCGCGCAGCACCCTAAACGAGAACCCGAACGCCCGAAGACCTTGACGGAGAGCAAGGTGGCATCCATTAGCTTGAAGTGGAGGATGTGCCCCGCCGCCAAGCAGTGGGCACGTGCGAAGGTCTTCCAGCCATGCCTGAGAAGCATGACATGGGGAGCAGGGAATTCCACATCCGCCTGCATGCTGCCATTGCAACAGCCCCTCATGTGCAGCCTTAGCCCGGTGGTTGTTCGACCTCCATTACCCCTGCGAATGGGGTAGGAAGCCGAAGGAGGCTACGCAGGGGCCTGCGCAACTTGATGATAAACTCCAACGGCTGGTCTCCGACGTGGCCTTCATTCAGATTTTGAATGGCCGGCGAAGGAACGAATATGGCGTCGACTAGCCCTCCTCGGCCCCGAGCGCCATGACGGCCACGTCCGCGTCCTCTCCCGCCTCCCCTTACGGCGGGCTCTGTCTCCACGTCCCCGGCAGGAGGAGGGAGGCGTTGTCGAACGGAAACCCTCGTCGCCGCTGCCGGAGCACAACTGCGCCCCTCCCCATTTGCCATGGTGGGGAGATGATATCGGAAGGAAGAAGGAAGGAAGGAATAGGTGTGAGTCGGTGCCTCGCCCACGTTCCCTTTTATATGCGAGCAGGGTCGGGGGCTTGATACGTTCCAACGTATCTATAATTTTTTATTGTTCCATGTTGTTTTATTATCAATCTTGGATGTTTTATAATCATTTCATAGTCATTTTATGTCATTTTTTGGTACTAACCTATTGACATAGTGCCAAGTGCCCGTTGCTATTTTTTCCATGTTTTTTACATCGCAGGAAATCAATATCAAAGGAGTACAAATGCCATGAAACTTCGCGGAGATTTTTAATGGACCAGAAGGAAGCTATTGGGCCCTGGTTGCACCTGGGGGGAGTCCCGAGGAGGCGACAACCCGCCAGGGCGCTCCAGGAGGCCCAGGCGTGCCCTGGTGGGTTGTGCCCACCTTGGGTGCCCCTTGGACCGCCTCTTTGCTCTATAAATACCCCAATATTCCAGAAACCCTAGGGGATTCGACGAAAAATTCATCCAGCCGCCGCAGAGTCCAGAACCACCAGATCCAATCTAGACACCATCTCGGATGGGGTTCACCACCTCCATTGGTGCCTCTCCGATAATGCGTGAGTAGTTCTTTGTAGACCTTCGGGTCCGTAGTTAGTAGGTAGATGGCTTTCTCTCTCTCGCTGAATTCTCAACACAATGGTCTCTTGGAGATCCATATGATGTAACTCTTTTGTGGTGTGTTTGTTGGAATTTGATGAACTTTGAGTTTATGATCAGTCATATATTTTTATATCCATCTGAAACTACTAGTTATCGACTAGAGGGGGGTGCATAGGCGATTTTTAAGAAAGTCTTCAAAACATGAGAGTTTCGAAGAGAAACAATAGAAATGAACCTATTGATATGCAGCAGAAGGTAGACTACACTAGGCAAGCCATAGTCAAGTATTCAATGAAGTGAAAGCACGAAGACTAATAGCAGCTAGGTAGTAAAGACCAGGATGGAAGATAGTATGAAGCCAAACAACAATAGTAGTCACACAGTGAAGTCAAACAAGTAATGCAAAAAGGCAATGACTTCACGAAGACAAACTGTAAATAAAGAGAGGGAGACGATAGAACCAGTCGCTTGGCGAAGACAAGGATTTGTTGGACCAGTTCTAGTTGCTATGACAATTGTACATCTGGTTAGGGAGGCTGAGATTTAGCTCAGAACACCATGTCTTCACCTTATTGCCCTTGACCTAAGGACACCCAGTCCTCTCCCAATCACTCTGGTAATTCTTCAAGGTAGACTTCCAAACCTTCATAGACTTCGTTCACCGGCGTTCCACAATGATCTTGGATGCTCAGAACGCGAAGCCTAACCGGCTGGAGGATTCACATTCCGCAAGTGTAACAAGTCTTCAGGTCACGCGGACAGAAAGACTTAAGTGAGCATCACTTCAGTCACTCTGACTTTGTTCACTGGGACCCCACTTAACAGTACGGTGGTTCCTACAACTCAACAAAGAAGAAAAGGAAACATCAAAACAACTATGTCTTCGCGCTCCATAGTTTTCACGCGATGTCTTCTCATGTCATAGTCTTCAATGTGAATATCTTCACATACCACCATTGTCTTCAATGTCTTCATACATTTTTAGGGGTCATCTCCGGTAGGTAAACCGAATCAATGAGGGACTACTACCTGTGTTATCCTGCAATTCTCACAAACACATTAGTCCCTCAACCAGGTTTGTCGTCAATACTCCAAAACCAACTAGGGGTGGCACTAGATGGACTTACAATCTCCCCTTTTTTGGTGATTGATGAAAAACTGGTTGAAGTTTTCAACAGGGATAAAAGTATGTGAAATTGTAAAGGATAAAGGTATTGTCTCCATAAGTAGCAAAAGGCTCCCCCTGAAGATGTGCATATAAGTAATTTGCTTTTGGAATGCAAATGCACATGGCAGGTTGTACTTGTGGAGATCATCTTCAACTTATGAAGACAATTCATCATGCATGATTTGATATAACAAAGATAATGCATGCATAATGAAAAATGGACGTCAGCAATATGACTTCGTGCGGGATTTATCATCGCACATGCGGAATTTATCATCGCATCACAGAATAGCAAACAAGTAGCAGACGACCATCAAGTTTAAGTGTTACAACTCAAAGAACCAAATATATCAAAAGCGAGAGTTGTAAACACTAGGCAAAATATAAAGCAACCGCCCATATGGACCCGCTTGAAGACTATCAACTCATATGCTTCTCCCGCTTTTGTCAGTAAGGACCAAAAAGGTTTGAAGACATACAACCTATACTCGTTCCCAGAAGGAGTAGGAGAAGATGCACGGTCGACGTCGGGGTTTGGCGGTGCAGAAGAACTTGGTGCAGTGTTGATACGCGCTGAAGTTGGAGGTGGTGAAGTAGCATCATATTGATCATCTATGACTCCGGCATTCACCGTTGCAGCGGAGGAGGAATAGTCAGAGTCTTCAAGAGACGAATTTTGTCGGTGTACAAAAAGAGGGGTGCGCTTTTTGTACCCCTATAACTGTGCACGGGCAGTCTGGGCCACAGGCACCACCGCACTGAGCAAGGCAAGGGAAGTGAGCCAAGGTAAGGCCGAAGCTCGAAAGGAACAGAACGACGCCAAGACCAAGACCACAAAGAGCAAAGGGACGAAGCGGACTCCCCCCGGCAAGACCCTTGCCGGGAGGCGGTTTTAGCAAACCCGGCAAGACCCTTGCCGTGGCAGCTCGTCCCACACCTATGGAGCGAGTCACCCTTGAGTCCACTGCCCCCATGGGGCAAGGATTCGGGAAACATCCCCGTGGTGGCATGCAGATCTTTGTGAAGACATTCAATATTAGATACACACTACAGAAGATGACGACCCTTGGCGGGATCCCAGCCAAGGAGGACCACAAGGCCCCCGGCAAGAGCCTTGTCGGGGATGACAAGCGCCACAGCAAGACCCTTGCGGGGCCCCAGAAGACCCTTGCCGGGGCTACGGCGAGGCCCTCGCCAAGAGCACCCGTAGGGCCACCATCAGGCCCACGACAATCAAACCTTCACCGCCGTTCGCATGTAGCTGCCGACCCAACCAGTTGGGCAGGCACCTGCATGGCGGCAAGCGAATCTTTGTGGGGACCCACCATTGCGCCACCTCAGCTGCCTGCCTGCCTACATGGCACCGCGGGCACCGCTGGCCAGGGCGCGTGTCAACACAAGAGGGAGCGGCGACGGACGAGACATGGCTCTCCCCCGTCCCCGATAAAGCAAGGACACCTAAGCAAGACGCATTTAAGGCGCCTTGTCATGTAATGCGAGGGATAGACTCGCATCACTGTACCCTTTCCACGTCCTATGTGCCACTGTGGCAACCCCTTTCCCTATAAAAGGAGGCCCAAGGCGACCAGGAGGAGGATTCGGCTTTTTGGAGCTCCTCACGCCCCATTGCTAGTTCAAGAACACAGATAAACCAACCACCAAAGCAGGAGTAGGGTTTTACGCATCCTCGCGGCCCGAACCTGGATAAAGAGACTGTGTGCTATCTGTTTGATCCGCTCTTCTCACGACCCCGCGCCCCGCAACCGTAGTAGGGATTCTTGTGATCCCATAGGTGTCGTCCTCGCACCGACAGAGTTCAACGCAAGACAGCATTCCTTGGAGGAGTGGAGTCAAATTGAATCTTTTAGTGAAGCCATCGTCTTGAAGATCTGCTTCAGCACTAAGCAATGTCAAACTCTTCCATGACCTCCGACAGGTTTCATGAGTGACAAAGGCATTCTTGGTGGCAAGATTGCGAATTCGATTGACGTCCACCAAGAGGCTTTGCATCTGCCGCTTCAGCCAGTAGTGATGCTTATCATGTTTCTAATGCAGGGCAACGAGAAGCTCTCGGTCATTGAGAACATGAGATCGCTTCCGAGGCCTTTGAGCAATAGTGCTTTCAATGGCTTCAGTTTGAGCACGATGAGGAAAGCGTGTATTGCATGCCAAAGGATAAACACGAGTGACTGCCTGGACTCCTTCAATGGGTTGTGTGAAGCTTTGGTGATCAGCATTGTGAAGACAAACAGGCTCCTTGGCAGGTTCTGGGTATATGGCTTCAACTGACATATCAACCTCGGGCAGAAAAATCAGATGGTTGCGAGCAGAAGGTTGATAGTTGACAGCTGAGTGAAGCTTGATAAGGCGCATAACCCATGGAGCGTAGAATTTCAGACCAAAGAGATCAGAGCTTGATGTAGCCAATTGCCTGATAAATAAGTCTTGAGCATTGAAACTGATGCCATTGAAGATGTGAAAGACGGTTGTCTTCATTGCTCCTTCAAGCTTCGCTGCAGGAGAATGTCCTTTGATAGGCCATAGAGTTCGCCTGATGATATGATAGATGGTGCGGGGCAGATACTCGAGGTCTTATGGAAGATACTCTCCAATGCATTGCGATGAAGCTGACAACCAGGCTCGAAGAGTTCACCTGGAGTGGGCAGGCCAGTTAGCTCAATGATATCAAGAGCTTTGGCTTCATGATGGACATTGCCTGTCATCCACTCAAGGAACCAAGTCTTCGGATCCCTGTTGTAGCCGCGAATGTGGAGGGTAGCATAAAATTGAAGCAGAAGTTCTTCATTCCAATGCTCCTTATCAGTCACAAAGTTCAGCAGTCCAGCATCACGGAAGCAGTCAAGGGCTTCTTCAAGGCATGGCAATCCAGCAATGGCTTCACAGTCTAGACGCATATGGGGAAAGATGCGCCCTTGGTCATAAAGAACACAAGAATAATAACTGCGTTGCTGATAGCTCCAGAACCGATCTAATAAAATCCTTGGCTTGGAATAGGGGTTCTTGGCACTATCAAAGAAAGTGTTGTGCGCAATGAAGCCATTTGCATTGAAGGACCCTGGGGAAGTGGCAGTACCTGGAAACCTGGGCAGTCTTGGCTTAGGCTTCTGGACCTGAGGCCTGTGCTCGACATGGTAATCAAATTGCGGACCAGCAGCAGGCGGAAGAACCAGAATAGGCCATCTGACAGTGACCAGCTGACCATAATTGTATGCTTGCTCGACATTATGTGGCCTAGGAGGCGGTACAGGAGCAGTGGCAGTGGCAGCAGTAGTGACTTCAGGCTGCAGATTTGCATCAGGTGCAGCATTGGCTTCAGGTGCTATCACTTCGGGCACCACATTGACTTCAGGCGCCACATTAGCGTTAGCCATGACAACGTCATTGGCTTCAGTGTTGATGTTGGTGGTCGCCTCAGTGTTGTCAACCTCCACTCGAGTAGCTGGAGGGTCAGACACGTTCTCCTCGAGAACAGCTTCAGGATTGGTTGGGGTGTAGCAACACGTTCTTCTTCAACTCGTGTTTCTTCTTGGTCATCGGCTGATGCTGACGGAATACCTTCAGCCACGTTGGCTTCAGACTCGGAGTTGTTCACAGTTGGAGAGGCTTCAGGAAATACTTGGCGAGATACTGATTGGCGCTCTTCTCCTTCTGGAACACTTGACAAAGTGACTGGTGGCCTTAGTCCTTTATGAAGCCTGCGGAACGCTGGCGACGCTTGTGGAGATGGAGTTGGTTGGACCAAAAGTCTTCCTCTTCAGGTGCGGGAGTGGTGACTTGAGTTGGGGGAGTAGCTGGTGTTTCTTCTTGACGGGGGGAGTCTTGAGGGTGCTCAGCCCATGAGTCATCCTGAGCAATTGGCGTCAAAGGACGACCAATGCTGATGAGTTCGTTGTTTGTGAGAACAGGCGATGATACCATATTGTGCTCGATCTGAGGAAGGACTTCATCATCGTCAACATTGTCTTGATGACCAATGTCTTCAAATTGCGTTAGGGTCAATAAATTGGAATGTCTTCAGCTTCAGGAGCCTCTGGGGAAGCAGGCTCATGAACTATCAAACGGCATTCTTGTCGAGCAGATGCAGGACGAGCAACATAAATTGGCTCGATGACAAGGGGCTCTGTGGGAGCAGCCTGATCTTTCTTCTTGGTCTTGCGCTTCTTGGTGGGTGGAGCATCGTCAGTGGTGTTCTTGGTCTTGCGCTTTCTGGCTTTGGCTTCAGCTGCCCTTGTCTTCTGAAGCTCTGAAGCCACTGTGGGGACCTTAGGTTTCACGCCTGTCATACTAGCGGGGAAGACAATGCGAGGTTCTTCCCGCCTGGATGGTTTAGCTTGGTCCACAGTAGGCTTCTTCTGCTTGGCAGCCATCTTGGGGTCGATGCCAGGACGCCCAAGTGCCTTGCGCTTCTCAGCTTCATTGTAAGATTGAACACACTTTGCAGCCAGAAGCTTCATTCGCTCTTGAGAACCTTTGGCTTCTTCACGTTTCTTGTGAAACGCTTCCTTGAGCTCATGCAGCATGACCTTGAAGTTTTGAACGTCTGTCACGCTGAGCTTGGCCACATGCTTCTTGAACTGAGCCTTTTCATAGTCGATCTTGTGCTTCAGCTCAACAATTTTCTGAGCAAGAGCCAGCTCAGGAGCAATGGCGCCATGGAAGGAGATGCTTAGGCCAACGGGAAGTTGCAGATCATCAAAGCTAAGATTGGGGGTGTCAAACCACTCATCAATGAAATTGTTTAACACTTCCACATCAAAGAGAGCCAAATCATTGAAGATTTCAGCCTCTTGCTTGCTCTTTATTAGCAGTTCAAGAGTGTCATCAGCAAGATAGTCGTCACTCCACAGATCAATGGCGTCGTTCTCATTCCTCAGAACAGCAGCTGGGGTTAGAACTGGACCAGTGGTGTGCACGGGCTTCTTTTTCTTCTTCTCAGACTTGGAGATGCGTGAGAGATCTTCTGACTGCACACTTGGTGCAGGAGGAGCAGTGGCCAGAGGCTTTCCTCGTGAAGCTTTTGGTGCAGGGGAAGGCTTCGAAGCCTTGGGTTTATTCAGCTTCTTAGGCTTCGGTGGTGCAGGCGCTTCGTCAGAATCAGCATCATCTACAGGTTGATCCACGTCTGTCCCTTGAACCATAATATGAGTGATGAGACCTTCTAGGTTGTAGAAGGGCCCAACAATATTGGTTCAGCTTCACGTGTACCATCGGCACGAGGAACAGAGGGACCGGGGTTGAAGTCTAATCCCCACGACTTCTTGTTCTCTTTGGCCGAGTTCTTGGCAAACTGAAAGTTGCGCTTGAACAGATTGTCGTCCCGACACCATAGCAATGAAGATGGGTCGGCATCAGCTGGCTGTGGTCCACGGACCATGCAAGGGTAGATGCCTTGTTCAATGGCTTCAGCTCTAGACCTGGGTGGAAGATTTTTGTACAAGATGTCTCCCTAAGGCCGCTTGATGGCATTCTTTTCAGCATATTCCTGGGTCACGAACATGTACTTGTACCATTGTTCTGCCCAATGTCTTCGAATCCATTGGATTCGGGTTTTTCGCTGATTGTAGTCATCCTCTGGATCTGTCTTGTACAACTCATAGAGGTCTGGTAGCAAATCCTTACCTTGCAGACTTATCTGTTGCCATGAAGTTCAGACTGAATGGCTTCAAAACTGTCAAAGGCTTCCGTCTGCTGGTCAGGCAGGAACTGGCTTCGGGAGAGTTGATATGATGTTGTAAAAATTCTGCAAATGAATGCAGACTATGAGAACCAAGGGATTCTCCCACGGACATGTACCTATGACAGCATTAGAGATGAGAAGGAAGGGGAAGAGGTTTTCGGTGTCAAAACCGGCGGATCTCGGGTAGGGGGTCCTGATCTGTGGATCAAGGCCGATGGTAACAGGAAGCAAGGGACACACATGTTTACACAGGTTCGGGCCCTCTCGATGGAGGTAAAACCCTACTTCCTGCTTGATTAATATTGATGATATGGGTAGTACAAGAGTAGATCTACCACGAGATCGTAGAGGCTAAACCCTAAGATCTAGCCTATGATGGTATTATTGTAATTGTGACCGGCCTTCTAAGGACCAACCTCTCCGGTTTATATAGACACCGGAGAGGGCTAGGGTTCCAGGCTTCAATGACGATGAGTCCGGCGCGCAGTATTGTCGTCGGCATTGCAAGGCGGGTTCCTTCTCCGAATACTCCAAGGTAACTATCGAACACTTAAACCGTGTCCGGATCCACAAGATGATCTTCGCATGCCACCGTAGAGAGAATGATGTTTCACAAATGCAATCTGCTGACAACCTTTTTAAGCAACACGTCTTGTCAAAGTAGAGATCGTGCCCCCTTATCACGGGATTCTCATCAATACGGGTATGGGTAATCCCACCACATCATCAATCGTGGCGCTTGGGAAGCAAGCGATTCCCAACGGGCAAGTGGGGAGGCGCACCGCTTTCGTCGCCTCTATAAAGGGATACGATTTCCTCACTTTTACCCACGCCTTCTTCCTTCTTTGCCCATTCTTGCCCCCTAGAGCTCCAGCGCCCTAGCCCAAGTCTCCTCCGCACAGCTAGACATGTCCGGAGCAGGAGGCAAGTGGGTGGCTTCCACCGTCAAGGAGAAGCATATCGAAAACTTTCGGGCGGCCGGATACTTGGCCGCAGACATAGCACACCGGCTACCAGATGCTGGGCAGGTCATTCCGACCCTGGGACCCCACGAGACGGTCGTGTTCTTCGCCCACTTCGTCCGTGGACTGGGGTTTCCAAACCCCTTCGTCCGCGGGCTCATGTTCTACTACGGGCTAGATTTCCAAGATCTAGCCCCGAATTTCGTCCTCAACATCTCGGCGTTCATCGTCGTATGTGAGGCCTTCCTCCGCATCCGGCCTCACTTCGGCCTGTGGCTGCAAATCTTCTGCGTGAAGCCGAAGATCGTAAGCGGCCAGCAAGCGAAATGCGGAGGGGCCATGGTGGGCAAGATGCCTAACGTCACCTGGCTGGACGGCTCCTTTGCGGAGACCGTAAAAGGGTGGCAATCGGGATGGTTCTACATCACCGAGCCGGCGGGCGCTAACCGGGCGGCCCCCGAAGTTCGATCCGGAGCCCCATGCGGCTCACCTCACAGGGAAAGGAAGGTCCTGACTTGGGGCGAACCTCTGAGCTGACGGACTCCAAACCTGCATCAAGAGCATGAAGGACAAGAACATCAAGCTTGTCAACGTGATCCGTGTCATGCTCGTCACGGATTCTGCCGTGCCAAAGGCGGGCATTCAATCTTTGGGAGTTCGTCCCGGCCGAACACCAGATGCTCCAGAGGCTCTATGGCATGGAGCACAAAGACACGTGGAAGGAGTTGTTTAAGGCCTCTGAAGTACCTCCTCCCACATCCGAGGACCGCGGACTTCATGCAGCGCGGCCCCCTCGTCCGGTGAGTTTTGGGACTACCACCGGGTTCGGTTTTTCCCAATACATTCATGGGGGAATCTTAAGTATTTTTGTATATTTGCCTCAGGATTATGTGGAGAGAGCGGAGCAGGTTTACTGTCCGGCTCCGCTGCCAGAGGGCCCAACTGACGCTCTCCTAACGAAGATTCTGGTCCCGGCACCGTACAAGGTGCCGGAGAAGAAGGCCGAGAAGAAGGCCCCGGGGATCCGAAAGTGTCTCCGGCGTAAGGTTGCGTCAGAAGCCTCGTCCGAAGATGACGAGGCAGACTCCTCCCACGAAGGGGAGGAGGAAGAAGAAGAGGATGCCCCATCCAGAAAGGATGAGGGGCCCGGAAAGGCGGGCCAGGGGGCCGGAAAAGGCCCTCGGCGCAAGGCCGTTATTCCCCTGTCGTCTGATGACAACGAGACAGATTCCTCCCGTGGAGGCGGGGGGAATCAAGAAGAAATTCCGCCTCCACGCACTAGGGGGGAGAAGAAGAGAAAAGTCGCCCCGGAGGGGGAGGCTGGGGCGTCCAAGAAGGGGAAGGTAACCCTCCGGACTATTCCGCCACGGCCGCTTACAACAAGGAGGGGTGGCTGCCCCGGGGGAAGCCCCCGGTGCGATCGTAAGTGTCCGCATTCTATGATGGTTTCACTTCATAGTTTTTATACTTATAGTGCCGAACATATATGCAGTCCGGCCAGGGCTCATCCCGAGGTATCTTCCTCTGGGTCCCTGAGCAATTCGGCGATAAATTCGCTTCCGACGGCCACTACCCCTCAACACACGGATGACACGGAGGTGTTGTCCCAAAGGCTCCTAGAGTAGGGGGAGGTGACTCTGGAGACGCCCCACGGCGGGATTCCAGATGTCGGGCCCGCGGGGTTCAAGATCCCCACGGATCGCGTCGATGAGAGCCGCAACAAGGCGGACTCTTGACCTAACGCTGCTCTGGAACCTCCAACGGTTCCGGACTTAGGCGGGCAGCCCCTCGTTAGGGAGGGCGAACCGCCCGTGCCGAGGACTTCCGTCGCATCAACGGCGCCGGATAGTCTGGTGGAAGCGCTTCGAGGCGCTTCCATGGAAGAAGAGCACCGTACTCTTATGAGTGCGGTGATTCAAAAGATTCTGTCCGCCAAAAGCGGACTAACCGAAGCCTGCACAAGCCTCCTGATGGGCTTTGAGGTAAGTAATAAAAATATATGAAATTACCACTCGATAGGTAGTAGCCCCTGATACTCCGGTTGGTGTTTGGAAAGAAAATCCAATCGGAGGGTCAATTACAATCCCCAGGAGTCTAAAAAGCTTTTATGTGAATAAGCAGGCCGCTGCTGCCCGTATTGCCGAAGTTGCCGAACTGAAGCGGGATCTGGAGCAGGCGCAGGGAGAGCTTGGCCTCACTAAGAGGCATCTCGAGGAGAATAAAGTTAAGTGATTCCCTGTTCGTATGTGTTTAAAGATAAGCAAAATTGGTCAAGCTAACACCAAAGCGTCGTGGCTGTGTAACAGGGGCCACCGCCGAAGTGGCGTCTCTCAAGAAAGCGCTGTCCGAGGCTGAAGACAAAGTGGCCTTGGAATTCAAGGAGCGCGAAAAGTAAAGTGCTAGAGTGGGCGAGGTACATCAAGAGCTCCAGGACCTCGGCAAAAAGTGTGAGTCCGTGGAGCATGATCTGAAGATGAAGGCGGCCGAGCTTGCGAAGGCCCTTATAAGTTTGAAAGATGCCAAGGCCGAAGCCGAGAAAGCACAGCAGGAGATCCAGGAGGCCAAGAAGATAGCAGCTCATAAGAAGTTCTTTATGCAAAGCAAACATGTGGAGGAGGCGTTTCTTTTACTTACTCGAATTCGGAGCTCTCTAGGGGCATTTGCAGATCTGCCATGCAGCGTCTCAGACGCTGCGGAGTTCTACCGTGCCCAGGAGGGGAGCTCAATGGAGAAGCTGTTCTGGTCCCAGTATGCTGGGGTCGATCATCCGATGCCTCTGAGCGACCAACTGAAGCAGTTGATCGAACTCCACAGGGCGGCCGAACTGGCTATGAAGGACGTCGTAGTCAGGATGTGGCCTGGTGAGCTCCTTCCGGTAGCTACTTTGGCCCGACTGCCGGATGGTGGATGCCTGCCTGTGGCTTGAAGTGATCAAGCGATCCGTTTGCATCAAAGGTGCCCGCCGAGCCTTTGCCCGCGTCAAGGTGCATTGGGGCAAGCTGGATGCAAAGAAGCTGGTCAAGGACGGGCCACCAGAGGGCAAGGCGCATCGCCATCCTAAAATGTACTACGATGGCATGATCAAGGGTGCTCGTCTCGTCGCCGATGAGTGTACCAAGGACGCCATTTTGGAATGAATTCACTTCTGTCATGTTTGTAATTAAAGATGAAGTTACTTGTGCTATGTAGCACTTTTGTTATTTAAAATATTACCTTCTGTGCGGCTGTTTATAAAATCCTGAAAGTAGGCCAGTCGTCGGCTTCCGCCCCCACGTGACTAGCACTGGGGTGTTCGTGGAAAACCCGGACACTCTTTATCCAAATGTTTGGTCCCTTAAGGAGGTGTCAGCGCAATAACAAGGCAATCGGACTATGCGGCTTTATAACTTTCACTTAGCCATAGAAATCTACAATTTTAAATTTCGGCGAAGCCCCTACAATCCGGAAGACCGAATCGGGGCGCTATACATGCCTAGATCGGACAAAGCCGATTTATCACCTAAAGCGGAAAATCTTCAAGGATTTTAAAACCTCTCGAACAGCGACCAGCTCTTGCCACATCATGCTGGTCAGTTTTCGGCTTTCACTACTGAGGTGCTCGTCCGGAAGAACCGGGACACAATCGCAGTAGTTGTCCCTGCGCTACCTTAGCCGATATAACGGAACGTAAGGCACCAAAACAAGGGAGCTGGGCTATCCCAACTGTAGACCCAAGACATGATTCAGAGCTAATGCATATAGTGTTATAAGTTCGGGTGCCGCCTTTGTTGAAAGTGTTCGGACTTTAGTTGCCATATTACGGGCGCCATAGGAAGCCCTGGCAAACCGACCGCACCAAGGTGTACGGATGCAATATCAAATAAACATTTATAAGAGAAAAATGCTCAAATAAGAATAATAAGTTGACGCTATATATAATCTCCCATTGACGAAAAATACGTTTAAGCGTACATTTACAATGGATGCGTTAAGCAGAGATAAAATAGGACTATTTGACATGTCCTATCCAGGAGCAGGCTGTGTTCAGATAGATAAAGCATGTATAATGATCGTAAATAGATTCCACCTGGGTATTTCCTTCTGTGCACAACGTCTGTTGCCGCCTTGGATGTCTCTCCCCTATAAGTCCCGCAATTCGGCTCTTTTGAGGGTGTTGCGCCAACGCGGTGTCCTGAAAGGTAAGAGGGAAAGAGTATGAAAGTATTTGGCGGTTACCCGCACTATTGACTGAGTCGTTGATGCGCCTCCGCCTATGCCCATGGTATTTTAAGTGCGTAATTGTGTGCGCGTGGCATGAATGCTGCTTTGATGGGGCTTAAGCGGCGGCCGGACTGCTAGTCACGCTCTCTGCGTGCCTGATGATCCTGTTGCGGGGTGCTCCGGACTCGCTTGACTGTGCTCGAAGTTGTTGTCGCCGGATTGGTTTGTCGGAGAAGGCCGCATTGTACTTCCGCCGCAAGGGCTGCGGTATGTTCTTCTGTTGGTAGAGAGCGGTCCATATTTCCGCTTCACCGTTATGACCCCTGCGGTGGTCCTGGCATCTTGAGCTTGAGATATGCGTAGTGTGGTACCGCATTGAATCTTGTAATGCGGTTCGGCCCAAGCAAAGTGCATGGTAACCGCTGCGGAAAGGGACGATATCGAAGATTAACTCTTCACTTCGGAAGTTATCCGGAGATCCAAGACCACTTCCAATGTTATAGAGCCCGCAGCCGGGCCTCTACTCCGTGAATTACACCTTTAAAGGTGGTTTTAGTGGGCTTGATCCTTGAAGGGTCAATGCCCATTTTGCAATCGTGGTCCCGGGTAAAGGTGTTCAGTTGCCGCCACCGGCCCATAAGGACGCGCGTGAGGTGGAATCCGTCAATGATTGGGTCGAGGACCATTGCGGCCGAGCCGCCGTGACGGATGCTAGTAGGGTGATCCCGGGTAGGGGGTCCCGAACTGTGCGTCTAGGCGGATGGTAACAGGAGACAAGGGACACGATGTTTTTACCCAGGTTCGGGCCCTCTCGATGGAGGTAATACCCTACTCTTGCTTGATTAATATTGATGATATGGGTAGTACAAGAGTAGATCTACCATGAGATCAAGGAGGATAAACCCTAGAAGCTAGCCTATGGTATGATTGTTGTTTGGCCTACGGACTAAAACCCTCTGGTTTATATAGACACCGGATAGGTTAGGGTTACACAGAGTCGGTTACAATGGTAGGAGATCTACATATCCGTATCGCCGAGCTTGCCTTCCACGCCAAGGAAAGTCCCATCCGAACAAGGGACGAAGTCTTCAATCTTGTATCTTCATAGTCTTGGAGTCCGGCTGTGATGATAGTTCAGCTATCCGGACACCCCCTAGTCCAGGACTCCCTCAATAGCCCCTGAACCAGGCTTCAATGACGACGAGTCCGGCGCAAGATATTGTCTTCGCATTGCAAGGCGGGTTCCTCCTCTGAATACTTCTAGAAGGTTTTGAACACTGTGATAGTGTCCGCTCTGCAAAACAAGTTCCACATACCACCAGAGAGAGAATAACTTTTGCACAGATCTGCTGACGTACTCCGCGGCGTGACATCACACCACGGCCAGGCCTTTATATGAATCGTTTTTTACCGTTCCACCTTAGCGCGTTTAGCGAGGAGGTCTCCTTGGCACGTCTTACCAAAGCATAGATCGTGCCCCCTTATTCCGGGATTCTCATCAATACGGATGTGGGTAACCCATCCACGCCATTGATTATGGCGCTTGGGGGATAAGCGAGTTTTACCAGGCTGGTGGGGGACGCGTAGCTTCGTCCGTCCATATAAGGGGATAAGGATCCACCTTTTCACCTACGCCTTCTTCCTCCTTTGCTCATCCATTTCCGCGCACTCGAGCTCTAGCGCCCAAGTCCGCACATCCCACCTCAACCTTCTCCAACCATGTCAGGAGCAGGAGGCAGGTGGATGGCCTCCTCCATCACGGAGGGGCACATCACAAGACTGCGGGAGGCCGGATATTTGTCCGCGACATCACAAGACAAAGCTGCCCGACGCTGGGCAGCTCATTCCAACCCCTGTGCCCCATGAGACGGTGGTGTTTCTCCCCCACTTCCTCCATGGACTAGGTTTTCCACTTCACCCATTTGTCCGGGGGCTCATGTTCTACTACGGCCTGGACTTCCACGACCTGGCCCGAATTTCATCCTCAACATCTCGGCGTACATCGTCGAGTGCGAGGCCTTCCTCTGCATCCAGCCCCACTTCGCTTATGGCTGAAGATCTTCAATGTCCGTCAAGGTAGTGGGCGGTCATTGCCGGAGTGCGGAGGCGCCATGGTTGGCAAGATGGCCAAAGTCCTATGGCTCGAGGGCTCCTTTGTGGAGACAATAAAGGGGTGGCAATCGGGGTGGTTCTACATCACCGAGCCACGCGACCCCAAATGGGTGGCGTCCCCCGAATTCAGATCTGGCTTCCCCACACGGCTCTCATCGTGGAAAGAGACGGGCCTGGCATGGGGGAATTCAAACAAGACATCCGGACTCCAAACATGCGTCCGAAACCTGGTGGACAAGAATCTCAGGCTTGTCAACGTAATCCAGGTGATGCTCATCCGCCGGATTCTCCCATGCCAACAACGGGCCTTCAAATTGTGGGAGTTTGATCCCAAGATAGCACTTCATTATAAAAAGGCTCTTGACACGCACGATTTAAGATGCCTCGGAAGGTGTTGTTCAAGGGCGCCGAGGTTCCCTCATCCGCCATCAAGATCGCGGCATGCAGCTTCGCAGCGTCAAGCCGGCGAGGTAAGTTATTTTACCCTTTACAGGACTCTTTTTTCATAGATTGACTCTATGTGGGATCTAAAACTTCCTAATGTTTGACAGGACTGGCTGAAGATGTCCGGACAGATTAACTGTCCGGCTCCTTTGCCGGAAGACCCAGCGGACGCCCAATTGACGGGGCTGCTGGCTCCGGTACCCCATGTGGTGCCGGAGAAGAAGGCCAAGAAGGAGTCCACGTGAACTCAAGGAGCTCCCGACGCCAGTGCCGTCAGATTCAAGGCGTAATCTTCTCCGAGGACGCAGGAGGAGGAAAGAAGCTTCTCCCCCGGGAGGAGAGGAAAGGAAGGCCGCCCCAACCGGGAGGCCGGAGGGTCCAAGAAGGGAAGAACCCTTCCTCCGAACTTCTCCACCAACGTTGACGACGACGAGGAGGATTGGCCTACAAGGGCCAAGCCCCTGGCGAGATCGTAAGTGTCCGGATACCCATGGCTTTTTTTATCATTGCATAGTGTTCTCTAATGCCGAACAATCATGCAGCCCGCCCAAGGGCGAGTTCGCCACTTCATCGAAGCGGGTCCCCGAGTTCGCCGTAAATGGAGAGTACTTCACTTCCGACCGCCTCCTCACCTCACGCCATGGACGACGCTGTGGTGGGGCCCCAAGGGGCTTTGTCAAGAGGAGGTGGCGCAGGAGGCGCCACAAGGCAACCTCCCGGACTCAGCGCTGGGGGCAAGACCCTGTGGCTCTAAGCCCGATCCTTGTCTCGACTCCATACCGAACCTTCAGCCGTTCCGAGTCCGCAAGTGGTCCCTTCGCAAGAAGGGTAAGACGCCATGTCCTCCGGCCCAACCGAGGCACCGGATAAGCATCGAGGCGCCAACAGCGCCTCCATCAGGAGGAGCACCGCACCGTTATGAGTGCGGTGATCCTGACAGATTCGATCCGCCAAGAGCGGGCTGATCAAGCCTGCATCAGCCTTCTAACAGCTTTGAGGTAAGTTTAGAATA
The DNA here is from genome assembly GCA_021605145.1 of Aegilops bicornis. Lineage (NCBI taxonomy): Eukaryota > Viridiplantae > Streptophyta > Magnoliopsida > Poales > Poaceae > Aegilops > Aegilops bicornis. The sequence goes on along the minus strand of CM038675.1, from coordinate 467,185,589 downwards.
TGTAAAAATATTACCGCATAGACAAGAGTTCTCGATGCTTAGTTCGGTGTTCGGAAAGAAAAGCCGGACTAAGGATATAAAAAGATATACGCAGGAGTCTAACATAAGTATGTCAATATGGAAATGCAGGCTGCGCTGCTGACCTCTGCCGCACTGAATGCAGAGGTCAATGCATTGAAGCAGAGCCTCGAGCGGTCCGAGAACGATCTCGGCCAAGCCAAGAAGCAGCTCGAGGACAAAGAAGGTAAGTAGTACCTTATTAAAGAAATACCTTATAGAAAGGTTTCGGTTGCAAAAAATAACAGGAATAACATGGGTACTGCAGGGGCCACGAACGAGGTGGCGACCCTGAAGGAAGCGGTGTCCGTGGCCGAAAACAAAGCGGCTGCCAAACGCACCGAGCGAGAGAAGGGGGAGGCGCAGCTGGCTACAGAGCGGAAGAGCTCCAAGCTCTCGTGGAAAAACACGAGAGTTTGGAGCGTGACTCGAAGACTCGAGAGTCCGAGCTTGCCTCGGCTCTTGAGAGTGCCAAAGCTGCTAAGGCCGAGGCCCAAAAAGCCCTCCAAGAAATTGAGTCGTTAAAGAAGATAGCGGCGGGTAAGGCATTCTTTATGCAAAGCGAGCATGTGAAAGTGAATTACCTATTACTTACCCGGATTCGGAGCTCTCTAGGAGCATTCGCAGATTTGCCCCGTAGTGTGTCTGATGCTGCCGCATTCTACCGCGCCAAGGAGGGGAGCTCGACGGAAAAGGTGTTCTGGTCTCAAGATGTCGAGGCCGGACATCCGTGTTTCGAGCGACCAAATTGAAGCAGCTGGTAGAGCTCCACAAGGTCACCGAATAGGCCATGAAGGGCCTTATAGCGCGGTTGTGGCCATTGGAAGCCATGCCTGGGAGCTACTTCGGCTTAGTGCAGCGGCTGGTGGACGCCTGTCCATGGATTGAAGTCATCAAGCGCTCCGTCTGCATTGAAGGTGTCCGTCGGGCCCTTTCCCGTGCTAAAGTGCACTTGGGCAAGCTGGATGCGGAGAAGCTTGTGACGGACGGGCCACCGAAGGGCAAGAAGCATCGCATGCCCGAAATGTACTATGAGGGCCTCCTGAAGGGTGCCCGCCGAATAGCGGATGAGTGCTCCAAAGATGTAATTTTTTAATAGACTCGCATTTGTTATCATGTGCGCTGAAAACTTGTTCATATGCGCTAAGCAACGCTTGTTAATTTAAAATATTACCTTCAGGCGGCCGTTTATTAAATTTGAGAGATGGCAAGTCGTTGGCTTCAGCCCCCATGCCACGAAAGTCTTTGGGGTGTTCGGGATAAACTTGAGCACTCTTGTTCCCATTTCGGGTCCAGCTAGGAGGCGCTCAACACAACGAACAAGGCAACCGGACTTGTAATGCTTGAACACTCTCACTTAGCCATAGAATTCTATAATTTTAAATTTCGTGAAGCCCCTAGTATTCGGAAGACCGAGTTCGGGCGCTATCCACGCCTTTGGCGGACAATTCCGGTTCGTCACTCTAAGCGGCATAAGTCTTTAGGGACCCGAAAACCTCTCGAACATCGATCGCTCTCGCCCTATCACGACCAGTTAGTTTTAGCTTTCTCCATTGAGGTGCTCGACCCAGCTCAACTGGGCACAATCGCTAGGTTCTCCGTGCTACCTTAGCCGATATAACGGAACGTAAGGTACCAAAACACGGAGCCGGGCAAACCCAACTATTGACCCAAGACATGATTCGAGCCGATTCATATAATGCTATAAGTTCGGGTGCCGCACTTGTGAAAGTGTTCGGACTTATCACACCATAATTTTGGGATACTTAAGCCCTGGTGTATTGGCCGTACCAAAGTGTACGGTTGCAACATGTCATGAAATGAACATATGTATAGATAAAGGAAGTAGAGTAATAATAAGCAAAAGCTATGTATTGTTTATTCAAAAAGGTAGTGCAATGAAAGCAGAACGATACAAATAGTGCGATAAGCAAGGGATGGGACTATCTACCATGTCCCCCTCCAGGGGTAAGCTGCAGTATGGTATGTAAAACAGGTATAATGCTCGTAATAGAGACCACCTGAACACTCGACGTGGCTATCTGCTTCCCTGGATGTTGCACCGTGAGTTCGGCGATTCTAGTGCCGGACAGGACTTCTGAAAGACGGAGTCCTGAAAGTAAGAAAAAGGAAGAAAAAGGAAAAAATAAAAAGTGACACAATCGGGAGCCCCTGGTGCGGTCTAGCCGCATTCTTGGCGTGACGTGGTCTTGCCCCTCCTCATATGCCCATGGTATCTCTAGAGCGTAATTATGTACGCGTAATACTAGCTTCGCAATTTCATGAGGGTTGGGGTTGGGGCCGGATTGCTACGCGTGCTTGAATCGTGCCAGGCGGTCTTGTTGTAGGTTACTCCGGGTGCGCTTGACAGTGTCCGGACGCTTAATGGCCGGACTCGAGAATTGCTGTGAGAGGCTGCTTTGTACCTCCGTCGCGAGGGCCGCCGTATGCTCCTCCGTTCGGAGAGAGCGTTCGGTGTTTCCATTGACCGTGATTACTCCTCGAGGGCCTGGCATCTTGAGCTTGAGGTATGCGTAGGCGGCACCGCATTGAACTTTGCAATGCGGTTCGTCCGAAAGCAAAGGCATGATAGCCGCGGAATGGGACGATGTTGAAGATTAACTCTTCGCTTTGGAAGTTATCCGGGATCCAAAGACCACTTCGAGTCTAACCGAGCCCGCATAACCGCCTCTACACCGGTATGACGCCTTTAAAGGTCGTCTTTGTAGGTTTAATCCTTGAGGGTCTATGCCCATTTTGCACATCGTATCCGATAAAGCGTGTTCAGGGCCGCCGCCGGCAAATCCATCAGACTCGGTTAGTGAAATCCATCAATAATTGGGTCAAGAACCAATGCGGCGAAACCGCCGTGGACGGATGCTAGTGGGGTGGTCCTTCGATCGAAGGTGATCGGGCAGGAAGACCATGGGTTGAACTTCGGGGCGACTGGCTCCATCGCATATACGTCCCTTAGTGCACGCTTCCGCTCCCTTTTGGGTATATGGGTTGCGTATATCTTGTTCACCGTCCGCACTTGCGTGGGAAAACCCTTCTGTCCTCTATTGTTTGGCGGCCGGGGCTCTTCCTCGTCATCGCTATGCAGCCCCTTGTCATTGAGTCCGGCACTTAACTTGCCTGCTTGCTTGAACACCCAACAGTCCCTGTTGGTGTGATTGGCTGGTTCGGGGTGCCATGTATCCGCACAAGCGATCGAGTATTCGGTCCAAGTTGGACGGGCCCTCGGTATTTCTTTTGAATGGCTTCTTCCGCTGACCGGTTTAGAGCCTCTATATCCGCATTGACGGCCATATCTTCAGATTATCGCCGCACGCGGCGCTTGTTCTTGTTGCAACGCCGACCTGCCATTGATGTCCTTGGTATCCGAACTATCGTGATGTTTGGCCAAGTTGTTGCTTCGAGCTAGCCAGTTGTCCTCTCCCGCACAAAAGCGGGTCATGAGTGTTGTGAGGGCTGCCATGGATTTTGGCTTTTCCTGCCCTAGGTGCCGGGCAAGCCACTCGTCATGGATGTTATGTTTGAAGGCTGCAAGGGCCTCTCGCATCCCGGACAGTAACGATTTGATTTTTCTTTGTTAGGAACCGTGTCCGTAATTGTCCGCCGATTCTTCCGGCTGCTGAATTATGTGGCTAAGGTCATCGGCGTCTGGTGGTCGCACATATGTGCCCCGGAAGTTATCAAGGAATGCGGCTTCCGTGTCCTCCCAACAACCAATTGATTCTGGCCGCCACCTGTTGAGCCAATGCCGAGCTGGTCCTTTAAGCTTGAGTGGGAGGTATTTGATGGCATGTAGATCATCACGCGGGCCATGTGGATATGGAGGAGATAGTCCTCGATCCGCACCGCATGATCCGTGGGTACCATCGTATGATTCGATGTTTACGGGTTTGAAGCCCTCGGGATTTGATGATCCATTACTTCATCCGTGAAGCATAGTGGGTGTGCGGCGCCTCAGATTGGGCTATATCACGACGTAGCTCATATGAGCTTTGTCTACTGTGTTCGGCCCGGCCTGGTTTGCCGTATCCGGCGCGACGGTAATCATCTCGCGTCGTTGGGCGCCCACACTATCCGTAGATCGATCTTGTATGTTTTGCCTTATCCTCCAATATATCTCGCAAGTCTGGCGCGTTTTCCCGTGCCTCGGTACTTTTTGAGCGGCGCCGGGTGTGGCTTGAGCGGAGGGTCGAGAGGCTTCTCCGTCATGACCACGGGTGGCCGGTCTGCCATGTCGTGCGCTGGTGACTTGGGTGCTTCCTCCTCCGATCGAGGCAACGGCCTCGCTTTGGGGTAGCTTTTGAGGGGCGCTCGAGTTCATACTCTTCGCCGCAAGGACTTCAGTCCATCCGCTGCCTAGCGGTGTCTTGATTAGCTCTAAGTCGTTGCTGCTTTTTCTTGAGGCTGCTTGTCGTGGCTTTAAGCCTGCGCTTGAAACGCCCTGCTCGGCGGGATCCTCGTGCACGACAAATTGCCGTCGTTGAGGCTTGCCTCATCTTCGGAGGGAGGCACATAATTATCGCCCTCGACCTCTCTTTCGCCGCAGACCGTCATGCGGACTCTGCTTCTCCCTCCTCCCGTGCCGAGTCCGGCCGAGGGGGTTGTCTTCAAGATCTTGTCCGGGGTGTTATTATCTCCCGTGCCAGAATCACCATTTTTGCTGTGGCGGGATTTAGAGCGGCGCCGCTGACGCCGGCGCTTCGTTTGCTTTTTGGAGGGGTCATCCTCCGTTGTTCCATCGCCATTCCCATCTTTTGGGATATCCACCATGTATATGTCGTATGACGAGGTGGCCTTCCAAAGGTGCCTCGTAGGCGCTGGGTCTTGGTCGCCTCCGCATCGCCGCCCATACCGTCGATGTCTTCGGAGTCGAAGTCGAGCATGTCGGTTAAATCATCGGCATGGCTACAAAGTGGGTGGTGGGTGGGTGTTGAATTTCTTCGTCGTCTGCATCCCAACCTTCCCGTCCGTAGTCCGCCAGGGCTCTCCGGATAAAGAGAGAGACTTTAGTGAATTCAGGATGTCGCCAAAGGGCGAAAAGTGCCGAAAGATGTCCGCGCAGTGAACTACATGACCGGCGCCCAATCGGATTCGATTGGCAAGGGCGCCGGAGGGTTCAAGTCCGGAGAGGAGTCCGCACCGGAGTCGAGGTCTTACATAAAGGACAGGGATGGAGTTCGCCCAATCGCCAGAGATGGTAGCCCCGAGGCGGAGTCCAACCACTCGCCCTCGATCGGGGAATCAGGCTCGGATTAAGGGTCGGAGCGGAAGCCGGTGCGACCTCCGTGGCAATCGCTCGCCGCAGAGCTAGATCATGCCCATCGAGACAAGCAGCACGTTATTGCGGCTCGAATCCGTCAAGATAAAGTCTCCGCGGATATCGGCCGTATAGTTCAAACTTCCAAATCGACTGATGGCCAGGGGCGAAGCTCGATCCGCTTCCAGATGGCTGCTTAATTGGCCCGTAGTGCAAACCCGCCGAATATGAAGATCTGTCCGGGAGAAAAGTCTCACCTGGACCGCGTCGTTGTTGATGATCAAGGAGCCATCGGGCCTATCGGTGACGCATACGTAGGAACTCTCAATGAAAGCACCAATGTCGGTGTCAAAACCGCGGATCTCGGGTAGGGGGTCCCGAACTGCGGCCTAGGCGGATGGTAACAGGAGACAAGGGACACGATGTTTTTACCCAGGTTCGGGCCCTCTCGATGGAGGTAATACCCTACTCCTGCTTGATTAATATTGATGATATGGGTAGTACAAGAGTAGATCTACCACGAGATCAAGGAGGCTAAACCCTAGAAGCTAGCCTATGGTATGATTGTTGTTCGTCCTATGGACTAAAACCCTCCGGTTTATATAGACACCGAATAGGTTAGGGTTACACAGTCGGTTACAATGGTAGGAGATCTACATATCCGTATCGCCAAGCTTGCCTTCCACGCCAAGGAAAGTCCCATCCGGACACGGGACGAAGTCTTCAATCTTGTATCTTCATAGTCTTCGAGTCCGGCCGTGATGATAGTTCGGCTATCCGGACACCCCCTAGTCCAGGACTCCCTCACCCATTCTTTGCTTTTTTCCCTGAGGTTTTATCCTCCGTTGCCTCATCACCATTTGTTTCCTTCAGAGTATCCACCATATATATATATATATATCATAAGAACAGGTGGCTGTCCACCCCCCAGTGAGCGGTGGTTCATGTTCTTCTCCTGCATCGTCGTCCATACCGTCGATGTCTTCGGAGTCGAAGTTCAGTACCTCGGTTAAGTCATCGACCGTTGAAATGAAGTGGGTGGTGGGTGGGCAACGAATTCCTTCATCATCTGCCTCCCACTCGAGCCGGACATAGTTCGGCGAAGATCCTCCTGACAAAGAGAGAGAGACTTTAATGAGTCCAGCATGTCGCCAAAGGGCGAGTGCTAGAAGATATCCGCAGCGGTGAACTCCATTACCGGAGCCCATCCTGGCCCGACGGGCTCGGGAGTGTGCGGATTTTAACCAACGTCCGGATACGAATCCGGGGGTTCGGAGTCACAGGCCACCACAGAGGTAAGACCCGTGTTCGGCTCCATTGCCGATGAGTGTGCGACCTGGCGGGTGGGGTCCATCCCTCCGTCCTTAGTCAGCGCAGCCTGCTCCGGATCTAGGTCCGAGGATACTACGGGGGTGATACCCCGAGCTTCGTCCGACGGCAGGTCTAAGCCGTGCTCGCCGTGGATCGTCCGTGCTTCGGCATAGGCCCCAATCCATCGAAGATCAAGTCTCCGCGGATGTTCGCCGTGTAGTTCAGCTACGAACCTGATCCGGTGGCTGTGGGCGAGCTGTCGATCTGCTTCCAGATGGCTAAGCGAAGTTGGCACGCAGGTCTGAAGCCGAACACGAAGATCTGTCCTTGGAGGAAAGTCTCGCCTGGACAGCGTCGTTGAAGATGATTGAAGGAGCCATCGAGCCCGACAATGACGCATACGTAGGAACTCTCAATGAAAGCACCAATGTCGGTGTCAAAACCGGCGGATCTCGGTAGGGGGTCCCGATCTATGCGTCAATGCCGATGGTAACAGAAGCGAGGGACACAGATGTTTACCTGTGTTCGGCCCTCTCGATGGAGGTAAAACCCTACTTCTCGCTTGATTAATATTGATGATATGGGTAGTACAAGAGTAGATCTACCACGAGATCATAGAGGCTAAACCCTAAGAGCTAGCCTATAATGGTATGATTGTAATTGTGATCGGCCTTCTAGGACCAACCTCTCCGGTTTATATAGACACATGAGAGGGCTAGGGGTTTACATGGAGTCGGTTACAAGGAAGGAAATATAATATCCGGATCGCCAAGCTTTCCTTCCACGCCAAGGAAAGTCCCATCCAGACACGGGCCGAAGTCTTGAGTCTTGTATCTTCACGCTTCAATTGTCCGGACGTTGTACACAGTCCGGCTGTCCGGATACCCCCTAATCCAGGACTCCCTCAGAGGTCATATGCATTCTCAGAAGATTTTGAAGATAAATCAGTTTAGAAGACATTGACCTCATAGCGCGAAGACATTCACTTATATGTTGAGAGTTGGTCCCAGATTTGTACAAATCCAAGAATAAGTACAAGTGAGGAATCTAATTACGTGTGAAGCATAAGTGAATATAATAGGCATCGTATGAGATGCAGACAGGATAGATCCAAATTTGTGGAGGCAAAAACCACTTTTGGTAGAAAGGATGAATCTATATTATCAAAAAGACGGTAAAAAGAGTGTTTTAATAACCACACGATGAACTGCTAGACGAGTAGAAGATGAGGCCGAGCAGTTCGATCTTCCCTGCCCTAACTTGGCGACGGAGGACACCTATGGCAGCGGCGGAGAAGACGATGTCTGCGGCCGGCGTGAAGACGGCGTCGGAGAGGTCGCGGCAGCTAAGCGCTTCGTCGCCGGTGTCGTCGAGAGCTAGCGGTGGCGCTAGGGTTTGTCAAGGTGGAAGAAGGATTTTTGACCGCGATGGGATGTGCATTTGACCGCGATGGGATGGCACAGCGCAATTACGCAGGTGCCCCTGGTGGTTCACATCTGATGGACACGTGGCGAACAAGCAACACATTGGGAGTTGTCCCATGTTCCCACACATGCCTGGACTGTTGGGTGGTCGTTCCGGCTTCTCCGGGTTTCAGGCAATAAGAATTGAGCATTTAAAACAGATTTAATGTTTTTCTCTGTATCTTCTGCTGACAAGGACGCAGAGAGAAGACATTCGACAGTTTCAACAGAATGCATATGATTTGGATAGATAGAGTTTGAGATAGGAAGCATAGAGAGGTTAGGGTCCGATCACATTCACTTAGTTCAAAACATTCAAACAAGAAGACATAGCTATAAGTGGATGTTGTAGAGGACAAAACACTAATATATGTATATATCAGAATACAACCAAGTCAACATAGTGAAGATAAACATGAAAACATGTTGATATTGAAGACAAACCAAATGCAAAGACATAGCAAATGTAACGCCATGAGCACACACTTCAAAAAGAAGAATTTGGTGGTGGCGTTACCCACCGTATAGGAAGTATTAGACCTGCATTACGGCGCACAATTATCGTGGCACTCCGAAGTCAAATTCTGCATTAATGTATTCACACTCAGAGTGTAAGTCTTCATTGAATTGAAAACATACATTACTTCGTGTGTTGCACATCTAAGTCATCAACATGCATAAGTGTTAGGAAGTGTGCCTGATCACATGACATTTGAGGATTCCAAGATATTTAGCTCACACCGCAACTTGCAAAACCTTTTCTCATCCAAGGGCTTTGTGAAGATATCTGCCAATTGCTCTTCAGTGTTGACGTGTATGATATCAATATCTTCCTTTATGACATGATCTCTAAGAAAGTGATGAAAAATTTCAATGTGCTTTGTCTTCGAGTGCTGAACTGGGTTGTTGGCAATCTTGATGGTGCTCTCGTTGTCGCAGTAGGGTGGAACTTGTATCAGATGGATGCCATAGTCCTTGAGTGTTTACTTCATCCATAGAAGCTGAGAGCAGCAAGATCCAGCAGCAAGGTATTCAGATTCAGCAGTGGACAGTGATACACAGTTTTGCTTCTTTGAAGACCAACAGATAACTGATCGTCCCAGAAAGTGACATGTGCCTGATGTAGACTTGCGATCCACCTTGTCACCAAAGATAATCAAAGATCCGAGAATCCAACTAGATCAAACTCTGAGCCCTTTGGATACCATAATCCTAGTGTTGGGGTGTAAGCCAAATATCTAAGAATTCGCTTCACAGCTAAGTGATGCGATTCCTTTGGTGCCGATTGGAATCGAGCACACATGCAAACACTAAGCATGATATCTAGCCTAGATGCACAAAAATAAAGTAAAGAACGAATCATGGAGCAGTATACCTTTTGATCGAACTCTTTACCATTGGCGTCAGGACCCAGATGACTCTTGGTTGGCATTGGCGTCATATAACCTTTGCAGTCTTGCATTCCAAACTTCTTCAGGAAATCTTTGAGATATTTCTCTTGAGATATAAAAATGCCATTGCTTTTCTTACGAATTTGAAGATCAAGGAAGAACTTCAGCTCACCCATCATGGAGATCTGATATTGCTCTTGCATCATGTGTCCAAACTCATCACTGTATTTCTGGTTGGTGCATCCGAAGATAATGTCATCCACATATATGTGGCACACAAACAGTTCACCATCATATGTCTTCGTGAAGAGTGTGGGATCCAGGGAAGCAGGTTTGAAGCCTTTGCTCTTCAGGAAGTATTTGAGTGTGTCATACCAAGCGCGAGGGGCTTGTTTGAGGCCATACAGTGCCTTCTTAAGCTTGTATACCATATCTGGATGTTTTGGATCTTCAAAGCCAGGAGGTTGTGCAACATACACTTCTTCTTCAATTTTGCCGTTGAGAAATGCACTCTTCACATCCATTTGATACAGCAGGATGTTGTGATAGTTTGCATAGGCTAGCAATATGTGAATAGCTTCAAGCCTAGCCACAGGAGCAAATGTTTCATCGAAGTCAATCCCTTCAACTTGAATGTATCCTTCAGCAACGAGACGAGCCTTGTTTCTGACAACTTGACCATGCTCATCTTGCTTGTTGCGATATATCCATTTTGTGCCTATTATGTTGTGCTTGCGGGGGTCAGGACGCTTGACAACTTCCCAAACATTGTTCAGCTTGAACTGTTGAAGCTCTTCTTGCATAGCTTGAATCCATTCAGGTTCCATCAAGGCTTCAACACCGTTCTTGGGTTTAGATATTGAGACAAATGTAAAGTGCCCACAGGAATTTGCTAGCTGTGTTGCTCTTGAATGAGTGAGTGGACCAGGCGCATTGATGCTATCAATTATCTTCTCAATCTGTACTTCATTTGCAACACGAGGATGAACTGGACGAAGATTTTGCTCTTGCTGATCATTGTCATCATTTGGAGGATTGTCTTCAGGCTGAGCATTGTCTTCAGGTTGATTAGGTGCAGAAATGATAAGTTCCTCTTCAGGTTGTGCTTCATTTGGTAGATTTCTCCAGTTCCCTTGAGCTTGATGGATTCACTAGGTGGAACTTCATCTAGCACATTTGGCAGGTGCTCTCTTTGCGAGCCGTTAGTCTCATCGAATCAAGATATCCACAGTTTCAACCACTTTATAGTGAAAGAGGTTGAAGACTCTGTAGGAGTGCGAATCCTTTCCGTAACCAAGTATAAAACCTTCCTGTGCTTTCGGTGCAAATTTTGAAGTGTGATGTGGATCCTTGATCCAGCACCTAGCACCAAATACTCTGAAGTAACTGACATCTGATTTCTTACCAGTGAGGAGTTCATAGGATGTTTTCTTCAGAAGCTTGTGAAGATAAACACGGTTGATGACATGGCATGCAGTATCAATAGCTTCAGGCCAGAACTTTCTTGGAGTCTTGTATTCATCGAGTATCGTCTGAGCCATCTCAATGAGTGTTCTGTTCTTGCGCTCCATGATGCCATTCTGCTGAGGTGTGTACGGAGCGGAGAACTCATGAGTGATTCCCAATGTATCCAAGTAAAGGTCGAGGCCGGTGTTCTTGAACTCAGTGCCGTTGTCACTCCTGATATGCTTGATCTTGACGCCATAGTTGTTCATGGCACGGTTGGCGAAGCGTCTGAAGACATCCTGCACTTCAGTCTTGTAGAGAATTATGTGCACCCACGTATATCTTGAATAATCATCAACAATGACGAAGCCATAGAGACAATTAGTAGTAGTGAGAGTAGAGTAGTGAGTAGGGCCAAATAAGTCCATGTGTAGCAGCTCGAAGGGTTGAGATGTCGTCATGATTGTCTTCGAGGGATGCTTGGCCCTAGTCATCTTCCCAGCTTCGCAGGCACCGCACAAGTGATCCTTCTTGAACCTGACACCCTCGATGCCTATGACATGCTTCTTCTTTGTGAGAGTATGCAAGTTCCTCATGCCAGCATGGCCTAGCCTTCGATACCAGAGCCAACACTCTGAAGCTTTTGCTCGAAGACACACGGCAAGATGTGGTCCTGCTGAGAAATCTACCATGTACAGATCATCTTTCCGGTACCCTTCAAAGACTAGAGACTTGTCAGATTCCATTAGTACAAGGCAACGATATTTTCCAAATATCACAATCATGTTCAAGTCACAAAGCATTGAGACAAACATTAAGTTGTAACCAAGGGATTCAACAAGCATCACTTTATCCATGTGCTGATCCTTTGAGATTGCAACTCTACCTAGATCCAATACCTTGCTTTTACCAGTGTCAGCAAATGTGATGTGACTCTTGTCAGATGGACATAAGGTTGAGTCCATGAGAAGACTTCGATCACCAGTCATATGATTAGTGCATCCTATGTCCATAATCCATTCTGAAGCATGAAGTGTCATACCCTATAGTACAGTTAGGGGGATAGGCTTCACCAAAAGTATTGTAAGCATAAACATTGGACAGGCAAGAGGATTATCAAAGCTCAGATCAAGATTAGGACTGATAGGATGATTGGCAAATGATTCAGGAACAATATACATAGTGAGACCATTTGGGCATTTGATCTTGCGCCCTACAAGATGTTTTAGGTCCCCAGCAATAGCATTAGACGCCTTTGATTTCCTGCTGGAGACCTTTCCGTGCAAAAGAAAGTTAATTCTTATTAACCACCCACATCTTCAGGGGTGGATTAGAAGCAATGAGTCTAAGTGCAGCATCTGAGAACTTCGGCTTTGGAGCCCTAGCAAATAGCCTTGCAGGAGATGAATGATACTCATATGAATAAGCAGAAAAGTTCTTAGTTTTATGAACATAGCGGTTTGAAGACACACTCTCATATTCATAAGTTTGAGTACGATTTCCCTACAAAACATTAGCGTTAGGGTGACTCAGTTGAGTCCTGTATCTGTATGAAGACTTTGGACCATATGAAGCTTTTGGTCCGGGATTTGTCTTCTTCCCAGGCAGTGTCATGATGACATTCACAGGAAGATTCTCAAGACAACTTTTGGGAACCCAGATCTTCTTCATTGGTGGCCCATTCCTGCAGTTAGTACCAATATACCTGGCAAACACTTCACTATTCTAATTCTTAAACAGTTTATAGTTTGCATCAAAGGATTCATCAATGATAATAGGGTTAGCACAAGTGAAGCCAGATAAGGTGGATGGATCTACTGAAGGTCCCTTTGCAACAACCCATGTGGTTTTGGGGTACTGCTCAGGCTTCAAGTAGGAACCATCAACATTCATTTTCCTCTCAAACCCAGCACCCTCTTTCCTAGGGTTTCAGTTCACAATCTGCTTTTTTTGAGGACATCGCACAGTGTCTGATGCCCTTTGAGACTTTTGTACATCCCTGTTTCAAGCAATGTCTTCAACCTAGCATTTTCATCAGCAATAGCAGTGGTATCCTCAGTAGAGGGGTTAGTTACCACATCAACAGTTGAAGATATTGCAACAGTAGCAGCAGTAGAACATTCAGCAACAGAAGTAGCGTTATCACGCTCAAGGCATTTTAGACAAGGTGGTTCAAATCCTTCCTGAGCGGGACTGATCTGTTGAGCGCGAAGTGACTCATTCTCTTTTTGAAGATCTTCATGAGCCGCTCTCAATTTCTCAAGCTCTTGCTTCCTTTGAAGATAATCATAGGAAAGCTTTTCATGAGTGGTTGAGAGTGTTTCATGACGACTTTCAAGTTCTTGGTACTTAACATGAAGATTTTTTATGTCTTCAATTAAAGACTGAGATCGGGTCATTTCCGCGTCCAACAAGTCATCGCTTTTGTCTAACAGTTTTTGAGTATGTTCCATAGCTTTTTGTTGTTCAGTTGCAATTTTAGAAAGTGTTTTGTAGCTGGGTTTGGATTCAAAATCAGAGTCATCTTCACTTGATGTTTGAAAGTAAGCATCGCGTGATTTTACCTTGGCACCACGTGCCATGAAGCAGTAGGTGGGAGCAGAGTTGTCCTTGTCATTAGCATCAGCGTTGGTGACGGGGCCATTGTCTTCAGTGTTGAAGATGGACTGGCAACGTAGGCTGTAGCTGCAGACTAAGGCATAGCCTAGTGGTGGGAAGGGGCTGATGCCTTCCCACCCACCCAGGTTCAAGGCATGGTACTTGCAATTTGGGTTTGTTCCACCAATTATACTGTAAGGGGTTCCCTTACAGTGTTTCTGTCAAAAAAAACGTAGGCTGTAGCTAGAGCCAGACTTGCAACGCCAGGGTCGGACTCCTCCTCAGACTCCTCCTCCGCCTCCTCAAAAGCAGACTCCTCCTCTGAATCCATCTCCTTGCCAACAAAAGCACGAGCCTTGCCAGATGAGCTCTTCTTATGTGATGAAGACTTGGACGAAGACTTGGAAGAAGACTTTGAGTATTTCTTCTTCTTCTTGTCATCAGAATCATATTCCTTGCTCTTCTTCTTCTTCTTGTCCTCATTGTCCCACTTTGGAGACTCAGAGATGTAGTGTCCAGGTTTCTTGAACTTGTGACATGTTCTCTTCTTGTAATCATGAGTGGAAGCTTCATCATTTCTTGAGCTAGATCGTGAAGACTTTCTGAAGCCTTTCTTCTTAGTGAACTTTTGGAATTTCTTCACAAGCATAGCAAGCTCCTTTCCAATGTCTTCAGGATCACCAGAACTGCAGTCAGATTCTTCTTCAGATGAGGAAACAACTTTTGTCTTCAAAGCACGAGTTTGGCCATAGTTGGGACCATAGATATCTCTTTTCTCAGAAAGCTGGAACTCATGTGTGTTGAGCCTCTCAAGTATATCAGACGGATCGAGTGTCTTGAAGTCAGGGCATTCTTGTATCATCAGGGCAAGGGTGTCAAATGAGCTGTCAAGTGATCTCAACAGTGTCTTGACGATTTCATGCTTGGTGATCTCAGTGGCGCCAAGAGCACGAAGCTCATTTGTGATGTCAGTGAGGCGATAAAACGTGAGCTGGACATTCTCATTGTCGTTTCTCTTGAAGCGATTGAAGAGGTTGCGAAGAACACTGATCCTTTGATCTCTCTGGGTTGAGAAGCCTTTATTGACCTTGGAGAGCCAGTCCCAAACTTGCTTCGACGTTTCCAGAGCACTCGCACTGCCGTACTGTCCTTTGGTGAGATGACCACAGATGGTGTTCTTGGCTGTAGAATCCAGTTGAACGAACTTCTAGACATCAGCAGCGGTGACACCTTTTCACCGGTCTTGGGAACACCATTTTTGACGACATACCAGAGGTCGACATCAATGGCTTCAAGATGCATGCGCATCTTATTCTTCCAGTAGGGACATTCAGTTCCATCGAAGACAGGGCATGCAGCGGAGACTTTGATTATCCCTGCAGTCGACATAACTAAAACTCCAGGTGGTTAAATCGAATCACATAGAACAAGGGAGTACCTTGCTCTGATACCAATTGAAAGTGCTAGTTATCGACTAGAGGGGGGCGAATAGGAAATTTTTAAGAAAGTCTTCAAAACATGAGAGTTTCGAAGACAAACAATAGAAATGAACCTATTGATATGCAGTGGAAGTTAGACTACACTAGGCAAGCCATAGTCAAGTATTCAATGAAGTGAAAGCACGAAGACTAATAGTAGCTAGGTAGTAAAGATCAAGATGGAAGATAGTATGAAGCCAAACAACAATAGTAGTCACACAGTGAAGTCAAACAGGTAATGCAAAAAGGCAATGACTTCATGAAGACAAACTGTAAATAAAGAGAGGGAGACGATACAACCAGTCGCTTGGCGAAGACAAGGATTTGTTGGACCAGTTCGATTGTGACAACTCAGACGCTTTGGTTAGGGAGGCTGAGATTTAACTCAGAAGACCGTGTCTTCACCTTATTCCCCTTGAGCTAGGGACACCCAGTTCTCGCCCAATCACTCTGGTAAGTCTTCAAGGTAGACTTCCAAACATTCACAGACTTCGTTCACCGGCGATCCACAATGACTCTTGGATGCTCAGAATGCGACGCCTAACCGGCTGGAGGATTCACAGTCCTTAAGTGTAACAAGTCTTCAGGTCACACGGACAGAAAGACTTCAGTTATGCCTAACACTCTTTGGCTCTGGGTGCTTGGGCTTTGTCCTCGCAACGATTTCTCTCTCTCAAAAGCTTCGGAGGTGGGTTACTCTTAAACGACAAAAGCCGTGCACTAACTCTGATCAGCCACAAATTTATGGTGTAGGGGGTGGGCTATTTATAGACACTAGGCAACCCGACATGATTTGTCCGAAATGACCCTGGGTCACTAAGGAACTGACACGTGTTCCAACGGTCAGATTTCAAACACACGCGACAACTTTACTTGGGCTACAAGTAAAGCTGACTCATCCGACCTGGATAAGATTTGCTCTCATTGTCTTCGCTCGAAGACATAGGATTTGGTTGAGCATCACTTCAGTCACTCTGACTTTGTTCACTGGGACCCCACTTAACAGTACGGTGGTTCCTACAACTCAACAAAGAAGAAAAGGAAATAGCAAAACAACTATATCTTCGCGCTCCATAGTCTTCACGCGATGTCTTCTCATGTCATAGTCTTCAATGTGAATATCTTCACATACCACCATTGTCTTCAATGTCTTCATACATTTTTAGGGGTCATCTCCGGTAGGTAAACCGAATCAATGAGGGACTACAACCTGAGTTATCCTGCAATTCTCACAAACACATTAGTCCCTCAACCAGGTTTGTCGTCAATACTCCAAAACCAACTAGGGGTGGCACTAGATGCACTTACAATCTCCCCCTTTTTGGTGATTGATGACAAACTGGTTGAAGTTTTCAACGGGGATAAAAGTATGTGAAATTGTAAAGAATAAAGGTATTGTCTCCATAAGTAGCAAAAGGCTCCCCCTGAAGATGTGCATATAAGTAATTTGCTTTTGGAATGCAAATGCACATGGCAGGTTGTACTTGTGGAGATCCTCTTCAACTTATGAAGACAATTCATCATGCATGATTTGATATAACGAAGATAATGCATGCATACTGAAAAATGGACGTCTACAATATGACTTCGTGCGGGATTTATCATCACACATGGGGAATTTATCATGGCATCACAGAATAGCAAACTAGTAGCAGACGACCATCAAGTTTAAGTGCTACAACTCAAAGAACCAAATGTATCAAAAGCGAGAGTTGTAAACACTAGGAAAAATATAAAGCAATCGCCCATATGGACCCGCTTGAAGACTATCAACTCATATGCTTCTCCCCCTTTTGTCAGTAAGGACCAAAAAGGTTTGAAGACATAGAGCCTCTACTCGTTCCCAGAAGGAGTAGGAGAAGATGCAGGGTCGGCGTCGGGGTTTGGCGGTGCAGAAGAACTTGGTGCAGTGTCGATACGCGCTGAAGTTGGAGGTGGTGAAGTAGCATCATCTTGATCATCTATGACTCTGGCATTCACCGTTGCAGCGGAGGAGGAATAGTCGGAGTCTTCAAGAGACGGAGTTCGACGCAAGACAACATTCCTTGGAGGAGTGGAGTCAAATTGAATCTTTCAGTGATGCCATCGTCTTGAAGATCTGCTTCAGCACTAAGCAATGTCAAACTCTTCCATGACCTCCGACAGGTTTGATGAGTGACAAAGGCATTCTTGGTGGCAAGATTGCAAATTTGATTGACGTCCACCAAGAGGCTTTGCACCTGCCACTTCAGCCAGTAGTGATGCTTATCATGTTTCTGATGCAGGGCAACGAGAAGCTCTCGGTCACTGGAAACACGAGATCGCTTCCGAGGCCTTTGAGAAATAGTGCTTTCAGTGGCTTCAGTTTGAGCATGATGAGGAAAGCGTGTATTGCCTGCCATAGGATAAACACGAGTGACTGCCTGGACTCCTTCAATGGATTGTGTGAAGCTTTGGTGATCAGCACTGTGAAGACAAACAGGCTCCTTGCCAGGTTCTGGGTATATGGCTTCAACTGACATATCAACCTTAGGCAGAAAAATCAGATGGTTGCGAGCAGAAGGTTGAGAGTTGACAACTGAGTGAAGCTTGATAAGGCGCATAACCCATGGAGCGTAGAATTTCAGACCAAAGCGATCAGAGCCTAATGTAGCCAATTGCCTGATAAAGAAGTCTTGAGCATTGAAACCGATGCCATTGAAGATGTAAAAGACCAATGTCTTCATTGCTCCTTCAAGCTTCGCTGTAGGAGAATGTCCTTTGACAGGCCATAGAGTTCTCCTAATGATATGATAGATGGTGCGGGGCAGATACTCGAGGTCTTATGGAAGATACTCTCCAGTGCATTGCGGTGAAGCTGACAACCAAGCTCGAAGAGTTCACCTGGAGTGGGCAGGCCAGTTAGCTCAATGATATCAAGAGCTTTGGCTTCATGATGGACATTGCCTGTCATCCACTCAAGGACCAAAGTCTTCGGATCCCTGTTGTAGCCGCGAATGTGGAGGGTAGCATAAAATTGAAGCCGAAGTTCTTCATTCCAATGCTCCTTATTAGTCACAAATTTCAGTAGTCCAGCATCACGGAAGCAGTCAAGGGCTTCTTCAAGGCATGGCAACCCAGCAATGGCTTCACAGTCTAGACGCATATGGGGAAAGATGCGCCCTTGGTCATAAAGAACACAAGAATAATAACTGCGCTGCTGATAGCTCCAGAACTGATCTGATAAAATCCTTGGCTTGGAATAGGGGTTCTTGGCACTATCAAAGAAAGTGTTGTGCACAATGAAGCCATTTGCATTGAAGGACCCTGGGGAAGTGGCAGTACCTGGAAACCTGGGCAGTATTGGCTTAGGCTTCTGGACCTGAGGCCTGTGCTCGACATGGTAATCAAATTGCGGACCAGGAGCGGGCGGAGGAACCAGAATAGGCCATCTGACAGTGACCAGCTGACTATAAGTGTATGCTTTCTCGATAGTATGTGGCCTAGGAGGCGGTACATGAGCAGTGGAAGTGGCAGCAGCAGTGACTTTAGGCTGCAGATTTGCATCAGGTGCAGCATTGGCTTCAGGTGCTATCACTTCGGGCACCACATTGACTTCAGGCGCCACATTAGCGTCAGCCATGACAACGTCATTGGCTTGAGTGTTGATGTTGGTGGTCGCCTCAGTGTTGTCAACCTCCACTTGAGTAGCTGGAGGGTCGGACACGTTCTCCTCGAGAACAACTTCAGGATTGGTTGGGGGTGTAGCAACACGTTCTTCTTCAACTCGTGTTTCTTCTTGGTCATCGGCTGATGCAGCCGGAATATCTTCAGCCACGTTGGCTTCAGACTCGGAGTTGTTCACAGTTGGAGAGGCTTCAGGAAATACTTGGGCGAGATACTGATTGGCGTTCTTCTCCTTCTGGAACACTTGACAGAGTGACTTGTGGCCTTGGTCCTTTACGAAGCATGCGGAACGCTGGCGACACTTGTGGAGATGGAGTTGGTTGGACCACAAAGTCTTCCTCTTCAGGTGCGGGAGTGGTGACTTGAGTTGGGGGAGTAGCTGGTGTTTCTTCTTAACGGGGGGAGTCTTGAGGGTGCTTAGCCCATGAGTCATCCTGAGCAATTGGCATCAAAGGACGACCAATGCTGATGAGTTTGCTGTTTGTGAGAACAAGCGATGATACCATATTGTGCTCGATCTGAGGAAGGACTTCATCATCCTCAACATTGTCTTCATGACCAATGTCTTCAGCTGCGGTGGGGTCAACAGCTGGAATGTCTTCAACTTCAGGAGCCTCTGGGGAAGCAGGCTCATGAACTATTAAACGGCGTTCTGGTTGTGCAGATGCAGGACGAGCAACATAAATTGGCTCGATGACAAGGGGCTCTGTGGGAGCAGCCAGATCTTTCTTCTTGGTCTTGCGCTTCTTGGTGGGTGGAGCATCGTCAGTGGTGTTCTTGGTCTTGCGCTTTCTGGCTTTGGCTTCAGTTGCCCTTGTCTTCTGAAGCTTTGAAGCCAGTGTGGGGACCTTAGGCTTCACGCCTGTCATACTAGCGGGGAAGACAATGCGAGGTTCTTCCCGACTGGATGGTTCAGCTTGGTCCACAGTAGGCTTCTTCTGCTTGGCAGCCATCTTGGGGTCGATGCCAGGACGCCCAAGTGCCTTGCGCTTCTCAGCTTCATTGTAAGCTTGAGCACACTTTGCAGCCAGAAGCTTCATTCGCTCTCGAGAACCTTTGGCTTCTTCACGTTTCTTGTGATACGCTTCCTTGAGCTCATGCAGCACGACCTTGAAGTTTTGAACGTCTGTCACGCTGAGCTTGGCCACATCCTTCTTGAACTGAGCCTTTTCATAGTCGATCTTGTGCTTCAGCTCAACAATTTTCTGAGAAAGAGCCGGCTCAGGAGCAATGGCGCCATGGAAGGAGACGCTTAGGCCAACGGGAAGTTGCAGATCATCAAAGCTAAGATTGGGGGTGTCAAACCACTCATCAATGAAATTGTTTAACACTTCCACATCAAGGAGAGCCAAAACATTGAAGATTTCAGCCTCTTGCTTGCTCTTTATCAGCAGTTCAAGAGCGTCATCAGCAAGATCGTCATCACTCGATAGATCAATGGCGTCGTTCTCATTCCTCAGAACAGCAGCAGGGGTCAGAACTGGACCAGTGGTGTGCAGGGGCTTCTTTTTCTTCTTCTCGGACTTGGGGATGCGTGAGAGATCTTCTGACTGCACACTTGGTGCAGGAGGAGCAGTGGCCAGAGGCGTTGCTCGTGAAGCTTTTGGTGCAGGGGAATGCTTTGAAGCCTTGGCTTTCTTCAGCTTCTTAGGCTTCGGTGGTGCAGGCGCTTCGACAGAATCAGCATCATCTGCAGGTTGATCCATGTCGGTCCCTTGAACCATAATATGAGTGATGAGACATTCTAGGTTATAGAAGGGCCCAACAAGATGGGGTTCAGCTTCACGTGTGCTATCGGCACGAGGAGCAGAGGGACCAGGGTTTAAGTATAATCCCCGCGACTTCTTGTTCTCTTTGGCCGAGTTCTTGGCAAACTGAAAGTTGTGCTTGAACAGATTGTCGTCCCGACACCATAGCAATGAAGATGGGCCGACATCAGCTGGCTATGGTCCACGGACCATGCAAGGGTAGAAGTCTTGTTCAATGGCTTCAGCTCTAGACCTGGGTGGAAGATTTTTGTACAAGATGTCTCCCCAGGGCCGCTTGATGGAATTCTTTTTAGCATATTCCTGGGTCACGAACCTGTACTTGTACCATTGTTCTGCCCAATGTCTTCGAATCCATTGGATTCGGGTTTTGCGCTGATTGTAATCCTCCTCTGGATCTGTCTTGTACAACTCATAGATGTCTGGTGGCAAATCCTTTGTTGTATTCCCATGGTGCTGTCTGCCACCCTTCCTTGCAGACTTATCTGTTGCCATGAAGTTCAGACTGAATGGCTTCAAAACTGTCAAAGGCTTCCGGCTGCTAGTCAGACAGGAACTGGCTTCGGGAGAGTTGATATGGTGCTGTAAGAATTCTGCAAATGAATGCAGACTATGAGAACCAAGGGATTCTCCCATAGACATGTACCTGTGACAGCATTAGAGATGCGAGGGAAGGGAAGAGGTCATATGCATTCTCGTAAGATTTTGAAGATAAATCATTTTAGAAGACATTGACCTCATAGCGAAGACATTCACTTATATGTTGAGAGTTGGTTCCAGATTTGTACGAATCCAAGAATAAGTACAAGTGAGGAATCTAACTACGTGTGAAGCATAAGTGAATATACTAGGCATCATATGAGATGCAGACATGATAGATCCAAATTTGTGGAGGCAGAAACCACTTTTGGTAGAAAGGATGAATCTATATGATCAAAAAGACAGTAA
The DNA here is from genome assembly GCA_021605145.1 of Aegilops bicornis. NCBI lineage: Eukaryota > Viridiplantae > Streptophyta > Magnoliopsida > Poales > Poaceae > Aegilops > Aegilops bicornis. The sequence goes on along the minus strand of CM038675.1, from coordinate 467,164,214 downwards.
AAAGAGTGTTTTAATATACCACACGATGAACTCCTAGACGAGTAGAGGATGAGGCCGAGCAGTTCGATCTTCCATGCCCTAACTTGGCGATGGAGGACACCTACGGCGGCGGCGGAGAAGACGATGTCCGCGGCCGGCGTGAAGACGGCGTCGGAGAGGTCACGGCAGCTAAGCGCTTCATCGCCGGCGTCGTCGAGAGCTAGCGGTGGCGCTAGGGTTTGTCGAGGTGGAGAGGTGGAAGAAGGATTTTTTACCACGATGGGATGTGCATTTATAGGGAAAGGGACGGCACAGCTGAAAGGACATGCGGTGCCCCCATGTGTGGTTTTGGTTATTGATGACATTCTCTATGGACTAATGGTTGCATTGAGTTATATTTGAAGTATTTTTCCATAGGCATTTCTTGAAGTCCATGTGTTGGTTTCAAGGAGTTTATGGGTTGACCAAGGTGCTATTAAGGAATTATCCAAAGATTGGTCATGTGAGTGTTGAGCTTATTGGAAGCATATCTTGAAGAAGAAGATTGTGTGATCATTCATGTTTACCTTCAAGACATCATCCAAACGAAAAGAGTTGGAAATATTCAAGGTTGATCAAGGCTAAGTCAAGAGTGAATCAAGTTGATCAACTCACAAAGTGTAGAAGATGTACCGAGAGGGATCAAGTGATCCCATGGTATGGTAAGAATTGTCCATTGCACTTTGTGTACTAACCCATGGTCTATGTGAGAGTCTATGTGGGGTTAGGTACGTGTCCATGGGCTTGCGTCAAGAGGAAGATATCATACAACCCATGGAAAGGATGACATCAAGTGGTGATCGTCATCAAGATTGCCGTGTGCAAGTTCAAGTGGAGAATCACGAAGAGATCAAGCGCTTGAAGCTTGCCATCCATTGTGGTGTCAATGGACTTGTGAAGATGTGTCAAGAGTGGCTCACCCATAGTGGAGTATGGGGGAGCAATCATCTAGTCTCCATCGACCCAACGCAATCAAGAAAGATGGTCCATCTTGAGGAGGACAAGATCGTCATCATCTAGCTCAAGTGGATCATGTGCAAGGCAAAGGCTTTCCCTTGATATGTTTTCTATTTTACCGGTCTCATGGTGGTAGTTGGGAGACCGGGTTATAGAATCGATAGTCGTACTATCAAGGGGGGCTCTCAAGTGAGTAGCTTGATCGTATCGTTCGTCGAGAGCTCAAACCATTGCATACTTGCATCATGTTTCTTGGTTGTTGTTTGGTTCTCTTTGTGAGTCTTAGATCTTATGGTCATCTTGATGACAAGCTTGAGTTCACCGAAAACGGAGTTTGCATGCGTCTTCTATGATGTTTTCGGTGTTGGAGGTTTTACCGGTCTTATCCGAGGAAGGGTTTTCACCATTTTCTTTTGGGCCTTTTCTCATTTGCTTCTTATTGATATTTCTTTCAAGATTATGTTAGCCCTTGTTTCTAGCTTTCCAACAAACTTGGTTTCATCGAATTCGGAGTCCGTTTGCAAAAGTTATGGCAATTTTGGTGTTCTAAAAAGGCTGCAGCGGTACTACCGCAAATTGGAGCGGATGTAATTTTTTACTACCGCTCCAGAGCGGTACTACCGTGACTCCTACCGCGGTAGTACCGCTCCGGACCAAAAACTCATCCCAAGTACTGCGGTGGTAGGCCCAGATGTATTTTTTTAGTACCGCGATCCCTAGCAGTAATACCGTGAGGACGAGCGGTAGTACCGCTCCGGCGGTTCTACTGGCCTTCTGCCTCCTCGCTATTGTTTTTCAAAGGGGTACTACCGCCCTAGCGGTAGTACCGCTCCTTGGAGCGGTAGTACCGCTCTGTGCGGGCTGTGAGCATAACGGTTGGATTTTTCCCCACCTATAAAAGGGGGTCTTCTTCCCCAATGAACCTTATCTCTTGAGCTCGTGTTCTTCCCCCATTGTTGACCTTCTTCGAGCTTGCTAACTCTCAAACCCTCCATGGATTCTTGCTAGTTTTTAGGAAAGAGAGAGGAGATCTAGATCCACATTTCCACCAATCACTTTCTCCTCTATGTGAGGGGAACCCCTTGGATCTTGATCTTGGAGTTCTTGGTGTTCTCCTTCTTGTTATTCCTCTCATTTTCCTCCCTAGCATTAGTTGCTTCGGTGGGATTTGAGAGAGAAGGACTTGGGAACTCCGTGTGCCCTTGCCATTGCATTTGGTGCATCGTTTTGAGTTCTCCACGTGATACGTGGTTACAAGTTGAGAAGCTTATTACTCTTGGGTGCTTGGTACCCTTGAGCTTGTTCCTCTTGGGTGCTTGGGCGCCCTAGACGGTTGGTGGTGTTCGGAGCTCAATCATTGTGGTGTAAAGCTCCGGGAAATCGTAGGGGTCTCCAATTAGGTTGTGGAGATCGCCCCGAGCAATTTGACGGGTTCCGGTGACCGCCCCCAAGGGTTGCCAAAGTGTACGGGTTCGGTGACCGCCCCCAAGGGTTGCCATTTGTACGGATTCGGTGACCGCCCTCAAGGGTCCCTTAGTGGAATCACGGCATCTTGCATTGTGCGAGGGCGTGAGGAGATTACGGTGACCCTAGTGGCTTCTTGGGGAGCATTGTGCCTCCACACCGCTCCAAACGGAGATTAGCATCCGCAAGGTGTGAACTTCGGGATACATCGTCGTCTCCTCGTGCCTCGGTTATCTCTTACCCGAGCCCTTTACTTATGCACTTTACTCGTGATAGCCATATTGTTTCTTGTCATATATCATGCTATCACCTAGTAGTTTATCTTGTTTAGCATAAGTTGTTGGTGCACATAGGTAAGCCTAGTTGTTTTAGGTTTTGTGCTTGACAAATTAACCGCTAGGTTTATTCCTCATTTGTTCAAGCCTAAACCGTAATTATTTTAAAGCGCCTATTCACCCCCCCCCCTCTAGGCGACATCCATGATCTTTCAACAGCGCAATTACGCAGGTGCCCCTGTTGGTTCACATCTGATGGACACATGGCAAACATGCAAAACATTGGGAGTTGTCCCATGTTCCCACGCACGCCTGGACTGTCGGGTGGTCGTTCCGGCTTCTCCGGGTTTCAGGCAATAAGAATTGAGCATTTAAAACAGATTTAATGTTTGTCTCTGTATCTTTTTGCGACAAGGACGTAGAGAAGACATTGACAGTTTCAACAGAATGCATATGATTTGGATAGATAGAGTTTGAGATAGGAAGCATAGAGAGGTTAGGGTCCGATCACATTCACTTAGTTCAAAAGATTCAAACGAGAAGACATAGCTATAAGTGAATGCTGTAGAGGATAAAACACTAATATATGTATATATCAGAATACAACCAAATCAACATAGTGAAGATAAACATGAAAACATGTTGATATTGAAGACAAACCAAATGCGAAGACATAGAAAATGTAACGCCATGAGCAAACACTTCAAAAAGAAGAATTTGGTGGTGGCGTTACCCACTGTATAGGAAGTATTAGACCCAGACACAGCGCACAATTATCGTGGCACTCCGAAGTCAAATTCCGCATTAATGTATTCACACTCAGAGTGTAAGTCTTCATTGAATTGAATACATACATTACTTTGTGTGTTGCACATCTAAGTCATCAACATGCATAAGTGTTAGGAAGTGTGCCTGATCACAGGACATTTGAGTATTCCATGATATTTAGCTCACACCACAACTTGCAAAACCTTTTCTCATCCAAGGGCTTTGTTAAGATATCTTCCAATTGCTCTTCGGTGTTGACGTGTATGATATCAATATCTTCCTTCATGACATGATCTCTGAGAAAGTGATGACGAATTTCAATGTGCTTTGTCTTCGAGTGCTGAACTGGGTTGTTGGCAATCTTGATGGAGCTCTTGTTGTCGCAGTAGAGTGGAACTTGTTTCAGATGGATGCCATAGTCCTTGAGTGTTTGCTTCATCCATAGAAGCTGAGCGCAGCAAGATCCAGCAGCAAGGTATTCAGATTCAGCAGTGGAGAGTGATACAAAGTTTTGCTTCTTTGAAGACCAACAGACAAGTGATCGTCCCAGAAAGTGACATTTGCCTGATGTAGACTTGCGATCCACCTTGTCACCAGCATAATCAGCATCCGAGAATCCAACTAGATAAAACTCTGAGCCCTACCATAATCCTAGTGTTGGGGTGTAAGCCAAATATCTAAGAATTCGCTTCACAGCTAAGTGATGCGATTCCTTTGGTGCCACTTGGAATCGAGCACACATGCAAACACTAATCATGATATCTGGCCTAGATGCACAAAAATAAAGTAAAGAACCAATCATGGAGCTGTATACCTTTTGATCGAACTCTTTACCATTGGCGTCAGGACCCAGATGACTCTTGGTTGGCATCGGCGTCGTATAACCTTTGCAGTCTTGCATTCCAAACTTCTTCAGGAAATCTTTGAGATATTTCTCTTGAGATATGAAAATGCCATTGCTTTGCTGACGAATTTGAAGACCAAGGAAGAACTTCAGCTCACCCATCATGGACATCTGATATTGCTCTTGCATCATGTGTCCAAACTCATCCTTGTAGTTACGGTTGGTGCGGTAGAAGATAATGTCATCCACATATATTTGGCACACAAACAGTTCACCATCATATGTCTTCGTGAAGAGTGTGGGATCCAGGGAAGTAGGTTCGAAGCCTTTGCTCTTCAGGAAGTCTTTGAGTGTGTCATACCAAGCGCGAGGGTCTTGTTTGAGGCCATACAGTGCCTTGTTAAGCTTGTATACCATATCTGGATGTTTTGGATCTTCAAAGCCAGGAGGTTGTGCAACAAACACTTCTTCTTCAATTTTGCCGTTGAGAAATGCACTCTTCACATCCATTTGATACAGCATGATGTTGTGATGGTTTCCATAGGCTAGCAATATGCGAATAGCTTCAAGCCTAGCCACAGGAGCAAATGTTCCATCAAAGTCAATCCCTTCAAATTGAGTGTATCCTTCAGCAACGAGACGAGCCTTGTTTCTGACAACTTGACCATGACCATCTTGCTTGTTGCGATATATCCATCTTGTGCCTATTATGTTGTGCTTGCGGGGGTCAGGACGCTTGACAAGTTCCCAAACATTGTTCAACTTGAACTGTTGAAGCTCTTCTTGCATAGCTTGAATACATTCAGGTTCCATGAAGGCTTCAACAACTTTCTTGGGTTCAGATATTGAGACAAATGCAAAGTGCCCACATAAATTTGCTAGTTGTGTTGCTCTTGAACGAGTGAGTGGACCAGGCGCATTGATGCTATCAATTTTCTTTTCAATATGTACTTCATTTGCAACATGAGGATGAACCGGACGAAGGTTTTGCTCTTGCTAATAATTGTCATCATTTGGAGGATTGTCTTCAGGCTGAGCATTGTCTTCAGGTTGTTCTTCATTTGGTATGATTTCTCCAGTTCCCATGAGCTTGATGGATTCACTAGGTGGAACTTCATCTAGCACATTTGGCAGGTGCTCTCTTTGCGAGCCTTTAGTCTCATCGAACCGCTGTAACATCCCAAATTTTCAATTTGGAATGTTATACATAGAGCATCATTGCATATCATATTTTTCATCGCCTTTTCTTTGCATTTTGCTCGATCCTAGAAAATTCTACACAACTCAAGGACCCTCGGAGAGAGTTGGGGATTTTCGTTATTTTCATATTTGAGTTTCTCAAATTTTGAAAATAGGATCGTTGATTTTAATTATTTTATCTTCAATTATTTCTATTAAAAAAATATGCGAGAGGGAATAAAATGACTTTCCCAAAATAAAGAAATAATGAAGATTTAATAATAAAATCAAATAAGATTTTATTTTGGAGTTTTTCGCCTTTTTATTTGAATTTAAGAAAAATGCGCATTTTTCAAAATTGCATTTAGGCCCCAAATAAATGTTCATTAAATCCGGCTTGATTTTAGAAACCGGGGAAAATTTATTTCCGGATTTTTGGAGTCCGTTTGGTACTTCTTTTGATTTTTTTCTACGCGTAATGTTTTATTAAAAAAACGAACCGCCTTTACCGTGCAGGCGGGACTCCGCCGGGCGCTTTAAATACCGGCCGCCAGGAGCCCCAGCCCACCCGAGCCGCCACCCCAGCCCACCCGAGCCGGAGTTCGCCGCCCGCCGAATGGGCAGTAAGGCCTTACGAGGTTCGCCGCGCCTCGATTTCCGTGCCGATTATTATTATTTAAAAAAAACCGATCGGTTTTTTCCGGTTTTTTTATTTTATTTTTTTATTTTTTATTTTTATTATTTTTCCGTTCGAATCTGTTCGTCGTATTTTTCTTTTTCTCGGATTTAATCTGCGATTTTTCTGATCGTGATTCCAGATCCGATTTTCGTTTTAGTATAACTTTTCGCTCGTTTATCGGGATCAGGCGATTCAAGCGCCTGGAGTTTCGTCTCGAAACCCTCTTTCTGAATAATCTACTTAAACAAGTTTTTGCATCTGTGAAATTTGACTTAGATCCAGATTAGTAAAATGAAGCTGTTTTCTTCCGCCGTTTGACTTTCGTTGCTTCGTTTGATTTGATTCTTTTTGCAAACTGGAGTTCTTAAGTTGAACCATCTGGTTAGATATATTTGAGTTTTACCTGTGCATTAGATGAGTACTTATTGTATGCTTGTTTGTTTGTCTGCGATAGATTACCCGGAGTGCGCCGCTTGTTACTTCGAATCTCTAGGTTTCGCGGATCATCAGCAAGGCAAGTAACACTTTCATCATACTCTTCTCATACCCAGTTTTTATGCATTAGATCTATCCTCAAACATCGCATGACTAGGATCTAATTAAATTGTGGGATGGGAAGTAGTTGAGGTAGTACCTATTACCTGTTTTATTATCAACCTTTGGGAGTTACTTCTACATTTGCTTATTATGCTATGCTATGCTAGTAGACGTGGATTGGGTGAGTGAATTCCATGACAGATGTGAGATTGTTATTTAATGGTTTATTTAAGGTGGCAACTTAAACACACATCTTGGTGGATTGAGGCACCTGGTTTCTATCAGGACTTGCCTGTATTTCTTCGGACCGCCACCCAGGCTCAAAGGGATCATGAGATTATTCAAACTAGAAACTTCCGTGTGCAGCCACAAGCCATTATGGGCTCGCATAGTTGATTAAGTTGTGCGAACTCTTACGGGTAGACTAGCGAGATGTAGGGGAAAGTAGGTGTACCGGTCTACCCACATGTAAGGTGCTAGTGCTTACGAAAGACTATGTCTCGGTCATCCGCTTCTCAAACACCATGTAGTGCGAGAAACCAAGCGGAGGCGATCGAGTCTTGTGGGGAAAAGTGCATAAACCGTGTCCCAGTTATGGACATCTTGAGTATCTAGTACACGGATATCATGTGAATCTCATCATGTTACTTCTAATTAATATTGTTGGGTTTGTTAATGAGTACTTTTAATTGGGATTGAGAATGCTGTCAACCATTCTCAATGTTTCACAACCACCATGATAGTTAAATAAATTTATTCCTTTGCAGTAGGGAAAAATTGGCTTTGTGCAAAACTGTAACCATAGAGCTTTCCACCAGCCATAAATGCATGTAGAATAGGCTTATCATTCCATTATTCTCTATGTGTTACATTGCCAGCATATTCCATGTGTCGACCGTTTCGGGCTGCAATGTTTCATGTTGCAGAATTTTAGAATGACGAGTAAGGTGCTTAGGTCGTGGTTCTATACTCGGTGATGCCGTTGGAGTTGATAGACTCGCTTATTCTTCCAAGCCTTCATTTGTCGTATTAGATGGCCTTAAGCCATATTTATTTTATTAAGTTCTCTCTTGAGACATTCGATTGTAATAAGTGTGTGCTTGCTACTCATTATAAATCCTTCAAATGCGTGTGGTGTCAACATTCTTGATCCAGGGATGACACCGAGCACGAGACTTGATCCATTCGGTCGGGTCGCTACGAGAGATGGTATCGAGCACACGCCGATCAGAGGACACGACTATTAAGCTAAAGCCCTAGATCACTACTCTCTCTTCTCATTTCCGAATCCTCATCTTTTCTACTCTTTTAGGATGACTAAGCGAGGATCAAGTTCACTCAACGGATGAAGATACACCCTTTGGACGACACACGAAGGAAGTCACTAAGTACCTTAACATAGGATTACCAAGCTTCACGGGACCTACAATTCCACTTTACCCAAGAAGAGCTATTTGGAAGAGTCAAGCTCATGTTCCCGGAAGGACGTTTGCGCCAATCACAGAGCCCATAGAGTGTGTTTTCAATGCACCAACCTGGAGTTTGGGAAAGAGTATGGCAGCTCACATAACCATGGGGCGCATTGGAGAAGTTTATAAAGAAGACCTCAAGGATACTATCTACCAGATTTGCGGACGCCGAGATGAACAATGGGAGATAGTTGGCACTAAGAAGGACCGATCCATTGCAGCGTTCATCCAGGAGTTAAACCAAAGCACATTCGACGTCAGGAGAACCAGGATGTCTTGTATACATGATGGAGTTGAAGACAACAAAAGCCAAGATTATCGAACTAGAAGGAGAACTTAAGGCAACTCGCACGGACTCGATGGAGGAGATTGTAGCTCTAGTGGGACAAAACGGCGATCTTAAGGAGAAGATTGAAGAACTCAAGGGAAATTCAACACTTTCGGAGGAGAAGATGAAGATAGCACTGTCGAGAGAACTACATCATCATCGATTTACACCGATTCCAATCCTAGTGAGGATGATTACGAAGATGAAGTGGAGAAGATATCATGGAGTCTTCATCGGAGCAGCTTTTTCTAGTTGACCACCATAACAGTAGTAGATTACCCCATGTTATTTTAGTTTTAGTTTGACACTTTGTAACGATAGATAGACCGTTGTATGCCCTTGTTTGAATTGATTGGAGTGATATTGTGTGATTTGTCTCATGTGCATATGGGTAGTGTTTCTCTCTAGACCTCATTCTATTCTGAATTCTCTTCTTTTCTTAAAACCCTCAGATGCCTCCGAGACGCGACCCTGAATTGTTTTCCCGCCAGAGATCACCCAGTTGATTCAGCAGCAGAATGCCTTGATTCAAACATTGGTACAGAACCAAGGCAACAACAACAACAACAACAACAACAACAACAACAACAACAACAACAACAACAACAACAACAACAACAACAACAACCCACCGCCACCACCACCTGTTGACCATTTGACACGTTTCTTAAGGCTGAATCCGCCGGTGTTTTCCAGTAGCACCGAGCCGATTGTTGCGGATGATTGGCTCCGTAAGAAAGGGAGGGAGTTGACCACCGCAGGATGTCTGAGATGGAGAAAGGGTGAAGTTTGCTGAACATCGGCTTGAAGGACCCATGGCAGCATGGTGGGAGAATTTCTGACCACTTACCTGTGGACACTATCACATGGGATCAGTTTCAAAGAAGCTTTCCGTCTTGCCCATGTTTCAGCAGGAGCTATGGCCATGAAGAAGCGTGAGTTTCGCAACTTACGCCAAGGAGGACCAGACGGTTGGCGGTATGTAGATGATTTCAATAAGCTATACGTTATGCCCCGGATAGCGTTGCTACGGACGCATCTAAGCGGAGAAGTTTCTAGAAGGACCGAATGATGAGCTGAGCATGCAGTTGATGGTAGCCACCTTTAATAACTACCAGAGTTAGTAGATCGATGCGCTTATGATTGAAGGAAAGCAGAAGCAGATTGAAAATCGCAAGAGGAAGTATGGACGGGGAAGAATAACTCTAGAGCTCAGTGAAACTTCGCTTTACCCGAAGCCGGGAGGCAAGTTTCAGCATACCCATGGAGGAGGTAGCTCGCACAACCATAATGGCACCAAGAATGGGAACGGGAATGGAGGAAGCAATGGACAGAACGGCACCAACCCGTCAACACCATCCAAGGTAGACCTGAGCCACATAACTTGCTTTTAAGTGCCGCAAGACTGGGCATTATGCAAACGAATGTCCAGAAGGCCAGAATGGAAATGGCAATGGAAGCTCAGGAAAGAAGCCAAACCCTTTCAATAAAGCACAAGTGAACCACGTTACCGTGGAGGAGGTTGAAGCTCAGCCAGATGCAGTAATAGGTAAGTTTCTGGTTAAGTCATTTACTGCAGTTGTTCTTTTTGATCTTGGTGCATCGCATTCATTCATATCAAGGGATTTGCGGATAAGTTTAGCCTACCCACAAAAACTCTTAAGACACCCATGCTAGTAAGCTCACCAGAGCGGAGTATATGGCTACCAAGGATGTTTTCAAGTGCCATTAAGTATAGGGAGGCATGTTTTCCCAACGGATTTAATCATATTGGAATCCCAAGGTTTGGATGTAATTCTTGGTATGGATTGGCTGTCGATGTATGGAGGAAACATCGATTGCGCCAGCAAGAAAATTTTGCTTACCACCCCAGAAGGAAGGAGAATCAAGTATGTATCACGACATGAGCCGAGGAGAGCACATGTAAATTCCTTATCAGGAGTTGTGCAGGAGGAAGTACCAGTAGTAAAGGATTACCCGGACTTGTTTCCGTAAGAGTTGCCAGGCATGCCACCAGATAGAGACATTGAGTTTCTGATTGAACTATTGCCAGGCACTGGGCCGATATCTAAGAGACCGTATAGGATGCCAGCCCGAGATTTGGAGGAAATTAAGAAGCAGATTAAGGAGTTACTGGATAAAGGTTTTATTCGCCCAAGTTCTTCGCCTTTGGGGATCACCGGTACTTCTAGTGGAGAAGAAGGATGGATCCTTAAGAATGGTTGTTGATTATCGAGGATTGAATGAAGTGACCATTAAGAACAAATACCGTTACCGATGATCAATGACTTGTTTGACCAGTTGCAAGGAGCTAAGGTGTTTTCAAAGATCGATTTGCGATCGTGGTACCATCGATTGAAGATTCGAGAGCAGGATATACCTAAGGCGGCTTTTACCACTGTGCACGGCTGTATGAGTACACCGTTATGTCATTTGGTCTGACTAACGCACCTGCCTATTTTATGAACATGATGAACAAAGTGTTTATGGAGTTTTTGGATAAGTTCGTCGTGGTGTTCATTGATGATATTTTGGTTTACTCGAAGAATGAAGAGGAACATAAGGAGCATTTGCGTTTGGTACTCGAGAAGCTCGAGAGAACACCGGTTATATGCCAAGTTCAAGCAAGTGTGAGTTTTGGTTGAAGGAAGTTGGATTTCTTGGACATGTTATATCCGGAGAAGGTATAGCAAGAGACCCCACTAAAGTTGTCAACAGAATAAATCGGGAAGCACCAACAACAGTTGGAGAGATCCGGAGTTTCCTTGGACTAGCGAGAATATTACGGAGATTCATTGAGAATTTCTCAAGGATTGCGAAGCCTATGATGTAATTGTTGAAGAAGGATACCAAGTTCATTTGGACCGAGGAGTGTGAAGCTAGTTCCCAAGAGTTGAAGAAATGTTTGGTTACCTCACCAGTGTTAATTCTGCCAGATCAGACCAAGGATTACGAGGTATATTGCGACGCTTCACATAGAGGACTTGGAGCAGTGCTTATGCAGGAGGGAAGAGTTGTTTCGTATGCTTCACGACAGCTTAAGCCTCACGAGTTAAATTATACTACGCATGATTTGGAGTTAGCAGCCATAGTGCATGCGTTGAAGACATGGAGACATTTCCTCATTGGAAATCATTGTGAGGTGTATACGGATCACAAGAGTTTGAAGTACATCTTCACGCAGAAGGAGCTAAATCTCAGGCAGAGGAGATGGTTGGAACTCATCAAAGATTATGATATGAGATTGCATTATCACCCCGGAAAGGCTAACGTTGTAGCAGACGCGTTGAGCCGTAAGAGTCACGTCAACACATTGATGATGGGAGAAATACCAAAGGAGTTAGCCGAGGATTTTCGAGAGCTATGTTTGGAAATAGTTCTGAGAGGCTATGTAGCAGCATTGTAGATTCAGTCAACTTTGATGGACAAGATCAGGGAAGCACAGAAGACTGACAAAGAGATTGCCTCTATAAAGGAGAGAATGAGCGAAGGAAAGGCTAAGGGATTTTGTGAGGATGAGCATGATACCCTATGGTTTGAAGACCGTGTTTATGTGCCCAATGACCCGGAGATCAGGAAGTTGAATTTGCAAGAGGCACATGATTCACCATATTCGATTCACCCAGGAAATACCAAGATGTATTTGGATTTGAAGAATACTTTCTGGTGAACCGGAATGAAGAAGGATATTGCAGAGTACGTAGCAGTTTGTGATGTATGTCGAAGGTGAAGGCGAACATCGAAGCCAGGATTGCTACAACCATTGCCTATACCGAATGGAAGTGGGATAAACTAGGTATGGATTTCATCACGGGATTGCCCAGACTCGTTCGGGCTATGATTCGATTTGGGTTATAGTCGATCGGTTGATGAAGGTAGCTCATTTCATTCCAAAGAAGACTACCTACAGCGGTGCCAAATTGGCTAAGATATACATGACCATGATTGTATGCTTGCATGGAGTTCCGAGGAGTATCGTATCGAGATAGAGGAACCCAATTCACCTCAAAGTTACGAAGCGATTGCATGAAACTTTGGGAACCAGGCTGGAGTTTAGCACAGCTTTTCATCCACAGACAGATGGACAAACCGAGAGAGTCAACCAGATTTTGGAGGATATGCTTAGAGCTTGTGCTTTGGATTATGGATCAAGTTGGGATGACAATTTGCCGTATGCGGAGTTTTCTTATAACAACAATTACCAAACCAGTCTGAAGATGGCACCTTTCGAAGCTTTGTACGGAAGGAGGTGCAGGACCCCGTTGTTGTGGGATGAAGTTGGAGACCGCCAGTTGTTTGGACCGGATTTGATTAAGGAGTCTGAACAGAAGGTAAAGTTGATTCGCGATAGGCTCAAGGTAGCCTAGTCAAGACAGAAGAGTTACGCAGATACAAAACGCAAGGAGACAGAATACGAAGTCGAAGACAGAGTTTATCTTCGAGTATCGCCACTTCGAGGAGTTAAGCGTTTTGGAGTTAAGGGAAAGTTAGCACCTCAATTTGTAGGACCATATCGTGTTTTGGAACGTATGGGAGAAGTTGCGTATAAGTTGGAATTACCCGAAGGATTATCAGGAGTTCATGATGTGTTTCACGTTTCACGATTGAAGAAGTGTCACGCAGAGATGGCTGATATACCAGCGAGGATACGATTACTTGGAAGCTATTCAGTTGAATGATGATTTGACCTACGAGGAGAAACCGGTTAAGATTTTGGAGTATGCTAGCGAGTCACTCATGACAAGGTCATTAAGTTTTGCAAAGTTCGATGGAGCCACCACACGAGGATGAAGCCACACAGGGAGCTGAGCGGAAGATTTGCTTAAGGACCACCCTCACCTATTTTCTAGCCAACCCGAATCTCGAGGGCGAGATTCATCTTAAGGGTAGGTTTGTAACATCCCAAATTTTCAATTTGGAATGTTATACATAGAGCATCATTGCATATCATATTTTTCATCGCATTTTCTTTGCATTTTGCTCGATCCTAGAAAATTCTACACAACTCAAGGACCCTCGGAGAGAGTTGGGGATTTTCGTTATTTTCATATTTGAGTTTCTCAAATTTTGAAAATAGGATCGTTGATTTTAATTATTTTATCTTCAATGATTTCTGTTACAAAAATATGCGAGAGGGAATAAGATGACTTTCCCAAAATAAAGAAATAATGAAGATTTAATAATAAAATCAAATAAGATTTTATTTTGGAGTTTTTTGCCTTTTTATTTGAATTTAAGAAAAATGCGTGTTTTCCAAAATTGCATTTAGGCCCCAAATAAATGTTCATTAAATCCGGCTTGATTTTAGAAACCGGGGAAAATTTATTTCGGGATTTTAGGAGTCCGTTTGGTACTTCTTTTGATTTTTTTTCTATGCGTAATGTTTTATTTTAAAAAAATAACGAACCGCCTTACCGGGCCGTACCCGAGCGGGACTCCGCTCGGGGGCGCCTTTAAATACTGGCCGCCCCGTGATGAGGACATCAATACCATTGTTACACCCGCAGCCCCTACTGCTACATATACTGGACCAATTACTAGAGCGCGCGCACGCCAATTAAATTATCAGGTACTTTCGTTTCTTGGTAGTGATTCTAATGTTCATGAGAATATGATGCTGCCTAAATTGGATACATTTGTTTTGCTTACAAATGAAGGGCCTAGCTTGGAGAAGGATGGACATTGGAGCAAGAACAAGCATGGAGATGATGCCATGCGCAAGGGGAACGGGAACAGAGTTACAAGTGATGATTTCAGGACTTTGAAGCCACCATAATGGGTGCATGAAGCCTTGGACGAAATATACAAGATGCTAATTCATAAATTTCGTCCCGAGGCTATTCTAGGTGCTGCGTCACCTTATTATTGGGCCAGGCCCTTGTAATTTCGAAATACACAAGTATAGGCTATTTTTAGAGTCCGTATGTGTGGGGAAACAAGAGATAGGGTTGATTTCGGACCCCTCCACCAAGGGCCACGAAATTCCCCCCCCCCTCTTCCTCCATATATACAGCCCTTAGGGCACCGTTTAGACTTAGACTTTGGGTTTTGTTTAGATTAAAAGTTCACCATAGTTGCAACTTCGCGTACTTCGTTTGTGTTCAACGACTGACAAAAGGCGTCCACAGAACCCCACCTTGATCAATAAAGCTTTCATCTTATATTCGCAATATCCAGATTGCAATCTCGGTTTCTTGCTTGTTCTTGACAAAGGTTATATACGTGAATCTCTTAGTCCTTGTGCTGTTCCTATTATACTAGTGCCTAAAAAGGATGGTACGTCGGCGTATGTGTGTTGATTGTAGAGGCATTAATAATATTACTACTATTCGTTATCGTCATCCTATTCCTAGGCTAGATGATATGCTTGATGAATTGAGTGGCTCTACAATATTCTCCAAAGTTGATTTGCGTAGTGGATACCATCAAATTCGTTGAAATTGGGAGATGAATGGAAAACAACATTTAAAACTAAGTTTGGTTTATATGAGTGGTTAGTCATGCCTTTTGGGTTAACTAATGCACCTAGTACTTTCATGAGACTAATGAACGAAGTTTTACGTGCTTTCATTGGACGATTTGTGGTAGTCTATTTTGATGATATACTGATTTATAGCAAATCTTTGGAAGAACATTTGGAACATTTACGTGCTGTTTTTAATGCTCTACGTGATGAACATTTATTTGGTAACCTTGGGAAGTGCACCTTTTGCACCGACCGAGTATCTTTTCTTGGCTATGTTGTTACTCCACAGGGAATTGAAGTTGATAAAGCCAAGATTGAAGCTATTGAGAGTTGGCCGCAGCCCAAAACGGTCACACAAGTGAGGAGTTTTCTTGGACTCGCTGGTTTCTATAGGCGTTTTGTGAGAGACTTTAGCACCATTGCTGCACCTCTCAATGAGCTTACAAAGAAGGATGTGCCTTTTGTTTGGGGTACCGCATACGGGAAGAAGCCTTCACGGTATTGAAAGATAAGTTGACACATGCTCCTTTACTCCAACTTCGACTTTAATAAGACTTTTGAGCTTGAATGTGATGCTAAGCGGAATTGGATTAGGAGGTGTGTTATTACAAGATGGCAAACCTGTTGCATACTTTTACGAAAAATTGAGTGGGCCTAGTCTGAACTATTCTACTTATGACAAA
Source organism: Aegilops bicornis (assembly GCA_021605145.1). NCBI lineage: Eukaryota > Viridiplantae > Streptophyta > Magnoliopsida > Poales > Poaceae > Aegilops > Aegilops bicornis. Next base: position 467,148,547 of record CM038675.1, on the reverse strand, counting down.
GAATTATATGCTCTTGTTCGGACTTTAGAGACATGGCAACATTATTTATGGCCCAAAGAATTTGTTATACATTCTGATCATGAATCTTTGAAACATATTAAAAGTCAAGCTAAACTGAACCGTAGACATGCTAAATGGGTTGAATTCATTAAGACTTTCCCTTATGTCATTAAACACAAGAAGGGTAAAGGAAATGTTATTTCTGATGCATTGTCTCGTCGCTATACTATGCTTTCACAACTTGACTTCAAAATATTTGGTTTGGAGACCATCAAAGATCAATATGTGCATGATGCTGATTTTAAAGATGTATTGCAGAATTGTAAAGAAGGAAGAACGTGGAACAAGTTCGTCGTTAATGATGGATTTGTGTTCCGTGCTAACAAGCTATGCATTCCAGCTAGCTCCATTCGTCTTTTGTTGTTGCAGGAGGCGCATGGAGGAGGACTAACGGGACACTTTGGCGTGAAGAAGATGGAGGATGTACTTGCTACACATTTCTTTTGGCCAAAGATGAGGCCAGGATGTTGAGCGTTTTATTGCTCATTGCACTACATGTCAAAAAGCTAAGTCACGACTCAATCCTCATGGTTTATATATGCCTTTGCCTGTACCTAGTGTTCCTTGGGAGGATATATCTATGGACTTTGTTTTAGGTTTACCTAGAACAAAGAAGGGAGGGATAGCATATTTGTTGTCGTGGATAGATTCTCGAAAATGGCACACTTTATACCATGTCATAAAAGCGATGATCTTTGTTAATGTTGCTGATTTGTTTTTCGTGAAATTATTCGCTTGCATGGTGTGCCAAATACTATTGTTTCATATCGTGATACTAAATTTCTTAGCCACTTTTGGAGATGTTTATGGGCTAAGTTGGGGACTAAGCGCTTTTTAGTACTACTTGTCACCCCAAACCGATGGACAAACTGAAGTAGTCAATAGAACATTGTCTACTATGCTTAGGGCTGTTTTGAAGAATAATAAGAAAATGTGGGAGGAATGCTTGCCTCATATTGAATTTGCTTATAATCGTTCATTGCATTCTACTACTAAGATGTGCCCTTTTGAAGTTGTGTATGGTTTCCTACCTCGTGCACCTATTGATTTGTTGCCTCTTCCATCTTCGGAGAAGGTTAATTTTGATGCTAAACAACGTGCTGAATTGATTTTAAAATGCATGAGTTAACTAAGGAAAACATTGAGCGTATGAATGCTAAATATAAACTTCTTTGGAGATAAGGGTAGAAAACATCTTGTGTTTGCTCACGGAGATCTTGTTTGGTTACATTTATGTAAGTTTAGATTTCTGATTTGTGCAAATCAAAGCTAATGCCATGTCTTGATGGTCCCTTTAAGGTGTTGGAGAAAATAAATGGTAATGCATATAAACTTGAGCTGCACTGCAGATTTTGGGGTTAGTCCCACTTTTAACATTGCAGATTTGAAGCCTTATTTGGGTGAGGAAGATGAGCTTCCGTCGAGGACGACTTCATTTCAAGAAGGGGAGGATGATGAGGACATCAATACCATTGTTACACCCGCAGCCCCTGCTGCTATACATACTAGACCACTTACTAGAGCTCGCGCGCGCCAATTAAATTATCAGGTACTTCTGTTTCTTGGTAATGATTCTAATGTTTATGAGAATATGATCTTGCCTAAATTGGATACATTTGTTTTGCTTACAAATGAAGGGCCTAGCTTGGAGATGGATGGACATTGGAGCAAGAACAAGCATGGAGATGATGCCATGTAAGGGGAACAAGAACGGAGTTACAAGTGATGATTTCAGGACTTTGAAGCCACCATAATGGGTGCAAGCCTTGGACCGAAATATACAAGATGCTACTTCATAAATTTAAGTCCGAGGCTATTCTAGGTGCCAGCGTCACTTTATTAGTGGGCCAGGCCCTTGTAATTTCGAAATACACAAGTATAGGCTATTTTTAGAGTCCGTATGTGTGGGGAAACAAGAGATAGGGTTGATTTCAGACCCCTCCACCAAGGGCCACGAAATTCCCCCCTCTTCCTCCATATATACAGCCCTTAGGGCACCGTTTAGACTTTGGGTTTTGTTTAGATTAAAGTTCGCCATAGTTGCAACTTCGCATTTCGCTTTGTGTTCAACGACCAGACAAAGGCGTCACAGAACCCCACCTTGATCAATAAAGCTTTCATCTTATATTCGCAATATCCAGATTGCAATCTCAGTTTCTTGCTTGTTCTTCGACAAAGGTTATATACGCGAATCTCTTAGTCCTTGTGCTGTTCCTATTATACTAGTGCCTAAAAAGGATGGTACGTCGCGTATGTGTGTTGATTGTAGAGGCATTAATAATATTACTATTCGTTATCGTCATCCTATTCCTACGCTAGATGATATGCTTGATGAATTGAGTGGCTCTACAATATTCTCCAAAGTTGATTTGCGTAGTGGATACCATCAAATTCGTTGAAATTGGGAGATGAATGGAAAACATCATTTAAAACTAAGTTTGGTTTATATGAGTGGTTAGTCATGCCTTTTGGGTTAACTAATGCACCTAATACTTTCATGAGACTAATGAACGAAGTTTTACGTGCTTTCATTGGACGATTTGTGGTAGTCTATTTTGATGATATCTTGATTTATAGCAAATCTTTGGAAGAACATTTGGAACATTTACGTGCTGTTTTTAATGCTCTACGTGATGCACGTTTGTTTGGTAACCTTGGGAAGTGCACCTTTTGCACCGACCGAGTATCTTTTCTTGGCTATGTTGTTACTCCAAGGAATTGAAGTTGATAAAGCCAAGATTGAAGCTATTGAGAGTTGGCCGCAGCCCAAAGCGGTCACACAAGTGAGGAGTTTTCTTGGACTCGCTGGTTTCTATAGGCGTTTGTGAGAGACTTTAGCACCATTGCTGCACCTCTCAATGAGCTTACAAAGAAGGATGTGCCTTTTGTTTGGGGTACCGCACGGGAAGAAGCCTTCACGGTATTGAAAGATAAGTTGACACATGCTCCTTTACTCCAACTTCGACTTTAATAAGACTTTTGAGCTTGAATGTGATGCTAAGCGGAATTGGATTAGGAGGTGTGTTATTACAAGATGGCAAACCTGTTGCATACTTTTACGAAAAATTGAGTGGGCCTAGTCTGAACTATTCTACTTATGACAAAGAATTATATGCTCTTGTTAGGACTTTAGAGACATGGCAACATTATTTATGGCCCAAAGAATTTGTTATACATTACGATCATGAATCTTTGAAACATATTAAAAGTCAAGCTAAACTGAATCGTAGACATGCTAAATGGGTTGAATTCATTGAGACTTTCCTTATGTCATTAAACACAAGAAGGGTAAAGAAAATGTTATTTACGATGCATTGTCTCGTCGCTATACTATGCTTTCACAACTTGACTTCAAAATATTTGGTTTGGAGACCATCAAAGATCAATATGTGCATGATGCTGATTTTAAAGATGTATTGCAGAATTGTAAAGAAGGAAGAACGTGGAACAAGTTCGTCGTTAATGATGGATTTGTGTTCCGTGCTAACAAGCTATGCATTCCAGCTAGCTCCTTTCGTCTTTTGTTGTTGCAGGAGGCGCATGGAGGAGGACTAACGGGACACTTTGGCGTGAAGAAGATGGAGGATGTACTTGCTACACATTTCTTTTTGCCAAAGATGAGACGAGATGTTGAGCGTTTTATTGCTCGCTGCACTACATGTCAAAAAGCTAAGTCACGACTCAATCCTCATGGTTTATATATGCCTTTGCCTGTACCTAGTGTTCCTTGGGAGGATATATCTATGGACTTTGTTTTAGGTTTACCTAGAACAAAGAAGGGAGGATAGCATATTTGTTGTCGTGGATAGATTCTCGAAAATGGCACACTTTATACCATGTCATAAAAGCGATGATCGTTAATGTTGCTGATTTGTTTTTTCGTGAAATTATTCGCTTGCATGGTGTGCCAAATACTATTGTTTCAGATCGTGATACTAAATTTCTTAGCCACTTTTGGAGATGTTTATGGGCTAAGTTGGGGACTAAAATGCTTTTTAGTACTACTTGTCACCCCAAAGCGATTGACAAACTGAAGTAGTCAATAGAACATTGTCTACTATGCTTAGGGCTGTTTTGAAGAATAATAAGAAAATGTGGGAGGAATGCTTGCCTCATATTGAATTTGCTTATAATCGTTCATTGCATTCTACTACTAAGATGTGCCCTTTTGAAGTTGTGTATGGTTTCCTACCTCGTGCACCTATTGATCTGTTGCCTCTTCCATCTTCGGAGAAGGTTAATTTTGATGCTAAACAACGTGCTGAATTGATTTTAAAAATGCATGAGTTAACTAAGGAAAACATTGAGCGTATGAATGCTAAATATAAACTTGCTGGAGATAAGGGTAGAAAACATCTTGTGTTTGCTCCTGGAGATCTTGTTTGGTTACATTTGTGTAAGGATAGATTTCCTGATTTGTGCAAATCAAAGCTAATGCCACGTGCTGATGGTCCCTTTAAGGTGTTGGAGAAAATAAATGGTAATGCATATAAACTTGAGCTGCCTGCAGATTTTGGGGTTAGTCCCACTTTTAACATTGCAGATTTGAAGCCTTATTTGGGTGAGGAAGATGAGCTTCCGTCGAGGGCGACTTCATTTCAAGAAGGGGAGGATGATGAGGACATCAATACCATTGTTACACCCGCAGCCCCTCTTGCTACATATACTAGACCAATTACTAGAGCTCACATACGCCAATTAAATTATCGGTACTTTCGTTTCTTGGTAATGATTCTAATGTTTATGAGAATATGATGCCGCCTAAATTGGATACATTTGTTTTGCTTACAAATGAAGGGCCTAGCTTGGAGATGGATGGACATTGGAGCAAGAACAAGCATGGAGATGATGCCATGCGCAAGGGGAACAAGAACGGAGTTACAAGTGATGATTTCAGGACTTTGAAGCCACCATAATGGGTGCAAGCCTTGGACAAAATATACAAGATGCTACTTCATAAATTTCGTCCCGAGGCTATTCTAGGTGCCGCGTCACTTTATTATTGGGCCAGGCCCTTGTAATTTCGAAATACACAAGTATAGGCTATTTTTAGAGTCCGTATGTGTGGGGAAACAAGAGATAGGGTTGATTTCAGACCCCTCCACCAAGGGCCACGAAATTCCCCCCCTCTTCCTCCATATATACAGCCCTTAGGGCACCGTTTAGACTTTGGGTTTTGTTTAGATTAAAAGTTCGCCATAGTTGCAACTTCGCGTACTTCGTTTGTGTTCAACGACCAGACAAAGGCGTCACAGAACCCCACCTTGATCAATAAAGCTTTCATCTTATATTCGCAATATCCAGATTGCAATCTCAGTTTCTTGCTTCTTCTTCGACAAAGGTTATATACGCGAATCTCTTAGTCCTTGTGTTGTTCCTATTATACTAGTGCCTAAAAAGGATGGTACGTCGCGTATGTGTGTTGATTGTAGAGGCATTAATAATATTACTATTCGTTATCGTCATCCTATTCCTACGCTAGATGATATGCTTGATGAATTGAGTGGCTCTACAATATTCTCCAAAGTTGATTTGCGTAGTGGATACCATCAAATTCGTTGAAATTGGGAGATGAATGGAAAACATCATTTAAAACTAAGTTTGGTTTATATGAGTGGTTAGTCATGCCTTTTGGGTTAACTAATGCACCTAATACTTTCATGAGACTAATGAACGAAGTTTTACGTGCTTTCATTGGACGATTTGTGGTAGTCTATTTTGATGATATACTGATTTATAGCAAATCTTTGGAAGAACATTTGGAACATTTACGTGCTGTTTTTAATGCTCTACGTGATGCACGTTTGTTTGGTAACCTTGGGAAGTGCACCTTTTGCACCGACCGAGTATCTTTTCTTGGCTATGTTGTTACTCCAAGGGAATTGAAGTTGATAAAGCCAAGATTGAAGCTATTGAGAGTTGGCTGCAGCCCAAAACGGTCACACAAGTGAGGAGTTTTCTTGGACTCGCTGGTTTCTATAGGCGTTTTGTGAGAGACTTTAGCACCATTGCTGCACCTCTCAATGAGCTTACAAAGAAGGATGTGCCTTTTGTTTGGGGTACCGCGACGGAAGAAGCCTTCACGGTATTGAAAGATAAGTTGACACATGCTCCTTTACTCCAACTTCACGACTTTAATAAGACTTTTGAGCTTGAATGTGATGCTAAGCGGAATTGGATTAGGAGGTGTGTTATTACAAGATGGCAAACCTGTTGCATACTTTTCTGAAAAATTGAGTGGGCCTAGTCTGAACTATTCTACTTATGACAAAGAATTATATGCTCTTGTTAGGACTTTAGAGACATGGCAACATTATTTATGTCCCAAAGAATTTGTTATACATTACGATCATGAATCTTTGAAACATATTAAAAGTCAAGCTAAACTGAATCGTAGACATGCTAAATGGGTTGAATTCATTGAGACTTTCCCTTATGTCATTAAACACAAGAAGGGTAAAGAAAATGTTATTTACGATGCATTGTCTCGTCGCTATACTATGCTTTCACAACTTGACTTCAAAATATTTGGCTTGGAGACCATCAAAGATCAATATGTGCATGATGCTGATTTTAAAGATGTATTGCAGAATTGTAAAGAAGGAAGAACGTGGAACAAGTTAAATGCGTTAATGATGGATTTGTGTTCCGTGCTAACAAGCTATGCATTCCAGCTAGCTCCTTTCGTCTTTTGTTGTTGCAGGAGGCGCATGGAGGAGGACTAACGGGACACTTTGGCGTGAAGAAGATGGAGGATGTACTTGCTACACATTTCTTTTTGCCAAAGATGAGACGAGATGTTGAGCGTTTTATTGCTCGCTGCACTACATGTCAAAAAGCTAAGTCACGACTCAATCCTCATGGTTTATATATGCCTTTGCTGTACCTAGTGTTCCTTGGGAGGATATATCTATGGACTTTGTTTTAGGTTTACCTAGAACAAAGAAGGGAGGATAGCATATTTGTTGTCGTGGATAGATTCTCGAAAATGGCACACTTTATACCATGTCATAAAAGCGATGATCGTTAATGTTGCTGATTTGTTTTTTCGTGAAATTATTCGCTTGCATGGTGTGCCAAATACTATTGTTTCAGATCGTGATACTAAATTTCTTAGCCACTTTTGGAGATGTTTATGGGCTAAGTTGGGGACTAAAATGCTTTTTAGTACTACTTGTCACCCCCAAACTGATGGACAAACTGAAGTAGTCAATAGAACATTGTCTACTATGCTTAGGGCTGTTTTGAAGAATAATAAGAAAATGTGGGAGGAATGCTTGCCTCATATTGAATTTGCTTATAATCGTTCATTGCATTCTACTACTAAGATGTGCCCTTTTGAAGTTGTGTATGGTTTCCTACCTCGTGCACCTATTGATCTGTTGCCTCTTCCATCTTGGAGAAGGTTAATTTTGATGCTAAACAACGTGCTGAATTGATTTTAAAAATGCATGAGTTAACTAAGGAAAACATTGAGCGTATGAATGCTAAATATAAACTTCTTTGGAGATAAGGGTAGAAAACATCTTGTGTTTGCTCCTGGAGATCTTGTTTGGTTACATTTGTGTAAGGATAGATTTCCTGATTTGTGCAAATCAAAGCTAATGCCACGTGCTGATGGTCCCTTTAAGGTGTTGGAGAAAATAAATGGTAATGCATATAAACTTGAGCTGCCTGCAGATTTTGGGGTTAGTCCCACTTTTAACATTGCAGATTTGAAGCCTTATTTGGGTGAGGAAGATGAGCTTCCGTCGAGGACGACTTCATTTCAAGAAGGGGAGGATGATGAGGACATCAATACCATTGTTACACCCGCAGCCCCTCTTGCTACATATCTGGACCAATTACTAGAGCTCATACGCCAATTAAATTATCAGGTACTTTCGTTTCTTGGTAATGATTCTAATGTTTATGAGAATATGATGCTGCCTAAATTGGATACATTTGTTTTGCTTACAAATGAAGGGCCTAGCTTGGAGATGGATGGACATTGGAGCAAGAACAAGCATGGAGATGATGCCATGCGCAAGGGGAACAAGAACGGAGTTACAAGTGATGATTTCAGGACTTTGAAGCCACCATAATGGGTGCAAGCCTTGGACGAAATATACAAGATGCTACTTCATAAATTTCGTCCCGAGGCTATTCTAGGTGCCGCATCACTTTATTATTGGGCCAGGCCCTTGTAATTTCGAAATACACAAGTATAGGCTATTTTTAGAGTCCGTATGTGTGGGGAAACAAGAGATAGGGTTGATTTCGGACCCCTCCACCAAGGGCCACGAAATTCCCCCCATCTTCCTCCATATATACAGCCCTTAGGGCATCGTTTAGACTTTGGGTTTTGTTTAGATTAAAAGTTCGCCATAGCTGCAACTTCGCGTACTTCGTTTGTGTTCAACGACCGGACAAAGGCGTCCACAGAACCCCACCTTGATCAATAAAGCTTTCATCTTATATTCGCAATATCCAGATTGCAATCTCAGTTTCTTGCTTGTTCTTCGTTTGCTCACGGAAGCAGACCCTCGTGGTCGGAGTTGATCGTGCTTTCTGGCGTGGTCAATAACCTCTCGGAGTTGGTTTAGCGATTGCTAAGTAGCGGCGTCCCTCATACGTTCGTAGTCGGATCGTCAAAGTCGACTTCCTCCAAAGCGAAAACCAACATCTTATCGAAAGACGGGACACCTTTGCCTCTATCAAGTGGTATCAGATTTCCAGGTTGCTCGGTGAGATTTTGCAGTTTTTCATAGTTTAGATCGAGTCTGTTCTTCATACCTATAAGTCCACGAAAAAGCCACAAAAAAATTAGGGTTAGTTCATCATATCCGAACCAATCTGAGCCTTTGCATAATCTTTTTAGGGCTTTGCTTTGTTGAATTCTTGATTTGCATCGTCGTGTCTAGTTGCCGGTCTTAGCGTCTAGTCTTTTAGAATTTCGAGTTACGGTCATAAGTTGTCACGCCCGCCACCGTACCATCATCATCGCCCCGCCACCTACCACCACCGCTCGAATCCGTATCCATATACCACCACCAATCCGTGTCCATATACCACCACCGATCCATATCCATATACTACCACCGCTACCACCACCGCTGCCATATACCACCACCATATATCCACCACCAATCCGAGTTCCTTGCATATTAGGTTTGTTTTCGAGATCCATCTAGTTTCCGATTCGTGTTTCCTTGCCGGAGTAGGTTTCGGAAAAAAAAAAATCGCACTCCGTTTAGGCCCAAAATTTTTTGAAAACGCACTTGTCGAAAAATTTTCTGGCTATCCTATTTTTAGGTGTTTCTCAGCGTATTGAGACAGTCGCCGTTATAGAAAGTTTTTTTTACCCATTTCCAGTTTTTGGGTCCAGGCAGTCGAAAAAAAAAATTGGTCGAAAAAATTTCAGGCCCATCCTGTGAGTTTGACCTAGGAAGAGTTTTGAGACACTCGCCATTATAGTGATTTTTCGCAAAAAAAAAGAGCAGCGCAAAAAAAAAGAGCAAAAAAAATTTCCAGAGTGTTCTTTTCCCTTGTTTACGTGCAGCGCCGTGATTTTGTTAGTGTTCTAGGCTCGCGTCTCTAGCACGGTCTAGCCTAGGACCAACCTGATCACCGTCGTTGAGCGTTTATTCAACTTTGCATCTCTGAATTGATTATTGCTGACCCTTTTTGCTACCATATTATAAGCCTTCCCAGCTCCACATACATCTACATCGTGCGTTTGACTCTCCCTGGTAATCGCTCTATCCAAGCTTTGAGAGTTTTGACTACATCGGTTGCCGATCACCGCCTGCTGCTAGGTAAGAACTGGTAAGAATTTGAGATTTGCTTGACGGATTTGTGACTGTCCACCACACCACCACCACCACTTCCTAGTAGTCTGTCGAATCATATTCTTGTGTGTTTCTATTGCTGCTAACCATGGCAGGATCACAAGCCGGCGAGACTGACTGGGAGAACATGACAAACAAAGCGCTACATGATAAGTTTCAACAAATGATGAGTGGGCAGGTGGAAGATGTGCTAAATAGATTTGAAGAGGCCATGGAGAAGATAGATGGCATTGAGAAGGCATTCGAAACAAAGCTCGATAACAAGTTTAATGAATTGCTCGCGCGTCTACCACCACCACCACCGGCTGCACCTAACGCACCTCTACAACAACAACAACGACTACCTCCACATCGTGAAACAGCCCTCCGCCGAGCGAGCCGTGTCCCTCTTCAGCCTGGCCAAGCTGCTGGTGCTGCTGTTGATACTTCCGTGGCTCCTGCTGCTGATGTGGGGGAGGATGATTATGTGGGAGATTACGAGGATGAGGTTGATCAACATCAGAACTACGTGCAACCACCGGCACCACAACCACCAGGTCGTCCACATGCAAATAATGGCAATGTTAGGGCTCCCCTCAGTGCGAGATCATGACCATCTCCCTAAACTGAAATTGAATATTCCACCATTTGAGGGTAGATATGTTCACGATATATATCTTACTTGGGAGTTAGAAACTGAACAACGATTTACATGTTTACAATATCACGAGGAGAGACATGTTCCCGCTTGTTTGTGCTTTCACTAGCTTCGCATGTGTCCGGTGGTGCGAACATTGTAGAGTATATCCTGTTCCAGCTACTTGGGCTGCTTTGAAAACTGCTATGCGTACTCGTTGGGTTCCACCATATTATCAACGTGAATTACTTCAAAAATTGCAGCGCTTAAGACAAGGAAAAAATTCGTAGAAGAATATTATCGGGAATTACAAACTGGCTTGATTAGATGTGGTATTGTTGAGGAGAATGAAGCTATGCTTGCACGTTTTCTGGGTGGATTAAATAGAGATATTCAGACCATTCTAGACTACAAGGATTATACTAATATCACTCGATTATTCCATCTTGCTTGTAAAGCTGAACGTGAAGCGCAGGATCGACAGGCGTTGGCGCGGACTAACTTTTCTGCAGGTCGACCTTCATCATGGACACCACGTGCATCATCTACTTCCACACGTTCTACTACACCGGCACCTCGTCGGCTGCCACCTCCAACCGTGATACAAGAAAGCAGGCACAACCACCACTATACGCCAAGACCACACATCTTTGGGCCTACAGAGCTCTTCTTCTTCCATGGCGTCAACAGGGCACACAAGTGATATTATTTGTCGTCGTTGTAAGGGAAGAGGACATTTCTTGAGAGAATGCCAATCTCGGCGTGTGATGATTGCTCCGAGGATGGTGGGTATGAGTCCGCTAGTGACTATGATGAAGAGACTTTGGCTCTTATTACACATGAAGAACACGGTGGAGATGATTCTTATCATGAGACGCAATACATGGCTGCTGAAGATGCTGACAGGTATGAATGTTTAGTTGCTCAACGTGTTTTGAGTGTGCAGTTTACACAAGCTGAGCAAAATCAGAGGCATAACTTGTTCCATACAAAGGGAGTTGTGAAGGAACGTTCTATTCGCGCCATCATAGATGGAGGGAGCTGCAACAACTTGGCTAGCATGGATATGGTGGAGAAGCTTTCTCTCACCACAAGGCCACATCCACATCCTTACTACATCCAATGGTTCAACAACAGCGGCAAGGTTAAGGTAACACGTACTATTCGTGTGTATTTTAGTATCTCTACATATGCTGATTATGTTGATTGTGATGTGGTACCTATGCAAGCATGTTCCTTATTACTTGGTAGACCATGGCAATTTGATAAAAATTCTGTACACCATGGTAGAAACTATCAAGATACTCTTGTTCACAAGGATAAAAATATTACTTTGCTTCCTATGACTCCTGATTCCATTTTGAAAGATGATATTAATAGAGCTAATAAAGCAAAACAGGAGAAAAATAAGAGTGAAAATCAGATTGTGGCAAAAGAATTTGAACAACAAATGAAGCCTAATAATAAACCATCTAATGTTGCTTCTGAAATTAAACTGAAAAGTGCATGTTTACTTGCCACCAAATCTGATATTGATGAGCTAGATTCTAGCAAATCTGTTTGCTATGCTTTTGTGTGCAAAGAGGCATTATTTTCATTCGAGGACGTGCCTTCCTCTTTGCCCCTGCTGTCACTAACATTTTGCAGGAGTTCACGACGTCTTCCTACAAGGCGTGCCACCGGATTACCACCTATTCGAGGGATTGAGCATCAAATTGACTTAATTCGGTGCATCACTACCCAACCGTGCACCATACCGTACCAATCCGGAGGAGACGAAGGAGATTATGCGTCAAGTACAGGAGCTGCTCGACAAAGGTTATATACGCGAATCTCTTAGTCCTTGTGCTGTTCCTATTATACTAGTGCCTAAAAAGGATGGTACGTCGGCGTATGTGTGTTGATTGTAGAGGCATTAATAATATTACTATTCGTTATCGTCATCCTATTCCTAGGCTAGATGATATGCTTGATGAATTGAGTGGCTCTACAATATTCTCCAAAGTTGATTTGCGTAGTGGATACCATCAAATTCGTTGAAATTGGGAGATGAATGGAAAACAGCATTTAAAACTAAGTTTGGTTTATATGAGTGGTTAGTCATGCCTTTTGGGTTAACTAATGCACCTAGTACTTTCATGAGACTAATGAACGAAGTTTTACGTGCTTTCATTGGACGATTTGTGGTAGTCTATTTTGATTATATACTGATTTATAGCAAATCTTTGGAAGAACATTTGGAACATTTACGTGCTGTTTTTAATGCTCTACGTGATGCACGTTTGTTTGGTAACCTTGGGAAGTGCACCTTTTGCACCTACCGAGTATCTTTTCTTGGCTATGTTGTTACTCCACAGGGAATTGAAGTTGATAAAGCCAAGATTGAAGCTATTGAGAGTTGGCCGCAGCCCAAAACGGACACACAAGTGAGGAGTTTTCTTGGACTCGCTGGTTTCTATAGGCGTTTTGTGAGAGACTTTAGCACCATTGCTGCACCTCTCAATGAGCTTACAAAGAAGGATGTGCCTTGTGTTTGGGGTACCGCATACGGGAAGAAGCCTTCACGGTATTGAAAGATAAGTTGACACATGCTCCTTTACTCCAACTTCACGACTTTAATAAGACTTTTGAGCTTGAATGTGATGCTAGCGGAATTGGATTAGGAGGTGTGTTATTACAAGATGGCAAACCTGTTGCATACTTTTACGAAAAATTGAGTGGGCCTAGTCTGAACTATTCTACTTATGACAAAGAATTATATGCTCTTGTTCGGACTTTAGAGACATGGCAACATTATTTATGGCCCAAAGAATTTGTTATACATTTTGATCATGAATCTTTGAAACATATTAAAAGTCAAGCTAAACTGAATCGTAGACATGCTAAATGGGTTGAATTCATTGAGACTTTCCCTTATGTCATTAAACACAAGAAGGGTAAAGAAAATGTTATTTACGATGCATTGTCTCGTCGCTATACTATGCTTTCACAACTTGACTTCAAAATATTTGGTTTGGAGACCATCAAAGATCAATATGTGCATGATGCTGATTTTAAAGATGTATTGCAGAATTGTAAAGAAGGAAGAACGTGGAACAAGTTCGTCGTTAATGATGGATTTGTGTTCCGTGCTAACAAGCTATGCATTCCAGCTAGCTCCGTTCATCTTTTGTTGTTGCAGGAGGCGCATGGAGGAGGACTAACGGGACACTTTGGCGTGAAGAAGATGGAGGATGTACTTGCTACACATTTCTTTTGGCCAAAGATGAGGCCAGGATGTTGAGCGCTTTATTGCTCGCTGCACTACATGTCAAAAAGCTAAGTCACGACTCAATCCTCATGGTTTATATATGCCTTTGCCTGTACCTAGTGTTTCTTGGGAGGATATATATATGGACTTTGTTTTAGGTTTACCTAGAACAAAGAAGGGGAGGGATAGCATATTTGTTGTCGTGGATAGATTCTCGAAAATGGCACACTTTATACCATGTCATAAAAGCGATGATCTTTGTTAATGTTGCTGATTTGTTTTTTCGTGAAATTATTCGCTTGCATGGTGTGCCAAATACTATTGTTTCAGATCGTGATACTGAATTTCTTAGCCACTTTTGGAGATGTTTATGGGCTAAGTTGGGGACTAAACTGCTTTTTACTACTACTTGTCACCCCCAAACTGATGGACAAACTGAAGTAGTCAATAGAACATTGTCTACTATGCTTAGGGCTGTTTGGAAGAATAATAAGAAAATGTGGGAGGAATTCTTGCCTCATATTGAATTTGCTTATAATCGTTCATTGCATTCTACTACTAAGATGTGCCCTTTTGAAGTTGTGTATGGTTTCCTACCTCGTGCACCTATTGATTTGTTGCCTCTTCCATCTTCGGAGAAGGTTAATTTTGATGCTAAACAACGTGCTGAATTGATTTTAAAAATGCATGAGTTAACTAAGGAAAACATTGAGCGTATGAATGCTAAATATAAACTTGCTGGAGATAAGGGTAGAAAACATCTTGTGTTTGCTCCACGGAGATCTTGTTTGGTTACATTTGCGTAAGGATAGATTTCTGATTTGTGCAAATCAAAGCTAATGCCACGTCTTGATGGTCCCTTTAAGGTGTTGGAGAAAATAAATGATAATGCATATAAACTTGAGCTGCCTGCAGATTTTGGGGTTAGTCCCACTTTTAACATTGCAGATTTGAAGCCTTATTTGGGTGAGGAAGATGAGCTTCCGTCGAGGACGACTTCATTTCTAGAAGGGGAGGATGATGAGGACATCAATACCATTGTTACACCCGCAGCCCCTACTGCTACATACACTGGACCAATTACTAGAGCTCGCGCACGCCAATTAAATTATCAGGTACTTTCGTTTCTTGGTAATGATTCTAATGTTCATGAGAATATGATGCTGCCTAAATTGGAAACATTTGTTTTGCTTACAAATGAAGGGCCTAGCTTGGAGAAGGATGGACATTGGAGCAAGAACAATCATGGAGATGATGCCATGCGCAAGGGGAACAAGAACGGAGTTACAAGTGATGATTTCAGGACTTTGAAGCCAGCATAATGGTTGCAAGCCTTGGATGAAATATACAAGATGCTACTTCATAAATTTCGTCCCGAGGCTATTCTAGGTGCCGCGTCACTTTATTATTGGGCCAGGCCCTTGTAATTTCAAAATACACAAGTATAGGCTATTTTTAGAGTCCGTATGTGTGGGGAAACAAGAGATATGATTGATTTCGGACCCCTCCACCAAGGGCCACGAAATTCCCCCCCTCTTCCTCCATATATACAGCCCTTAGGGCACCGTTTAGACTTTGGGTTTTGTTTAGATTAAAAGTTCGCCATAGCTGCAACTTCGCGTACTTCGTTTGTGTTCAACGATCAGACAAAGGCGTCACAGAACCCCACCTTGATCAATAAAGCATTCATCTTATATTCGCAATATCCAGATTGCAATCTCATTTCTTGCTTGTTCTTCGTTTGCTCACAGGAAACAGACCCTCGTGGTCAGGTTGATCGTGCTCTGGCGTGGTCAATAACCTCTCGGAGTTGGTTTAGCAATTGCTAAGGCGCGACGTCCTCGCACGTTCGTAGTCGGATCGTCAAAGTCGACTTCCTCCAAAGCGAAAACCAACATCTCATCGAAAGACGGGACACCTTTGCCTCTATCACCCCGGGAGCCCCAGCCCACCCGAGCCGCCACCCCAGCCCACCCGAGCCCGCCGGAGTTCGCCGCCGCCGCCGCCGACCCGCCGGAGCAGCGCGCCTTACGAGGTTCGCCGCGCCTCGATTTCCGTGCCGATTTTTATTATTTAAAAAAAACCGATCAGTTTTCTTCGGGTTTTTTCGGTTTTTTTCCGTTCGAATCTGTTCGTCGTATTTTTCTTTTTCTCGAATTTAATCTGCGATTTTTCTGATCACGATTCCAGATCCGATTTTCGTTTTAGTATAACTTTTCGCTCGTTTATCGGAATCAGGCGATTCAAGCGCCTGGAGTTTCGTCTCGAAACCCTCTATCTGAATAATCTACTTAAACAAGTTTTTGCATTTGTAAAATTTGACTTAGATCCAGATTAGTAAAACAAAGTTGTTTTCTTCCACCGTTTGACTTTCGTTGCTTCGTTTGATTTGATTCTTTTTGCAAACCGGAGTTCTTAAGTTGAAACATCTGGTTAGATCTATTTGAGTTTTATCTGTGCATTAGATGAGTACTTATTATATGCTTGTTTGTTTGTCTGCGATAGATTACCCGGAGTGCGCCGCTTGTTACTTCGAATCTCTAGATTTCGCGGATCATCAGCAAGGCAAGTAACACTTTGATCATACTCTTCTCATACCCAGTTTTTATGCATTAGATCTATCCTCAAACATTGCATGACTAGGATCTAATTAAATCGTGGGATGGGAAGTAGTTGAGGTAGTACCTATTACCTGTTTTATTATCAACCTTTGGGAGTTAATTCTACGTTTGCTTATTATGCTATGCTATGCTAGTAGACGTGGATTGGGTGAGTGAATTCCATGACAGATGTGAGATTGTTATTTAATGGTTTATTTAAGGTGGCAACTTAAACACACATCTGGGTGGATTGAGGCACCTGGTTTCTATCAGGACTTGCTGTATTTCTTGGACCGCCACCCAGGGCTCAAAGGGATCATGAGATTATTCAAACTAGAAACTTCCGTGTGCAGCCACAAGCCATTATGGGCTCTAGCATAGTTGATTAAGTTGTGCGAACTCTTACGGGTAGACTAGCAGATGTAGGGAAAGTAGGTGTACCGGTCTGCCCACATGTAAGGTGCTAGTGCTTCTGAAAGACTATGTCTCGGTCATCCGTTTCTCAAACACCATGTAGTGCGAGAAACCAAACGGAGGCGATCGAGTCTTGTGGGGAAAAGTCGCAAACCTCTGCAGAGTGTATAAACTAATCATGGTTAGCCGTGTCCCCGGTTATGGACATCTTGAGTATCTAGTACACGGATATCATGTGAATCTCATCATGTTACTTCTAATTAATATTGTTGGGTTTGTTAATGAGTACTTTTAATTGGGATTGAGAATGCTGTCAACCATTCTCAATGTTTCACAACCACCATGATAGTTAAATAAATTTATTCCTTTGTAGTAGGGAAAATTTGGCTTTATGCAAAACTGTAACCATAGAGCTTTCCACCAGCCATAAATGCATGTAGAATAGGCTTATCATTCCATTATTCTCTATGTGTTACATTGGCAGCATATTCCATGTGCTGACCCGTTTTCGGGCTGCAACGTTTCATGTTGCAGACTTTTCAGACGACGAGTAAGGTGCTTAGGTCGTGGTTTTATACTCAGTGATGCCGTTGGAGTTGATGGACTCGCTTATTCTTCCAAGCCTTCCGCTGTTGTCGTATTAGATGGCCTTAAGCCATATTTATTTTATTAAGTTCTCTCTTGAGACATTCGATTGTAATAAGTGTGTGCTTGCTACTCTGTTATAAATCCTTCGAAGTACTGTGTGGTGTCAACATTCGATCCAGGGATGACACTGAGCACAGAGACTTGATCCATTCGGGTCGGGTCGCTACAGAGATGGTATCAGAGCACACGCTGACTGTAGGACACGACTATTAAGCTAAAGCCCTAGATCACTACTCTCTCTTCTCATTTCCGAATCCTCATCTTTTCTACTCTTTTAGGATGACGGAAGCGAGGATCAAGTTCACTCAGCCGGATGAAGATACACCCTTTGGACGACACCTGAAGGAAGTCACTAAGTACCTTAACATAGGATTACCAAGCTTCACGGGACCTACAATTCCACTTTACCCAAGAAGAGCTACTGAAGATTCAAGCTCATGTTCCCGGAAGGACGTTTACGCCAATCACGGAGCCCATAGAGTGTGTTTTCAATGCACCAACCTGGAGTTTAGGAAAGAGTATGGTAGCTCACATAACCATGGGGAGCATTGGAAAAGTTTATAAAGAAGACCTCAAGGATACTATCTACCAGATTTGCGGATGCCGAGATGAACAATGGGAGATAGTTGGCACTAAGAAGGACCGATCCATTGCAGCGTTCATCCAGGAGTTAAACCAGCACATTCGACGTCAGGAGAACCAGATGTGCGTAGACATGCTATCAATTATCTTTTCAATCTGTACTTCATTTGCAACATGAGGATGAACCGGACGAAGGTTTTGCTCTTGCTAATCATTGTCATCATTTGGAGGATTGTCTTCAGGCTGAGCATTATCTTCAGGTTGTTCTTCATTTAGTATGATTTCTCATGTTCCCATGAGCTTGATGGATTCACTAGGTGGAACTTCATCTAGCACATTTGGCAGGTGCTCTCTTTGCGAGCCGTTAGTCTCATCGAACCGCACATCCACAGTTTCAACCACTTCATAGTGAAAGAGGTTGAAGACTCTGTAGGAGTGCGAATCCTTTCCGTAACCAAGCATAAAACCTTCATGTGCTTTCGTTGCAAATTTTGAAGTGTGATGTGGATCCTTGATCCAGCACCTAGCACCAAATACTCTGAAGTAACTGACATTTGTTTTCTTACCAGTGAGGAGTTCATAGTATGTTTTCTTCAGAAGCTTGTGAAGATAAACACGGTTGATGACATGGTATGCAGTATCAATAGCTTCAGGCCAGAACTTTCTTGGAGTCTTTTATTCATTGAGCATCGTCCGAGCCATCTCAATGAGTGTTATGTTCTTGCGCTCCACGATGCCATTCTGCTGAGGTGTGTACGGAGCGGAGAACTCATGAGTGATTCCCAATGTATCCAAGTAAAGGTCGAGGCCTGTGTTCTTGAACTCAGTGCCGTTGTCACTCCTGATATGCTTGATCTTGATGCCATAGTTGTTCATGGCACGGTTGGCGAAGCGTGATAGAGGCGAGCGTGTCCCGATCTTCCGATGAGATTATAACTATCGATTTGGTGGAGACAACTTTGACGATCCGACTACAAACGTGCACGACGTTGCGCCTTAGCAATCGCTAATCCAACTCCGAGAGGTTATTGACCAAGCCAGAGCTCGACCAACCTGAACACGAAGGTCTATTCCTACTCGCCAACGAATAACAAGCAAGAATATGATAAATCAATCTGTATATTGCTAGTATAGATGATGTATTGATAAAGGTGGGGATCCGTAAGCGGTCTTGGTCTGGTCGTTGGACACAAACGAAGTACACGAAGTTGCAATGGCTAACTTTTAACTAAACAAATCCCAAGCAAAAAGCTACTAGATGGATCTACTTATATAGGAGCAAGGGGTGGCGGCCAAGGACGTGGTAGAACGTCCCAAGGCAGCCTAAAACTAACCCTAGGTCGTACAAGGCCAATGGGCCCAAGCGGAGGTGACGTAACACCTTTGGACTTGTAGTTTGACTCGGATTCTGCTGCAGCATCAGATTGTTTCGTCCATAACTCAACGCTCCGTACGAATTTGAAGGTGAATCCAATTGGGTTGGAAGGTGCACGAAATCTATTTTCCAACAAAAAAAGAATCACCCAATTTGGAGTCCGGATGAAAAAGTTATTGACGTTTTGAGTCAGGTATGTCTGCAGTAGTCCGAATCTGAGTCCGAACGTGAGAGACTTGGACTCTATCTTCTCTTGGTCCAAAAGTGACGTGAGAGGACTTTTGAACAGCACCTAAACTTCTCCTTTTCCCTTATCTTCATATGTATATTGTACAAATGTCCCATACACCTACAATTAGACAAAACACAAAAGTATGTGATGTATTTTTGTTCGGATAACATAAATAGATTATTGAATAGTTTGCACTAGAAATCACACGACAAATATGCATGTATGCAATATTTTTGGTCTTATCCAAGGTGGTCATGTCGTCATCATCCTCCACTTCTTGAAAACAAAGCCGTCCTCAAGTGTTCTTAGTCTGAAATGTGGCTAACAAAAGAGACAAGGTGTACATGTTGTATATGTATATGTCATCCATTTTTATTTCCCTTGATTTTTGCACATATGACACATAAATAGATGAGTAACTTGCATAGTTCATAAAATCTAAAGCCAAAACATTATCACAAGAAGTAGAAGGCATGAAAATATTGCCACTCAGTTTGCACATATAAGTGAAGCTCTTATTCATTTCAAAAGATTGACAATGTTCATCATTAAACCATCCCAACATTGGTGAATAAACCTTACTTGCATCAAGTTTACATGCTACAACATGCTTAAATAAGTAAACATGCAATAAGTCATTCGACACGGAATCATCACCAAGATTAGAGGTCATATCAAAACGATTAAATATTGATTCTTTTGCATCAACAATTAATTCAATGGGTGCACTCAAAATTGTTGGTATTTCAGTTGTTTGATCACATGGCAAAGTCAAATTATCAATATAATCCTCTAGAATAGGTGGTGTGATCAAAGTAGTGGGTAGCTCAACACATGATGTATTCAAGTTAACTAGGCATGCATCATTCTCATGTAAAAGTGGAAAATCTGTACCTTTGTCATTACCTCTTATAGTCAACTCAGATGATGCAGGCACTCTCGATGATGATGTGTCACATGGTGGAGATGATGTAGTCCTCGCAACAACGGATGTGGTTGTCATAGTACGCCTAGTAGTTGAATAAACATCTGTATCAACAGTTGGAATGTGCACCGTGCGCTTGTTCTCCTTGTGGGCAACACGTCGTTTTATTTCCTGTTCAGCTTTGCAAGCAAGACGAAACAAATGGTCCATAGGATAACACTCTTCATGAATTAGTATCTCCTGAATATTATGGTTTAATCCTCCCCAAAATCTATCGATAAAATCTTCTTCACTTTCTTCTAAAAATGAGTGCAACAAGGTAGTTTGTAAATCATCATAATATTTTGTTACGGTGTCACTACCTTGTTTTAAATGTTCCAGTTTTTTAATCATGTCACGAGTATAATAAACATCAACGAATCTATCTCTCATGACATGTTTTAAATCATCCCAAGTATTAGGTACATAATCAGGGTGTAACCGACAATATTCACTCCACCAAACTAGAGCATAACCAGTGAAAGAACCAACCGCAACCATAACTTTTTTACGTTCATCAAAATTATGGGAAGCAAATATATTATTTATGTCTAACTCCCATTCAATATATAAAGGAGGTCTAAAACGGCCATTAAATGGTGGTATAGAAACATGAACATGATCATGTGCATTTGGATGTTTGTGCACCTCTCGTGACGGTTGTGGTATTTGCATAGGTGGTGGCATGTCTCCGCGATCGACAAAGCCCATGAATTGACTCTGGATCCTGTCATGATTAGTAGAACAAGAAACAAAATCCAAAAATAATGTTTCTATAACTACTAGGATGTGGTGGTAAAACGCTACAAAGAAAGCAAATATCAATGTCTTACAAGTTCTTACCATGCAGCGGCGGTGACAGCAAACCAGCGGTGTCAAGTAACTCTGAAGATTGTGTAAAGAGATTGCCAAGGGAGCGTACGTATACACGGTGTAGAAATATGTGGAGCTGGGTTGGCTATATATGGTAGCAAAAGATTAGCAATAATCAATTCAAAGATGCAATGTTGAATAAACGCTCAACGACGGTACTGTGCTGGTCCTAGGCTAGACCGGACTAGAGACGCGAGCCTAGAACACTAATAAGGTCACGGCGTAGCACAACTAGCATCAATGAAGGATAATAAGTAGCTCTGGACAGCAAGATATAAGTGAAGATCACAACGGCAGTAAAGATAATGATGAAAAACAACTGCCAAGCAGGATATACAACAACTCTCTCCAACTTTCCTCTTGAAAAGTTTGACCCAATTTTCTGGTAACTTTTTTGAAAGAGTGCTACTAACTCAAGCTTTCCAATGCAAAAAGAATCACTCAATTCCGAATTGATATGAGGAGTCAAAAAATTCTAAAACTGATTTGAAAAACTGGAATAAGCTGTGTTCACGAACTTCGGAGGGCAAAAAGACTTATTTAGGAGCCGATTTTGAGGTGCCAAATATTGAACTAGCTTCTGCAACTATTTAGATGCGGCTCGTCTCTAGCTTTAATTTGAGTACTCGCGGAGCCAAAACGGACTTCGTATGTGGAAGTTATGCCTGTTTTACTGAACAGTGCACAAAACAGATTCAAATCCGAATTCAGCTACGAGATTGAGTCTAGATAGATCCAAACTTTGTTTTTTTTTCTATCTTTTTTTTTCTCACACTTTTTTTCCTTTTTCTTTCTCTCTTTTTTTTCTCTGACTTCTTTTACTTTTTTTCTTTTTTCTTTTTTTTCTCTTTTTCCAAAACAAACTAGATAAGATGCAGATTGGATCAAGCGAAGATGTGAATGACCTCAACTATGATTATGACAATGAATATTGCATAGCACGTGGTGGAATTTGATGGATGGTATGGTGGACAGTGGAAGGGATAATGATGCAGCGGCGGCGTGACTAATGTGAACAGAACTCGAAACTCTAAAGGAACTAGACACTAAGACCAGCAACTCGACACGACGATGCAACCGATAATTCAATAATGCAAACAATGAAAAGAAAATTGCAAAGGCTTGGACTGGCTAGGACAAATGATGAATAGATCTAACTTTTACGGTGGCCTTTTCTTGGACAATAGGTAAGAAAATAAATCGAATCTAGGGACAATTGGAAATTCTCACCGAGCAACCTGAAAACTGATACCACTTGATAGAGGCGAGGGTGTCCCGATCTTCCGATGAGATGATAACTATCGATTTGGTGGAGACGACTTTGACGATCCGACTACAAACGTGCACGACGTTGCGCCTTAGCAATCGCTAAACCAACTCCGAGAGGTTATTGACTACGCGGAGCACAATCAACTCGACCACGAAGGTCTAATACTGAAATCAATAGAAAAACAATCAAGAATATGATAAATCAATCTGAATATAGCGAGTATAAATGAAGTAGTGAGAAAGGTGGGGATCCGTAGCGGTCTTGGTCTGGTCGTTGGACACAAACGAAGTACACGAAGTTGCAATGGCTAACTTTAACTAAACAAATCCCAAGCAAAAAGCTACTAGATGGATCTACTTATATAGGAGCAAGGGGTGGCGGCCAAGGAGGTGGTAGGACGTCCCAAGGCAGCCTAAAACTAACCCTAGGTCATACAAGGCCAATGGACCCAAGCGGAGGTGACGTAACACCTTTGGACTTGTAGTTTGACTCGGATTCTGCTGCGACATCAGATTGTTTCGTCCATAACTCAACGCTCCGGACGAATTTGAAGGTGAATCAATTGGGTTGGAAGGTGCACGAAATCTATTTTGCAACAAAAAAGAATCACCCAATTTGGAGTCCGGATGAAAAAGTTATTGACGTTTTGAGTCAGGTATGTCTGTGCAGTCCGAATCTGAGTCCAGAACGTGAGAGACTTGGACTCTATCTTCTCTTGGTCCAAAAGTGACGTGAGAGGACTTTTTGAACAGCACCTAAACTTGTCATTTTCCCTTATCTTCATATGTGTATTGTATAAATGTCCCATACACCTACAATTAGACAAAACACAAAAGTATGTGATGTATTTTTGTTCTAGATAACATAAATAGATTATTGAATAGTTTGCACTAGAATTCACCTGACAAACATGCATGTATGCAATATTTTTGGTCTTATCCAAGGTAGTCATGTCCTCATCAAAGCGTCTGAAGACATCCTGCACTTCAGTCTTGTAGAGAATTATGTGCACCCACGTATATCTTGAATAATCATCAACAATGACGAAGCCATAGAGACAAGTAGTAGTAGTGAGAGTAGAGTAGTGAGTAGGGCCAAATAAGTCCATGTGTAGTAGCTCGAAGGGTTGAGATGTCGTCATGATTGTCTTCGACGGATGCTTGGCCCTAGTCATCTTCCCAGCTTTGCAGGCACCGCACAAGTGATCCTTCTTGAACTTGATGCCCTCGATGCCTATGACATGCTTCTTCTTTGCGAGAGTATGCAAGTTCCTCATGCCAGCATGCCCTAGCCTTTGATGCCAGAGCCAACACTCTGAAGCTTTTGCTAGAAGACATACGGCAAGCTGTGGTCCTGCTGAGAAATCTACCATGTACAGATCATCTTTCCGGTACCCTTCAAAGACTATAGACTTGTCAGATTCCATTAGTACAAGGCAACGATATTTTCCAAATATCACAATCATGTTCAAGTCACAAAGCATTGAGACAGACATTAAGTTGAAACCAAGGGATTCAACAAGCATCACTTTATCCATGTGTTGATCCTTTGAGAATGCAACTCTACCTAGACCCAATACCTTGCTTTTACCAGTGTCAGCAAATGTGATGTGACTTTTGTCAGATGGACGTAAGGTTGAGTCCATGAGAAGACTTCGATCACCAGTCATATGATTAGTGCATCCGCTGTCCATAATACATTCTGAAGCATGAGGTGTCATACCCTACAGTACAGTTATGGGGATAGGCTTCACCAAGAGTATTGTGAAGCATAAACATTTGACGGGCAAGATGATTATCAAAGCTCAGATCAAGATTAGGACGAATAGGATGATTGGCAAACGATTCAGGAACAATATACATAGTGAGACCATTTGGGCATTTGATCTTGCGCCCTACAAGATGTTTTAGGTCCCCAGCAATAGCATTAGACGCCTTTGATTTCCGGCTGGAGACCTTTCCCTGCAAAAGAAAGTTAATTCTTCTTAACCACCCACATCTTCAGGGGTGGCTTAGAAGCAATGAGTCTAAGTGCAGCATCTGAGAACTTCAGCTTTGGAGCCTCAAATAGCCTTGCAGGAGATGAATGCTACTCATATGAATAAGCAGAAAAGTTCTTAGTTTTACGAACATAGCGGTTTGAAGACACACTCTCATATTCATAAGTTTGAGCACGATTTCCCTGCAAAACAATGGTGTTAGGGTGACTCAGTTGAGTCCTGTATCTGTATGACACATTTGGACCATATGAAGCTTTTGGTCCGGGACTTGTCTTCTTCCCAGGCGGTGTCATGATGACATTCACAGGAAGATTCTCAAGACAACTTTTGGGTACCCAGATCTTCTTCATTGGCGGCACATTCCTGCAATTAGTACCAATATACCTGACAAACACTTCACCATTCTGATTCTTAAACATTTTATAGTTTGCATCAAAGGATTTATCAATGATAATAGGGTTAGCACAAGTGAAGCCAGATAAGGTGGATGGATCTACTGAAGGTCCCTTTGCAGCAACCCATGTGGTTTTGGGGTACTGCTCAGGCTTCCAGTAGAAACCATCAACATTCATTTTCCTCTCGAACCCAGCACCCTCTTTCCTAGGGTTTCGGTTCAGAATCTGCTTTTTGAGGACATCGCACAGTATCTGTTGCCATTTGAGACTTTTGTACATCCCTGTTTCAAGCAATGTCTTCAACCTAGCATTTTTCATCAGCAATAGCAGTGGTATCCTCAGTAGAGGGGTTAGTTACCACATCAACAGTTGAAGATATTGCAACATTAGCAGCAGTAGAACATTCAGCAACATAAGTGGCATTATCACGCTCAAGGCATTTTAGACAAGGTGGTTCAAATCCTTCCTGAGCGGGACTGGTCTGTTGAGCGCGAAGTGACTCATTCTCTTTTTGAAGATCTTCATGAGTCGCTCTCAATTTCTCAAGCTCTTGCTTCCTTTGAAGATAATCATAGGAAAGCTTTTCATGAGTGGTTGAGAGCATTTCATGACGACTTTCAAGTTCCTGGTACTTAACATGAAGATTTTTTATGTCTTTAATTAAGGACTGAGATCGGGTCATTTCCGCATCCAACAAGTCATCCCTTTTGTCTAACAGTTTTTGAGTATGTTCCATAGCTTTTTGTTGTTTAGTTGCAATTTTAGCAAGTGTTTTGTAGCTGGGTTTGGATTCACAATTAGAGTCATCTTCACTTGATGTTTGAAAGTAAGCATCGCGTGATTTTACCTTGGCACCACGTGCCATGAAGCGAAGAGGGTGGGAGCAGAGTCGTCCTTGTCATTAGCATCAGCGTTGGTGATGGGGCCATTGTCTTCAGTGTTGAAGATGGACTTGGCAACATAGGCTGTAGCTAGAGCCAGACTTGCAACGCCAGGGTCGGACTCCTCCTCAGACTCCACCTCCGCCTCCTCAAAAGCATACTCCTCCTCTGAATCCATCTCCTTGCCAACAAAAGCACGAGCCTTGCCAGATGAGCTCTTCTTATGTGATGAAGACTTGGGCCGAAGACTTGGAAGAAGACTTTGAGGATTTCTTCTTCTTCTTGTCATCGTAATCATATTCCTTGCTCTTCGTCTTCTTCTTGTTCTCATTGTCCCACTGTGGACACTCGGAGATGTAGTGTCGGGTTTCTTGCACTTGTGACATGTTCTCTTCTTGTAATCATGAGTGGAAGCTTCATCATTTCTTGAGCTGGATCGTGAAGACTTTCTGAAGCCTTTCTTCTTAGTGAACTTTTGGAACTTCTTCACAAGCATAGCAAGCTCCTTTCCAATGTCTTCAGGATCACCAAAACTGCAGTCATATTCTTCTTCAGATGAGGAAACAGCTTTTGCCTTCAAAGCGCGAGTTCGGCCATAGTTGGGACCATAGATATCTCTTTTCTCAGAAAGCTGGAACTCATTTGTGCTGAGCCTCTCAAGTATGTCAGACGGATCGACTGTCTTGAAGTCAGGGCGTTCTTGTATCATCAGGGCAAGGGTGCCAAATGAGTTGTCAAGTGATCTCAGCAGTGTCTTGATGATTTCATGCTTGGTGATCTCAGTGGCGCCAAGAGCACGAAGCTCATTTGTGATGTCAGTGAGGCAATCAAACATGAGCTGGACATTCTCATTGTCGTTTCTCTTGAAGCGGTTGAAGAGGTTGCGAAGAACACTGACCCTTTGATCTCTGCGGGTTGAGACGCCTTCATTGACCTTGGAGAGCCAGTCCCAAACTAGCTTCAACGTTTCCAGAGCACTCACAAGGCCATACTATCCTTTGGTCAGATGACCATAGATGATGTTCTTGGCAGTAGAATCCAGTTGAACGAACTTCTTGACATCAACAGCGGTGACACCTTCACCGGTCTTGGGAACACCATTTTTGACGACATACCAGAGGTCAACATCAATGGCTTCAAGATGCATGCGCATCTTATTCTTCCAGTAGGTATATTCAGTTCCATCGAAGAGGAGGCCCGCAGCGGAGACTTTGATTATCCCTGCAGTCGACATAGTTAAAACTCCAGGTGGTTAAACCGAATCACACAGAACAAGGGAGTACCTTGCTCTGATACCAATTGAAAGTGCTAGTTATCGACTAGAGGGGGGTGAATAGGCGATTTTTAAGAAAGTCTTCAAAACATGAGAGTTTCGAAGACAAACAATATAAATGAACCTATTGATATGCAGCGAAAGGTAGACTACACTAGGCAAGCCATAGTCAAGTATTCAATGAAGTGAAAGCACGAAGACTAATAGCAGCTAGGTAGTAAAGATCAGGATGGAAGATAGTATGAAGCCAAACAACAATAGTAGTCACACAGTGAAGTCAAACAGGTAATGCAAACAGGCAATGACTTCACGAAGACAAACTGTAAATAAAGAGAGGGAGACGATAGAACCAGTCGCTTGGCGAAGACAAGGATTTGTTGGACCAATTCCAGTTGCTGTGACAACTGTACGTCTGGTTAGGGAGGCTGAGATTTAACTCAGAAGACCGTGTCTTCACCTTATTCCCCTTGAGCTAAGGACACCCAGTCCTCGCCCAATCACTCTGGTAAGTCTTCAAGGTAGACTTCCAAACCTTCACAGACTTCGTTCACCGCGATCCACAATGACTCTTGGATGCTCAGGAGTCGGTCTACTAATCTTGGACGTGATGCCTATGTAATGATCATTGCCTCGATATCTTCATAATTATTTGAGGTTCTATCAATTGCCCAGCAATAATTTGTTTACCCACCGTTTGCTATCTTTCTCGAGAGAAGCCACTAGTGAAACCTACACCCCCGGGTCTTCCTTCTCATATATTTGCTTTGTGATCTATTTTATTTTCACTTTTTATTCAGATGTATTAAACCAAAAATACAAAAATAATTTGTTGCACTTTGTTTTATTTGCGATCTATCTATCAATCTATTACAAATTTACCTCACGTCTGTTTGCCTATCTTGAGGCACCATACCCGAAAGGGATTGTCAACCCCTTTAACATGTCGGGTTGCGAGGTGTTGTTATTTGTGTGCAGGGGCTGTTTATGTTGTGTTGCTTGGTTCTCCTACTGGTTCGATAAACTTGGTTTCGTATCTGAGGGAAATACCTACAGCCGTTGTGCTACATCATCCCTTCCTCTTTGGGGAAATACCGACATAGCTTCAAGCGACATCAAGGGCTGGCTCCTCACCCAGGGGGCGGCCACCTCGTTCCGCCAATATGACTCCTCCATGCCACTAACGGTGCATGGAATCATGACCGACCCCCTACGCCAATCCACGACGCCTGGCTTTCTGCCATGGCGCTCATTCCCGCGCCCTCCGCGTCCGCCACCAACCATGCACAATGCATGCAACACACGTGGCGGACGCACCAGGGGCGAGGAAGCTAGTGGGATGGCAGTTATCGCCCCGTGAACGTGGGACGTGGGTAGCCCACAGATCGTGGCTTAAATCTCCCACCATGTTCGGCGTCTTGCACGTCGCACGGAAAAACCGGAAACTAACTCAAGCACAAGTTAGTGAAGATGATGAGGCCATCAATACCATTTTTACACCCACAGCCTCTGCTGCTATACATACTGGACCAATTACTAGAGCTCGCACACGCCAATTAAATTATCAGGTACTTTCGTTTCTTGGTAATGATTCTAATGTTCATGAGAATATGATGCTGCCTAAATTGGATACATTTGTTTTGCTTACAAATGAAGGGCATGTCATGGATAAGAGGGATGAACACTTGGAGCAAGACCAAGCATGGAGATGATGGCATGCATAAGGAGAACAGGAACGGAGTTACAAGTGATGATTTCAGGACTTTGAAGCCACCATAAGGAGTGCAAGAAGCCTTGGACGAAATATACAAGATGCCACTTCATAAATTTCGTCCAGAGGCTATTCTAGGTGCTGCGTCACCTTATTATTGGGCCAGGCCCATGCAAATTCGAAATACTTAAGTATAGGCTGTTTTTAGAGTCTGAAACAAGAGTTAGGGTTGGTTTCGGGCCCCTCCTCCAAGGGCCACGAATTCCCCCCCCCCCCTCTTCCTCCAGAAATACAACCCTTAGGGTGTCGTCTAGACTTTGGGTTTTGTTTAGATTAAAGTTTGACATAGCTGCAACTTCACGTACTCCGTTTGCCTTCAACGACCAGACAAAGGCGTCATAGAACCCCACCTTGATAAATAAAGCTTTCCTCTTATATTCGCAATATCCAGAATTGCAATCTTAGTTTCTTGCTTGTTCTTCGTTTGCCTATAGGAAACACACCTTCGTGGTCAGGTTGATCGTGCTCCGGCGTGGTCAATA
Organism: Aegilops bicornis; assembly: GCA_021605145.1. NCBI lineage: Eukaryota > Viridiplantae > Streptophyta > Magnoliopsida > Poales > Poaceae > Aegilops > Aegilops bicornis. Next base: position 467,119,035 of record CM038675.1, on the reverse strand, counting down.
ACCTCACGGAGTTGGTTTAGCAATTTCTAAGGCGCGACGTCCTCGCACGTTCGTAGTCGGATCATCAAAATCGACTTCCTCCAAAACGATAGCCACCATCTCATCGAAAGACGGGACACCTTTGCCTCTATCAAGTGGTATCTGATTTCCAGGTTGCTCGATGAGCTTTTACGGTTTTTCATAATTTAGATCGAGTCTGTTCTTCATACCTACAGTCCATGAAAAAGCCAAAAAAATTAGGGTTAGTTCATCATCTCCGAACCAGTCTAAGCCTTTGCATAGTCTTTTCAGTATTTTGCTTTATTGAATTTGCGGTTGCATCATCGTGTCAAGTTGCTGGTCTTAGCGTCTAGTTTTCCTTAGAGTTTCGAGTTCTGTTCACAAGTTGTCACGGCACCGCCGCACCATCATCATCGCTCCTGCCATCTACCACCACCACTTATCTGCCACCAATCCGTATCCATATACCACCACCGCTGCCATATCTTACCATCATATATCGACCACCAATCCGAGTTCTTCTCATATTAGGTTTGTTTTCGAGATCCATATATTTTCCGATTCGTGCTTCCTTGCCTGAGTAGGTTTCGAAAAAAAACGAGTCTGGAGACCCCCGGGCAGTTTTTAGGCCAAAATTTCGGCGACCGCAAATATTTTTTCCCTATCCTATTTTTAGGTCCCAAGGAGCGTTTTCAGACACTCGCCATCATAGTGATTTTTTACCGCACTTCTTCGTCGTTGCTGCCCTGATTTTCGGAAAAAAAATTGTCAAAAAAATTTTGTGCCTATCTTGTTAGTTTGACTTGCGAAGAGTTTTGAGACACTCGCCATTACAGTGATTTTTCGCAAAAAAAAGAGGAGCGCAAAACAAATTTCAAAGTGTGCTTTTCCCTTGTTTACGTGTCACGTCGTGATTTTGTTCGTGTTCTAGGCTCGCATCTCTAGTACGGTCTAGCCTAGGACCAGCACAGTACCATCGTTGAGCGTTTATTCAACTTTGCATCTCTGAATTGATTATTGCTGACCCTTTTCGCTACCATATTATAAGCCTTCCCAGGTCCCCATACATCTACGTCGTGCGTTTGATTCTCCCTGGTAATCGCTCTATCCAAGCTTTGAGAGTTTTGACTACAACGGTTGTCGATCACCACTTGCTGCTTGGTAAGAATTTGAGATTTGCTTGACGGATTTGTGATGCCCCACCACCACCATTTTCTAGTAGTCTGTAGGATCATATTCTTGTGTGTTTCTATTGCTGCTAACCATGGCAGGTTCACAAGTCGATGAGACTGACTGGGAGAACATGACGAATAAGGAGTTGCATGATAAATTTTAGCAAATGATGACTGAACAGGTGCAAGATGTACTGAACAATTTTGAACAGGCCATGGATAAGATAACTGGCCTTGAGAAGACGTTCGAAACAAAGCTCGATAACAAATTTAATGAACCGCTTGCGCGTCTTCCACAACCACCACCGGTTGCACCTGGCGCACCTCTTCAACAACAACAATGACTACCTCCACATCGCGAAATAGCCCTCCGCCGAGTGAGTCGTGTCCCTCTTGAGCCCGGCCAAACTGTTGGTGCTGCTGTTGATACTTTTGTGGCTCCTGCTGCTGATGATGAGGAGGAGGATTATGCGGGAGATTACGAGGATGAGGTTGATCAAAATTAGAACTACGTGCAACCACCAGCACCACAACCACCAGGTCGTCCACATGCAAATAATCGCAATGGTTGGTCTGCACCACCCCCTCAGGTACGAGATCATGACCATCTCCCTAAACTGAAATTGAACAATCCACCATTTGAGGGTAGATATGTTCCTGATATATATCTTACTTGGGAGTTAGAAACCGAACAACGTTTTACATGTTTAGAATATCCCGAGCAGAGACGTGTTGCTGCTGCACTTTGTGCTTTCACTAGTTTTGCTTGTGTGTGGTGGTCTGAACATCGTAGATTATATCCGAATAATACTCCAAGTACTTGGCCTGCTTTGAAAACTACTATGCGTACTCATTGGGTTCCACCATATTATCAACGTGAATTACTTCAAAAATTGCAGCATTTAAGACAAGGAAAAAATTCTGTAGAGGAATATTACCAGGAATTACAAACTGGCATGATTAGATGTGGTATTGTTGAGGATAATGAAGCTATGCTTGCATGTTTTATGGGTGGATTAAATAGAGAGATTCAGACCATTCTAGAGTATAAGGAGTATAATAATATCACTCGTTTATTCGATCTTGCTTGTAAATCTGAATGTGAAGTGCAGGATCGACAGGCATTGGCACGAACTAACTTTTCTGCAGGTCGACCTTCCTCATGGACACCGTGTGCATCCTCTACTTCCACACATTCTACTGCATCGGCATCTCCATCAGCTGCCACCTCCAGTCGTGATACAAGAAAGCAGGCACAACCACCACTATCTACCAGGAGCACACCTGTCGGGCCTGTACAGAGCTCTTCTTCTTCCATGGCATCAACAGGGCACACAAGTGGTATTATTTGTCGTCGTTGTAAGCGAAGAGGTCATTATGCGAGATAATGCAAATCTCAGCGTGTGATGATTTCTACTGAGGATGGTGGTTATGAGTCCGCTAGTGACTATGATGAGGAGACTTTGGCTCTTATTACACGTGAAGAACACGGTGGAGATGATTTTGAAAATGAGACGCAATACATGGCTCCTGAAGACACTGACAGGTATGAATGTTTAGTTGCTCAACGTGTTTTGAGTGTGCAGGTTACACAAGCTGAGCAAAATCAGAGGCATAATTTGTTCCATACAAAGGGAGTTGTGAAGGAACGTTCTGTTCACGTCATCATAGATGGAGGTAGCTGCAACAACTTCGCTAGCATGGAGATGGTGGAGAAGCTATCTCTCTCCACAAAACCACATCCACATCCTTACTACATCCAATGGTTCAACAACAGCGGCAAGGTTAAGGTAACACGTACTGTTCGTGTGCATTTTAGTATCTCTACTTATGTTGGTTGTGATGTGGTACCTATGCAAGCATGTTCCTTATTACTTGGTAGACCATGGCAATTTGATAAAAATTCTATACACCATGGGAGAAACAATCAGTATACTCTTTTTCATAAGGATAAAAATATTACTTTGCTTCCTGTGACTCCTGATTCCATTTTAAAAGATGATATTAATAGAGCTAATAAAGCAAAACAGGAGAAAAATAAGAGTGAAAATCAGATTGTTGCAAAAGAATTTGAGCAACAAATGAAACCTAATAATAAACCATCTAGTGTTGCTTCTGAAATTAAATTGAAAAGTGCATGTTTACTTGCCACAAAATCAGATATTTATGAGCTAGATTTTAGCAAATCTGTTTGCTATGCTTTTTGTGCAAAGAGGCATTATTTTCATTCGAGGACATGCCTTCCTCTTTGCCTCCTGCTGTAACTAACATTTTGCAGGAGTTTGCTGATGTCTTTCCAGAAGACGTGCCACCGGGATTACCACCTATTCGTGGGATTGAGGATCAAATTGACTTAATTCCCGGTGCATCGCTACCCAACCCTGCACCATATCGTACCAATCCAGAGGAGACGAAGGAGATTATGCGTCAAGTCCAGGAGCTGCTCGACAAAGGTTATATTTGTGAATCACTTAGTCCTTGTGTTGTTCCTATTATTCTAGTCCCGAAAAAGGATGGTACATCGCGTATCTGTGTTGATTGTAGAGGCATTAATAATATTACTACTCGTTATCGTCATCCTATTCCTAGGCTAGATGATATGCTTGATGAATTGAGTGGCTCTACAATATTCTCCAAAGTTGATTTGCATAGTGGATACCATCAAATTCGTATGAAATTGGGAGATGAATGGAAAACTGCATTTAAAACTAAGTTTGGTTTATATGAGTGGTTAGTCATGCCTTTTGGGTTAACTAATACACCTAGTACTTTCCTGAGATTAATGAACGAAGTTTTACGTGCTTTCATTGGACAATTTGTGGTAGTCTATTTTGATGATATACTGATTTATAGTAAATCTTTGGAGGAACAATTGGAACATTTATGTGATGTTTTTATTGCTCTACGTGATGCACGTTTGTTTGGTATCCTTGGAAAGTGCACCTTTTGCACCGACCGAGTATCTTTTCTTGGCTAAGTTGTTACTCCATAGGGAATTGAAGTTGATAAAGCCAAGATTGAAGCTATTGAGAGTTTGCCGCAGCCCAAAACAGTCACACAAGTGAGGAGTTTCCTTGGCCTCGCTGGTTTCTTAGGCGTTTTGTGAGAGATTTAAGCACCATTGCTGCACCTCTCAACGAGCTTACAAAGAAGCATGTGCCTTTTGTTTGGGGTACCGCACAGGAAGAAGCCTTCACGGTATTGAAAGATAAGTTGACACATGCTCCTTTACTCCAACTTCCTGATTTTAATGAGAATTTTTAGCTTGAATGTGATGCTAGTGGAATTGGATTAGGAGGTGTGTTATTACAAGATGGCAAATTGCATACTTTTCTGAAAAATTGAGTGGGCCTAGTCGGAACTATTCTACTTATGATAAAGAATTATATGCTCTTGTTCGGACCTTAGAAACATGGCAACATTATTTATGGCCCAAGGAATTTGTTATACATTCTGATCATGAATCTTTGAAACACATTAAAAGTCAAGCAAAACTGAACCGTAGACATGCTAAATGGGTTGAATTCATTGAGGCTTTTCCTTATGTCATTAAACACAAGAAGGGTAAAGAAAATGTTATTGTTGATGCATTGTCTCGTCGTTATACTATGCTTTCACAACTTGTCTTTAAAATATTTGGTTTGGAGACCATCAAAGATCAATATGTGCATGATGCTGAATTTAAAGATGTATTGCAGAATTGTGAGGAAGGGAGAACTTGGAACAAGTTCATCGTTAACGATGGATTCGTGTTTCGTGCTAACAAGCTATGCATTCCAGCTAGCTTCGTTCGTCTTTTGTTGTTGCAGGAGGCGCATGGAGGAGCATTAATGGGACACTTTGGCGTGAAGAATACGGAGGATATACTTACTACACATTTCTTTTGGCCAAAGATGTGACGGGATGTTGAGCGTTTTGTTGCTCGCTGCACTACATGTCAGAAAGCTAAGTCACGACTCAATCCTCATGGTTTATATATGCCTTTGCCTGTACCTAGTGTTCCTTGGGAGGATATATCTATGGACTTTGTTTTAGGTTTACCTCGAACAAAGAAGGGGAGGGATAGCATATTTGTTGTCGTGGATAGGTTCTCGAAAATGGCACACTTTATACCATGTCATAAAAGCGATGATGTTGTTAATGTTGCTGATTTGTTCTTTCGTGAAATTATTCGCTTGCATGGTGTGCCAAATTGTGGGGACCCCGACTCATAAGTTGAGATCACCGAATGCACGTGTACAGGTATCCCAGAGATCAATGCTCACTGAACACACAGAAGCTGAATAACAAGAGTCTTACATCCATACATATCGTTTTACACAAGTAGGACCATTATGGTCAAGTCTTGAGTGTATCATCGCAATGAAATCTTCAATAACAACTTGGACCCATGCCATCCGCCTTAACCCTACGGGCATTACGGTAGGGAAGCGTCCTAGCTTCGCATGTTAAATCACCGAGGTACTCTTCATATATCCTGTTCTTTCATGCCTGGCCAATAAAATAACCAGTGGCAAGCCAATGAGTACTTCGAATGTACTCGCAAGCAACCCATGTTTTGGTTCAAGATACAACAATGCATGATATAGGTAAATTTTTGCTGAAAGCTAGTTTTGAGTGCAATGACATGTTCAACAACTTGTAAGACATGCATCAGGAGAATTCAAGTGACCATGAGGACATGTTACAGATATCAACATAAATAGAGTGGGCATCAACCCAACTCAATCATGTCAAGTCCTTTGACTTGACCCAAGTAGATCTTCCCACTTATCCAAACACACACACTGGTTTGTAAACATGTGGACGTAGCCCAAGAGCGGTTACCCAACTATCCTTGACCGTGGACACGGCTATTCGAATAGTTTTACACTCTGCAGAGGTTGCACACTTTACCCACAAGATCCGGGGAACTTCCGTGTCATCCACGACCCGCGGTACCTCAAGTACCCGGGGTAAGCACCCGATCAATACCTTTCCCTAGACGACACTAACAAGGAGTCCACTCGTTGTTCCGTATCCTCACGATGTACATCATACGAGACTCACTCAAGATCGTAACATTCGAGAGGGGACACAACGGTGTATCCGTGCTCGTGAAAACAGTCATGGCCGCCCTACTTGGCACGACCCCGTCCCGAGAAAGAGCACCAACTCTCCCCCGTCACTAGTAATGCGGGCTCCAAGCTAGTATCGGCCTAGGTAATCAATAATGCCCTTTCCCATATAAGGGTAGAGTGGTTGCGCATGTAAGGTTGGAATAACGGTCGCAACTTAAACCAATCCGTTTTGGAAACAACACACACACTTGCCTCGTTACACCACTTCGTCATCAAGCGGTTACCCCAACTCATCATCTCCCCCGGGCATAAGTGGCACCAGATGGGGTTTTCAAAAACTCTTTTGAAAATACTTTGTCTCCATCACCATGCATATTCCCGTCCCTTTTTGCGTAGCACTACTTTAGCATCCTATCTACTCCCAGCGGCATAACCCTCATTAGAAGGTAGGGTCATGCACAATGCAAGTATCAACGAGGAAGTACGGTGGCAAACCATGAAAGTGGTTACCACCTCATCATGATTCCGTTGCAACAACAATATGGTGCTATATGACATGCATAAAAAGGGGTTTCATAGACATGGTCAAAGGGCTGCTTGCCTGGTTCATCAGAGTCTTCAAGTCTTCGGGTCCTTCTCCAAGTACTCCGTCTACTTCGTCAACTAACGTCGGAAACAATCACAATAAGCAACACAACAAGGCAAAAATAAAAGTGCTCTAAAATTGCAGGTTGGACTTTTCTAGGATACCTTTGGTCATATGAGGTATGACTAAAGTGGTTTCAATGGGATTCGATCAATGGATACCTCTGAATTGTTCAATATGATGGAATCAAGGGATTTGTGGATTTGCAAGAAGTGTACAGAAATGTATTTTTGAAAAACGAGCAGAGGCACCCATTTAGCAAACCATGATTTTAGACGCATCTAGGAGTTGGTTTCACTAGATTTGGAGTTCAAATGAATATTCTATGGATTTGCAAAGTTGACAAACATGAAGAAATGGCTCATTATTTTGTGGGGGTACAGAAAGTATTAAGAAAAATGTTCATAAACTAAGTTATGAACTTAGAAGCATCTAGGAATTTGAATCATGGCATTTGGATCAATTTTGAGCTCTCTGTGATTTTCTAAAGTTCATCACAGAAATAGGAAAAATAAGATTTGATAAATGTTTGTGAAGAAAAAGTCTCTGGAAAAATGTGCATGTTGCACCACCAGGTAGATCATGATTTATGGAGTCACTAGAAATTTGAATCATCAAATTTGGAGTCCATTTGAATTGTTTATGGATTTTACAAGTCTCTGTAAAAAAGAAAAGGAGAGGATTTACCTAAATGGGCCAAATCCGGCGTGGCGCCAAGACCGAAGGGGTTTAGCGCCGAGGCCAATCGGTCGGCCCATCGGCTCACCAAGACGGGCGCAGGGTCCACTGGAGGCGTATTGCCCGATCGTCTCCACTTAAATGGAGGGGCCCGGCCGACGGGTCACCGACTGCTGAGGTCCACTGCGAGGTCGTCTCCCTTCTCCCAGCGTGTGAAGGAGGCAAAGGAGGCGGGCCGGCGCCATCGCGCCTGCCCGGTGGATCCGGTTACCTCCGGCGACGCCCAGCACACCGGCGGGTTCAGGGGGTCACGACGCATCCGGAGAGGTGCGCCACGACCTTGGGGATGGTCGGCTGCGAGCGCAACGTCGGTCGTGGCGGAGGCCGACGACGGTGAAGATGAGCATGGTGATGCGGCGAGGGATGGATGAAATGGAGCCCCGGGGTGGATCAGCGGTGGTGAGGAGAGGGTTCTGGAATGGCTAGACGAAAGAGAGAGAGAGAGAGGGGTTAAGGCGCCGGAATTTTGGCGGCGGTCGGCGGCTCGGCTCCGGCCGTAGAGGAGCAAGGAGGGCGCGGGGAGAGGAGTGAGCTGGTCGAGATGATGCACAGGAGGGAGAGGGAGCGAACGGAGGCCAGAGAGGGCTCGGGGGTGGCCTTTTATGGCGGGGCGATGGTGCACCGTGGACGAGTGCGCCGGCGAGGCCGTTGCCGTTGCTAGGGGTCACGGGGGCTCGTGTGTGCGTGTCCGGGGCGTTTGTAGAGATGGTCTACGGCCGGGGGGAGGGAGAGAAGGAGCGGGGAAGTGGCAGAGCGCCGCGCGTGTGGGCTCGCCCATTGGGGCTCTCGGGCGGCTCTGGCGCGCGTGCTGCTGGAGGTGAGAGAGAGGGAGAGAGGAGGGGGCCAGCACGGTGGCGTGTTGCGGACGTCGAGGCACCTCGACTGGCGCAAGGGGGAGGCTCGAGGTGGTCGGGGACGGTTGGCAGGGGGCGGCTACAGTGCGGGAGCGCATTGTAGCGCACTCCAGAGTGTGCCTTTGGCTGCCATGGCATTGTTTAAGGGGCAGGGGCGTGCCCACTCATGTCTGGTAGCGCTAGGGAGAAGTAAACAAAGGGGATAGGGCCTTGGATGCCCTGGACAGCCAGTAGGAGAGGAGAGAGGTTGAGGGAGAGAGGGAAATGGGCTGTCCAGAGAGAGAAAGTGGGGTTTTACCCCTCCAATAATTGAGCTATGAATTTTCCATTGCTACTGGAGGTGCAAGGGGACTAGGAGGGGCTGTGGTAAAAAGTTGAGCTCAAGGGGAGTAGTGTTAGTGGTCAAAATGGTGATTTTTGAAAAGTGGCAGAAGGTGTTTGATAATGGTTTGGGCCAGCAGATGATTTCCAACTGCCATGAGACTCCACAGGGTGAAATGACACATATAATAAGGGCCTTCCACCAATTTGGAGTTTATTTGGGCAAAGTTGCCAATGCAACTTTTGTAAACCCTAGAAATCAACAGAAATGGGTTTTCCAAGATCTAGTCATGCAAAACCATTCTCCTTGATGCACCACTTGGTGTAGTGTCATCATTTGGGGATTTGAACATGTCCACAAAAATTCAGATCAAAAGGACACACCTGGCAATGTAGAGTTGTCCAAATTTGGTTCTGGGCAGGAAGGGTTTTGGGGCACTTTGATCAATATAGCATTTTTTCCAACTTGTGCCATTTGGTCTACATGAATTATTAGACCATTTGAGCATGTTCACAAGGTTTGAGAACATTTGGACATGTTTGGCAATGTAAAGTTGCTCAAACTTCAAAATGGACATAAATGGTTTTGAGGGGATTTCATGGGGTTATACTATTCTCCATGACATGATAATTGTCAAGATCATCAAACATGTCATATGTGACATGCTAGAATTTTCTTGGAATTTTTGGGGAATATTTCCTTTGTAAATATTTCAAAAGCTTGAAATATCCAGAAAGGGTTTTTGAGGGATTTAACTAATATTTTGAACATGACCATGTGTTGAAACTCTTATATATGGACACTATATGTCCACTGAGTTTCCCTAGGTTTTTCCCAAATATTTTTAAAGCATTAAAATAATTTTAACCTATTAAAGACCATTCCTGGCCTAAAGAAAAATCCTTTAAATAGAATAGGAAAATAACTTTTAAAATTATATTTTTGTGGTTTTTGGAAGTCCTATACCTAATAGGTTTCAAATATACCTTTTGAAAGATTTTTCACACTCAAATCAAGTACTTGCAGTGCAAATCTCAATTCATGGGTTTTTGGAAAACTAATTTTTCAAAATACTATTTGGCCAAATTATTTTTGTAAGAAAATACTATACTATTCTATACACATGGTATGGTCATTGGGCAGAAGTTTGGAGCAAGGGGATGAAGTATAAGAGTTGGAGGATTTATTTGATTTTTAGAGCACTTCCAAACAGCAGACAAAAATCAAATCAAGCAAAGTCCAAAACACTCAAAAGTTTTTGTCAAACCACATTTTATCATGATTTATCATCTTAAGTGTTGTGCCATGAAAATAAGGGTGTGACACAAATACTATTGTTTCATATCATGATACTAAATTTCTTAGCCAGTTTTGGAGATGTTTATGGGCTAAGTTGGGGACTAAACTACTTTTTAGTACTACATGTCATCCCCAAACTGATGGATAAACTGAAGTAGTCAATAGAACATTGTCTACCATTCTTAGGGCTGTTTTGAAGAATAAAAAGAAAATGTGGGAAGAATGCTTGCCTCATATTGAATTTGCTTATAATCGGTCACTGCATTCTACTACTAAGATGTGCCCTTTTGAAATTGTGTATGGTTTCCTACCTCGTGCACCTATTGATTTGTTGCCTCTTCCATCTTCGGAGAAGGTTAATTTTGATGCTAAACAATGTGATGAATTGATCTTAAAAATGCATGAGTTAACTAAGGAAAATATTCAGCGCATGAATGCTAAATATAAGCTAGTTGGAGATAAGGGTAGAAAACGTGTTGTCTTTGCACCTGGAGATCTTGTTTGGTTGCATTTGCGTATAGCTAATGCCACGTGCTGATGGTCCTTTTAAGGTGTTAGAGAAAATAAATGATAATGCATATAAACTTGAGTTGTCTGCAGATTTTGGGGTTAGTCCCACTTTCAACATTGCAGATTTGAAGCCTTATTTGGGTGAGGAAGATGAGCTTCCGTCGAGGACGACTTCATTTCAAGAAGGGGAGGCTTATGAGGACATCAATACCATTGTTACAGCCACAGGCCCTGCTGCTATACATATTGGACCAATTACTAGAGCTTGTGCATGCCAAATAAATTATCAGGTACTTTCGTTTCTTGGTAATGATTCTAATGTTCATGAGATGATGTTGCCTAAATGGGATACATTTGTTTTGCTTACAAATGAAGGGCCTGGCATGGATAAGAGGGATGAACACTGGAGCAAGACCAAGCATGGAGATGATGGCATGCGCAAGGAGAACATGAACGGAGTTACAAGTGATGATTTCAGGACTTTGAAGCCACCATAAGGAGTGCAAGAAGCCTTGGACGAAATATACAAGATGCCACATCATAAATTTCGTCCAGAGGCTATTCTAGGTGTTGCGTCACCTTATTATTGAGCCGGGCCCATGTAATTTCAAAATACTTAAGTATAGGTTATTTTTAGAGTCTATATGTGTGGGGAAACATGAGTTAGGGTTGGTTGCGGACCCCTCCTCCAAGGGCCACGAAATCCCCCCCCCCTCTTCCTCCATATATACAGCCCTTAGGGCGTCGTTCAGACTTTGGGTTTTGTTTATACTAAAGTTCGCAATAGCTGCAACTTCGCGTACTTCGTTTGTGTTCAACGACCAGACAAAGACGTCACAGAACCCCGCCTTGATCAATAAAGCTTTCCTCTTATATTCGCAATATCCAGAATTGCAATCTTAGTTTCTTGCTTGTTCTTTGTTTATTTGCGGAAAGCAGGACCTTCGTGGTCAGGTTGATCATGCTCCGGCATGGTCAATAACCTCTCGGAGTTGGTTTAGCGACTGCTAAGGCGTGACGTCCTCGCACGTTCGTAGTCGGATCGTCAAAGTCAACTTCCTCCAAAACGATAGCCACCATCTCATCGAAAGACGGGACACCTTTGCCTCTATCAGAAGAAGCAAGGAAAATATCAAGGAATGAGCTACCACAAGCCCTCTGCCTGTGTACATGATAGGGCCTACCCTAACGACGCTCAGCACCGCATTCGGGCAAGGCCCGGGGGCTCCTGTCAGTGCAACAAACCATGATGCATGTTGCCCAGACAGTACACAGGCACGGAGGCAAGGTTGCAACGACAAGACAAGACCAAGCTAAGGAGATAGCTCTTTGAGGAATCGAAGGGCGGATCAAGAAGACCAAGACAAGCCAAAGGAGCAAGATATACTAAGGAAAAAACCCCCCTTACCGGGCAGGCGAGCCCGGTCAGGTCCATGCCACATTGAAGACAAGTCTCAAGACTCCCCTGGCAGGCTTACCGAGGTCGCGAAGGGCGCCAACCCCACCAAGACACCACCGCTCCACCGCACAGCGACTCAAGTCACTTATCAGTGCGGTGTCGAGCCCGCAAGTGATTAAGTGGCCGTCCTCTGGCAAGTGGCATCCATTTGAGGAGAAGATTCACCCTGCATGACACACGTCTAGAGGCATGTCAGGCAGTTAAGGCGGGAGACAGCCAAAGTGGCGCGGCAAGGCTTGCCAGGCTACATCCATGATGTGACACTAAGCGGTGATTTCATGCGCTTTGTGCTATCTACAGAGTTAGGTATGATAGAACTATTGCTATCTAATCGGTGCATAATGACTGATTTTCCACTATGGTAACCCCTTAGCCTATGAAAGGAGGGCCATGGCAACCTAAAATAGGATTTGGACCCTTGTACACTCTTACGCGGGTAGCTTCTCTCCCTGAGGCGACCTTGCCAGGATTGAGCGTTGTGTGTTCATCATGGTCCTCCATCCAATCCACCAAAGCACGAGTAGGGTTTTACGCTTCGCAGCGGCCCGAACCTGGGTAAAAACCAGCGCGTCACCATTGTTGTGCTGCCCCTACAATCTCCACTCTTTGTCCAATGTGCCCCTCCCCCTTGCCAAACCACAAGGGGCCAATGGCCCCATAGGTGATCGTGTTCCGCCACGACATAGGTACATAATACCACAATATTGACATTACAATGAATTTTGATGTATTGAGAATACCGTGGACCTGTTTGGCAAAAGCGTGTATGCGCTGCAGTTACAAACACTCTCATTGCTAGCTAGCTAGAAGTTGCAAGCTTATGAACAGCCATGCTCAAACTTGTACGAGCATGCACTAGCTGAATAGCCAATATGAACACCATACACAAGCAGGGAACACAGATTGCATAATGCACGGAACACAGATTGGGATGAGATGACTTCAGTAGGGCAATCGGAAGCAGTGGCAATCGGAAGCAGCAAGCAGGAGGATGCAATGAAGGACAGTGTACTAACCATTTTCCTCCCCTTTGTTAATTTATTAATTTTTCCATGACCGCCAAACCAGCGGGAATGGTGATGGGTTGGGAGTGAGTCGAAGATAATACTCGTTCTTTTTGTCTTCTCTGTTTTTTAAAAAGTGATCGGAGGTTCTTTTTTATATGTAGAGAAAAAACCATGGTTTGGGAAAAACTGTGGTATTAATACTACAGTTTTTTGTTGTTGCCAAATAGCTCACAATAATTAAAACCATAGTATTCTTAAAACTGTAGTATTCTTACAATACATAGAAAATACTTTGCCATCAAACAGGACCTAAGTATATAAACACTTTGTACACTAGTAAATCAATTTAGACCAAACATAATTAATTGGAGTTCATTTTAGACAAAACATATTGAAAACTAAGTATATAATTCTACACTAGTAATTGCATACACAAATAAACAAAATCCACAGAGGGAGACACACAAGTAATCGGATTATAATCAAAAGGTATTATAAATTTTGGATTCTACACAATACCAATCGGATTATCACTAGCTACAATTTCTACACAAAGAAATCCATGATATATATATATATATATACTAAAATTTGTACACAAATTAAAGCAATCCCCTAATCAACTACATGAATCCCAATGGATACCAGCGGCGTGTCCGCGAATGGAGGACGTGGGAGAGTGGAGAGGAAGGAGATGCGATGGGAGGAGTAGTGGATCTAACCTTGGTGCCGGCGAGGGGCGGCGACGGGCCGGCAACGGGGTGACGGCGGCGGGTTTGGTCTAGGGGGAGGGTGTGAAATGAGAGTGAGTGGTGACTTAGGTCTTCTACTAAGTTGACTCAGATGGGTTATCGCTAGCGTTGGGAGAAAGGACAACGCCATAGCTAATAACAGGCCAAATAAAAAAGACTAAGATTAGTGATGAAAGACTTGAAAAACTAAAAGACTCAAAATTTGAAGTGGTAGTAAAGAAATAAAATTCCTAAATTGATAAGACAGTAAAATTAATTATGACAAAAAGCATAATATAATTTTTTTATTATTTTGTGACTAGTATAATATTTAAATATTTAAAACACTTGATCAAATGGAAAAAGTGTTTCTAGCATGCAAATCAGAGGTACACCAGCACTAACAAATTAACTATGATGTGCAAATAAAAGCAACACCACCAGTGCATTCCAAACGATGAGTGCATATGGGCAAAATGATTTGTTGTGTTTTAAAAAAAACAACGACAGCACTAAGCATGTAAAGCTGACGTGCTGATTTCGCCTACATCAGCACTATTTGGAAAAAATAGTGCTCGTGTTGATGGGAAATGGCGCGCCACCAATGATAATTGTGGCTAGCCATTTTTCCACTAGTGACATAATAAGTCCGGCACCACATTCCACTTTGTGTTCGGCGTCTTGGATATTGCACTATATGCATTAGTTATGAACTATGTCTTGGGTCAATAGTTGGGTTGCGCGGCTCCAGTGCTTGCCTTCTTATGTTCCGCACGTTCGGCTAAGAAGGTAAAGGGAGAACCCCTGCGATTGTACTATTAGCTAGTCCAGCTAAGCACATCATGGGAGAAAGACAAAAACTGACCGTCATAGTAAGCGAGAACTAGTCAGCGATCCGATGACAAGTGGTAAACTAAGAAATTGTTGGCAATTTATCTATGTCCTACGTAGGGTTCGTCCTAGCACAAACCATGTGATTACCTAGGCATGCCTCGACTCCCACGTACATCACATCAGGGGCTAGTCATTAGCTCCCGCCATCAAGCTCTTATGGCTAAGTGAAAGCAATAAAGATGCATAGTCCGATTGCCTAGTCTCTCTCCTGCACTACTGCCTTCGGGTACCGAGACGTCGGCTAAGGGTAACAGTGCAAAGACGAAACACCCCTCGACATATTTACTTGGGGGTTGAAGCCGACGACTAGTAGCTTTCAGAATAATAAACGACCGCACATGAGCCAAAATAAAAACACCATAGTATATAACATACAAATGGGCCACATTATAAAAGCAAAAGGTTCAGTTGGCAACTTCATACAATCACTTAATGATTACATCCTTGGAACACTGGCCCTCTATCGCCCGAGCGCCATCCATTACTTGTGCGAAATATAGTTCGGCACGACGATGCTCCTTTCGAACTGGCAGTGGACCAGTGGCCATGTCCATCGACTTCATCTTAGGCTAGTGAACCATGGTCTTCGCAAAGGCCAGCCTAGCTCCTTTAAGGCACGTTGAATGCTTCATGGTATCAATCCGCGGCGACGCATCATGCAGCCTCTGCAGCAGGCCGAAGTAGCTATCCGGAATGGGCTCTGTGGGCCACAGCCAGACACAAAGATCCTTCAGGGCTGGCTCAGCCATCCGATGCAGCTCCATTAGTTACTTCATCTGGTTGCTGAGGAGGGGAGGGTGCTCGGGCGCCTAGAACTGCGATCAGAAAAGCCGCCGTTCGGAGTCCTCCTCCCGCATAGCATAGTGCTCCGCTGCAGCCGCCGCACTCTTCGGAAGATCCGCGAAAACATCTGCATAGCTCCAGACCCATGTCGGTAAGGCGAACCTATTGCCGCCAAAAACACCCTGCAGTAAGTATTTCATACCATCTGTGATTTGCCCCAATTGGTGGAGCTCCTCTCGTACACCCCACACTTCCGTTCTGGCCATCTGGAGCTTTTTGTCCGCCTTGGATATCTTGGAGGACTGCTCTTTCTGCTTCTGCTCAAGGGCCTCACATTTCGTGACGGCATCCTTGAGCTCCACCTGCACTTCGACCACTCGAGCCTCGTGCTTTTCGCCGGCGGTCTTCGCCTTCTCAAGTTCGGCCACCGCCTTTTCGGCAGTTGCTTTCTTTTTGGCCGCCTCGGCCTCGGCCTTCTTTAGCGCCGCCTTGAGGCCCTCAACCTCCACGGCAGGAGATGCAATCGTCAAACACCATGTGCTCAACATACAATCCGGAACATAATTTTCCAGTGGTGTTAACTATGTATTTCGATAAGAGCTTACCTTGTGCCTCATCAAGCCGTTTGTTGACAAGGTCAAGTTCTTCATCGGAGCATTTCAGCTTTCAATCTATCTCCTCCAGGGCAGCGGCATTAGCAGCCGCGGCCAAGGACGATGCCTGCGATATCAAATCAACCATGCTACTTTACATGCTGGACTACGGATATTTGACCTTATGTAAGGTTTTTCCAATCCTTACAGAGTATCGGGGGCTGTTATATATACGGCCTGCTCAAAATTTGATTAAAAAGTTAAATCTGTTTTGCGGGGAAAGCACATTCCTTGACTTACCTCGAAGCATGTTAGAAGGCCCTAGACGGCATCATCCAGTTCGGTATGGACGGGCCGAACACCCTGCAGAACCGCTCCCATAAGGGCGCGGTGCCCGTCAATGATAACATAGTTGTTCACCAACTCCTCCATCGTGTCCGGCCAGCCCGCCGCCGCCTGGTTGTTGGCGTGCGGCGCAAGCGGCGGACCTCAACCCCTTCCCAGTCGGAAGGCAGGACCGGCACCTGTGAGGGACTTGGAGGCTCAGGTGCGGCCGGCTGAGAGGGTTCGGACGGTCCGGACCCTCCTCCCGCATTCGCCAGGGGGACGCACCCTCCTGGTCTTCGGTGACCGAGGCATTAGCCTCGGCCATAGCTGTGTCGCCCCCTCCCCCATGTTTGGACGGGGAGGGGTCCTTCAGGACAACACTTCCCGAGCCTCTTCAGGAACCAGGAGAGGTGCGGAGCGCGACGCGGATCTACTATCCGCCAACTCGGGAAGTCCCCTCCGAAGTCTGCTCGGCAGGGTGATCACGCGGTGGGCTGTGATATTAATTGGTTCCCATCAGTAAAGAGACCGTTAAAACAAAGTAAACAAGAAATATCTAGGTTCACACCTCATGGCGGGGGGCTTGACCCTGGGTTCCTTCTCCGGAACCTTTTCGGATGTCACGGACTCCTCATCGGAGTCTGAACTGTCGGGTAGGACCAGCTTTGGCTTCCACGACCTCTTCTAGGCCCGAGGAGGTTGCTCCTCTTTGATGTCCCCCGGACGCCGCCCTCTTCTTGGAGTGGAAGGAGGCGCTCTCCTCCTTGTCTTCTTCCTCGTCCCCATCCTGAGCGGACGGGACGACGGTGTCTCTAGACTGGGTGTCCAGATGACCTCTTCGGCAGAGGCCTTCCCTGGCCTCCGGTAAATCCTTCTTCTTGTTCCCTTTCTTTTCTGGCACCTTGAAAGGTGCCATGACCAGCAGCTCCTCCAGTTGAGCCGATCTGGGCTCTTCGGGCAGTGGAGCCAGACTACTGATCTTCTCGGCCTCCTCGAGCTAGCCCTGTAAAGGCCACAAGATGAAGCTTAGGCCAAATTTTGGGTAGTATGACCACCCGAATATACACCGGGCAGAGACCAATTACCTTCCTCGGGGGATTTGCGGCGTCGAGACCGATGTCTTCATTCTCGGAAGGCCAATCCTCCCGGGGCTTGAAAAGTTGACCCCACACCTTGTCGTGGGTTGTGCCGAAGAGGTACTGCATGGTGGTCGGGCTGTCAGACTTGTAAGCCCACATCGGGCTAGCCCTTAGCTGGCAAGGAAGGAGCCGGCGTTTGAGCATTATCTAGACCACATTGGCCAGCTTGGCACCAGTGTCCATCACGCTGATGACGCGCTTGTGCAGCATCTTCACCTCACTGACGGACCCCCAGTTAGGACCTTTTTTGGTCCATGAGGTCAGTCTCGCTGGAGGGCCGGATCTGAATTCGGGAGCAGTCGTCCAGGACGCATCCCTTGGTTCTGTAGTGTAGAACCACTTCTTTTGCCACACCTTGACGGTGTCAATAAACCGGCCCTTCGGCCATTGGACTCGGGTCATCTTTCCAATCATCACTCCGCGGCAGTCCGCCTGGGCGCTGCTGACCACCTTCGGCTTGACATTGAACACTTTCAGCCATAGGCCAAAGTGTGGCTGAACTCGC
This sequence comes from Aegilops bicornis, assembly GCA_021605145.1. Classification (NCBI taxonomy): domain Eukaryota; kingdom Viridiplantae; phylum Streptophyta; class Magnoliopsida; order Poales; family Poaceae; genus Aegilops; species Aegilops bicornis. The sequence continues at coordinate 467,100,996 of CM038675.1, read as the reverse complement.
AGAAGGGCCTCACAAATAATGGTGAAGGCCGAAATGTGGAGGAGGGAGTTGGGGGCTAGATCATGGAAATCTAGCCCATAAAAGAACATGAACCCCCTTACAAAGGGGTGCAGAGGAAATCCTTGCTCCCGAATAAAGTGGGGGAGGAATACTACCCTCTCGCCCGGCTTGGGCGTGGGGATGATCTGGCTCTCCTCGAGGGCCCGATGGGTGATGTCGGCTGATAAATAGCCGACCCACTTCAACTCCACAATGTCGTTGTTGGTGACGGTGGAGGCGTCCCACTTGCCATCTGCGCCAGATCCAGCCATGGCTGAAGCTTGGGCAAAGCTGGAAGGGATTCGCCATGGAGGGACAAGGTAGGGCGCTGGAGCTCTGGAGCTTGGAAAGGAAACAGCGGGAGGTGGAAGAAGGCATAAGACGATAACTGTAGCAGTTCACCTCTTTTATAAGGCACGGAGAGCCAAGCGTTCCCCTTTTCACGCTACAGGACTCTTCACTTCCCAATACACTCGTGACGTTACGCGTGGGTGGGGGAATCAAAATCATTGATCATATCCCCTAAAAAATAGGACAGATCTCTGCCTTGATGAGACGTACCAACACTGGTACGCGTCGGTGCTATACAAACGGTTTTTAACCCCTTTCCGCGATGGCATTTGGAACCGTCGCCAAGTGAGTGTGGGTGATAGGGGGTCCTTCCCACACGACCCAGAAACCATCGGGGATAGGCCCTCCTGGGACACGGGCTGGGGCAAAATGAGCTCGTGTGTGATCGGGCGAGGCATTGAAACCCAATCATTTCCGTTCGTATGTACATCCCACACGGTGAATCCCAGAAAAACATTTCTGTTCGTATGTATATCACACACAGTCAATCCAAGGAATACGTTTCCGTTCTTATGTACATCCCATACAGTCAATCCAGGGGAAACGTTTCCGTTCGTATGTACATCCCACACAGTCAATCCAGGGAAAACGTTTCTGCTTGAATGTACTTCCCACACAGCCAATCCAGGGAAATGTTTCCGTTCGTATTTACATCCCACATAGTCAATCCAGGGAAAACATTTATGTTCGTATGTACATCCCACACATGTTTTTTTACAGGCTTGTGTGTGATAGGTGTAACTATCGCACATGTTGTGCCTTGGTTAATCGTTTGCTTTTATCAACTACATCACACACGATTTGAAGAAGAATACTGTGTGGCATTGGGCTATCCATCACAAGCGCTTTTATTGCTAGAACCGTTTGCAAAGTTCCATGACACATTTAGCAGGTTTATTAGTTTACAATTAATAATTCCAGTATTACGCAAATTCACATTTCATATCGAATAGTTGTTTGCCAATTTCATATCACGCACATAAATATATTTTACCATCACAGTATGATAGCTACCTAAAAACAGCACAGTACGACATATAGCTAGTACAACTTCATAAGAACAATATTAGAACAATATATTCATTTCCCTAATCAAGATCATCCAGGCTCGTCTTATCCACCTCTGCTTTTAGTTCAGTAAGAACCTGTTTTGCACTGGCTAACTGGGAAAGTGCCTCCTCCTTCGCCAACACCATCTTAGCAAAGTCTGATTTAAAAACTCTGAGCTCATTCTCCACCTTCCTCTTTTTATCCGACATCTTCAAATATTCTTCAGCGTTGACAACACTTTCTCTAAGCCTACCTCTATTCTCTTCCTCATACATGCTCCAGAGCTTTGCTAGGCACATTTTCAAAGACTGTGGCCACTCTTGATCAACCCACTCCAAGTAAGAACCCTTCCGTTCATCCTATAATATTTAAAACTAGATCAGTAACAATTGTAGGGGAAATGGGTTTATAGCAACATAGAAAATCACCAATGCTTATTTTGAAAAGCGAAGAAACATGTTAATTATGACATATCTTCTCAAAAATATCAATGTGCAAATGAATTAATTGCTACTGAGACAACAACCAAATTCTGAAACATCAGAAGCTATAATTAACTACAACAACGCTACAAGTTCTTACTCATCTACAATAAATAACAAATTGAACATTTTATGAGGAAGGTAAACATAACTGCAATAGCATAGCGACAGTGTTCGGATGACAGCAAATTAATACAAACAGGTGTGTACATGCACAAATTTAGTAACATAGAACTAATAGCACTAATGTCATCCATAATGTATGCCAAAACTGGTGTAAATACAATTGTTGCTACATCTCGCACCGGTGCCCTGCACTGGCGAGCCGATGCAGCGGAAAAAAATCAGGGACCCAAACTCCAGAGCACCTAGTTGCTCCGATGCCCAGTTCCTTCGTGCCATAAAGATTTAGTATTTTACTGCTTGGCTGCTCGGATGTGTGGACCAAAGTTGGCTGCACAAACTGCTGAAGCGGTGCAAAATAATTTTCTAATGGCACCGCTGATGGGATGGCAACAATTTTAGATACTAGGTACAAACTGTGACACTGTATTAGGATGCGTTTGGTTGAAGGTGTGGTATGAATGGGTTGGGACCATGGCGATTAATCGAATCACATCTAAGAAATGATTTGTAACAACGAAAGAGGGTCTAACCTTCTCTACACATGCCAGAAACTTCCTCCCACTGTCCACATATTCAAACGCAACTAGCTTCACGAATGGAGATTGATGGTGACAACGAGCAGATAGATCTTTAGCCACCCCACTCCATTCATTGCCACTGATGGTCCAAGGGAGCTACAAGAGGAAGAAATGACTCAAATCGACCGACGGGTAAAAATCCTTCATTCCAAGTCATAGCCCGAGAGAGAAAATAGAGGCATACCCGGGTGGTGAAGGAGTCGTCGAAGGAGGAGGAACCGCTGGAGAGGTCTTTGAAGAAGACCATGGCGACCTCGGCGGGAGGATGCGAGACGGCGAGAGTGAGGAAGCAAGCGAGGAAGCGGCTATAGCTAAGGAAGGAAGGAAGGAAGGAGAAAACAGGGGAAATGTGACTTGTGGTCGGGGATAAAAGGGGGTGGGGAAGGGGGAGGGGCGGGGGTAGATATTTGGCGGTAGGCCAAAATTTTGGAAATGTGGAGGGAAACTTTGCGCGTGGTGCCGCCGGACACCATTCACTTTGAATGATTGTGTGCATCACAAATGATTCTTCTGCTTTACGTGCATGGGATGAGTTTGATAATTCAAATTTTGGTGGAAATTTCCCCGGGTACGTCATTGCATAATTTAACATCGCTTGCTAATTTGGGCACACAAAAGAGCATACAGCAGACAGACCACACTTACTGAATCGAGCAATTTTAGTAATTAAACAGAGCTAGTTGACCTAAACATTGCTCTAACAAAAGACCAGCATTAAAAACAAAGCCTAAGTACACATAATTTTAACAAATCCGCCGCCGCGCCGGCCTATGCATCACCGGTGTGAGATGAGAAGTCGATGACTTGTCCTGGCGACATGCCGCCATTGGTGGACTCCGCGTCCCCCTGTTGAAGTCGACTGCGTCCTCGTCCTTGTCCTCGTCCTCTTCCTCGGTGCCACCCTCAAGGTTGTAGTACTAGTAGTAGTGGCTGCACCAAAGCTCACGTTGGTACTCCACCGTCGATTCCTCGACGGACAGACTCTTCTCTACCTCAACCTCGGCCATGCGCAACTCCTCCTCCCAGCGCTCCTCGATCTCCGCCGCCTCCTGCATCAACAGCTCCCGCTCGGTGGCCTCATGAGGAAGCAGGTGCTCCATGGCCACCGCCACCTTGTCAGAAATGGGTTGCATGCTGGTTCCGAGGTGGCCTGGAATATCTTGGCGTGGATGGCCTCGACCCAGGCCAGGGCGACATCGGCAGCACGGACGGTAGCTCGAGCGCTCTCGGTGTTTGCAACCGCCGTTGCAGTAGCAGTTGCAGCCGTCTCGGCTACTGCAGCTGCCCTGTCGGCTGCCGCAGATACCCTCTCGGCGAAAGCGGCCACGCTCAATGCGGATGCGGTGGCACTCTCGACGTAGGCGACCATGCTCTCGGCGCAAGCGGCGGCGCTCGGGGGGGACGTGACCATCATACTGGCCTTCACGAAGCGTTTCCACGGTGTCATCTTTGCAAGAAGGAGTGCGAGAATGGGGATCGGGATTCGTGGATTCGGGGGTTGCCGGCACCGGAGCAGACGAGCCGGTGAAGCTTAAGGAGGAAGACTTAAATAGACGCAGAAATTTTCATCACAAACGGTTCCTACAAAACAACTGTGTGGGATGTTGTAGATATTTTTATTAGATGTGAAAGACGAATTTGGAGTAAAGTGGCAACGGATGGTGTTTTAAATGTGTGAGAAAATTTGTAGTACTAATACAACTATCATGTCAAATTTTGGAAAATTTCAGGGGTCATTTGACCTTTAAAAACATGTATGTGATTTTCTAGCCATTTAATGATCGTAATCGAAATTTGAACTACATGTACATGCAACAGCTAACCATAACGGTTTGAAAAGTCATATTTTGTGTACTTGTGTGCGATTTAATTCCATGTGCCGTAAATTGGAAGGAATGTTCAAACATATTGGTCTAACGGCTATGACATAATTAAGCATGGAGTGCCATGGCATTTAAATTCCAAAAAATTAAAAAAAGATCAGAAACACATGAAACCTTGGTTGATGTGATGTCATGCCACCAAGATGATGTGGTAAAGAATTTGGCATGTTTGACGAAAGTTTGGACACACACCCCTCACAAACCTTAGCAACTCACTAGAAGTTTCGTGGTTCTTAGAGGGAACAATGCATGTTTGATGACGAACGGGAGATAGCTTTCCCTTACGGCCTTCAATTTTTTTACATGTAACGTGCACTAATACAACTGTCATGTCAAATTTTGGAAAATTTCAGGGGTCATTTGACTTTTTAAAGACATTTAAGTGATTTTCTAGCCATTTAATGATCGTAATTCAAATTAGAACTAGATGTACATGCAACGGCTAACCATAACAGTTTGAAAAATCATATTTGTGTACTTTTGTGCGATTTAATTCCATGTGCAGTAAATTGGAAGGAATTTTCAAACATATCGGTCTAACGGCTATGACACAATTAAGCATGGTGTGCCATGGCATTTAAATTCCAAAAAATTAAAAAAAGATCAGAAACACATGAAACCTTGCTTGGTGTAATGTCATGCCACCAAGATGATGTGGTAAAAAATTGGCATGTTTGACGAAAGTTTGGACACACAACCCTCACAAACCGGAGCAACTCACTAGAAGGCTCGTGGTTTCAAGAGGGAACAATGCATGTTTGATGACGAACGGGAGATAGCTTGCTCTTACAGCCTTCAATTTTTTTCTACGTGTAACGTGCACTAATACAACTGTCATGTCAAATTTTGGAAAATTTAAGGGGTCATTTGACCTTTTAAAGACATTTAAGTGATTTTCTATCCATTTAATGACCGTAATTCCAATTAGAACTAGATGTACATGCAACGGCTAACCATAACGGTTTGAAAAATCATATTTGTGTACTTGTGTGTGATTTAATTCCATGTGAAGTAAATTGGAAGGAATTTTCAAACGTATTGGTCTAACGGCTATGACACAATTAAGCATGGAGTGCCATGGCATTTAAATTCCAAAAAAAATAAAAAATAATCATAAACACATGAAACCTTGCTTGATGTAATGTCATGCCACCAAGATGATGTGGTAAAAAACTGGCATGTTTGACGAAAGTTTGGACAAACACCCCTCACAAATCGGAGCAACTCACTAGATGGCTCGTGGTTCCGAGAGGGAACAATGCATGTTTGATGACGAATAGGAGATAGGTTCCTCTTACGACCTTCAAATTTTTTCTATAATGCGCACTAATACAACTGTCATGTCAAATTTTGGAAAATTTCAGCGGTCATTTGACCTTTTGAAGACATTTAAGTGGTTTTCTAGCAAAAAAACTCGCAATGCTCCCACCATGCTCCCCTCCCACCACGCTCTCCTCTCCACCGTCCACCGTTCCTCATGGCATTCTCTGATCTAGTTCATCACGGAAGGTCTTCTGCATTGGGATTTTGCCCCTGGCTTAGCCCTTGCAGATCAGGTGAGAAAAAGGTTTGGATCCACCGTGCATTTCTCACCTTCTCGGGACTCCAAGGAATTCTTTTTGGTGGTCTCCTTCTCATCGGCCTCTTTCACTCTTTTTGTGGATTCTGTTGGAGTGGCGCTCCAATGTTGTATTGGTGGTATTAGCTCGGGATTCCGTGTTACTCAGATCAATGCCCGATCATTTCGCTTCTCTGTGGCAAATAACAAAGTTGGGCATTTTATTTACCGCCTCAAAGATCGTGTCTGGCCTGATTTCGTTTGCCATTTTCATCCGTTCAATGGGCGTTTCTCGCGAGCTCCTATCTTTGCTTCGTCCTGGCATGCGGATGAAGAACTTCTGGATATCTCTACTCGGAAACCGATGGTGCTCAAATCTTCCTTGGAGTTTCTACATCATGGCTCAATCTTGGCTGAAAAGTCCGAGGTTCTTTGCAAATTTGGGTTAATACCTATTGATCATATGTATTTTTATAATGATAATGCTGCTGAAGCTTGCTCATCGTTGGCACCTCGGCCATCGCCTGATCAACCACCTTTGGATGCCCATGGTTTGGATCGTGTTCAAGGTTCTTTGGTGCATCACATTCAAAATCCGGGTTCTTCCCCGATGATCATGGAGTTTGAAAATCACACATCATTAATGGAGCATTTTTTGTGCCAGTTAGAGATTGAAGAGCCACAGCATTTAGACTGCATTAAGCTGGGAGAATTTAATTGCCCTCTATCAGTGCCCTACGCACCGTTGCCTCAATGTTTTCTATCATCGGCTTTTAAATATGCACCCCCGCATGACGTGTGGCCCGCGAGGCTTTCGGCCCGTCATAAAGCTGACCTAGCCCAGGCCCATTATTCTCACAAGGAAATTCAGGATTTATCTTCTAATTGGGCGTCACTTTGCTCTCGCTGCCTCCAATCAGGGCACCAAAAATTATCTTGCCAAACTCGCCTGATTTGCATTAATTGCTCCGCTCCGGGCCACAAATATGCTAATTGCCAGTCTAAAGGAAAGAATCTCACTGTCCATTCTCAGGATGTATTGTTTGGTAGCGAAAATTGTGAGCCCGCTAACCCTGCTCCCCCCAATTTGCTTCCTTCTAAGCCAAAATCGAATTTGTCCATCTGATGCACTAGTTGTGGTTTCTATGGACACGTGGCGAAATCCTACCGCAAGTTACTATTCAGCAAAAAATGGCAGTGCAGACCTAAGGCTATTCAATCGGCCATTCCTACCCCTCACGGTCCAACTTCTGTCTCGGTTCTCCCAGCGCCACCACCTCGTCCAATCACATCAGCGCAGCAGACTCCACCGCCCACCTCCACCACCTTGGTCATGGCGAATTACCCCCTCAACCCGGTGCCGTTCCTGCCGCCGGGCTTCGCCGTGGAACCTGGCCCTGCCGATCGTCTGGTTCGCAGCGGGATGGTCATCGGCCCGATCCCCCCGCTCAACCATGACTTTCCTGTTGTGGTAGAGGCCAGCTCCTATGTTCCTCTGCATCGTCGCATGGCCATCCGCACTGCGGTCGAGGGATTAGTCCATGAAGCTCATCTCTTCACCACCGAGTGCAGCGACCACCCTTTTTGGATTGGTCTCTTCGGCTTCGTCGACTCGTTCATGCGGGATACTGCTATCAACACACCGCTGGAGCTTGAGGACGAAGATCTGCTCATCACATTCGTGCCCCACAATGAGGCTCTCAATCGCCACACCGCTTCGTTCGGCCCAGAGGTTTGGCTCATGTTTTTTGAATTCCCTTATGATTATCAGACCGATTGCTACATCACCAAGGCGCTGGGTGGATACTGATCTCTTGTCTCCTGGTACAACCCTCAGCAAGATAGGCGTTTTATGCTGATCAAGGCTCTTGTTATTAGGCTGTGTTTAATCCCTAAGAGCTTTGTTGTGTGGCAACTTGGTGGAGCCAGAGATTGCTGGACTGTGCAAATCACTATCCTCCGCAGCGATGACTGGAACGGGCTGCTTCCTGAAGTTCTTCCAGCTGGGGAAGAACCACCTCCACCCGATGGCAACCCTCACCCCCAATTTGGACCTGAACTGACTGCTGAACAACTCTATCAACAGCAAGTGCACAACTGGTTAGTGCAAAACGCTACACCAGATGCTGGAGACGCCCACAATGAGAATGATCAACCTGCCCATCATAATGCATCTTGGGGAGAGTGGCATGCCCCTCCTGCACCACCAATGCTGCCTCACCTTGTTAATTACCAGGCCTGGCTTGCTGCACAAGGGTTTGCTGTTCATCATGGAGTGGTTCCTGAGAACAACATCACTGAAAATGCCATGGAAGCCTGGAATGATACCTTCTCCTCTTCTGATGATAGCTCTGGTAGGCCTGTTCTGATAGTATTTCCACCTGCAGCCACTCTTCAGGTTCAGACTGCAAGCACGCTTCAGGTTCAGAATGAGATTCAGAATGAGGTTCTGGTTCAGAATGAGATTCAGTCTGCTGTCTATCTCTGTGGCTCTGCACAACCAAGGGATCCAGTTTGGCCTTTCTGCTCAAGGTAATGATATGATCAACCTCCTATTAGCAGACCCCATTCCAAGGCAGCAGCTCAACTACATGATCTTTCATGCCCTGCGTCCTGTGATTGCCACCATTGGCCCCTGGAGTTCTGGTTATGGCCTTCAGAATAACACTAACCTGGTGTCCATCACTGTGTCCACTGATGCTCTTGGTATTCAGTTCAATCAGCTTGCCCCACCTCCTTCCTCTGTGGTTTTGGAGGAGATCAGAGACAGTGATCCTTCCCAGGCTCTGCCCCAGACTCTGGAGTCTTCTCTCAACAATACTGCCATGCTACATATGTCGTTGCTGCCTACTGATAGCTTGATGAACGACTTGGCTTCTCTTCCATCAGATGCGCCCTCTCCCAGGCTGCTGAGGGACAACCTTGGCCTCGCTGTTGTGAATGACAATAACAACATTTCTGGCCCTAATACGACTACATGATGCGTCGTGCTCGTGCTCCAGCTCCAGTCTCCACCACTGAAGTTCGTCGTAGCAATTGCTCCACAAGGTATAATGGTTTCAGGGTGCCACCTCTTTCTGATGCATGCCCTATTAACTCCAAGTTGAAGCCCAGGGTGATCCCCTCCATTGGATATTCTTCGTCTGCTCACACTTCTGGTCAGCAGTCCGAGACGATCCCCCTACTCCAATCAGCACCATACAAGACATTGCCATAAACAGGTGTGTTGTCCCTGCCAAAGAGGTAACTGAAGCAATATTGCTTGCTGAAACTTCTGTTACGGTAGCCCCGACTGCAGACACTCCACCTTTGAAAGATCATGTGGGCCTTGACCGCTTTCTTGCTTAAATCACCTGCCCCTTATGGTTCTTTTGAGTAGCTGGAATGTTCTCTGTTGGAACATTCGCGGGCTGAACTCTAAGGATAAATAGCTCTCCCTTGGTAACGCCATTCGCTCTAGCAGTTGCTCCATCGTCTGTTTGCAGGAGACAAAAAAGACCTCTTTTGATTTGCCTTTTATTAAGTCTTGCTGTCCTAGACAATACGACCAATTTGCTTATGTTCCCTCGCAAGGTGCTTCTGGGGGTTTAATTATCATTTGGAAAGGCTCTGTTTTCACTGGGTCTGTGATATTTTCTGATTCATACGCCCTGGTGATTGATTTTACTAGCACGCAATCCGCACAAAAATGGATGTTAGCTAACATCTATGGCCCTTGTTCTGGCGATGCACGTACTGATTTTACCAACTGGCTATATGACCTTGATATCCCAAGCAATCACGATTGGCTCTTACTCGGGGACTTTAACTACGTCTATGCTCCTGATAATCGTAACAAACCTGGGGGTTGCCCTAATGATATGTTCACTTTCAATGACATTATTCGCAAGCAAAATCTATTTGAGCTCCCCATCAAAGGTCGTTTGTACACATGGAGCAACATGCAGCAGGAACCTCTTTTAGAGCAACTCGACTGGTTTTTTACCTTTCTTCATTGGACTAATGTTTACCCCAACACCTTGGTTAAACCTTTGGGCAAGCCTGTCTCGTATCACGTGCCTTGTCTGGTTTCCATCCAAACCTCTATCCCTCGTAGCAAGATTTTCAGGTTTGAACCTTATTGGGTCTTGCACCCTGGCTTTATGGGCCTCGTTCAAGAGGTGTGGGATAGACCCGTACGATCCTCGAATGCTGCTACAATTCTTTGCCGCAAGTTCAAAGCGCTCTGTCATGCACTCAAACTTTGGAGTAAACACATTTCCCGTCTATCTGTGGCAATTTAAAATTGTAATAAGGCTTTGGCAGACCTAGACGAACTGGAGAACAACATATTTTTGACAACCCCCGAAATGAACTTCCAAACTGAAAAAGCACCTGCTACGACTACTTAATTATCAGAAGCAGTATTGGAAGAAACGTTGCACCATTCGATGGATTAAGTTCAGGGATGAAAACACCAAATTTTTTTCAAGCGGTGGCAACTGAACGCTATAGGAAAAATAATATTGGCAACTTCAGAACCAATGATGGCATGATTCTTGAGGATCATCCGAGCAAAGAAGCCTTGTTGTTCCAAACCTATAAAGATCGATTGGGTACTTCCAACCCCACTGAGATGAAATTCAATCTCCAAGAAATAATCCAACATAACACCAACCTTGATCACTTGACTGACCCTTTCACTCGTGCTGAAATTGATGATATTGTCAACGATATGCCTGCGGATCGGGCCCCTGGTCCTGATGGATTTAGTGGGGTATTCCTGAAAACATGTTGGCCCATCATCAAACAGGACTTCTATACACTATGTGATCAATTTCATGCTGGTGACCTCGACATCACTAGTATTAATGATGGCCTCATGACCTCGACATCACTATGAGAAGGTCAATGACTATCGGCCAATCACTCTGCTTAACTGTTGCCTTAAGCTCCTCACCAAGCTGCTTGCTAATCGTCTTCAAAGTGTCATTCTGCAACTCATTCACAGGAATCAATATGGTTTCATCAAAGGGCACACGATCCAAGGTTTCCTAGCTTGGGCATTCCAATACATCCACTAGTGCCAAACGTCTGGACGCGCGATCATTCTCCTGAAGCTTGTCTTTGCAAAAGCCTTTGATACTATCGAGTATACTCCTATGATCAATATCATGAAGCACATGGGGTTTAACGACAAGTGGCTCTCATGGATCAGGTGCCTCTTCCACTGGTCGTTCTTCTGTACTCCTTAATGGAGTCCTTGGCCGCCAATTCCACTGTCGGAGTGGCGTGCAACAAGGTGACCCCCTGTCACCTTTAATTTTCGTCCTTGCAGCTGACCTCCTTCAAGCTGCCATCAATGAAGCATTCAGACAAGGGACGATCCAACTTCCTTTCTCGTGTGCAGGCCAAACAGAATATCCTGTAATACAATACACTGACGATACGATCTTGGTCCTGCCGGCCTGTCCTCAGCAGGCTACCACTGTTAAAGAGATTCTGACAGACTATGCGTCATCCATTGGCCTGAAAATCAACTTCCACAAGTCAACTCTCATACCGATCAACACATCTCCTGTGCTAGCAACTGATTTGGCAAGTATCTTTGGTTGTTCTGTAGGGTCTATGCCGTTCACATACCTCGGGCTACCTCTTGGCACGTCTAAACCAACAGTTCTTGATCTTATGCCACTAGTGTGCTCAGCAGAGCGGCGCCTCACCTCCATGATCGCCATGATGTCGTATGGGGGCAGACTTTCTTGGCTCAACATAGCAGTCACTTCCCTCCTCATTTATGCGATGTGCACTCTAAAATTCCCTCCAAAGTTGGTCGAGATGCTAGACAAAATCAGAAGGAGATGTCTTTGGACCAAAAGATGAGCAAGGTGACAAGTGTAACTCTTTGGCTGCGTGGGAAATGGTTTGTAAACCCAAGAAACATGGTGGCCTTGGGGTAATCAACATCAAGCTCCAAAATGAAGTGCTCCTCCTGAAGTTTCTTCACAAGTTCTATAACAAGTTGGACATCCCGTGGGTGCATCTTCTTTGGGACAACTACTATACAGACAAAATCCCTCACGCTTCAGACCCCATGGGATCCTTCTGGTGGCGCGACATACTCAAACTCACACCCATCTTCAGAGGGATTTCACGTGTCCAAGTTGTTTCTGGCTCGACGGTTTTGCTTTGGAAAGATCTCTGGCATGATGATGTGCTTGACACCTCTCATCCCCGTGCTTTCTCCTTTTCCATCCATGAATACATGTCTGTTAAGGATTTCTTGGGCAACATGACGCTTGCTGAAACCTTTCACCTCCCCTTGTCCCCTTAAGCATTGGATGAGGTGCGCGATCTGCAAGAAATAGCCATGCACATGCAGCATTCCACGTCCACAAATGATGTTTGGACTTACACCTGGAGGAAAGCTTATTTCAAAGCAACCGACTACTACAAGTATTGTTTCCGAGATGTGGACACACACCCCACCTTCTCACACTTATGGAAGTCACACTGCATTATGCGGATCAAGGACTTTAGGTGGCTCCTCATTCATGATCGTCTCAATACTAGGAACATGTTGAAACGCAGGCACTTTAACATTGGGCATGATCACACATGCTTACTTTGTGGGACGCAGGTGGAGGAAACGGTTGACCACATGATTTTCTCATGCTCATTCAGCCGAGCTTGCTGGGACAAACTTGGCATCTTCTGGCCACCATCACTACAAAAAAAAGACACATCCATGACATTTTGGGCCGAACGAAATTTTTTTCTGTCATACATATGACACTTCTATGACGATAATTGTGACAAAACCCGGTATCATCATAGATGTGGTGGGCTCCTACTTCTATGACAAAAATCATGACAGAAAATGGGCTTTTCGTCCTGGGCGGGCCGGAAACGCAGCTGCATGACATTCTTTGGGCCATCCATGACGGAAAAAACCGTGGTAGAAGCGAGGGGGAGGAAAATTTCGGGGAGTTGCCGGTTATGGTGGGAGGTCGGGGGCGGAGCGATGCGCGTTTCTCTCATACGTACCCGCGTGTGTGTGAGGCGTTGGCTCTAAGCGAACCCGGCGATTACCTTTGCGAGCTCTGGCGTTCTTGAACCCGAGCGATCGATCGATGGCTGTTAATCGAACCCGATGGAGCGATTCTTCGCCATCGCTGCTAATCAAGCCGATCGATGCTGCCTGCAGGATGAACAAAGGAGCGTTGCGAGGGGTTGGATGAGCGATGGCGGTGGCGTTGCCTGCGGATGAACAGGAACCCGTGGTGTGGAGGGCTGGATGAGCGATGAAGCGGTGGAGGGGTGGCTGTGGAGGGTGGTTGAACAGGACCTCGTGGTGTGGAGGGCTGGATGAACAGATGAAGCGGTGGAGGGTGCCCGTGGAGGGTGGTTGAGCGATGGCCGGTGGAGTAAGCGGCGGTGGTGGCTGGTTGAACAGGTGCCCGTGGTGGCTGGTGGTGGTCGACGGTGGAGATGAACAGTATCCCGTGGTGTCCCGTTTTGCGGTACGCCACACCCCCCCCCCCCCCCCCCGTTTCGACCGTAGCGCTCCAACACAAGTCTGTTTCGTCCGTTTTGCGGTACGCCACACCCCTCCCGATCAACAGGACCCCCGTTTCGACCGTAGGAGGTCCGTTTCCTCTGTTTTGCGGTACGCCACACCCCTCCGATCAACAGGACCCCCGTTTCGACCGTAGGAGATCCGTTTAAATGCATTTTGATGCGCCACACCCTCCCGACCAACGGGACCCCCGTTTGACCGTAGGAGGTCCGTTTCGTCCCGCTTTTGCGCACGCCACACCCTCCCGATCAACAGGACCCCCGTTTCGACCGTAGGAGGTCCGTTTCCTCCGTTTTGCGGTATGCACGACTAGGCGTTCGAGACCCCGCCCGTATGTACACATACGTGACCATATTTTCTTTCTTGCACCCTCGCCGCTGTACGTACGTGTACATGCTACGTGCGCGCCTCTACTACGACACGTGCACGCCTCTACTACGACATGTGCGCGCCTCTACATCAACCCGGTATATGCGTACATCGTTCACGACCAGGATGACAACGCCACGACGCTTGACCAGGTGGGTCCCGACCGCCGTGCACTTCCTTACTGCGAAGATGTAGTTGGTGGGTCCCGGTGAGGGGGCGAATCGTTTTTTTCCCGAACGCACTTCCTTGCGTGCGAAGGTGTAGCTTTGGGTCCCAGCCGATCGGGCAAATCGGTTTTTGCACGACGCACTTCCTTGCGTGCGAAGGTGTAGCTGCTTTGGGTCCCAGCGGTCGAGCAAATCATTTTTTGCCCGGACGCACTTCCTTGCGTGCGAAGGTGTAGCTAGTGGGTCCCAGCCGGGGAGACGAATCGTTTTTCGGACGCACTTCCTTGCGTCTTGAAGATGTAGAAGTGGGTCCCAGCGGTCGAGGCGAATAGTTTTTTGAAGCACTTCCTTGTGTGCGAAGATGTAGCTCGTGGGTCCCAATGATCGGGCGAATCATTTTTTTCACGAAATACGGTGGCCCGTCCGGTGGGTCCCCGCTGTCAGGTGGAAGAATAATTATTTTGCGCGTAATAAGGAGGCACTTCCTTGCGGTTGCCGTGGACCCAGCTGTCAGCCTCTCCAGATACAATCCCGTCCGATGGAAGTCGTTCCTTGACCACGTTGACCACGCCGCGCCGAGAGCACCACGGCGGTGGACGACAGCGAGGCCTAGGAAGGGGACGACGCGGAGCCGGGGAAGACGCGGCAGTGGATGCACACGCGGAGAGGAGTATGAGGGTTCACTGGTTCGGCTGCTGCCGTCGCGCAGAATAACAGGGGGTGTGGGTCGATGGGTGAGTGGAGGGATGGCACGCCAGCGGTGGGAGTAGTAGGGGGCGGTGAGGCCTCCGCAGCAGCACAGCCGGCCACGGGAGGCAGGAGCAGGCAGCACAACCGGCGCTGATTTGGGCGGCTGGAGCAAGAAGACCAGAGGTTGAAGAAGCACGGCGGCCGTTGGATGGACATCGTATAGTCACTGCAGCTAGAATCGTTTATATTGACTAAGTTGACAAAGCCCTTGATGCGTCAACTTAGTAGGCCTGGTCGACTTCAAACGGTGCGCCCCAGATGTCAGGGGGATGAATCATTTTTTGGGCGGGTGAAGCTAGAATATCCGAGATTGAAGAAGAAGCACGGCATCCGTTGGATGGACATCCAACGGCCACTGCTGCTAGAACCGTGTGTTGACTATAAGTTGACAAAGCCTTGCATACCCGTCAACTCTGTTTTTTTAGGGGACGCGTCAACTTAGTAAGGCCAGACGTGTGTGGCAGAGAAGTAATAGCCCATTTAAGATTTGTAAGAATGTGTAGCCCATTTTTGAATTCTAATGGATCAGCCCATTTACAGTTTGTTAAAAGTACAGCCCATTTCAACAAAGCGTTCAAAACAGAATTCAATAAAATTTCCCACATTTTGATGGGATCCGAATATTTTTATCCCGAAATTTTAGTCAGACTAAATACAATTTCAATATAAATTTATATTCGTAAAAATTCAACGAAACATTCCGCTCGCAACAATTAATGAAATTAAAATTTTCAATATTCCAAAAATAATATTTTATAAAGTAATCATTGTTTGGTGCATTTTTTTTATAGTTACTACCCACTTTTTATAATTACATCCCATTTATTATTTCTTAAAGCCCATTTTCTTGTTAAGCCTAATGCATCCCTCCTAGGAAAGATTTGCAGCCAGTGAGCGGAGAATAACAACTTGACCTTGCTGGTATTCCTAAAAAAGTATAGTTGGGCTAGCCATTTTCAGCTTGAAAAAATTAATATCCGGGCTGGATATCGGCTTTGGGCTAGGCAGACGGCCCGATTAATACCTGCAGCGATGTTTTCGTTGTTGTTCGGAGGAGAAAAATTAATATCTAGGGTAAACATCAAAAAACTCTGCAGTGCTCACACCTCAAAAACACAAATATCGCCGAGCTGCTTGGTCCCAAATTGCCGGCCGCTTCTTGTGCAATTATCTCGTTTATTGACTAGTACATAGGTAGACAATGGTGTGGGACCGTGATGTCGGAAACCAGGAGTAAGAAAAATAAATTATATTTATATATATATATATATATATATATATATATATATATATATATATATATACAATAAGGAGGCACTTGCGTACGTGAGGCTATGGACCTGGTGGGTCCCCATTGTCATCCTATCCAAGTAAAGTGATCTCCTCGCCCTTGTGCCTCTTCCGCTTGATCGGCGCCCGGCCGCCCGCTTCGGTTCAGGCAATTGCTCCGCCTTCAAACGACACAAGTGTCGTCCGTCCGTCCATCTACCGCACACATTAATGATACGCGGTTGCCGAGGCGGCTACTCCGGCGTCTGCGTCCGTCCCTCCGCTTTGCCCACCATTGCTATATAAGCTGCTGCGCCGGCCATAGCCGCGATCATCCGCATCCATTGCCTTTCTCCTGTCCACACACCACTACTGCCCACCATGGCTTCCTCGCGCTCAGCGCTCTTGAGACGGTGACGACGGACCACCGGGAGATAGCAGCCATTGCTGCCGACCGGCCGTGGCAGCAGCCGGAGGACAACAACGTCCCAATGGAGAACATGGTAGTCGACGATCCGGCGCCAACCCCCTCCTCCGCGCCATCCTCGCCGGTGCATTGCACCATGACCATCGGCGAGGCCCGTGCCCAATATATGGACAGGGTGAGGCAGATGCGTGAGGAGCGATTCGGAGGCGCAGGCCGACGCCGCCTACAACCACCATCTCCTCTAGGAGCACCTGCAGGTGGAGGAGCAGATCGCCGTGGAGCGGGCGGAGCAGGAGGCGCTGCTCGACTCGTACCGCTCCGCCCGCAAGGGCCGCCTCGAGTGCTGGCGGTACCGCGTGCGGGTGGCGGAGGCTGCGGCCGCCTACAAAGAGGCTAGCAAAGAGGGCGATGAAGCGGGTGAGGCGCTGTTTGGCGAGACCGAGGACGAGGCAGAGGACAATGCCGGCTCTAACGAGTCCCCGCTCCGCCTGTGTCGACGACGCCCTGCTCCGCCGACGCCCCGCGGCGCCAACAACAAGGCAGAGGACACCGCCGGCTCCGCCGAGGCCCCACGGCGCCAACAACGAGGCAGAGGATACCACCGGCTCCGCCGAGGCCCCGCCCCACCAACAACAAGGCAGAGGACATCGCCGGCTCAGCCGAGGCCCCACCTTGCCGGCAACATGGGGGAGGATTTCCATCGCTTCGCTGAGGCGCCGCCCGCCGGCAATGAGACAGAGGCATCGCCAGCTCCGCCGAGGCCCCGCCCCGCTGCCAACGAGGCCGCGCCACACAGAAAACAAGGAACAGTAGAACACGGTAGGTCGCCGCCGCTCGGGTCCAATTAAGGCCACCGCTGCTACCTTCCGGTTGAAGCCAAGCTAGGCGGGTTGACCATTGACGGCTGGTTAGCTTCTTGGCGGTGACGTGGAGTCGGAGAGCTGCGATGGAGAAGAACGCTGCTTCTACTTAACTGCTGGTGCAGTTGGCTGACTAACACGTGGGCCCAACAGGCCACATGTCAGTTACACAACTGCACCTGCAGTTAAGTCATCAAGCTTTCGCTCGGCCGGGACAGGTGGGTAACTTCGGTTAATTAATTATACCTCCAGCGCACCTTTTTAGTTTTTTTGAAAAGGAGGATGACCCCGGCCTCGCATCTGGGAGATGCATGCGCCACAAACACCCTTTTAGTTGAAGAATGTATGAAATGTAATGAAATCTGGCATGTTTATATGAAATCCGACCGTGTATGAATGAATTTATTTTGATTAGTTCAATTCATGTATCGCGGCATTGGATGAACATGCAAAACAATACGATACTAGCATTATTCCCGGGGTGATCACCACGTTTGCAGCAATTTCACATGTACTCCCTCCGGTCCTTTCTAGTCTGCATACAAGTTTTGTCTACAGTCAAAGTATCTCTACTTTGACCAATCTTATACAAAAAAGTATGCACTTTCACAATGTGCGAAGTAAAAAGGAACAGAAGGAGTACAATGTGTCCACTGAGCACACGGATTTGTTCCTTTAGTGTCTCCTTGAAAGAAAAAACGTAGGAATTTTAATTTTCACTTGTCCTCCTTTTCAAATTCCTATTCATGAAGCACAAGACTAAGAGATAGTAGCATAATAGCATTATAACCGTACATTTTCTTGTGGTTTGACTTAATCTCACCATGCTTCTTTGCATCCTGTGATCTTCCAATTGTTGTGAATCAAACACCCAGATTGGCGTAAATCCTGTGTTTTAAATTCTCTGCATTTTGCACGTGCATTCCTATCCTATTCCTGTCTATTTCCTATACTGCATTGTTGTAATCCTCCAATTCAAACGAGCCCTTATGTAATTACTTCTCTTACAGATAGTTGTCAAAGAAAACCTTGCGTGGTTTGTCCCGGTCCTGCTGCGCCGTCGTCCACCCAGCTCAATTTGCTCCGGTGATGAAGGGTCCGTGAGCAAGGATCCGACCTCAGCCTGTCTTCGCCGCCTCGAGATCTTCTTCCCGCTGGGCAGCCATGAAAACTGCATTACCATCATCAACCGAGCAGATGACCTCAAGGACTACACGGGTCCGCAAGAGATGTCGCACTCTTTCGTGTCTGCTTACGTTATGCATCGCTTAATATTACATGATGCTTTATCATCCTGTTCACCGATTAGACTCTGAGTCAGCTCCAAACTAATGGTCAAACTTGAGTTTTTAAATGGTTGTGGGGTACATATCGGGGCCGCTATCAATAGTATCTATCTACTATCTGGTTAATCTTGATTGTCTACTATGAGTTTCATGTTGGGTGGGAAACAAGCAAGAAATGAAGCCATTATCTGTATTTATTAACTGAAGCCATTATCTGCGTGCTATTATTGGTTTTGGGTCTATCCACAGGTTGCTACCATCACTCTGGATTTCTGCATGCACTCCTTACATATCTCACTATGTTTTATTCCTATGCATGATGCTTATTGTAAACAATGGAACCGAACATGTAGAGCAAAAGAGACGAGCCTTGCGTGGCAATATAATTTCATGCGGGGCGTCGCTCCATGGTAGGCGCAAAGGCAGCCCCCTCCACGCATTTCGGATTGTAATCGAGAGGAAGATATCTGTTACGAGGGGGATTCGAAGGACAAGATAACTCCTATTTACCCCCTGAGGTCTTCGCTCTAACTTGGCATGTTGATGTTGGTTATATCATGCATATGGTGTCTTGCATTGCTTACTTTATACATCAAATATGTCATCTTCTTAGTTTAGACATCCTTTGTGTGAATGCCATCTGTTTAGTTTATTCATCGTTTATGTGAATTATGCAACGCCACCTTGTTTAGCCAGGCATCATATATGTGAATTTTGCAATGGCATCCTGCTTAGCGGTCATATTATATGTAAATTATATCAGGCCATCTTTTTTTTGTTACATATTACATTCGTCAACAATGTTAGTACCTTCAACTGCTCTTCGTGTGCATCAGCCATTTGACACGGTGATGGCAAATTCTTGAGTGAAAACAAGGTCTTCTGAGCAGACTATGCTATCTGACGAAGCGCATATCTCGTTGGTTACAGATAGCTCCTCAGAGGAGGATTCAGAGACAGATGACCCGTCCTATCCCCGAGGTGTATGCTCTAACTTGGCGGTGTTATGTTGCTCATATCGTATGCGTATGGTGTCTCACATTGCTATGCCATTTGATTAGTTTAGACATGCTTTGTGTGAATGCCACATTGCTCAGGTGTCTAATTACCATATATGTGAATTACGCATTGCCATCTTGTTGCAAGACATTATATATGTGAATTATACAATGCTATCTTGTTGCAAAGGCATTATATATGTGAATTATGCAATGCCATGCTATTTAGCCAATCATCATGTGTGTGAATTATATCATGCTATCATTTTTTGTATTACGTGTTCCATTTGTTGACAACGTTTGTATATTCAACTACTCTTCCTGTGCATCAGCCATTTGAAGCGGTGATGGAAGTATCTGGAGTGAAAACAAGGTATTGAGCAGACAATGCTACCTTTGAAGCGAGACATCTTCTTTGGCTACAAGAGCTCCTCGGAGGAGGACTCGAGACCGATGACCAGTCCTATTTCCCCGAGGTCTATGCTCAAACTTGGCAGGGTTATATTACCCATGTCATGCATGTTGTCTTTCATTGCTTAGTTTTACATCATATATAGATTGCCATCTGCTACTTGCTTACTATATAAATCATATATTTGAATTATATCATGCCATCATGTTTACATAGTACATACACATCATCTATCTGAATTATGGCATGGCAACCCATTTAACAAAGACATCATATAGTTATATCATCTCATCATGTTTAGTGTTTACAGTCATCATATTTAGAATTATGGCATTCTATCTATGAATGTATGTGAATTATGGCATGCCAACCTATTTAATAAACACATTATATAGTTATGTCATGTCATCCTGTTTACATAGTCTCATATTTTGAACTATGTCTTTCCATCTTTTTAGTTAGCCATCATAATGTGAAATTGTGTCATGCTATCCTGTTTAGTTAGCCATCATATATGTGAAATTGTGTCATGCTATCCTGCTTTGGTTAGACAACATAAATATGAATTATTCCATGCCCTCTTTTATTCCCCACTATCCATTGCACCTGTCTATCATACAATGTCTATACTTTCAATTACTTTTCTTGTTTATCAGCCATTTGAATTGGAGAGCGTGATGGCAGTATCTAAGAGAGTAACAACACGGTCTTCAGAAAAGATTGTGCTACCAGTTGATGCAGATAGAACCATGGTTGTACTTGCCCAAGGACCAGATCCACCACACATAACCCAGACTCGCAGATTTTACCCCTACCTGGTTGGACAGAGAACCAGCTACACCCCTTTTAACCCCAACCCGGCAGATAGTAACCCAGTTCAGTTGACACGACTGTCTCCACCATAGAGCACCCAAACACGGCGGTTAGTAAGGGAACTGCGGTGCCCAAAGCACGAGGAACACCACTCCGAATCCCAACTCAACGCTTAAAGGAGAAGAAGATTTGTTCTCATGTCAGGTTCTGTAGCTATGGTTCATACTCCTTTGCTGTTGCATTACTGTATTTACTCATACCAACTATTTTCAAATTTGAAGGATGGAATTGAAACTCCAATGGCGCAACAGGTATGTTTTAAACCTGTTTATTTAACTGGTTTGCTGTTGTAACCTGCTCTATGTTGATTTCAGTTTCAATTGAATAAACAGTTATGTTCTCATGTCATGCACATTACAAGTGTTGCTATTGCTCTATAGTTACCCACACATATATTCTGTCTATTCTGCTTTGTCTTGAACAAATATTATTTGAACTGTGTCTCTATCTTGATTTGGCAAAAAAACTAGAATTGATATAGACCATAAAGTGACCATGGCACATAGATATATGTCTGTTTCATGTTGTTATCCTGTCCACTTTACTACTGAACTCATTTACCAAAATGAGTTTCATATACAACATGGTAATCATGTGATGTGTCCTGCTTGTTTCTCTTTTAGAATGCGGACAAAATATTGGAGAAACGATGCTGCGTTATCCAATGGTAAAGGAAGTAATGCAGATAAGGTTCAAGATAGTGAGACATCCTGTTGGTCTCCAAGAAAGCTGATAAAACTATCTTGACGACGGTGAGGGAACCCAAAAGTCCTGTCTTGATGTAGTGTTCGATTCTTGGCCACTATTGTCGGCACAAGCTCTTGAACTTCATTTGCTGAATCAGTTCGTCTTCTTGAGTCTCAACTTCAAGTTGAAAGACATCGATCAGATGTCTTTGTGACAGGAAGTGAAGGACTGAGGAAGTCCCCGCAGAATTCAGATGCATATTTTACGGTGCAACGAGAAGACTGGAGGATTTAAGCGCCAAACAAGAGAAAGTTAATAAGCTTGCTAAGCATCTTGCCAAAGATTATGGGTACCTGTGATATTGTTTCTTGAGATCTTGAAGTGGTTTCAGTTCGATTTGTTTTGTCATGGGCGTTTATTTGCGTTGGTCGCCAACTTGGACAACGAGTGTATTTGATATGCTGCTTTGTTCCCTATATTTGCACTGGTGGCGAACTTTGATGCCCGATTGATGTAATATGTGTAACAGACGTGATAGCCTAGCATAAGTTGCTTGCTTATTTTTTTCCTTGTTGTCTTGTTTATTTGTTTGCTTGTAGTCGATGCAGTTCTTTTTAAAACTAGGCCACAATAACCATGGGCTAATATTTACCGTAGTGACCTTTGGGCCTCCTACGGGTCAGAAAGCAGGGGGGCCTTCTACGGGCCGTAGAAAGCAGTGGGCCTTCTACGGGCGTGAAACAGTAGACCTTCTACGGGCCGGAGAAACAATGGGCCTTCTACGGGCCGTAGAAACAATGGGCCTTCTACGTGCCGTCGAAACAATGGGCCTTCTACGGGTCGTATCATCAATGGGCCTTATACGGTCCAGATGACCATAACGGGCCATCGTTAATAGGCCGTGTTGATGACGCTATGAAAACGGCCCAAGGTATTAACGGACCACAAACGGGCCGATGTAACCACGGGCTGAATTTGGCCCACAAGCAGAAAATGACAGTAATGGGCCGTAAGTAAACGAATGCTGGAAACGAGCCCAAGAATAAATGGGCTCTGAGAAGGCCGAAAGATAACATTTGATGGAAACGGCCCAATTGAATAAAGGGCCCTTAATGGGTATAAAGTGATATATTGTTCATTACGGGCCAGTTTCACCACGGGCCGTTAGTGGGTGTAAAGTGATACACTGTTCATTGCGGGCCAGTTTCACCACAGGCCATTAATAGGCCAAGAGTTACATAGGGCCTCATATGGGCCGAAAGACGTCATGGGCCATACATGGGCGAAGTGAAAACGGGTCGAATCATATTGGATGGCCGGATGACACTACTGGGCCTAATTCGGATAGGGCGTAACGGGCCTTGGGTTAGCGGGCTGTAAATGGGCTATATGCAAACATGCCGTTAACAGGCTTTCCATGGGCCGGCCCGCCACCTTTTGACCAAGTCAAACGGGCCGGCCTTTTCACAGGAATGGGCCTCTATTGGGCCGTGCCACATGTCGACGTATCATAGGCGCCTTATGTCCAATGAGTGGATGACATCTGTCCCAACGATGAGCCGACACGTGTTTCCTCCAGCCAATGATGATTTTACATGTGGAAAATCCCCATTGGTCGGGGCTGTTAACGGGTTATCGGATCCAAAACCCAACCCGATAGCTTAACAGCGTTCCATTACGGTGGATGCCACGTGTCGGTCACCCTTGACGAAAGCATTTCTGTGACGCGCGATTTATCATCATGGAAGTGGACACTTCCGTGATGATAATTTTGGTAATGTCATGGAACACTTCTCTGACGACACGGTGTGACTATCTTGATTCTGTCATAAATTTGTCATGGATGTACATGCATGACAAAAAACACGACCTACTGTGACAAACACGTATCATCACGGAAGTGTATTTTTTTGTAGTGCATATTCATGCAGGCTTCAACTACTCCAAGAAATGCACCAATCCTGGGACGGGCAACTATTTTTCTTCAACATATTTTTGGTTGCTGCCTGGAGCCTATGGAAAGAAAGAAATAATAAACACTTTAGGGGCATCAATCCCAGCATTGACACCTGGCTTCATAGATTCGTTGAGGACTTTAGCCTGCTGCAGCATAGAACTAAAGAGGACCTTGGTGCCTCCATTATCTCCTTTGTAACCTCTTTACACTAGCACTTGTACTTCTCCACTCTTAGCTTGCCACCGTGCAAATCTCAAACCCCCTCCCCTCCAGGGGGAGGGGGGATAGAGATGTCTGTAACCCTTGTACATGAGATGTAACTGTGTACCATTCCATATATGAAAAAATAGTAGGAGCCTCTCCTACTATCTAATTCCTCAAAAAAAGTGGTTTTCCAGCCATTCAATGGCCGTAATTCAAATTAGAACTAGATGTACATGCAACGGCTAACCATAACGGTTTGCAAATTCATATTTGTGTACTTGTGTGCGATTTAATTCCATGTGCAGTAAATTGGAAGGAAATTTCGAACATATTGGTCTAACGACTATGACACAATTAAGCATGGAGTGCCATGGCATTTAAATTCCAAAAAATTAAAAAAAATCAGAAACAAATGAAACCTTGGTTGATGTAATGTCATGCCACCAAGATGATGTGCTAAAAAATTGGCATGTTTGACGAAAGTTTGGGCACACACCCCTCACAAACCGGAGCAACTAACTAGAAGGCTCATGGTTTCGAGAGGGAACAATGCAAGTTTGATGACGAACGGGAAATATCTTCCCCTTACGGCCTTCCAATTTTTTCTACGTTTAACATGCACTAATACGACTGTCATGTGAAAATTTGAAAAATTTCAGGGGTCATTTGACCTTTTAAAGACATTTAAGTGAATTTCTAGCCATTTATTGACCGTAATTCAAATTTGAACTATATCTACATGCAACGGCTAACCATAACGGTTTGAAAAATCATATTTTCATACTTGTGTGCTACTTAATTCCATGTGCAGTAAATTAGAAGGAATTTTCAAACATATTGGTCTCACGGCATGGACACATGTACATGCATGGAGTGCCATGGCATTTAAATTACAAAAAATTAAAAAATGATCAGAAAAACATGAAACCTTGCTTGATGTAATGTCATGCCATCAAGATGATGTGGTAAAAAAATTGGCCTATTTGACAAAATTTGGACACACACCCCTCACAAACTCGAGCAACTCACTAGAAGGCTAGCGGCTCCGAGAGGGAACAATGCATGTTTGATGACAAACGGGAGATAGCTTCCCCTTACGGCCTTCAAATTTTTTCTACGTTTAACATGCACTAATACAACTGTAATGTGAAAAACTGGAAAATTTCAGGGGTCATTTGACCTTTTAAAGACATTTAAGTGATTTTCTAACCATTTAATGACCGTAATTCAAATTTAAACTACATCCACATGCAACGGCTAACCATAACGGTTTGAAAAATCATATTTTTGTGTACTTGTGTGCGATCTAAAAATTCTTCAGACAATGTAAATATCTAGTGTTCAAAAAATAAAATGTAAAGATCTTGCAAGACAACCGGCCCACACACGATTGGCACTCTATTTCGCGCCTCGATGTTTGGAAGGTGAATGGCGGGGGTTATTAATCAGACATGGTTCTGTATTAGAAATAGTTTGCTATTATGTTAACACACATATTCTAATGCGGGAATCATGTGTAATTCAAACTACAGTACTCGTAAATTCCGGCGACCGGCATATGTACTATTCCCGTCGATCTAGATTCCGGCCACCAATAAATACTACCTTGCTCACGTCGTCCCGCCTGCATTCTCATCTACATCCTCCCCTCGCTCTCCTCTCTCCCTCTCTCTCTCTCTCTCTCTCTCTCTCTCTCAAAGCTCTGCCATGGCACCGCCGATCTACCTATGCGCCGACAAGGAGTCGCCGCCCCCCGAGGACGCTCAATCGAAGATCAGTGACGAGGAGGACCCCTACGCTCCGCCGAACGAGGTTGAGCTGGACCCCCCAACTTTGGATTGGTTTTGGGGCCAGCATAATCTTTGTCTGTGGAAGTCACTGCCGCCGGCTGAGAAAGCCAAGCAAGTGGCGTTCAAGAAGGAGATGGCGGAGGAGGAAGCCAAGTACCAGGTGGCCTATGAAGCCCGTGATGCCACCTGGGAAAAGGAGAAGGTGGAGCTTTGGGGGCGGGCGCATCATCGTG
Organism: Aegilops bicornis; assembly: GCA_021605145.1. Lineage (NCBI taxonomy): Eukaryota > Viridiplantae > Streptophyta > Magnoliopsida > Poales > Poaceae > Aegilops > Aegilops bicornis. The sequence continues at coordinate 467,075,089 of CM038675.1, read as the reverse complement.
CGGAGGAGGTGTACGAAGACGGGTACTTCGCGAGGAAGGTCAAAGGCGCTAGGCGTCTCATCGCTGCGTGGAGGTGGGCCAATAAGATCCAGCGTGCTACCGACGAGGAGCTCCGGTGGGCGCCCAACGAAATGACAAGATCGTCCGCGCTTGTCCACCAGCAAGAGGCAGATCGGTACGTCAAGCGCTACGAGGCGGAGGAGGCGGAGTACTACCTCTGCGCTGGGAAGACGTCGCGCATTAGGAGGGATTATTAGTTTTAGTATTGTTCGTTTTCAATTTTATGCATTGTACCTAGTAGTTAAGTATCATCACGTATATGTGATGATATTATATTTATTATATGATGAACTAATGAACAATTAATATATATATATATATATATGATGAATTCCATTTTCTATCTATTTTTGTATACTAATTTGAATCTAGCTATTATCATCCACATATACAGAATGGAAAGCGTATATACACACATTGAAACAGAACATATAAGAAAGGAAAACAGAGTACACACATTGAAACAGAGCAATAAACAGAGCAATACTATGATTGTTGTGCATACATAGCTATCCACGTCGAAACGACTCAACAAAATAAAATGCGTCCATGAGACCATGACCAGCAGCCCTTGCCAACGGTAGCTCTTGGTTGTGCCTAAACTCGTGCAGGCATTCGTCCAAGCGGTCGATACGTTTGCGGTACATTCAGAGCACGATCTCGAGCTCCAAGTTGGCTATTTCATTAGAGATCACCAGCTCGAGGATGCAACGGCCATGTTCCTCTACTACGCACAGGTGGCACCTGGGCCAAGGAGGCGGTCGAGCCTACCGACCAGCGCGTTGGCATCAAGCGGGCTGCGAACAAGGCGAACGGCGCGACCCATGCGAACGGCGCGGCAGACGTCCGGTGCAAGTACGGTGCAGCCGGCCTCTGGTGCAAGTATGGCGCAGAGGGCCACTGCCCACTCCTGGCGAGGAATGGGGATACTGACAGGACGTGTACCCAGCTGTGACACCGTGTCGACAGCAGGCAAGCGCCGATGGATCCGCTCTTGCTATGCGGCGCGTCGCGCCTCTCGCTCTGTGGCGCTCCAATGGTCTCGCCGTGCGGCGAGCCATAGCCTATCAGCGCGGACGCGCCTAGCTTGCTCTGAGGCGCGCCATTGATCATGTTGTGCGGTGATCTGCAGCCTGTCAGCGCTAACATGCCTATCTTGATCCGCGGCGCTAAAGCGCCATGCGCTGAGGGTCTGCTCAACCCTGGCGATGACGCGCATCATGGCGTTGTCCATCCTATTGCCGGGGAGCGCCTCGGCCTCGACGGGCCGTGGCGCCTGCTCGTTTTCCTCGTTGACGAGGTTGATGGCAGAGGCGGCCCTTTGGTGGGTTGGCATGCTTGGAAAAGGTGGGTGTGCTACAGGCTACGCTTGTTGCCTCCGTGCGTCGCGCGCCGCCTAGGTTTATGCGCAATATCGCTGGGTGGCGGGAAACCGGTGCAGAAATGGCGGGAAACGGTGGCGTGTTCATAAAATGCCATCAATTAATGGAAACTTAGCATAGAAGGAACATCCTAGTTAATTATGAAGAAAATATGCCCTAGTGTCAATAATAAAGTTATTATATATTTCCTTATATCATGATAAATGTTTATTATTCATGCTAGAATTGTATTAACCGGAAACATGATACTTGTGTGAATACATAGACAAGCAGTGTCCCGGTATGCCTCTACTTGACTAACTCATTGATCAAAGATGGTTATGGTTCCTAGCCATTGACATGAGTTGTCATTTGATTAACGGGATCACATCATTAGGAGAATGATGTGATTGACTTAACCCATTCCGTTAGCTTACCACACGATCGTTTAGTCTTCTGTTATTGCTTTCGTCATGACTTATACATGTTCCTATGACTATGAGATTATGCAACTCCCGTTTACCGGAGGTACACTTTGTGTGCTACCAAACGTCACAACGTAACTGGGTGATTATAAAGGTGCTCTGCAGGTGTCTCCGAAGGTACTTGTTGGGTTGGCGTATTTCGAGATTAGGATTTGTCACTCCGATTGTCAGAGAGGTATCTCTGGGCCCACTCGGCAATGCACATCACTATAAACCTTGCAAGAATTGTAACTAATGAGTTAGTTGTGGGATGATGTATTACGAAACGAGTAAAGAGACTTGCCGGTAATGAGGTTGAACTAGGTATTGAGATACCGACGATCGAATCTCGGGCAAGTAACATACCAATGACAAAGGGAACAACATATGTTGTTATGCGGTTTGACCGATAAAGATCTTCGTAGAATATGTGGGAGCCAATATGAGCATCCAGGTTCCGCTATTGGTTATTGACCGGAAGCGTGTCTCGGTCATGTCTACATAGTTCTCGAACCCGTAGGTTCCGCACGCTTACAGTTTCGATGACGGTTATATTATGAGTTTATGTGTTTTGATGTACTGAAGGTTGTTCGGAGTCTCGGATGTGATCACGGACATGAGAGGAGTCTTGAAATGGTCGAGACATGAAGATTGATATATTGGACGACTATATTCGGACACCGGAATGGTTCCGGGGGTTATCGGATATATACCGAGTACTGGGTTACGGAACCCCTCCTGGGGTTTAATGGGCCTACGTGGGCCTTAGTGGAGAAGAGGAGGGGCGGCCAAGGCAGGCCGCACTCCCCCTCCCCCTCTAGTCCGAATTGGACAAGGAGGGGGGGCGCCCCCCTTTCCTTCCTCTCTCCCTCCTCCTTACCCCTTCTCCTAATCCAACAAGGAAGGGAGGGAGTCCTACTCCCGGTGGGAGTAGGACTCCTCCTGGCATGCCTCCTCCTGGTCGGCCGCCTCTCCCCCCCTTGCTCCTTTATATACGGGGGCAAGGGGCACCCCATAGACACAACAATTGATCTCTTGATCTCTTAGCCGTGTGCGGTGCCCCCCTCCACCATAATCCACCTCGATAATATCGTAGCGTTGCTTAGGCGAAGCCCTGCGTCGGTAGAACATCACCATCGTCACCACACCGTCGTGCTGACGGAACTCTCCCTCAAAGCTCGGTTGGATCGGAGTTCGAGGGACATCATCAAGCTGAACGTGTGCTGAACTCGGAGGTGCCGTGCATTCGGTACTTGATCGGTCGGATCGTGAAGACGTACGACTACATCAACCGTGTTGTGCTAATGCTTCCGCTTTCGGTCTACGAGGGTACATGGACAACACTCTCCCCTCTTGTTGCTATGCATCGCCATGATCTTGTGTGTGCGTAGGAAAAAAAATTAAATTACTACGTTCCCCAACAGTGGCATCCGAGCCAGGTTTTATGCGTAGATGTTATATGCACGAGTAGAACACAAGTGAGTTGTGGGCGATATAAGTCATACTTCTTACCAGCATGTCATACTTTGGTTCGGCGGTATTGTTGGATGAAGCGGCCCGGACCGACATTACGCGTATGCTTACGCGAGACTGGTTTTACCGCCGTGCTATGCACACAGGTGACTAGCGGGTGTCAGTTTCTCCAACTTTAGTTGAACCGAGTGTGGCTACGCCCGGTCCTTGCGAAGGTTAAAACAGCACCAACTTGACAAACTATCGTTGTGGTTTTGATGCGTAGGTAAGAACGGTTCTTGCTCAGCCCGTAGCAGCCACGTAAAACTTGCAACAACAAAGTAGAGGACGTCTAACTTGTTTTTGCAGGGCATGTTGTGATGTGATATGATCAAGGCATGATGCTATATTTTATTGTATGAGATGATCAAGTTTTGTAGCAACTGGCAGGAGCCATATGGTTGTCGCTTTATTGTATGCAATGCAAACGCCCTGTAATGCTTTACTTTATCACTAAGCGGTAGCGATAGTCGTAGAAGCATAAGTTGGTGAGACGATAACGATGGTACGATGGAGATCAAGGTGTCACGCCGGTGACGATGGTCATCATGATGGTGCTTCGAGATGGAGATCACAAGCACAAGATGATGATGGCCATATCATATCACTTATATTGATTGCATGTGATGTTTATCTTTTATGCATCTTATCTTGCTTTGATTGACGGTAGCATTATAAGATGATCTCTCACTAAATTATCAAGGTATAATTGTCTCCCTGAGTATGCACCGCTATGAAAGTTCTTCGTCTTTGAGACACCACGTGATGATCGGGTGTGATAGGCTCTACGTTCAAATACAACGGGTGCAAAACAGTTGCACACGCGAAATACTCAAAGCTAAACTTGACAAGCCTAGCATATAACAGATATGGCCTCGGAACCTTTGAGACCAAAAGGTCGGCGTGAATCATATAGTAGATATGATCAACATAGTGATGTTCACCATTGAAACTACTCCATCTCACGTGATGATCGGACATGGTTTAGTTGATTTGGATCACGTGATCACTTAGAGGATTAGAGGGATGTCTATCTAAGTGGGAGTTCTTAAGTAATATGATTAATTGAACTTAAATTTATCATGAACTTAGTACTGATAGTATTTTTCTTGTCTATGTTGATTGTAGATAGATGGCCCGTCTTTGTCGTTCCGTTGAATTTTAATGTGTTCCTTGAGAAAGCAAAGTTGAAAGATGATGGTAGCAATTACATGGACTGGGTCCGTAACTTGAGGATTATCCTCATTGCTGCACAGAAGAATTACGTCCTAGAAGCACCGCTAGGAGCCAGACCTTCTGCAGGAGCAACACCAGATGTTATGAACGTCTGGCAGAGCAAAGTTGATGACTACTCGATAGTTCAGTGTGCCATGCTTTACGACTTAGAACCGGGACTTCAACGATGTTTTTAACGTCATGGAGCATATGAGATGTTCGACTTGAAGTTAATATTTCAAGAAAATGGCCGGATTGAGAGATATGAAGTCTCCAATAAGTTCTATAGTTGTAAGATGGAGGAGAATAGTTATGGCAGTGAGCATATACTCAGAATGTCTGGCTATAACAATCACTTGATTCAACTGGGAGTTAATCTTCCGGATGATAGCTTCATTGACAGAATTCTTCAATCACTGCCACCAAGCTACAAGAGCTTCATGATGAACTATAACATGCAAGGGATGGATAAGACGATTCCCGAGCTCTTCGCAATGCTAAAAGTTGCGGAGGTAGAAATCAAGAAGGAGCATCAAGTGTTGATGGTCAACAAGACCACCAGTTTCAAGAAAAAGGGCAAAGGGAAGAAGAAGGGGAACTTCAAGAAGAACAGCAAACAAGTTGATGATCAGGAGAAGAAACCCAAGTCTGGACCTAAGCCTAAGACTGAGTGTTTCTACTGCAAACAGACTGGTCACTGGAAGCGGAACTGCCCCAAGTATGTGGCGGATAAGAAGGATGGCAAGGTGAACAAAGGTATATGTGATATACATGTTATTGATGTGTACCTTACTAATGCTCGCAGAGCACTGGTATTTGATACTGGTTCTGTTGCTAATATTTGCAACTTCAAAGCAGGGACTACGGATTAAATGAAGATTGGCTAAGGACGAGGTGACGATGCGCGTGGGAAATGGTTCCAAAGTCGATGTGATCGCGGTCGGCACGCTACCTCTACATCTACCTTCGGGATTAGTTTTAGACCTGAATTTTGTGCCAGTGTTGAGCATGAACATTCTATCTGGATCTTGTTTGATGCGAGACAGTTATTCATTTAAATCAGAGAATAATGGTTGTTCTATTTATATGAGTAATATCTTTTATGGTCATGCACCCTTGAAGAGTGGTCTATTTTTGTTGAATCTCTATAGTAGTGATACACATATTCATAGTATTGAAGCCAAAAGATGCAGAGTTGATAATGATAGTGAAACTTATTTGTGGCACTGCCGTTTAGGTCATATCGGTGTAAAGCGCATGAAGAAACTCCATACTGATGGACTTTTGGAACCACTTGATTTTGAATCACTTGGTACTTGCGAACCGTGCCTCATGGGCAAGATGACTAAAACACCGTTCTCGGAACTATGGAGCAAGCAACATATTTGTTGGAAATCATACATACATATGTATGTGGTCCGATGAATGTTGAGGCTCGCGGCGGATATCGTTATTTTCTCACCTTCACAGATGATTTAAGAAGATATGGGTATATCTACTTAATGAAACATAAGTCTGAAACATTTGAAAAGTTCAAAGAATTTCAGAGTGAAGTTGAAAATCATCGTAACAAGAAAATAAAGTTTCTACGATCTGATCATGGAGGAGAATATTTGAGTTACGAGTTTGGTCTTCATTTGAAACAATGCGGAATAGTTTCGCAACTCACGCCACCCGGAACACCACAGCGTAATGGTGTGTGCAAATGTCATAATTGTACTTTACTAGATATGGTGCCAGCTATGATGTCTCTTACTGATTTACCGCTATCGTTTTGGGGTTATGCTCTAGAGAAAGCTGCATTCACGCTAAATAGGGCACCATCTAAATCCGTTGAGACGACGCCTTATGAACTATGGTTTGGCAATAAACCAAAGTTGTCATTTCTTAAAGTTTGGGGCTGTGATACTTATGTGAAAAAGCTTCAACCTGATAAGCTCGAACCCAAATCGGTAAAATGCGTCTTCATAGGATACCCAAAAGAGACTGTTGGGTACACCTTCTATCACATATCCGAAGGCAAGACTTTTGTTGCTAAATTTGGAATCTTTCTAGAGAAGGAGTTTCTCTCGAAAGAAGTGAGTGGGAGGAAAGTAGAACTTGATGAGGTAATCGTACTGCTCCTTATTGGAAAGTAGTTCATCACGTAAACCGGTTCTGTGACACCTACACCAATTAGTGAGGAAGTTAATGATGATGATCATGAAACTTCAGATCAAGTTGTTCTTGAACCTCGTAGGTCAACCAGAGTAAGATCCGCACTGCAGTGGTATGGTAATCCTGTTACGGAGGTTATGTTACTAGACCATGACGAACCTACAAACTATGAAGAAGCAATGGTGAGCCCAGATTCATAAAATGGCTTGAAGCCATGAAATCTGAGATGGGATCCATGTATGAGAACAAAGTGTGGACTTTGGTTGACTTGCCCGATGATCGGCAAGCCATTGAGAATAAATGGATCTTCAAGAAGAAGACCGATGCCGACGGTAATGTTATCATCTATAAAGCTCGACTTGTTGCGAAAGGTTTTCGACAAGTTCAAGGGATTGACTACGATGAGACTTTCTCACCCGTAGCGATGCTTAAGTATGTCCGAATCATGTTAGCAATTGCCGCATTTTATGATTATGAAATTTGGCAAATGGATGTCAAAACTGCATTCCTGAATGGATTTCTGGAAGAAGAGTTATATATGATGCAACCAAAAGGTTTTGTCGATCCAAAAGGAGCTAACAAAGTGTGCAAGCTCCAGCGATCCATTTATGGACTGGTGCAAGCCTCTCGGAGTTGGAAGAAACACTTTGATAGTGTGACCAAAGCATTTGGTTTTATACAGACTTTTGGAGAAGCCTGTATTTACAAGAAAGTGAGTGGGAGCTCTGTAGCATTTCTGATATTATATGTGGATGACATATAGCTGATTGGAAATGATATAGAATTTCTGGATAGCATAAAGGGATACTTGAATAAGAGTTTTTCAATGAAGGACCTCGATGAAGCTGCTTATATATTGGGCATCAAGATCTATAGAGATAGATAAAGATGCTTAATTGGACTTTCACAAAGCACATACCTTGACAAAGTTTTGAAGAAGTTCAAAATGGATCAAGCAAAGAAAGTGTTCTTGCCTGTGTTACAAGGTGTGAAGTTGAGTAAAACTCAATGCCCGACCAGTGCAGAAGATAGAGAAAAGATGAAAGATGTTCCCTATGATTCAGCCATAGGCTCTATCATGTATGCAATGCTGTGTACCAGACCTGATGTGTGCCTTGCTATAAGTTTAGCAGGGAGGTACCAAAGTAATCCAGGAGTGGACTCTTTGGACAGGCGATCAAGAACATCCTGAAATACCTAAAAAGGACTAAGGATATGTTTCTCGTTTATGGAGGTGACAAAGAGCTAGTCGTAAATGGTTACGTCGATGCAAGCTTTGACACTGATCCGGACGATTCTAAATCGCAAACCAGATACGTGTTTACATTGAACAGTGGAGCTGTCAGTTGGTGCAGTTCTAAGCAAAGCGTTGTGGCAGGATCTACGTGTGAAGCGGAGTACATAGCTACTTCGGAAGCAGCAAATGAAGGAGTCTGGATGAAGGAGTTCATATCCGATCTAGGTGTCATACCTAGTGCATCGGGTCCAATGAAAATCTTTTGTGACAATATTGGTGCAATTGCCTTGGCAAAGGAATCCAAATTTCACAAGACAACCAAGCACATCAAGAGACGCTTCAACTCCATCCGGGATCTAGTCCAGGTGGGATACATAGAAATTTGCAAGATACATACGGATCTGAATGTTGTAGACCCGTTGATTAAGCCTCTTCCACGAGCAAAACATGATCAGCACCAAGGCTCCATGGGTGTTAGAATCATTACTGTGTAATCTAGATTATTGACTCTAGTGCAAGTGGGAGACTGAAGGAAATATGCCCTAGAGGCAATAATAAAGTTATTATATATTTCCTTACATCATGATAAATGTTTATTATTCATGCTAGAATTGTATTAACCGGAAACATAATACTTGTGTGAATACATAGACAAACAGAGTGTCACTAGTATGCCTCTACTTGACTAGCTCGTTGATCAAAGATGGTTATGTTTCCTAGCCATTGACATGAGTTGTCATTTGATTAATGGGATCACATCATTAGGAGAATGATGTGATTGACTTGACCCATTCCGTTAGCTTAGCACACGATCGTTTAGTCTTCTGCTATTGCTTTCTTCATGACTTATACATGTTCCTATGACTATGAGATTATGCAACTCCCGTTTACCGGAGGAACACTTTGTGTGCTACCAACGTCACAGCATAACTAGGTGATTATAAAGGTGCTCTACAGGTGTCTCCGAAGGTACTTGTTGGGTTGGCTTATTTAGAGATTAGGATTTGTCACTCCGATTGTCGGAGAGGTATCTCTGGGCCCACTCGGTAATGCACATCACTATAAGCCTTGCAAGCATTGTAACTAATGAGTTAGTTGCGGGATGACGTATTACGGAACGAGTAAAGATACTTGCCGGTAATGAGATTGAACTAGGTATTGAGATACCGACGATCGAATCTCGGGCAAGTAACATACCGATGACAAAGGGAACAACGTATCTTGTTATGCGGTTTGCCTGATAAAGATCTTCGTAGAATATGTGGGAGCCAATATGAGCATCCTAGTTCCACTATTGGTTATTGACCAGAAATGTGTCTCGATCATGTCTACATAGTTCTCGAACCCGTAGGGTCCGCACGCTTAAAGTTTCGATGACGGTTATATTATGAGTTTATGTGTTTTGATGTACCGAAGGTTGTTCGGAGTCCCGGATGTGATCACGGACATGACGAGGAGTCTCGAAATGGTCGAGACATGAAGATTGATATATTGGACAACTATATTCGAACACCCGAATGGTTCCGGGGGTTATCGGATATATATCGGAGTACCGGGGGGTTACCGGAACCCCCCCCCCCTCGAGGGTTTAATGGGCCTACATGGGCCTTAGTGGAGAAGAGGAGGGGCGGCCAGGGAAGGCCGCGCGCCCCCTCCGCCTCTCGTCTGAATTGGACAAGGAGGGGGGCGGTGCCCCCCCCCCTTTCCTTCCTCTCTCCCTCCTCCTTCCCCCTTCTCCTAATCCAACAAGGAAGGGAGGGAGTCCTACTCCTGGTGGGAGTAGGACAACTCTGGCGCGCCTCCTCTGGCCGGCCGCCTCTCCCCCCCTTGCTCCTTTATATCACGGGGCAAGGGGCACCTATAGACACAACAATTGATCACTTGATCTCTTAGCCGTGTGCGGTGCCCCCCTCCACCATAATCCACCTCGATAATATTGTAGCGGTGCTTAGGCAAAGCCCTGCGTCGGTAGAACATCATCATCGTCACCACGCCGTCGTGCTGACGGAACTCTCGGCTGGATCGGAGTTTGAGGGACGTCATCGAGCTGAACGTGTGCTGAACTCGGAGGTGTCGTGCATTCGGTACTTGATCGGTCAGATCGTGAAGACGTACGACTACGTCAACTGCATTGTGCTAACGCTTCCGCTTTTGGTTTACGAGGGTACGTGGACAATACTCTCCCCTCTCGTTGCTATGCATCACCATGATCTTGTGTGTGCGTAGATTTCTTTTGAAATAACTACGTTCCCCAACAAATTATGCATGTAATAGTTCACTTTGGTGTGTGGAAATGTCATGTGTGTATTAGCCACCTATGTAATTGGATATTTCTCGCATATTACACACATCTTCTTTATGTGAAATGTTTCTGTTCTCTTGGCTCAACACAAACAGTTTATCGGAATGAACTGTATGCCCTCCATTGCACACACCTTGATCTGGTTGAACCATTTCTGTTGCATTGCCTAATCGAAAATAGTTCATGTAAGTGAACCGTATGCCGTATATCGCACACACCTTGATCTGGCTGACCGTTTCTTTTGTGTTGCCTAATCACAAACAGTTCATCCGAGTGAACCGTATGATGTATATCACACACACCTTCATCTGGCTGCCCGTTTCTTTTGTTCCTCCTCATCACAAACAGTTCATTGAACTGAACCGTATGCCCTGCATCGCACATGCAACTAAAATCGAAACTGTGTTTGATGCATCTGTGATCACAAACGTTTTGCACCTTTTTTGATGGGTTTTTTATAACACCATTTGCGATTATTGCATCGCACACAGTTTCATCGAAGGGTCTCTAATCGTAGTGTCGCGTTAGCAGCATCCTGCAGTAGTGCAATGGAGGGGCGGCCTCGAGCCGAGCATCGAGAACTGCCAGTCGTTCGGTGTTATGACCGGCCGCGACCCTTCACTAAAAGTTGTTAGACATGCGCACTCTTCACACTTGAGCACTTTGGCCTTCGAGGCTAAGTAAAGTAGACGCTCCGGATTCTTGACACCACTCAACTTTGAGCATGCGCAGGACAAGATGAAGAACTCGCCTCGCAAGCCGAAGACCGTAAGTTGTGCGGATGCCAGACACAAGCCTTGGCGTTGGAGGCTAGTTCGGGGGCTGCTGAGGAAGTCCTAGATTAAGGGGTCCTCGGGTCGTCGGCCTACTACATCTGGGTCGGACTGATTGGCCACTATGGGGCCAAGCTATAGTGTGGATCTGTGGCCGGATAGGAGATATTCGGAGTCGTGGTGTTCCCTCCAAGTCAAGATTAGGCATGATCCATCCTTCTTTGTAACCGATCGCCTGTAACCCTACCCCTACTGGTGTTTATATAAACCAAGGGGTTTTAGTCTTTAGGGTTAGAGCAACATCCATTACCCCATCAACCTAGGGTTTAGCTCGCCTGATCTCGAGGTAGATCGACTCTGTAACCATATCATACACATCAAAAACAATCAAGCAGGACGTAGGGTTTTACCTCTTAGAGAGGGCCCGAACCTGGGTAAACACCATTTTCTTCATCCCTTGTTCCCCATTGATCCTAGATCCACAGCTCGGGACCCCCTACACGAGATCCGCAGGTTTTGACACCGACAATGATGCGTTCACTGCCTCGGATCTGCTTCCCTTCCTCCGACAGACGGACACCACAACACAGTCAACAACTTGTCCATGGGTTCGTCCAAGCCTCGACCGTGCTCCACAACATTGGTTCCACTGGTGAAAACAAGAAGATTGGTGCGAAATTAGGGGGACACAACACTGGCAGCCGGAATTGGTACTCCTCTTCCCTTATTCATGCAAATCTTATGTGTCTGCTCGCATGGTATTCATCCATAGAAGACACTAGTTGACCGCTTCTTACTGCACCTTCTTCCTAAGACTAGATGTTCCTAGTTACTCGTGATGCCCAAGGTTTCCCCTCATATATTTTTTCACCTTAGTTAGAGGTTTGTCGCCTGCCTGGATTTCAATTCCGGGCCAGTTGATACCCAATAAAAGGAAGCACCACCCATGGAGGCGCTAGTTCACCTATTCGCTGGCGAAGTAGTGCCTCGGTGTTTATCTTAGGGGTGTGTGGGGTGCAGGAGATGCTTGCGCCCGACCTAGAGGTCAGCCAGGCTTAAAGGGATGGCCAGGGGCATTGCCAAGAACGACCATCGGGTGAGGTCGAGGGGAGGGCGAGGCGGCGGAGGCAGGGGTCTATGTCGGTGGTCGCTGGCGGTTCTAGAAAGATCATCAACAGTGACTAGCAGGAGGTAGGCGAAGGCCATCTACCCGTTCCTTGTAGATCAGACCGTTAAAAAAATCTATTGACCTATTTGTTTTCAATCGACTGTTATTTTCATAGGGCCACATGTGGTGGTGTGCTGGAGGAGTACATACATTTCCCATCCATCCCTATGCTCATATTTCTAAAGCCTAGTATCTATTTTCATGTGCCATGCATGTTGTAGAGCTATCATATGTCTCCCATCATTTATTTTCCACCCACGTGCTATCTGCTACTTTTACACAACACTACCTCTACACACACTTTACCCATACTCTCACTATTATTGTTTTATGCATGGGTATTTCAGCCTCTCACACACTATTGATAAATTCACAAAAGAAAAGAGAGCAGTCGCTCCAGTCTAATTTGCGGATAGGCACAAAGCGTTTCAGTCCTATAAAGGGTGTAGTGTCAGCAAATGGAGATAGTGAACATAGCTCTATAGTTGATGATCTCATTCGCCATGAACAACCATACCAGGTGATTGTTTTAACTTTGCGATTTCATATGTTGTTGCATGTTGCATATGGTGTCTAGCATGTATTCAAAAGATCGAAGCCGGTATTTATTAACATAAGGAAAGAAAAAATTACATCACGGCAACGACAGCAAAGAGTACAAGAGCACAAAGCACTAGAAGCTAAATAGGCAAGGCACTGGTTGAGCCAGTGACAAGCCCAACACTGACAGGCATCACCTGCAATCCAACTAAAAAGCCACAGTGGTCGCAAAGCAGCCCACCTCCCGCCAGGCTCTCAGGTCCTTGATGATCATGCTCACCACTCCAGTCGGGTGCCTAGCTGGTAGTGCTTCCAATTTGTTTAAATTGCATCTGCCTAGTTTACACATTATACCTTTGAATATGACATGTCTTCCTGTTTTTGGTACATACTACATTTGTCTATTAACCATGTTCTTACATCAAACTAATGTTCTTGTGTATCCCTCATTGATCACTTATGATTATACAGTGATGCCTTTAGATTAGTGTGAGAGAAGCTACTATTTTAAAGAGTGCAGTGTGAGCCTCCCCACATGATTCTCAAGAAACAGCAAGGCTAGATGAAGATAGTCAACGGAGCTCTGTAGTTGATGACCGCATTTCCCTTACACCACCATCGTAGGCGCTTGCTCTAACTTAGCAATGTGATATGTGGTTGTATGTTGCATATGGTGTCTAACTGGTAATTCTTATAATCTGGTTAAATTGCATCTGCTATTCTGCTTAGTTTATGCATTATACCTGTTAATGTGACATGCCTTCCTGTTTTTGGTACATACTACATCTGTATATTAAGCATGTCCTTACATAAACTACTATTATAGAGTATGTCGCATGAATGACATATGATGAGACACCTTTAGTATATGCAGCCTGATATTGTTTGCATCTTTCATATGATTTATAGCATGTACTGCTTCTAATTTGTTGAAATGACATTTATGATGAGACACGTTTAACTTGGCAAAGTCATATTGGTTGCATCTTTCATGTGGTGACTAGCTTGCATTGGTTATAATTTTTTGAAATGGCTTATGATCAATTTACACAAATAGGTGTGGATATGCCATGTCGTCCACTTTTTCGTACATATTCCATCCTCGTATCATGTGTTTGCCTTACATTAAAGTAGTGTTTGTCAGTATCATGCAAGCATGAGTTCTGAAGAGTGAATTTTATTTGTTTTTCTTGTTGGTTTGACATGGCATTGTAAAGTAAATAAAGAGGAAGGAAATTAGCAAGGCAGTGGATGATGGTGCTCCTTCCGAGCAATAGAAATGGAGGATCTCTACAGATTCTACTCCGCCATCCTCCAAACAAGATTTGCAAGACAACACATGCATAGACACTCAACATAGTTGTGTTCATGATGAGCACATCTCCCCTACTCCACCATCATAGGTTCTCGCTCTAACTTGGCACTGTTATATGTGGTCGCATGTTATGTATGATGTCTAGCTTGTATTGCTTCTAACTTTTTTGAATTGCATCTGCTTAGTTTACACATTATACTTGTGACTAAGACACATGTTCCTATTTATAGAACATAGAATATTTGTCTATCACACCATGTTCTTACAACAAAATACTATTGTTGTGTAACCTGCAACAATCACTTATCATAAGAGACATTTAACTTGGGACTATGATATAGGTTGCATCTTGCATTCCTTTCCAGCTTGTACTGCTTCTAATTTGTTGAAATGGCACTTCTCACGAGACAATTTTAACTTGGTAGAGTGATATTGGTTGCACCTTTCATATGGTGTCTAGCTTTCATTGCTTCTAACTTGTTGAAATGCCTTCTACTTAGTTTCACACATCATAGGTGTGAATAAGCAATGATGTCCTTTTTTCTTACATATTCAATCCTCCTATCATGTGGTCGCCTTACATGAAAGTAGTATTCGTCAGCATCATGCATCAATGAGTTCTGAATAGTGAATTTTATCCATTTTTCTTGTGGGTTTGACTTGACAAGGCAAAAAAAATAAGAAAGAGGAAGTAAAAAATTAAGGCAGGGGCTGATGGCGGTCTTCTGACAGAATCGGTAAGGACGCGCTCTAGACATTGTACTACTATTGCTAGTTTAGTGAAGTCCCAAATAAATATGATGGGCCCAACAATTCTACTCCAGCATGATAGATGCTTTCTCTATCTTGGCAATGTGATATTTGCTTGCATGTTGCATATAGTGTCTAGCTTGTATTGCTTCTAATTTGTTTAAATTGCATCTGCTTAGTTTACACATTATACATGTGAATATGGCATGTCTTCCTTTTTTGCATATACTACATCTTACATGTTCTAACATCGAAGTATTGTTTGTGTCTATCCTTCATCGATCAGTTATGACAAGACACCTTTAACTTGGTAGTGTGATGTTGTTTGCATCTTCCATATGATTTATTGCTTGTACTGCTTCACATATGTTTAAATGCCACTTATGGTGAGACACTTTTAACTTGGCAGAGTGATATTTGTAGCATCTTTCATATGGTGTATACCTTCCATTGCATTGCTTCTAATTTATTGCAATGCCTTCTGCTTAGTTTACACATCATAGGTCTAATTATCTCATGACGTCCTGTTTTTCATACATATTACATCCCCCTAGCATGCGGTTGTCTAACATCAATGTTCAGCTCGTCTGTATCACACATCAATTAGTTCTGAGAACTAATTTTTATTTATTTTTCTTGTGGGCTTAACTTGACATTTTAAAAATGACAGGAAGGAACACAGAATGGTTGGGGATGGTGTTAGTACTTGGGAGGCACGAAATCGGAAGCGGAACAGCTCTG
The DNA here is from genome assembly GCA_021605145.1 of Aegilops bicornis. NCBI lineage: Eukaryota > Viridiplantae > Streptophyta > Magnoliopsida > Poales > Poaceae > Aegilops > Aegilops bicornis. The sequence continues at coordinate 467,059,494 of CM038675.1, read as the reverse complement.
CAGATTCTATTGGTACTGATAGTGCAATAGAAGGTCAAACTCTACGGGATAAATGTACAAACACAGTATCCCCTGCTACGCCAGCTGCAAAACATACCAAAGACAAATGAAAAGTTGCCACAAAACAAGCAACAATAGCCCTAGTGGTTGCAGCACCTTCTTCCATAGTACCAACATCTGCACGAGTTACTCGTTGTCAACACAGCTAGCAGCAAGCTCCCAAGCTCCCTTGCCACCCGGCCCTACTTCCGAAGCAATCTTGACACAAGCGGACTTGGCAAGATCAAATGAACCTTGTGAGCTTCAACAGTAAGAAGGTAGTTGATTGAGTCAAGTTACATTTGCATGCTTCTTTCTATGTTTCTCATGATTTGATTTACACTAACACTTCCCATGTTCATTTTAAACTAGTGATACATCTCCAATGTATCTATAATTTTTCATTGTTCCATTCTATTATAGTATCAATCTTGGATGTTTTATATGCAATTATATATAATTTTTTGGGACTAACCTATTAACCTAGTACCCAGTGCCATTTGTTGTTTTTTTTGCTTGTTTTTGTCTTTTGAGAAAATCAGTACCAAACGGAGTCCAAACACCATGAAACTTTTGGAAAAAAAATCTGGACCAGTAGGGACCCTAGAAGGTTCGAGAGAATACCTAGGGAGCCACGAGGAAACAACAAGCCCGGGGGCGTGCCCTACAAGCATGTGGGCCTCTGGTGGCACCTCTTGACCTAGTTCCACCTCTATAAATTCTCAAATATTCCCAATACATCAGAGAGCAAGTGAAAATACCTTTACCGCCACCGCAAGTTTCTGTTCTTCTGCGATACCATCTGGAGGTGTAAGTGCATCTACTGACACACCTAGTTGGTTTTGGAGTATTGACGACAAACCTAGTTGAGGGACTAATGTGTTTGTGAGAATTGCAGGATAACACAGGTAGTAGTCCCTTATTGATTCAGTTTACCTACTAGAGATGACCCCTAAAAATGTGTGAAGACATTGAAGACAATGGTGGTTCATCAAGACATTCATGATGAAGATTATGACATGTGAAGACATTCACTTGAAGACTATGGAGTGCGAAGACATAGTTGTTTTGTAGTTTCCTTTTCTTCTTCATTGAGTCATACGAACCACTATACTATTAAGTGGGGTCCAAGTAAACAAAGTCAGAATGACTGATGTGATGCTCAACCAAAATCATATGTCTTCAAGCAAAAACAATGAGAGCAAATCTTATCCAGAGCTGGATGAGTCAGCTTTGCTTGTAGCCCAAGTCAAGCTGTCGCGTGTGTTTGAGATCCGACTGTTGGACACGTGTCGGTTCCTTAGTGACCCAGGGTCATTTCGGACATATCAGGTCAGGTTGCCTCCTGGCTATAAATAGAACACCCCCTACACCATAAATTTGTGGCTACTCAGAGTTAGTGCATGGCTTTTGTCGTTTGAGAGCAACCCACCTCTGAAGCATTTGAGAGAGAGAGAGATCCTTGCGAGGACAAAGCCCAAAACACCCAGAGCCAAAGAGTGTTTCACCACATTGCTTACTTGACTATGGCTTGTCTAGTGTAGTCTATTTTTCGCTGCATATCTATAGGTTCATTTTATCTGTTGGTCTTCAACGATGCCGTGTTTTCAAGACTTCCATAAAAATCGCCTATTCACCCCCCTCTAGTCGATAACTAGCACTTTCAATTGGTATCAGAGCAAGGTGCTCCGTTGTTCTGTTTGATTCGGTTTAACCACCTGGAGTTTTAGCTATGTCGACTACTGGGATAATCAAGGTGTCCGCTGCATGCCCAGTCTTCGATGACACTGATTACCCCTACTGGAAGAATAAGATGCGCATGCATCTTGAAGCCATTGACGTTGGCCTCTGGTATGTCGTCAAGACAGGCGTTCCCAAGGTCGGTGAAGGTGTCATCGCTGCTGATGTCAAGAGGTTCACTCATTTGGACTCGACCGCCAAGAACATCATTTATGGTCATCTGACCAAAGGACAGTATGGCCGTGTGAGTGCACTGGAAACTGTGAAGCTAGTCTGGGACTGGCTGTCCAAGGTCAATGAAGGCGTCTCAACTCAGAGAGACTCAAGGATTGATGTTCTTCGCAACCTCTTCAACCGCTTTAAGAGAAACGACAATGAGAATGTCCAGCTCACATTTGATCGCCTCACTGATATCACAAATGAGCTTCGCGCTCTTGGTGCCACTGAGATCACCAAGCACGAAATTGTGAAGAAGCTCCTGAGATCACTTGAAGCTCATTTGACACCCTGGCCCTGATGATACAAGAATGTCCTGACTTCAAAAGATCTCTATCCGTCTGACATACTTGAGAGGCTCAACACATATGAGTTCCAGTTGTCTGAGAAACGAGACAGCTATGGCCCCAACTATGGACTAACCCGTGCTTTGAAGGCAAAGGTTGTTTCCTCATCTGAAGAAGAATCTGACTGCAGTTCTGAGGATCCTGAAGACATTGGAAAGGAGCTAGCTATGCTCGTGAAGAAGTTCCAGAAGTTCTCCAAGAAAAATCGCTTCGGAAAGTCTTCAAGATCCAGCTCAAGAAATGATGAGGCTTCCACTCATCACCACAAGAAGAAAACATGCCACAAATGCAAGAAGCCAGGCCACTACATCTCCTGAAAGTGTCCTCAATGGGACAGGAAATCTAAGAAGAAGAAGAAGAAGAAGAAGAAGAAGAAGAAGAAGAAGAAGAAGAAGAAGAAGAAGAAGAAGAAGAAGAAGAAGAAGAAGAAGAAGAAGAAGAAGAAGAAGAAGAAGAAGAAGAAGAAGAAGAAGAAGAAGAAGAAGAAGAAGAAGAAGAAGAAGAAGAAGAAGAAGAAGAAGAAGAAGAAGAAGAAGAAGAAGAAGAAGAAGAAGAAGAAGAAGAAGAAGAAGAAGAAGAAGAAGAAGAAGAAGAAGAAGAAGAAGAAGAAGAAGAAGAAGAAGAAGAAGAAGAAGAAGAAGAAGAAGAAGAAGAAGAAGAAGAAGAAGAAGAAGAAGAAGAAGAAGAAGAAGAAGAAGAAGAAGAAGAAGAAGAAGAAGAAGAAGAAGAAGAAGAAGAAGAAGAAGGAGAAGAAGAAGAAGGAGAAGAAGAAGAAGGAGAAGAAGAAGGAGAAGAAGATGGAGAAGAAGAAGGAGAAGAAGGAGAAGAAGAAGGAGAAGAAGAAGAAGAAGAAGAGGAAGAAGAAGAAGAAGAAGAAGAAGAAGAAGAAGAAGAAGAAGAAGAAGAAGAAGAAGAAGAAGAAGAAGAAGAAGAAGAAGAAGAAGAAGAAGAAGAAGAAGAAGAAGAAGAAGAAGAAGAAGAAGAAGAAGAAGAAGAAGAAGAAGAAGAAGAAGAAGAAGAAGAAGAAGAAGAAGAAGAAGAAGAAGAAGAAGAAGAAGAAGAAGAAGAAGAAGAAGAAGAAGAAGAAGAAGAAGAAGAAGAAGAAGAAGAAGAAGAAGAAGAAGAAGAAGAAGAAGAAGAAGAAGAAGAAGAAGAAGAAGAAGAAGAAGAAGAAGAAGAAGAAGAAGAAGAAGAAGAAGAAGAAGAAGAAGAAGAAGAAGAAGAAGAAGAAGAAGAAGAAGAAGAAGAAGAAGAAGAAGAAGAAGGAGAAGAAGAAGGAGAAGAAGAAGGAGGAGAAGAAGGAGGAGAAGAAGAAGAAGAAGAAGAAGAAGAAGAAGGAGAAGAAGAAGGAGAAGAAGAAGGAGAAGAAGAAGGAGAGAAGAAGGAGGAGAAGAAGAAGGAGAAGAAGAAGGAGAAGAAGAAGGAGAAGAAGAAGAAGAAGAAGAAGAAGAAGAAGAAGAAGAAGAAGAAGAAGAAGAAGAAGAAGAAGAAGAAGAAGAAGAAGAAGAAGAAGAAGAAGAAGAAGAAGAAGAAGAAGAAGAAGAAGAAGAAGAAGAAGAAGAAGAAGAAGAAGAAGAAGAAGAAGAAGAAGAAGAAGAAGAAGAAGAAGAAGAAGAAGAAGAAGAAGAAGAAGAAGAAGAAGAAGAAGAAGAAGAAGAAGAAGAAGAAGAAGAAGAAGAAGAAGAAGAAGAGCAAGGAATATGATTATGACGACAAGAAGAAGAAGAAATCCTCAAAGTCTTCATCAAAGTCTTCGTCTCACAAGAAGAGCTCATCCAGCAAGGCTCGTGCGTTTGTTGGCAAGGAGATGGATTCAGAGGAGGAGTCTGCTTCTGAGGAGGCAGAGGTGGAGTCTGAGGAGGAGTCTGATTCAGGCGTGGCAAGCCTGGCTCTAGCGTCGGCATTCGTCGCCAAGTCCATCTTCAACACTTAAGACAATGCTCTCGTCGCCAATGTTGAAGCCGATGATGAGGACGACTCTTCTCCGACCTACTGCTTCATGGCACGAGGTGCCAAGGTAAACTCACGTGGTGCATACTTTCAAACATCGAGTGAAGATGACTCTGAATGTGACTCCAAACCTAGCTACAAGACTCTTGCTAAAATTGTAACTGAACAACAAACTGCTATGGAACATATTCAAAAGTTGCTAGACAAAAGTGATGACCTGTTGGACGCGGAAATGAATCGAACTCAGTCCTTAATTGAAGACATTAAAAATCTTCATATTAAGTACGAGGAACTTGAAAGTCGTCATGAAACACTCTCAGCTACTCATGAGAAGCTTTCCTATGATTATCTTCAAAGGAAGCAAGAACTTGAGAATCTGAGAGTGTCTCATGAAGATCTTCAGAACGAGAATGATTCACTTCACGCTCAACAGATCAGTTTTGCTCAGGAAGACTTTTTGCCACCATGTTTAAAATGACTTGAGTGTGATAATGTTGTGTCTGTTGCTGAATGTTCTACTACTGCTAGTGTTGCAATATCTTCAACTACAGATGGTGTAACTACCCCTCTTCTGAGGATACCACTACTATTGCTAATGAAAATGCTAGGTTGAAGACATTGCTTGAAACAGGCATGTACAAAAGCCTCAAAGGGCATCAGACTCTATGTGATGTCCTCAAGAAACAGATTCTGAATCGAAACCCTAGGAAAGAGGGTGTCGGGTTCGAGAGGAAAATGAATGTTGATGGTTCATACTGAAGCCCCGAAAGCAAGACCCCAAAACCACATGGGTTGTCGCAAAAGGGCCCTTCAAAGGGACCCATCTACCTTATCTGGCTTCACTTGTGCTAACCCCATTATCATTGATGAATCCTTTGACACCAATTATAAGCTATTTAAGAATCAGAATGGTGAAGTGTTTGCCAGGTATATTGGTACAAACTGCAGGAATGGACCACCTTTGAAGAAGATCTGGGTGCCCAAAAGTTGTCTTGAGAAGCTTCCTGTGAATGTCATCATGACACCACCTGGGAAGAAGATAAACCCCAGACCAAAGGCTTCATATGGTCCAAAGGCTTCATACAGACAAAGGACCCCTTAGGGTCACCCTAACGCCAATGTTTTGTAGGGAAACCATACTCAGACTTATGAATATGAGCGTGTTTCTTCAAACCTCTATGTTCATAAAACCAAGAACTTTTCTGCTTATTCGTATGAGTATTATTCACCTCCCGCAAGGCTATTTGCTAGGGCTCCAAAGCCAAAGGTCTCAGATGCTGCACTTAGACTCATTGCTTCTAAGCCACCCCTGAAGATGTGGGTGGTTAAGAAAAATTGACTTTATTTTGCAGGGAAAGGTCTCCAGCCAGAAATCAAAAGCTTCAGGCGCTAATGCTGGGGACCTAAAACATCTTGTGGGACGCAAGATAAAGTGCCAAAATGGTCTTACTATGTATTTTGTCCCAGGATCTCTTGACAACCATCCTATCTACCCTAACAAGGATCTAAACTTTGATAGTATGCTTGTTCGTCAAATGTTTATGCTTCACACTTCTCTTTGTGAATCCTATCCCCCTAACTGCACTATAGGGTACGGCTCCGAAGGCTACTGAGTGAATTATGGACACTGGATGCACTAACCACATGACTGGTAATCGAAGTCTTCTTGTGGATTCAACCCTACGTCCGTCTGACAAAAGTCACATCACATTTGCTGACACTAGTAAAAGCAAGGTATTGGGCCTAGGTAGAGTTGCAATCTCAAAGGATCAGCACATGGATAAAGTGATGCTTGTTGAATCCCTTGGTTTCAACTTAATGTCTGTCTCAATGCTTTGTGATCTAAAAATGATTGTGATATTTGGAAAATATAGTTGCCTTGTGCTTATGGAATCTGACAAATCTCTAATCTTCGAAGGGTATCGAAGAGACGATCTGTATATGGTAGATTTATGCGCATGACCACAACTTGCCGTATGTCTTCTAGCAAAAGCTTTAGAGTGTTGGCTCTGGCATCGAAGGCCAGGGCATGAGGAACTTGCACACTCTCGCGAAGAAGAAGCATGTCATTGGCATCGAGGGCGTCAGGTTCAAGAAGGATCATCTATGTGGTGCCTATGAAGCCGGAAAGATGACTAGGGCCAAGCATCCCTCGAAGACAATCATGACAACAACACGTCCCTTCGAGTTGATTCACATGGACTTATTTGGCCCTACTCACTACTCTACCCTTACTACCACTGCATGCCTCTATGGCTTCGTCATTGTTGACGATTACTCAGGATATAAATGGGTGCACATATTTCTCTACAAGACTAAAATGCAGGATGTCTTCTGGCGATTCGCCAATCGTGCCATGACCAACTATGGCATCAAGATCAAGCATATCAGAAGTGACAATGGCACAGAATTCAAGAACACCGGCCTCGACACTTATCTTGATACATTGGGCATCACACATCAGTTCTCTACTCCATACACACCTCAGCAGAATGGCATCGTGGAGCGCAAGAACATAACCCTCATTGAGATGGCATGTACAATGCTTGATGAGTACAAGACTCCAAGGAAATTCTGGCCTGAAGCCATTGATACTGCTTGCCACATCATCAACCGTGTTTATCTTCACAAGTTCCTAAAGAAGACATCATATGAGCTCCTGACTGGTAAAAAGCCAAATGTCAGCTATTTCAGAGTCTTTGGTGCTAGGTGCTGGATCAAGGATTCACATCACACTTCAAAATTTGCACCGAAAGCACATGAAGGTTTTATGCTTGGTTACGTAAAGGATTCGCACTCCTACAGATTCTTCAACCTCTTTCGCTACAAAGTGGTTGAAACTGTGGATGTGCGGTTCGATGAGACTAACGACTCGCAAAGAGAGCACCTGCCAAATGTGCTAGATGAAGCTACACCAAGTGAGTCTATCAAGCTTATGGGTATTGGATAAATCATACCTACAAAAGAACGGGCTGAAGAGGAAATCATCGTTTCTGCACCTAATCAGCATGAAGACACTGCTCAGCCTGAAGCCAATGCTGAAGATGAAGACAATGATCAGCAAGGGAAAAATCTTCGTCCAGTACATCCTCGCGTTGCAAATGAAGTTCATACTGAGAAGATAATCGATAGCATCAATGCACCTGGTCCACTCACTCGTTCAAGAGCAACACAACTGGCAAATTTCTGTGGGCACTTTGCATTTGTCTCTATATCTGAACCCAAAAAAGTTGATGAAGCCTTCATGGAACCTGAATGGATTCAAGCTATGCAAGAAGAGCTTCAACAGTTTGAGCTGAATAATGTATGGGAGCTAGTAAAGCGTCCTAATCCTCGCAAGCACAATATCATCGACACCAAATGGATCTATCGCAACAAACAAGATGAGCATGGTCAAGTTGTCAAAACAAGGCTCGTCTCGTTGCTCAATGTTACACACAAGTGGAAGGGATTGACTTCGATGAAACCTTTGCTCCTGTGGCTAGGCTTGAAGCCATTCACATACTGATACAACATTCTTCTAAACCAAATGGATGTAAAAAGTGTCTTCCTCAACGGCAAAATTGAAGAAGAAGTGTATGTTGCACAACCACCTGGTTTTGAAGACCCAAAGCGTCCTAACATGGTATACAAGCTCAACAAGGCCCTCTATGGCCTCAAACAAGCACCTCGTGCTTGGTATGACACACTCAAAGACTTCCTGAAGAGCAAAGGCTTCAAAACTGGTTCTTTGGATCCCACTCTCTTCACGAAGACATATGATGGTGAACTGTTTGTGTGCCAAATCTATGTGGATGACATTATCTTCGGCTGCACTGACAAGAGATACAGTGATGAGTTTGGGCATATGATGCAAGAGCAATATCAGATGTCCATGATGGGTGAGCTGAAGTTCTTCCTTTATCTTTAAATCCGTCAGCAGAGAAATGGCATCTTCATATCACAAGAGAAGTAGCTCAAAGATTGCCTGAAGAAGTTTGGAATGCAAGACTGCAAAGGGTACATGACGCCAATGCCAACCAAAGGCCAATTGGGCCCCGACGATAATGGTAAAGAGTTTGATCAAAAGATATACCGCTCCATGATTGGTTCTTTACTCTACCTATGTGCATCTATGATGCAGGGCGTCCCAAGGTCATCCCCATGGACCTACCTACGTCTCCCACGACACCACTTGGACCAATGACAAGAGCCCGAGCTAAGGCTATCGAAGATAAGGTGAACTCGCTCCTTTCCGAACTACTTCTTTCGACACATGAGACATGGCTACTACCTCAAGCAGAGACACTATGTGTAATCATGTACTTGGAGGAAAGCCACGGAACAGCTACACTCAACGGACAAGTCGACGAGGACACCAACCGCAAAGGACAAGAAGAAGGGCTACCAAAGAAAGCTCCAGCCACCGGACAACCGCTCGGGACCGAACGTCCGGAGCCTGAAGCCAAACCTGCCCAAGTCCCAGTTAGCTGAAGGACGTCTGCCCAGATCGGATGATGTGCCACACTTCTCCAAATGAGTGGACGACCAAAGTCACCGGACGCCCGCACCGCACTCTACGTAACAAAATTAGCGGAAGTATGAAGACACCGGACGCCCGCACCGCCATCGAGAACAGTAAATAGCGGAAGTCCGGAAGCCAACGGACGCTCGGAAGCTCATGAGCCACCGGACGGCCGGTCCCGAGACGCCCCAGATCGGGTCTCAGGCATTGTTCGGGCCAGAGGCCCATGTACCTTTTCACTTCTCCCCCATTTGCACTAAGACTATAAATAGAACTCCTCCTCCTCCTAGTTAGGGTCAGCAAAGGATTAGCTCATGTTGGTGTGAGAGCTTTGCGCATCCACTTGGTTACCTTCTCCTCGGAGATCGCACCTCCACCGGAGAAGATCCTTCCAAGCGGATTCAAGACCCCCTCTTGGGTGGCCCCATCAAGACCTCCTCACGGAGAAGAACCGGTTACCCTTTGTATCGTCTGTTGTTGACTTTGGATCGTGTATTCGCGCTTGTGTTTTGAGGATCTAGCACATGTGTGACTATATCTTGTTGGTTTGAGAGTTCCTCTTGTGTTTTCCCTTGTGCTTCCCCGTGTGTTCGTCGTGTTCTTAGTTGGGATCCGCTCCTTTCGTGAAAGATTGGTCGTATGGAGTTCCACTCCACATCAATCTAGGCCTGATATAATGCTTAGCGTTTGCGTGTGTGCCCGATTCCAAGCGGCACCAAAGGAATCACATCACTTAGCTGTGAAGCAAATTCTTCGATATTTGGCTCACACCCCAACACTAGGATTATGGTATCCAAAGGGCTCAGAGTTTGACCTAGTTGGATTCTCAGATGCTGATTATGCTGGTGACAAGGTTGATCACAAGTCCACATCAATAACATGTCACTTTCTTGGACGATCTCTTGTTTGTTGGTCTTCAAAGAAGCAGGACTGTGTATCACTCTCCACTGCTGAATCTGAATACATTGCTTGCCGGATCTGTCAAGGCCTTCTCTCTGGATGAAGCAAACTCTCAAGAGCTATGGCATCAACATGAAGCATGTGCCACTCTGCTGCGACAATGAAAGCGCGATCAAGATTGCTCACAATCCAGTTCAGCACTCAAAGACAAAGCACATTCAAATCCGTCATCACTTTCTCAGGGATCAAGTGTTGAAGGAAGACATTGATATCATTCACATCAACACTGAAGAGCAATTGGCAGATATCTTCACAAAGCCCTTGGATGAGAAAAGGTTTTGCAAGCTGCGGTGTGAGCTAAATATCTTCGAATCCTCGAATGTCCTGTGAATGGACACACATCCTAACTCTTATGCATGTTGATGACTTAGATGTGCAACACATGAAGTAACGTATATCTTCAATTAATGAAGACTTACCCTCTAAGTGTGGATACATTAATGTGGAAATTGACTTCGGAGCGCCATGATAATTGTGCATCGTGTCTGGGTCTAATACTTCCTATACGGTGGGTAACGCCACCACCGAACTTTCTCGAAGATTTTCATTTGGCGTCATGATTGCATTATCTTCATATTTGGTTTGTCTTCAACATTAATTTGACTTCAGAGTTTATCTTTGCAATGTCGATTTGATCTTTTCTAGTATGTGTGTGTGTGTGTGTGTGTGTGTGTGTTCTATCCTCTATAGCATTCACTTATAGCTATGTCTTCAAACTTGCCATTTTCTGAACTAAGTGAATGTGATCGGGCCCTAACCCATTATGTGCTTCTACCTCAAATTCTTTCTGTCCAGTCATATGTATTCTGTTGACACGTGTCGATTGTCTTCACTGCATCCTTGTCAGCTGAAGATACAGAGACACACATTCAAAACTATTTTAATGCTATATGTCTTTTGTGTGAATACCAGAGAAGACGGGGCGACCACCCGACAAACCAGGAGTGTGTGGGAACATGGATCAACTCTCATGAGTTGCATGTATGCCACGTGTCCATCAGATGTGAACCGCCAGGGGCACCTGCGTAATTGCACTGTGCAATCCTTCACCTTAAAAATACACACTCACGCGGTCATTATCTCCTCTTCCACATCGCCATCTCGCTCAAAACCTAGCCCCACCGCTAGTTTGAGTCAACGCCGAAGACGAAGCGCTTAGCTGTCGCGACCTCTTTGACGTCGTCCTCATGCCGGCCGCGGACCTCGTCTTCTCTGCCGCTGCCGTAGGTGTCTTCCGCTGCCAAGTTAGGGCGCGGGAGATTGACCGCCAAAGATTCGTTTCCGCCTGCCTAGCAGTTCTTCAAGTGGTAAATAAACTCGCTTTTTACCACTTTTTTGATCTGTCAAAGCCGTCAATTTCACCCAAAAGTGGTTTCTGCACTTCCAAATATGGTTCATTCTATTTCTAAATCTCATATCTTGCAAAGTATATTCACTTATGCTTCACAACTAGATAGATTCCTCACTTGTACTTATTCATGGATTCGTACAAATCTGGAACCAACTCACTTCAAATAAGTGAATGTCTTTGCACTATGAGGTCACTGGCTTTAAACTGATTTATCTTCAAAATCTTCTGAGAATGCATATGACCTCTTCCCCTTCCCTCACATCTCTAATGTTGTCACAGGTACATGTCCATGGGAGAATCCCTTGGTTCTCATAGTCTGCATTCATTTGCAGAATACTTACAACATCACATTGAATCTCCTGAAGTCAGTTCTTGTTTGACAAGTCGTCAGAACCCTTTCACTGTTTGGAAGCCTCTCTATCTGAATATTATGGCAACTGGAAAATCTGCAAGGAAAGGTGGCAGGCAACACCATGGCAATACTGCTTTGGACCTGCCCCCAAATCTGTATGAACTTTAGAAGTCTGATCCTGAGGAGAACTACAATCAGCGCAAGACCAGAATCTAGTGGATTAGAAGATATTGGGCTGAGCAATGGTTCAAGTATAACTTCGTCACTCCTGAGTATGCAGAAAAGAATGCTATCAAGCGCCCGTGGGGCGATATTCTTTACAGGAATTTGCCACCCAAGATGAAGCCTGAAGCTATTGCTCAAGGCTTCTATCCATGCATGGTCCGAGTGCCTCAGCCTGAAAATGCCAACCCATCATCTCTTTGATGGTGTTGTGACGATGATCTCTTCAAGCGCAACTTTCAGTTTGCAAAGGAGTCTGCTGCCAAGAACAAAAAGGCATTCGGACTCAACTTCAACCCAGGTCCATCTGCTCCAAGGCCTGATGGCACCCGTGACGCCAATCCCAATGTCATCGGCCCCTTCAATGGCTTTGATGGGCTCCTCTCCCATATTGCCGCTCAGAGGGCCACAATAGATCAGTCTGCTGATGCTGCAGACTTTGAGGATGCACCTGCACCACCGAAGCAAAAGAAGAAGTCAAAAGCTTCAAAGCCCTCTGGTGCTCCAAAGGCTTCGACTGTGAAGCCATTGAAAACTGCACCTCCTGAACCAAGTGTGTAGTCTGAAGATTTATCTCGTGTCTCCAAGAAGACCAAGAAACCAAAGAAGATTTCTGGGCATGACCTTACTCCTGCTGCCATTCTGCACAATGAGGATAATAGCATCGATCTGTCAAGTGATGAAGATCTTGGAGATGATGCTCTGGAAATGCTGATAAAGAGCAAACAAGAGGCCGAGATCTTCCAAGATTTGCCTCTGTTTGATGCTGATGTTCTCAATAACTTCATTGATGAATAGTTTGAGGATCAAAGCATCAACATTGATGATCTTCAGTTGCCCGTGGACATCAGCGTCACCTTTCAAGGAGCCATTGCTAATGAACTCACCATAGCTCAGAAAATCGTTGAGCTGAAGAACAAGATAGATTAAGAGAAGGCTCAGTTCAAGAAGAACATGGCAAAGCTCAGTGTTGCTAATGTGCAAAACTTCAAGTAGATGATGCATGACCTCAAGGACCAGTTCAACAAAAAGTGTGAAGAAGACAAAGGCTCACGCGAGCACATGAAGTATTATGCGCAGAAGTGTGTGCAAGCACACAATGAAGATGAGAAGAGAGAGGCACTTGGGCGTCCTGGCATTGACCCCCAGATGGCTGCCAAGAAGAGCAAGAAGTCTGCTGAAGCTGAACCAAAATCTTCAAGGCAGGACCAACCAAGCATTGTCTTCCCTACCAGCATGACTGGCTTGAAGCCAAAGGTCCCCTCAGCAGCTTCTGAGCAGAAGAAGACAAGGTAAGCTGAGGATGAAGCCAGGAAGAGGAAGCACAAAGACACCTCTAATGATGCTCCCTCAAAGAAGAAGTTGAAGACAAAGGCTTCAAAGTCTTCAAGAAAAGAGTGTGCTGCTGCCCAAGAGCCCCTCAACATTGAACCTATCTCTGTTGCTCCACCTGCGTTAGAAGCTTGAAGCTCCCTCTCGCGCTCCTCGGCCACCTCACTTCGATGATCCACGGCTCAGGCCTCCTCCAGGGCACGATCACAAGCCTCCCGTGACGCCGCAAGGGACTCCTCTGCCTCCTCGCGGATGCTCTCGTGTTGTAAGCAGCCAAGGTTGATGGCGACTTTCAGTTGGCACCATTCGCGCGCCAGGCGAAGTCCCTCCGCCTTGAGAAGACTGTCGACGTCGGGAAGCTCCGTCCCAAGACGGCCTAGCACGCTTGTCGCTTCCTGGAGAAGGTCATGAAGGACAGCACGCGCCAGATGCGAGCTCCAACGCTCGACCGGGCCCTTCCTCCGCGCCCCGGTCGGCTGGAGGGGTGCGTGATGACTCACCCGTCTCTGTCGGGGGACTAGGGGCTGGAGCTCCTTCAACCGCTCCCCCGGCCTGGGGCAGGGCATGGTGCGGGCCTGCCCCGCTGCTTGAAGATGGAGCCGCCGCACGGATCACCCGACGCCAGCAAGAACCAGCAGGGGAGCCCTCGGAACAGCCTCCGTGCCCCAGAGGTCGCTCTGGAAGAAGGACACCGGGAGTGATACGGCACCTCCTATGAGTGCTATGTATATTATTTTCCCTGTTGTTGATGTTCTCAAATGACAGTTGTTCTTCTTGTTTCTACCGCGCAAGGAGAAGATCAAAAGAGACATGGCTGTGTTTGCAAGAGTTTGGTGGAGCGTGCTGTGTTTGAAGGAGTCCGGCTGGGGTCCACCTACAGGCGTGGCAATTGTGGCGCACCAAAGAGTCCTTTTATTTTTTGTTGTGTTATTTTATTTACTATTTAGGAAAAGTGGGTCCGAGTCAAGTTGTTTTTATTTTCCCGTTGGTTTCATTTTCCTTGTAGGACAAGTTGAGACGGCTAATATATAAAGCCAGGTGCGGCCATGTAATAGGGGGTTATGTTTTGAGTTTATAAACACGATGTGTTTTCGAGGGTAGATACCCGTATTGAGTTTTGAGGGAGCTGTCCAAAAACCTCCGTGCTTGCTGATTCACAAGAATCTATTTTGTTGTTTGTGGAGGAGATATAATCTGCTCAACAATCAAAATTATCTACTGGTTCTATCGTTCGCCATGAAAGATTGGGCCAAAAACCTTAGGATCTCTACTTGATCCTTATCAGGGAGTGCAGGCCTGTGGCCCCCTAGGGGCAGCCTCGGCTTATGTACAGATGCCACCTCGCGTGCAGCCGCCCGGCTCATGAGGCCTAGGGTCATGACCGGACCGGAGGCCACCGGAGGTCGCGCTCGGGACGCGCTCGCCCCTGCAACAGAAGGGATCCTGAGTGGCAAAATTCGGAAGAAGATGTGATATGTGAGAGTCAAGGAGGGCAAGGTACTTACTCCTCCACGGCTATCCGCTTCCTCTTTTTGAGGATCCTCGGGACACGGCCGCAGTGGCTCCCGAGCCCCTTCCTCTTGCAGGATGCCCCGAAGCCCAGAGGGGACTCGCTAGGGGCCGGCGCGTAGCCTTTCACGGTGGAGACGGCGGCAGCATTCGCGGGCGATGCTCCTTCCTCGCCGCACGAGGGGTCAGGCACAGTCACCTCAGGAGCACATGGTGGTGCCCGCTCCTCGGCAGCCATCCCAGGAGCACATGGTGGCGCCCGCTCCTCAGCGGCCACCTCGGGAGCACTAGTGTGACGCCCTCGATTCAATCATACACTAATCATACATGCAAATGTGTACGATCAAGATCAAGGACTCACGAGAAGATATCACAACACAACTCTAGACACAAATTAGAATAATACAAGCTTTATATTACAAGCCAGGGGCCTCGAGGGCTCGAATACATCAGCTCAAAAACACAAGAGTTAGCGGAAGCAACAATATCTGAGTACGTACATATGTTAGACAAGTTTGCCTTAAGAAGGCTAGCACAAAAGCAACAATGATCGAAAAGGCAAGGCCTCCTGCCTGGGAGCCTCCTAACTACTCATGGTCGTCGGCGGTCTCCACGTAGTAGCAGGTATCGGCGATGGCATCCGCCTCTGGCTCAAGACATCTGGTTGCATCAACCGAAAGAAGAAGAAAGGGGGAAAGGGGGGAGCAAAGTAACCGTGAGTACTCATCCAAAGTACTCGCAAGCAAGGATCAACACTACATATGCATCGGTATCAATGAAAATGGTTGTATCTATGGACTGGACTGCAGAATGCCAGAAGAGAAGGGGAAAGCCTAGCCTATCGAAGACTTGCATCTTCTGGAAACCACCATCTTGCAGCAACAGGAGGGAGTAGAATAGCATAAAGTAAAGTAGTAGAAGTGTTATCAACCTTGGCCAGAGATCCTTTCTCGACTCCCTGCGAGAAAGCAATCCCAGAGCCATACTATCCATTTATCACCTCATATCCAAGTCTCATCTCAAGTATCCAGTTCTAGTTGTATCGATCGGGATACAACTCCAAGTGTTCGTTAACGTAGGACAGGCTATCGATAGATGTTTTCTTCCCTGCAGGGGTGCACCAACTTACCCACCACGCTTGATTAACTCCAGCCGGACACACTTTCCTGGGTCATGCCCGGCCTCGGCCAAACAATACGCTGCAATCCGACCTAGGCTTAATAAAGAGGTCAGCACGCCGGACTAAACCTATGCCCCCAGGGGTCATGGGCCATTGCCCCGGGAACTCCTGCATGTTGCGAGGGCGACCAGTGAGCAGACCTAGCTACCTCCTTAAAAAAGGCTGGTGCTTACTAGTCCAACCCGGCAAGACGCCGGCCACCGACGCCTATTAAGCTTCGGCTGATGCATACGGCTACGTAACGCCCATACTATGCCCACGTGATGGTTAGTGCTATCAGGCCAGAGGCCCCTCGGATCAAATATCCAAATCGTAGTGGATTAGGAATGCGCGGTAACAAGCAGAGACTCACGAAAGATGTGACCCCGTTGCCCCATCTTGAGGACTAGCGGCAAGGGCTAGGAATGCCCGGCCATGCCTCGTAATTATCTCGCGGGCACCCTCCAGGTCAACCCGTCTCCACATCACTCGTGGGTACCCCTCAGCGTCGACCCGCCTTTCTAAGTAACAGTTGTAAAGTCCAAGTATCTATGTGTCAAAACATCAAGGGGAAAACCCGAGGAATCACCCCCGGTGAATTCCACTCGATGTAATCATCAAGGTGAACGTAAGAGGAACCACCCTCGAGGTTCACACTTGAGGGGTTGCACGACAAAGTCGTATCGGAAGTGGTTAAGGCGGAATCACCCTCAATGACCACGACCGAATAGCTACACTACAGGGTTAACATCAGAAGTGTTGTAGAGGTCTCACCCTCGGCACTCGATAGTAACTCTGCAGAGTCGAGCAACAAAAGGGGAAAGTGATGTGCGGTGGCGGGGCCTGGTCTTCGATCTCGTTGATCGGGTCTTCGATGATGAAGCAGGGGCAACAAGGACAAGGTGGGGGTCATCGATGGATCACTAACCAACATATACTAAGCAGTTTAGGATAAGCAGGTAAGGTAAGAATAAGCAGGTTACAAAAGCAGGCTATGCATCAGAGTAGGAGCAAACAATAACAATAGCAAAATCTAATGCAAGCATGAGAGAAAGGAAATGGGAGATATCGGGATGATCAATGGGGGGGCTTGCCTGGAAGCTCTGCTGAAAAGAAAGAAGTGTCGTCGTCGACGTAGTCGATCACAGCGGCATCAACAGCCTCGGGGTCTAGCGGAGAGAAGAGGGGGAAGAAACAATAAATATAAAGCAAACAAAGCATCATAAAGCATGACATGGAGAAAAGCAGAACTAGGGTCGACCTAACGAAGTGCTACATGATAAAGGTGAAGGGGGGATTCAACCAGGAATGTTTTCCCGGTTCCGGACCTGTGTCAGACAGATGACCGGAGGGGGATTGTTCCATGTTCAGCATGCTAGGGGCATGTGACAGACGAATGGACCCCGTATTCGGATTTGTTGGATTTTTCTCAGCAACTTTCATATATAAAAATGATCCGAGCTATGGTTTATTTTCTATGATTTTTCAAAGGTTTAGCAATATACTGGATTTGTTTTAATTACTAAATTTGTCAGAAAATGAAATATGGCGTCATCCTCGGCCACCTGTCACAGTCAACGAACTGGGCTGATCGGTCAACGAGGCTCACGCAGGGCCCACGGGCAAGGATCGGGCAATGCCTGCCACCGCCGACCGGGTCAACAAGGCGATCGGGCCTCGGGGCCACCGGGCGGATGACCTAAGGGGTGGCCTTGCCACATCGACACCGGCGGCTGTGGAGCCCCGGCAAGTGCTCCCGCGGCGGAGACGCGCCGGATCTCGCCGGAATCAGGCTCCGGTCACCGGATCGGTGCGTGCGTGGGTGGGTTTGGACGTCCGCGGCGTTGCGCGTCGATTGGCGGTGGCGGTAGCTCCGGGTGCGCTATGTAGCGGCGGGCAGCGGTCGGCGACGCTAAGCGACGGCACCTGGCGCATCAGCAGCAGTAACGCGGTGGCGCTTAGCAGAAGCAAGCGGCGAAGTTACAAGGTGCAGCAGAGCAGCGCAGCGAGGAGGCGCAAGGAGGAGTGTCAAGCTGGGTCAGGCGGCCGGGCGCCGAAGCGGAACGCGGCGGCTGTGGCAGCAGCCGTGGCCGACAACAGGCGGAGCAGGAGGCTAGACGCGGTGCGGGTGCAATCGAGCGGGTGAGGCCGGGGTGGAGTTGGACGAGCAAGGCGGCGAGCAGCGCATCGGCAGTAGGCGACGCGGGGACGAGCTGCAGGGGGAACGACGGGCGCGGTGGCCAACTAGCTACGGTGCGCGAGGGAGCTAACGGAGAGGAGCAGGATGCGGAGTAGCTCACTGCGTGGCTCACACGGAGGCCCTTGGAGGTTTAGTAGCTTCAGGCGTCACCGGAGATGGAGAAGATTGCCGGAGCAGAGGTGGAAGGGGGCAGCATCATTCATCAACTGTAGAGGCCCTCGGCTCCAACGGAAGGCGCCAGGCGAACAAGAGGACGACGGTGGTTTTTCTGGACAACACGAGCGGTCGGAGCAGCGCCAGTGGCCTCGGGATCTCATTGGCACGGCGGCGGGCGCGTTTCGTGTAGCGAGGGGGAGAGAGGAACGGCGCGAGCTGAGGTGGAAGGATGAGCTAGGGTTTGTCGAGGGGATCAGAGAGGGTCGAGTAGGCGCCGGAGAGTGGCGGATGGACGCCCCATCGCCGATCTGAGTCGTGGACATCGCACGGGCATCCACCGAGCTCTGATGAACAGAGGTAGGGGAAAACCCCAGATGGGCTGGGCCGTGGCACTGTAGAACTAGAGACCCAGTCCCATAGTAGTGTTCAGGCCTTTTCTATTTCTTCTTTTTAGTTTTAGCTTTTATTATTAACAAAGAGAGAAAGGGAATTATTTGGTCAACTATTTCACTTAGGAAAAAATCGGGAGGAGTCCCATTAAACCCCTGGTGATTATAGACAGTGCCACAAATATTTTGGAGACCAGAAGAATTCATTTGGTATTTTTCATAAATAGGTAGCATTTAAAAATGTTGAATTGGTGCTGTTATAATTGCTAATGCTCATCTTTGCACAAAAGTGATGTTGTGTTCCATAACAAATAATTGTTATGGAATTTTTGACAAATGATGAACATTTTTCCAGCAACTTTTGAGCAACTTCAAACTTCACTTGAATTTGAATTGACTGGAATTTCAAATGGGATATTGAACAAAGGTGATTAAGCACTGTTTAGAAAAATGTTTAGCTTAATCACAGAGGGTTACTGTAGCATGACACTGGGGGTGTTACAAATCTCCTCTGCTATAAGAAATCTCGTCCTGAGATTTAACTAGGGAAGTAAAGAGTAACTTCGGGAGAACTGACCCTTATAGGGTTTTATCTGGTGAACAATTCAGGGAATGAGGCGGAAGTATCTCTCGAGTTGAAACTTAATAAAACATCGAGAGCAAAGTATGAAGGTACCATGAGAAGTTTTAATGGGCCAGCAATCATTCGATGCCTAATCAAAAGGTGAAAGGGGTTCAGAGCAACAACAACAACAACAACAAAAATTACGTTTGATACTAGAATAGATCACTAGGAAGGTGGCTCATGAATTATATACGAAGGCTAGTGAAAAAGGATACTTCAGAATCAAGGATGTACAGGAGTCAGGTTTCGATCCTGTGGAACTGTGGGTTATGGGCCCACCATGTGGTTCAAAAGTAGGAAGGACATTGACATATTGCACGGTCATGGTAGCAAGGCATGTCGAGGATAGCTCGTCGCTTATGTTGGCAACAACGTTGGTACCAAGGGCGAGGGACGAAGAGAACCATTTTCCGCCGTTGAAACGAGACAGACCAATAGGCAAAGTTCTCGCCCATCATTTGGTTACCAAATGTCATCATCAATAGTAACAGGTCTTCTTGTGACAGAGTTGTGCATTGAGGTGTTTACCTAAGCAGCAAAATATTACTGCTTATATCATATAGATCACAAGGAAGGTTAAACAAAACAATGGAAAGGAAGAGGTGTATACACGAGTATTAGGTGTATCTCCTTCCCAGGAGCAAGCAGAGCGGAATAATCATGACAGGACTACAAGTAGTTAACCAACTAGGGAAAAGGGCTGAAACTCGTGATGTTACCCATACAATGGTGTGTGGATAGTTGATCAAGAAACATTTTGCATTGCGCTGCCAATGTTCTTATTGGTGAACGGAGTACCACAGTTGTGCTTCAGGATAGCATTGACATGGTCATCAGGTAAAGGTCAGACTTCGAATACACAAAGGATCATCGGAACAACTTATAAAATAAGTCATACAATTTCAGCAAGAAAAAGATGATTTTGTGGCCGGTGGGCTCAGGAAAAATTCATCAAGGGGCAAGGATGGTATTTCTCATCATGAATTTGATTGATATCCTGGAACAGCTCAGAATGTTGGTGATGATCACGACACATTTGTCGAGAGATTTCATGAAGATGTAATCGATCGGCGATGACATCAAGTCAAAGGAATGATGAAGCGAAAGGTTATTGGTACCATGGGTACGACACAAGCTCGAAAGCAAGCTTGTTGTTCATGGAGAAATGGTATGACGAGGAAGATCGACATAAGCTTAGCTCGTCGTCGAAAATCCTGCTCCAGGAAGGACCAGGTAGCACAGTTAAAATTTAGCACGATAATGATATAGCCGGCCAGGCTAGGAATGACTTGAAGGATTATTAAACTCGTAAGCAATGAAAATTACTTAGAGTTATTGAATCAGAGTGCGGAATCGATTCTCTTATCGGTGTTCTCGAGTGACTAATAACTCAGAACCCGGGGGGGATCTCAAATCAGTGAGAAGTTATACTAGATGAATACTCATAGGAAGCAACTCAGTTCTTTGATATTCTCGAGATACTGGAGGGTAATACTCGAAGGAAGTTCAAGATAGAGGTTGCGAAGATGCATTGATCTGTAGAAGACAAGTGCTTTAACTTGTCTGAGAAATGGAATCAAAGGGGAACAATCATGGTCAGAACCACGGTTTCAAAGGACCAAACATAGTTACCAGATGAACTTATAACAAGGGGATTATTATTATCACAAGAAGCTTCCATGATAAGTTCCACATCGGGTCCATGGGCATGAACACAAAGTTCAAGGTCGACTCCCACTTCTTCAATGCATAACCTTCCATTCACTTATTGTTTTTGATGAAGTCGTAGTGTTGAAATTATAGTTGGCAAAACTCCAGAAGAGTAAGACTCATGAGAACTCCCGGGTTCACACGGATTAGGGAAGGCATAGATTCAACCCATAGGGGCATCTTGGGAACATATACCACAAACCCCACGAGTAAAATGACACAAGCTCGAAGGTAGAGCATGGTTGACAAAAGGAGAGGATACAATTTAACGAAGGCAATATGTATCAGGGGAAGAGCGCACGAGATTTAGAATATGAAGGATATAGCCGGATAATAATCCAACAAAGGATTCGGCGATCCTCAAAGGATCTGATGTGAGTATCAGTACTCAATCAGAAGAAGGAAGGAATGCAAAGGCATCAGATTAAGAAACAACTGACTAATTCAAAGTTTAAGTAACAAAGGAATTTTTATATCCAGATCAGTGTATCAAAATCAGATGCTCTGATTAAGTGTGAGTAAGTTGAATAGGATTAGATGGGCAATCAATGAAGGTTTGATTTACCGAGAACCAGCTCATGTCTAGAATGACGTCTGAGCTGGAAGGACAATTTACAAGGAACAACTGATGATTGCGTGCATTCACACACATGTTGAATGAATAGGGTAAGGACGGCAATCGCAAAGGATTTTAAGGAATATTGCTGGACATATGGACTTAACCATAATGCAAGTAGGTAAAGAAGAACTAGAGCAATAGGCTACTAAGGACTTTCAGAAGATCGAATGGTATTTCGAAGACTTTTGTGAAATACATGAATCAACTGGGGATGAGCGGATACTCGATAAGTGTGAGGAATTATCCGCAGTGCTAAAGAAGCTGAAAAGCAGAAGGAACAAAGGATTCTCGAAACAACGGAGAGTACTAGGGGTATCTCGTAACAACAGGAGCAACTGGGAATGAAGGTACAGGCGGCAAGGATGTTATTCACGGGGATTACCGGCGGTCAGAAATTGCAAGTCAGTGGACACAGGGTCTCGGGATACATCGAGAAGTATCTTCGTAGTCTTGATGTAGCGATTTATCATCTATGTTGAAGGAGCTCTCCGGGAGGAAGCGGTTATGAGAACCTAGTGTTAGAGTTAGCAAAAATTATTTAACCTGAATAGAAGAGAGATCAGAGTCCTAGAGTATAGACGAGGAATAAAAGATCCTAATACCACCCAATGGCGGCGTGGGCCCGTAAGACACACAACCATGTTAGTAAAAGTTTTTCAGTGACTAGACTCAACTTCGGCCAAGGAGTAGGAAAGGGGGCTACCTACACGCAGTCGGCTCTGATACCAACTTGTGACGCCCTCGATTCAATTATACACTAATCATACACGCAAATGTGTATGATCAAGATCAAGGACTTACGGGAAGATATCACAACACAACTCTAGACACAAATTAAAATAATACAAGCTTTATATTACAAGCCAGGGGCCTCGAGGGCTCGGATACATCAGCTCGAAAACACAAGAGTCAACGGAAGCAACAATATCTGAGTACAGACATAAGTTAGACAAGTTTGCCATAAGAAGGCTAGCACAAAAGCAACAATGATCAAACAGGCAAGGCCTCCTGCCTGGGAGCCTCCTAACTACTCCTGGTCGTCGGCGATCTCCACGTAGTAGCAGGCATCAATGATGGCATCTGGCTCCTGGGCTCTGACATCTGGTTGCATCAACCGGAAAGAAGAAGAAAGGGGGAAAGGGGGAGCAAAGCAACCGTGAGTACTCATCCAAAGTACTCGCAAGCAAGGATCTACACTACATATGCATCGGTATCAATGAAAAGGGTTGTATATGTGGACTGGACTGCAGAATGCCAGAAGAGAAGGGGAAAGCCTAGCCTATCGAAGACTAGCATCTTCTGGAAACCACCATCTTGCAGCAATAGGAGGGAGTAGAATAGCATAAAGTAAAGTAGTAGAAGTGTTATCAACCTCAGCCAGATATCCTTTCTCAACTCCCTACGAGAAAGCAATCCCAGAGCCATACTATCCATTTATCACCTCATATCCAAGTCTCATCTCAAGTATCCAGTTCTAGTTATATCGATCGGGATACAACTCCAAGTGTCCGTTACCATAGGACAGGCTATCGGTAGATGTTTTCTTCCCTGCACGGGTGCACCAACTTACCCACCACGCTCGATTAACTCCGGCCGGACACACTTTCCTAGGTCATGCCCGGCCTCGGCCAAACAATACGCCGCAACCTGACCTAGGCCTATCTGAGAGATCAAGACGCCAGACTAAACCTATGCCCCGAGGGTCATGGGCCATCGCCGGGAACTCCTCAAGACGCTATTAGGGCGGCGGTGAGCAGGCCTAGCTACCTCCTTAAAAAGGCAGGTGCTTACCGGTCCAAACCGGTACAGCGCCGTCGACGTGGCGTCTATTAAGCTTCGGTTGATGCATACGACGCAGAACGCCCATACTATGCCCACGTGATGGTTAGTGCTATCAAGCCAGAGGCCCCTCGGATCAAATATCCAAATCGTAGTGGATTAGGAACGCGTGGTAACAAGCAGAGACTCACGAAAGATGTGACCTCGTCGCCACTGTCCTCGAGGACTTGCGGCAAGGGCTAGGAATGCCCGGCCACGCCTCGTAATTATCTCACGGGCACCCTCCAGGTTAACCCGTCTCCACATCACTCGCGGGTACCCCTCAGGGTCGACCCGCCTTTCGAAGTAACAATTGTAAAGTCCAAGTACCGTGTGTCCAAACATCAAGGGGAAAACCTGAGGAATCACCCCCGGTGAATTCTACTCGATGTAATCATCAAGGTGAACGTAAGAGGAACCACCCCCGAGGTTCACACTTGAGGGGTTGCACGACAGAGTCATATTGGAAGTGGTTAAGGCGGAATCACCCTTGATGACCATGACCGAATAGCTACACAACAGGGTTAACATCAGAAGTGTTGTAGAGGTCTCACCCTCGGCACTCGATAGTAACTCTGCAAAGTCGAGCAACAAAAGAGGAAAGTGATGTGCGGTGCCGGGGCCTGGTCTTCGACCGTTGATCGGGTCTTCGATGATGAAGCAGGGGCAACAAGGACAAGGTGGGGTTCACTGATGGATCACTAACCAACATATACTAAGCAGTTTAGGATAAGTAGGTAAGGTAACAATAAGCAGGTTACAAAAGCAGGCTATGCATCAGAATAGGAGCAAACAATAACAATAGCAAAATCTAATGCAAGCATGAGAGAAAGGAAATGGGCGATATCGGGATGATCAAAGGGGGGGCTTGCATGGAAGCTCTGCTGAAAAGGAAGAAGTGTCGTCGTCGACATAGTCGATCACAGCGGCATCAACAGCCTCGGGGTCTACCAGAGAGAAGAGGGGGAAGAAAAAATAAATATAAAACAAACAAAGCATCATAAAGCATGACATGGCGTAAAGCAGAACTAGGGTCAACCTAACGAAGTGCTACACGATAAAGATGAAGGGGGAATACAACCGGGAATGTTTTCCCGGTTCCGGACCTGTGTCAGACAGATGACCGGAGGGGGAATGTTCCATGTTCAGCATGCTAGAGCCATGTGACAGACAAATGGACCACATATTCGTATTCGTTGGATTTTTGTGAGAAACTTTCATATATAAAGTTTTTCGATCTGAGCTATGGTTTATTTTCTATGATTTTTCAAAGGTTTAGCAATATTCTAAATTTGTTTTAATTACTAAATTCGTCAGAAAATGAAATATGGCGTCATCCTGGAGTCAGCCCCGCGTCAGCGGTCAACAAACCAGTTGACTGGTCAACGGGGCCCACGCAGGGCCCACGGGCAGTGACTGGGCAATGCCCAGTCAGCCGTTGACTGGGTCAACAAGGCCAGCCGGGCCCGTGGGGCCACTGGGCAGTGACCTAAGGGGGTGGCCCCGGTCGGCCACGTCGGCACCGGCGGCTGTGGAGCCCCCGCGGCAGAGACGCGCCGGATCTCACCGGAATCAGGCTCCGGTCACCGGATCGGTGCGTGCGTGGGTGGGTTCGGACGTCCACGGCGTTGCGCGTCGTTTGGCGGCGGCGGTAGCTCGGGCGCTTCAGAGCGGCGGTAGCGGCGGTCGGCGACGCTGGCGGCATCGGCGATCAGCAGTAACGCGGCGCTTAGCGGCGGCAACAGCGGCGAAGTTATCACAGCGTGCAGCAGAGCAGCAGCGGCAGGAGGAGGCGTGGGAGCGTCAAGCAGGCTGCGTGGCGGCGCCGAGCGGAACGCGCGGTTGTGGCAGCAATCGTGGCCGAAACAAAGCGAGCGAGGCTGAGGCCGGACGCGCGCAGTGCAATCGAGCGGGTGAGGCCGGGATGGAGCTGACGAGCAAGGCGGCGAGCAGCGCAGCGATAAGCGGCAGGGCTGGGACGAGCTGCAGGGGGAACGATGGGCGCGGTGGTCAACTAGCTACGACGCGCGAGGGAGCTAACGGAGAGGAGCAGGATGTGGAGTAGCTCACCGCGTGGCTCACACGGAGGCCCTTGGAGGTTTAGTAGCTGCAGGCGTTGCCGGAGACGGAGAAGATTGCCGGGGAAAAGGTGGAAGGGGGCGGCATCGTTCGTCAGCTGTAGAGGCCCTCGGCTCCAATAGAAGGCGCTAGGCGAACGAGCGGACGATAGCGGTTTTTCTGGACAGCACGAGCGGTCGGAGCAGCGCCAGTGGCCTCGGGAACTCGTTGGCGCGGCGGCGGGCGCGTTCGGTGTAGCAAGGGGGAGAGAGGAATGGCGCGAGCTGAGGTGGAAGGACGAGCTAGGGTTCTTCAGGGGATCAGAGAGGGTTAAGTAGGCGTCGGAGAGTGGCGGATGGCCGCCCCATGGCTGATTTGAGCCGTGGACGTCGCACGGGCGTCCACCGAGCTCTGATGAACAGAGGTAGGGGAAAACCCCAGATGGGCTGGGCCGTGGCACTGTAGAACTAGAGGCCCAGTCCCATAGTAGCATTCAGGCCTTTTCTATTTCTTCTTTTCAGTTTTAGCTTTTATTTATTAACAGAGAGAGAAAGGGAATTATTTCGTCAACTACTTCACTTAGGAAAAATTTGGGAGGAGTCCCATTAAACCCCTGGTGATTATAGACAGTGCCACAAATATTTTGGAGACCAGAAGAATTCATTTGGTATTTTTCATAAATAGGTAGCATTTAAAAATGCTGAATTGGTGCTGTTATAATTGCTAATGCTCATCTTTGCACAAAACTGATGTTGTGTTCCTTAACAAATAATTGTTATGGAATTTTTGACAAATGATGAACATTTTTCCAGCAACTTTTGAGCAACTTCAAACTTCACTTGAATTTGAATTGACTGGAATTTCAAATGGGATATTGAACAAAGGTGATTAAGCACTGTTTGGAAAAATTATTAGCTTAATCACATAGGGTTACTGTAGCATGACACTGGGGGTGTTACAACTAGGCGGTGCCTGCTCCCCCACAACCACCTCGGGAGCATGCACCTCGGGGCCTCCGTGCATGGCAATCACCAAGAGGGGGTTGTCGCGAGGCCCCTCGTGGCCCTCGGGGAGCAGCCCCCCACTCGTTGAAGCGCGGCATCATCTTGGAGAAGGCTTCCCCTGCGGGTGATTGTAAAGAGGGTACTCAGCAGGTACTACGCCGGTCAGGAGGAGGAGAACTACGCGCAGGGTGCTGGAAGGAAGAGAAGGCCGCTGGAGCCTCATGACAGCCGTGGGACCGGTGAAAGCCCACATCGGGTGGGAATGGCGCTGCAGCAGGGCAATACGTCACGGGGTGAACTCCCTCACCACCATCGCCATCGTCACCCCCGCCTTCTTCAAACTGGCCAGCCTAGCCATGACTCGGATGAGCCAAGACGTCGACCAACAGCGTGTCCCAGTAGGAACTCGGCCAGCCAGGCGGAGGGATTAGGAGCAGGGGGCTGCACACGGTGGCGTCCACATACACCCACTGCTTCCGGAATCCCCTCACGTACGGACGGAGCATGTAGTCGATGCCGGAGCCTGCGGTCGCCGCCACCACCTGAATCTCGGATTTTAGGCCGACAGACACACCTTGAGGGATACTGGCTATATATCTCGACAAAGAATAAATTGCGCCAATTGAGAAAAATAAATTGGCAAAAAATCAGCCTAAGACCAAGGTGGCGTACCACCTCAGAAGCAGTCCGGCATAGAGCCCAGATGCAAGTGGCTGGCTCCGTAGAGGGCATTTCCGACATTAAGCTCGGCTAAACTCCTTCAAAATTTTCAAGACCGAGGTAATATATGACACCTCGGATGCAGTCCGGCGATTGGAGTTCGGCTGC
Organism: Aegilops bicornis; assembly: GCA_021605145.1. Lineage (NCBI taxonomy): Eukaryota > Viridiplantae > Streptophyta > Magnoliopsida > Poales > Poaceae > Aegilops > Aegilops bicornis. The sequence goes on along the minus strand of CM038675.1, from coordinate 467,032,406 downwards.
AAGAGGACACCTCGGATGCAGTCCGTTGATTGGAGTTCGGCTACAAGGGAACACCTCGGGTGCAGTCTGGCGTTGGAGTTCGGCTGCAAGAGGACACCCCGGATGCAGTCCGGCGTTGGAGTTCAGCTGCAAGAGGACACCTCGGATGCAGTGCCACGGTTGGAGCTCGGATATAAGAGGGTGCTACCTCTTGAGCATTGCGTTGGTTTTCCCTTGAAGAGGAAAGGGTGATGCAGTAAAGCAGCGTAAGTATTTCCCTCAGTTTTTGTGAACCAAGGTATCAATCCAAGAGGAGGCCACGTCTGAGTCCCTCGCACCTACACAAACAAATAAAATCCTCGCAACCAACGCAATAAAGGGGTTGTCAATCCCTTCACGGTCACTTACAAAAGTGAGATCGATAGATATGATAAGATAATATTTTGGTATTTTTATAATAAAGATGCAAAGTAAAATAAAAGGCAATGAAAATAGCTAAGTCTTTGGAAGAGTAATATGATGGAAAATAGACCCGGGGCCATAAGTTTCACTAGTGGCTTCTCTCGAGAAACATAAGTATTACGGTGGGTAAAAAAATTACTGTTGAGCAATTGGCGAAATTGAGCATAGTTATGAGAATATCTAGGTATGATCATGTATATAGGCATCACGTCCACGACAAATAGACCGACTCACCTTTGCATCTACTACTATTACTCCACACATCGACCGCTATCCGGCATGCATCTAGAGTATTAAGTTCAAAAGAAACGAGTAACGCTTTAAGTAAGATGACATGATGTAGAGGGATAAACTCATGCAATATGATATAAACCCCATCTTGTTATCCTCGATGGCAACAATACAATACATGACTTGTCGCCCCTCATCATTGGGAAAGGACACATAAGATTGAACCCAAAGCTAAGCACTTCTCCCATTGCAAGAAAGATCAATCTAGTAGGCCAAACCAAACTAATTCGAAGAGACTTGCCAAGATAACCAATCATACATAGAAGAATTCAGAGAAGATTCAAATATTGTTCATAGATAAACTTGATCATAAACCCACAATTCATCGGTCTCAACAAACACACCGCAAAAGAAGATTACATCGAATAGATCTCCACAAAAGAGGGGAAGACCATTGTATTGAGATCCAAAAAGAGAGAAGAAGCCATCTAGCGAAGAACTATGGACCCGCAGGTCTGAGGTAAACTACTCACACATCATCGGAGAGGCTATGGTGTTGATGTAGAAGCCCTCCGTGATCGATGCCCCCCTCGTGAGCTAGGAAAAAGGCCCCAAGATGGGATCTCACAGTCTGAAGGTTGCGGCGGTGGAATTAGGTTTTGGCTCCTTATCGATAGTTTGAAGTGCGTAGGTATATATAGGAGGAAGAAGTACGTCGGTGGAGCAACATGGGCCCCACGAGGGTGGAGGGCGCATCCAGGGGGGTAGGCGCGCCCCTACCTCGTGCCTTCCTGGTAGCTTTCTTGACGTAGGGTCCAAGTCCTCTGGATCACGTTCGTTCCAAAAATCACGTTCCCGAAGGTTTCATTCCGTTTGGACTCCGTTTGATATTCTTTTTTTGCGAAACTCTGAAATAGGCAAAAAACAGCAATTCTGGGCTGGGCCTCCGGTTAATAGGTTAGTCCCGAAAATAATATAGAAGTGTATAATAAAGCCCATTAATATCCAAAACAGAATATAATATAGCATGGAACAATAAAAATTATAGATACGTTGGAGACGTATCAAGCAACCCCAAGCTTAATTCCAGCTCGTCCTCGAGTAGGTAAATGATAAAAACAGAATTTTTGATGTGGAATGCTACTTGGCATAATTTCAATGTAATTCTCTTAATTGTGGTATGAATATTCAGATCTTAAAGATTCAAGACAAAAGTTTAATATTGACATAAAAATAATAATACTTCAAGCATACTAACTAAGCAATTATGTCTTCTCAAAATAACATGGCCAAAGAAAGTTATCCCTACAAAATCATATAGTCTAGCTATGCTCTATCTTCACCACACAAAGTATTTAAATCATGCACAACCCTGATGACAAGACAAGCAACTGTTTCATACTTTTGATGTTCTTAAACTTTTTCAATCTTCACGCAATACATGAGCGTGAGCCATGGACATAGCACTATATGTGGAATAGAATGGTGGTTGTGGAGAAGACAAAAATGAGAACATAGTCTCACATCAACTAGGCGTATCAACGGGCTATGGAGATGCCCATTAATAGATATATATGTGAGTGAGTAGGGATTGCCATGCAACGGATGCACTAGAGCTATAAGTATATGAAAGCTCAACAAAAGGAACTAAGTGGGTGTGCATCCAACTCGCTTGCTCACGAAGACCTAGGGAATTTTGAGGAAGCCCATCATTGGAATATACAAGCCCAGTTCTATAATAAAAAATTCCCACTAGTATATGAAAGTGATATCATAGGAGACTCTCTATCATGAAGATCATGGTGCTACTTTGAAGCACAAGTGTGGTAAAACGATAGTAACATTGTCCCTTCTCTCTTTTTCTCTCATTTTTTTGGGCCTTTTCTCTTTCTTTTTATGGCCTTCTTTTTATTTAGTCCGGAGTCTCATCCCGACTTGTGGGGGAATCATAATCTCCATCATCCTTTCCTCATTTGGGACAATGCTCTAAAAAATGATGATCATCACACTTTTATTTACTTACAACTCAACAATTACAATTCAATACTTAGAACAAAATATGACTCTATGTGAATGCCTCCGTGATATAGGGGTATCCAATGAATCAAGAGTGACATGTATGAAAGAATTATGAGCGGTGGCTTTGCCACAAATACAATGTCAACTACATGATCATGCAAAGCAATATGACAATGATGGGCGTGTCATAATAAACTGAGCGGTGGTAAGTTGCATGGCAATATATCTCGGAATGGCTATGGAAATGCCATGGTAGGTAGGTATGGTGGCTGTTTTGAGGAAGGTATATGGTGGGTGTATGATACCGCGAAAAGTGCAGCGGTATTAGAGAGGCTAGCAATGGTGGAAGGAAGAAAAGTGCGTATAATCCATGGACTCAACATTAGTCATAAAGAACTCATATACTTATTGCAAAAATCTACAAGTTATCGAAGCAAAGTATTACGCGCATGCTCCTATAGGGGGATAGATTGGTAGGAAAAGACCATCGCTCGTCCCCGACCGCCACTCATAAGGAAGACAATCAATAAATAAATCATACTCCGACTTCATCATATAACGGTTCACCATACGTGCATGCTACGGGAATCACAAACTTTAACACATGTATTTCTCAAATTCACAACTACTCAACTAGCATGACTATAATATCTCCATCTCCATATCTCAAAACAATTATCAAGTATCAAACTTCTCATAGTATTCAACACACTCATAAGAAATATTTTACTAATCTTGAATGCCTATCATAATTAAAGCAAATTACCATGCTGTTTTATAGGACTCTCAAAATAATCTAAGTGAAGCATGAGAGAACAATAGTTTCTATAAAAAAAATCCACCACCATGCTCTAAAAGATATAAGTGAAGCACTAGAGCAAAAACTATATAACTCAAAAGATACAAGTGAAGCACATAGAGTATTCTAACAATTTCCGAATCATGTGTGTCTCTCTCAAAAGGTGTGTACAGCAAGGATGATTGTGGAAAACTAACAAATAAAGACTCAAATAATACAAGACTCTCCAAGCAAAACACATATCATGTGGTGAATAAAAATATAGCTCCAAGTAAAGTTACCGATGGAAGTAGATTTAAAGAGGGATGCCTTCCGGCATCCCCAAGCTTTGGCTTTTGGGCGTCCTTATATTATCTTAGGGGTGCCATGGGCATCCCCAAGCTTAGGCTCTTGCCACTCCTTGTTCCATAATCCATCAAATCTTTTACCCAAAACTTGAAAACTTCACAACACAAAACTCAGCAGAAAATCTCGTGAGCTCCGTTAGCGAAAGAAAACAAAACACCACTTCAAGGTACTATATTGAACTCATTATTTATTTATATTGGTATTAAACCTACTGTATTCCAACTTCTCTATGGTTTATAAACTATTTTACTAGCCATAGATTCATCAAAATAAGCAAACAACACACGAAAAACAGAATCTATCAAAAACAGAACAGTCTGTAGTAATCTGTAACTAACGCAAACTTCTGGAAATCCAAAAATTCAGAAAAACTAGGAAGACCTAGACAATTTGTTTATTGATCAGCAGAAATTGGAATCAATATTTTATCACGTTCTTATGATTTTTAACAATTATTTTCGTGAACAGACAGTTTCTGGAATTTTCAGCAAGATCAAATAACTATCATCCAAGAAGATCCTATAGGTTAAACTTGGCACAAACACTAATTAAAACATAAAGCCAAATCTAACCAGAGGCTAGATCAAATATTTATTCCTAAATAGAAGCAAAAAGCAAAAAACTAAAAATAAAATTGGGTTGCCTCCCAACAAGCGTTATCATTTAACGCCCCTAGCTAGGCAATGAGATTTCAATGATGCTCACAAGAAAGACAAGAATTGAAGCACAAAGAGAGCATCATAAAACATGTGACAAACACATCTAAGTCTAACATACTTCCTATGCATAGGAATCTTATAGGCAAACAAACTATCAAGGCAAGCAAAAACTAGCATATGCAAGGAAGCGGAAAGAAACTATAGCAATCTCAACATAACGAGAGGTAATTTAGTAACATGAAAATTTCTACAACCATATTTTCCTCTCTCATAATAATTACATGTAGGATCATAAGCAAATTCAATAATATAGCTATAACAAATCATATTCTTAACACGATCCACATGTATGCAAAGTTGACACTCTTCCAAAATAGTGGGATTAAAATTAACTAAAGTCATGACCTCTCGAAACCCACTTTTATCAAAAACATAAGATTGGACATTCTCCAAATATGTGGGATCTAAAGTTGACACTCTTACAAAACCACTTTCAATATTATTGCGAACATTATAATCAATCTCATATTCATCATGGGGCTTAAATAAATTTTCAACATCAAATGAAGAACTATCACCCCAATCATGATCATTGCAACAAGTAGAGGACATAGCAAAACTAGCATCCCCAAGCTTAGGGTTTTGCATATTTTTAGCACAATTGACATCAATATAATTTATAGTAAAATCATTTCAAACATGCTTTTTATTCAAAGATCTACCGTGAATTGCTTCATAAAGTACTTCATCACAATTTTCAGATTCACGAATTTCAAGCAAAACCTCATAAAGATAATCTAGTGCACTCAATTCACTAGCAATAGGTTAATCATAATTGGATCTCTTAAAGAGATTAGCAAGTGGATGAGGATCCATAAACTCTTAGCAAGAGAAGATGCAAGCAAAAAGAAGGTACATGGTAACACAAGCAAATAAAAGATCAAAAGGAATAAGGGCGAATAAAACGGCAAAGGTGAAGTAGGGGAGAGGAAAACGAGAGGCAAATGGAAAATAATGTAATGCGAGGGATAAGAGTTTGTGATGGGTACTTGGTTTGTCTTGACTTGACTTGACATGGCGCGAATCTCCCTGGCAACGAAGCCAGAAATCCTTCTTGCTACCTCTTGAGCACTGCGTTGAAGAGGAAAGGGTGATGCAGTAAAGCAGCGTAAGTATTTCCCTCAGTTTTCGAGAACCAAAGTATCAATCCAGTAGGAGGCCACGCCGCGAGTCCCTCGCACCTACACAAACAAATAAAATCCTCGCAACCAATGCAATAAAGGGGTTGTCAATCCCTTCACGGTCACTTACGAAAGTGAGATCTGATACATATGATAAGATAATTTTTTTGGTATTTTTTGTGGCGCCCGGATAATTAAGCTATAGTGATCCCCCGCTAATGATGCCATGTCACCACGGTTACTGTTGATAAACTCTCGATAGTTCAGAACCGAAACAAATTCAAAATTTAAATAAAAGCAAACAATAAAAGTTTTCAAATATTAAAACTAAAATGTTCGAAGTGAACCAAATATTGCATAGGTAATTATGGTGGAGAAACCACACCTTTATAAAATTCTTAAATACTATAAGATGAATAAAACAGCAGTAAAAACAATTAATTAAATACCTTTTGTAATTAATAAAATGTCAAACTAAATTATTGAGGACTAGACTATTTGTGGCTATGGACTAAGTTGAAATACTAATTAAGATGCTACGAGTATATTTTACTAAAACTAAAATTAGTAGGAAACAAAACTAAAATAGAAAAGGTAATATAAACAAAAGGATAAAGGCAAAACAAAAAATAAAACAAAATTAAAAGAAAGAAGAAAAGACCCCACCCCCTCTCCCTGGGCCGAACGGCCCAACTGGCCATCCAGGCCACTAGGCCGTCCCCCCACTCGCCATAACCCCTGGGCAACCGAAACCCTAACCCCCCCACGACCGCACACTCCCCTCCCACACGACCCACGTCTCTCTCTCACCCATCCTCTTCCCCCGATCCCCTTCTGGATCGGGGCAACCATCCGCCCGCCCGGCCTTCGCCGACGACCGGCGCCCCGACACCGAACCGGCGCCCCGCCACCTCGACGTCGTCATCCTGGGCCCCGGCACCCCGACCGTGCCCCGCGCCGCTGCCTCCAGTGGCCCCGTGCTGGCCACAGCTTCGCCACCGACCACGCCCTCGCCGCCCGAAACGCCGCCTCGCGGACTTCCTCCCCAACGTCGTCGTTGTCCCCGACCTCCGTCAAGCCCATTGCCCCGACCCACACTTCCGCACGGTGAGGCCACGGCCTCCTCTCCTCCTCCCCCCTCCCCCCGCTCGCACACGGCCGCGGCCTCCTTCCCATGAGCCGGGCTCGCCCGCGCCCGCCGTCGCGCCCGGCGCCAATCTTGCTCCTCTGCCGCCCGCTTTCGTCCCGCGTGTGCTCCACCACGCTGCCCGCCCTTAGCCCTGCCATGTCGCACCCTCCGCCCTCGCTCCGCCCGCGCCCGCTCCTCCTCGAGTTGCGGCCGTGCCGCTTCGCCGTTCCGCCGTTTGCAGCGCGCCTTGCGCCTCGCGCCGCCGCCCCTCTATTGCCTTGCCGCTCCCCTCCCCACTTGGCCTCCCTCGCCTCCTGCCGCTAACCACACGGCTCGGCGCGCCACGCGCCCGGCTGCACCACGCCGAGCAGGCCGCGCTCCGGCCTCGCCTTGCTACCAAGCGGGCTGCGGCTTCGCCCGCACCCACATGCCCGCTATGGCCTATAGGCCAATGACAATTGGGCCCCAGCCCCAGGAACAAAATAAAAAATGAAGTCTGAAATAATAATTAATTAATTAGGAAAATTAATTAACATGTGTAAGTTAATCTAATTAGCTAACTAAACTAATTAAACTGTTAATTAGGATAACAGTCAATGACTAACGAACCCCACGCATCAGTTGTCCCAGTCAATGGTCAATGTTGACCGCTAACATCATGTTGATGCAGTAAACGTATTTTTGATTTAAACTAATTCTGTTAATGTCAAAAATGATTTAAAACTTAAAAAATTAATAGAAAATAAACCGTAGCTCGGATGGAAAAACTTTGACATGAAAGTTGCTCAGAACGACGAGGCGAATCCGGATACGCAGCCCGTTCGTCCGCTGCACATCCCTAGCATAGCGAACATGGAACTTTCCCCCTTCGGTTTATCTGTCTGAAAGCGCGAAACACCGGGAATACTTTCCCGGATGTTTTCCCCCTTCACAAGTATCACCTATCCCTGCGTTAGATCACCCCTGGCACCGCGTATTGCCTTGTTATATTTCGTGATGCTTTGTTTGCTCTGTATTCATTATTTCTTCCCCTGTTCTCTCCGGTAGACTACGAGATGGACATTGCTGCTGCCACGATTGACTACGCTGTTGAGGACTCCTCCTTGCCAGAGCAACTAGGCAAGCCCTCCCCCTTGATCACCAGATATCGCCTATTACATCTCTATACTGCTTGCGTTAGAGTAGTGTAGCATGTTATTGCTTTCGGTTAATCCTATTCTGATGCATAGCCTGTCATTGTTGCTACACTTGTTACCCTTACCTGCTATCCTACTCCTTAGTATAGGATGCTAGTGTTCCATCAGTGGCCCTACATTCTTGTCCTTCTGCCATGCTATACTACCGGGCCGTGATCACTAGGGAGGTGATCACGGGTATATACTATATACTTTATATACATGACACATGTGGTGACTAAAGTCGTGTCAGCTAGTTGACTACCATAAGTGATTACGATGAGGGGTGAAAGGACAGGTGGCTCCATCCCGGTAGAGGTGGGCACGGGTTCTGACGGCCCCATTGTTACTTTATTGGCGGGCGGCAGGGCAGGTTGAGACCACCTAGGAGAGAGGTGGGCCTGGCCCTAGTCGGCGTCCGCGGATACTTCAAAATAACACACTTAACGAGTTCTTGGTATTTGATCTGAGTCTGGCCATTTGGTCTATACGCACTAACCAACTACGTAGGAAAGTTATGGGCACTCGACGTCGTGGTATCAGCCGAAGCCTTCGTGAAGTCAGCGACTGAGCGGTGCGCGCCGGATTGGACTAGAACGCCTACTAGGCTAGGTCTGCTTCCGGCCGCGTTCGCAACATGCAGGTGTGCAATGGGCGATGGGCCCAGACCCCTGCGCCATAGGATTTAGACCGACGTGCTGACCTCTTTGTTGTGCCTAGGTAGGGCTGCGACGTGTTGATCTTCCGTGGCCAGAGATGACCCAGAAAAGTGTGTCCGGCCAAATGGGATCGAGCGTGTTGGGTTATGTGGTGCACCCCTGCAGGGAAGTTTATCTATTCGAATAGCCGTGATCTTTGGTAACAGGACGATCCGGAGTTGTACCTTGACCTTATGACAACTAGAACCGGATACTTAATAAAACACACCCTTCCAAGTGCCAGATATAACCCGGTGATCGCTCTCACACAGGTTGACGAGGGGAGGATCGCCGGGTAGGATCATGCTATGCGATGCTACTTGGAGGACTTCAATCTACTCTCTTCTACATGTTGCAAGATGGAGGCTGCCAGAAGCATGGTCTTCGATAGTACTAGCTATCCCGCTCTTATTCTGGCATTCTGCAGTACTGTCCATCGATATTGCCTCTTTACACAGACACCCATGCATATGTAGTGTAGATCCTTGCTTGCGAGTACTTTGGATGAGTACTCATGGTTGCTTTCTCCCTCTTTTCCCCCTTTCTTCTACCTGGTTGTCGCAACCATATGTTGGAGCCCAGGAGCCAGACGCCACCGTCGACGACGACTCCTACTGCACCTGAGGTGCCTACTACTACGTGCAGGCCGCTGATGACGACCAAGAGTAGTTTAGGAGGATCCCAGGGAGGAGGCATGCGCCTCTTTCGATCTGTATCTCAGTTTGTGCTAGCCTTCTTAAGGCAAACTTTTTTAACTTATGTCTGTACTCAGATATTGTTGCTTCCGCTGACTCATCTATGATCGAGCACTTGTATTCGAGCCCTCGAGGCCCTGGCTTGTAATATGATGCTTGTATGACTTATTTTATTTGTAGAGTTGTGTTGTGATATCTTCCCGTGAGTCCCTGATATTGATCGTACACGTTTGCGTGTATGATTAGTGTATGATTGAATCGGGGGCGTCACAAGTTGGTATCAGAGCCGACTGCCTGTAGGAATCCCCCTTTCCAACTCCTTGGTCGAAGTCGAGTCTAGACATTACAAAACTTTTACTAACATGGTTGTGCGCCTTACGGGCCCACGTCGCCATTGGGTGGTATTAGGATCTTTTATTCCTCGACCTATACTCTGGGACTCTAATCTCTCTTCTATTCGGGTTAAATGATTTTACTAACGCCGACTATAGGTTCTCGTAACTACTTCCACCCGGAGAGCCCTTACTCCAGATGATTACTTGGTGCATAGAAGGATTTTGAAGATACTCTCCGATGTTCTCCCGAGACTTTGTGCCCATGGCTTTTTCAATTCCCTACCATCGAAAATATCCCTATGGATAAATACATGCACTTGTCGTTCCTACTTTTATTCCCAGTTGATCTTGTTATTACAAGATACCTCGAAATTCTCTCTATTGATCCGGGAATATCTTGTGCCACTGCCTTGCAGTTTTTTTTGGCACCTGAATACCCCTACGGATAATTCATCGCACTTACCGATTATCCGCTCATCCCCAGTTGTCCATATGTTTCACGAAGTCTTTGAAATACCATTCGATCTTCCAAAAATCCTCAGCAACCTATTGCTCTGGAATTTCTTGCTTGCTTTCATTATGATTAATCCCATAAGTCTGGTAATCTTATTGGCATCCTTTGTCATTATCATTTGAGCCCGTTGATCCAATATGTTGCGAATGCTCGCAATCCTCAACCAGACCCTAGAATTTGTTCTTCCGGCCTCAGACGTCACTCCGGACATGAGTTGGCTCTCGGCAAATCAAACCTTGATTGATTGTCGATCTATGACTATTCAACTTATTTATCTTTTGATCAGAGCCTCTACTTCGGATTCCCCAATTTGTCAATAATATTTCCTTTGTATCTAAGCATTGAAGTTATCCATATATTTCTACAATCTGATGCCCTTGCATTACTTCTTCTGGTTGAATATTGATACTCACGTCAGACCCTTGTGGACCACCAGATCCTTGGTTGGATTATTATCCGACGATGCCCTCATATTTAACCACCTCGTGAGTTCTTCCCTGATACATAATGCCTTTGGTAAATTGCATCCTCTCCTTTTGCCAACCATGCTCTACCTTCGAGCTTGTGTTATTTACTCTTTAAGTTTGTGGTATAGGTTCCTAAGATGCCCCGATGGGTTGAACCAACGCCTTCCCTAATCTGTTTGAACCCATAAGATTTCACAGGTCATACTTATCTGGTATTGCATCAATTAAAACTTTCAACAAGCAATGTCATTTTTGAAACACTGGAAGTGCATGGAAGGTTATGCATTGAAGAAGTGGGAGTCGACCTTGAACTTAGTGTTCATGCCCATGGACCCGATGTGGAACTTATCATGGAAGCTTCTTGCAAAACTTTTAATTAGTTGGATAATTCTTCCGGTATCTTTGAATTGGATCCCTTGCAACTATGGTTTCGGCCATATTGATAATCAATGATTCCTTTTCTCGGACAAGTTAAAGTACTTGTCTTTTGCAGATCAATACACTTGCCAACCCTCTATTTTGCTCTACCTCCGAGTATTACCCTCTGGTATCTCGATAATATCACCGAACCATGTTGCTTATTATGAGCCTTCATCAAGTATTATTCCTCACCGATTCCAATGTTTCCTGGTTCCGAGTTGTTAGTCACTCGAGGACACCGATAACTAAATCGGGTCTGCACCACGATTAAACAAATCTTAGTAATCTCCTTTACTCATGAGTTTGTACTCGAGCATGTCAATCCTAGCCTGATGGCTATCATCTTGTGCTAAATTTTAACTGTCCTACCTGGCCCTTATTCTAGGAGCAGAACTTTTGATGATGAGCTAAGCTTACGTCGATCTTCCTCGTCTTATCATTCACCTCGAATAGCAAGCTTGATTCCGAGTTGATGTCGTACCCATGGTTCCAATAACCTTTCACTTCATCGTTCATTTGACTTGATGTCATCGCCGACTGATGTCATGAAATCTCTCGACAAATGTGTCGTGATCATCATAAACATTTTGAGCTCTTCCATGATATCAATTGAATTCATGATGAGAAATACCATCCTTGCTCCCGATGAGTTGTGTTATCATTGACCACATTATTGCCTTCCGTTCAACACAAATTTGTTGCGTTTTGTGTTATACCTTGAGATCCTTGCTATCCAACATAACTGTGGAGATCCGTCTTTTGGAAATCTCAATGAATTGTCGCGAAGTCCATCAGCCGTTCTCGTCCTCTCCTTGGTTTAATGATGAACTCTTGTTTTGGAACTCGCTCCCATAGTTCATTTCCCGAGAATCTTAAATTGTCATCTCGTCATTTTTTGTCGCACCTATTCTCCTCGAGCATCCTGAGTTTGAAGTATCCTAACACCAATCAGATCTGAAACTCGGTCAAATATGATGGTTGGAACATTTTCCAAGAGTTATAACATTGGTCTTTATATGACCCTGTAAGATGATGTCGAGCCTAGCACACCTGGCTGGAGGCCCTATTGTTATAGATTCATTTTCAGCAAGGTTATCCATTCTTCCATGAGGAAATCATAAGACTTATTCTATAAGTTGTTCCTAATGGATCCTTTGTGTATCCAAAGTCTGATCTTTACCTAGTGACCATGTCAATGCTATCTCGAACCATGTCTGTGCTACTCCGATTTTCAATAAGAACATTTGAAGCAAAATGCTAAATTTTCTTTATCAAATTATCCAAACACCGTTATATGGGTAATGTCATGAAATTTCTCCCCCCTTTCCTAAAGGGTTTTCTACATTATATCTTGTCATGGATATCATGCTTTGCTTGTCCTTGGGAAGGATATACCCCTGATATATGTGTTTAAACACATTTTCCTTTCCATTATTATGTTTAGCCTTTCTTGTGATCTATATGATCTAAGCAGTAATATTCTTATGCTTATGTAAACACCTTGATGTACAACCGTGTTAGTAAGACCCTGTTACTTTTGTTGATGACATTCCGGTAGCCACCGATGGACGAGAACTTTGCCTAATGGTCCGCCTCGTTCAACGAGCAGGAAAATGGTTCTCTTCGTCCCTCGCCCTTGGTACCGACTTTGTTGCCGACATAACTGACATGCTACCCTCTGACATGCCTTGCTATCCTGACCGTGCAAGAGGTCAGCGCCATTTCTACCTTTAAACCACATGATGGGCCCATAACCCACAGTTCCACAGGATCGAAACCTGACTCTCCTGTACACCTATGTGGCCAAAGTTATTCCTCACGCGTGGCTCCGTAAGTAGTTCACGAGCCACCTTTTGAAAGATCATCAATTCTGGTATCAGACACAATACTTATACCATTGCTCTGAACCCCTTTCACACTATGTTACAGGCAACGAACGATTGCCTATCCACTTGAAACTTCTTATGGTACCTTCTTACTTTGCTCTCGATGAGTTTCTTGAATTTCAACTCGAGAGATACCTTGAGTTTCATTCCCTGAGGTAATTACCAATTGTCAGTCCTCACCTACATATGTCCTTATCATTTCCCCCTTTCTACCCTATTCGTAAGTACGATGAAAACTCCGAAGAAAGGATGACGGCTTCATCATGATGCCCTAAAGCATAGAAATGAAGACATCAATGAGAGGGATCAACTTCTTGGAAAAGGGCAACCAAGATCGGGAAGACTCGATGGAACTTCGTAACCAAAGTCGTTTCCCCTGAGGGAGTCCTGGATTAGGGGGTATCCGGACAGCCCGGACTATATCCTTTGGCCGGACTGTTGGACTATGAAGATACAAGATTGAAGACTTCGTCTCGTGTCCGGATGGGACTCTCTTGGCATGGAAGGCAAGCTTGGCGATACGGATATGTAGATCTCCTTCTATTGTAACCGACTCGGTGTAACCCTAGCCCCCTCCGGTGTCTATATAAACCAGAGGATTTAGTCTGTAGGACAACAACAATCATACCATAGGCTAGCTTCTAGGGTTTAGCCTCTACGATCTCGTGGTAGATCAACTCTTGTAATACTCATATTCATCAAGATCAATCAAGCAGGAAGGGTATTACCTCCATAGAGAGGGCCCGAACCTGGGTAAACATCGTGTCCCTTGCCTCCTGTTACCATCCGCCTTAGACGCACAGTTCAGGACCCCCTACCCGAGATCCGCCGGTTTTGACACCGACATTGGTGCTTTCATTGAGAGTTCCATTGTGCCGTCACCATAAGAAAGGATGTCTCGTCTCGTTGTCAAGGACAGCGTCACCTCTGGGGGAGCCCTGGCTGTCGGCCAGATTCTCCGGCTAGGCGAGTTCGTCATGACCGCCCGTTCGGCTGCTGCGCCGATGATGACTTCTCGGGTCATCGAAAACAGCCTCCACGTCGGCTCAGAACTTGCCGAGCAGACGGATCCGATGGAGCTCTCTTCCCTAAGCGAGCTCTTAGATCGCATCGCCGCTTTGGGAGTCGCTACGGACTACGATCGGATCGGGCTTAAACCCGACCAAAGGGAGATTAACTCTCCGCCGGTCACCCATCAGATAGCGGTGGTGGAGGAACAATGCGGTAATTCTTCCTCAATCCGAGGACAAACTATGTCTGGATTCCAGAGCTCTCCAAGCCGGATACCTGTATACGGAAGGACATCCCCAAGCCTTGAACGTAGAATCAGGCAGTGGGCCAGACCTATCGGGCGACATACGGAGCTCGAACCTCCAAGATCGGAAGCTCCCATGCCCCCGGGTCTCAGATCGGGTCAGGGTTCGGACTTAAATCCGCCCATCCACCCGGATGCAAGCGATCTCTCCCACATTAGACAAGATCCCCAGGAAACAATACATCACTATTGGGCCAGATTCCTCCTTGTAATAAACAAGGTCAGGGACTGTCGAGAGGAAGACGCGATTTCATTCTTCTGCAATAATTGCACGGACAAGGGAATCCTTAACGCCATAAGGCGCCGCAACATAGCGCACTTCGCTGACTTGGCGGCCATAGTAATGCGGAAATCTTGTGTGAAGGAGAGCGCTGAAAACCGAAACAGAATTTTGGGATAATCCGGCTTTGGCTAAACACCGGTCCGAATCAAAAGGGTGCACCCCCGTAAGTCACTCGATTCAATCACAAAAAGCAAAAGCCCACTACAGGGCATGGAACCGTATTGGAGGGATGGCTTAACGGACCCTGCAAAATTCACAGTACGGTGGATACCACACCAACACGCAGCCTTAGAGCATGTTGGGTACTACGGCAGGTTGCTAAGAGCGGCGAGGATCTCCTCATTCAAAACACCGCAGGGCAACATCCCGTGAATCACAATACGGTCTTAACAGTCTTCAAGACATTCGCCTCAAATAATAGGCGCAAGCGAGCACTCCGCAGCCTTGCCGAGATCTGCCAGGTGGCAGCAATAAATCCATGGAGCAACACAGCTATCACCTTCATTCGATGGCGAACTTAAATGCCGAACAGCCGAGCACCGGCCGCATTAGTCCTTAGTCCAATTATGGATGGCTTTCGGCTCACTAAAGTGCTCATGGGCCGGCGTGGACTAAACCTCATTTACGAGGAAACTCTTCACAAAATGGAAATAGACTGGAACCACATTGAGCAAAGCAACACAACCTTTAGAGGAATCATCCCCAGTCGGGAGGCACGTTGCGTGGGGAAAATCACACTAGATGTGGTATTCGGCACACTGGACAATTACAGGTCCGAAGAAATAACATTCCAAGTGGCCCCGTTCAGTAGCGGATACCACGCCCTTCTAGGGCGGGAGGCATTCAAGATCTTCCAAGCTATACCCCATTACGGGTACATGAAGCTCAAAATTCCTGGGCCCAATGGAATTATCACTCTAGCAAGTGATCCGGACATAGCGCTCCGTGCCGAAAACAAAACAGCCGCACTAGCCCTCGAGGCACTATCCCAAGCCCTAGCGGCAGAGGAGTTAACTGCGCTATGCTCGACCGTGGACAGGGACGACGTGATACTCGACAAGAGATCCAAGTCCACCTCTTTCAAACCAGCGGACGAAATAGTCAAATTCCAAGTCCACCCAACGGACCCTACCAAAACAGCCTCAATTGGGGCACAGTTAAACCCGATGTGGACGCGCGACTACGGGAGTTCCTCCATGAGAATCGGATATATTTGCTGGCACCCATCGGATATGCCAGAATCCCACGACGTTGGCCGAGCATAGCCTTAACATACTAAAAGGGTTCAAGCCGGTCAGCAGACTCTTGGCGCTTCTCCGAACCTAGCGACAAGCTATGGGCGAGGAGCTAGCCAAGTTATTGGAGGCCGGATTCATCGAGAAATAAAACACCCGGTGGCTAGCAAACCCGGTGATGGTACCAAAGAAGGACAAATCATGGCGCTTATGTGTCGACTTCAAAGACCTCAATAAAGCTTGCCCAAAGGATCCCTTCCCCTCCCCGCATCGATCAAATTATCGACGCCACCGCTGACACGAGTCATTGTGCTTCCTCAATGCATACTCGGCTACCACCAAATCAAGATGGCGAGTCCGACCAGGCCGCAATGGCGTTTATCACGCCATACGGCCCCTACATTTCAACACAATGCCTTTCGGGCTTAAGAACGCCGGTGCAACGTATCAACGCATGATTCAGACATGCCTGAAAAAGAAAATCGGCAAAACAGTGGAAGCATGCGTAGACGATGTGGTCATCAAAACCAAACATGTCGACTCTTTAATAGACGACTTGAGGCTTACGTTCAACAACCTCCGAACATACGACATCAAGCTCAATCCGGAAAAATGCATTTTCGGCGTGCCCGCCGGAAAGCTCCTGGGTTTCATCGTCTCCAGTAGAGGGATTGAAGCAAATCCGGCTAACATCCGAGCCCTGTCACAATTGTCCATCCCAACGGACCTCAAGCAAATCCAGAAATTAACTGGATGCGTTGCGACCTTAAGTCGCTTTATCTCCCGATTAGTAGAAAAGGCACTACACCTTTATCGCCTTCTTCGGCGCACTGAACACTTCGAGTGGACGGATGTCGCGGCGGGACTGGAAGAAATAAAAGCCATACTTGCCACCAACCCAATCCTGGCGCGCCAAACATCGGTGAACCGATGATGCTATATATAGCGGCGACTCATCAAGTCGTAAAGCGCAGCCTTTCGTCGTCGAGCGAAAGCAGACGGACATAAATTCCTCCTTCAAAGGCCGGTATATTATGTATCCACTGTCCTCACCCCATGCAAATCACGGTACCCGCATTATCAAAATATAAGCGTGTCACGGTATTCATGGCATCCGGAAACTACGACACTACTTTCAAGAGTGTTCAATTACGATGGCCTCTGAAGTGCCAGCGAGCGATATAATAAACAACCGCGACGCCACAGGCCGGATTGCCAAATGGGCCATAGAGCTCCTCCCGTTCGACATAACATATAAACCTCGGTGAGCTATTAAGTCACAGGTATTGGCCGATTTCGTTGCCGAATGGACAGAAGCTGAACTCCCTAAGGAATACGGCGCATACTCCAAATATTGTATATAGACTCCAACAATGCCGCCGAATACGAGCCCCTGTTACATGGTCTCCGGATGGCAGTCTCCATGGGCATTCAACGCCTGGAGGTGTGCGGGGACTCGAACCTCGCAATATCCCAAATAAATGGAGACTTCGACGCTAAAGATCCAAAAATGGTGGCTTATCACAATGTCGTACTCAAGATGTCAGCCCGGTTCGAGGGGCTCGAATTCCATCATGTAGCTCGGGAAAACAATCAGGCGGCGGACGTCCTTGCCCGTATCGGCGCTAAGTGCGATCCGGTCCCACCCAACATATTCTTCGAAAGGTTGTTTAAGCCATCCGTGGCATGGGAAGGGGAAACAAGCAACAACAGTCCGGGCCCGGCTACGACGCCAGATACCGAACACTCCAACATAATCGGCGGCTCCGCCACCGAAATAACGCCTTCAGCCCACGTAATAATGGCCGTCATCGCCCCATGGACTGAACCATTCCTAGCCTACCTAACCAGGCAGGAACTTCCCGAGGACCAAAATGAGGCACGCTGCATCGTGCGACGATCTAAAGCCTACAAGGTCCACGAGGGAGAGCTCTATAGGAAAAGCACCACCAGAGTCCTTCAAAGGTGCATCTCCGAAGAGGAAGGGCGGAAGCTTCTGGCAGAAATTCACGCTGGACTCAGTGGCCACCATGTCGCGGCCCGGGCCCTCGTAAGTAAGGCCTTCTGTATAGGATTTTATTGGCTGACGGCCCGAGCAGACGCACAGGACTTGGTCCAAGGCTGCGTTGGTTGCCAGCTTTTTGCAAACCAAAGCCATATGCCACTCGTCGCCCTACAAACAATCCCCATTACCTGGCCTTTTGCGGTCTGGGGGCTTGACATGGTTGGACCCCTTAAAGGGGAAACCCATAAGAAAAAAATACTTACTGGTAATAGTGGATAAATTCACCAAATGGATAGAAGCCAACCCCGTTAAAACGGCCGAATCCGGACCAGTGATAGACTTTATATCCGGGGTTGTACACCGTTATGGTGTCCCCCACAACATCATCACTAACAATGGCACGAACTTCACTGCCGACGAGGTGAAACTATGGTGCAGCAACATGGGCATCAAGCTCGATTACGCTTCTGTCTATCATCCACAAACTAATGGTCAGGTCGAACAAGCAAATGGTCTTATCATGAGCGGCATCAAACCCAGATTAGTGCGGTCCTTAAAGGAATCTAAAATGCACTGGGCAGAGGAGCTCGACTCCGTACTCTGGGGGCTGCGGACCACGCCGAATCGCACTACGGGATACACACTGTTCTTTATGGTGTACGGCGCAGAGGCGGTTCTGCCCTGCGACATAATTCATTACTCACCTCGAGTGCGCATGTATGAAGAGAGAGAGAGGCCGAGCTCGATCGGCAGGACATTTTGGACGCCCTCGAGGAGGAGCGTGATGTGGCAAAAGCTCGTTCCGCATTTTACCAAAGAATAAAGCTAGAAGATACCAAAGCAGAAGTACGGGCCAAAACCTATAATGTTGGCGAACTCGTTCTATGCCTACCGGATAAGAAAAAGGACAAGCTCAAGCCCAAATGGGAGGGTCCCTTCATTATGGACCAGGTCTTAACCGGTGGAGCGTATCGTCTACGGGATGCATCGGACAACCGCCTCGAGCCAAATCCATGGAACGCAGCTAGACTCCGAAGATTCCATGCCTAGTACCGGACTCAATGTTCGTCTCCTTACCTCTGTCAAATTTTTATACATTCATTATCTGTCTTTTCTTTCTTTCTTCCCCTTTTCTTTCGAGGCCTTGAAGGGCTAAAATGTGTTTTGACTACACAATCTTGATGATCCAGCCTCGCTCATTATACATGTGTGCTTCCTATAGAGAAGCTTAAATATTTTATGGGCTTCATGCCCGCACATATGTTATTCTTCCGCATGTACCTTTTTTCGCCACTATATGCATCGATATGACTTAAGTTTTGGCCAAAATTTGGGTTGCTGGCTCTTGTATTTATGCCCTACGTTCCCGTTAATTCGGCTAGGGCATAAGAGGAGCACCTCTGCGATTATTCTTGCCGGTCACCGAATGTGTACCTCGGTGGGTGAAGCCGAAAGCTAAGCGTTCTTAAGGGAATATTCGGTCGGTGAATAAAAGATGACTTTTTTATTTTTTCCACTTGCCCCCAGATGTTTTTGCCTGCGTCTCTTCTCGCAGTTTGGACATGCACATTAGGGCATGCGTACCCAGGGAAAGGAACCCTCAACAGAACTATTCTCCCTGGAAGATGTTTCTTACTAGCCATGTAATATAACATAACTAGTTGGGTACTTGTCTGTTCAAGCACTTATGACCCCTACGGCTGGTTTCCACGCATACTCCGGTTTTTACATAACTGAGCTGGTATTCGGATACACTCCGGGCTATCAGGTCCAGAGGTTGAAGCGAAAAGGTCCGCCATGACAAATGATTTACAATCCGGCTAGAGACATTCTACATGTCATTCAAATTACATAGTCACTTAGACTGATTAAAGTCTTCTTCTATGCCATCCAACATGCTGTCTAGCCTACAATCCTATTGGGAATACTTGGCGGCTAACTCTACTTGGTGATACACCAAGCGACAGGATTTCTTTCCCGCCAGACCCCAGTCTGTCCTCGGCCATGTGGTTTGGGTCGACCTTGGTATACCGCGTCTTCACCATGGCCTGAGCTTCTGGAACCTTAACGGCAGGCCGATACCTTCCATAATCGGAGCGCCACGCGCTCCCTTGAGCTTCTCTGCAAGTCCTCCAAGGCCTTGAGGCGGGGAGGCGGATAGCCACAAGGCACTGGCGATACCTTGCATCACTGTCGAACTTGTTCGTGCGGTTGTGAAACTCTGGTAGAAGATCACCCATGAACCCGGGCATCTCGTTCGTGGGAAGACCTGTCAGCATACCTGCAGACATAACTCTGTTAGCTGGCTTCTTCGCCGAACTCTTTTTGAAGTTCTTTCAAGCACTTACTGAAAATGCCGCATCGAAGCCACTTGTTCTCCTTCACGGAGTCTGATAGCTAGGCGCGAACATCCTTTAGTTCCACACTCAGCTGGGTATTGGCATCTTGGAGATCGTTTTTCTCCTGCCTAACCCTTGTAAGCACACGCCTTGACCTTTTCGCCGTATGACATGTTGCTCATCCGGATTCACTCCGGCGTCATCTGCAATATTTATTGTCAGAATTGCATGCATGCCACATCCTATATGGTACCTGTCATTCTTTAAAGCAGGTGTTACCAGAGGGGGCCTTCTCGGACTCCTTCAATGCGGCCATCGCGTCTGTAGCTGGGCCTTGCACTCTTCCAGCTCTTGAGACAATTGGGTATTCTTCTCTCTAAGAACCTGCACAGATAATGATCCTTAAATCAGTTGTGCCAACTGTTTCAAGTCTCAAGGGCTACTGATATATATAATCATCAAATTTTCCTACCCGTATATCCTTTACATACTGGTCCGTGGCTCTGGCAAGACCATTTTGAGAAGCACAGATGTATGCGTCTCTCGAATTGAAGGCATCAAATGCCTCTTGGGAGAAGCAAGCGTCACGGAATCTGACCCGTGGCGCTTTGTGATTCATGGCGCTCTCCACTTCGGAATTTGTAGCGGAGATTTTATCTGCATCCTCTGTACGAGGAACGTCCGGCACGTGCCCCGCCACCGTGTCCGGCCCTGGAGCCCGGCTAGTGGAGGCGTGATCAGCAACTTCTCCGGATATAGTTCGGCAAGTATTTTTCCTTCTAGGAAACATGGGTGTTATTATGTTTTCAAAGACAAACACACGGAGCGAGGTTTTATATCATACCTCTGCGCCGGTGTCTCAGTCCGAACCGCTTTTCTTTTCAGCCTACCTGGCCTCGGTACCCCTTCTCGGTAACTTCGCCACGGGCTCGGCATGGCGTCGGAGGACCTTCCTGTAAGACACCATGCAGATACGGAAGGTAAGGTGCGTGGAAAGGGACACTTCTCAAAGGTTGGGCCCTGGTCTCACTAACTGCGAGGCGGGAGTAGCCTACGGATAGTCGGCTGTAATAGCCACCATGGCCTCATCACGGCTTAAGCGATAAAATATCCTATCGATTAGCTCCACGAATATGTCCGGATCCTCTTGAAGGTCGGGTCGAGGGACCGTTCGGTTCCTCTGGTTGTGGAGGTGGGCTATTTATCTCCTCATCGCCTTAGGCAGCTCCTATGGTGAATGGGCAAAATAAGACATTTATTGTGGAAATGCGGAAGGGAAGGGCATGAAAAGTGGCAGCTTACCCAGCTCGGAGGATTGTACATGGAGAATCCGTCCCGCAGTTTGATGCGGAGGAACTCCTCTTCCTCTCCCTTGTACAGACCGGACAAAATTTTTTCCAGAGCGACAACGGAGTACGGCCCCTTACGGCCGCATCGGGTGGCATCGTCTTCCCCGTTAAAGTCCCACATTGGGCGGCCTCGGTATTGAAGCGGCTGCACCCCTCGCATAATGCATATTGACATAACCCGGTTGTAAGTCGGTCCTGATAGAGCCGGCACCTTTATCCGGCTCATCGTAAGAAACGTCTCTATCATCTTCCTCCACGAGGGCTCCTTGGTACGCCCGGCTTAGGCGTTTCTTGAGGAACATTATTAAACTTAGGAAGGCCGATCCGAATAGGATCCGGAAGAGGGACGTCCTCTATATAGAACCACTCTGAAGGCCAGTCTTCGGATGCCTTCTTCGGGGTGCCGGACAGGTATCCGGTCCCGGCGATGCGCCATATTTCGGCTCCGCCCACTTGAAACAGTTACCCCTCCTGTGTATGGGGTACGAGGCAGAATAGCCTCTTCCATAGCTCGAAGTGAGCTTCGCAGCCTAGAAATAGTTCGCAAAGAGCGACATAGCCAGCAATGTGCAATATGGAAGCAGGAGTGAAATTATGCAGCTGGAGGTCGTAGAACTCCAGGAGCCCGCGGAGGAACGGGTGAATTGGAAATCCTAGTCCCCTTAATAAATAAGGGACAAGGCATACCCGTTCCCCTTTGGAGGGATTGGGGAATCTCTCTACTTGTTCTCCGCCATTCACAGTGGCAAGCCCGGCTCGAGCAGGGGACCATATCTGTTGGGGAGAAATCCACAGGTGCTGTAGCCTCACTAGTTGGCTATGCAGAGACGGAACACTTCTTCCAATCACCGGGCTTAGGGCTACTGAGGCGAGAGGAGGAGCTGCGGCATCGCCATGTTGGAATGGATTTTTCCAGGCGTGCTTTGATGGATACTCATTGTGGGAGGATGGTATGATATGGATCTGTGAATCCTCGTCTCTTTAATAGGCGATTTGCCTACATGGCTAGGGTGGCAATTGGTAAAATGCCCCAGCTTCTCGCATTCGCTCGACGCATGGAGGATCTCCATTATTGGGCGCAAAAGCCAAGGAGTGCAACATTTATGGGAAGTCGGACACTATTCAACCAAGTATTCAGAATTTGGAGAAGAACCCGCCTTGCAATGACGAAGACAATCTGCGCGCCGGACTCATCATCATTGAAGCCTGGTTCGGGGGCTACTGAGGGAGTCCTGGATTAGGGGTATCCGGACAGCCGGACTATATCCTTTGGCCGGACTGTTGGACTATGAAGATACAAGATTGAAGACTTCGTCTCGTGTCCGGATGGGACTCTCTTGGCGTGGAGGGCAAGCTTGGCGATACGGATATGTAGATCTCCTTCTGTTGTAACCAACTCGGTGTAACCCTAGCCCCCTCCGGTGTCTAAATAAACCGGAGGGTTTAGTCTGTAGGACAACAACAATCATACCATAGGTTAGCTTCTAGGGTTTAGCCTCTACGATCTCGTGGTAGATCAACTCTTGTAATACTCATATTCATCAAGTCAATCAAGCAGGAAGTAGGGTATTACCTCCATAGAGAGGGCCCGAACCTGGGTAAACATCGTGTCCCTTGCCTCCTGTTACCATCCGCCTTAGACGCACAGTTCGGGACCCCCTACCCGAGATCCGCCGGTTTTGACACCGACATCCCCCTCACCATACCTCTTAAATCTCGGGACGAGATTTCTTCTAGTGGAGGAGAATTGTGACGCCCGGATAATTAAGCTACAGTGATCCCCCGCTAATGATGCCATGTCACCACGGTTACTGTTGATAAACTCTCGATAGTTCAGAACCGAAACAAATTCAAAATTTAAATAAAAGCAAACAATACAAGTTTTCAAATATTAAAACTAAAATGTTCGGAGTGAACCAAATATTGCATAGGTAATTATGGTGGAGAAACCACACCTTTATAAAATTCTTAAATACTATAAGATGAATAAAACAGCAGTAAAAACAATTAATTAAATACCTTTTGTAATTAATAAAATGTCAAACTAAATTATTTGAGGACTAGACTATTTGTGGCTATGGACTAAGTTGAAATACTAATTAGATGCTACGAGTATATTTTACTAAAACTAAAATTAATATGAAACAAAACTAAAACAGAAAAGGTAATATAAATGAAAGGATAAAGGCAAAACAGAAAATAAAACAAAATTAAAAGAAAGAAGAAAAGACCCCCCCCCCCCTCCCTGGGCCGAATGGCCCAACTGGCCATCCAGGCCACTAGGCCGGCCCTCCACTCCCCATAACCCCTGGGCGACCGAAACCCTAACCCCCCCACGACCGCACACTCCCCCCCACTCCCCACGTCTCTCTCTCGCCCCTCCTCTTCCCCCGATCCCCTTCTGGATCGGGGCAGCAAATCATGCCGCCGCCCCGACGCTCACCGACGACCGACGCCCCCCGACACCGAACCGGCGCCCCGCCACCTCGACGTCGTCACCCTGGGCCTCGGCGCCCCGTCCGTGCCTGGGTTGACTCAATGGCCTGTGGTCGCGGCCGCCATGCATTGCGTCCTCGCCGCCGGAACGCCGCCTCGCGGACTTCCTCTAACGCCGCCGTCGTCCCCGACCTCCGTCAAGCCCATTGCCCGACCCACCTTTCACTTGCGGTGAGGCCATGGCCTCCTCTCCTCCTCCCCGCTCGCGACACGGCCACGACCTCCACCTCATGAGGTCGCGCTTCGCTTCGCCCGTCGCGCCGGCGCCCGATCTTTGCCTCTGCCCGCTTCCCGCGTGCTCCACCACGCTTGCCCGCTTAGCCTCGCTGCGTCGCACCCGCCCTTTCGCTTCGTCCGCGCTCAAGGCTGGCTCCTCGAGCTGCGGCCGTGCCGCTCGCCGTTTCCACCGTTTGTGGCGGCGCCAGGCTGCACCGCCGACCCACCGTTGCCTCAAGACTGGCCTCCTCGCCTCGTGACCACGGCTCGGCTGCGCCCGCGCCGGCCGGCTACACCGGCCACGCCGAGCAGGCCCCGCTCCGGCCTCGCCTTGCTACCAGGCAGGCTGTGGCTTCGCCCGCACCCGCATGCCCGCTATGGCCTATAGGCCAATGACAATTGGGCCCCAGCCCCAGGAACAAAATAAAAAAATGAAGTCTGAAATAATAATTAATTAATTAATTAATTAGGACAATTAATTAACTTAATTAACATGTGTTAGTTAATCTAATTAGCTAACTAAACTAATTAAAACTATTAATTAGGATAACAGTCAATGACTAACGGACCCCACGCGTCAGTTAACCCAATCAACGGTCAATGTTGACAGCTGACATCATGCTGATGCAGTAAACATATTTTTGATTTAAACTAATTCTGTTAATGTAAAAAAATGATTTAAAACTTTAAAAATTAATAGAAAATAAACCGTAGCTCGGATGGAAAAACTTTGTACATGAAAGTTGCTCAGAACGACGAGACGAATCCAGATACGCGGCCTGTTCGTCCGCCGTACATCCCTAGCATAGCGAACATGGAACTTTCCCCCTTCAGTTCCTCTCTGAAAGCGCGAAACACGAGGAATACTTTCCCGGATGTTTTCCCCCTTGACAAGTATCACCTATCCCTGCGTTAGATCACCCCTGGCACCGCGTATTGCCTTGTTATATTTTGTGATGATTTGTTTGCTCTGTATTCATTATTTCTTCCCCCTCTTCTCTCCGGTAGACTACGAGACAGACGTCGCTGCTGCCTCGATCGACTACGTTGTTGACTCCTCCTCCTTGTCTGAGCAACCAGGCAAGACCTCCCCCTTGATCACCAGATATCGCCTATTCCTTCTCTATACTGCTTGCATTAGAGTAGTGTAGCATGTTACTGCTTTTGGTTAATCCTATTCTGATGCATAGCCTATCATTGTTGCTACAGTTGTTACCCTTACACCTTTATCCTACTGCTTAGTATAGGATGCTAGTGTTCCATCAGTGGCCCTACATTCTTGTCTGTCTGCCATGCTATACTATCGGGCCGTGATCACGAGGGAGGTGATCACGGGTATATACTATATACTTTATATACATGACACATGTGGTGACTAAAGTCGGGTCAGCTCGTTGAGTACCCTCGAGTGATTCTGGTGAGGGGGCTGAAAGGACAGGTGGCTCCATCCCGGTAGAGGTGGACCTGGGTTCCTGACGACCCCCGACTGTTACTTTGTGGCAGAGCGATAGGGCAGGTTGAGACCACCTAGCAGAGAGGTGGGCCTGGCCCTGGTCGGCGTCCACGGATACTTAAAAATAACATGCTTAACGAGTTCTTAGCCATTTGGTCTATACGCACTAACCAACTACGTGGGGAAGTTATGGGCACTCGACGTCGTGGTATCAGCCGAAGCCTTCATGACGTCGGCCGACCGAGAGGCGCTACCGATTACATCGAACGCCTCGCTAGGCTAGGTGCGCTTCGGCGGCGTTCGCAACATGCAAAAGCCAATGGGCGATGGGCGGACCCTGCGCCATAGGATTTAGACCGGCGTCTTGACCTCTCTGTTGTGCCTAGGTAGGGCTGCGGCGTGTTGATCTTCCGCGGCGGACATGACCCGAGAAAAGTGTGTCCGGCCAAATGGGATCGGCGTGTTGGGTTATGTGGTGCACCCTGCAGGAAGTTTATCTATTCGAATAGCCGTGATCTTGATGAACAGACGACCCGGAGTTGTACCTTGACCTTATGACAACTAGAACCGGATACTTAATAAAACACACCCTTCCAAGTGCGAGATATAACCCGATGATCGCTCTCACACATGCGACAAGGGAGGATCGCCGGTAGGATTATGCTATGCGATGCTACTTGGAGGACTTCAATCTACTCTCTTCTACATGCTGCAAGACGGAGGCTGCCGAGCGTAGTCTTCGATAGGACTAGCTATCCCCTCTTATTCTCGCATTCTGCAGACATACCCACCGATATTGCCCCTTTACACAGATACCCATGCATATGTAGTGTAGATCCTTGCTTGCGAGTACTTTGGATGAGTACTCACGGTTGCTTTGCTCCCCCTTTTTCCCCTTTCTATACTCGGTTGTTTCAACCAGATGTTGGAGCCCAGGAGCCAGATGCCACTGTCGACGACGACTCCCATGACCGGAGGTGCCTACTACTACGCAAGGTGTCACCGACGACCAAGAGTAGTTTAGGAGGATCCTGTGCAGGAGGCCTACGCCTCTTCGACCAGTATCTCGGTTTGTGCTAGCCTTCTTAAGGAAAACTTGTTTAACTTATGTCCGTACTCAGATATTGTTGCTTCCACGACTCGCCTATGATCGAGCACTTGTATTCGAGCCCTCGAGGCCCCGGGCTTGTAATATGATGCTTGTATGACTTATTTTATTTGTAGAGTTGTGTTGTGATATCTTCCGTGAGTCCTCGATCTTGATCGCATATCGCTTATGCAGTATGATTAGTGTACGATTGAATCGGGGGCGTCACATTTTTATAATAAAGATGCGAAGTAAAATAAAAGGCAATGAAAATAGCTAAGTGTTGGAAGATTAATATGATGGAAAATAGACCCGGGGGCCATAGGTTTCACTAGTGGCTTCTCTCGAGAGCATAAGTATTACGGTGGGTAAACAAATTACCGTTGAGCAATTGACAGAATTAAGCATAGTTATGAGAATATCTAGGTATGATCATGTATATAGGCATCACGTCCGCGATAAGTAAACCGACTCCTGCCTGCATCTACTACTATTACTCCACACATCGACCGCTATCCAGCATGCATCTAGAGTATTAAGTTCAAACTCAAGATTGAAATCGCAAGATTGTAACCAACTCTCCATCGACTTGCTGCCCCTACTGTCACTGGGAAAGGACACCGCAAGATTGAACCCAAAGCTAAGCACTTCTCCCATTGCAAGAAAGATCAATCTAGTAGGCCAAACCAAACTGATAATTCGAAGAGACTTGCAAAGATAACCAATCATACATAAAAGAATTCAGAGAAGATTCAGATATTGTTCATAGATAAACTTGATCATAAACCCACAATTCATCGCTCTCAACAAACACACCGCAAAAGAAGATTACATCGAATAGATCTCCACAAGAGAGGGGAGAACATTGTATTGAGATCCAAAAGAGAGAAGAAGCCATCTAGCTAATAACTATGGACCCGAAGGTCCGAGGTAAACTACTCACACATCATCGAGAGGCTATGGTGTTGATGTAGAAGCCCTCCGTGATCGATGCCCCTCCCGTGAACTAGGAAAAGGCTCCAAGATGGGATCTCACTGCATGCAGAAGGTTGCGGCGGTGGAATTAGGTTTTTGGCTCCGTATCTGATAGTTTGGGGGTACGTAGGTATATATAGGAGGAAGAAGTACGTCGGTGGAGCAACATGGGCCCCACGAGGGTGGAGGGCGCGTCCAGGGGGGTAGGCGCGCCCCCTACCTCGTGCCTTCCTGGTAGCTTTCTTGACGTAGGGTCCAAGTCCTCTGGATCACGTTCGTTCCGAAAATCACGTTCCCGAAGGTTTCATTCCGTTTGGACTCCGTTTGATATTCTTTTTGCGTAAACTCGAAATAGGCAAAAACAGCAATTAATTTGGGCCTCCGGTTAATAGGTTAGTCCCAAAATAATATAGAAGTGTATAATAAAGCCCATTAATATCCATAACAGAATATAATATAGCATGGAACAATAAAAAATTATAGATACGTTGGAGACGTATCATAGGGCACCGTTGCACGAGATAAACTTCGAACCCGAGGTGTGGCGTAAAAAATAACAAGGCATTGATAAAGGCCGAAGACTTAAAGGGCTTCTCGGATGCCAAGCGTGTGAACTCTTCGGATTTAGCTCGGCAATCCTCAAGATCGGAGATGAGAAGATTTGTTGAACCAGTTTTCAAGACCGACGACCGAAGATGAAGAATAGTTCAGAAGGATCGAGGAGTGTCCCCAACTTGAAGACCGGTTCAGGGGGCTATTGACGGTGTCCTGGACTAGGGGGTACTCATCACACCGTCTCCCGACCAGGTGGATCGGGCCGAGGACCCTTATGGCGGTTCACTAATGGGTCACTTTGGGTACGTAGCCCATGACGAATACAAGGAAGATTCCACAAGACTTGGTGATCAAGACAAGGACTCCTCTGCACCTACGTAGCCGAATAGGACTCCTGTTATCCTAGGCCTCCAGTACATTATATAAGCCGAGGCCAGGCTAGTCGATAGATTATTATGATATTGATCATCATACCCCTAGGGTTTAGACCACAACATATGATCTCGAGGTAGATCAACTCTATACTTGATACTCCATCAATATAGATAAGAGTAGGACGTAGGGTTTTACCTCCATCAAGAGGGCCCGAACCTGGGTAAAACATCATCTCCTTCATTCCTGTTACCATTGGTCCGAGAATCCACAGCTCGGGGCCCCCTACCCCGAGGTCTGCCGGTTTTGACACCGACACCCACTTTGTCATTTCTCTTGATATGCAAGCTATGCACCTCATCACCTATGCCCCACACATGTCACCTCAGAAAAAATAATCCAACAAATTGTATGATACTACAACTTCACAACCCCCATAGAAAAAAGAATGCGACCATCCTTGGATCGTTTGCTCTTCAATATTCTGTAACAGATGAGGTAGTCGTCATATTACTTCCAAATAGTTTTCCCCAAATTAAAAAAAGAAAGAATTTTCCCCAAATGTCGGGGATATACCCCGCGGTATGACCCAACCGGAGATATGACCCGGCTGGGACTTGGTGTTTCATTGGTGACTCGGCAGACTATAAGCCGGCAGATTATAAGCCGGCAGGTGGTAAGCCTAGGGTTAATAAGCTGGTAGATGGTAAGCGGCAGACAGTTATAAGCCCGCAGATGGTAAGCCGGCAGACATTTATGACCCGACAGACAGAGTCGCCTGGGGTTAATAAGCCCGAGACGTTAAGAAGCCCATGACGTTAAAAGCCCATGGTGAGACGTCAGAGTAGGTTAAGTCCCAATCCGAGTTGGACTCTATATGTAACCCGCCCCTCCAACTTATATAAGGAGGGGCAGGGCACCCCAAGAGGGGGACATACTGAATAATCTCTAAGGCTAGATACAACAAAGGGGAGCCGGCTTATGCGGAAACTCACTCATGAGCATAATGAGACCTAGCCACAAACAACATGTAGGGCTATTACCGGATGATGTTTCTCGGGGCCCGAAGCTGTCTAAATCCTTGTCTTGTGTGTTGATCCGCCTCGTGTCTCTCATCCCGATCAACCCCTCTCAAGCTACCACATAGATGCGTTGGCCTCACGACTAAGTCCTCACACTAGGATATCTGTCGTGACAATTCCACGACAGTTGGCACCCACCGTGGGGCCTGCACATGGTGGTGTTGAGTTCTTGGAGGGATCTTTTCTAGGGTTCTAGAAGTTCGCAATTTTCTGGCTCAAACCGGCGTGGAAAATTCACATCAGCCATAAATTCACCAGTCAAGATTGACGAAGGATACTGCGGTGGCGGGTGTGAGATTAAGACTGTTTTAGGGTTTTGCATTCTATGTGCCGCTGACGCAAGGCGATCTGTCGAAATGGACAAAAATGTTTTCGTTGTCTGATCTGCCTTGCTGTCTGATCCGCCGAAGTCCCGCAAGTTGCAGCTACTGGGTTACAAACTCAAGTCCCGAAGCTGTTTTGTTTTGCTAGCTCACGGGAGTACAAGACAAATCAAGCTGTAAAAAGCCGGGCTTGAGGAAAAATACACCAACGTTAAAAGAAAGGAGGAGATCAAAACTACTAGTACTGTACTATGAGTATCAAGTACAGACCAATTACATGCGAAAAACGTGACAATCCGCTGACGAAACAATTACTTCCAAATACTGCTGTGTCAAGTCGCCATCACCGCAGAGTTCCAGCAGTGTTCTCCTCTGCTGGGCTCTGTTGAGCCGCCGTTTATGCTTCGTCAAAGCTGCCGCTACGGACGTGTGTTCACCAAGTCAACGGTTCCCATTCGCCTTCACTAGCCTGCATCAACCGCCATCGCTAACCCGTGTCACCGGCCCCGACTCGCCTTTGCCGCACCTTCCTTCGCCGCATCGGTCTTTGAGCCGCCACAGGAGCTGGCCACTACCCGGAGGAGGATCGGCCCGAGGACTTCGGACTCACGTCTGCGTCGATCTTTGTTTTCTTTGCAGCTATGGCTGCGCTTTGGCCGATGGCTCACCTTCTCCGTGGACCCGCCCGGTTCGCCCGCGCCATTGACCCGCCGGGGCACGCTGGCTACTGAACTCTAGCACCGGCTTGCCCGCGGCCCCCGGCTGGTCTCTGCCGTCCTCTACTGCCATGAGCCGCCCTGGCCGACACTGCCGCTGCTACTGGGTCGCACCTCACGGGTGTTGCCGCTGCGGCTTTCGCGAGTTGCCGTCTGCTTTGCCTATCTCTGTTCCGAGCTGCCCCGTTGTCGACCTTGCATCCTGCTAGTGGTTCGCCTCCGCCGCCGCCGACAGCCCGTGGCCACGGGTAAGGCCTCGAGTCTCCGGCCGCCTCAGCCTGCCTCCGACACCTCCTGACCTCGTGCTCCAATCTCCGCTCCGGCCGCAACCACTTCAAGTCACCGGCCGCCTCAGTATCCATGCTGAGTCGCTGGGCGCCTTCGCCTCCGGCGCGTTGAGCCGCCCCGCTTCACCGGATTTACTGCCATCTCAAACGACCGCTTAGGCCTCACACGAGTTGTGAGCCGCTGGAGGAGTCCTCCAAGCCTCCGTGGATGTGGTTTCGAGCTGCCCTCGCCAAGTCGCCGTTGCGGCCGAATCAAACTGCTGCCTCGCAAGTTGCCGGCCTGCTGCCTCGATCTGCTTCCTCAGGGCCTCCTGAGCCGCCAGTATTCGCTATGGCGCGCATCAAGTAGAGCCGCTGCGGCCCCAACTCGCCGACGTTTCTTGCGCCACGGTGCCTTCGCCTTCCACTCTAAGCCGCCCCCATGCTGCTCCTCTGCGCGCCCAAAGCCGCGCGCCCGCAGGCCTGCAGATCTCCGTGCTGGCCGACCAAGTCGTCGCTCACCTTTGCCTGAGCCGCCGACCACCACGAGCTGCCCGTGATCCGCCGGATTCCACCTCTGCTACCGTGGTCTTGAGCAGTCCTTTGTTCGGCCTCGTTGAACCGCCGGACGCTATCGTGGGCCTCCCTGAGCCGCCTCGCCTCACGCAGTGGCCAAAACACCAGTCACGGCATCGTTCCTCTCAGCGGCCTCAACCCGCTGTCGGCTCGCCGAGCCTCGCTCTAATGCTTTGACAAGCTCCGCCTGCGCGCCCCAAGCGGCTACCATCATTGCCCCCGAGCTGCCTCCTCCAGGGCTCCCTGCACCGCCCACACTCCGCCGCGGCTGGCTTTCCCAGTCTCTAGCTCGGCCTCACGCTGCCTGCGAGCCGCTCCGATTCAACGCGCCTTCGCTCTGCCGCATCTCCGGCTGTGCTACGGGTCACTTCTGTCAAATTTGCTGAGTCGCCGCCGGGTCAAGCACTTGCTTCCTCGCTGGGTTGTAACCTGCCTTGGCCTTGTCTCTGCGCTCGCGCGCCCGTCTTCCGAGCGGCTGCATAAGCCGCCCGTGCGGATTACGACGTCGCGCCGTATGGCCGCTGCTGTTTCCTCACGCCTGGAGCTGTGGCGCAGAAGACACTGGGGAGCGGGCGAGGCGGCGCTGGTCGTCCGTGGCTGAGTGGGTTGTGCTACCATCACCAACCCGCCTTCGCAGACCTACCTCGCTGCTCCGACCATGCAGTTGAGCCGCCTCCGCCTGCAGCCACAACTCCGCCTCTGCTGCGGGTCATTGAACGCCCCGAGCGGCCTCAACTCTGCCGCCGTCGTGGTTCGCTTACCATGAGCCGCCCCGCCTTGGCCTCATGTCGCTGCTTTACTCCTGCGGCCCCAAGTCGCCGCCCGTTTCGCTAACGCAAGGTAAAAAGGGGTGTTTAAACCGGTGAGTTAAGAAAGGGGCATGAGCACGTGTTAAAAAAATCCAATGGTCAAACATGACCCGGAGGATCCCTTCTGAGCCGCCCGGTGCTGCGTTTTAAGCCGCCACCTTTGTCATCATTGCTGCAACCCTACGGCTGATAATTCTTCATAAAACATATCAGGTGAAATCCATCCTGTCAAGTTTCCATTGATACATTTTTTCTTCGAGAACAATTACTCTCATTTGTGTAAATTCTTATGAAGAAGTCATAATTTCAAAGGAGACCATCAAACTATGGCCCTTGCCTACATCGGACGGATCAATGGACAGGGTCATTTATAACTCGTCGAGATTCAACATATTCCAGCGTTCTGCTGTTCAACTATATGCCGGTCTACATCACGGTCAAATATGGAGAATCTCAAGCCAACTCCTTGAGTCGTCTTAAGACTCGGGGGCTACAATGATATAACTCAGCAAGTCTTGCCAGTTTCAGCAAATTCAACAACCCCAGGACATTGAAGGGGAAGATAACCCGATCCCGGAGGCTGCTGTCATATTGATGAAAACTTAAAGGCCGTTAGAAAATTTCCGGCTCAAAATGAAGATTCCGGTTTAAAATCCGGCTCAAGAGACATCTCTCTCCCATAAAGCTTTGAAGCTCTCAATATCCGGTTTAACATCCGGTTCAAAAAGAATCCATCTCTCGCAAGTTCGAGTCATCAGGAAAAACTAAAAGGTTGCCAAAGAGAATTTGCTGCCATGATGCGCGGTTCAAACATGGGTATCCTGCCTTATTGGCTTATCTTATTGGTCACTTGGGGGCTTCCTACTCAATGAGCATAGCTGTGCTTACCCTCTTGCTCCGGCTTACACGCCTTATTACAAATCACTTGGAGGCTTGATGCCCGAGTTACAGGGACCAAAGAGAGTTGGATGCACAGCACAACTCAAACATAGGTACCCACTGAGCACAGCTCAGAAATATATCACTTGGGGGTTTCCTGTTCAATGAACACAACTATATTCACCCTTTTGATTGGCATGGATGCCAGGTGTATTCACCAAAAATCCGGGTTATCCTGCCTGCATGCTAGATGCTTCTCCATCAGGTAATCCTGAATGACCTGTCATATTCTAGTGGAATATCTTGCCAACTGTCGTGGAATTGTCACGGCAGATGTCCTAGTGTGAGGACTTAGTCGTGAGGCCAACACATCTATGTGGTAGCTTGAGAGGGGTTGATCGGGATGAGAGACGCGAGGCGGATCAACACACAAGACACGGATTTAGACAGCTTCGGGCCACGAGAAACATCATCCGGTAATAACCCTACATGCTGTTTGTGGCTAGGTCGCATTATGCTCATGAGGGAGTCGCCGCATAAGCTGGCTCCCCTTTGTTGTATCTAGCCTTAGAGATTATTCAGTCTGTCCCCCTCTTGGGGTGCCCTGCCCCTCCTTATATAAGTTGGAGGGGCGGGTTACTTATAGAGTCCAACTCGGATTGGGACTTAACCTACTTTGACGTCTCACCATGGGCTTCTTAACGTCATGGGCTTCTTAACGTCTCGGGCTTATTAACCCCAGGCGACTCTGTCTGTCGGGTCATAACTGTCTGCCGTCTTACCATGTGCCGACTTATAACTGTCTGCCGGCTTACCGTCTACCGGCTTATTAACCCCAGGCTTACCACCTGCCGGCTTACCATCTGCCGGCTTATAATCTGCTGGCTTATAATCTGCCGGGTCACCAATGAAACACCAAGTCCCAGCCGGGTCATATCTCCGGCCGGGTCATATACCGCGGGGGATATCCCCGACACCAAAGGTCACCATCGCAGGTTCCTTTCTCTTTTCACGTCATGCTTCTTTAATCCCCTCAATTGAGTACATCCAAAGACAGTCCGATCGGTCTCGCTCTCCCAGACTCTCCGCCTGCTCCACATCTTTTCTGTTTCAATTCTCTCGCCCCTCTATTTGATCTCATTCACCATGAAGGTTGTACTCAACATGCATCGCTAGATAAGATTGATGCATCTGTGCGGTATCGTCTCCTCACTGCATGCCGTCGGCGTTAAGGACCGCCACCACCTCACGCCGACAAGGATTGATCTTCTCTGCTGGTTGTTGTCATCAGACATGCAGTCCCCCACCCTCCATGGATCCAAACGTGCGAGCCAGATCCATCGTTGAGAGGAGCAACACACGTATCGATCACGCTGCTATGCTGCAGCCTCGATGTGCTCAACCCCGACCATGTTAACGGGTGATGACTTCGCTTCCTCAAGGACGACCTCCACCACCACCCTACTGCCCTGAAGCGACACCGTCGCCTGCTCTTGGACAACTTCCCCAGCCCCCGCTAAATTTCATCTTCAAAAACTAGAGCGGCATCGCTCCCATCGTCTCCAACATCAGGTTGGCGTTTGTGCCTTTTCTCTAAAATTGTATCAGCTTGGCCAAGTCACGCCCAATTACTCATGTGTTTTCTCTTGCAATATTGACCTCAAAAGCACATGCGTAGTCTGATAGTTATAATTACTGATGCGTACCACTATGGTTATTTCACTACTGTTGTAGATCGGTTCTCTTTGTCCTGAAGTTGGCTAGGGACTTGGCCATGTTGCAACTTTCATTTGAAATATCAAAGATAGTAATGAGAGGATTTGGCGTCATAGCACTCATGTTTTGACTGAGAATAAATGTAAAAAAACAAGAGTGGGATGGGTTCTTGCCCTCCTTTGCTAAGCTCCTATCTTCTTTTCTCATCTATCATGACGTCATGTGATCCATCATTTTGTAGGGAATAATAGTTTCTACTGCTAAATGATATAATTATGAGCTTTCGTATTCTTAATCAGGAACTTTGTCCCCTAACATATTCCTTACTTTTCTGGCAGGTCTTTGGTAGGCATACTAAAAGTTGTAAGCTCTCTTGGTCAAACAAGTGGAATGAATACATGCTCTTTTTTCACACAGCTCATAGGCACCTCTCAAGTCCCTCCCCCATTTCACATTGGAAATCTTCTGTCTGCAAGGGCTCAGTTGCAAGTTATTTTTGGAACCTCCTTCAAAGAAAAGTTAACACTCGAAATCCTCTTCATTGTAAAAATATATTCCTCCTAGATTTCATCTGTGCCTTAATATCATGCTCACGTTGCGGAATATAATTGTTCCTTTTGTGGAACTTTTATTGCCTTTAAATGTTGAGACATCCTCTAGCCTTCATGGAGAAGAGGCACTGAATTATGGGAGATATTGTTAAAAATAGATAAATAAACTATTTCCCATGGAAATAGCTATTTCAGCAAGGTGCATTTTGAAAATATGGAAAAGGGAAATCTTTGATGATGTACTTTCAAACTTATATTGATGGAGAACTCAGGTTGTTGGCACCTTCATGTAGAACTGAGTACATGAGAGTTAAAAGTAAATCCCAACACAACTCAGTACATGAGAGTTAAAAGTAAATCCCCCAACTCATAACATTATTCCATGCGACCTGAAGAGTACCCTGATTATCAAAATTATCATTTTACATAATATTCAATGTTTATTTTTTACCATACATTTCCGCAGCAACGCGTGGGGATTTATCTAGACTTAAGAGTCAAAACCATAGTTTTTAAAAAGAAAAAAATGTGGGCCCGGTTATGCAGCCCACAGACCCGTCGCCAGGAGCCCCCCTTTCCAAGGGAGAGTGTTTTATTTAGGAGATTTGGTGGAGGGGAGCTGGGAGTTGACGGCCGGGGAGAGTTGCCGAAGAAGCCCTCAACTGCCTAATCCCCCGCCCGTCTCCTCGAAGAACGGCACGCTCGGATCAGGGCACCCCGCCGCCCCGGCAGCCTGCCGCGTCCTCCCGCCCGAGCGCGCCGCCGCCGTGTCGCGACGGTGCTAATGGCTTCAGAGGTTCTCCCCGTGGTGGACCTCCGCGTGCTCGCGCAGTCTGACCTGGACGCCCTCGCCGCCGCGTCCCTCCACGCAGTCGCTCCGCGGAGCTGCCCCGACGCCGACCCGCTCCCGCCGCTCAAGATCAACCGTGCTGTGTTTAACGAGAGCGCGGGGTCCCGTAAGCAGACTTTCTCTCGACTCCGCTTCGCGGCAGCCGCCTCCTCCTCCCTCCCCACCTCCCCTTCCTCCATCACGCCGTCAGCAGGCAACAACCCCGAGAACCACCTCGTTGCCTACCATCTCCGCCGTCTCTTCGCCCGTGAAGACCCCTCCTGCCCGCCCTCGACCCCGCCTCCACCCGAAACCCTAGCCCTGTCGTCTCCCGACCCCGATCGGGAGACTACAAACTCCAAGGGGGTTTCCGTTGATCTTGGGAGGCTCGCTGGGCTCGTCGACCCATACGGCGAAGAGTTACGGAGGCAAACAGCCGGGCTTATGTCGGAGGCGGAGCTAATGGACTTCATCAATTGCCTCGAAGGACAGTGGGTGAGTCAGAGGCGGCGGAGGAAGTTTGTGGACGCAGCCTTCTTTGGGGATCACCTCCCTACCGGGTGGAAGCTGCAGCTCGGGCTCAAGCGGAAGGGGCGCCATGCCTGGGTGCATTGCATCCGTTACGTGAGGTTTGCTGCTTTGCCTTGTCAAATTTCCTATAAATGATGATAACTCAGTAGTGGTGGCATCGACAGAGGGAATGCAATCATAACTTATATTGTGTAACAATCTGGATTCTTCCTGCAGTGTATATATGATAGCATATTACGATTATATAAGGATGTGTGATGGTTTGGGTTTGTGTGTACATTTTAGGAATGGGTTTTAATGCTACAGTAATACTTAATGTTGTTCACAAGCACCTAGCAAATAAATGGTCCCAAAGGAACACACTGTGATTCTAGTTAAATCATAATCCTCAGTTTTCTTGTTTGCAGAAAACACTGGTGATTTGTCATAGTTTATGAGCATTGAGCAGCATTCACTGATTCAGCTTTCAAAATACAATCACTAACAGTTTAAGCCTATTAAATATGTTCTTTTGATTTGCACACTTCTTTGATATATCCTTCACCCTTCTATGCATGCATAGTAGCATACTGTGCACGTTGCAGCGGTACCATCTGACTAGTTTGTGTTGATGCTTGTTATGGCAGTAATTTATCACTATATTCTTAGGTAAAGCATAAAGGGGTAATATTCTTTCACATAGTTCTACATATGGTGTTATAAGGGCTTTAACACACAGTTCTATATATGGTGCCCCCTCTGTTCCAAAATGTAAGATGTCCACGCATTCCGAGATTTAAATCTGACCAGCAATTGACAAACACAATGCGAATTATGTGACACAAAAGTGATATCATTGGTAAATGCTTTTGAATACGAATCCATTGACATGATTTTTGTGTCATATTGACATAGCCCACATTTTATTGGTGCCTTAAATTTTGCAACAGAGGGACTACCTTCTATTTGTTGTGCTTCTGGTTGAAGTAACACCGGACACTTGAGCATTCCAATCAGTTAAATATTACCAAGATACTGTGCCATATGTATTCGGATATATACTACCATTCTTTATTCTTAATGATGGTTTTGCTTTATACTATGAAAATTATTCCTCATCATTAAGTTGTTTAATTCTGGAAATCGTCAAGAATTACTTTTCTGTTTAAGGCTATTTGTCCTTTTGTTGGTAGGAATCAATGTCCAATAGCTGCGCTGCTGGCTCTCACATTTTTGATATTTGTTGCCTGAAAGTCTAGTTGAGATAAGAGAATTTCAGCAATATGCTTTGCTTTATCTACCATGCATTGTTAATGCTTTTGCCATTACCGCCTGACCAGGACAATTGTGCTTTCCATGTATTCTTTCTTGTATATTATTACCCAGTGTAGCTAAGACTACAAATCATACTTTCCAGCCCAAGAGGACATCAGTTTCGTACTTGTAAAGAAGTTTCTGTGTATCTTATGTCACTTCTTGGGTATCCGGTGACCGTAACAGTTCCTATTCAGTATAACAGCACCAGACAACATGCCTTGAGTGATGACGATGGTGAAGATGACGTAAGTTTATAAGTGTATGCCATTTTATTTTGTACCTGAATTTTCCTTGCTTAATTTATGTGTTTCACAGGCTGTAGGGTTTCAACATCAAATTGGTTCAAGTGTGGATAACCTAAATGTATTGCCAGTTACTTCTGTCACCTTTTCCAGCCGTTCCTGCAATTCAAAGGATACGGTAGAAGGAAATACAAATCCAGCAAATACTTATAAGTGCCAGAACTGCAATTTAACTTTGCACAATCAAAGTGCCTATGTGCAACACCAGCTGTTATTTCATGAAAAGAAAGCTAAGAGGCGCAGAAAGAGTAGCAAATTTGGTGAACCAAAAGTTGGTAAAGATGGGAAATTTGAATGCCCTGTATGTCACAAGACCTTTCAGGAGCAATCACGGTACTTTGGCCATGTTGGAGCCCATGCAAGGCATGAGGGGCTTACTCCTGAAGCTTTCTTTGATAAGATCTCATCAGGACAGGCAGTTAACAACTTCTTGGGAGAGTTACAATTTACCCCTCAGGAGCTTACTGAACCAACTGAACAGAAGGGCAAGACTGCAGGCGAAGCATGTTCTCAGCATCAGAGTTATTCAAAAGAACAAGGGGGTGATAACTCAAAAGTTATAGATCTTTTTAGCACAAATTGTTCCGGTGGTTTCAATAGGCGTAGTGAAGCTTGGTGTAGACAGGTAGAGGTTCCTCCTGTTACAGATGCTCGAAGTGCATGCAGATACAGAAATGCTATGATGGATTATGCCAATGTAACTGTTCCAAAACCAAAAGTAGCTCCTGAATCCAATGATGAACCAAATGGCAGGCTTAACGTCTTTGCTGAAGTTGATGATTTTAGTGATCACACGGGAAGTGGCCATGACTTCAGACCTTCTAGCTTCTCAAGTGCTAAACATTATGAGGACCAGATTGTTGATCGTGGCTTTCCTGTTTCAAAGCGTGGCGAGGTCAATAATACTGTGAAAGCAAGAGATGTCAACCTTAATTCATGCCTGGACACAATATCTTTCCCGATTGCTAGTGCAAACAATCAAACTTCTACTGCTGTTGATGAGGCTAATCAATCATCCATTGCTGGAAAATGCTTCATTGGCAGTTTTAATAATAATGATGGTGCATCTACTACATCATCCTGTTCTGGCTCAAATAATAAAGTATCTGGTTCCCTTGGTGGATCTAACGGATCCTCTAATGCTGCCAGATGCATCGGTGGTAGTTATGGTAATGATGCTGCAGCTAACATTTTTGGCAACAAGAACA
This sequence comes from Aegilops bicornis, assembly GCA_021605145.1. NCBI lineage: Eukaryota > Viridiplantae > Streptophyta > Magnoliopsida > Poales > Poaceae > Aegilops > Aegilops bicornis. Next base: position 466,992,645 of record CM038675.1, on the reverse strand, counting down.
ATACCATGGTGTACCAGCCTAGTTTGAACACATGCCCCATCTCTCATGTTGCAACTAATGTGGATTCTTTTGTTTCCCGTTCAACACATGCAAAGAACAGTGACAAAGAGCGTGCATACAATACCAAGGAACAAATGAATACCACACAGAACAGAGCAAGTAATGAAGCTGTTGAAGGCTATAATAATGATGTCTGTACTGGTAGTATCACTGAAAGGAGTCTTGCCCAGTGTAGTAATAACTTGAGTCACCCAAAACCCAACATTCTGAGCCGCTGTGCACTACAGGACTCAAGCACTTTGACAGCCAGTAACTTAACCAAGGGAATTGATGTCAACTGCATGAATGGTTCTTTTGTTTATAGAAATGTTGCCAACGTGGAGGGTCCTTCTGTAAATAGGCCCATGAATAATAATGATTCAATGGGTTCTGTGCATGCCGTGTTGGGAAAGCCAAGTAACGATATGCAAAATCATTACAGTGGTAGTGCTCCTAGTTACACCCCGCTTGCTGCAGCTAATATCAACGATCTAATACCTATGCAGAGCAATTTTGATGGCATGTCCACTTTGGTTCATTCTGTTGGTGATGTTCCAAGGAGCAGCACAACCCAGGATCAGGTAAAATTGACATGATTTTGCAGGCTTTCATAACTCTTGCACGATATAGAAGTGGTTTGATTTTTTTTGGTGGGTATTAATCATAAAATAATGAATCTATATTGATTTGATCGCTACTTAAATGAGTTGCTTTGTTCCCTTTCATTGAAAACAAGAGAAGCAATATAATTATACTAGGCAAAGCAAATGGATTTGAAGTTGGCTTATTTCTCTCCCAGTATGAGTTCGGTTCTGCATGGTTGAGTGAGGATTTTTTTTTCTTTTGCTTAACCTTTCAGCACAACCCTGGATTAGGTAAAATTTACATGATTTTGCAGGCTTTCATAATTCTTTCAAAACCCTGGATTAGGTCCATCTCGACAAATTAGATAAGATATGCACACCAGATTTATATTACGGGATTAAACCTAGCTGAGCTTGTTTTGAGCTTGGCATTAATTAAAGGGTCCTCCTCCGTCCTATATTAGTTGTCGCTCAAACAGATGTATCTAGCACTGAATTATGTCTAGATACATCCATTTCAGAGACAACTAATATGGGATTTGAGGAGTATTCAATATCGATCCATGAGAATGGTTAGATTATTAAATACTGTGCTAAAGGAATCAAATCCACAACTTTTACAAGTTTATGTAGGGTGTAAAACTACACCGGCCAATTCGAACGTCTATAAAATTTTACTTTTGGGAATGTGGAATTTCGTGAAGCAATTGCTGTTCTATGCAGAATCATAAATACCACTATTTTTTCATGCTGGTAATACATTAATAAACAATGCCTCTTTGATATTCTAACTTGATTTTTAATATTGGATAACAAATATTAATTGGTGATATGTCGTACGACATGTAGTTGAATCAGGGAACACTCTTTGCATTTTTTTTAGTTATTATTGTTTATACAACGCCTTTCCAATACAAATAAAACGTAAATAAACTAATACTCGAGCACAAGAAGTGTATGATTCAAAGTGTTTGACGGTTTGATTATTAAATACGAAATGAGCACTCATGAAATTCTTATTATAACATAGAGTACAGTATGCATGTGTCCTAAATCATTCAATATTTTATCGAGATTTAAGAAAGTATATAATCCCTCCGTCCTAGAATAAGTGTCGCTGATTTAGTACAACTATGTACTAAATCAACGACACTTGCTTTTGGGACGGAGGGAGTACTGCATACATATCACTCCATATTGGTTTTTTGGCGGGGCAAACAAAAAGCCCATGCATGTTTTTATAGTTCTATTTTTGCTGTTTCTTTTTGTTCTCGTTCTCACAACTATTGCTTAATATGAAAATGCCTTTTGGTTATCTTGGTTGCCTTGTTTCCGTGTTATCAAATTTTGTTGTGCTGGACTATGTTGGGGCAATGATCTTTCATGCTGAATACCCATGTGATAATTGGTTTTTTTTTGTAATAATGTAAACAGTGTGCGTTGCAACTTGGATTTGGTGGTCAGAAGCAGCACGTATTTCCTGGTTATGGATGGGCTGCATTTGGATCCCCTCAGCTTGTGGGCTTGGCCAGAAATAATAATTTACCCACTAGATCCTCACAGTTTGGGAGCATGGTGAGACCTAATTCTTCTCCTTCTGGATCCTCTCAGTTAGGGAGTGTGGCAGGTTCTGATTATCTGCGAACTGGATCATCTCAGTTTGGGCGCATGGCTGGACCTTCTATACCTGCTGCCGAATCCTCTCAGTTTAGGCACATGGACGGACCTAATTCTAAACATTCTGCTGAATCCTCTCAGTATTGGCACATGGCTGGAACCAATTCTAGACCTCCTGCTGGATCCTCTCAGTTTGGGAGCGTGGTCAGACCTAATCCTGTACCTTCCACTGAACCCTCTCAGTTTGGGAGCTTGGCCAGGCATAATTTTGGGAGGACATCCGAGCCAACTTTAGTGTTGGGGAATGTACCACAGACGGGAAGTGGCCCTCCGGCCCAGTCAGGATGGGATCTCAAGGTACCAAGGATGGTTAGTGGAGGGAGCATGCTCGCAGCAGTATGTACATGGTGCAACAGCCAGTTCCACCATTTTGGCCCCGTCGATGGACAGCAGGTTGGTAATTACGGCCTCATCTGCCCATCATGCAAGGATAAGGTGTCTGGTCAGCGCAATATGCCCAACAATGGCTTGTGGCAACCCTGAGGTCATCTGAATAGCGTTGGAGAGGTTTTTTTTTACGCTGTATCTGTTAAGGTTGAAAGTTACCTGCACCGATCAGTTTGCAGAGTTGAGCGGGCTATCTAGGAATGATGTTTGTATTTGATGTGCTCCATCTTCTCTTAGGAAGTTTATCGATTTCATGACACGAGTGTAGGCGTATTTCGTTAGAACTGAAATAATAGTTTTAGATTTTATTTATTACATTTACCCGGGTATATCTTTTGCAGGAGCTCCTAATTATGTTGCTCAGATAAGATAGTACATCCTCTGTTCCTAAATGTAAGACGTTTTGGCAGTTCAATTTAAACTGGCAAACGTCTTGTGTATTTAAAAACAGAGGTAGTAGTATATTCCGGCAGTGTTGAGAACTCTTCCAGAGCTGTAACAGGCTTCAAGCATCTTTTTTCAGGAAATCACAGGTAGAGGTTTGATGTTCAGAAGAATCTGGTTTACTAAGTTGCGAGGCATAAATCCTATACTACAGGGTTATGCTAGTTTGCTTTTGCCTGTGAACTTAAGCTGCGATAGGTGTGACATTTGTTCAATAACGACCACGGCGGTGACACGTGCTGTTGGAGTTGTATGGGCTTATATATCGGTCATTAATCGGGAATCTTATAGAGCTGACGTCCCCTGAAGCGGGTTTGCGGCGTTATACTTTTGGTCCGGCATGTCCTGGGTTTTATTTCTGGTTGGTTCGTTTCAAGTTGGTTCAAACATGCAGGAGGTATTTTCCTACTTTGGTGTTATGCCAATGCAATTTACAGACTACTAGCACAAATGCCTGTGTGTTGCAATGGGGAAAATACCAGTTCTTATGAACCACGATTTGGTGGGTCAAGGAACTATATCAAGGGACAAAGGTCATTGATGCATAATTTGAGGACCACGACGTAGAGCTTAGGACATGGGGTATGCTACAGAGTAAATTGATCAGATTGACAATTTCTTTTTGGAAAATTTTTCAATCTATTTATCAAATATCATGGTAATATAAAGACCATTTATACGTAGAGCTTAGCACAAGGCCCGTGCGTCGCAACGAGGCATATAAATTTTAGTGGTTTGACATTATGTTATAGCACAAAAGACCATGCGTTACAGCGAATACAAAATAAATAAGCGTGTGATTAGAAACCTGAAAAATATTTTACCAATCAAACAACTTCTATTATTTGGTGGTTCAAATGAATGGTGTCAAAGATACACATCAACATTGTCAATTAATAGAATTTGCAAATAATGCCAGCTCAGTAGTCATGTGGCATGTTCCCAATTGCAACAGAGAAGATTCTATTTTAGCTTGTTACACGAAATTTACATTTTTTTCTAAAAGAACTATTCCCTATAAATAAATTAAATAATGATGATAAACTTTAGCACAATGCAATGGTTCATCTTTTTTAATTTAAGATGAAGGACATGAAAGAGAAAACGATGACCATACTAAGGCTACAGGGAAAGGCATACAAAGCATATCATACAGTTATTATATAACACCACGCCTTTAGACATTTCCAAATATACAAAACATAAGGTACTGAATTCTTTTACATAGACTGATATGACTCAAAAATACAATGGTCGATGAGGACAAAAAGGCACATGATTTTCTTTTTGTACATCAATGCCAACTAAAAATAATAAGAATTGTAATTAAAGAAAAGCGACCAAAAAACTGTTAAGAGCATTTGACTTGCACTCTGACTCAATGTTTTACTGGCACATTTCCTCATGAACAAATTTGCTTTACTAACCCTCCTATAAACTTTCAGCTGGATGTCGGTGCCACCGAACTACCCGCTCAATTGTAGGCTCAACTCCAACCTGCTCCATTCTAGGAATAGATGGATTTGTAGTTTTCGACTCCTACTTTGAAAAAGTTTGTTGGGCCTCTACTTTGAGTGAGAACCATACAGTCATACTGCAAACACATAAAAAGTAGGGTTAATTGGATCTATGCCACTGCAACTTTCATGAGTTGGAAAAATGCCATCACAATTCTGCACATTGGAATAATGCCATTACAATTCTTCCATTCTCCTCTATATGCCATTATGTTAAAATTTAAGACACAAATACCCTTGTCTTCCTCCTTTAACCTTCCCCTCATCTTCTTCTACCAAACTGACAACCGTGCAATTAACTCCGGTGCAGCGACATGGTCTACCTTGTGTATATTTATATATGTGCAGCGACATGGTCTACCTTGTGTATATTTATACAGTAAAGAATCAATAAAACCGAAACAGGCTCCCGCTGGTTTCCGTGTGGCAATAAGCCAAGTCTCCATGCGTGTGCTCCTGTTACGTGAGCTTCCAGCCGGAGTTCATCAAGCAGGAACCGGCCTGGTTGTTGTACATGTTCCTGCACAAGGCTAGCTTAATCCTTTGATATGGGAGACAAAGGAACCGCTAGCGAGGGCACCGCGATGGAATCGTCCCGTGCTCCTGGCGGCAACGCAGAGGCCCAGTGCCCAATCCCAATCTACATGGAGGAGCTGGCTGACAGACGATGGTTGGTTGAGTCACAAACTTGCGCGGCTGCTCTCATGCATTCCATAGAAGCTGCATCGTTGAGCGGTTCTACAGGGCTTGGATATGCATGTGTTGCCGGCGTGACATGACGCCGTATTTCGACTGTAAAAATTGTGCGTACATGAGGACTGAGGCAGCATTCGCATGGGAGATGGCTGCAGCGGTTGCACAACCCATCCGGCACCATCTGTGAAATCACGGGGCCCCATACATTATGCATGGTCAGTGCTGGAAGTTATTTTTCGCATGGCCCCATGCTTGCCGGAGTTAATGGCAGGTTAGTTTGGTAGAAGAAGATGAGGGGAGGGTGGAAGGAGGAAGACAAGGCTATTTCTGTCTCAAATTTAACATAATGTCGTATAGAGGAGAATGGAAGAATTGTAATGGCATTTTCCCAATGTGCAGAATTGTAATGGCGTTTTTCCAACTCGCGAAAGTTGTAGTGGCATAGATCCAATTAACCCTAAAAAGTAACGGTTGAAGTAATGCAGAATAATATTCTCAAGTTTAATATACACAGGAAAATGAAAATATCATTATAACAAACAAGGAAAAATGTTTACAAGTTCTATATTGATGCTCACAATGTCTCTATCCAGCTCAGAAAGTCATTTTTCTTTTGAGAGCATCATCGACTTAATCTTTATTTTCTCAAGTGGATAACAATTCCTCATTGTCACCAACTACACAATAGGAAATGTGAATAAAAAGACTGCAGTAAGAATTAAGGGAGAAGTCCAGGGAAGTTTAACCCCCACTCTCAAATGAGGGATCCATGTGCTTACTTTGCTTTCCATGTAGCTTCAAAATAATGTATTACCTGTTGTAGATTTTTACTCGTTCTCACTGCCATTCTACTGGCAATTCCACAAGGAAAATATATGCCTTCTTCTTTCATAGCAGTGAACGCTGAACCTGGACCATCAAAGAGAAGATAATTTCTCATCAAATTGCCCAGCACTGTAATAAGAAGAGAAGCATCTATAAAGTAATAAACAAACCGAATCTGAATGTACCTCATCAAATGAAGGTGGCAGAAGTGTGGCGACCTAGCATAGATGTTTCACAGCCTCAAGGCTTGCAGAATCAGAGAAGTCAGAAGCCTGCTATGTATAATATGTAGGCATGTCTTCTTACTTCATGAGTCTCTTATCTACTTTCCAGTAGGCAATTTTTGTAAGCAGACTTATCTTACTTGTGAATCCTCGCTTCTTTCCAGATTTCTTTAGAAAAGTGACCCCAGTGGTAACTCTGAAGTTGATGAGTGCGCTAGGATGCTAAAAGATGCAGCTGAAAACTCGATTTCATATTTTATTTAAAATAATAGTCAGTGCTATTACTTGCTGGTAGTGACTGCAAAACGTTTGAATTTTTCACTTATTAGCACAAAACACAGCTATAGAAGAGTACTGGGAAAGTGACACCAGGAACATTAAAAATTGCAGGAGTACAGAGTAAAGAAGCCCTACTTCCAGATATTAGCTTATGCTGATAAACACAAAAATGAAATGATAATTGTTGCTAACCAAGGCAAGCCCAGCATCTTCTCCCTTCTTTAAAGCTTCCTATCTCTGGGTCACCAGAGTGATTTTTTGCCCAATCCTGTATAGTTTATGGTCATTGGTCATCATAACATCTACATTTTAGCGCTGGGTAATGAGAACAGAACATGGTAAATTTACCTGAATATGTCCCACAAATATTTGTACGACGGATTCTAGTTTAACTCGAACCAATTGCACTAAATAGAATAAAACACTTGAAAGAAGGTAAAATCAGCCTCCGCAACAACGACTTTCACTAAGTAGAAGGACATTCCCTTCCCCAGCAGCCCCACACCAAGACCTCGATGCGAGCTTCTGCTAAAAATCATAAAATGAAATGTGGCTTTACAGAAGATAATGATTTTCCATCAATGTTAGAGTATCAAAACTGATCCAGTTCAAAGAATGGAAAGGTAAAGAAGGTGGACCTGTGGGAAAGATCAAGCCTTCCTCGGCAGTGCAGAAATAGTCGCAGTACACACTCCCGCAGTGCACTGCCTAACGCAATGTTCTTTATTGCTTTCTCGGATATAGAGAATAAATAAATATTTCATATTTTTATATTAGGTTTTTAAACATTTTTTCCATTCACCAAGTCTCCACTAATTAGACTGAAATAGAGTCAAGTAAATTAATAACAAAATTCTGTAGATACCTTGGCAACAGTAGCGGAATCCTTAACACAAACCAGTAACGCAAGTACATGGTAGCTAAGAATATAATAGGCGCTAACTTGGAGCAAGAGAACTCCTTTAGGTATTACCATTATTATTGTCAAGCACATTGTAACACCCCGAGAATCTTGCTACAGTAATCCCCCCAAATGGTAGCCATGTCATCATGATTACTATGCAAGTTGACACTTGTTAAAAAATCAAATTCAAATTCAAAATTTAATTGCAAGTGAAAATATTATTTCTTCAAATAGTAAAACAAAAATGTTGGTCATGTCCCATAAAATCCCTAAGTAATTATCATGTTGAAAACAACCTCATTTGAATTACCAAAATGCCCCTGGAAATTAATTAATTGGATCAGCAGCAATTTGACCTTTTACATTATTGAAAATATTTAAACCTTTTCAATTGCTCTGAAACTTTTTGTGCAATACCACATTATTGAGCTTGATTTATGTGCAAAGTATCACATCTGACAAAAACCGTTTAGTAGCTACCTTAATTAGAAAACATAGAAGGTTTAAGTAAAATCAGAAAAATAAAAAGAAATGAGGAAAGCCCCTGAGCACGTGGCCTCTCACTTCCCCTGTTCCAGGCCCAGCCCATCTGGCAGGCCTTTCTCCTTTCTCTTGCCAGAGAAGGAGACAACGCCATGGCGTGGCGTCTGGCTGCCCGTCCACGTGCCCGACGCCGCCGTGTCGATCATCCGGTGAGCCCCGAGGTGTATAAGGCCCTCCCCACCCTGTAGACGAACCCTAGATGCTCTCCTCCTCTTCCTCTCGCGCCGCTTCTCCCTCACAGCACGAACCCGGCGAAGTCGTCGCCGTGCCTTTGTAGGCTATGGTCCCCGGCGGCGACAAGATGTCTAGAGGCGCCGTCCTCTTCTCCGTCGACTTCAACCACCGGACCAAGCACGAGGCCCTCGCGTCGCCATCGCGCTCATCTCCACCTCTGCATCTCGACGGCCGCCGTCGTCAATTCGGCCGATCCGCTGCAACCCCGAGCCCGCCAACCCTCACTGCCGCACCAATGTGAGCTCCTCCCTTGTTTCCCTCTCGCCCCGGTCTCGATCCATCGTCGGAGCGCGTCTCCCGCCCGTAGCCGTAGCCATCGTCCGTCACGGCCAGCGCCCGCGAGACTCGCGTCCGCCCCACCCCCATGCCGTGACCACCCCGTGCCCACGCCTCGCCTCACCTCCCTGCCGCGCTAGGCCGCGCCCGGGCCTCGTTCGCCCCTGCGCCTGGCCAAGCCCGCAGCCGTTGCCGCCGCTGCTTCATAGTCGCTGCTGCCGCTTCTTATTACTGCTGCCGCTGCTCGCCGACCCACGGCCTTCTGCGCGTATGCATCAGCCGAAGCTTAATAGGCGTCGGCGGCGAGCAGCGCGCCGGGTTGGATTAGTAAGCTTTGCTTTTTTAAGGAGGTAGCTAGGTCTGCTCACCGGCCGCGTACGCAACGTGCAGGAGTTCCCGGGGAGATGGCCCATGACCTCTGGCGCTGATACGTCTCCAACGTATCTATAATTTATGAAGTATTCATGCTATTATACTATCCTTCTAGGATGTTTTATATGCATTTATATGATATTTTATATGATTTTTGGGGCTAACCTATTAACCTAGAGCCAGTGCGATTTACATTTTCTCCTTGTTTTAGAGTATCACAGAAAAGGAAAACTAAACAGAGTCCAATTGACGTGCCACTTGACGGAGATTATTTTTGGACTAGAAGAAGCCCACGGAGTACCAGAAGCAGGCCAGAAAAGTCCCGGGCTGCCCACGAGGGTGGGGGGCGCGCCCACCCCCCTAGGGCGCGCCCCCTGCCTCGTGGATAGTCCGGAGACCTCCCTGACGTGAAATCAACGCAAAACTCTTCTATATATACCCAAACTTCCAGAAAAAAACCTAGATCGGAAACTCCGCCGCCGCAAGCCTCTGTAGCCACGAGGGGCCATCATCACCGGTGGCCATGGAGGAGTATCCCGGAGGGGCCATCATCACCATCAAGGCCAAGGACCAGAGGGTGGAGGCCATGGACGAGGAAGCACAAGGGGGAGAAGCTCTCCACCTCTCTCTTGGTGGCACGGAAGTGCCATCGGGAGGGGAATCATCGTCGCGGTGATCGTCTTCATCAGCATCACCATCATCATCACCATCCTCATCTATTTTACGCGGTCCACTCTCCCGCAACCCGCTGTAATCCTTACTTGAACATGGTGCTTTATGCCACATATTATGATCCAATGATGTGTTGCCATCCTATGATGTTTTGAGTAGATATCTTTGTCTTTGGGTTGATTGATGATCTAGATTGGTATGAGTTGTATGTTTTATTTTGGTGCTGTCCTATGATGCCCTCCGTGTCGCGCAAGCGTGAGGGACTCCCGCCGTAGGGTGTTGCAATACGTTCATGATTCGCTTATAGTGGGTTGGTGAGTGACTGGAACACAAACCCGAGTAAGAGGGATTGTTATGTATGGGAATAAAGAGGACTTGATGCTTTAATGCTATGGTTGGGTTTTACCTTAATGATCTTTAGTAGTTGCGGATGCTTGCTAGAGTTCCAATCATAAGTGCATATGATCCAAGTAGAGAAAGTATGTTAGCTTATGCCTCTCCCTCATATGAAACTGCAATAGTGATTACCGGTCATGTTAACAATTGCCTAGGACAATTCCGCACACCGATCCACCATTATTCCACACTCGCTATTTATATTATTTAGTATTATATTCTAACTTTATGATAACAACACCTATTTTTATATTTTAGCTCTCTGATATCATACAAAGTTATCCTCTTCATACCCACAACATAGTTTTATTTCTCGTTGCTAGTTGAAAGCAAACGTTCGGTGCACGTAGAGTCGTATCAGTGGCAGATAGGGCTTGAGAGAATATTGATCTTACCTTTAGCTCCTTGTGGGTTCTACACTCCATACTTATCACTTCCACCATTGGAAATTACTACAATGATTCCCTGCACTTGGGGATTATCAAGCTCTTTCCTGGCGCCGTTGCCGGGGAGCAATAGCGTGGGGTTGATATTCTCGTGTGTGCTTGTTTGCTTTATTCACTAAGTAGATTTTGTTTTTCCTTTTTGTTTCTGTTTAGTTGTGGGTGATAACATACAATTTTTCTTATAAGAACGAAAATACAAAAAAATTACTTGCCTTCATGCCTAAAAAGTTTTTCAAAAAGAGAAGCGATTGGAAAGTTATGCATTGAAGAAGTGAGGGTCGACCTTAAGCACTTGTGTTCATGCTCAAGGAAACAATGTAGAATTTTTCATGGAAGTTTCTCTGTAAATAATTATCCCTTTGTATATATTCATTTTATTATAAAAATAATGTGCCAAGCTTTGGTTTTAGGATGATTAGATTGCTTGTTTACTATGTGCAGAACAAAAACATAAACTTTGGCTGTAATGCGTGAATTTACATTTTTTTACTGGAAGGTCAAATGGGTCTGAAACTTTTTGCACATTACTTCTGTACAAATTTTTCAAATTTTCAAATTTAGTTCATAATTTTAGGAGTTACAGAAGTTTGCTAAACTTCCAGATTACTACAGACTGTCCTGTTTAAGACAAATTCTGTTTTTTGATGCATTGCTTGCTTGTTTTGATGAAACTATCGGTCTCTATCAGTGGATTAAGCCCTGGAAAAGTTATATTACAGTAGCTATGATGCAAAAACAAAATATGAATTGGTTTGCAACAGTACTTATAGTAGTGATTTGCTTTGTTATACTAACAGATCTCACAAAGTTTTTGTTAAGTTTTTGTGGATGAAGTGTTCGAAGAACGAGGAGTTACCGATGTGAGAAGAATAAAGAGAAGCAAGAGTTCAAGCTTGGGGATGCCGAAGGCACCTCAAGTAAATATTTCAAAGGATACTCAAGCATCTAAGCTTGGGGATGCCCCGGTTGGCATCCCATTTTTCTTATTCAACAATTATCGGTATACCTCGGTTTTTGTTTTGTTCACATGATTTGTGTCCTTTGTGTTTTTCTTTTTTCTTTCTTTAAGAACCATGCTAGTATGAGATGTCCCTTCATCAATTTATAGAATACTTCATATGCTTCACTTAAATCTTTTAAGTATGATCTTATAGAATTGCTCTTTATGCTTCACTTAAATCTTTTGAGTATGGTTTTATAGAATGCTTCATGTGCTTCACTTATACATTTTGAGCTTGGATACTGGTTAGTTGTAGAATGCTCCATGAACTTCACTTATATCTTTTGGAGTGTGAACAATACTATCATTTAAAGTGGGTTTGGAAGAGTGTCAACTTTAGGAATTAGTGATCCCACTATTTTGGAGGATGTTGAATCTTAGTGTGATATTTATGAAAGTGGATTTGGAAGAGTGTCAACTTTAGCTAGTAATGATTCCACTATTTTGGAAGAGGTTCCAATTGAGTATGAGAACAAAGTTGCTATCCATGATGCTACTGAAAATTATTATGAGGGAGGAATACATGCTTGTAGGAGTTGCAATAATATCAAGTTTCCTCCCGACGTGCTTAAAGTTTTGAAGTTGTACTAGTTTTGCCTTCCTATGCTAGTTGATTCTTGTTCCATAAGTTGTGTGCTCACAAAATCCCTAGGCATAGGAAGTTGGTTAGAATCAATTGTGCTAGTCATATTCTTCATGATGCTCTCTTTATGTTTCAATTCTTATCTTCTATGTGAGCATCATTGAAATCATCATGCCTAGCTAAAAGGCATTAAAGAAAAGCGCTTGTTGGGAGACAACCCAATATTTACCCTTACTGTTTTTGTGTGTCTACATGATTAATCTACTGTAGTAATCGTGTTTTATAGCTTTTTTTTCAATAAAGTGCCAAGTAAGACCTTTGGGAAAACTTGGGTAAAAGTTAATGTGATCTTGCTGTAAAAAAACAGAAACTTTGCGCTCACGAGAATAGATGTCATTTTTTACAGAAGAGTGCTTTGGAGTTGATTATTTTTGCAGAAGATTAATAGACAAATTCCTCACGTCCACCAATTTATTTCATAATTTTTGGAGTAGCAGAAGTATGGTTATTGTTCAGATCAGTACAGACTATTCTGTTTCTGACAGATTCTGTTTTCATTGCATAGTTTGCTTGTTTTCTAGTTTTTATGGCTTATATTCCTCAATATAAATTGTAGAAATGATATGGTACAGTAGGCATCGTGTGATAACAATTATGAACCTTGTCTTTGACAGTACCAAAGTGAATGGTTTGCTCTTAATCATACTAACCTATCTCACGAAGTTACGTTATGTTTTGTGCGATTGAAGTTTTCAAGCTTTGGGTGAGATATCGATATGAGGAGAATAAGGAGTGGAAAGACCCTAAGCTTGGGGATGCCCAAGGCACCCCAAGGTCATATTCAAGGAAGACTCAAGCTCCTAAGCTTAGGGATGCCCCGGAAGGCATCCTGTTTTAAATCTTCAAAACTATCGGTATACCTTACTCGGAGCTATATTTTTATTCGTCACATGATATGTGTTTTGCTTGGAGCGTGTTTTCGATTTTACTTTCTGTTTTAATAAAATCATTGGATCTGAAAGATTGAATGAAAAGAATCCTCCCATGGCTAGTTAATTATTTGACTACTCAGTGTTCTTCACTCATATCTTTTGGAGTAGTTTGTCATTTACTCATGCGCTTCATGTATATCCTATGAGTAAATGGTTGAATAAATTGAATGTCATAAACCTGAATTTATATATGTTTCATATGCTTATAACATGGGGAGTAATGACTTCACATATAATAAATATAGGTAGTAAACTTATTGAAAGTTAGCAAGCGAGAATTGGTCACTTGAACAATTCATGAACGAATATTGAAGGAAGAGAGGTTTCGCATATAAATATACTATCTTGGACATCTTTTATGATTGGGAGCACTCATTAAGATACGACATGCTAAAGAGTTGATGTTGGACAAGGAAGATAACGTAATGGGTTATGTTTTCTTATATCTGAAATAAAGTATATTGTCATGGATCATCCAACATGTTGAGCTTGCCTTTCCCCCTCATGCTAGCCAAATTCTTTGCACCAAGTAGAGATACTACTTGTGCTTCCCAAAACCCTTAAACCAGTTTTGCCATGAGAGTCCACCATATCTACCTATGGATTGAGTAAGATCCTTCAAGTAAGTTGTAATCGGTGCAAGCAATAAAAATTACTCTCTAAATATGTATGATTGATTGGTGTGGAGGAAATAAGCTTTGTACGATCTTGTGATGTGGAAGAAATAAAAGCGACGAACTGCATAATAAAGGTTCATATCATAAGGGGCAATATAAAGTGACGTTCTTTCGCATTAAGATTTTGTGCATCCAACCTTGAAAGCGCATGGCAACCTCTGCTTCCCTCTGCGAAGGGCCTATCTTTTATTATTATCTTCTACCTTATGCAAGAGTCATGGTGATCTTCACCTTTCCTTTTTACATTTTATCCTTTGGCAAGCACAGGGTGTTGGAAAGGTCATGATATATATATCTAATTGGATGTAAGTTAGCATGAGCTATTATTGTTGACATTACCGTTGAGGTAAAAGGTTGGGAGGCGAAACTATAAGCCCCTATCTTTCTCTGTGTCTGATTAAAACTCCATAACCACAAGTATTGTGTGAGTGTTAGCAATTGTGAAAGACTAAATGATAGTTGAGTATGTGGATTTTGCTTAATCAAGGCTCTGACATAGGCTCTTCCTGAAAAAAAGATGAATTGCAATTGTTTGATGACTGAGAATATTGTTTGTTAGTTTTCAAGAAAGTTTATGATCTATACTTTAACATGTGATTTGCTTGTTACTTGATCATGAAAAGTTTTATGAGATAAGCTATTGTTATGACATATAATGATGCTAGAAAAAGTGATTGGAATTATCATTGATCAAACTTATGCACTTGCTAGCATTCACACTTCATAAATTATTTCTTTTATCATTTACCTACTTGAGGACGAGCAGGAATTAAGCTTGGGGATGCTGATACGTCTCCAACGTATCTGTAATTTATGAAGTATTCATGCTATTATACTATCCTTCTAGGATGTTTTATATGCATTTATATGCTATTTTATATGATTTTTGGGACTAACCTATTAACCTAAAACCCGGTGCAGTTTACATTTTCTCCTTGTTTTAGAGTATCGCAGAAAAGGAAAACTAAACGGAGTCCAATTGACGTGCCACTTGATGGAGATCATTTTTGGACCAGAAGAAGCCCACAGAGTACCAGAAGCAGGCCATAAGAGTCCCGGGTTGCCCACGAGGGTGGGGGGCGCGCCCCCTGCCTCCTGGACAGCTCGGAGACCTCCCTGACGTGAAATCAACGCAAAACTCTTATATATATATATATCCAAACTTCCAGAAAGAAACCTAGATCGGAAGTTACGCCGCCGCAAGCCTCTGTAGCCACGAGAAGTCAATCTAGGCCCACTCTGGCACCCTGTCGGAGGGGGCCATCATCACCGGTGGCGAGTATCCCGGAGGGGCCATCATCACCATGAAGGCCAAGGACCAGAGGGTGGAGGCCATGGAGGAGGAAGCATAAGGGGGAGAACCTCTCCTCCTCTCTCTCTTGGTGGCACCGGAGTGCCATCGGAAGGGGAATCACCGCCGCGGTGATCGTCTTCATCAACATCACCATCATCATCACCATCCTCATCTATTTTACGCGGTCCAGTCTCCCGCAACCCGCTGTAATCCCTACTTGAACATGGTGCTTTATGCCACATATTATGATCCAATGATGTGTTGCCATCCTATGATGTTTTGAGTAGATATCTTTGTCTTTGGGTTGATTGATGATCTAGATTGGTATGAGTTGTATGTTTTATTTTGGTGCTGTCCTATGGTGCCCTACGTATGCGTGCAAGCGTGAGGGACTCCGCTGTAGGGTGTTGCAATACGTTCATGATTCTCTTATAGTGGGTTGGTGAGTGGTGAAACACAAACCCGAGTAAGAGGGATTGTTGCGTATGGGAATAAAGAGGACTTGATGCTTTAATGCTATGGTTGGGTTTTACCTTAATGATCTTTAGTAGTTGCGGATGCTTGCTAGAGTTCCAATCATAAGTGCATATGATCCAAGTAGAGAAAGTATGTTAGCTTATGCCTCTCCCTCATATGAAACTGCAATAGTGATTACCGGTCATGTTAACAATTGCCTAGGACAATTCCGCACACCGATCCACCATTATTCCACACTCGCTATTTATATTATTTAGTATTATATTCTAACTTTATGATAACAACACCTAATTTTATATTTTAGCTCTCCGATATCATACAAAGTTACCCTCTTCATACCCACAACATAGTTTTATTTCTCGGTGCTAGCTGGAAGCAAACGTTCGGTGCATGTAGAGTCGTATCAGTGGCAGATAGGGCTTGAGAGAATATTGATCTTACCTTTAGCTCCTTGTGGGTTCAACACTCCATACTTATCACTTCCACCATTGGAAATTGCTACGATGATTCCCTGCACTTGGGTATTATCAGGGGCATAGGTTTAGTCCGGCGTCGACCTCTCTATTAAGCCTAGGTCGGGTTGCGGCGTATTGTTTGGCCGAGGCGGGCATGACCAGGAAAGTGTGTCCGACCGGAGTTAATCGGCGTGGTGGGTAAGTTGGTGCACCCTGCAGGAAGAAAACATCTATCGATAGCCTGTCCTCTGATAGCGGACACTTGGAGTTGTATCCCGATCGATACAATTAGAACTGGATACTTGTGATGAGAAATGGATTGTGATGAGAACTGGATAGTATGGCTCTGGGATTGCTTTCTCGCAGGGAGTCGAGAAAGGATCTCTGGCCGAGGTTGATAACACTACTACTACTTTACTTTATGCTACTCTACTCCCTCCTGTTGCTGCAACATAGTGGTTTCCAGAAGATGCTAGTCTTTGATAGGCTAGGCCTTCCCCTTCTCTTCTGGCATTCTGCAGTTCAGTCCACATATACTACCCTTTTCATTGACACCGATGCATATGTAGTGTAGATCCTTGCTTGTGAGTACTTTGGATGAGTACTCACTGTTGCTTTGCTCCCCCTTTTCCCCCTTTCTTCTTCTTTCTGGTTGATGCAACCAGATGTCGGAGCCCAGATGCCAGATGCCACCGTTGATGCCTACTACTACTTGAAGACCGCCGACGACCAGGAGTAGTCAGGAGGCTCCAAGGCAGGAGGCCTTGCCTTTTCGATCATAGATGCTTTGTGCTAGCCTTCTTAAGGCAAACTTGTCTAACTATGTACGTACTTTCGAGATATTGTTGCTTCCGCTGACTCTTGTGTTTTCGAGCTTATGTATTCGAGCCCTCGAGGCCCCTGGCTTGTAATATAAAGCTTGTATCTTTTCAATTTGTGTCTAGAGTTGTGTTGTGATATCTTCTCGTGAGTCCTTGATCTTGATCGTACACATTTGCGTGTATGATTAGTGTACGATTGAATCGAGGGCGTCACACACATCTACCAGAATCTTTTTTTAGGGAGAAACATGAGAGTAGCTAATTTATTTAGTTCTCGTCAGTAAATAAAAACATGTACTAAAATAGTTATCCAGGAAGGGTAGCTTCGGGTACGATTTAGTGTGAACAATGCACCTTCTGACCTCCAGACCTCCAGCCAGAACAATCAAATTGATCAACATATTGGATTGGCCTGCTTGGGACATAGCTAGTAAGTCAGCTATCTTGATTGTGACGTAGCTAGTAAGCCTCATGAAATCAATCCAGTGGCCTGCTTAGATGTAGCTAGTAAATCAATCCAGCTGAAAACGTCCCAAGCACCAGGAGGGATCTGCTAGTTAGTAATAAAATCGATCAGCAAAGATGGTATATGTTCAGATCTTAGAGTAGTATGGACAAATAGTTTACAAATAATCAATTTGTAGATTTCCTAGCTTATGCAGAAGTACAATACATCATCTATCCAGGACCGGGAAGGAACACTAAATTATGGCATGATATCATTCACTTCTTTTTGTTGCCAATGAACACTAAATTGACCACTTGCTACTAACAAAACTGAGATTACCAGAAGCAAGTCCACCTGATCTCACGGCACTCGTTCTGCCGCCACCACGAAGGCAAGATTGATCCACCACCTCCAGGAATCCAAGGGAGAGAAGATAAAGAGATAATCGGTTGATGGATTCCGATCTGCCGTCCCGAACTCTACTTCCGCGCTCGCCCAACCTCGAGCGAGGTGGGTGCGCCGAGCGGGCGGCTTGAAGGCGGCATCTTCTTGGCGGCGGTATGCTGGCGGCGGCGGGCGGCGCGTGGTGAGGCGACAGGGTGGGCGGGCAGGAGGTGGCGGCCGAGGCGGGCGTGAGGGGCCATGGTGAGGCGGGGTGGGGCTGGAGGTCGAGATGGGATCGAGGAGGCAGGGCTGTGCGGTGGTTGGGCTATTTTTTTCCTTTATCTCTCCATACTGATTCAGGCTGACTTATGTTGAGGATTGCGTGTTGATTACTTAAAACTTCAGGGGCTTTTTTACAAAATTGTTGATGACGTATGACCAGAAGCAATCGCTGGTTTATTATTAGGGAAAGAATCGTGTGCTTAAACTATACAGACAATGATTAGATACCCATTTGAAAGGAAAAGATCAAAAACAACATTTTTGATGTTTTATTTCTTTGGTTAGTAAATCCGTACTGTTTGCAGGGGGGCTGCGGTGGAAGGTACGTGTGGAATCAAAACGCGCGCACAAAAGTGATACAACCTGTGGTTGGATTGTTAGGAGAACATTGGTATTCCCAGCCCATCAGTGTTCAAGTCCCGGTGCTAGCATTATTCTGGATTTCTTTTCCGTATTTTAGGCGATGCGCGAGAGTGTGATGTTCTCGTCGACTATGAGGCGTCTGTGGAGACTTCGTCAATCTCTAGATAATATATCGGCTCAGTCTCTCGGAGGTGCTCATTGGGGTAGGATGTTTGTGGGTTTATAGGGGTGAGTGTACGTGTGTATATATGAGTCGCGTACACAAAATCTTTATTGCACCCACTACACCTTCCTACTAGTTTTGAGGAGAGAACCAAATTCTACCAAGTGCTAAAAGTGTTCACCTGGTGGTCCCGTCAGTGCTAAATCCGACATATCTTGAGGTAGGGGTCCTAAGCTAGGTGTCTTAGCGATGGTAATATGAACACATGATTTTAACTAGGATCGGGCTCTCTCGAAGAGATAATACCCTATGTCATGCTATTGGTTGTATTGATATGGGGTATAGTACATAGTACATGTATCTACCATGAGATTGTTGTAATGAATATGAAATGATCTATCGATGTAACGCCCCGGATTCGATGCGCCAGGTGTCCGCCAGTTATTTGCCGTCGTTGCCATGTCATTTGCTTGCGTGTTGCTCCTTGCCATGTCATCATATGCATTTCATATCATGTCATCGTGTGCATCTCATTTCGCATTCGTGTTCGTCTCATGCATCCGAGCATTTTCCCCGTTGTCCGTTTTGCAATTCGGCACTCCTATATCCCCCGGCGCCCCCTTTTACCTCTTTTCATGTGCGGGTGTTAAACGGTCTCGGAATGGACCAAGGTTTGCTGCGGCCTTGGTATAGCACCGATGAACCGCTGTCAAGTTTCGTGCCATTTGGAGGTCGTTTGGTACTCCAACGGTTAACGGGTAACCGCAAAGCCTCCTTCTCTTTGCAGCCCAACACCCTTCCAAAGTGGCCCAAAACCCAGCAAACCTCCCTCCATGCTCTCGTTCGTTCGATCACGATCGCGTGGCAGCGCACCTCATTTGGACTCTCCTAGCTCCTCTACCTATAAATATGCCCTCTCCCCCGAAATCCCGGGTCCAAACCCTAACTTCTTCCTCCTCCCGCCGACGGACACGTCCACCCGCCGCCCAGACATGTCCGCCCGTGCCCGCAGCCAATCGTGGCTTGCCACGTGTCCCCGCCGCCGTCCTCCACTGCGCGCCGCCGCTTCGAGGCCGGATCGGGCCCGCCACCGCCACAAGCCCGCATTGCCCGCCGCCTTGGCGAGCCGCCGGCGCCGCGCTCCGCGCCCGCCACCGGAGATCCTCCCGCCCGGCGACCCAGCGCCGCATACAGTTCCGCCTCCTCCAGATCCGGCGGCCCGGCGCCGCCACGCCAGCGCCTCGTCGACCCGCCGCCTCGTCGGCGTCGCCTCCTCGCCCGGCCCGCCGCTTCGCGGCGCCTTTCCCCGCCGCCTCGAACTCCGTCGGCCCCGCCGCGACCTCACGCCGCCGGCGCCGCCAGCCGCGTCCCCGTCGACCTGCGCCTCCCCGTCGTCCCCGTCGTCGCTGGAGCTCGCCGGAGTTCCACTCCGGCCGGATCCATCCCGCCTGGACCAGATCCACCGGGAGACGATCCAAACACCTGCGCCCCGGATCCCTCCGTCCCGGATATCCTCGTCCCGTTGACTTCCGGAGGGTATTAAATTTTCACCAAGTCCCTCAGTTTTGCATATTCTGGTGCCTATTTTGCCATGTCATAACTTGCTGCATACCGCTCCATTTCGTGTGTATAATATGTCAAATTGTTCTTCTCGACGAGTGCTTCATTTCTTCCATTGCATCATGTTCATTTGAGTCCATCTTGATGCCTGAATCTTCGTTGCAAGAGTGCTATATGATGTTAATCTGCTGAAACTGTTATAACTTGGTGATTTGTCATTTTTGTTGCATTTGATGTGTGCATCCTATGAACATGAGATCTACATGTGTTTTGATCTGTGCCATGCCATCTTCACAGTGGTGCCATCCATGTATTTTTGTGATTCTTGTAGTGAGTGCATCGAGCTTGTTAAGTAGGGTACTTGCTGTTACTGTTTTGCTAGTCTGAATCTGCTATATCATGATGCTATGTTAACCTGCTGCTACAAGTCATTCTATGCATAATATGGAGATGTTCACTAAATATGTTTTGTTCTAAATGTCATGCTCTATCCATCCATGCCCCTGGTTGCATTTATAGCCTGCCTTAACTTGTTGTAATCTTACTCTCAATTTGCTAAATAATGTTGCTGTCAGCCTGTTAACATTAAGTTTAATGTTGCCATGATTGTTGTTAGTGATCCATGCACTCTATGAACTTTGTGTTGCCATGCTTAGCTTCATAAACATGTCTTATTACGGTTTCTTGCCTTTCCATGCCATGTATTGCTCTGTGGTGAGTGGTTCAAGCTCACCAACACGCCTACTTATTGTTGTTCCTGCCATGTATGAATATGTCATATAACTTGCCATGTTTACCTGGGTGCCATCATATCTTGTGGTCCTTTTTGGCTCATGGTCAGTAAAGTATTTTTGATCTATGCATTTAGTAGTATCATGTCATGCCTTTGTTTGCCATGATAAGTTCTTGTAACATGTTGTTTGATAGCTCTAAACATTGCAACCTGATGTTATTTCTGCAAAGTCTGAAACTGTTATTATTTGCAATCTTGCCATGTGTTTTTGAGCATGTTCTAGTGATTTACGGAGATAGCTCAGTGTTCATGTTTTGTCATGCTTTACCTGTATTTCATGCCCATGCATTTTTTCTTCTGGCGTTGAGATGCTTTGTAGCATAGTGTTTTGATGCTTGCAATATGCCTAGTTGCTGTTTTGGACAGCTTGTCCTTTAAACTTGTATAGGGTGTATGTGTTGAACCGTTGCTCCGATTTGAGTGTGCTCTATATGAAACTTGCTTGATTTTGCATGTTCTCTCATATTATCATGTTGCATCCATGTTTTGAGAGTGTTTGCTTGATGTTTGTATGCATTTTGCATCAATGCCATGTTTAACTTGTTTTGCTCATATCTTCTAGGCCGTAGCTCAGAATCTAATGAACTTTATATGTAACTTGACTAGAATTTCGTGTAGATCATCGTGGTGCATCTTAACTTGCTGTTTAACAACTTGAACATAAGGTTTATTCAGATCTGGACCAATTTCGAAATTTGCATATGAGGACTTCTGGAATTGTTCTATGTTGTCCCCGGCCTCATTTAAACTTGCTTTGATGTGTTGCTCTTGTTTGCATCATCTCTTGCCATGAGTAGCTTCATGTAGCCTTGTCATGCATCATGCTTGTTGTGCATCATGTCTTGTTCACGTGTGGTGTGTTTACCATGTTGTGTGCTTCTTCTCGATAGTTCCCGTTTTCGTTGAGATCGTGAGGATTCGTTCGTCTACGCTTGGCTTCATCTTCTTCATGGACTCGTTCTTCTTCCTTGCGGGATTTCAGGCAAGATGACCTCTACCCTGGATCTCACTACTATCATTGCTATGCTAGTTGCTTCGTTCTATCGCTTTGCCGCGCTACCTACCTCTTGTTGCTCAAGCCTCACTAATTGCCATGTCAGCCTCTAACCTTTGTTACCCTTCCTAGCAAACCGTTGTTTGGCTATGTTACCGGTTTGCTCAGCCCCTCTTATAGCGTGCTAGTTGCAGGTGAAGATGAAGATTGCTGCTTTGTTGGATTATGTTTTTGTTGGGATATCACAATATCTCTTATATTATTAATGCATCTATATACTTGGTAAAGGATGGAAGGCTCGGCCTTATGCCTGGTGTTTTGTTTCACTCTTGCCGCCCTAGTTTCCGTCATATCGGTATTATGTTCCCAGATTTTGTGTCCCTAACGCGGTTGGGTGATTTATGGGACCCCCTTGACAGTTCGCTTTGAATAAGACTCTTCCAGCAAGGCCCAACCTTGGTTTTACCATTTGCCTCACCACCACCTACTTTTCCCTTGGGAGTCGCTCTCTCGAGGGTCATCTTTATTTAGCCCCCCCCCGGGCCAGTGTTTCTCTAAGTGCTGGTTCAAACCGAGCCGCCTGCGGGGCCACCCCGGGGAAACTCGAGGCTTGGTTTTACTCGTAGCCTGTCTCATCCGGTGTTGCCGTGAGAACGAGATATGTGCAGCTCCTATCGGGATTGTCGGCGCATCGGGCGGTCTTGCTGGTCTTGTTTTATTATTGTCGAAATGTCTTGTAGCCGGATTCCGAGACTGATCGGGTCTTCCGGGAGAAGGAATATCCTTCGTTGATCGCGAGAGCTTATCATGGGCTAAGTTGGGACACCCTGCAGGTTTGAACTTTGAAAGCCGTGCCCGCGGTTATGTGGCAGATGGGAATTTGTTAATATCCGGTTGTAGTAAACTTGAAGTAAACTCTTCTAAAATACACCAACCGTGTGTGTAACCGTGAGTGTCTCTTTTCGGGGTTGATCGAGAGGAGAACACGGTTTCTGGGTTATGTCTGACGTAAGTAGGAGTTCAGGATCACTTCTTGATCATTACTAGTTGGCGGCCGTTCCTTTGTTTTCTCTTCTCGCTCTCATTTGCGTATGTTAGCCACCATACATGCTTAGCCGCTGCTGCAACCTCACCACTTTACCCCTTCCTTACCCTTTAAGCTTTGCTAGTCTTGTTACCCAAGGTAATGGGATTGCGAGTCCTCGTGGCTCACAGATTACTACACCACCGATTGCGGTACAGGTTTGCGATGATCATGACGCGAGAGCGATGTTTACTTGTTTTGGAGTTCTTCTTACGCTTCTTGATCGGGGATAGGTTCCAGGTCGGCAGCCTGGGCTAGCAGGGTGGATATTGTTTGAGTTTCTGTTTATGTTTCATCCGTAGTCGGATGTTTATCTTATGTATGATGTATTGTTGTATTCATGTGACCTTGTATGTATTGGATGTATCCCCACTATTATGTAATGTTGATGTAATGATATCCACCTTGCAAAAGCGTCTTCAAGATGCGCTTCTATCCTTGGTGGGACCTTCGATTTCCTTTAGGATAGGGTCGCATCTTGGGCGTGACAAGTTGGTATCAGAGCCTCGACCGACCCTAGGAGCCTCCTTGATTGTTGGCCGTTGTTGAGTCTAGAAGAAAACTTTTTTTTCGGAGTCTAGTTATATCGGAGAGTAGGAATTCTTTTTACTCCTCAGCCCCTTCGTCGCTCTGGTGAGGAATCTTGACGTAGGTGTTTTGAATTACTCCTCTTCCCCTTCAAATTTTTCTTTAGGCTCACGTGGTTAGTTTTTGTTCGTTGTCCATCCTCTTTTATCCGGCGCATCTCTCGTCAAGTCGACTCAAACCTCTTTGTATTTTGGGAGATCAATCCTCAGCTCTTTTCAATCGACGTTGTTTCTCCATCTGAAGTTGTCCTTGTTTTTCCCACCCGCCCACCCTTCTTCTTCTCGGAACCGGAGTCCGTAATTGAGTATCCATCCTACTCGTGCGAAGTCTTTGCTTTCTTTCCTCAATGATTTCAACCGGTGTTTTCTCTTTAAGATATTCGTCGGTTTCCCCTTCCAAGTTGTCTTTGTTTTCCCACCCTATTATTCCCGCAGTTCGAGTTTCTTCCGACCATCAATTCCATTCGTGTGGAGCCTCTTCAGTCTTCCCTCAATTATTTCAACCGGTGAATTCTCGTCTTGTTCGTCATTCTTCATCCCTTTCTTTTCCGGTGCACTCAATTCAAGTTTTTCGGTGTTGATCATATTCTTTTCCTTGGATCAAGTGTTCTCCTTGCTTGTTTGCCTCTCGCCATTCAATCATTCCGGAGCTCAAGACATCTCAGAGATTCATCTGTCTTCGAATTAATTCAAGGTTGTCACTTCATTCAAATATTTAATTGTTCGGGTGCATCATCTATCTGTTCAACATCCCTTTCCAACGGTGTTATCTCTTCAGTGGGCCCTAACCCACAGGTCTTTTCGGATCTTACGACTCTTCTAATTATTCCGGAGTTATTCTCAAGTTCTTTTTGAAGTTTGACGTAAGAATGAATTTCATCAGTCAGACGCCTTCCCAAGATCTCTTTCAAATTCTTTTCATTATTGGCTCAACCTCTTCGCTTTTCATTCTACCGGAGTATCTCAACAATTATGGTGGGTTTATCGTCGTCCTTGAAGACCGAAGTAGAGTTTCTCTTAAATCTTGTCCGTTCCCCCGGAGATTCATGGTGCTAGCTCGATGTTATCCTATCTAATTGTTTCCAGTCATGCAAATTCTTTTCATCCATCCGGAGTATTTCAGGAGTTACTTTCCGTCTCAATCATCCGGAGGCCATCTTTTCGTAAGATTTCTTCGTTCCAAGTTTTCAAAGTCGTTCTCCAATTATTCTATATCCGTGCCCCTTCGTTCGTCTCAATATTCTTCCGGTGCTGCGTTCAAGCATTCGTTAATCCGTTCGCGATCTCTTCGATCTCTTTTCTCTAAATTCCCTCAAGTATCTTCGTGCTTTTCTAATTCTTTCCGGCGATCCGTTCTCTTCTCTTTGTTCATTTTCATTTTCACGGTGGTTCGTTGAAGATTTCTTTTCGGTTTTTCATCATATTCAATTCATTCGTTCTTTTAATCCTACCGGTGGCTCAGGAATACCTCCCCAAATTTGGCGGTATATCTCCCCTTAATCTTTTCCCAATGTGGACAAGTGATATGCAATCCATTGCTTCTCATCAATTTAATTGATGAAGGATAAGCATAACGTAATTCTTATTCTTCCTTCATCGAGTTGATTAATTCTTTTCTTCAGAGATTGTTCATGATGAATAATCTCTTGGTTCTAAGTGTTTTCATCTTTTCTTTTCCGGAGTTCAAATTTACTCGGCCATGTCGTCGAAACCCCCATCTAAATCATCGCAGGGCTCATCTTGTTCTTTCATCCTTCATTTTATCTCGTCATCCTTTGGTTACCGGAGTTCTTCACGGTGGCTCATCATGATTTAATTCATTCTTCAAGAGTTCATCAAGATTTTGTTGGAGGAGTTCAAGTATCTTTTCTTCTCCCGTCTTGAAGAGCAAATAATTCTTCATTTTCTTTTGAAGTGGAGTTTTGCATTTCTTCGTTCTTCTCAGCTATCCAATCTTTTCCGTTTGTGGCCGGTTATCACCTTATGATCTTGAGATGTTACCTATAAGTCCACAACAAGCTTATTCTTTCGTTGTTGATTTTCTCAACAACTCCATTCAATCCTTCTAAATTCTTTTCTTTCAATTCTTTTCGGAGATTTTGTGTCATGTCTTCATCAAGTATCATTCCGTCCTCTCAAGTTCTTGTTCTTTTCCTTCCATTTTCAACCGGAGTGCTGCCTAAATCCTTTCAGTCTTATTCGTTTCTTATCTCGTTCTAACCGGAGTGGTTTCATAGTCTATCTGATTCAGTGAGCTTTTGATTCTCATCATTCTTGTCGTTCCTTTCTTCTTCTCAAGTGTTCTCGATTCTTTGCTTCTTCTCTTGAGTTATTGTTTCACCTCATCCCTTTTCCCTTCCGTCTCGGTCCTAAGATCTCGGGACGAGATATCTTGTTAGTGGAGGAGTGTTGTAACGCCCCGGATTCGATGCGCCAGGTGTCCGCCAGTTATTTGCCGTCGTTGCCATGTCATTTGCTTGCGTGTTGCTCCTTGCCATGTGATCATATGCATTTCATATCATGTCATCATGTGCATCTCATTTCGCATTCGTGTTCGTCTCATGTATCCGAGCATTTTCCCCGTTGTCCGTTTTGCAATCCGGCACTCCTATGTCCCCCGGCGCCCCCTTTTACCTCTTTTCATGTGCGGGTGTTAAACGGTCTCGGAATGGACCAAGGTTTGCCAAGCGGCCTTGGTATAGCACCGGTAGACCGCCTGTCAAGTTTCGTGCCATTTGGAAGTCGTTTGGTACTCCAACGGTTAACCGGGTAACCGCAAAAGCCTCCTTTTCTTTGCAGCCCAACACCCCTTCCAAAGTGGCCCAAAACCCAGCAAACCCCCCTCCATGCTCTCGGTCGTTCGATCACGATCGCGTGGCCGAAAACTGCACCTCATTTGGACTCTCCTAGCTCCCTCTACCTATAAATATGCCCTCTCCCCCGAAATCCCGGGTCCAAACCCTAACTTCTTCCTCCTCCCGCCGACGGACACGTCCACCCGCCGCCCAGACATGTCCGCCCGTGCCCGCAGCCAATCGTGGCTTGCCACGTGTCCCCGCCGCCGTCCTCCACTGCGCGTCGCCGCCGCGGCCCGAGGAGCCCGGATCGGGCCCGCCCCGGGCCAGATCGGGCCCGCCGCCCAAGCCCGCATTGCCCGCCGCCTTGGCGGAGCCGCCCGCGCCAGCGCCTCAACGCCCGCCACCGGAGATCCTCCCGCTGGCGACCCAGCGCCGCATACAGATCCGCCTCCTCCAGATCCGGCGGCGCCGCCCGTCGGCGCCCTCGTCGACCCGTCGCCTCGTCGGCGTCGCCTCGCTCGCCCCCCGCTTCGCCAGCGCCTTTTCCCCGCCGCCTTGGAGCTCCGTCTGCCCGCCGCCCGGCCTCGCGCCACCTCCGCCCGGGCGACCGCCGCTGCGCCCGCCAGCGTCCCGTCGACTGCGCCTCCCGTCGTCCCGTCGTCATTTGGAGCTCGCGGGAGCTCGCCGGAGTTCCACTCCGGCCGGATCCATCCCGCCTGGACCAGATCCACCGGGAGACGATCCAAACACCCGCGCCCCGGATCCCTCCGTCCCGGATATCCTCGTCCCGTTGACTTCCGGAGGGTATTAAATTTTCAGTCCCTCAGTTTTGCATATTCTGGTGCCTATTTTGCCATGTCATAACTTGCTGCATACTGCTCCATTTCATGTGTATAATATGTCAAATTGTTCATCTCGACGAGTGCTTCATTTCAGTCCATTGCATCATGTTCATTTGAGTCCATCTTGATGCCTGAATCGTCGTTGCAAGAGTGCTATATGATGTTAATCTGCTGAAACTGTTATAACTTGGTGATTTGTCATTTTTGTTGCGTTTGATGTGTGCATCCTATGAACATGAGCTCTACATGTGTTTTGATCTATGCCATGCCATATTCAAAGTGGTGCCATCCATGTATTTTTGTGATTCTTGTAGTGAGTGCATCGAGCTTGTTAAGTAGGGTACTTGTCATTCTTGTTTTGCTAGTGCAGAATACGCTATATCATGATGCTATATTAACCTGCTGCTACAAGTCATTCTATGCATAATCTGGAGATGTTCACTAAATATGTTTTGTTCTACATGTCATGCTCTATCCATCCATTCCCCTGGTTGCATTTATAGCCTGCTCTAACTTGTTGTAATCTTACTCTCAATTTGCTAAATAATGTTGCTGTCAGCCTGTTAACATTAAGTTCAATGTTGCCATGCTTAGCTTCATAAACATGTCTTATTACTGTTGCTTTCCTTTCCATGCCATGTATTGCTCTGTGGTGAGTGGTTCAAGCTCACCAACATGCCTACTTATTGTTGTTCCTGCCATGTATGAATCTGTCATATAACTTGCCATGTTTACCTGGGTGCCATCATATCTTATGGTCCTTTTTGGCTCATGGTCAGTAAAGTATTTTTGATCTATGCATTTAGTAGTACCATGCCATGCCTTTGTTTGCCATGATAAGTTCCTGTAACATGTTGTTTGATAGCTCTAAACATTGCAACCTGATGTTATTTCTGCAAAGTCTGAAACTGTTATTATTTGCAATCTTGCCATGTGTTTTTGAGCATGTTCTACTGATTTCTGGAGATAGCTCAGTGTTCATGTTTTGTCATGCTTTACCTGTATTTCATGCCCATGCATTTTTTTCTTACGCGTTGAGATGCTGTAGCATAGTGTTTTGATGCTTGCAATATGCCTAGTTGCTGTTTTGGACAGCTTGTCCTTTAAACTTGTATAGGGTGTATGTGTTGAACCGTTGCTCCGATTTGAGTGTGCTCTATATGAAACTTGCTTGATTTTTGCATGTTGTCTCATATTATCATGTTGCATCCATGTTTTGAGAGTGTTTGCTTGATGTTTGTATGCATTTTGCATCAATGCCATGTTTAACTTGTTTTGCTCATATCTTCTAGGCCGTAGCTCCGAATCTAATGAACTTTATATGTAACTTGACTAGAATTTCGTGTAGATCATCGTGGTGCATCTTAACTTGCTGTTTAACAACTTGAACATAAGGTTTATTCAGATCTGGACCAATTTTAAAATTTGCATATGAGGACTTACCGGAATTGTTCTATGTTGTCCCCGACCTCATTTAAACTTGCTTTGATGTGTTGCTCTTGTTTGCATCATCTCTTGCCATGAGTAGCTTCATGTAGCCTTGTCATGCATCATGCTTGTTGTGCATCATGTCTTGTTCACGAGTGGTGTGTTTACCATGTTGTGTGCTTCTTCTCGACAGTTCCCGTTTTCGTTGAGATCGTGAGGATTCGTTCGTCTACGCTTGGCTTCATCTTCTTCATGGACTCGTTCTTCTTCCTTGCGGGATTTCAGGCAAGATGACCGCTACCCTGGATCTCACTACTATCATTGCTATGCTAGTTGCTTCGTTCTATCGCTTTGCCGCGCTACCTACCTCTTGTTGCTCAAGCCTCACTAATTGTCATGTCAGCGTCTAACCTTTGTTACCCTTCCTAGCAAACCGTTGTTTGGCTATGTTACCGCTTTGCTCAGCCCCTCTTATAGCGTGCTAGTTGCAGGTGAAGATGAAGATTGCTCCTTTGTTGGATTATGTTTTTGTTTGGATATCACAATATCTCTTATATTATTAATGCATCAATATACTTGGTAAAGGGTGGAAGGCTCGGCCTTATGCCTGGTGTTTTGTTTCACTCTTGCCGCCCTAGTTTTCATCATATCGGTATTATGTTCCCAGATTTTGCGTCCCTAACGCGGTTGGGTGATTTATGGGACCCCTTGATGATTCGCTTTGAATAAGACTCTTCCAAAGAAGGCCCAACCTTGGTTTTACCATTTGCCTCACCACCACCTACTTTTCCCTTGGGAGTCGCCCTCTCGAGGGTCATCTTTATTTAGCCCCCGGCCGGTGCTTCTCTAAGTGCTGGTTCAAACCGAAACCGCTTCTTGGGCCACCACTGGGAAACTTCGAGGCTTGGTTTTACTCGTAGCTTTGTCTCATTCGGTGTTGCCACGAGAACGAGATATGTGCAGCTCCTATCGGGATTGTCGGCATCGGGCGGTCTTGCTGGTCTTGTTTTATTATTGTTGAAATGTCTTGTAGCCGGATTCCGATCGATCGGGTCTTCCCGGGAGAAGGAATATCCTTCGTTGATCGCGAGAGCTTATCATGGGCTAAGTTGGGACACCCTGCAGGGTTTGAACTTTCGAAAGCCGTGCTCATGGTTATGTGGCAGATGGGAATTTGTTAATATCTGGTTGTAGTAAACTTGAAGTAAACTCTTCTAAAATACACCAACTGTGTGTGTAACCGTGAGTGTCTCTTTTCGGGGTTGATCGAGAGGAGAACACGGTTTCTGGGTTATGTCTAACGTAAGTAGGAGTTCAGGATCACTTCTTGATCATTACTAGTTGGCGACCGTTCCTTTGTTTTCTCTTCTCGCTCTCATTTGCGTATGTTAGCCACCATACATGCTTAGCCGCTGCTGCAACCTCACCACTTTACCCCTTCCTTACCCTTTAAGCTTTGCTAGTCTTGTTACCCATGGTAATGGGATTGCTGAGTCCTCGTGGCTCCTGATTACTACACCACCGATTGCAGTACAGGTTTGCGATGATCATGACGCGAGCGATGTTTACTTGTTTTGGAGTTCTTCTTACGCTTCTTCGATCAGGGATAGGTTCCAGGTCGGCAGCCTGGGCTAGCAGGGTGGATATTGTTTGAGTTTCTGTTTATGTTTCATCCGTAGTCGGATGTTCATCTTATGTATGATGTATTGTTGTATTCATGTGACCTTGTATGTATTGGATGTATCCCCACTATTATGTAATGTTGATGTAATGATATCCACCTTGCAAAAGCGTCTTCAAGATGCGCTTCTATCCTTGGTGGGACCTTCGAGTTCCTTTAGGATAGGGTCGCATCTTGGGCGTGACAATCGACTAGCCTAACCTTGGTTTATATAATGCACCGGAGACCTAGGGTTTAGAAGAGTCCTTGTTTTGTGTGTCAAGTCTTGTAGAATCTTTCTTGTATGCGTCATGGGCTGTTCGAAGTAGCCCATTAGTGAACCGTCATGGGGGTCCTCGGCCCGGCCCACCTGATCGGGAGACTACGTGGTGAGTACCCCCTAGTCCAGGACACCAACAATAGCCCCGTGAACTGGTCTTCAAGTTGGGGACGCTCCTTGGTTCTTCATAACTGTTCTTCGTCTTTGTTATCAGACTTGAAAGCTCGTTCAATAATTTTCTCATCTTCGATCTTGAGGATCGCTGAGGTGTATCCGAAGAATTTACACGTCGGGCATCCGAGGAACCCCTTTAAGTTCTCGGCCTTTACAGATGCCTTGTTATTGTTACGCCACACCTCGGGTTCGAAGGTTTTCCCATGCAGCAGTGTCCCCTTGCAACCGAGCTCCAACGCCGGCCGGCATCCGAGGTGTCTTTTTGCAGCCGAGCTCCAATGCCGACCTGCATCCGAGGAGTCATAGATCACCTCGGCCTTGAAAAAGGTTGAAGGAGATCAGTCGAGCTTAATGCCAGAAAAGTCCTATGTGGAGCCAGCTACTCATGTCCGAGCTTTATCTCGAACTGCTCCCGAGGTGGCGCACCACCTCGGCCTTGGGCTGTTTCTACTTTATTTTTCGATTGGTGCAATTTATTCTTTATCGAGATGTATAGCCAGTAGCCCTATGATACATCCATTTTGCATAATGTTATGTTGATATTTATTGCATTATGGAATGTTATTTCACATTATGGTATAATACTTATACCTTTTCTCTCTTATTTTACAAGATTTACATGAAAAGGGAGAATGCCGGCAGCCGGAATTCTGGACCAGAAAGGAGCAAATCAGAGAGACTTATTCTGCACAACTCCAAATGTCCTGAAACTTTATGGAGAATTAATTTGAAATATAAAAAAATAATGGGCGAAGAAAGAACAGAGGGGGACCCACCAGGTGGCCACAAGCTCGGGGCGCGCCCCCTGAGCTTGTGGGCCCTCTAGTAGGCCCCTGGTGTCCATCTTCTGCTATATTAGAAAAAAAAATCATAAGGAAGCTTTCGGGATGAAGCTCCACCGTCTCGAGGTGGAACCTGGGCAGAAACACTCTAGGGCTCCGGCAGAACTATTCTGCCGAGGAAAGTTCCCTCCGGGAGGGGGAAATCGAAGCCATTGTCATCACCAACGATCCTCTCATTGAGGGAGGGTCAATCTTCATCAACATCTTCACCAGCACCATCTCCTCTCAAACCCTAGTTCATCTCTTGTATTCAATCTTTGTCCCAAAACCTCAGATTGGTACTTGTGGGTTGCTAGTAGTGTTGATTACTCCTTGTAGTTAATGCTAGTTGGTTTATTTGGTGGAAGATCATATGTTCAAATCCTTAATGATATTCAATACCCCTCTGATCTTGAACATGATCATGCTTTGTGAGTAGTTACGTTTGTTCCTGAGGACATGGGAGAAGTCTTGTTATAAGTAATCATGTGAATTTGGTATTCGTTCGATATTTCGATGAGATGCATGTTGTCTTTCCTCTAGTGGTTTTATGTGAACGTCGACTGCATGACACTTCACCATGATTTGGGCCTAGGGGAAGGCATTGGGAAGTAATAAGTAGATGATGGTTTTCTAGAGTGACAGAAAGCTTAAACCATAGTTTATGCGTTGCTTCATAAGGGGCTGATTTGGATCCACATGTTTCATGCTATGGTTAGATTTATCTTAATTCTTCTTTCGTAGTTGCGGATGCTTGCAAGAGGGTTTAACCATAAGTGGGAGTCTTGTCCAAGTAAGGACAACACCCAAGCACCGGTCCACCCACATATCTAATTATCAAAGTAACAAACGCGAATCATATGAGAATGATGAAAACTAGCTTGACAATAATTCCCATGTGTCCTCGAGAGCACTTTGCTTTATATAAGAGTTCTTCTAGGCTTATCCTTTGCTATAAAAAGGATTGGGCCACCTTGCTGCACGCTCGCTACACTTGTTACTTGTTACCCATTATGAATTATCCTACTACCAAATTATCTGTTACCGATAATTTCAGTGACTACAGAAAATACCTTGCTGAAAACCGCTTGTCATTTCCTTCTGCTCATCGTTGGGTTCGACACTCTTACTTATCGAAAGGACTACGATTGATCCCATATACTTGTGGGTTATCAAGACTCTTTTTTGGCACCGTTTCCGAGGAGTGAAGCGCCTTTGGTGAGTGGAATTTGGTAAGGAAAGATTTACATTACGTGCTGAAATTTACTGTTACTTGTCACTATGGAAAATCATCCTTGGAGGGGCTTGTTCGGGGTATCTTCACCCCGACCGGAAGAACAAAGAGTTTCTCCTCAACCTACTACACCCATTGAAAATATTTATTATGAAATTCCTTCGGGTATGATAGAGAAACTGCTAGCTAATCCTTATGTAGTATTACATCATGATATGCATCTAATCTATGTGGATGAAGGTTGTGGATTATTTAATGTTGCACGTTGATGTCGGCTAGGACTACGTCGGCATTTCCCCAAAGAGGAAGGGATGATGCAGCACAGTGACGGTAGATATTTCCGTCAGTGATGAAACCAAGGTTATCGAACCAGTAGGAGAACCAAGCAACACAACATAAACAACCCCTGCACACAAATAACAACCACTCGCCACCCGACGTGTTAAAGGGGTTGTCAATCCCTCTCGGGTAACGGCGCCAGAAATTGGTGCGTGGACGGGTGAAAGTTGTAATAGATTGAATAAATAGATCACAAATAAAATAAAGTGCAGCAAAGTATTTTTGTATTTTTGGTTTAATAGATCTGAATATAAATGCAAAGGAAAAATAGACCGCAAAGGCAAATATATGAGAAAGAGACCCGGGGCCGTAGGTTTCACTAGTGGCTTCTCTCGAGAAAAGTAGCAAACGGTGGGTAAACAAATTACTGTTGGGCAATTGATAGAACTTCAAATAATCATGACGATATCCAGGCATTGATCATTATATAGGCATCACGTCCAAGATTAGTAGACCGACTCCTGCCTCCATCTACTACTATTACTCCACACATCGACCGCTATCTAACATGCATCTAGTGTATTAAGTTCATGGAGAAACGGAGTAATGCAATAAGAACGATGACATGATGTAGACAAGATCTATCTATGTAGAGATAGACCCCATCTTTCATCCTTAGTAGCAACGATACATACATGTCGGTTCCCCTTCTGCACTTGGATCAAGCACCGTAAGATCGAACCCACTACAAAGCACCTCTTCCCATTGCAAAATAAATAGATCAAGTTGGCCAAACAAAACCATATTCTAGAGAAGAAATACAAGGCTATAAGAGATCATGCATAAAAGAGATCAAAGAAACTCAAATACTTTCATGGATATAAAAAGATATAACTGATCATAAACTCAAAGTTCATCAGATCCCAACAAACACACCGCAAAAAAGAGTTACATCATATGGATCTCCAAGATACCATTGTATTGAGAATTCAGCGAGAGAGAGGAAGCCATCTAGCTACTAACTACGGACCCGAAGGTCTAAAAAGAACTACTCACGCATCATCGGAGAGGCACCAATGGAGGTGGTGAACCCCATCCGAGATGGTGTCTAGATTGGATCTAGTGGTTCTGGACTCTGCGGCGGCTGGATCAATATTTCGTCGACTCCCCTAGGGTTTTGGGAATATTGGGGTATTTATAGAGCAAAGAGGCGGTCTGGGGGGCACCCGAGGTGGGCACAACCCACCAGGGCGCGCCCTGGTGGGTTGTGCTCTCCTCGGAGCACCCCCTAGGCACAACCAGGGCCCATTAGGTGTCTTCTGGTCCAAAAAAAATTCTCCGTGAATTTTCGTTGCATTTGGACTCCGTTTGGTATTGATTTCCTGCGATGTAAAAAACATGCAGAAAGCAACAACTGGCACTTGGCACTATGTCAATAGGTTAGTACCAAAAAATGATATAAAATGACTATAAAATGATTATAAAACATCCAAGATTGATAATATAACAGCATGGAACAATAAAAAAATTATAGATACGTTGGAGACGTATCAGCATCCCCAAGCTAACTCCTGCTCTTCCTCGAGTAGGTAAGTGATAAAAACAGAATTTTTGATGTGGAATGCTGCCTATCATGTCATATCATAATATTTACTTTATAGCATGGACATTTGGACTTTTATGTGATTCAAAGCAATAGTCTAGTTTTGACATGATAATTTAAATACTCAAGCATATCAACAAGCAACCATGTCTTTCAAAATATCAACACTAAAATAAGTTATCCCTAGCCCATCATGGTCAACCATTGATCCATTCATGAAACACACTCGCATATTAACTACACCCAATACTCAAGTACGATCATATTGCCTCCTAGTTTGTGCTTTTATAAGAGAAGATGGAGACTCAAATTCAAAAATAAAAATTGCATAAAGTAAAAGAAAGGCCCTTCGCAGAGGGAAGTAGGGATTTGTAGAGGTGCCAGAGCTCAAAGCAAAAAAATTTAGAGATAAAAACATTTTGGGAGGTGTATCCTTACCACCAACGAAAACGACTTAGAGTTCCCAACACGTTCCATGGTAGATATATCATAGGTGGTTCCCAAACAGAAAATAAAGTTTATTCCTTTTTCAACCGTACTTTCACTTTCCATGGCTAGCCGTATCCACGGTTGCCCTCCATACCAACACTTTCCAAGAAATTTATTATTTGACAACATAAATTAAATTCATTTTTCATTTCGGGACTGGGCATCCCTAATACCTTTGCCTTACTCTCGTGCAATGACAAGTGAATAAACACTCATCGTGAGAATAACGCATCTAGTATGGAAAATATTAGCCACCCCTCACCGCTCCACGAGCGGAGCGAACACACAAAAGAGAAGTTTATTTTGAAAATTAGAGATGGCGCATACAAATTTGCTTAGAACGGCAGAGAATACCGCATATAGGTAGATATAGTGGACTCATGTGGCAAAACTGGTTTATAGGTTTTTGGATGCACAAGTAGAGATCATACTTAGTGCAAAATGAAGGCTAGCAAAAGATTGAGAAGCGACCAACCAAGAAACGAATAATATCATAAGCAAGCATTAATCATAATTAACACCGAATAATGCACCACAAGTAGGATATAATTTCATTGCATAATTATTGACTTTCGTGCTTGCATAGGGAGTCACAAACCTTAACACCAATATTCTTACTAAAGCATAATTACTCATCAACATAACTCACATATCACATCATCATATCTCAAAACTATTACTAGGAATCAAGTTTATTTTGTCCAATGATCTTCATGAAAGTTTTTATTATACCCTTCTTGGATATGTATCACTTTGGAACTAATTTTCATACGTTGCTTTTGAAAAGCTCAAACAAATATAAGTGAAGATCATGGGCATAATTTTTATTTCTCTCAAAATAATTTAAGTGAAGCAAGAGAGAATTTCTTGAAAATTTATTAACTCTCAAATAAATCTAAGTGAAGCTAGAGAGCATTTATTCAAAAATACTAAAGCACACCGTGCTCAAAAAGATATAAGTGAAGCACTAGAGCAAGTCCATAGCTCAAAAAAGATTTAAGTGAAGCATAGAGAGCAATTCTAACAAGTTATGACATAATTTTGGCTCTCTCAAATAGGTGTGTCCGGCAAGGGATCAAGACTTAAAACACAAAATAAAACAAGCAAAGACTCATATCATACAAGACGCTCCAAGCAAAACACATAGTATGTGACGAATAAAAATGTAGCTTCGAGTAAAATACCGATGGTCGTTAGAAGAAAGTGGGGATGCCACTCGAGGCATCCCCAAGCTTAGTTGCTTGCTCTCTTTTGGATAATAGCTTGGGATGTTGGGGCATCCCCAAGCTTAGGCTCTTCTTACTCCTTATTCCTTCATCCATCGTAAGATAACCCAAAACTTGAAAACTTCAATCACACAAAACTCAACAAAACCTTCGTGAGATCCGTTAGTATAAAAATAAATCACTATTATAAGTACTGTAGCAAACCAATTCATATTTTCTTCTTGCATTATGTCTACTGCGTTCCAACTTTTCTATGGCAAAAACTCATCAAAGAAAACCATAGAGCCATCAAAACAAGCACACAACACAAAGAAAACAGAATATGTCAAAAACAGAACAGTCTGTAGCAATCTGGATATTTCGAATACTTATGAAACTCCAAAAATTATAAAAATTTAGGAAGACCTGAGCAATTTGTATATTAATCTTCTTCAAACAGAATTGGTATTTTATCGCGCTCTGGTAAAAAATGAGAATTGTTTTCGTGAGTGCAAAAGTTTCTGTTTTTCAGCAAGATCAAACAACTATCACCCAAGAAGATCCTAAAGGCTTTACTTGGCACAAACACTAATTAAAACACAATCGTAACAGTAGCATAATTGTGAAAACACTGAAGAACAGAAAGCAAAAAGCAAAAATAAATTTTATTCATTGTGTTGCCTCCCAACAAGCGCTATAGTTTCACGCCCCTAGCTAGGTATAAGATTTCAACGATGCTCACACGGAAGATAATAATTGAAACACAAAGAGAGCATCAACTAGCATATAACAAACACATTTAAGTCTAACATACTTCCTATGCATAGGAATTTTACAAATTATCATGACAAGAAATATCTAATATATGCAAAGGAAAGGAATAAAACATTGACAATCTCAACATAACCTATGGAAATTTAGTAACATGAAAATTTCTACAACCATATTTTCCTCATAATAATTCCATGTGGGATCAAAATCAAATTCAACAATATAACCATCACATAAAATATTCTCTTAATGATCCAAATGCATGCAAAGTTTTCCAAAATAGTGGGATTATCATCAAATAAAGTCATGACCTCTCCAAGCCCACTTTTATCAGAAATTTCACAAGATTGAACACTCTCCAAATATGTGGGATTATTTTCACCTAAAGTTGACGCTCTTCCAAACCCACTTTCAATACTATTGCAAACATTATTATCAATAACATATTCATCATGAGGCTCAAATAAATTTTCAAGATCATAAGAATCATTATCACCCCAATCATGATCATTGCAATAAGTAGTGGACATAACATAACAAGCATCCCCAAGCTTGGGGTTTTGCATATCACTAACACAGTTAATATAATTTATAATATCATCATTGCAACCATGCTTTTCATTCAAGGAGCTATCATGAATAACGTCATCAATTTCTTCTTTCAACACTTCATCACAATTTTCAGATTCATGACTTTCAAGCAAACTTCAAAGAGATAATCAAGTGCACTCAACTCACTAGCAATTGGTTCAACATAATTGGATCTTTTGAAAAGATTAGCAAGTGGATGAGGATCCATATCAATAGATTTTTAGCAAGCGAAGATGCAAGTAAATAAGAGACACATGGCAACACAAGCAAACATGAGATCTGACGAGAAAACGATGAACGAAAAAGAGGGCGAATAAAACGACAAATTTTTGTGAAGTGGGGGAGAGGAAAACAAGAGGCAAATGGCAAATAATGTAAATTGCAAGGAGATGAGATTTGTGATTAGGAACCTGGTATATGTTGAAGATCCTCACCGGCAACGGCGCCATAAATTCCTTTTGATGTCGGCTTGGAGTACGTCGGTATTTCCCCAAAGAGGAAGGGATGATGCAGCATAGTGATGACATGTATTTCCCTCAGTGGTGAAACCAAGGTTATCGAACCAGTAGGAGAACCAAGCAACACAACGTAAACAGCCCCGGCACACACATAACAACCACTCGCAACCCACGTGTTAAAGGGGTTGTCAATCCCTTTCGGATAATGGCACCAGAAATTGGTGCGTGGATGGGAGAAAGTTGTAATAGATTGAATAAATAGATCCCAAATAAAATAAAGTGCAGCAAAGTATTTTTGTATTTTTGGTTTAATAGATCTGAAAATAAATGCAAAGGAAAAAATAGATTGCAAAGGCAAATATATGAGAAAGAGACTCGGGGGGCCGTAGGTTTCACTAGTGGCTTCTCTCGAGAAAAATAGCATACGGTGGGTAAACAAATTACTACCGGGCAATTGATAGAACTTCGAATAATCATGACGATATCCAGGCAATGATCATTATATAGGCATCACGTCCAAGATTAGTAGACCACTCCTGCCTGCATCTACTACTATTACTCCACACATCAACCGCTATCCAGCATGCATCTAGTGTATTAAGTTCATGGAGAAACGGAGTAATGCAATAAGAATGATGGCATTATGTAGACAAGATCTATCTATGTAGAGATAGACCCCATCGTTTTATCCTTAGTAGCAACGATACATACGTGTCGGTTCCCCTTCTGTCACTAGGATCAAGCACCGTAAGATCGAACCCACAACAAAGCACCTCTTCCCATTGCAAGATAGATAGATCAAGTTGGCCAAACAAAACCCAAATATAAGAGAAGAAGTACGAGGCTATAAGAGATCATGCATAAAAGAGATCAAAGAAACTAAAATACTTCCATGGATATAAAAAGATACAACTGATCATAAACTCAAAGTTCATCAGATCCCAACAAACACACCGCAAAAAGAGTTACATCATATGGATCTCCAAGAGACCATTGTATTGAGAATTCAGCGAGAGAGAGGAAGTCATCTAGCTACTAACTAAGGACCCGAAGGTCTACAAAGAACTACTCACGCATCATCTGAGAGGCACCAATTGAGGTGGTGAACCCCATCCGAGATGGTGTCTAGATTGGATCTGGTGGTTCTGGACTCGGTGGCGGCTGGATCAATATTTTGTCGACTCCCCTAGGGTTTTGGGAATATTGGGGTATTTATAGAGCAAAGAGGCAGTCTGGGGGGGGGGCACCCGAGGTGGGCACAACCCACTGTATGCTGGGCCTCTGGCGGCATACTGGTGGGTTGTGCTCTCCTCAGAGCACCCCCCCCCCTAGACACAGCCAGGGCCCATCAGGTGTCTTCTGGTCCAAAAAAAATTCTCCGTGAAGTTTCGTTGCATTTGGACTCCGTTTGGTATTAATTTCTTGCGATGTAAAAAACATGCAGAAAACAACAACTGTCACTTGGCACTATGTCAATAGGTTAGTACCAAAAAATGATATAAAATGATTATAAACATCCAAGATTGATAATATAATAGCATGGAACAATCAAAAATTATAGATACGGTGGAGACGTATAACAGGTTTACCCGAGGATGAAGTCAAGAAGAAGGTCTTCCCTTTATCTTTGAAGGAAAAGGCACGTTGACATAGTATAGGCTATGTGATGATATTGATGCTTGGAATTATAACCGTCTGAAATTGGAATTTATGAGAAGTTTTATCCTATGCATCTGGTTCACCGTGATCGGCATTATATATATATAATTTTTGGCCTCGTGAAGGATAAAGTGTCGCTCAAGCTTGGGGGAGGCTTAAGTCAATGTTATATTCATGCCCCAATCACGAGCTCTCAAGAGATATTTTTATTCAGAATTTTTATGCTCGGCTTTCTCGTAATGATCAATCCATGCTCGATACTTCTTGTACTATTTCTTTTATGAAGAAGACTATTGAATTCACATGGGATGTCTTGGAAATAATTAAACGCAACTCTAAAGATTGGGAGCTCGACGAAGGTAAGGAGTCAGGTTAAACCTTGAGTTTGATTGTGTTAAATCTTTGGGTTTTATGGATATCGACGCTTTTCGTGAATTTAGCAATAAATATGGACTTGACTCTGAGATAGTAGCTTCTTTCTGTGAATCATTTTCTACTCATGTTGATCTCCCCAAGGAGAATTGGTCTAAATATCATCCCCCTACTGAAGTAAAAGTAGAAGAACCTACTAAAGCTAAATAATAAATTATTACTTATAGTGTTAATCCAGTTATTCCTACTGCTTATATTGAGAAACCACCTTTTCCTGTTAGGATAAAAGAACATGCTAAAGCCTCACCTGTAGTCCGTAAGAGTTATACAAGAACACCTACACTCCTTGAACAAATTAAATTTGAACCTAATGTTGCTATGGTTAAAGATCTCTTGGGTGAAAATATTGATGGACATGTTACTTATTTCTGTGATGAAGCTACTAGAATTGCTAAACCCGATGAAAAAGATAAACATAGACCTGTAGTTGGCATGCCTGTTATCTTTGTTAAAATAGGAGATCATTGTTATCATGGCTTATGTGATTTGGGTGCTAGTGTGAGTGCAATCCCTTTTACTTTATATCAAGAAATTATGAATGGTATTCCACCTGATGAAATAGAAGATATTGATGTTACTATTAAGCTTGCTAATAGAGAAACTATCACACCACTTAGGATTGTTAGAGATGTTGAAGTCTTGTGTGGAAAAATAAAATACCCTACTGTTTTCCTAGTTCTTGGCTCCCCACAAGATGATTTTTGTCCCATTATATTTGGTAGACCTTTCTTGAACACCGTTAATGCTAAGATGGATTTTGAGAAACAAACTATTAGTGTAAGTTTTGGGGATGTGTCTCATGAGTTTAATTTCTCCAAATTCCGTAGACAAGCTCGTGATAAAGAATTGCCTAGTAAAGATGAACTTATTGGTCTTGCTTCTATTGCTGTGCCATCTACCGATCCTTTAGAGCAATACTTGCTAGACCATGAAAATGATATGTTTATGAATGAAAGAAATGAAATAGATGAGATATTCTTTAAACAAATGCCTGTTTGGAAACACAATTTGCCTGTTGAGACTCTTGGAGATCCTCTTGCTCCCAAGAGTGATCCCGTGTTTGATCTTAAACAATTACATGACACTCTGTAATATGCTTATCTTGATGAGAAGAAGATATATCCTGTTATTATCAATGCTAACCTTTCAGAGCATGAAGAAAAGAGATTATTGAAAACTCTAAGGAAGCACCGTGCCGGTATTGGATATACTCTTGATGATCTTAAGGGCATTATATAGTCTGTAACATCCCAAATTTTCAATTTGGAATGTTATACATAGAGCATCATTGCATATCATATTTTTCGTTGCATTTTTTCTCGGTCCTAGAAATTCTATACAACTCAAGGACCCACGGAGAGAGTTGGGGATTTCGTTATTTTCATATTTGAGTTTTCTCAAATTTTGAAAA
Organism: Aegilops bicornis; assembly: GCA_021605145.1. NCBI lineage: Eukaryota > Viridiplantae > Streptophyta > Magnoliopsida > Poales > Poaceae > Aegilops > Aegilops bicornis. The sequence goes on along the minus strand of CM038675.1, from coordinate 466,951,038 downwards.
TAGGATCATTTAATTTTAATTATTTTATATTCAATTATTTCTTCTATCAAAATATGAGAGAGGGAATAAAATGACTTTCCCAAAATAAAGAAATAATTAAGATTTAATAAAAAATCAAATAAGATTTTATTTTGGAGTTTTTCGCCTTTTTATTTGAATTTAGGAAAAATGCGCGTTTTTAAAATTGCATTTAGGCCCCAAATAAATGTTCATTTAGTCCGCTTGATTTTAGAAGCCAGGAAAAATATTTCGGGATTTTGGAGTCGGTTTAGTATTTCTTTTGTTTTTTCTGCGTAATTATTTAAAAACGAACCGCATTGTCTGGCCGTGCAGCGGACTCCGCTTCGAGGCGCACTATATAAGCGCAGCCACCCGGCGCCCCAGGCCCAGCCGCCACCACCCCGCCAACCCGCCCGCCGCCCCGGCCCACGCCCATGAACCCTAACCTAACCTACGCCTTGCCGCCAGAATCTGCCTTGCCGCCGCCGGACCCGCCGGAGTCAGCGTCGGACTCCGCCCGCCGCCGCCGACTCGCCGCCGAGGTTCGCAGCCGCCTCATTCCGCGTGCCGCCGTTTTTTTAAAACCGGGCGGTTTTTATTTCGGTTTATTTTCAAATTTTTTAGTTTCGTTTTTTTAGTTTCGATTTTTTTTCGGTTTAGGTTAAATAGCGAACGTTCGTTCGTTCGTTCGTTTTTTAACGAACGAGTTCGTCAGATTAGTTTAGTTAACGAACATTCGTTCGTTAACCCGTTCGTTAACCCGTTCATCGTTTTTCTTTTTCTCGGATTTAATTCGTGATTTTTCTGATCGCGATTTCTGATCCGATTTTTGTTTTAGTATAACTTTTTGCTCGTTTATCGGAATCAGGCGATTCAAGCGCCTGGAGTTTCGTCTCGAAACCCTCTTTCCGAATAACCTACTTAAACAAGTTTTTGCTTCTGTAATATTTTGACTTAGATCCAGATTAGTAAAACGAAGCTGTTTTCTTCCGCCGTTTGACTTTCGTTGCTTCGTTTGATTTGATTCTTTTTGCAAACCGGAGTTCTTAAGTTGAACTGATCTATTTGAGTTTTACCTGTGCATTAGATGAGTACTTGTTGTATGCTTGTTTGTTTGTCTGTGATAGAATACTGAGTGCGCTTTGTTACTTGAGTCTCTAGGTTTCACGGATCATCAGCAAGGCAAGTAACACTTTGATCATACTTCTTCTCATACCCAGTTTTTATGCATTAGATCTATCCTCAAACACTTGCATGATTAGGATCTAATTAAATTGTGGGTTTTGGGAAGTAGATTGAGGTAGTACCTATTACCTGTTTTATTATCAAACCCTTGGGAGTTACTTCTACGTTTGCTTATTATGCCATGCTATGCTAGTAGACGTGGATTGGATGAGTGTATACATGACAGATGTGAGTTGGTTAAATTAATGGTTTATTTAAGGTGGCAACTTAAACACACATCTGGGGGATTGAGGCACCTAGTTTCCATCAGGACTTGCCTGTATTTCTTCGGACCGCCACCCAGGCCCAAAGGGATCATGAGATTATTCAAACTAGAAACTTCCGTGTGCTGCAGCCACAAGCCATTATGGGCTCTGGCATAGTTGATTAAGTTGTGCGAACTCTTACGGGTAGACTAGCAGATGTAGGGGAAAGTAGGTGTACCGGTCTACCCACATGTAAGGTGCTAGTGCTTCTGAAAGACTATGTCTCGGTCATCCGCTTTCTCAAACATCATGTAGTGCGAGAAATCCAACGGAGGCGATCGAGTCTTGTGGGGAAAAGTGCGCAAACCTCTGCAGAGTGTATAAACTAATCATGGTTAGCCGTGTCCCCGGTTATGGACATCTTGAGTATCTAGTACTTGGATATCATGTGAATCTCATCATGTTACTTCTAAATTAATATTGTTGGGTTTATTTAATGAGTACTTTTAATTGGGATTGAGAATGCTGTCAACCATTCTCAATGTTTCACAACCACCATGATAGTTAAATAAATTTATTCCTTTGCAGTAGGGAAAAATTGGCTTTATGCAAAAGCTGTAACCATAGAGCTTTCCACCAGCCATATATGCATGTAGTATAGGCTATTATTCCATTATTCTCTATGTGTTACATTGCCAAAGATATTCCATGTGCTGACCCGTTTTCGGGCTGCAACGTTTCATGTTGTAGACTTTTGAGATGACGAGTAAGGTGTTTAGGTCGTGGTTCTATACTCAGTGATGCCGTTGGAGTTGATGGACTCGCTTATTCTTCCAAGCCTTCCGCTGTTATCGTTATTAGATGGCCTTAAGCCATGTTTATTTTATTAAGTTCTCTCTTGAGACATTCAATTGTAATAAGTGTGTGATTGCTACTCGTTATAAATCCTTCGAGTAATCGTGGTGGTGTCAAAGATTCTCGATCCAGGATGACAACGAGCGCAGAGATCGATCGCTTTGAGGCCCGGTCGCTACAAAGATGGTATCGAGCACACGACCGTAGAGGACACGACCACTAAGCTAAAGCCCTAGATCACTACTCTCTCTTCTCATTTCTAACTCCTCATCTTTTCTACTCTTTTAGGATGACGAAAGCGAGGATCAAGTTCACCCAAGGATGAAGATACACCCTTTGGACGACACCTGAAGGAAGTCACTAAGTACCTGAACATCGGAATACCAAGCTTCACCGGGACCTACAATTCCACTTTACCCGAAGAAGAGCGCTGGAAGATTCAAGCTCAGGTTCTAGGAAGGACGTTTGGGCCAATCATGGAGCCCATTGAGATTGTTTTCAATGCACCAACTTGGAGTCTGGGAAAGAGCATGGCAGCTCACATAACCATGGGACGCATTGGAGAAGTTTACAAAGAATACCTCAAGGATACTATCTACCAGATTTGCGGGCGTCGAGATGAACAATGGGAGATAGTTGGCACTAAGAAGGATCGATCCATTGCAGCTTTCATCCAGGAGTTAAATCAACACATTTGACGCCAGGAGAACCAGATGTGTGCAGACATGATGGAGTTGAAGACAGCAAAAGCCAAGATTATCAAACTAGAAGGAGAGCTGAAGGCCACTCGCAAGGACTACATGGAGGAGATTGTAGCTCTAGTGGGACAAAACGACGATCTTACGGAGAAGATTGAAGAACTCATGGGAAATTCAGCACCCGGAGGAGAAGATGAAGATTGCACCTGTCCCGAGAACTACATCATCATCGACGACACCGATTCCGATCCTAGTGATGATGATTTCGAAGATGAAGCTGGAGCAGATATCGTGGAGTCTTCATCGGAGTAGTTTTTCTAGTTGACCACGATAACAGTAGTAGATTTCCCCCATTTTAAATTAGTTTTAGTTCCAGCACTTTGTAACGTTAGATAGACCGTTGTATGCCCTTCTTTGAATTGATTGGAGTGATATTGTGTGAATTGTCTCATTGTGCATATGGGTAGTGTTTTCTCCCTAGACCTCATTCTATTCTTAACTCTCGTCTTTTCTTAAACCCCTCAGATGCCTCCGAGACGCGACCCCGGATTTGTTTTCCCGCCAGAGATCACTCGGTTGATTCAAAGCAGAATGCCTTGATTCAAACATTGGTACAAAACCAAGGCAACAACAACAACAACAACAACCCACCACCACCACCACTGTTGACCATTTGACCCGCTTTCTTAAGGCTGAATCTACTGATGTTTTCCAAAGAGCACCAAGCCTATTGTTGCAGATGATTGGCTCCGTAAGATAGGGAGGGAGTTGACCACTGCAGGATGTACAGATGGAGAAAGGGTGAAATTTGCCGCACATCAGCTTGAAGGACCCGTAGCAGCATGGTGGGAGAATTTTACAGCCACTTACCCTGTAGACACTGTCACATGGGATCAGTTTCAGCAAGCCTTCCGTACTGCACATGTTTCAGCAGGAGCTATGGCCATGAAGAAGCGTGAGTTTCGCAACTTGCGCCAAGGAGGACGGATAGTTGGCCAGTATGTAGATGATTTGATGAAGTTAGCACGTTATGCCCCGGATGACGTTGCTACGAGATGCGACTAAGGTGAGAAGTTTCTAGAAGGACTGAATGATGAGCTGAGCATGCAGTTGATGGTAGCCACTTTCAACTACTACCAGGAGTTAGTAGATCGTGCTCTTATGATTGAAGGGAAGCAGCAGCAGATTGACAATCGCAACAGAAAGTATGGACAGGGGAAAAATAACTCTGGAGCTCAGCAGAAACTTCGCTTTACCCCGAAGCCAGGAGGACAATTTCAACATACCCATGGAGGAGGTAGCTCGCACAACCATAATGGCACCAAGAATGGGAACGGGAATGGAGGAAGCAATGGACAAAACCGCACCAACCCGTCAACACCATCCAAGGTAGACCTGAGCCACATCACTTGCTTTAAGTGCCGCAAGACTGGGCATTATGCAAATGATTGTCCAGAAGGCCAAAATGGTAATGGTAATGGAAGCTCATGAAAGAAGCCGAATCCTTTCAACAGAGGACAAGTGAACCACGTTACCGTGGAGGAGGTTGAAGCTCAGCCAGATGCAGTAATAGGTAAGTTTTTGGTTAAGTCATTTACTGCAGCTTGTTCTTTTTGATACTTGGTGCATCACATTCATACATATCAAGGGATTTGTGGATAAGTTTAGCCTGCCCACTAGAACTCTTAAGACACCCATGCTAGTAAGCTCACCGGGAGCGGAGTTTATGGCCAGTCAAGGATGTTTTCAAGTGCCATTAAGTATAGGGAGGCATTTTTTTCCCGACGGATTTAATTATATTGGAATTCCATGGTTTGGATGTAATTCTTGGTATGGATTGGTTGTCGATGCATGGAGGAAACATCGATTGCTCCAGTAAGACAATTTTGCTTACGACACCAGAAGGAAGGACAATCAAGTATGTATCACGGCATGAGCCGAGAAGGGCACATGTAAATTCCTTATCAGGAGTTGTGCAGGAGGAAGTACCAGTGGTAAGGGATTTTCCCGATGTGTTTCCGGAAGAGTTGCCAGGCATGCCACCGGATAGGGACATTGAGTTTCTGATTGAACTACTACCAGGCACTGGGCCGATATCTAAGAGACCGTATAGGATGCCAGCCCAAGATTTGGAGGAAATTAAGAAGCAGATTAAGGAGTTACTGGATAAAGGTTCTATTCGCCCAAGTTCTTCGCCTTGGGGATCACCAAAGATTTCTAGTGGAGAAGAAGGATGGATCATTAGGAATGGTTGTTGATTATCGAGGATTGAATGAAGTGACCATTAAGAACAAGTACCCACTACCGATGATCAATGACTTGTTTGACCAATTGCAAGGAGCTAAGGTGTTTTCCAAGATCGATTTGCGATCGTGGTACCATCGATTGAAGATTCGAGAGCAGGATATACCTAAGACGGCTTTTACCACTGTGCACGGGCTGTATGAGTATACCGTTATGTCATTTGGTCCGACTAACGACCTGCCTATTTCATGAACATGATGAACAAAGTGTTTATGGAGTTTTTGGATAAGTTCGTGCGTGGTGTTCATTGATGATATTTTGGTTTACTCGAAGAATGAAGAGGAACATAAGGAGCATTTATGCGTTTGGTACTCGAGAAGCTCAGAGAACATCAGTTGTATGCCAAGTTCAGCAAGTGTGAGTTTTGGTTGAAGGAAGTTGGATTTCTCGGACATGTTATATCTGGAGAAGGTATAGCAGTGGACCCCACTAAAGTTGTCACTGTAACAAACTGGGAAGCGCCAACAACAGTTAGAGAGATCCGGAGTTTCCTTGGACTCGCAGGATACTACCGAAGATTCATTGAGAATTTCTCAAGGATTACGAAGCCTATGACATAATTGTTGAAGTAGGACACCAAGTTTATTTGGACTGAGGAGTGTGAAGCTAGCTTCCAAGAGTTGAAGAAATGTTTGGTTACCTCACCAGTGTTAATCCTGCCAGATCAGACCAAGGATTATGAGGTGTATCGCGATGCTTCACGAAGAGGACTTGGAGCAGTGCTTATGCAGGAGGGAAGAGTTGTTTCGTATGCTTCACGACAGCTTAAGCCTCATGAGCTAAACTATGCCACACATGATTTGGAGTTAGCAGCCGTTGTGCATGCGTTGTAAACATGGAGACATTTCCTCATTGGGAACCATTGTGAGGTGTATATGGATCACAAGAGTTTAAAGTACATCTTCATGCAGGAGGAACTAAATCTCAGGCAGAGGACATGGTTGGAACTCATCAAAGATTACGTTATGAGATTACATTATCACCCCGAAAAGGCTAACGTTGTAGCAGACGCGTTGAGCCGTAAGAGTCACGTCAACACACTAATGACGGGAGAAATACCAAAGGAGTTAGCTGAGCATCTTCGAGAGCTATGTTTGGAAATAGTTCTGAGAGGCTATGTAGCAGCATTGGAGATTCAGTCAACTTTGATGGACAAAATCAGGGAAGCTCAGAAGACTGACAAAGAGATTGCCTCTATAAAGGAGAAAATGACCGAAGGAAAGGCTAAGGGATTTCGTGAGGATGAGCACGATACCCTATGGTTTGTAGACCGTGTTTATGTGCCCAATGACCCGGAGATCAGGAAGTTGATTCTACAAGAGGCACATGATTCACCATATTCTATTCACCCAGGAAATACCAAGATGTATTTGGATTTGAAGAATACTTTCTGGTGGACCGGAACGAAGAAAGATATTGCACAAGACGTAGCAGTTTGTGATGTATGTCGAGGGTGAAAGCGTAACATCGGAAGCGGCAGGATTGTTACAGACCATTGCCTATACCGAATGGAAGTGGGATAAACTAGGTATGGATTTCATCACGGGATTGCCTAGGACCCGTTCAGGCTATGACTCGATTTGGGTTGTAGTCGATCGTTTGACGAAGGTAGCTCATTTCATTCCAAAGAAAGACTACCTACAATTGCCAAATTGGCTAAGATATACATGACCAGGATTGTATGCTTGCATGGAGTTCCGAGGAGTATCAGATCGATAGAGGAACCCAATTCACCTCAAAGTTACGGAAGCAGTTGCACGAAACTTCGGAACTGTGCTAGAGTTTAGCATGACTTTTCATCCACGCACAGATGGACAAACCGAGAGAGTCAACCAGATTTTGGAGGATATGCTTAGAGCTTGTGCTTTGGATTATGGATTCACCGACGAAAATTTGCCGTATGCGGAATTTTCTTACAACAACGATTATCAATCCGGTTTGCAGATGGCACCTTGAAGCCTTATGTACGGACGGAGGTGCAGGACCCATTCTTGTGGGATGAAGTTGGAGACCGCCATTGTTTGGACTGGATTTGATTAAGGAGTCCGAACGGAAAGTAAAGTTGATTCGCGATAGGCTTAAGGTAGCCTACCAAGACAGAAAAGTTATGCGGGTTCAAAACGCAAGGAGATGTAATCTGAAGTCGGAGATGAGTTTATCTTCGTGTATCGCCACCGAGGAGTTAAGCGTTTTGGTGTTAAAGGAAAATTAGCGCCACGTATTGTGGGACCATACAAAGTTTTGGAACGTATGGGAGAAGTTGCGTACAAGTTGGAATTACCCGAAGGGTTGTCAGGTGTTCATGATGTGTTTCATGTTTCTCAGTTGAAGAAGTGTCACGCAGAGATGGCTGATATACCTTCGAGAGATACAAAGTACATCGAAGCGATTGATTGAATGATGATTTGACCTACGAGGAGAAACCAGGTTAAGATTCTCGAGTTTGCTAGTCGAGTTACCCGCAAAGAAGGTCATTAAGTTTGCAAAGTTCAGTGGAGCCACCACACCGAGGAAGAAGCCACCGGGAGCGAGAGGAAGATCTCGCTTAAGGACCACCTCACCTATTTTCTAGTTAACCCGAATCTCGAGGGCGAGATTCATCTTAAGGGGGTAGGTTTGTAACATCCCAAATTTTCAATTTGGAATGTTATACATAGAGCATCATTGCATATCATATTTTTTGTTGCATTTTTGCTCGGTCCTAGAAATTCTACATAACTCAAGGACCCACGGAGAGAGTTGAGGATTTCGTTATTTTCATATTTGAGTTTTCTCAAATTTTGAAAATAGGATCATTTGATTTTAATTATTTTATCTTCAATTATTTCTTCTATCAAAATATGAGAGAGGGAATAAAATGACTTTCCCAAAATAAAGAAATAATTAAGATTTAATAATAAAATCAAATAAGATTTTATTTTGGAGTTTTTCACCTTTTTATTTGAATTTAGGAAAAATGCGCGTTTTTCAAAATTGCATTTAGGCCCCAAATAAATGTTCATTTAGTCCGGCTTGATTTTAGAAGCCGGGAAAAATTTATTTCGGGATTTTTGGAGTCCGTTTAGTATTTCTTTTGTTTTTTTTCTGCGCGTAATTATTTAAAAAAAACGAACCGCCTCTGGGCCGTGCCCGAGCGGGACTCCCCTCGGGGGCGCACTATATAAGAGCAGGCACCTGGCGCCCCAGGCCCAGCCGCCACCATCCCGCCAGCCCGCCGCGCCGCCTGCCCACGCCCATGAACCCTAACCCTAACCCTCGCCCGCTGGCCAGAATCCGCCACCCCGCCGCCGCCACCGAGCGCCGCCGAACTCCGCGCCCGCCGCCACCGACTCGCCGACCCGCCACGAGGTTCGCCCGCCTCGTTTCGCGTGCCGCCGGTTTTTTTAAAACCGGGCGATTTTTATTTCGGTTTATTTTCGGTTTTTTTTAGTTTCAATTTTTTAGTTTCGGTTTTTTTCGGTTTAGGTTAAATAGCGAACGTTTGTTCGTTCGTTCGTTTTTAACGAACGAGTTCGTCAGATTAGTTTAGTTAACGCACGTTCGTTCGTTAACCCGTTCGTCGTTTTTCTTTTTCTCGGATTTAATTCGTGATTTCTCTGATTGCGATTTCTGATCCAATTTTCGTTTTAGTATAACTTTTCTCTCGTTTATCGGAATCAGGCGATTCAAGCGCCTGGAGTTTCGTCTCGAAACCCTCTTTCCGAATAACCTACTCAAGCAAGTTTTTGCTTCTGTAATATTTGACTTAGATCCAGATTAGTAAAACGAAGCTGTTTTCTTCCGCCGTTTGACTTTCGTTGCTTCGTTTGATTTGATTCTTTTTGCAAACCGGAGTTCTTAAATTGAACTATCTGGTTAGATCTATTTGAGTTTTACCTCGCATTAGATGAGTACTTATTGTATGCTTGTTTGTTTGTCTGCGATAGAATACCGGAGTGCGCCTTTGTTACTTGAGTCTCTAGGTTTCATGGATCATCAGCAAGTCAAGTAACACTTTGATCATACTTCTTCTCATACCCAGTTTTTATGCATTAGATCTATCCTCAAACACTTGCATGATTAGGATCTAATTAAATTGTGGGTTTTGTGAAGTAGATTGAGGTAGTACCAATTACCTGTTTTATTATCAAACCCTTGGGAGTTACTTCTACGTTTGCTTATTATGCCATGCTATGCTAGTAGACGTGGATCGGATGAGTGTATACATGACAGAAGTGAGTTGGTTAGATTAATGGTTTATTTAAGGTGGCAACTTAAACACACATCTGGGGGATTGAGGCACCTGGTTTCCATCAGGACTTGCCTGTATTTCTTTGGACCGCCACCCAGGCCCAAAGGGATCATGAGATTATTCAAACTAGAAACTTCCGTGTGCAGCCACAAGCCATTATGGGCTCTGGCATAGTTGATTAAGTTGTGCGAACTCTTACGGGTAGACTAGCAGATGTAGGGAAAGTAGGTGTACCGGTCTACCCACATGTAAGGTGCTAGTGCTTACGAAGACTATGTCTCGATCATCCGTTTCTCAAACATCATGTAGTGCGAGAAATCCAACGGAGGCGATCGAGTCTTGTGGGGAAAAGTGCGCAAACCTCTGCAGAGTGTATAAACTAATCATGGTTAGCCGTGTCCCCTGGACATCTTGAGTATCTAGTACTTGGATATCATGTGAATCTCATCATGTTACTTCTAAATTAATATTGTTGGGTTTATTTAATGAGTACTTTTAATTGGGATTGAGAATGCTGCCAAACATTCTCAATGTTTCACAACCACCATGATAGTTAAATAAATTTATTCCTTTGTAGTAGGGAAAAATTGGCTTTATGCAAAACTGTAACCATAGAGCTTTCCACCAGCCATATATGCATGTAGTATAGGCTTATTATTCCATTATTCTCTATGTGATACATTGCCAGCATATTCCATGTGCTGACCCGTTTCGGGCTGCAACGTTTCATGTTGTAGACTTTTCTGCATTTACGAGTAAGGTGTTTAGGTCGTGGTTCTATACTCAGTGATGCCGTTGGAGTTGATGGACTCGCTTATTCTTCCAAGCCTTCCGTTGTTATCGTTATTAGATGGCCTTAAGCCATGTTTATTTTATTAAGTTCTCTCTTGAGACATACGATTGTAATAAGTGTGTGATTGCTACTCTGTTATAAATCCTCCGAGTACTGTGTGGTGTCAGCATTACTGATCCAGGGATGACACTGAGCACAAAGATCAGACTGTTTGAGGTCTGGTCGCTACATAGTCCCACTCTATGTCAGCATAAAATTAATATGGAACCTGATGCTAAACCCATTGTTGATCGCCAAAGACGATTAAATACTAAGATGAAGGAAGTGGTAAGAAATGAAATATTAAAGCTTCTAGAAGCAGGTATACTTTATCCTATAGCTGATAGTAGATGGGTAAGTCCTGTTCGTTGTGTCCCTAAGAAGGGAGGTATTACCGTTGTTCCTAATGATAAAAATGAATTGATCCCACAAAGAATTATCAAAGTTTACAGAATGGTAATTGATTTAGAAAATTAAATAAATGTACTAGGATAGATCATTATCCCATACCATTCATTGATCAAATGCTAGAAATACTATCAAAACATACACATTTTTGTTTTTTAGATGGATATTTTGGTTTTTTCCAAATACCTGTGTCACAAGAGGATAAAGAAAAAACTACTTTTACATGCCCTTTTGGTACCTTTGTATAGAGTATGCCTTTTGGTTTATGTAATGCACCTGCTACCTTTCAAAAATGTATGACTGCTATATTCCTTGACTTTTGTGAAAAGATTGTTGAAGTTTTCATGGGTGATTTTTCCGTATACGGAACTTCTAAGCAACCTTGATCGAGTTTTGCAGAGATGTGAAGAAACTAATCATGTCTTGAATTGAGAGAAGTGCCACTTTATTGTTAATGAAGGTATGTTCTTGGGGCATAAAACCTCCGAACAGGGTATTGAAGTTGATAAAGCTAAAGTTGACGCTATTGAAAAAATGTCGTGTCCTAAAGATATCAAAGGTATAAGAAGTTTCCTTGGTCACGCTGGTTTCTATAGGAGATTTATTAAAGAATTCTCTACAATTTCTAGGCCTCTTACTAATCTTTTGCAAAAAGATGTTCCATTCGTTTTTGATGATGATTGTTTAGAAGCCTTTGAAATACTTAAGAAAGCCTTAATTTCTGCACCTATTGTTCAACCACTTGATTGGAAACTACCCTTTGAAATTATGTGTGATGCTAGTGATTATGCTGTTGGTGCTATTCTAGGACAAAGAGTTGATAAGAAATTAAATGTTATCCATTATGCTAGTAAAACTCTAGACAGTGCTCAAAGAAACTGTGCTACTACTGAAAAAAGAATTTTTAGCAGTTGTGTTTGCTTGTGATAAATTCAGATCTTACATTGTTGATTCAAAGTAATTGTTCACACTGATCATGCCGCTATTAAATACCTTACGGGAAATAAAGATGCCGAACCTAGACTTATTAGGAGGGTTCTCTTGTTACACGAATTTGACTTACATATTATTGATAGAAAGGGAGCTGAGAACCCCGTAGCTGACAACTTGTCTAGGTTAGAAAATATTCTTGATGACCCACTACCTATTGATGATAGCTTTCTTGATGAACAATTAGTTGTCATAAATGCTTCTCGTAGTACTACATGGTATGCAGACTATGCTAATTTTATTGTTGCTAAATTTATACCACCTAGTTTCACATACCAACAAAAGAAAAAGTTTTTCCTATGATTTAAGACATTACTTCTGGGATGACCCACACCTTTATAAAGAAGGAGTAGATGGTGTTATTAAACGTTGTGTACCTGAGCATGAACATGAAGAAATCCTATGCAAGTGTCACTCCGAGGCATACGGAGGACACCATGCGGGAGACAAAACTACACACAAGGTATTACAATCTGGTTTTTATTGACCTACTCTTTCCAAAGATGCTCGTAAGTTTGTATTGTCTTGTGATGAATGCCAATGAATTGGTAATATTAGTAGACGTCAGGAAATGCCTAAGAATTATTCACTTGTTATTGAACCATTTGATGTTTGGGGATTTGATTATATGAGTCATCTTCCTTCCCTAATGGGTATGCACATATTTTGGTTGCTGTTGATTATGTTACTAAGTGGGTAGAAGCTATTCCAACTAGTAGTGATGATCATAACACATCCATAAAATGCTTAAAGAAGTTATTTTTCCGAGGTTTGGAGTCCCTTGATATTTAATGACTGATGGTGGTTCACACTCTATTCATGGTGCATTCTGTAAATTGCTTGCTAAGTATGATGTTAATCATAGAATTTCATCTACTTATCATCCTCAGTCTAGTGGTCAAGTAGAATTAAGTAATAGAGAAATAAAATTGATCCTGCAAAAGACTATTAATAGATCTAGGAAGAATTGGTCTAAGAAACATGATGATGCATTATGGGCTTACAGAAATGCTTATCTACCCTAATAATAAAGGGTCTATTGCTTCTGGTCATCCTCCATAAAATTGCCCCCGAAGATGCCCTAAATTACCCACTACGCCACCTATAAGTGAAAAAAATGATTCATAAAAAAACACCGCCAGATTTTGTTCCTATATAAGCGATACACTCACATCTCACGAACAGACAAGCAGCATGGTGGTTGTGGCCATAGTCTTCCACGTGTGAGACCGCGGTTCAACTCCTGGTTCTGCTCATTTTTCTCTCCTTTTCTGCGCGCCTCCTACTTCCTGCTAGCAGTAATGGGCTGGCCCATTTTGCTGGTCATGACAACTCTGTTTTTATTATTTCTTATTTCTTTTTTCTTTATCATTTCTGAATTTGTATTTCCTTCTTTAAATTAATTCAAGTTTCACAAAAAAATCCAAATTTCAAAAAGTTGTGAGTTCTGAAAAAATATATCGAGGAATCATAAAAACTTCGTGAATTCAAAAAACTATTCGCATAAAAAAATCATGATTTAATTTTTTTAGAGAAATAGAATTGTTCATGATTTTGAAAAAATGATCGTGTATTCAATTCTTTTGGTAATTTGAAAAAAATGCTCATGGAATTTTTGAAAATGTTCAAAGAAAATAATGCAGATCCGTAAATAACGAACAAAACAAACGCTCGCTTACGTAGAGGTTTTATTAGGGGATCTGTAGAGGTAGTTTTATGATTTTATTTAGCCCCTCGCGTGTCGGGTAAGAAAAAGGTATTCGTGTTCTTTACAACGCTGAGCCCAAAAAAATTGACACAACTTCCTATGGGTTCGTTTTTGTAACTATATGACGAAATGTTATTTTGCCTCGATACACAACTATGTTTCTTATGGTGCCACAGTTTTTACTGGTTATGGAAAACACCTCTATGCTAGGTCAAGGCGAGACACATCATTCATCAGTCTAACTTAGGCATGGTCCATCAATGCAGTTTGCTCAGCCAAAAAATATTTCGTTGTGGCACCTTAAGAAATCAAGTTGTTATCCGACCATCACATTTTTAGTTTTTAAAATTACCTTTTAAAAGTCCCTTATATCATCATGACATCATTTAGAGATAGTTTGTGAAATGAAATTTTAAAAGTCCTTATCTCATCCTGACATTTGATTCAGACTTTTTTTTATCTCTACCACATGTGCATAATCTAATTATTTTTCTCCTGTTGCAACGCACGAGCATATTTGCTAGAAAAATCCTATGGGTATGTATCCATATAAAATGGTTTATGGAAAAGCATGTCACTTACCTCTTGAATTAGAACATAAAGCTTATTGGGCAATTAAAGAACTCAATTATGATTTCAAACTTGCCGATGAGAAGAGGTTGTCTGACATTAGTTCACTTGATGAATGGAGACCCCAAGCCTATGAAAATGCCAAGTTGTTTAAAGAAAAGGTTAAAATATGGCATGACAAAAGAATACAACAGCGATAATTTAATGTAGGTGACCAAGTCTTGCTATACAATTCTCGTTTAAGATTTTTTGCAGGAAAACTTCTTTCCAAATGGGAAGGCCCTTTCATTATCGAAGAAGTTTATCTTTCTGGTGGAATCAAGATCAACAACGCCGAAGGCAGCAACCCGAAGGTGGTGAATGGGCAAAGAATTAAACATTATATCCCAGGTATGCCCATAAATCTTGAAACTAACAATATTCATACCATAACACCGGAGGAGTACATAAATGAAACTTTCTAGAACACTCCAAAACCCTAACAAGGAATAGGTATGTGATATGTAAGTAAACCAACTCCAAAAGTTTTTCAGAGGCAATTTTACTCCGTTTTGGAATATTTAAAAAATTAGAAAAATAAGAAGTAGTCCGGATAGTGCGCGGGGAGGCGATAAGCCTTGGGGCGCGCCTCCGAAGCTTGTGGCCACCTCATATGCCCTCCGGACTCTGTTTTCCCCTAAAATACTTGTTTTGGACGATAAAAATTCATTATATAATGCCCCGAAGGTTTTGCTCACCGTATCATGGCAATATCCCATGTTCTTGTTTCGAGCTATTTCTGACAGATCTAGATCGTCATGACGTCTCCAAGCGCCCCCAAGGACAAGTTCTATGGGAAGGTCATTGAAAGGATCGATATAGTTGATTAGAGGGCGGGGGGTGAATAGGCAACTAACAATTTTTAGCTTTTCTTTACCGATTCAAACATTGCATCAAAGTAAGTTGTCTAGATATGCAACTAGGTGAACAACCTATATGATGCAACAACAACAAGCTCACAAGAAAGCAAGGGAAACAACACAATATAAGCTTGCACAAGTAAAGGTAAGAAATAACCAAGAGTGGAACTGGTGGAGACGAGGATGTGTTACCGAAGTTCCTTCCCTTTGAGAGGAAGTACGTCTCCGTTGGAGCGGCGTGGAGGCACAATGCTCCCCAAGAAGCCACTAGGGCCACAGTATTCTCCTCACGCCCTCACACAATGCGAGATGCCGCGATTCCACTATTGGTGCCCTTGGAGGCGGCGACGGAACCTTTAAAAACAAGGTTGGGGCAATCTCCACAACTTAATTGGAGGCTCCCAACGAAACCACAGAGCTTCACCACAATGGAATGTGGCTCCGAGGTGACCTCAACCGTCTAGGGTGCTCAAACACCCAAGAATAACAAAATCCACACACGAAAGTATGGGGGAATCAAATATCCTTTGGTGGAAGTGTAGCTCTAGGTCTCCTCCTTCAATCCCTAGCAAATCAAGAAGCTTGAGTGGCTAGAGAGGGAGATTGGACAAGAAAGCTTGAAGGGCATTAATGGTGGTGAGAGAGAGGCAATAGGTCCATGTGGTAGGTGGAAGAACCTCCCTTATATAGCAAACCCTAAAATCCAACCGTTACTGCGAAAACAGCTCTACAGTGGTACAACCGCTCCTCGTCCCGATACAACCGGGACTCACAGGTATACTGCAGAAACCCTACCAGGCGGTACAATCGGACAGACAAGCAGTAGTACCGCTTGTGAAGAACAACCGCTCAGCCACCGCTTTGAAACAGTAGGGAGTCACCCATGTGAGCGGTGAACGAGCGGTACTGCGCCGGTGCAACCGCCTGTCCCTGGTACCCTGGGTGGCTAAGTCCTAAGCGGTAGAACCGCTTAGGGCACCGGTGGTACCGGTGTTCAGAGCACAACCGGAACAACCGGGCCACCACCGCCCGAGTACCACATCAAAACAGAAACTAGACCGGTTGTTGAGCGGTACCTGGCCGGTACAACCGCCAATGACACACCACAATCATTTTAAAGCAAGGTGGCGGTACCACCGCCCGGGGGCAGCGGTAGAACCGCTTGGTCATGAATTGGGATGTTCAACCCCAGGGTATCACCCCTGGGGTGGTGGTTGGGTCGGTGCCAAGAGCCAGCGGTACAACTGCTCGATCGAGCGGTACAACCGCTGAGAGTACACAACAACAATCGAAAAGAAGGGGAGCTCTCTCTCTAACATGAAACCGAAGGAAAATGTGGGTGAGGAAAAGTGTACGTGCAATGATTCACCCAACTCCTTCTGATGTGGATTCCCTCTTAATAGTACGGGTTTCCTACGACCAAAGGGATAAACACATAGATAAACACCGTCTTCGATCTTTTCCTTCCAGAGAGAATAACTAATCGATGCAAGCCTAATCACCGAGAACCTGAAGCACTTAGCACAAGATTAGACCAACAAAGGGTTGTCATCATCATCCAAAACACAAAGTAGGGAAATGACCTACAATCTCCCCCTTTTTGGTGGATGATGACAACAACACAATTTGCAAGAGAGAGGTCTAGAAAATATAGACAGGACTCCCCCTAGATGTGTGCACTAATTTGAATTTGCTTTCGGAATGCAAAGGCACACATTAGGAGCAAGACCCCCCCCTAGATTTTATAGACCCACCACTCCTACTAGACATGCGAAGCTAAACAATAAGCACATAATAAAAGAGTAAAGATTTAAATGGATAAACGACATTAACGGCATTAATAATAAATAGAGGAGTGCATGTCTCACACCATGCAAGTCGAGATAAGAAACAAGGTCCAAAAACTAAAGTTCAACACGAAGCACGAAAGAACAAACACAAACCCAAGCAAATCCCATGCAAATCCCGAGACCTAATAGAACTCTCTCCCCCTTTGGCATCAAGACACCAAAAAGGAAAAGAGCGAAGCTAGCGCCCCAGAGCTCAGTAGTCCTCCTCTGACTCCTCGGTTGCATCTGGATCCCCATCATCATCAGACTCCTATCATCGTCCTTATCAGCGTCCTCCATGATATCATCATCAGCAGCAAAGGAGGTAGAAGGCTGGCGAGGAGCCTCATCATCAGACCATGTGCTATGCACAGAGATCCACCGTTCCTCAGGGGTGATGCGCTTCTCAGAACCACTCCGGACAGGCATGTTGAGGTGCTTCATCATAGCAATGTGACGACGCCTGGAAAGCTTCTCATTGACATGGGCCTCATACATCTTCTTCTGAATGTCAGTCTGGAGGCAGAAAGTCTTCTTCACTTTAGCAGTGAGCTTGGTCACCCAAGAGGCTTGGCCCCTGGATCCAGCTCAAAGTCCTCATCATCTGAAGTGGCATAGACATCCTCGGGATCATTAGCAGGAAAGCGAGGCTCGACATGCTTCTTCTTCTTGAGTTGCTTGACCTCATGCACAGTGAGGTTGTTTGGAGAAGTGAGAAGCTCTCCAGGGTGGCGAACAACCCAAACTGAGTTCAAAAAGCACATGACAAAGGAGCGTAAATGGGGATCTTTCTGTAGATGACCATGTTGTACATCTCGTGCCACATCCAGTTGGACACATCAAAAGTAGCAGCAGAGCCCACCTTGGTCTTCATAGCAACAAGCAAGTCAACAAGGTGCCCATAGACTTCATCCTGATTTCCAACCTTGGGCAAAAGCACATTGCGGAACACCCGATGCATGATATCATAGACCTTCTGAAGATCCTTGGATTCTCCAATAATGCCTCATCCACGAATGTATAGAGGAGCAAGTTTCTCCTTAGGCATAGAATGGGGATGGTCGTGAGGATGAATCCCACCATTCCCTTCGTGGCCAGTATCCTCATACCCAATGGCATTGCAGAAAGCCCTCCAAGGCACTTGAAAGAGCTCATCACGGCACATGAACGAGAGAGCGTGAGCGATCTTCTCCAAAGTGAACAGTGGCATAAAACTGATGAATGAGCTGGATATCAAAGTCACAGTTGACAGACATGATCTTGACAAAATCAAACTCCTCACAAAGAGCCAAGGCCTCACCAAAATACTCCAAGGTGCTCCTCCAATGATCAAGATCAATGGTCCACTGCTTGGCATACCTATTCTTGTTGTGCTCAAAAAGTTCATGAACAATTCTCACTTGCATCTCATTCCGGAACTGAACGGTGGTCCAATGAGGCGCAATGGGAACCTCATATGGATTTTTTGTTCGGAAGGCTTCCCAATCCTTGGCTTTCCACTGGTGCAAGGGCATAACCACACGTTGCTTGGCAGCAGCAGACTTCTTACGGCGAGTGGGTTTGGTGGGAATCACAACCTCTTCTTCTTCATGAGTCTCAACCAGGCGCTTGCATCTCCTAGCCTTCTTCGTGGTCTTGCTACGAGCAGCCTAGCGAGAACCAGAGCCTCCTGCACACACACACACACGTGAAGAGCATAAGAAACCCAGGAAAGATGAGAGGATTGCACACACGAGCGTAGGAATAGATTGATTGCAAAACAGAGAAGAAAGAACAGTGATACGTGGTTCAGACATCACGGTTGTACCGGGTCTACAACCGGTAGTACCGCTCCAGCGGTTGTACCGCCCCTGGAGGCGGTAGAACCGCCGGGAGAGCAGCACTACCAGTTGTAGAAATACTATCCATGATATTTGAATCAAACTAACAATATTCTAACTTCTAAGAAATGCAAACAAAGTAGGAGGCATATATAGATCTCTTCCACCCAATAGTTCGAACAATAAACGCGGAATGCCAAGTAGTGCCCTAGAAGAAGGGAAAGAAACCCTAGAGAGAAGAAAACGGGGCATTACCGGCATCCATGGGAATAGATCGGAAAGGAGGGGCCTCCGCGGAGTGGATCCTTGGAGAGCCCATGGATCCGGAGCGCGACGTGCACTCCGGGGCAGAGGCAATGTCGACTGGCGGCTAGGGCAGGAGACGGAGGAGGAAAGGGGATGAAGGGAAAAGAAAACCCTTCGGCTCCAACCCTATTTATATGCCGGCAGACGCGAAGCGGTTGTACCGCTCCAAGGAGCGGTTGTACCACTTCCTGGCACGTACCAATGGTTGCAGGCGGTACTTCCGTTGCCTGGAAGGCAGCGGTAGCACTGCCGGTAACCGACCGGTAGTCCCGGCCAGGAGCACATCCTGGGTTCGAGCGGTGGAACCGCTCAAACACCCCTGGGAGTCCTCCTGGGACGGTACAAACCGAGTGCACCAGCGGTTGAACCGCTCGGGCCATTGGTTGTACCGCCCAGTCAGCATTACCCAAACCAACATCAATGTGTGTGCAATTGGATTGGTTGTTTTTAAGAGATGGAGAAAGGCTTGGGATGGAGCACAACACTGAAATATGGTGTTATGATCTCCAAGAGATCAAGAAGCAACCAATGAGAAAAACCCCAACTTGGAGATCGCAACACCTAGGACCTAACACAAGACTAAGCAAGAGCGAAAAAGACCCAAGGAAACCAACTCCAACTCCCCTTCAAAAGAAAGGGCAGTGGCCGAGGCCACCTATGTTTGAGTGTAAAGGTATGTCACCGCAAAGATTTTAACCTTGGGCCCATGACCAAAACTCATCTTTAAAGCACAAGTACCATAAAAAATGGCTAATGTGGAAGACTTGATCAATTTTTGCATAATGGGGGGAGGAAGAGTTCATTGAGAGAACAATACTCCCCCTATGTCCATGCCTACACCTAGAACAAGACATCACGATGAGTATGGTGGGGTGTGCAAGGGTTCAAGCCACATTGCTTGAATCAATGATATTTAGCTCATGACTTAACTCGCGAAATCTTGCTTCATCCAATGGCTTCGTGAAGATATCTGCAAGGTTATCATGAGTGTTGACATAGTTGAGCTAGATCTCCCCTTGCCTAATATGATCACAGATGAAATGATACAGAATCTCAATATGCTTCTTCTTGAAGTGTTGCACCGGGTTGAGAGAAATCTTGATTGCACTTTCATTGTCACACCAAAGAGGCACTTTTTCACAAATGACACCGTAATCCTTTAAAGTTTGCCTCGTCCATATAAGTTGTGCACAACAACTACCGGCGGCCACATACTCCGCTTCGGTGGATGAGAGAGACACACAACTTTGCTTCTTAGAAGACCAACTTACCAAAGAGCAACCAAGAAATTGGCACCCTCCGGAAGTTGACTTCCTATCCACTTTGTCTCCCGCCCAATCTGAGTCCGTAAAGCCCACATGGTTGAAGTTTGCTCCTATTGGGTACCATAAGCCAAAGTTTAGGGTATGAGCCAAATATCGAAAGATTCGCTTGACCACCACATAGTGGCTTTCCTTAGCTGCGGCTTGAAACCGTGCACAAATTCCCACACTCAACATGATATCCGATCTAGATGCACAAAGGTAAAGCAAGGAGCCAATCATGGAGCGATATACCTTTTGATCCACCGCTTTACCATTGGGATCTATGTCAAGTTGGCATTTGACAGGCATTGGAGTGGAGGCCGGCTTTACATCACTTAGCTTTAATCTCTTGAGCATGTCTTGAGTGTATTTGGCTTGGTTGATGAAGGTTCCTTCTCTTCTTTGCTTGATTTCGAACCCAAGAAAGAACTTCAACTCCCCATCATGGACATCTTGAGCTTTGAGGTAATGAGAGCGGCAAAATCCTCATTGAAAGCTTTGTTAGGGGAACCAAAGATAATATCATCAACATATAGTTGGCATACAAACAACTCCAGTTTGACCTTCTTAGTAAAAAGAGTGGGGTAGATTTTCCCAATTTCAAACCCATGATCTTGCAACAACTTGGTAAGGTGCTCATACCACGCACGTGGGGCTTGTTTAAGGCCATATAGTGCCTTATCGAGTTGGTACACATGATTGGGGAAATAGGGATCCTCGAAACCCGGGGGTTGTTTAAGATACACCAACTCATTAGTAGGGCCATTAAGAAAAGCACTCTTCATATCCATTTGTTGCAACTTGAAGTTATGATGAGAGGCATAAGCAATCAACAAACGAATAGATTCAAGGCGAGCAATGGGAGAAAAGGTTTCACCGTAGTCGATACCCTCGACTTGGGAGTAGCCTTGTGCTACCAAACGAGCCTTGTTGCGGACGATAATTCCATGAGCATCTTGCTTGTTATTGAATATCCACTTGGTTCCAATGACATTATGGTTCCCCGTTGGCCTTGGCACCAATATCCACACCTTGTTGTGCTCAAAGTTGTTGAGTTCTTCATGCATGGCATTAAGCCAATCCGGATCCTCGAGCGCCTCATAGACCTTTTGGGGTTCAACACAAGAAACAAACGCGTGATGTTCACAATAGTTTGTGAATTGTCTACCAATGCTTACCCCCTTTCTTAAGCTTTGAAGCACATTCGTCATGAGATGATCTTTGGTAGTGAGCTTGGATGCAATCTTCGCGGCACGACGCTCCAATTCCTCCTCAGGAGTGAGTTGAGGAGCGGAAACTTGATCATCTTGAGCATCGTCTTGAGCTTGTTCTTGATCTTGAGCTTGCTCTTGATCTTGAACTTGCTCGGTGGTCAGAACTTGATCTTGGGCATCACTTGGTGGTTCACCACCATCTTGAGGTTGATCTTGCCCTTGATCTTGGTCATTTGGTTGAGGGCCTTCACTTTGTTCTTCGGAAGCGTGGGTCTTGGGTTGGTGATGGTTCCACTTGAGCGGAACATTGTACTTCTCCTTAGGCCACAAGGGGTTTCTCAATGGGTAGGATAAGAACAACACCCATTCTTCTTATGGCTTGGGGAGGAATTTCATCACCTACATCACAAGTACCACTTTGCTCCACTTGGGAGCCGTTATTCTCGTCAAACTCCACGTTAGACGTATCCTCAATAAGTCCCGCACCGTGGACTTATTGAGGACATGGTAAGCATGAGAGTTTGTAGCATAACCAACAAATATGCCCTCATGAGCTCTAGCCTCATATTTAGACAAGCGAACACATTTCTTGAGAATGAAACACTTACACCTGAACACCCGGAAGTACTTGAGATTGGGCTTGTTACCGGTGAGTATCTCATATGGAGTCTTGTTCAAGCCTTTGCGGAGATAGAGCCGATTGGATGCATGACAAGCGGTGTTGATGGCTTCAGCCCAAAAGTTGTATGGAGACTTGAACTCCGCCATCATGGTCCTTGCCGCATCCATCAACGTCCGGTTCTTCCTCTCCGCTACACCATTTTGTTGAGGGGTGTAAGGTGCGGAATATTGATGCTTGATCCCCTCATCACTAAGAAACTCATCCCAGGTGTAATTCTTGAACTCGGTGCCGTTGTCACTTCTTATCGTCAAGATCTTTGCATTGTGTTGGCGTTGAGCTTCATTTGCAAAGTCGATGACGGTTTGTTGGGTCTCACTCTTCCTCTTGAAGAAATATACCCAAGTGTATCTTGAATAATCATACACAATCACCAAGTAATACTTTCTACCCCCAAGACTATCAAAGGATGGAGGTCCAAAAATATCCAAGTGAAGGAGCTCCAAGGGCCTCTTCGAGTAGGTGATAGTCGTGGGAGGGCGAGCCTTCTCATGTAGCTTTCCTTCAATACAAGCACTGCCAGCACAATCTTTGGCAAAACTAACGTTTGTTAGTCCACGGACATGGTCCCCCTTGAGAAGACTTTGCAAAGATCTCATATTGACATGGGCTAAACGGTGATGCCAAAGCCATCCCACGTCAACTTTAGCCATTAGGCATGTCACGGTCTTAGTGGGTCGCTCCGAGAAGTTAATCACATAAAGACCATTCTCGACATGCCCAACAAAGGCTACTTTAAGAGTCTTGCTCCACAAGAGGGCCACGGTATCAATATCAAAGAAAGTGGCAAAGCCCATGAGTGCAAGTTGACGAACGAAAAGTAAATTGTATGCAAGGGACTCAACAAGCATGACTTTCTCGATCATGAGATCATGAGAAATGACAACCTTGCCAAGACCCAATACCTTAGAAGATGAGGCATCACCCCACTCGACATTGGTGGGCATAGATGAAATTTTGTGCATGTCCAACACCAAGTCCTTGCTTTCGGTCATATGATTTGTGGCTCCACTATCGAGCAACCATGACCCCCCACCGGAAGCAAACACCTACAAGAGATCAATGCTTGGTTTTAGGTACCCATTTTGTAATGGGTCCTTTGATGTTAGCAACAAGGGTTTTAGGAACCCAAATAAACCATTCAATGCACTCATAAGGAGAACCAACAAATTTAGTATAAACATGGCCATCACTAGCACGGCATAACACATAAGAAGGGTTAAAGTCGCCAGCTTTGTTGGAAGGAGTGGCATTGCCCTTCTTGACACCACCACCCTTCTCATTGTTCTTCTTCTCCTTAGAAGCACCCTCTCGCTCCTTCACAAAAGTTTTCTCGAGAGGAGGAGGTCGTTTGGCCTTGTCATTCTTCTTCTTGTTCTTGGACTTGGGTGCAAACCCAATTCCCTCCTTCCTCACAACTTCCTTTTGATTGCTCAAAAGGTCGTTGAGGTTCTTCTCACCTTGTATGCAAGACACAAGGCCTTTCTCAAGTTGTTCCTTCAACTTTTCATTCTCCTCCACAAGATGCACATGCTCACAAGACGGGTTAGTAGCATTTGCATTATCAATTAAAAACATATAGGAAAATTGGCTTTTTCCTTAGTTAGCTTCACTTGGAGTTGATCATGAGACTCTTTGAGGCTAGCATGAGCACCCTTCATGGCTTTGTGAGCCTTGTCAAGTATATCAAACTCCTTCTTGAGTCTAGCAAGATCAATCCCAAGTTTGGCCTTCTTGGAATTGAGCACACGAGATACAACAAGAGCATGATCAAGATCTTTCTTTAATTTAGCATGATCATCGTTGTGTGACTCCTCAGGAGCCAAACAATGAACACACTCTTCCTCAAGGGCATTAGAGAGATCCGATATCTCATCGGCATAGTCACGACTATGCCCCTCCATCTTGGAGATGGTGTCTTCGTGAGCCTCGATCATGTCATTGGCTTCACCAAGTTGTTCCAAGAGAGCAACAAAGTGCTTCTTGGATTTACCTTTGAGCTTACTCATAAAAGACTCAAATTATTTTCTTCCTCATTGGACCCCTCACTTTCTTCAATGCAATCTGTCAAAGAGGGATTAATAGTGATGGTGGTTTTGATGTTGGGGGTTACCTTGTTAGTGGCTTTGGCCATGAGGCACTTAGCGGTGATGTTACCGTTGGGTGAGTCGAAGAGGGACACCCGAGGAGTTATTGCAATGGCAACGGAGGCCATGGTAACAGTCTCACCGTCTTCATCATCATCCTCATCCTCATTGTACTCTTCTTGTGCCACCAACCCCTTGGGAGGAGTCTTCTTGGTGAAGTTGTTCTTGTTGGGGAAGGACTTGGCCTTGTCTTTTCAGATAAGCTTGCCACCATTGTATTCCCTCTTCTCATATGGGCACTCCGCAACAAAGTGTCTCACATTGCCACAATTATAGCATGTCCTCACATGTTGCTGGCCCTTGGTGCCACTCGAGTTGTTCTTGTTGAAGTTGGGCCTTGAGTTCTTCTTGCTCCAAAATTGCCTTGAAGCGAGAGCCATGTGCTCATGATAAGCATATTTTGTATCTTCGGGGTTACTCTCCTATTCTTCCTCTTCATCCTCTTCTTCCACACTAGCCTTGGCCTTCAAGGCAAGGTTGGGCTTCTTTGTGCGTTGAGAATGCAACACCGCATTGTCGGCGGTCTTGTCCAAGATCCTCATTGCCACAAACTCATCCAACACTTCACTTGAGGACAAGGTGTGGAAGTCCGGCCTTCGACGGATGTCGGAGGACATGGCCTTATGGTAAGGCATCATGGCCTTGAGAAACTTGCGCTTGATCCAATTGTCATCTGTATCCTTGCTCCCATGATCTCAGAGTGACACCGCGAGAGTGGTTAATCTCCGGTAAAGCTCATGAGGTTCTTCATCTTCATTCATTGCAAACTCATCGGCTTCATCTTGAACCACTTCATAGTTGGAGCGTTGAATACTTGCGCTTCCCTTGTAAATGGAAACAACATGTTGCCATGCTTCCTTGGCCACGTGAAATGTCGGAGATGCGCAATATCTTCGAAAGGGATGGCCTCTTGGAGAATGCAGAGAGCGGACTCGTTGAATTGATGATCCGCGGCTTCTCTAGGAGTGAAGTTGCTTGGGTCATGCGGGTAGCAACCTTGCTCAATAATTCTCCAAAGGTTAGTAGAACTATGATTTAAATGACGTTTAAAGCGATAGACCCAAGAGGCAAAATCCTCATTTTTCACAAGCTTAGGAGGAGGACCAACATGATTCAAATGAGTAGTGGGAACCGGTCCCCCATAAGTAAGTGGAGGTTCAACATGGGCAAAGATGCCATTTCCACTTCTATCACTAGATAAATGAACTTTGTCACTAGTAGCTGCCCCCTTGTCGGAGTTAGCATCCGTCACCTTGTTAGCGGGATCACCCACTTTCATTGGTGCGGTGGATAATTTAAGGCCTTCTAAGAACTTGTTGAACATGCTTTCAACCTCGGTCGTCATGGAGGTTTTCAATGTGTCCAAAGCCGCATTAAACTCCTCACGAGAGACCGAGGTTCCCCCATCGGCCGTAGACGAGAACAGATTCACACTGGAGTGCTCCTCCCCACCGTCTACGGTGTCAACCATACTCTTCGGACGGCAAAGTCCTTAATAGAGAGATGAGGCTCTAATACCAATTGAAAGGATCGATATAGTTGACTAGAGGGGGGGTGAATAGGCAACTAACAATTTTTAGCTTTTCTTTACCAATTTAAACTTTGCATCAAAGTAGGTTGTCTAGATATGCAACTAGGTGAACAACCAATATGATGCAATAACAACAAGCTCACAAGCAAGCAAGGGAAACAACGCAATATAAGCTGGCACAAGTAAAGGTAAGAAATAACCAAGAGTGGAACCGGTGGAGACGAGGATGTGTTACCGAAGTTCCTTCCCTTTGAGAGGAAGTACGTCTCTGTTGGAGCGGTGTGGAGGCGCACAATGCTCCCCAAGAAGCCACTAGGGCCACTATATTCTCCTCACACCCTCACACAATGCGAGATGCCATGATTCCACTATTGGTGCCCCTGGAGGCGGCGACCGAACCTTTACAAACAAGGTTGGGGCAATCTCCACAACTTAATTAGAGGCTCCCAATGAAACCAAGGAGCTTCACCACAATGGAATGTGGCTCTGAGGTGACATCAACCATCTAGGGTGCTCAAACACCCAGGAGTAACAAAATCCACACACGGAAGTATGGGGGAATCAAATATCCTTTGGTGGAAGTGTAGATCTAGGTTTCCTCCTTCAATCCCTAGCAAATAAACAAGTTTGAGTGGCTAGAGAGAGAGAGAGAGAGATTGGGCAAGAAAGCTTGAAGGGCATTAATGGTGGTGCAAGAGAGGCAAGAGGTCCATGTGGTAGGTGGAAGAACCTCCCTTATATAGCAAACCCTAAAATCCAACCGTTACTGCGAAAACGTCACTGCAGCGGTACAACCGCTCCTCGTACCGGGACTCACGGGTATACCACAGAAACCCTACCAGGCAGTACAACCAGACAAACAAGCGGTAGTACCGGTTGTTCTTCACAACTGGTACTACCGCTCAGCCACCGCTCAACCACCACTTTGAAACAGTAGGGAGTCACCCCTGTGAGCGGTGAACGAGCCGTACTGCGCCGGTACAATCGCCTGGCCCTGGTACCCTGGGTGGCTGTCGGTGTTCTAGGAACGGGGGTCCCCAGACTTGCTTGCCTGCGGCATGCGGCGTGGCTCAAGTGGGGGCCCAACACGGCCCAGCTTCATCAGCTCGAGCTCAAGACCCTCGCGAGGGGCCAAGCCTCGCGGGGCGGACGACAGGAACCTTCCTCAGGAGCATCCTCGTCAGGCAGGCTCGCGAGGAGGCGGTGAGATCAAGGAAGGGTACCTCACGAGGGTGCCCTGTGACGCAAGCCATGACGATCGAGGCCTGGCGGGCGCCGGCCCGCGCAGTGTCCTCATTTCCCCTTTGGTGCAAAGGGGGCAAGCACGGGCCAAGGCATTAGGCAAAGGTTACCGCTTCGGTGCAACAAGACCAAGACTAGCAGAGCGGCAGGAAGGAGGTCATCGTGGAGCCTGGGACGGCGTCACCGTCAGAGCCTTTGGCAGCCGAAGACCAACTTTAGTCAGGAGAAGTGTACTAGATGTTCCCCTTCAAAATGGCCAATTGTTGGCGCCCTTCCCGCTCATTATTTGGGAAGAGGCCCAGGGCCTCCCTCTAGAAATAGGACTAGCCACCACAAAGAGAGGGGACAGACTGGGGACAAGTTGAACCCCCTAGAGAGAGAGAGAGAGAGGCGTCTGGACTCACCCAAGCAGTCCAGTGCACCAGCTCAAGAACAGCCCCTCGCGAGGCTGTTCTTCCTTTGTAGTGTTCATCATCAGCCCCCTGAGGCAATCCACCAGACCACAAACTAGAGTAGGGTTTTACACCACAATGGTTGCCCGAACTAGTATAAACCTCGTGTCTCTGTGTTGTTCATCGTTCGTAGTCTAGATCCCTTGCAAACCATCGATGCGTGAGCTGGTAGGGGAAAGATCTCCTCGTGCACCCCAGTGTTCGAACCTCAAGGGTCTGCCGGAACCCGAAATCCGACATTTGGCGCGCCCGGGTAGGTGCGCTTGAAATCCTTCCTCCGCCGCCTCGCGTTCGTTGCCTCGTCGTTCCATGTCAAGCGACCCGGCAGCGGCCGACGGCCGCTGGCGGTGTGGCCCCACGCCGTGCCGCTAGCCAGGCGACCTCAACCTTGCACCTCGGGCAGCCAGCGCTCCGCAAAGCGGCTGCGCGAAGCGACAGCGCCGACGACGCCGCTGCCCTCACGCGCTGGCGAGTGCGATCGTGCCGAGCCTCAAGCCACGCCCGCTGACCCACGGCGCCGACACCGGCGAAACAGGCGAACTCGTGGCCGCACTCACGGTGGCCCGAGAACTGCTACGGTGCCGGCTTATAGAGGGCGGCCGCGACGTGCTGTTGGAGTGGGTCGCCGAGCTCCCGGACGCCGCCGCCTCAGGAGCACATCCTTTCTGCGTCCGGCTGCCACCTCTGGCCCAGAGCACGCCGTATGGCGGCCCCATGCGCGCTCGTGCAACCTCAAGCGGGCTCCAGGGCCTAATCGACGCCAACCTGGCTAGTAGCACCAGGCGGCAAGCCGCGTGGACCCCACCTCCGGCCGGCGAAGGAGAGCACGCCGTGACCTTGGGCCTCGGCGGACCACCGCGCCACTACTCTCAAGACGGCGCTCTGGGCCAGACTGCGTGGCACACGGGGCACTACAGCGAGGCCTACGGGGCAGTGTCCCCAGAAGCTTATGTGCCCCGCATGATGGATCAAGAGTGCGCACAGGAAGAAGACCATGGCTCGTTCCTTGGGCCAAGCTGGGGCGAGGAGACACCACAAGCTGAGCTCTTTCAGGAACCCCAACAGGGCCTCCATGACCGCGCCGGCGGCAGCAACTATATGGTACCATTAATTGCTCAGGAGTAAGCTTATGCTAACCATGTGCCGCAGGAGGTACAGGCCGTCGCGACAGGTGGCTGCCCCGACTCTGCAGCCTCTTACTCCTCAGGAGGAGGGCATCGGGGGCTGCAGGAGAGGGGCCGAGGTCCGGGTTCGTCCCCGTGGCGCTTGGCGCAAGATGTTCTCAGGAGGTAGGCCCTCTGCCGGGGAGGTGCCTCAGGGCCTGCCCCCGGCAGAGGACCCGTGGTCGTCAGGGGAACCGCTGGCGACCGCTCTACCCCGCTGGCATCGTCCTTGGTCTTCGGCCGCCGTCAGTGGCGGTAGAGTGTGGCGCAAGGCGGGGCCCTCATCTAGCGATATGAAGCAAGGCCGGTACCTGTGAAGAAGGCCGGTGCTGTGAAGCTCGCCGCCCGTGACACTCTCACGTAATGATGAGTGACACGCCCGAGTCTCAGAGCGCCCGGCCTCAGCCTGGGCTCCCTCCCATGCCCAGTGGCAGCACTTAGCTCCGCGCTGGTGAGAAGATGTCGAAGAATAGACTAGGTGCCAGACGCGACCTTTTGCGTTTTTGCCTTCTTTCTTTGTTGACGAGTTTCTTTGATTTGAATTTAAGTTGGATTTGAGTTCGAGCCTTGCATGCGTTTGGGGAAGGGGTGTTTAGTCTCATTCGAGCAATCTCTCGTGTTCTGGTTTCGGCTTTGCGTCCAAAGCTAGCATGAGCTGCCCCCCTCGCGAGCCGGGCCGGGCCAGCCGCGTCCACAGCTCGGACGGCCGTCGCCACGCCCTCTCCGGAGGTTCTTATCGCAGGATCAATGGGTTCACCCAGAAGACACATATGGCGCTATGACCCCCACAGCCCCGCTTGGGGCTCACCAGGGCCAAAAGGTAAATGAGCCAGCCGACCCACCACCGGGCCGGCCGTTAAGCTCACGCGCAGCGTTAAGATTACCAATGCATCTATCGCAAATCTTTACATGAGGGGCTTCCCCTCCCAAAATGCTCTCACAGTCTTTAGGGCCAAGCCCGAACCTCTTTTGTACAGGGTAAACAACAGTGACAAACAATCAGTCGGACATGTCGCTTGCTGCGCCTTCTGGGTCACCCCCGGAGGCGTCGCTGGCGTCGCTGACATCGTCGCCGTCACCAGCACCTCCGCCAGCGCCAGGACCGTCCACCACGCTGCCTTCATCGGCAGCCACAATCACGCCATCGTCTTCAGACATGAAGGCCCTGACAAGGTCGTCCACGTGACGATCCACCCATTGCGCCAGGTCGCCCCGGGCGGCTATGGGCACCGGTGCGATGGCGACATCGAAGTCAAGTGGGGATCCCTGTCCCGCAGATAACTGAAGACACGGGAGAAGGCGCGCCCAAGCAAGGCTCGGATCCTCTCCTCGACGAGCCAACGAGACCTCTTGGCGCGGTTCTCTAGGAGCATCACCACATCAGCAAAATACTGGAGGTTGCCGGCATAGTTGGTCTCGTGCGGCTCCTCAGCAGCGGCCTCGCAAATGTTGCCAAGGGCCGTGTTTGCCCGTTCTCGAGCTGCACGGAGCATGGGGGCATGCTCGTGCTCCAGAACCCGCCTCCAGCGGATCTCGTCCTCGTTCTGCCGTGCGATGGCCTCGGCGCCATCAACCCTCTGCCGGAGAAGAAGCAGTTCGGTGCGGGAGGAGGTCAGCTACTCCTGCGCTGCACGAAGGGCGGCTGCGGAGGCGTCCGCACCCTGCGTCACTTCATCTAGCTTGGCCTTGAGGGCCGCGGTCCTGCCCTCAGCTTCAGCCCTGACCAACTCCAACCTCAACTCATACTGGCGCTCAAGGCCTGAGCGGGCTTCCGCTACGCGGCGGTCGACCTCTTCTTTGGCTCGGGCCTCGCGTGCGGCGACTTCGTCCTCCGCCTGAGTCACCAGGTGCTCCCTCGTCTCCAACCGCTCAAGGTCGAGGTTGCGCTCGGCAGCCTCCAGCAACAGCACTTCCTCGCGCTTCTGAAGCTCCGCCTGGTCGATGGAAGCCCCCTTCAATGACGCAAGTGCAGCCTGGCGCAACTCCACCTGCTCCTCCAGAGAGTTGCTCCAGGCTTGGAGCTCCCACACACGCTCGTCCGCATCCCGGCGCCGACGATCTGCTTCCTGGGCCTCCTCGACAGCTCGGGAGCAAGCCTCTCGCGAGGCCGCCAACGACGCCTCAGCCTTCGCGTTGTCAAGGTCACGCTGATGACGCGCGAGGGCAACAGCTACCTTCAGCTTGCGCCTCTCCTCGGCAAGGCGCAAAATCTCTGCCTCAAGACGTGCATCTTCGCCGGCGAGCTCCGCCCCGAGCCGGTTCACCGCGACCTTCGCCCCATGGAGAAGTTCTTGACGAAGGACGCGACGTTCGCGAGCATGCCTGAGCACATCTTCCGTGTCCCCCTCTGCTGCTGGTATATGCGGACGGCTCGGAGGCGGCGCGCCTCCTCCCGTAGGGCAGGGGGCTGGCGCCCCAACAATCACCGGACGGGCCTCGCCAGGAGCAGGACCTGGCGCCGGTCCATCCCCAGAAGAGGAGCTCAACATTGACTTCAACCAATCGCCATCCACGACCAAGGAAGGAGCACGGGGCAAGCTGGCTGTGCCCCGAAAGAACTCGTGAAGGGAAGACAGCAGGCGCACAGGCTCGGGACACTCAGCCGAACGGGTTAGCTCTCCGACCGGCTGAGTGATGAGGGCGCTGCTTGAGCTCGGAGCACCAGGGACCGGCAACGAAGACGGAGCTTGGGGAGATGGCTCCTTGGCCGCCTCCACGAATTCGGCGGGAAGGGCCCTGAAAGGTCACAGTCAGCTGCAAGAACCAAGAAGTAGAGGAGCAGAGGGCGAAGAAGACTTACTCGTCTGTGGCGAAGTACCTCCTGCACTTCAGCAAGCAGCAAGGGCGATCGTCATCGTCCGAGGCCTCCTTCCTCTTGCGGAGGGCCGCGAAGTCTACGCGGAACCGGCCTAAGCGCTCGGCGCAGGGGTCGGTTTGTGGCATGGAGGAGGCGGTAAGGCGATCAACGCCAATGGAACCAGCCTGGGGAACGCCACCAGGCGTTGCCTCACGAGGGATGACTGGGGCCTCGGGAGCCCCAACCTCGGGAGCCCCTACCTCGGGAGCCGGAGGCCGCGACACCTCACCCGTCGCTCTTTCAGAACGAGCTCCGGGGGATGCCGCCCTCGGGGCTTCGCGTGGCGTTACCACCTCAACGTCATCTCCTTCAACTCCCGATGGTTCTTGTCTCCCTGCTTCATCACCTGAGACAGAGCGACTTTGGGCGACCGGAAGAGCTACCACAAAGAATCGGGTTCTCGCGAGGTCCCCCGAGGCCAACCGGGCGCAGCCCCACTCGTCAAAGTTGGGCATCGGCCTCACAAAATCGGCCCCGCCGAACAGAGATACAAGAGGGCACCATCACGTCGAAGGCTGCTCGGGAAGGGTCACCAACCAGGACCACGAGCACCGTCTTTCAACACCTCAGCGCCAAGTCCTCCTCCTGAAGCCGCATGCGGTCTCTGTGCCCGCAAAGTCCCACATCCGTGAGAGTGGCGGCTGAGAGGAGCAATGCAACATTGGAGGAACTCCTTCACCACCTTGGGCGCCCGTCAGGTTGAGCGCCCTCAAGCTCTCGGCGACGCGGCATTTAATGCAAGCCGGGTGTTCACGAGCGTCTCGTGACCCCAGCCTGAGTTGGGAACAACAGGCGAGGTAGGATGCGAGAGCAGGGGGCTGAACACCCCAACATCCACATACAACCACCGCTCTCTGAACTTGGCCTCAGGGGGAGGGAGTCCGAAATCAATCCCTGAAGCAGCCGCCTCTGGCACCACAAGGAAGCTCACGCACCCCGAGCATTGAGCAGGGTCACTCAGGCGCAAGGAGAATAAGTGACGCTGCAGAGCAACGGAAGGAGGGATGCCACCATTGCCTCACAAACAAAGGCGAAGACAGCCAGAAGGGTAATGGACTCAGGCCCGAGATGCATCATGTGGATCTGATAGTGGGAGAGCACCGCATTGAAGAAAGCGGAAAAGGGGAACAGACCCGCCCATGTGGCGAACAAGAACCGGACCTCTGTGACAATCCTGTCGGGGGAGGCATGAGATGCAGGCCATGCCGTGGTCCTGCCGCACTCGTTGAAGATGGTGGCAAAAGCAGAGCAGACCTTGCCCAAGGCCTCGGGGTTGAGTATGATAGATCGATCAACGGCGGGGGCCACCGTCGGAGGCGAGCTGGACGAAGACGCGGGCTTCTTCCCCTTTTCCTTCTTCGTTGGCGCCATGACGACAGGAAGGGTGAGAGTCCGAGTTGGATTGAGGGCGGAAGTTGGAGCCAGAGGAAGAAGGAAGGCACGGGAGTGCGCGGACGGCGAAAGGGGAATGGCTGTGTGCAACCCCGGGTCCGCTTAGCCGGCCGTGTAATGAGGCATCATGGGGAAGCGGAGACGCCCACGACCAATCAAGCGCCACGCGGCGCCCAAAGCCACAGGCTGTTGGGGCCCGCGGCGCTTCGCACTTGCCCCTTCGCTTCTCTGCTAAGCAAAGTCTGGGCGCGCCTTGGGCCCAGGGGCTACTGTCGGTGTTCTGGGAACGGTGAAAGTGCAACTATCCCTAGGTGGTTTTGGTAATTCATAACAACATATAGCTCATTGAGCTAATGCTATTCCAAGACTATTATTTCAGGAAAGCTCAATAAATGGCATGGCATGGATGATGAAAGTGGATCCCTCAAAATACTAAGGACAAAGGATTGGCTCAAGCTCAAAAGCTCAAGACTCTTCATTTTACATTTTAGTGATCCAAGATCACATTGAGTCTATAGGAAAAGCCAATACTATCAAGAAGAGATGATGTGTTGCTTAATGAGCCTTTTGCTTCATGTGCTTAGTGATATGCTCCAAAACCCTCAACTACTTTCCCACATCCACAAATGACCTAAACCTAAAGCCAAAATCGGTCACACCGATTCTTTCTATCCGGCGCCACCGATTCCAAAAGTCATAGCCACTGCCACAAACCCTAAACAAATCGGTCTTACCGATAGGGATCTCGGTGTCACCGAGATGGGGTTGCAATCTCTCTGTTTCCCTTCGTAACGTTTCGGTCTAACCGAAGTGAGCGATCGGTCCCACCGAGATTGCAATGTAAACTCTCTATTTCCATTTTGTAACATTTCGGTCTCACCGAAAAGAGCAAGTCGGTCCCACCGAGTTTACTTGACCAACTCTCTGGTTAGCTAATTACCAAAATCGGTCTCACCGAGTTTGTGTAATCGGTCTCACCGAGATTACGTTATGCCCTAACCCTAACCATATCGGTCGCATCGAGATGCATGTCAAGCATTCAATCAAAATCACTAACGGTCACTAGGTTTACTAAATCAGTCCGACCAAGTTTAACTATTCGGTCCCACCGAGTTTGGTAGATTGTGTGTAACGGTTAGATTTTGTGTGGAGGCTATATATACCCCTCCACCTCCTCTTCATTCGTGGAGAGAGCCATCAGACTGAACCTACACTTCCAACTTACCATTTCTGAGAGAGAACCACCTACTCATGTGTTGAGGCCAAGATATTTCATTCCTACCATATGAATCTTGATCTCTTGTCTTCCCAAGTTGCTTTCCACTCAAATCATCTTTTCACCAGATCCAAATCCTATGAGAGAGAGTTGAGTGTTGGGGAGACTATCATTTGAAGCACAAGAGCAAGGAGTTCATCATCAACACACCATTTGTTACTTCTTGGAGAGTGGTGTCTCCTAGATTGGCTAGGTGTCACTTGGGAGCCTCCGACAAGATTGTGGAGTTGAACCAAGGAGTTTGTAAGGGCAAGGAGATCGCCTACTTCGTGAAGATCTACTGCTAGTGAGGCAAGTCCTTCATGGGCGACGGACATGGTGGGATAGACAAGGTTGCTACTTCGTGGACCCTTTGTGGGTGGAGCCCTCCGTGGACTCGCGCAACCGTTACCCTTCGTGGGTTGAAGTCTCCATCAACATGGAGGTACAATAGCACCACCTATCGGAACCAAGCCAAAAACATCCGTGTCTCCAATTGCGTTTGAATCCTCTTAACCTTTCCCCTTACTTTCTTGCAATTTGCATGCCTTAATTTCCGCTGCCAATATACTCTTTGCATGCTTGCTTGAATTGTGTGATGATTGCTTGACTTGTCCTAAAATAGCTAAAATCTGCCAAACTATAAAATTGGGAAAAGGTTAAGTTTTTATTGGTCAAGTAGTCTAATCACACCCCTCTAGACATACTTCAAGGTCCTACAAGTGGTATCAAATCTTTGGTCTCCTTTTGCTTTTATTTCCATAGCTTTGGTGGTCATAGCCTTGGTTTCACAACCTAGGAGAGTATGGCGTCTAGCGAGGAAATTATCACCGTAGAGGTCCTTACTTTGATGGTCCTAATTATGCTAGTTGGAAGCATAAGATGAAAATGCATATTCTTGCACATAACCCTCCCGTTTGGGCAAATATTTGTGTTGGCATGCAAGGAGAAATTTTCGATGGGAGAGAACCGAACCGTGAAGCTAATGCGGAAGAATTGAAGATGCTACAATACAACGCTCAAGCATGTGACATCATCTTCAACGGATTGTGCCCCGAAGAATTCAACAAAATCAGCCGTCTTGAGAATGCAAAGGAAATATGGGATACTTTGATTGATATGCACGAAGGTACCGAGTCCATCAAGGAATCCAAGTTGGATGTGCTCCAAAGTAAGCTTGACAAGTTCAAAATGAAGGATGGTGAAGGTGTCGCTGAAATGTACTCTAGGCTTGCTCTTCTCACAAATGAGATTGCCGGCTTAGGGAGTGAAGAGATGACCGACAAATTCATCATCAAGAAGATCCTAAGAGCATTGGATGGAAAGTATGATACCATGTGCACATTGATCCAAATGATGCCAAACTACAAAGATCTCAAGCCAACAGAAGTCATTGGAAGGATTGTTGTTCATGAGATGTCACTCAAGGACAAGGAGGAACTTCACAACAAGTCAAGTGGTTCTTACAAAGCCTCAAGTGAAGCCCCCACATCATCAAGTGAGAAACCAACCTTCAATGAAGAATTGAGCTTAATGGTGAAGAACTTCAACAAGTTCTACAAAAGTAGAAGCAAAGAAAGAAGCTCCAAGTCAAGGTCTTACAATGACAAAAGATCTTCTAGTCGAGAGCGCAATTGCTACAATTGTGGGAGACCCGGACACTACTCCAATGAGTGTACGGCACCCTACAAAAGAAGAGAAGATTCTCCAAAAGGACGAAGCAAAAGAGAAGAATCACCACCAAGAGATAGGAGGAGTAGAGATGATCGTTATGAACGAAGACCCTCACGGAGAAGCAAGGATTCGGAAAGGAAGGACAAGTCATCTAGGAGCTACACAAAATGAAGACATCAAGCTCATGTTGGTGAATGGGTTTCCGGCTCCGACTCCGACCATCACTCCGAGAGAAGCTATCACTCCGACTCCGAATATACTCAAGATGAAGGTGTTGCCGGTCTAGCACTTGTGTCAACCAACTCCTATGACATATTTGATTCACCAAATGAAGGAATTGGAAGATGCTTCATGGACAAAGGTCCAAAGGTAACACATCCCAAGTATGTTGATTTTAATAGTGATGAAGATGACTTGCTAGGTGATGATGATTTACTTGTTGACAACTCTAGTGATGAATACTATGATGAAACGTCAATTAATCATGCTAATCAAACGAATGACAATGATAAGGAGAAAATTGAGCTTCTAACTAAAGAACTAAACACTCTTAAGTTGGCTCATGAAACTATCTTCGAAGATCATCGAGAAATTTTAAGGGCTCATGAGAAGTTACACTTTTAAAAGCTCAATCTTGAGGAAGAGCATGAGTTCTTAAAGGCAATCAATGATGATCTCCGCAAGAAACGTTCTTCTTACATTGCCAAGCGTTTGCTCTTATCTACTTACATGCCTCAAGTCAAGTCTAGTAACCAGTACAAGAAAGATACTTCCTCTAGTAGTAACAATAATAATGTCAAATCCAATGTTGTTGCTTCTAGTAGTTCTCTTGATTCCACTAATGATTCTCTTAGCCAAGTTACACTTGAGCAAGAAAATAGTTTATTGAAGGGGATTATAGAGAAAGGTGTTTACAAGAGCCTTGCCGGAGTAAGCAATTCGAGGAAATTGTACGCAAGCAAGGAAGGCACCTAAGAATCAAGGTGTTGGTTTTGAACGAAAGTTCAACGCCAATGGAGTTGAGTGGGAAGAAGATCAATACCCCAAGACAAAGTTTGTTCCTCAACAAGAGAAGTATGATCCTACTTCCTTCAAGGGGACACAAGCTCAAGATGATCTTCCACCACAAGACCACAAGAACAAAGGCAAGGACAAGCTTCAAGAAGAGATTGATGCATTTGAAGAAGTACCTAAAGCCTCGTTCGAGTGGGTCCCCAAGACTACATCAAGTTCTACTTCATCAAGTACAACTACAACTCCAAGGATTCCCATCAAGATGATGTGGATCCCAAGAAGAAGAACTAGAGAGTTCTTGAGGGTGACTCCGCCAACATTCTTCACTCATATCATTTTGGCAAGAACAAGTGCAATCAACTTTCACATCTTGCACTAGTTTAAGGAGTCACAAACCCTCATGTTGGTAAGGCAAGGGACAAGGTAACCAAATGTTTTCATGGACATCATCTTGTGTGTGCATCACTCTATGTCTATGTATATTCTTGTTTGTTCCTTGTGGGACTAACCCATGTAGGCAAGTTGAAAGTGCAACTCACTCCAAAGGATTGCTCAAAATGATCTACATCAACATTGAGCATCTACATCTTCAACACCTACATGAAGTCATCATCGACAAAACCCAAGGTTAGTTCATCCCTTTAAGGGGGATCTCACATCTAGGGGGAGCTTAACTCTAAGAATTGAGTCAAAGCAACTCTAATGATGTGAACACATTAATGAATTATGTAAAAGTGGTAACCCCCCTTGAGCTTAAACGATGAGTATGACCTATGATCAAATGTTCTCATTTGACTCCTAAGTCAATATACTCATATATAGATGACCTAGTCATCGCCAATTGTTTGATAGATACTAGAATTGGTTGTGCATGCTTTGCCATAAATTTCAATTGCCGTCTTATTATGTGAGCATGTTGGTGCATATTTTACTCATTCAAGGACATCCACTTGTTGTTTTGTTTGTTTGGATTTTCCTATTTTGGCCAAGTGGATGGACAAGAATGCCTAAGAACCTTCTTTAGCTATCTATGCTTTTCTCGTCTCAAATTCTATTCATGCTACATCACAAAATTTGATCAAGTCAGATTCGAACCACTCTGTGTGAGTAGCACTTTCGGAGTCCGATTCGTCATAGACTTAAACTTCCAAAACCTCTTAATGATTCTCGGTCTGACCGATCCTTCCATTTTGGTCCTACCGAGATCATCGAGTTGATCTAAGTTTTCAATCTCGGTGCAACCGATTTGAACTTCGGTCACACCGAAGTTGTCAGAATCGCTTGCGATTATGCATCTCAGTGCCGCCGAAGTTGTTCCACTTTCAGTCACGCCGGCTGTGGTCGGGCTATATATAGTCACGGGCAAAATTTTGGAAATTTCTTCGAAACCCTTCGCCCGCGCATCAGCTCGCTCTGCCATCGTGGTCTCCGGATTGTCTCCTCGCCGCTAGCAGCCTCCTGTCGCCGGTCTTCGCCGCCGTCAACGGATTCGTCCCCACCATTGCCGCCGTAGCAAGTCCACCGCCAAGTTAGGGTATGGACTTGATCTTTGTGCTATCCATGTCTGATTCCTAGCACATTGTTTTCATATTGAATCTTGCCACGATTGCAACTCATCTATCCAGCCAAAGGAGTTCATAGATTAGTTGTGATTCGAATTTTTAGGTTTAGGTTTCCGCCGAAACCATGTCGGACAAAAACTCGGTCTCATCGATTTGGCGTATGCCATTGCACAAGTGACTCTCGGTCTGACCGAGAATTACTAATCGGTGCAACCGATTTGAGGATTCAGTGAAACCCTAGCAGTCTTGGTGCCACCGAACTGAAACTCGGTCCAACCGAGATCATCAGTTTAGGTTCCAAAACTGCTTCGGTATCACCGAAGTTTGAAAATCGGTGGATCCAAAATGCTTTCTGTGGAAAACTAAAACTGAACTTTTGAGTCATTCTTTTGCAAAAACCTCTGCATTTTGTGATGCTCATCTTTTCTATCTCATCTATAAACTCTTCGTGGGTCGTGATCGACTTTTGCGTAATGTCCGATCAAAGTGACAGCCGAACAGTCGAGAAGAGCAGATAGACTTGAGTGAGGGCACTAGTCCCTCAACTTCAGATGAAGGGAGCAGAAGTACTCCTAGCAACTTGCCTAAGGCTGCTACTAGGCAAAGGCGGAAAAGAAATTCAGATTCAGAGGATGAAGATTACAGGGCTGAGGAAGATGAGGCAACTTCAAAGAAAGAGGTGGTCAAGAAGGAAAGGGTCATGAAGACCAAAAGGACTACAGGAAGACAACCAATGTCTAAGGCCAGAACATCAACTCAACTACCTGAAAATCCTGATCCCAAAGAGCGATTCTTTGAGAGCAAGAAGAGGAAGGAAAGGGTCAAGATGACCATGGCCAAAGTTATTGGGAAGCCTTCCATGATGGAAGAGGAAGAGCTTCTTTGCACCAGCATCAAAGGCACCAAAGCTAATGGGTGATGCTATTAGATCGGGGCTGCCACATCTAAGCCCAAGGAAGCACCCAAAGCTGCCCCCAAGGCCAAGTTCAGACCAAAGAGGAATACTAGGAGTATTCCAATTGCCGAGAAGAACAAGGCCCCAAAGTGCTCGAGGTTGATGAGGATGAAGAAGGACAGGTTACGAGGAAGCTCAAGCCCAAGATACCAGACCACAATGATGCCCATCCTGTGGCTGAGAACATGAGAATCAGGAAGGATTCAGGGCTGAGGAAATGGAGGATGGAAGATCCATATGCTTCAAGGAGAAGAACTGTTGTTGATTACAGGTTCCACACAAAGGAACAACAGGACTTTTATGAGACCATTCTGTTGGACAAGAAGCCCATTGTGTGTGACATGAGGTGGGTTGACTGGAACTTCATCAAGGAGAATGAAGAGCACTATCCTGGAGTGCAGGACAACTTTATGAGTTGTGGAGTTGCAGATTTTGTTGGGCAAAAGCTCACAAATTGGAATGATGAGCTTATCATGCAGTTTTACTCCACAACACATTTCTACCCAGATGGGAGAATTGTTTGGATGTCTGAAGGTACAAGGTACCACCAAGCTGTTGAAGAGTGGGCAAAGCTGATAAATGCCCCAGAGGAGAATGAGGATGACCTAGACATCTATGCAAAGTAGAAAAAGGATCACAATTCAATGGCTCACATGTACAAGGAAATTCCAAACAAGGCATTAGCAACTCACAAGTTTGGATCAGTTCACTATCTGCTGTCAGGGTTGCCAACCATAAATTGGATTCTGAGGCACACTTTGTTGCCCAAGTCAGGTGACCATAACATGATCAGAGGGCATGCCATCAACATGTTGCATGTGTTTGATGTGCCATAGAGTTTAAAGTCATGAGCCCGATCATTGAAACTATCAAGAGGACTACGTTGCAGATCGTAATAGGAGCTGTGGATATGCACCTCGATTCAAGAACCGATAAACTCAAAGATGGGCACAGTGAAAATATCAGTTGGATAAGGAACACTTTCCACTTTATCCAGACTTTGAGGACAATGAGGTTGTCATGAATGAAGATGATCCACAATCAGTTCAAGCTCGGGAGAAGAAGGAGAAGGCAAAGAGGGAGAAGGCTGCCAAGATGCCAACTCAAGAGGAGGCATCTGAATATTTCTTGAAGAACAAGCAGGAGCAGCTTGGTTACTTAATAGCATCAACCTTGAGGATTGAGAAGGGATTGGCCACCCTTACTCAAAACCAGGAGAGCCTGGAGAGAATCATAGAACAAAAGTTCTATAACTTAGATGTGAAAATGGCGAGATTCAGACTGCAGTGGAGGAGCTACAAGAGGACATGCAGGAGAGGAAGGGCAAGACAACAACAAATGTGTTTGCCAAAGTGCCTAGAGCCCAGAGGTCATCAGTTGTGCCAGTTTCTAACACAAGAGCAACTTCGTCTGCACCAGCTACAGCCTCAGTGCCACCTGCTCCAGCACCTTCATCAGCTCCAGCTCCATCTACATCAACTGAAGTCTTCATCCAAGGAGCCATGTCTACACCACCACCAGAAGATCAAGCCTGAGAGTCGATCTAGCACTATGCATTTTCTATGAACTTTTTGGTAACTTGTTGCTAAAGGGGGAGAAAAATGTATAGATCATAGGCTTCGAGACAGAGAGTGTTGCTTTTGTTCTCTCTTGCTTTATTTGGTGGTTTTTCATACTTTGTTTGCTTTTGGTTGAGATACTATGTTCGTGAGACATTGATGATCATGTGTTTGATCATAAGCTACACTTATGCATGCTTGATATTATCCTATCTATCTTATGTGATCACTCACTTTGCTTGGTGATGAGTGCATGTATTTATTGTTTATTATTTTGAGCGCTCCACCAAGATGTAGGTGACATGGAAGAGTAACCCATGAGCCTAATTCATTGTGCATTTGCAGTCCAAAGCAAATCTAAAACTATGCACAAATTTAGGGGGAGCTCTTGCTTATCACATACTTCTCAAAGCGACGATGTTATTTAAATCTTATTATCTTTTGTCGAAGCTTTGATCTATATGTTGTCATCAATTACCAAAAAGGGGAGATTGAAAGTGCAACAATCCCTAGGTGGTTTTGGTAATTCATAACAACATATAGCTCATTGAGCTAATGCTATTCCAAGACTATTATTTCAGGAAAGCTCAATGAATGGTATGGCATGGATGATCAAAGTGGATCCCTCAAAATACTAAGGACAAAG